>CM065809.1:30634285-31992000 GCA_033398695.1 Orobanche coerulescens | reverse complement strand
GGAAAGGTAAACTTTTTCCCATATACATATGACCATTTTAGATTTTAGAGCAAATTGTAGATCTTGTGTACCGATTGGGTTTTCTGTCGTCTTTTTGAATGATGTGCATAACATACATTATGTCTCCCATTTAAGAAAATACGTATCGTATCCTAGTCATATTATCAATTTTGGAGAGATTGAGTTGGACCCCAACATCACCTCCAACGAGAGGCTGATTCAGATTCTAAAGCGTCGGGTCAAACAACTTAGGCACAAAGCCAATCCTTTGGTTAAAGCGCAATAGTCGAGAAATGGAGATGAAGCAACTTGGGATACAGAAGAGAAAATACATATGAAATACCCAGAGCTTTTTATTTCTTAAATTTCGGGACGAAACTTCTTATTGGGGGAAGAATGTAATATCCTCATTATTCGGACGAGTTTTGTGGTTATTTCAGATTATTCTCTAAATTTCGCCGTTTTCGTCGTAATGGTGAACTTGTCATTGGAACCTGTTTTCTTGTGTCTTGGCTTGATGTTTTCCGAGTTTGGTTTAATGCTTGAGTTTGTATCTTGATTTTCTTTCTAAGGGCTTCGTGGTTTGTTGTGAGCCTTCGAGGTTTATATCGTCCGGAGTGTATTCGGCATTGCTGTGCTGTTGTGTAGTAGGCATAGCGCATGCTATGCAGGGTGATAGCTCACGCTAATATACAGTATTAGCACATGCTATCGAGATGGTTGGTGCATGATATTGGGTCCGATACAAAATCCCCAGATTCTTAGGCCCGATAATGCGTGCCAATGATACCCTTAGAGCATGCTAACTATGTCTGAATATATATACGCGGACATTAGTCTTTTTTTGCATTTTTCTTCACTTTCTCTCCTTGCACAATGGTTAGAGCTATTTAGGTGATTTGAAGCACGTGATTTGGCAATTCTACACCATCTATCATCTAGATTGAGTTCCTTGTGAAGATTAAAAACCATTTAATCTTCCTTCGTCATCCTAATTGAGGTAAATACCTTAGAACCCTTGTTTTGGGGATTTTGGGGATTTTGTATGGTTTTGTCTCTCTGATCCGATCGAGTCTAGATTGTTGATAGATTTCTGATTGTGTAATCACATTCCATTGTTTTTCTTGGTGTTTTTGGAATAATCCCCGTAGATTTTTACATTTAGTCGATCTTGGTCAATTGTGCCCACGTAATGTCCGACTAAAGGTTCCTATGGGGAGTTTCAGTGTTCTTTTTATCTAGCCGTGTTGTTGTTGATTGGATATCATTATGTAATAGGATTGAGTTCTGGTGAAGAGCTTGGACCGAAATTCTCTCCGTTCATCTGTCTCTGGCGTGATATCGATCAAGGCAAGTACGTAGATTACATATGTTATATTCTATGTTATTTTGATGTCGTTGATGGACTGGGAAAATGTTAAATATGTGTGAGTAGTTGTCCATCTAGGGATGGATTCGACGCGGCCTCTGGGGATCCATGCTAGGGGCATTAGATTGTAGACTGGTTCCTACCCGGGGACAGTTTGACGGAGCTTCTGGGGATCAATGCTAATGAGCGTGTTCACGGATTACCATGGTGATATGTATATATTATGATGTTGTTTTAATGATAAGTGGAATATTCTGGACTATTGTTGTGCGAATGTTTTGAAACTGTAAGAAATGGATTCTGAAATATACATGAGTACAATGTTGTGTAAATTTCTACTTGCAATAGTCATTCAAATGCTAATCTATTATATGGAGCAAATGCCTTCTATGCATTTCAGGTAGCGATTAGTTCGAGGAGTAGGTCGGGGGATCACATGGAAAAGATGATTAGCTGTGATGATACTGGATTAAGTACCAACCATGGAGTCGGTTTTTGTCTTTGTTTTTTGTTGAGAGTTGATGTCTAAATAAGTCGTTAGGAGTTGTCGTGGAAATTCCATTGCGTGGGTAATTGTCTTATTCAATTTATGGTGGTACTTCATTTTCACTCCATTGTTTCGAGGCCACGGCCTAATTTTATTAGTAATTTTTACGTTTAAGTGATATGTCTGTATATGTGATAGGTTCGACTGGTAGACCTCGATGGAAGGTTCTACAATGTGTAACGGGTCTTGGATAATTGATATTTTACACATGGCCCCGTGTCCCAAAACATCGTGAAGATAAAAGGAGAATAAGTGAAGGTTTACCGCATCTTAGGGTAATCCAATGGGCTTAATCGTGCTACAAATCTCCACAAATTACGAAAGACGGGCATTCGGGTCTTTAGCAACCGCCTCCCCCAATCTGCTCTTGTTGCACCATTCCAATAAGAGAGGGACTTAGCTAAAAACTATTTGTAAATATGATCGGGCCATGTGCAACACCGAAATTTTGATTGGCCATTGGTTGGAAGATGTCGCGAATTGGCCTCCCTTTCTCCACCTCATTCGGTTGTGGCGGGTGATCAACACATTGCCGTAACAACTTGATTTCTAACTGAAGTTGGTGAATTCGTTTGATTAATTTGATTATATTGATCACCCATAACTAATTTCATCCTCATGACGTTATTCCTTTGGCAAGTTGCTCAATCTCCGGATCAACAGGCTCAAGATTGTTCCCCGATGATCGAGAGCTCGTGCACTACCTAAGATCTAGAAAGCCAAATGAACAAGGAAATTTATTCAAAACAAACAAATAACATAAAGCAAAATGCTTAAACTAAAACCTGGATATCTATCTCGATATCTTAATATCCGTCTAAAACAGTTCCCGATATGGCGCAAAAAATTTGTTGGCGGAAATATCAACCGCCAATTGCAAGTGTAATATTTAAGGTGTCGTAGTGGCAAATACAAGAGCATTGATCCACAAAGGCTAGTAAATCGACAGGTTGCGACTATTACTATAATTATATGTTTGTCCTTATTTAAACTGTTCGAGTACGAAATTTGGTTTTATTGCATAATACTAAAATAAAGCAAGTAAAAATGGAAATTAAAGTGTTCAACTAAAGTATTATAAATGATGAGACAATCAAGAAGTACTAATAGATTCTAACTTTTGCTTTCCTTCAATTCTCTTCGGGTTAATCAATTAACTAATTAACCAATTTAATCTCAATATATGTAGGAGAAATCACGAAAGTATTCTAACCCTTCTTGACCAAAGAAGTTAAAACATGAACAAGTATTGACACTCAATTCTTTGATCTAAATTGTGAAATTGATCCTATTGGTTCATAGGATTTAGTTCCCGTCACAAACTTCTACTAATGTGGTAGATCTAGTATTCTTTTGTACTTTTATCTTCCTCGTTCTTATGATAGATTGAAGCCCCTCGGTCATCAATAATTCATCATGTGCATAAATATTGGCCAAAAATCCATACACCAAAATTAATGCAACAAATTAAAAAAATGAATAATTGGGAAATTTGATTATTTGCAAATATGAATTAAATTGAAGTACTTTGCAAATCTAGAATCTATAGAGATTCTTACCCTCTAAACATAAATACAAGCAAAAGAAAGGAAAGAAAAATTGCAAGGAAAAACTTAGTCTAGATTTTGTTCTTCGCTTCTGGCCTTTTATGCGTGTTTTAGCTCTCCGTAAGGAAAATAATTATGCTGTTTTCGACCATATAGCGTTTCATATATATAGAGGTTGAAAACTGGACCAAAACGGAACTCGAAATCGCGTATCAGAAGAAAACATAAAAATGTGTGGCCTTACTGGAGCACGACCGTGCGGCAATCCAGTCATCGCCCCGCATACTGCAGATCGAAACTCGATTTCGCAGCGGTGCGGTTTCGTCGACTTGCCGCATGGCGGGCGAGATTTGTACTGCATATCGATCTTTTCGTCATCACTTCCTATAGAAAACTGCAAATCGGGAGCGACTGGCGGCATTGGAAAGCTAACTCGATTATCTTTTCAATCATATGTATTGAAATCCCAAATTCCAGGAATTGAAAACGCTAAGAGCCTTTTAGTATGATCTTTCGCTTAATCTTGGCCATCTTTTTACTCAATTTTTATCCAGATCTCATTTAAGCTTGATTCACCTTCCTACCATACGTTAAACCTCTTGTAAGTTTGGTCTCAAATTTATTCTATGCTCAATTATGCACAAATATTGCTTATTTTCCTTCACAACGGGCAAAGACATGACATATTACAAAATAATGAATCTTTGAAAATAAAATGCCACAATCAAGTAAATTGAAAATTCTATACAATATGGATAAGTAGTTGTGTTTGTCAAACACTTCACTATTCCGTACTATTTATATATTATCCTTCTATCATACTTTTTTTTATTACTAAATAACAGATATTAGAATGTAACTTATCATTGAATTTGTCTCAAATTTATTTTTAAAATATTATTTCATTATAAACTTTATTAATGTATTTAAAGATATTAATATAAAAATTATATATTTAACACTTTTTATATTATTTCTATTAGTGGAAAGAGTTTTTTTTTTTTTGACAAAAGTTGGTGGAAAGAGTTGGTACTTAATATTCATAGTCGAGAGTAGGTAACTGAGAAGATATCTCTCTCTCTCTCTCTCTCTCTATATATATATATATATATATATATATATATATATATAGAGAGAGAGAGAGAGAATATATCATATGAAAACTAATTACTTTGTGAAATCTAGAAATTTTTGTAGGCCATTGATATTAGTGATCTAAAGGCTGTAGATGAGTAGAATTATATGCATTTATGTATTTTTTATTGCATTATTTGTTGCATATACTAGCGACCAGCTTGATGCAACAAATAATAACAAATATGCAATGAAATTAGTTAATAATGCAATTGGTTTCCATATTTCACCATTAAGGGTGTTTCCACCATAGTCCATCCATATATATATATATATATATATATATATATATATATATATATATATATATGTTCCGGGATATCCTTCCCTTATTGGTGTCTTACCTAATACTGGTTGTAGGGGGATAAAGAGATGGAAGGTTCTAGACCCTTCCAGAGGTAGTAGAATCATATTAGATGTCTTACCTTAACTAGGAATCCTATGTATGGAAGGACTCTCATTGTAATGCCTATATAAAGGCCCCTCTATTCATTGTTATCAATACAATTGATTTGTTGTCTTTTACTTTCTCCTGAAACACGTTATCAGCACGTAGCTCAAAAGAAAAAAAGAGAAAAAATCGGCCCAGCACCACCGCCGCTGCTCACTGCCGCTGCCAGCACCTCCGCCGTTGCCAGCACTACCGCCTGCCGCCACTACCCAGCCACCGCTGCTGCCCACCCACCGCCGCCGCTGACCACCGCCGTCGATCCAGTCCAGCCACCACCGCCGGACCGCCGCCGACGACCAACACAGGCCGATCTAGCCCAGCCAAGTCCGACCCGGTTCAGAATCTCGGACCAAAAACCCGAACATCAACTTAATTTATTTTCGGAAACTGCCAAAATTGCGCCCCCGGTTTCACGTCATCGCATCGAGTACCAACTGGTAGATCGAAGCACACCACAAATTCATCCATATCACGTGTCTAATTTTATAATCGAGGTAATTATCTGAACTTGTCCCTATTCAATTCTCGCTTTTTGGGAATTTTTTCTTTTGGGGACATGGGTTATTGGGCTCTTTATCTCCCACGCTACTTTGCGGTGGATGAGACCGTGAGAGAAGTCGGTATCTCTGCGTGTCGAAGAAAACTGTCTGACGGTCCTGGGGGAGTCACGGAATTGTTGAAAGTCGATACTTGTGGTTGTTGCATACACCACGTATCTTGGGGCAATTTGATATCGCTGTTTTTTGTCAACTTTACTAAACAACAATTAAGGGAATTACATCGAGTAACGGTTATGTTACACGCTTTTAAAAGCATCTATTGTGACTGTTTATATTGTCACACTGAAAATCCAACAAGACTTTCCTCTTGTTTATATCTTGTAGATGGCACAAAGCTCCAATGTTCATCCGGAGTTCGACATCCTTGACCATGCTGGTAAGGAGTACCATAGGTGGGTCTCAGACGTTCGCTTGGCGTTCGTCGGTAAGAGATTTACCACCACCATCTTTCCCTCTAACGAGCCTACCGCTCAAGAACCGAGCGAGGAAACCAAGGCTAATGCACTGATGTACTTGCGTAGACATATACACCCGTTGTTGAAAAAGTGTTACATGAATTTGCAAACCCCCAAAGAACTATGGGATAAACTCGAACAACGATTTAATAATGTGCATGATCAGCGCTTCCCCGAATTTCAACTTCAGTGAGAGCAAATCCGGTTTTTGGATTATGCGAATGTGGAGGCCTATAACCAAACCATCCTCGATCTTCGCACTGATCTTGGTTTTTGTGGTGTCAAGAAGTCTGATCAAGACTTGATCGAGAAGACTCTTAACACGTTTCCCGTGGGAGCAAGTGTAATTGCTCATCAGCTGCGCGTTGCCTATGAGGAAGGGAGAATTAAAAAATTTAGTGACCTTATCTCCCACCTCGCGAAAAAAGAAAGGCACCATAAGATTATTCTCAATAGCAATGCGCGCCCAGCTGGTACGAGGCCGATTCCGGAAGTGAATCAGGCTACCCACGGGAAGAAACCACGACAAAATAGAAAAGGCAATGCTACTCAGTTTTTGCAAGCACCACGAGTGCATGACTCGAGCAAGGGAGGAAAAAGATGAGGTCGTCGTTCCAATGTGTGGAAGAGGCAAGGTGGCTCGGCCACGGGACCTAGTGGAGCCCAACCACGTGGACCGCCTCCTCCCGCCGAGATTGGAACCACTCCAAAGGAAGGCCGGAATTGCTATACTTGCGGCTCAAAGAAGCATACTTACCGCAATTGCAAGGCGCCAAAGAACATCCAAGCTTACTACAAGCACTATAAACAGTACTTGACTCAAGAGTCAAATTACATGGAGGAAGATAATGAGAATACAGAGGTGAACCATATTGAGATCCCTCCTCTCACCATTGTGGAGAAAGACCAACATTTGGATGTTGCTGACTTTAACTAGATCATTGTAGTTTGACTAGTTTTACGCTTTGGAAGTTGAACATCGCGTCCCCCATATTCATTCGCAGAATGGCCTTGCTGAGGCTATGACTAAGCGGTTACAGCTTATCGCCCGAGCATTGGTATTGCGCACCAACTTGCCGATTTCTTTCTGGGGTTATGCAATTTTGCATGCGGCTATACTTATTCGCTTTCGACCCACTGCCAATCAACCGTTTATTGAGTACCAGTTGGTAACTGAATATGAGCCTGATATTTCACACTTACGCATTTCTGGTTGTGCAGTCTATGTGCCAATTACGCCTCCACAGCATACTAAAATGGGTCCGCAAAGACGATTAGGTATATACGTTGGCTATGAATCGCCTAAAATTATCCACTATTTGGAACATTTGACAGGAGATCGATTTACTGCAAGATTTGCAGACTGTCACTTTGATGAGACAAACTTCCCGTCGTTAAGGAGAGAGAGGAATCGAATGATTCCAGTTGAACACTAGGAAATTATCTGGTGTGCTCCCTCTTTGCCTCATCAAGATCCCCGCACAGCTCAATCCGAGCTAGAAGTGCAACGTATTCTCAGTCTTCAGAAAGTTGCGAATTCGATGCCCGACAGCTTTACTGATACTGCGAAAGTGACAAGATCTATCATTCCCACTGTGAATGTTCCTGCAAGGTTATAAATCCCAATTATAGGGCAAGGTTCAGCCGCCCAAAGGAATTATGCCCCCGGCATCGACCTTAGTGGAGGGACGGCTGCTTCGGCTGCTTTTATCCCTGCTCGAAAGAGGGGGAGGCCAGTGGGTAGAAAGGATACCGAACCTCGAAAGAGAAGAGGAACGGAGGCACAAAATACTCTCATTATCAACACAGTGACTCCGTCACACGAGATTATCTCTGACTACGGATATGTCCTCGAATCAACAATGGAACAATCGACGGACGCGTCGGAAACTTTTTTGATGTCAGAGAATAAAGAAATCTCGATGCAATATACGAGTGAGTACGTACTATTGGACAGGTCGTCCATGCTAGTCGATGATGCTTTTGCCTACTCCGTCACTCAAGAAATTATTGAAGAGGACGATGCTGAGCCGTGCTCGGTTGCTGAATGTCAACGACGAGCCGATTGGCCAAAATGGAAAGACACAATGCAAGCTGAACTAGACTCAATAGCTAAACGTGAGGTATTTGGCCGTATCGAGCCAGTACACGTGGGCGTTAAACCAGTGGGACATAAGTGGGTCTTTGTTCGTAAACACAATGATAAGGATGAGGTCATGCGTTACAAAGCGAGACTAGTTGTCCAAGGCTTCTCGCAGTGCCCTGGCATTGACTACGAGGAGACATATTCTCCCGTTATGGACATCATCACTTTCCGCTACTTAGTCAGTTTGGTAGTGTCCAAAAAACTGAATATGCAGCTTATGGATGTGGTTACAGCGTATCTTTATGGGGATCTAGATATGGATATTTATATGAAAGTCCCCGAAGCAATTTCATTGGCCAAATCAAGTAGCTCTAAACTAAGGAGCGCTTACGCTGTGAAACTGCGTCATTCACTGTATGGGTTGAAACAATCCGGAAGGATGTGGTACAACTGCCTACGTGAATACTTGGTTGGGAAGGGATACGAGAACAGTGATATTTGTCTATGCATTTTTGTGAAAAGAACAGATACAGGATTCGTGATTGTAGCCGTCTATGTAGATGACATGAATGTTATCGGTACCATATATGAGGTCAATGAAATGGCCCGCTACCTTAAATCCGAATTCGAGATGAAAGACCTGGGGAGGACTCGATTCTGCTTGGGCTTAGAGCTAGAACATCGAGATGATGGTATACTCATTCATCAATCTGCCTATGTCCAGAAAATGCTCAGGCGATTTAGTATGGACAAGGCACATCCTCTTGCTACCCCCATGGTTGGTCGAAGTCTGGAAATGAACAAGGATCCGTTTCGTCCTAAAGAGGAGGATGAAGAGGTCCTTAGAGCAGAAACATCATACCTTAGCGCAATTGGTGCGTTGTTGTATCTGGCTCAATGTACTCGTCCAGGCATCGCATTCTCTGTGAATCAATTAGCGAGATCTAGCTCCGCTCCCACGATAAGGCATTGGAATGGAGTAAAACACATCTTTCGATACTTGAAAGGCTCCAGTGATCTTGGATTGTTCTTTCCCTACGCAAGAGAGAGCGATATTTCGAAAGGAATTGTTGAGGTTAAGACGATGCATACCGACCGTCGATCATCCTCTGATATTGCAGCTAAGCATGGCAGCTTGACTACCATAAGTGCTAAAGCGAGCAAGCTTACCCCCTATGCAGAGAATCCTAACAATACGTTAGTTGGATTTGCTGATGCTGGTTATCTCTCTGACCCGCATAAAGGACGTTCCCAAACTGGTTTTGTGTTCACCGTAGGGAATAGGGAGATATCTTGGCGATCTACCAAGCAGACCCTAGTTGCTACTTCCTCAAACTATGCAGAGATAATTGCATTGCATGAATCTGTAAGGGAGTGCACTTGGCTTCGATCAGTCATAGACCATATACGAGGAACTTGTGGATTAGATCCCACTACAGTAACCCCTACTTGCATCTTTGAGTACAATGCAGCATACATTGAGCAGATAAAGTTAGGTTTCATTAAGGGTGACAATACCAAGCATATCGCGCCGAAGTTCTTTTATAATCAACAACAGCAGAAATTGCTGAATATCGAAGTGAAACAAGTGAGTTCCGATGAGAATATCGCAGACTTGTTCACTAAGTCTCTGCCAAAATCTACATTTGAGAAACATGTGAGAAGCATCGGCATGTGTTGATTATCCGAGCTCAACTAATGATAGCTCATCGGGATGAGCTGTCATGTATACCTCAGGGGGAGTATACTTCACATGATTCTGACACTTGTAGTTGGTGCGTTGTGCTCTTTTTCCTCACCAAGTCTTTGTTTTTTCCCACGGGGTTTTGTTTGACTTGAAAAGGTTTTTTAACGAGGCAACATCTTATGCACCATGATAGTATTAGTGCTCGACATAGGGGGAGTGTTCTGGGATATCCTTCCTTCATTGGTGTCTTACCTAATACTGGTTGTAGGGGATACAGAGATGGAAGGTTCTAGACCCTTCCAGAGGTAGTAGGATCCTATTAGATGTCTTACCTTAACTAGGAATCCTATGTATGGAAGGACTCTCATTGTAATGCCTATATAAAGGCCTCTCTATTCATTGTTATCAATACAATTGATTTGCTGTCTTTTAATTTCTCCTGAAACAATATATATATATATATATGATTATATTTCATGTGTTTCATAATATATCAAACGTTTACGTGCAAAAAGTGTGTATATATGCATAAATTTTAATGCAAAATTTAAAACTTAAAGATCAAAAGTGGGGACAAAATAGTGTTTTCATAACATTAACAATCATCTAATTGAAAAAGCTCCTCCAAGTAGCTTTTTTGAAATTAACGGATTTGACCCAATCCGCTCTTAAATTCGCTAACCACTTATATTAGAGGATTCATCTAGTCAAACTTTTAAATGAGCTCAATCCTCTAATTTCTCCCCAAACCTCTAACTCCCAAGCACCCTCAATGATAGATCAGCAACATCATATGAACTCCTTCCCATTAATAGAGTAAACCCAAATGTCTAGTTACTTTTCCTTAGAGTTAACGTCTGAAATTTTATATCAGTTTTATTTTTGCATATAAAATTCTAATTTTAAGTGATTTTTGCAATTAAATTTTCTTGTTCAATTCTAGTATGTGATTTGGTTTATAATTTTACTTTTAGTTAGAATCAATTTTTTAATACCAAATCATAAAATTGACAAGTTTTATATCCTCATTCATAAGAGTATAAGTTTTTAGTACCATTTTGCTTAAAAAACTAAAATGTCCTCCCAAAAGTTGTAATGTTGACTTTCTTCTTTTTGTATTTTATTTAATTTAAACTATTTTTTTCTTTTTTCTTTTTTATTTTCCTCGTTAATGTCCAACAACCAAAATTTAGCTACAACATATACATCAAAACAACACAACCATTTTTTACAAGGGGTCTCTCAAAAATCTTATAGAAATCACAAGATCTTCCGAAAAGAAAAGTTGACGTTCAAATAGGACTTCATTTGTCGTGCTTCTGGGTTCATAAAGAAGGTATGCATCAATATTTTACCGCTGGAATTTTTTTTCGACAAGTTCTTCCGGACACGATGGCTGCACACGATGGCAAGATACCGTGTGCAAGGGTCATGTCCGGAAGAACTTGAAATTGTGTGCACAATTAACGTGCCCACGATCGTTGAACATGATCGTCTACAATCGTGTGCAGCGATCGTGTTCATGGTCAGAAACTTGCACACGATCGCTGCACATGGTAGCATCTGACCGTGTGCATAGGTCGTGTCCATGACAGACCGTTTTAGAATATTGTTCACTCAGTTTTATGAATAGCTATTCATCTTTTTGTAATCAGATGTCGTGGCAGCGTATTTTGAGACATCATGGTGGTCATTGGGAGCAATCGTCGACACGAGCAAAGTTAGTTGTGCAAAACTCGTGGGGGGTATCAGAGAGGGTTTGGGTGGTCCAAATGAGTACAATTACAAATTATGGCACTTGACACACATGGCCAATGGAAATAAAGTAAATGTCCTATTACGGGGTGATACCGAGATACTTCGATTACTAGTCGAATACAAAGAGGATCCTGAGGTCTATGTTGAGAATGGCAGCTCCTCCACTCCCGAGGTTAATATGGGATGTAGCAGCTCGATAGCAGAGCCCCGCAACATAAATTATGACATGCCTTCCAAAGATTATCAATACGAGGAAGATGAGGAAGACGAGGAAGGTGAGGAGGTGCATACATCCGAAGATGAAGATTGTTGTCAAGACTTGCTTGAGTCAACATATGTGGAGTTTCTTGCTTGGGTTCGCCAACCTGCCCAAATGGATAGGATTATGATTCGTCGGAACTTCTCATCCGACCATCAATCTGCGAGCGAGCATGAGCATAAACGTTCAATGCTTAATTGGATCATTCCATTTTTGGACCCGGGTAGTGCTGGACTTTGGGTTGGGTCGAGCAGCCTCCACCTGTCACCGGTCAGCTAGAGGTGGGGTCCATCTTTCGGTCCAAGACAAAGTTGGGGATAGCTGTAGGAATGTATTGTAACACCCCCAGAAATCCACCGGGAATGTTACACGCCGTAGACCCTTCCCAAGAGGATCTACCGGGCTAAAAATCACAGAACAACCAAATACTTGCCCGGTCAGGGTCAAACAATATAATAATACAGACCGTTAAGGGCAATAGCAAGTAACTACACGGACCGATGAGGTCGCACAACTCAATCAATAGACAATAACTCTATACAACATTACCCGCGTAGGGGTCGAAGTACAATACAACGAAAGACTGAATACAACTCTGACAATACAACCTAACTCGACCAAACTCTCAACTCTTGATTAGTATCGTAGCTCGTCACTTCCTGTGCCGATCCTGGAACTGCTCTACAAAAACCTGCATGTACCTGGACGCTATACAGACCCCGATTACTTGGGGGTTAGCAAAACTCCACTATTTTACTAATGCAAGTATCAACTCATACGAAATGTAACAAGCAAGCATCAACTATGAATCATATATTATAACCAAGTACCAAATCATTTCCGAGAGGTTTTAACAATTTAGAAAACGAGCAGGGAAATATTCGCAAATAAAATTCTCATCTCAGGGATTTTTAGCAACACAAAACCTTTAGGACCTCAAGTCCTGATTTGTAAAACCTTTTCGAAAACCTTAGGGTTCTAACCCAAATCTCAATTCGTATTTCAGTAATTTACAGTACGAAAACATTTCCACAATTCTCGTGGGACTCGGCCCAACATTCTCTTCTTGAAAACTTTCTTTTAAAACTTTGATTGTCAAAACATTGTGACACCATGATCCACCGTCACGTGTCTCCGTAGGTTCAACAACCCACACGGCTAAACCACACACACTAATCAAACATAAACCATCTTGACACCATGATCCATCGTCATGTGTCTCCATAGGTTCAACAACCCACACGGCTAAACCACACACTAATCAAACATAAACCATCTTGACACCATGATCCGCCGTCACGTGTCTCCATAGGTTCAACAACCCACACGGACTAAAATAACCATAACAACATCACAAATAGTCCCGACATCGTGATACTCTGCCACGTATCACCTTAGGCCCCGTCGAACCCACCCGGTTGGACGTACTGTGCCCTAAACTCATGGTCCACTGCCATGTGTTCTCAGAGGCCTCGTCAGACCCGCACGATTGGACCTCAGCACCTCACTAAGCTCCGACCCATGATCCATTGCCATGAGTCCTCGTAGGTCCCGTCGGACCACCACAAGTGAACATAGAGGACACACACATATTCACGTTCACATTTCTACAACAATGAGCACGTTCAATCAATCACATTGACCACCACGAAATCATACATCACGCGCAAATAACACAATTTCAACAATCACAACAACCGTCATCAATCAACGACACATAACCAACATAACTCACGATCAATACATAATACATTACACAAACAAGTGTACAACCAAACGACAGGTACATCGAAATCCTGCACACATGGCACAACACATACCACATATACCAATATAACACTATCATCACAAAGCCTTCAAATTGCGGAATACACAACCAACTCACACGAAACATATTTACGAAGGCAAATAAATCATCACTAACCTAATACGTGATTTCTAGTCGCAAGATACAAGACGTATAATAAGATACCTGCCTCGATAGCCGACACCTGAATATTTCTACGACCATGGCACAACCCGGAAAACCCCAAACACCTACAATCCTTCGTGAAACACAATGGAAACATGATTACCACGAGTATAACGATTGAAAACAATGGAAAACATACCCAAGAACCAAAGGAAACCCTCTAAGACATTTAATCGGACATTAAATGTTCAATATTTCCTTAGAACACCCAAAAATTCCGATTGGGTTCCAACGAACTCAAAATACGGATATACAATCTGTAGAACATGCTTAATAATACTCAATAACATCATTCAAACCACCAAAATCGAACGAATCATAGAAATCAAGAAGAAAATCCCGAAGGTCAACCCTAGGGGATTCAAGAAATTTACCTACTATCCGAACGAACGAATTGAAGGACAATGTTAGACACGAACTAAGTTCTCAAAATAATGAAGATCAGTTCCTTGGCTCAAGAATCACTCCAAGCTCCAAGAAATCGCGAAGAGGACGAAGGGGAAGGGGAAAATGATATTTTTCCCCAAAAAACGTTGCCACTGGTTTATATACCAGTGGCATGTTACGGCCTTAACAGGCACACCTTACGGCCGTAACTCTTCAACCTTACGGTCGTAACACTCAGGACTTACGGTCGTAAGTACCCCTCTGGACTACTACCCAAAATACGAACATTCATTACGGCTGTAACAACAATCGGTTTACGGCCGTAACACATGACTCACTACGGCCGTATTAAAAGATACTTACGGCCGTAACCAGCAACAGATACGGCCGTAACTCATAACTCTTACGGCCGTAACACCACTACTGAACACAGTAGTGAATCTCAACGACTCGGACAGGTAGGTCGGGCCCTCGACAATGTCCCGGTTACTCAAATGCACCAAATCAATAACAAACACGTTACGAGACGTAACGTACAATACCTCAACACATACACAATCGAAAAGATACAATTGACAACAAGTCATCCTCAACTAAAAATCACTACACGATAGTAACACACAGCATATCACGTTAGAAATTATTCCGATTTAACATCAACATGAAAATATCCGGTGTAAAAACACAAACAATACAAGATAACGGAAAACGAAAATACCGGATATTACATTCTACCCCACTAAAAATAAGTTTCGTCCCGAAACTTAAAACAAAACATCAGGATAGAATACAAACAAAACCAAAAGATTCACGCAACAAATATCAATCTCCACTCGAGATATAGTCCAAAATACAACACGCAACTACATTACTGGGCACCACTGCCCCCCCAGGAGTAGGAACAAAACTCCAGCTCTCAAACATCTTAGCAACGGTCTCACAATACACCGCTTGGTGCCCGACTTGACCGCACTTGAAACAATTAACACGTGGCGAACGACAATTCTGTCTCACATGGCCCACACGACTGCAGTTGAAGCAGGTCTTCATGCTGCTTGTCTTACTCGCCTCCAAAGTAAGATTCTTAGATTGATCAAACGAACAAGGAGTGCTCCCAGAAGGACAATACGAAGTAACAGGCTCACGAAATCCACTTCTCTGACCTCTGGAAAGGCTACGTGAGATCTTCTGTTTCTTATTCTACGGGCCAGACTCTGTCACGGCAACGGCCATCTCAATGGCTAAGGCTCGATCCTGATATTCCTTCAAGGTAGTACACATGAGTGGAGCCATACTCTCATGGATATGTGGTTTCATGCGCATATTGAAGTACTGGATCTTGTCCGCTTCACTACCCACCTGATCACGAACGTAAGCCAGCTTCCGATTATAGTCGACTATTGCCTGGGATACCGACACATCCTGGGGCATAGCCGAGAAAAACTCAACAATTCTGCGCTCACGGACAGGCATCGGGCAGTACTATGCCTCCATGGTAGTTTTAAACTCAGACCAAGTAGAAGTACGATCTGTAGGCGCCACAGCCTTCAACCAGTCTGCAGCTTCTTTGTCGAGAAAATATTGAGCGATAGATACTCTTCTCTCATCTGGACATGCTACAGCATCAAATATTCTTCCTAACTGGAAAATCCAGTTCTCCCAACCTAACAGATCGGAAGAACCCACAAAACAAGGTCGATGCATTCTCATCACATCCCGTAACCACTTACTAGCTCCATCATCTCTCTCTGGAGGCTTGTTCCGGTGTATTGCTTGGTGCAACTGCACCAACTGATCATCCACCTGATGAAGGATGGTAGCGACGCTAACTTCAACATTACCTCCAGCTAATTGCCATTGATCATGCGACTGGTCATCATGACCCTCTGTACTGAGATGATTGGCACTCGACAACGAGCGATTCGCCCTCTCATGCTCCTGATTACGTCCATGACCACGACCACATCCTCGGCCTCCACCTCTTGGCATACTTAGCAGACAACAGCCCAGTGCAACGAAGAATAATCTCACATAATCAATACACCAAAAATCATTTCACCACACTCATACAATATGTGACAACAATCAATAAAGCGACAAAAATATTCATACAGGATAATCAACCGAGTACAAACATTATTACCACATCAGATAAAGTTTACGGTTGTCACTGCCGGACCATACGACTGTATCAACAGAATCAAACGACCGATATAGAGTACATATAAGACTGTAACAATAAGATTATGGCCGTGATAGCATTAAGCTTATGGTCGTAATAACACACAACTTACGGACGTAACAACAAGAAGATTACGGTCGTAACACTATCATCTTACGGCCATAGCAACTACCAGCTTACGGCCGTAACAAAGATTTCGCACGGCCGTAACTACTGCCTGTAAAGCGATTGAAATAACCCAGCAACCCCGAAATGGCTCCGAAAGTTAAGGATCGACTATTAGCAATATATCCCGACATTTAGAAACACTGTAAAGTTCTCCGACGAGCACAACAACATAACAAACTTGTCGCAATGACTTAGTCCCAACACACAAACACATAACGTTTTAAATTCCGAAAATCAAGGTCGTTTTGCAAAATAAAAAATTTCCCAAATCCTTTCGATCATATCCAAAAATGACGGTAACAATTTGCAATGTCCGAAGTACTTTAAAACACATTTTTCAAATACCGTCTGAAGGTGTCATTTGAAAATACATGATCAACTCGTCAAAGTTCAACCGGTTTCCAAATCCATACAAAACCGTTGTTTAACCGCACCATTAATATATTTTCAAAAATCGATTTTTCTACAAAAATACTCAAGCCCATAAAATCTTTCAGAAAACTGTTTTCAATCCTACACGCAGCAGACACAATTAAAATTATCCAAAAACAATCGAACTTAAAACCACATGCCCAAAGGGCAAATGGGATCACCAAATCAATTAAATACAACTCGTGAACACCAAATTTAAACATACGTCAAAACTATCCAACTGAGTTTCTAGACAAACTCTACCATCGATACATTTTCTGGAACACGTCAAGGTTCACAACTTTCACACCATATTGCACCACTCAGTGCCCAAACCATCATTACATTCAGCTCAATACACAAGTGGTGCACCACGAATATCAAACACGGATTCCATTTCACAACATCAACAAACATTATGCACCACAATTATCTTACATAAATCCAATCATGGAACACAGATACCTCGCATAAAAGAGGAGACCTACGTCCACAGGCCGCACGGAGATGATGGTCGCCCACGATACTAATCTCATCCGACAACACATCCGACATGTTGCGACTACGTACAACTCAACTTGTCACCCGAAAACTCGAATGACACGACAACACACTACTCGAAAAATCACGACTCGTCGCAACCCGACAGCCCAGGTTTCCACAACCTACGCTCCGATACCATAAATGTAACACCCCCAGAAATCCACCGGGAATGTTACACGCTGTAGACCCTTCCCACGAGGATCTACCAGGTTAAACATCACAGAACAACCAAATGCTTGCCCGTCCAGGGTCAAACAATATAATAATAACTCAATCAACAAGTAAACTACACGGACCGATGAGGTCGCACAACTCAATCAACAGACAATAACTCTATACAACATTACCCACACAGGGGTCGAAGTACAATACAGTGGAAGACTGAATACAACTCTGACAATATAACATAACTCGACCAAACTCTCAACTCTTGATTAGTATCGTAGCTCATCACTTCCTGTGCCGATCCTGGAACTGCTCTACAAGAACCTGCATGTACTTGGATGCAATACAGACATCCACCCCCTATTACTCGGGGGTTAGAAAAACTCCACTGTTTTACTAGTGCAAGTATCAAATCATACAAAATGTAACAAGCAAGCATCAACCATGAATCAGATACAATAACCAAGTACCAAATCATTCTCGATAGGTTTTAACAATTTAGAAGACGAGTAGGGAAGTATTCTCAAATAAAATTCTCATCTCGGGGATTTTTAGAAACACAAAACCTTTAGGGCCTCAAGTCCTGATTTGTAAAACCTTTTCGAAAATCTTAGGGTTCTAACCCAAATCTCAATTCGTATTTCAATATTTTACAGTACAAAAATATTTCCACAATTCTCATGGGACTCGGCCCAACAATCTCTTCTTGAAAACTTTCTATTAAATCTTTGATTGTCAAAACATTGTGACACCGTGATCCACCGTCACGTGTCTCCATAAGTTCAACAATCCACACCGCTAAACCACACACACTAATCAAACATAAACCATCTTGACACCATGATCCACCGTCACGTATCTCCGCAGGTTTAACAACCCACACTGCTAAACCACACACACTAATCAAACATAAACCATCTTGACACCATGATCCACCGTCACGTGTCTCCGTAGGTTCAAAAACCCACACAGACTAAAATAACCACAACAACATCACAAATAGTCCTCACATCGTGATCCTCTGCCATGTGTCACCGTAGGCCCCGTCGAACCCACCCGGTTGGACGTAGTGTGCCCTAAACTCATGTTCCACTACCATGTGTTCTCATAGGCCTCATCAGACCCATATGATTGGACCACAGCACGTCACTAAGCTCTGACCCATGATCCACTGCCATGAGTCCTCTTAGGTCCCGTCGGACCATCACGAGTGAACATAGCGGACACATATATATTCACGTTCACATTCCTACAACAATGAGCACGGTCAATCAATCACATTGATCACCACGAAATCATACATCACGCGCACATAACACAATCTCAACAATCACAACAACCGTCATCAATCAATGACACATAACCAACATAACTCACGATCAATACACAATACATTACATCACAATCTTGCACACATGGAACAACACATAACACATATACCAATATAACACTATCATCGTAAAGCCTTCAAATTTTGAAATACACAACCAACTCACACGAAACATATTTATGAAGCCAAACAAATCATCACTAACCTAATACGTGATTTCTAGTCGCAAGATACAAGTTGTATAATAAGATACTTGCCTTGATAGTCTACACCCGAATATTCCTACGAATACGGCATAACCCGGAAAATCCCAAACACCTACAATCCTCCATGAAACACAACGGAAACATTATTACTATGAGTATAACGATTGAAAACAATGGAAAACATACCCAAGAACCGAAGGAAACCCTCTGAGACATTTAATCGGACATTAAATGTTAAGATTTCCTTAGAACACCCAAAAATCCCGATTGGGTTCCAACGAACTCAAAATACTTATATAGAATCCATAGAACATGCTTAATAATACTCATTAACATCATTCAAACCACCAAAATCGAACAAATCATTGAAATCAAGAAGAAAATCCCCAAGGTCAACCCTAGGGGATTCAAGAAATTTACCTACTATCCGGACGAATGAATTGAAGGACGATGTTAAACACGAACTAAGCTTATCAAAATGATGAAGATCAGTTCCTTGGCTCAAGAATCACTCCAAGCTCTAAGAAATCATGAAGAGGACGAAGGGGAAGGGAAAAATGATACTTTTCCCTAAAAAATGATGCCACTTGTTTATACACCAGTGGCATGTTACGGCTGTAACAGGCACACCTTACGGCCATAACTCTTCATCCTTACGGCTGTAACACCCAGGACTTACGGTCGTAAGTACCCCTCTGGACTACTGCCTAAAATACGACTGTGTTCAGTAGTGGTGTTACGGCCGTAAGAGTTATGAGTTACGGCCGTATGTGCTATTGGTTACGGCCGTAAGTATCTTTTATTACGTCCATAGTGAGTCCTGTGTTACGGCCGTAACAACAATCGATTTACGGCCATAACCAGCAACACATACGGCTGTAACTCATAACTCTTATGGCCGTAACACCACTACTGAACACAGTAGTGAATCTCAATGACTCTGAGAATCAGGTCGGGCACTCGACAATGTCCCGGTTACTCAAATGCACCAAATCAATAACAAACATGCTACGAACGTACAATACCTCAACACATACACAATCGAAAAGACACAATTGACAACAAGTCATCCTCAACTAAAAATCACTACACGATAGTAATACACAGAGTATCACGTTGTAAATCATTCCAATATAACATAAATAAGAAAATATCCGACATAAAAACACAAACAATACAAGATAACGGAAAACAAAAATATCGGATATTACATGTATCATTTGGAAAACATGTTACAGTGTATCACTGATCGTTCCGCCGTAAACGTATAGTGTTTGCCTATAAGACTCTTTAGAACTGCTGCCTACACGCATAGTGAATAAATTTTTGAAAACTATTTTTCGAAAATACATATTGAAAGCCCTTATGGGGCTCACAGACGCCTTTCTGAAATTGGGCCAGAGAGGTGGGCTAGTATGAAGTGTACGGTACGATGCTATAATTTGTTGACATCCAATGTTATTGAATGCTTTAATAATCGTATGTTGTGGGTGAGGTGTTTACCTGTTTGCTCGTTACTTGAGATATTTCGCCTAATTTTAGAGAATTGGTTTGATGAGAAGTGGGGAGATGCTGCATGAAGAGACCATGAGTTGACAATGCACACTTTAGAAAAGCTCTCTAACTCTATGCAAGACAGTATGACTCTTACTGTTCGAGCTACCACCCCAATTATTTATAAAGTCAAAGAAAACAAAGTTTTCTTATGAGTTCGACCTTCGAACCTGGACATGTTGTTGTCGGGAGTTTGATTTAGATCAGATTCCATGTCGTCATGTTGTTGCCGCTATAAGGTAATTATTTTGCTCTAATATGCACATCATTCAATGTTTTTGTCTATGATGTCGAGCGTTGTGCCTACAGCATGCGGGCATTGTCGGGCGCTGTATCCTACAGCTGTCGAGCGTTGTATCCTACACTAACCATCATGTGCACATGGTCATGGCAGGATGCACACAACAGCAGCAGCCCATGACCGTGGGCAGGATGCAGACGATCGTAACTCACGATGGCACAATCGTGTGCAGCCATCGTGTGCAACACAGGGCTGGTCTGCACCATAAACCAGTTTTTTCCAGATTTAACAACACAACACATCAATCTTGCCAAAATATATTTGAATTAAAAATAAAACACATACTCATCAGTATCAAAAATACATTATTATACCCCACATCCTTGAGATAATGGCTTATTGTAATAGGCGCGCTGGTAATGGTTTGTCTGTGTATGATTTTGTTAGTCGTTATTTCAAGCAACAAGGCCTTACAGAGACTTATAAGGAGCATATTAATTCTATCCCACATCCTGATGAGTGGAATATACTACCGGAGATCTCATACATCGTTTGCTTATCTTCAGAAGAGGATTGCCAAGACGACCGACCAAGGATGAGTCGTGCATGGTCCGCTGTTGAAAATTTTTCCGCATGTAGAAGGCCTCAGGTGTGCGGTAGGTGTAAGAAAACAGACTACAATAGAAAATCTTGCAGAGCATTCATTCCCATAGGTGGTGTAGATTTGAATATCCCTCCAGAAGAAAATCAAGAAATGGTTGAACAAACGAGGTAAAGGGGATGACCATGCAATGAAATAAGGGGATGAAGACCATGACATAAGGGGATGTCCATACAATGAAACTTAAATTGCTTATGTATTTTGATATTTGTGACTTACTAGCAACAATCATATGCTGATATTTTGATCCTCGATGGACTATGTATTGATTCATTATTCTGATTATAAGTTGAAATTAAATGCATAATTTTGTCTCTATTTTCTTTATCTTTGAATTGAAATTTAAGTGTTCAATGATGTAAAGAAAATAAAGGTGAATATGGAGGCAAACGTTAACCATAAGAAAGTAGCTCATTATAAAGAGCCGTAGTTTACACCAAAAGCATATAACTTTGCATAACAAAATTCATCACCATCACACTAAAATATCTAAGATTAACTTAAAAACAACAATCACTTGAATCCATTTTTCCCCATCTATTGCTGTTTCTTTAGTCTTGTATCTTCTATATCAGCTTCATCTCCATGAACTTCAGCTTCTTCTAAAATAACCTCATTTTTAATCTACTTTTTTACTTGGCTTCTCAGAAATATCTATATCATCATCATCACCATCTAGTATAACTGGAGTGCTCGCAGTATTTTTAAATAGGCCATGTTTCATATCCACATTAATTCGCAGTACACAACTACACATACAACAAAATCAAAAAACTTACTCTGAGCATTGAGTATCTCCCTCTCGACCTAGTTCTATATGGTGGGTTGGGAGGAGGTATCCTCCTTCTTCTTTTTGGTGGAGGTGCTTCGATTCCTCCTAAATTGCTTTCTCGTAATCGGCCACTCATTTAGTGTACTTAATTTTAATGGATTTTAATTGATTTTAATTGATTAGGGTTTATAGTGAAAAGGGGGGGACTAACGCGAGTGTTCAGGTATTTCACTCTCGGTCCACGAAGATGGGCGTATATTGAAAAAAGGGGGGGACCCATGATGGGCTTTTATAATAAAATTTGATGATGCCCTTTGTAGTGCAAACGATGGTGACCCACGATGGGCACGATCGTGTGACACGTTGACAACCACGTGTCACGGTGTCACCATGTCACTGTATACATGTGTGCACACGATGGGTCACATGATGGTGCTCACAGTGGTACTAGCCATCGTGTGCACAAGAACATCAATATTTTTCACTAATTTCTCGAATTACTCATCAATTTACGTGTTGTTACTTATATATTAACAATTATTTGTTCATCATATGTATGAAATATCTCATATACTAATGAATTAAACGAAATAACAAATACGAGTTTGTATAAGAAGTCATGTAGTAATTAATATTTGAACAAGCAAATTTAGAACAACAAAACATCCTTCTATAACACTTTAAATCAAATTGGCAAAAATACCAAAAGTTCATATGCACACGATGGGTCACACGATTGTGCCCGTGATGGTACTAGCCGTGTGCACAACAACATCAATAATTTTCACTAATTTCTTAAATTACTCGTCAATTTACGTGTTGTTACTAATATATTAACAAGTATTTGTTAACAATATACTTATTTAAAAAGTTATAGATTGAATTACATAACATATTGCATCTCATGTGTAGTCTATATGTTCTCAATGTATTAGTTTGTACATATAAGTTCATCATGCTGTATATGAAATATCTCATATACTAATGAATTACACGAAATAACAAATACTAGTTTGTATAAGAAGTCATGTCGTAATTATTGTCTACAGCAGCGGGCGCTGTGCCTACAGCATGCGGGCGCTGTCGGGCGCTGTATCCTACAGCTTGCGGGTGCTGCCGGGCCCTGTATCCTACAACTGCTGAGTGCTGTCGGGGCACACGATCGTGCCAACAATGGGACTAGCCATCGTGTGCACACGGTCATGGCAGGATGTACACGACAGCAGCAGCCCGTGATCGTGGGCAGGATGCACACGATCGTAACCCACGATGGGCACGATTGTGGTCTGGATTTTCCAGATTTAATAACACAATACATTAATCTTGCCAAAATATATCTGAATTAAAAATAAAATACATACTCATCAATATCAAAAATACATTATCATACACTACGTCCAGCGACAACATGAAGATTTTAGTAGCTAAACCATATCGATATTTCTTAATATATTTCTCATTCATTTCCTTGATTTGGTGCCTTCCTGCTGGGTTTGCAGAGATGAGTCTATCCAAGTACATGCACGCGAAGGGGACACAACTGTGATTGTCGCTTTGTATGAACTGTAGTTCTTGTGGCATAATTTGAAACTCATCTCTGTGTCATACTTTTTCTTCTATTGGTTGTTCAGCCAGTACCCAGATTGAGCTAGCAGATGTGGTATCAGACGAGTAATTGGTCGCAGTTGGTTGAATCGGTGTCGACCATCTTGGTGTTGGTGTAACAAGGAATCGTACAACTCCACGATTCATGTTATGATGTTAATAGTGATAGTCACCTAGTGGCTCTGGTTGAGGCAACAAATAGCAATGATCTGTTTAAACAAAATATATAAATATATAAGATCATCACATCAAACATAGCGAAGCATTTATAAATATGGTACTTTTAAACTTACCTCGTCGCAATTTAACCATGAAACGGCATTTAGTGTACCAAGACCTGTCATGAAGTCCTCGATGGATTTAGGAATTTTCCAACCATTGTAAATCGGCTTCCCTGTTACCTTGATACCAAGTGGATCATCCAGATGGAGTTTTGCAAATTCGTTGGCCATAACTAACTACAAAAGGCCAAACCACAAAATAAAAAAAACTTCCACACACACCAATGATATACAGATGAGTAATTTATAGAACTTACATCAAACTGGGAGCCGGCAAGTATAGTGCCAACTCCACCGATATCAACACTGCGGACTACCCTTTGAAGCCTCGCTCGAGAGGCAAGCACATAACAATCTATCACCTCGGCATCAAAGTCTTCCCGGCTAGACTCTATTCGGTCAAATAATGCCTGGGTGAGAACATGCCCAGTTTCCAAACACCACACAATAGCATCACATGGATGATCCCTAAACTGTAGGTGCAATTTCTTCAGAGCCTCACTATTTCTTGGAGGCGCCACCACAAAAGGCTCTCGAAGAGTAGCAGAGGTCGACTCACTCACGGTGGAAGACTACGCTCACCCAACTACTGCGGCACGGCACTCTCACCAACTTCATCACCATCAACATCCCTCTCATAACTATAACGATTAGAGACATGTACAATCGGCTGCTTGATCTCAAAATTGGCTGCTCGATCTGAAATGGAGGCTGCTGATGATAACTACTAGTTTGGCCGGGAAACATCGTACTACAATGATGCTTGTCCTGAAACCAATCAAAAATCATACCATATTACTCAAACGGCACGTCAAATGGCCGGTACTGATGCTCATAATCCAGAAACCACAGAGTTGGATCAAGGGGCTGCTCTGTCCGGACAAAAGAATGTGGAATCTAAGAATGATGATTGTGTTGGATCTCAGAATGGTGACTGTGCTGGATCTCATAATGGTGACTAGGCTGACGCTGAGAATGGTGACTGTGGGCTGCACTAGAGACTGAGTGACGTGGAGGGTCAGGAATCCTCCGCTGGGCGTTGCTAATAGATGCAGAATGACGAGGCTGATAAGGAAACCTATCATTCCTCCCAGCAGAGTAGTGCACAAGGCTCCCAGAACACCTATGCGTAGGTCCAAAGAAATCTACGATCCCAGAAAGCACCCGGCGAGAAACTCGAGCAATAAATCCTGTCTCAGACTCATCGTACAAGATCGCCTTCAAATGGCGATCGACGTACTCATCCCTGCTCGTGTCGTGGGTGTGGTCCGGACAAAGAAGTCCGTGGACACAACACACCCTCTCTGGCTGCCTCTCCCAATCAGATGTCTCTGCACCATCTACTGGTGGTGTACTCTGTTGGCGTCGCTTCGACACTTTATGTTCCGACTCATGTGTAATCAATTTCACAGCAGCCTTCTTCAACCTATCCATAACATTCTTTCTCGATTTTGGCGCAAGCTCATCCTCCTTGTTCTTCACAGCTATTCTTATAGGCTTTATGAACTTAACATCATATGGCGAGCCATTCTCAAAACTCAGGTAGTAGTACTCAGCCTCCTCCTCCTCCAAATGCGGTAAAGAGGGAAGTACTTTGTGCTGCAAAAATAGTCATTAAAGCATACCATTAGATGGGCAATCACATAACGTTGAAGAGATGAGTGAAGTCGGAAGAAAATACTTTTATATATTTGTGTACCTTGTCGTCGAAGAAATGAGTGAAATCACAGAACATCTTCCTCGTAGTCCATATCAAACCCCAGGGAACTTGGACAAATTACTCTCGAATTCTATACAATTCTCAGTGAAGAAATCATCTCGTATGACCATATCTGTAAAGCCCAAACAGGACCATAGAAGTGATAGTCCTTATGTTCATATCCCTCTTTCATGGCAACATTGTCTATGTAGTAATACAAAACCCCAAAGCCATAAAAACCCTAAGGAAACATATCCCACTGCTCGAAATCCTCAACTAATGCCCATGACCATGTGTTGGCCATTAAGTATACAGTATACAACTTAAAAAAGTGTTAGTACAATAAGCTGTACGATTTTTGAATGTGAGTGCGTAGCGGAAGTTCGTTTAAGTGAGTTTCTGTAAATATAGCAACTAGGCTTTCTCCACTCCCACGGCATGAGCAATGTCGGGCCTAATACATACCATAGTGTACATTAAACTCCCGACCGCCGAGGCATATGGAATTTTATCCATATCCTCAATCTCCTCCTTCGTCTTAGGGCAATCTTGGCTCGTCAATTTAAAATTGTTAGTAAGAGGCAAACTAACAACTTTAGCTTTGTCCATGTTGAAACGTTTAAGCACCTTCTCGATATATTGCTCTTGCGACATGTGCAATTTTCGGGCTGCTCTATCCCGAGTGATTCTTATTCCAAGAATTTGTTTAGCCGCCCCCAAGTCTTTCATGGCAAAAGACTTACTCAATTCTTCCTTAAAGTTGGCAATCCCCTCGGTATTCTTGCCAACGATCAACATGTCGTCCACATAGAACAATAAGATAATAAAGTCATCATCTCCGAATTTCTTGAAAAATACGCAATGGTCGAGAGTCATCTTCCGGTAGCCTTGCTCCCCCATAACCGACTCAAACTTCTTGTACCATTGCCTTGGTGCTTGTTTCAACCCGTATAAACTCTTCCGAAGTTTACACACATAATCCTCTTTTCCTTCGACCTCAAGTCCTTCCGGTTGCTTCATATAAAATTTTTTGTCAAGGTCTCCATGAAGAAAAGCCGTCTTGACATCCATTTGCTCGATCTCAAGATCAAGGCTAGCCGAAATACCAAGGACCAATCGAATCGATCCTATCTTCACAACTGTAGAAAAAATCTCGTCAAAATCAATGCCCTTCTTTTGACTAAATCCTTTCACTACGAGTTTATATTTATATCGAGGCAACGAGGTATGCTCTGTAGGTCACAAGTCGTCCAGGAATAAGTCTAGAGGGGAGGTGAATAGACTTATTGAAACTCTTAAACTATTTTTCTCAAAGAGTAAGTTTCTTCAGGTGATAGATAAACAAATGATTTGGAGTCGTTTGTTCTTAATACGTGCAGAAGTCAGCTGATGACGAACAGAACAACTAATGAAACACTTAGTAATGAATGCAGCAGTTAAAGTATGATGCTATAAAACAGTAAAGTACGCAAGCAATTATAGTGGTCTCAGGGGTGGAGTAATCCTCTACTAATCCACTTTTCTCCAAACCAGTTGGAGATGAATTCACTATAATTTTCAACCAGTGATAAATATTACAGTGATTCAACCAAACTACAACAGCTTCCAACTAGTGGAAATTCGTGCCGTTGTAACACACTTGACTGCCTTGCACCTCTTGATCCTCGATCCTTGGATGCCCTTATAGTCTCGAACTTCAACCAGTGAAGTACCCCGAACTCAGGATTTAAGACACGAGTTTTTGTCTTCTCCAACTAAGAGCTTCTTCAAGTATGAACTTTTTAGAACCGCTCTTTTCACGATGCTGTATTTCGCTTTTAGATTGCTTGAATGCTTTGATCGCTTGAAAGTATGTTCACACCGGTAGTTGCTCAACTTCAAATCTTCGGATATATATAGGTGTTGATCCTTGAGCATTTCTTCATAGCCGTTGCAAATCTGTAACAAATCAGTCCGTTGGAGGGAGACTTCTTTGTTTATTCTTTTCTGAACGTTGCAAGGCTGGATTCCCATATTTTAATCTTATCTTCCGACCGTTGTGAAGACTCTGCATGTGATGCGCCGAATCTTTTGAATATAATACGATTAAAGTCTTCAAGGTGAGTCTGGATGAATTATTTAATTCATATCCTTTGCGGGAATCTCTCCAATTTGTCTCTTCACGTTGCATGTGACTTTCCGCAATACTTGACTTTTCAACACATGCTGATGTGGACTTGGAGTACTTGGCTGATCTCAAGTAGGCTGATGTGAGTTAACTTCTCTGCAGTCTGGACCTCTCTGATGTTCACTGTTTGGAACTCGCCTGATCAGATGACTTGTCTGAGGTATTTTGACTGCAGTCTGGTCAAACATCCCTAATGTTTTTTGTTGACCAGAACTTCTCTGACTTGACTCGGCTGTACCTCTCTGATGAACTCAGCTGATCTCTAGTACTTAGCCGATTTTTTAGCCTAGCTTATTTTGGCCTATAGAAGATACTCATTTGGTTCTTCTTTACATTTTGCCAAGTTTTACACTTAACATAATTTGGCCTATGGAAGATACTCATTTGGTTCTTCCTTACATTTTTGCCAAGCAATAAAACATTTGAATTTATATTAATGATATCATCAAAATCTAACAAGTATTCCTAACAAATTCCCCCTATTTTGATGATGGCAAAACTTTAAAGAAATATTCAAATAAACAAGTCTGCACTTGAGTGCAAGACACAAACTAAAATCAGTCTAATTTTTGAGACAACTGGAAATTGTCATTCAAAAGACTGTTATGAAATTTTCTGACTTGATTATGTTTGAAATTTACAAGAAAATTTTACAAGTACAGAAATAAATAAAATCATTACAAGTACAAAATAAGAAAGTCATCTGCCTCTGCCTCTGCCTCTTCGAATAGGCTGTTTGGCAGGCCTGGAAGGTTTAGCTCCGATTGGTCTTGTCTTGACAGGGGCAAGACCATACTTCCTCTTTACAACAAGAGCTGCAAAGTCTTGCTCTTCTTGGGATGAAAACTTATTCTCAAGACACAGCTTCTTGATTTTCCTCTGGAGCGCAAGTTCATCCAAAGCATTACCTTTCTCCAAAGTAGGAGGATCTTTGGCACTGAACGGAGGGATCATGGGATATGCATTGTGAGTCTCAGCATGCTCTACAAGAATAGCCCAGAGTTGTGGGTGAGCTTCTTCCATGAAGTTGATGAAGATCTGCTGTGAGGAGCAATTATCATCTTGGAGTATCTCCCAGATGTAGTAGTCTCTGATGAATTTTTTCCTTGCAGATCCCCACATGGGTAGAGATTCTTCTGGTATAAATTCTTCAACGAACCACAACTCCTTGCCTTTCCACTCTAAACTAGGCTCAAATCCTCCTCTAGTCCTCATTTTCTTGCTTGCAGGCTGATCAGCCTATTCTTCTGGTTCTGCTCCTCCCTTCCTTTTAGCTGAGGATGTCCCAGCAGTGATTATCTGGACATCTTGCCTCTTCTTCGTTCTAAGCTCCTCCCTTATCTCTCCTTGAATGCTGCCTTCCCCCTGTATTCTATCTTCCCCCTTTTTGCCAGCATCAACTAACGTGGTCAGCTGCTGCTCCATCCTATGCATCCAGTCAGACATGCCAAATGGCATTCTGTTGTTTGTAGGGGGAGGAGGTTGAGGGACTTCCCGCTGCAGCAATGTATCAATCTTGGCATTGATGGATTGGAGGTCAGGAGTGACCTGAGATGCAAGCAGCTCTCCAATGGTATCCTTCACTATCTGCCTTATCAGCTCGGTCATCGCAGGTGAGATCTGCGATGGTTAGACCCGGCAAAATAGGCCCAGGCCCGCGGGCCGGGCCAGCCCGCCCGTTTTTGGGCGGGCATTGGGCTGCATATTATTAGCCCAAAAAAAACCAGGCCGTGTTGTACCGGCCCCGATTTGGCCCGCCCAGAGAGGCCCGGCCCATGGGCCCACCGGCATGATTTTTTTTTTTTTAATTTATGTTATGTGTAATTATAATATTTAATTTTTTTCCTTGTTTGTTAGATTATAATACATCTATATGTTAATTATTGATGTAATTTTATTTTTTTGGGACTTTGTAATTATTTGTAGTATCTCATATCAATAATAATATTATTTTTATTTTATGATTTTATAAGAAATTAGTAGTGATAAATGATATGATGATCAAATAAAAATATTTGTATATTTGTCTTTTGATTATGGTAGTGTAGTAAATAATGTAATTATCAAATAAAAATAATTGTATATTTATTTATCTAATTGTCATAGTATAGTGAATAATATAATAATTAAGGATCGAAAAATATTTGTATATTTATTTTAGAATTAATATTTCAAAAAAAAAAAAAAAAGTCGAGGCCCGCGGGCCGGGCCGAGCCCGCCCGGGGCGGGCCACGGGCCTAATAATTTTGGCCCAGGAAAAACCGGGCCTTTTTGGCCCGGCCCAAAAAAGGCCCGCCCGTTTTATGCCCGGCCCGTTTGGGCCGGGCCCGCCCGTTTTCCAGGTCTAGCGATGGTGGAGAGTGCTCGCCTGAGCCTTCTGCAAATGATCCACTAGACTGCAGGCTCCTATCTACAGTTGGTACTCCAGATGGGGTCTTTTCTGGTGTCCACAGTGGAGTCCTCGGCCCAACTCGGCGTCAGTGGTATACTGGGCGCGCCTGACCTGTCTGCAGCCTCTACTTCTGGCTCTTTTTCCGGCTCCTTTTCTTTCTCCTCTTCTTCCTTTTCTTCTTCATCTTTTTCTTTTTCTTTCTCAGCTCCTTGATCTCCTCCTTCATCCTTATCATCATCCTCATCATCATCATTATCATCATCCTTTTTATTTTCTCCATCATTTTCATCATCATTCTCATCATCTTTTTCTCCTTCTTCATCATCCTGTTCTACCTCTTCCCCTTCTTCTTCTTCTTCATCAATTAACTCCTCTGTTTTCTCAACTTCCTCAGATTGTTTTTCAACTAAAATGTTTTCTCCTTCTCTTTTCTCTTCCTGCTCCTCTTCTTCGTCATCTATGACAATGACTTCCTCATCTTCTTCTCCATTTACTTCTTCAATTCTAATTTCTTTTTCTTCTTCCTCCTCATCTTCTTCTTCAAATGAACCATCAAAAATACTATACATTATAGAAATGATGAATTGGTCCATGTTGGTTTTGAAATGAGATATGAACCAATTCTCCTGGAGGATCAAAACTATGTCTGATACTTTACAAAAATGAATCAGTACATCCTATGTGGCTTGGGGATATTCCCAACCACTGGTTGCAATATAAGTTTGAAGTTTTGCAAATGAAAGTGATTTGAAAAATTTCCACTCTTCAAAAATATTAACAAAAGAGTGTTTTAAGGCTTGTGGTTTAACAAGCTGTAATTGTTTAATGGACAGGTTGAAAACATTGTTGTCCAGCAGGTTAAAGGTGTAATTTGCTTCAGGGATTGAGATGATTAAACCTGCTTCTTCCTCCTCTGGAATGAATGCTGGAGTGAGGACAGCCACGATCTGAGTTTCCAGGCTGCCTGGAGCAGTCTGCTCTTCCAGGTGAGTAGGCGATCTGGCTGCAGGACTGGCATGATGATCTGACTGCTCTTCCTGACTAAACTGCAGTCACCTGGGCCTCTTAGGAGAGGGTTCTGGAGATGACTGCATCATGGATGGCTCTACAGGGGCTAGTCCCCTTCTTTTGAATCGGACAGCTATCGGTGTGTTGTCCGACTCGGAGTCTGACTCGACTGCAGTTGGGTTGACGTCTGCAGGTCGGTCCAACTTGCCTGATGAAGGACATTTGTAGGGCAGTGAATCAGACAGTTCTTTGAGTATCCGAGCTGCTCTCCTATTGCCTCCCAACTTCCTTAAGGTCTCTTGGTCCAGATGACCAAGTCTCTTGTTGATGTGGAAGGGATCAGTACTTCCCTTCGCCACACCCATCTTCTCAAGGATCCAACTCAGCTGCGTTCCAAACGCCAGCTTGGATCTGAATCTCTTTTCATCAGCAAGCCATTCGGCTTTGTTGACCTCTCGAACAAGCTGCCTAAAGATATAGTCAACCCAATCAATCGCCTCATCTTGAATCAGTGCTCCCAGCACTGTGAATTTCGCCGACGACAGTTGGTCGTAACTGTCGGCCATACCCATAATGATCTTGTTGGTAATATCCAACATATATCGGTACTCCTTTTTAATCTCACTCCTTTTAGCAGTGAGTTTCAGCTTCGTCGGTTGTTCAATCGCCTTAATCTTAGCCAAATGTCGGTTGCTGTCTGTTTGAGAGCTTCGACGGCTATGCCGCGGTGCCTCATACCAAAAACTTTCCGAATTGTCTCCGGCGAGATGTCGACTTGAATTCCGCCGACTGTGCTCTCGATTCCTTCTTCAATCACATGGTCCTCGCGATAGAAAGCGATGACGTCTTCCTTGTAAAGGTGCTTGGGACTGATATCCAGCAATGGATAGATCTCATTCTTCATCATCGAATGGATAAGGAAGAGTACGTCGTTGTTGTCCAGATTCGCTTCCAAAAGGCCTTCGAAATCAACGACCAGAGAAAAGATAATCTGGTCTTTGACCGCCTTCATGTTAACGCCTTCGAAATATGATTCCATTTCTGCAAACAAAGGATTTTTAGTGTATTTGGAGTTCAAAGAATTTTTGCTCTGTAAATCTAGGGTTTTGAAAGACTGGTAAGCGTAAAGGTAAAGTGAAGGGTTTCCGTCCTTTTAAAGAAGATGAAAAGATGTATGGATTAAATTATTATTTCTTTTGAAACGGTGGTACGCCTTTTGAGATTCTATTTAAATTTCAAATTTGAATCGATGGACCAGGTTTTAATTTTAAAATTGGACGGTTGGATTTTAACTGGTCACAGTGGAGGTCGATTTATCAAGTGATCGCCACGTGTATTCAAATGCCACTTGCGAACCAAAAAAAATTAATATAATATTATTATACATATAGCAGACAATAATAAATATTCAGAGGTCGGTTAAGTTTAGAAAACTTAGCTGGTTGACTGTTGACTGCTCTGCATCAGTTGAGTTGACTCCATGGACTTCTCGCCTGAGATTCTGATCAGCTAGGTTCCTTTGTCCGTCCTTCGTCCTCTTGCCTGCATCAGCTAGGATCTGATTTCTTTAATCAGCTGGGTCCGTCCTTCCTCTGAGATGTTTTAGCTTGCTTCTGTACTAGATTCCCAATCTAGTAGACCAAGATCTCTGCTCAGCTCCAAAAACCTTTCTTCTGGCAAAGGTTTGGTAAAGATGTCAGCTATCTGGTAGTCTGTGCTGACTCTTTCAACTCTAACTCTCTTGTTAAGCACGTGGTCTCTGCTGAAGTGGTACTTAACATCAATGTGTTTGGTCCTCGAATGCAAAACCGGATTGTTGGTTATTGCAATAGCATTATTGTTGTCACACCAGATAGGGACTTCATTGGCAATGATATTATAATCCCTCAGCTGTTGTCTGATCCATAAGATCTGTGCACAACAGCTACTTGCAGCTAGGTATTCTGACTCTGTGGTGGAGATAGAGTTAGAAACCTGCTTCTTGCTAAACCAGGATATCAGTCTGGTTCCTAGGAATTGGCACGTTGCACTAGTGCTTTTCCTATTAATTTTGCATCCTGCGAAATCTGCATCTGAATATCCTGACAGCTCGAAGTTATCATCCTTAGGATACCATAGTCCAACATTGACTGTAGACTTAAGGTACTTAATTATTATCTTTGCTGCATCTAGATGTGATTGCTTAGGCTTAGATTGGAATCGTGCACAAACTCCTACGGCATAGGATATGTCAGGCCTGCTTGCAGTGAGGTATAGCAATGATCCAATAAGTCCTCTGTAGTGGGTTGAATCCACTGATATGCCTGCCTCATCTGCATCTAGGTGGGTACTTGTGCTCATAGGAATTCTTGCTGGTTTGGCTGATTCCATTCCAAATCTCTTGATTATATCTTTGGTATACTTAGCTTAGTTGATGAAAATTCTATTTTCCATCTGCTTAACTTGTAATCCGAGAAAGAAGTTAAGCTTTCCCATCATACTCATCTCAAATTCTCCTTGCATGAGGTTGGATAATTTCTCACATAGCTCTGGATTAGTTGAGCCGAATATGATGTCATCCACATATATCTGAACTATCAATATGTGGCATTCGTGCTCCACTCTGAATAGGGTCTTGTCCACCTTTCCTTTGCAAAAACCATTCTTCTCAAGAAACACAGACAGTGTTTCATACCATGCTCTTGGTGCTTGCTTAAGTCCATAGAGAGCCTTCAACAGCTTGTAGACTTTGTCTCCTTTGGCAAAACCTGGGGGTTGCTCTACATAAACTTTTTCTTCTAGGATGCCATTTAGAAATGCACTCTTTATATCCATCTGATAGACTTCAAAATCTTTGAATGCAGCATATGCGAGGAATAGTCTGATGGCCTCTAATCTTGCAACAGGTGCATAGGTTTCATCAAAATCTATTCCTTCACGCTGTGCATAACCTTTTGCAACGAGTCTGGCTTTATTCCTAACAACAGCTCCATCTTCATCACTCTTGTTTTTGTACACCCATTTGGTGCCAATAACCTTCTTGTGATCTGGTCTGTCTGTTAGTTCCCAAACTTTGTTTCTTTCCATCTGCTCCAGTTCTTCTTGCATGGCATTTATCCAAGAATAATCTTCTAAAGCTTGTTCTGTTGTTTTAGGTTATATCTGTGACATGAAGCATGAGAACATAGCCATTCCTACGGGTAGAGTTGACTGTCTTGTCTTAACTCCATCAGTCAGCTTCCTGATGATTTGCTGGATTGGATGGTCTTTGAGCCACTTGGGGATATCATCTTCTTCTGGGTCTGTTCCCCCTGTTGAATTGCTCTGGTGGATTTCTACATCAGCTGGGTTCTGGTCTCCTTGGTCTGCAGCTGGATCAACTACCGTCTTGTCATCTGCAGGTTGGGTCTGATCTGCAGATGAGTCTTTATCAGCTACAACTGGGTCTTCATCAGCAGCAACTGGATCAGATAGGTTTGGTGATCCTGTCTGATCTGCAGTTGGGTCTTCAGCAGCTACAGTTGGATCTTCAGGCTGGTCTGCAGGTGAGTCCACCATTCCAGTGTCATGTACAATGACTTCTTCAAGGGTTGCTGATTTGAGCTTGTTCTCAATTAGCTCAACTTGCTTCCTGTACTCAACAGTAGATTCATCAAAAACAACATGGGGTGTTTCCTCCACAAATAAGGTTCTTTTGTTAAATACTCTATATGCCTTGCTTCTTTGTGAGTATCCCATAAAGAGACCATCATCAGTTTTAGCATCAAAGGCATTTAGTTGTGTTTTACTATTGTTGTGGATGAAACACTTACAACCAAAAACATGAAAGTAAGCAACAGTAGGAGTTCTATAATTCCAAACCTCATAGGGAGTTTTGCCGTGTCTCCCTACTATCATACTCCTGTTCTGAGTATGGCAAGCCGTGTTGACAGTTTCAGCCCAGAACCTCTTGGGCAGGTCCGCTTCTGCAATCATGGACCTTGCTGCTTCCTTCAGGGTTCTGTTTCTTCTTTCAGCAACGTTATTCTGTTGGGGAGTCCTGGCTGCAGAGAGCTCATGCTGGATCCCATTCTGATCGATGTAATCAGTGATCGCCTTGTTGAGAAACTCTCCTCCTCTATCTGATCTGATCTTGATGATGGAAAGGGATTTCTCATTCTGGATCCTTCTCAGCAACTCAGGTAGCTTGGTCAAGGTTTCACTTTTCTTATACAAGAATATAATCCAGGTGTACCTTGAATAATCATATACTACAACAAGTTCATGCTTTCGGCCGCTTAGAGTCCTTGGCTTGATAGGGCCAAATAGATCCATGTGGAGTAGATCTAAGATCCTTGTTGTGAGAGTTGTAGGCTGGACTGGCTTGAATGATGCTCTGGTCTGCTTACCTTTCTGACAGGCATCACAAAGAGCTTCCTTCTTGAATGCTTCATCTGGAAGTCCTCTGACCAGCTTCTGAGAACTAATCTTGTTGATGGCTTTGAAGTTCAGGTGACATAATCTTTTGTGCCACAGCCATCCATTCTCAGCTACTGTCTTAGATAGAAAACAGGAGTTAGGTGTTCCTGTGTTGCAATTTATCATGTAGACATCTCTTCTTCTGAATCCTTGTAGCTTCACTTCACCAGATAGGATATCTATCTGTTAGGAATATGCCCTTGAATGCCACTCAGGGGATGAGAGAGTAGGGGCATTGTACTTGTAATTATGGAATAATTATTAAAAAGGCAATACGATTCATTCACTGTTTATTGTATTTCAATTGCATTCTTGACTTGGTAAACATTGAAGTGAAGTCCATGTAAATAAATCAAACATTCCATTCTCGTTATGGGATAAGAGAAAATGCACTGGAAGTGTTTAAAGTTTATTTACGTAAATCGTTCGCAAGTCAATAAACTTAAAATGGGCAATAAGTTTTAATACGACTTGTATAACTGATGCTAGGACGTGTGCACATCTTGATAGCATAGTTATAAGTATATTGGTGGGGCCAGTATACTCGAATACGACTCATACTCGATTCAGTCACACGGTATTCACTCTCGGAGAGTCGATGAAGAATCGAAAGATTGTGATAGTATATGTGGACCTTTGACTTGAGGGTTCAGTAGAAGATGTGCCTGTGACGTTTAGTTTGTCATTAGAGTAGTTAGACTCATTTGCTTAATTGCTGAGTCGACCTCGAAGTGCGGACTATACGGACAGGTAGCAGTCTTTACTGTATGCCAAGAAAGGATTCTATCTCCTGTTAGTGAGCAAGCGAATGTCCTATACGGTTAATGGCAAATAAGATCATAAGTCTTTGGCCAAAGCATTCTGATATAGTCGTATTAGATACACTATTAATCAGTCGGTCTTGATTTGCATTAACACATGTATAGAGTTTAGTCAACAGTAGGGTTTGACTTTACCGTGACCCGAAGACTTGACCGGGACATCTGATGAAGGGTCTATACGTATATGGTATTCACGACATAATGGTTCTGGAATGATCCCTTCATTCGTTCTAGATCGGGGTTTACAGTGCGGCCCGCTAGGCTGGCTAAGTGTTGCCCGCACTCATTGGCTCCTCCCAATGCCGGCTGAGACGGACCTACGGAGTCGCGCATCAGGAACGCTGACGGATTAATGTGAATTTATTATCTCTCCATTAATATTAGATATTGGATATCTAATTAGATTTATTGGATAAATCAAATAGCGGTCTTATGAATTAAAATTAAGTTACTGGGTAATTAATTTAATTCATAAATTATATTTCTTAGAGAAATATATATGTATTTGATATAATTAATTAATTAGATTAATTAATTAATATAAATACATTGGTGATTAAACGGAATGTATTTAACGGAGTCGTTTGACGAACGCCCGGTACACGAGCCAAGTGGCTCGGCTCGTTTCTAGGAAATTTCCAATGGGCCGCCCCCTCTCTCACATGGCTTGGTTATACTTGCATGTTATGTTGGTTGGTATATGATTATAATGATGAGATTCCACTCATTTTATAATGTAGGTTGATGAGTTGTTATGTGTAAAATATTGTATCATTCTCATGATGACAATATATAAAACATTTTTCAACTCTCCATATACACAATGAAACCAGCCCACTGCCGTGAAGAAAGATTGAGGGTGAGAGAATTTTTCATCTTCATTTTTTGTTCATCTTTGAGGTGAAAAGGAGTAAGAAAAATAAGAGAGAAAAAAATTCCTACAACACTTCCTAGCCGTGTTCTACATAGAACGGAGTTTTGTAGATTTTTCCGGGCAACTTCCGACGCGTGTAAAGTAGAGGCATCGTATTTTCGGTGTTTGGGACGAAGGATTTTTTGTGCTCGAGCTCGGGTTCGTGATCATCCATTTTTACGAAGATTTATTTCAAAGGCTTCAAGGGTATGATCTTTATCTTCGTATTTATATTTTCGTATATATGTTACTTGATCGATCCTGTTTGGGATTCGTATTTATTTCCGCTGCGTATTTCGTTTTATTTTCGGAATCCCAACAGTGGTATCGGAGCGAGGTCACTGTTTCCGTATATACGATTATTTGTGCATTTTGAATGCTTTTGGATGATGATTATGATTTAGAATCATGTTTGGAATAATCGTAGATTTTAAATTGTTCGTTGTAGCATCACGTTTTGGAAACGAGCCAAAACGCGAAACGGGGTTGCCGGCGGTGGTGCCGGCAAGATCGCCTGGGCCGCTGCCGGGATGCCGAGCATGCTCGGCCGCAGATGCCGAGAGGCGATGCTGCCGATCGGGACTCGGCCAGTGCTGAGCATGGCTCGGCCAGCACTCGGGTTTTGGCCTGATTTTGAATCGGGCCGCGGGCTGGGCCTAAAACCGAATTGTCCGGGACTCCGTTTTAAGTTTATATTTCGTTGTAATTATTTCCCAAAATTTAAATTGGATTTTAATTTGACTAAATTAATATTTGGAATATTTTTTTAGTTGAGGGAAATAAATTAAACGAAAATATTATTTTGGCCGGATTACTTCGAATGAATTTAAATGACAATTATTAGTATTAATTGGATTAATACCATTAAAATTGAATAGATTAATTTTATATTGATTGGATTAATATATTAATTGATTATTTAATTTTAATGCCACTTTATATTAATTGGATGAATATAGTAGAAATTGAATAGATTAATTTATAGATTAATTAGATTAATTTATATTAAAATTAATTGTTTAATTTCGTTGCCATTACATGTTGTATGAAATCCTTATGTGATGGTGATATAGCTCGTGGACTTAGTTTTTGATTTGTTCGATTCGATTGGGTTGTAAAGGCCGTTTTAAGCCTATTTATATTTACTAGAAAAATTTGTATAGGATGCAATTTTTCAATGATGTAATTATTATTTTGGGTATGAAGAAGACCGAAGACAACCGACCGAGAAGACGAAGATTCAAAGACTGTGTTTTTTATTTATTGGGTCATTCGCTTGGCCCAGTACTTAGGAATTAGGTCCATGAGCTATATGTTGGTAGTAACTAGGTTACTGTTTTTTGTTTTCATTTTGAATGATTGACAAACCAACAAACGCGCGTATAAATGAATTAATGTGCAAAGTGTAACATTAATCGCGAAATTCTCCCGACTACAAACACACTAAGTTATAAAGGTTACGAGGTTTCCTACCCTCCGTCAAACTCATGGAAAATTGAAATCTAAACCGGAATGTTATTCTTCCGAGTATGTCGGGGTAATATTTTTGGGGAAAGTTGATAAATTCCTAGAGTGCATTAGATGCCTTTGGTTGTGACAAATCAAACCCTTATAAACCGTATGGGTTGCCAGGTAAGATTCAATTGTCAGACTAATAGGAGTTGACGGTTTAAACTTAGATAGTTCAGTGAGCCATAGAAACCGAATGGGTTGAGGGCAAGTGAACTAGGGGTAAAAGAAGATCGAATCATCCATTAGATGGGTTGGTATTAGACACCACTTTATAAAGAATAATAGAATAGAAACCGTATGGGTTGCCCTCTATTAAACTTTGTAAAGAAATCGATCACCACTATGAAGTCACCCAAGACTTCCGGATTTAACATGGGAGTGTGTAAATGCCGATAAAATAGTGGGAGCCGAGTTATGAATAAAGAAAGCCCTTAAATTCTTTACTCGGATCATAATTAAATAATCACTAACGAATCTTAAATTATTCTCTGCAGTTAACAAAACTCTCAATATGACAATGAACCCACTCGCTATACTACTTGAAAAGAACGTCCTGACTGGTCCGAACTATGTGGACTGGCTTCGGAACTTGAGGATTGTCCTAACTATGGAAATGCTGGGATACGTCTTGGAGGCGGACATCCCAGCGGCTCCTGCAAGAACCCGAGCCAATCAGGAAGATGTCGATGCCCATGAGAAATGGGTAAAAGATGACATAAGAGTGCGAGGGTACATGTTAGGCTCAATGACCAATGAGCTTCAACGTGCCCATGAAAAGATGACGTCTTCGAGAGCCATCTTATCGCACCTGGCTGAGCTCTATGGAGAGCATAGCCGAACTGCTAGATATGAGATATCGAAGCAATTATTCGGCGCCAGGATGAAGGAAGGAGAGAGGGTTGGGGACCATGTCCTCAAGATGATCTCGATGATTGAGAGATTGGAAGCTCTTGATTTTCAGATGCATGCATCTCTCCAAACTGACCTTATCCTGCAGTCACTTCCTGACTCCTTTTCACAATTTGTCATGAACTTCAACTGCAATGAAATTGCATGTAACTTAGCTGGGCTAATGAACAAACTGACGACTGCCCAGTCTCAGATGAAGACAAAGGGAAAGGAAGCTGCACTTGTGATTTCTTCTGGGACTTGGAAGTCCAAGAATAAGAAGAAAAAGAACAAGAAGCAGTTAGGTCCAATAGCCAAGATCGACAAGGGAAAGGGCAAGGCCCCAATGGTTCAAAAGAGCAAGGGGGCCAAGAAAATGGATGTATGCCTCACCTGCGGTGAGCTAGGCCACTGGAAGAGGTACTGTCCAAAGCTTGACCGCAATGCGCCTTCAGGTACGGAACTACTGGTTTTAGAAACTAATTGTTCTGTAACTGTATATTCTACTTCTTGGATACTTGATTCCGGTGCGAGTTCTCACATTTGTACAATGAATCAGGATCTGGAACGAAGTAGGAAGCTGGATTCAGGGGAGGTGATGGTCACCGTCGGAAGTGGTCATAGTGTCGATGCTTCTGATATCGGATCCCTTATGTTGGATTTAGAATCTGGTTTTATTCTTACTTTAGATGATGTACTTGTTTTGCCCAAGGGGCAGAAAAATATTGTATCAATTCCGGTCATGGACCGAAAGGGATTTCACTTCTTTATTGGAGATGGGTCATGTCGTATTTATTTTAGAAATAAATTGGTTGGTACTGCTACATTATTAAATGGTTTATACCATTTAAATCTAAAGAATAAAACAACTGTGAACAGTATAACTAGGAAGCGTGGTAGGGATGAAACAAACCAAGCACTTAAGTGGCATCTTAGACTTGGTCATATCGGTCAGACCAAGGTTCATAAAATGGAGAAAGATGGGCTTACGGGTCCATTGGGATCAGATCCCTATCTAACTTGTGAATCTTGCCTTCAAGGTAAAATGACTAAGTTACCCTTCGCAGGGACTTTTGAAAGAGCTGCTGAAAAACATGGATTGATCCATACCGACGTCTGTGGCCCTTTTGAAGTGGCACGAGACGTCTTTCAGTATTTCATTACATTCACTGATGACCATACCAGGTATGGATTCGTGTACTTAATGAAAACATAAGTCTGAAGCTTTTGATAAATTCAAGGAATTTAAAGCCCTAGTTGAAAATCAAACAGGTAACCGTGTTAAGACTCTTCAGTCAGACCGGGGTGGTGAGTACATGAGTACCGAATTTGATGAGTTCTTATAAGAACTAGGAATAGTGTCACAATTCACTCCTCCAGCTACTCCACAATTAAATGGTGTATCAGATAGAAGGAACCGAACCTTGTTGGACATGGTTCACTCCATGCTTAACTATACTGATCTACCGATTTATCTGTGGGGTTACGCGCTCCTTACTGCTGTACATATCTTAAACAGATGTCCTTCCAAATCCGTTCCTAAGACTCCCCATGAGATGTGGAGAGGTAGGAAACCAAGTCTTAATCAGATTAGGATTTGGGGATGCCCTGCTTATGTCAAGAAGACTAAAGTAGATAAATTGGAAACTAGGTCTGTGAAAGGTCGTTTCATAGGATATCCAGGGGATTCCATGGGATATCTATTCTACATGCACGAAGATCATAGGATCATCGTTGCTATACAAGCACACTTCCTGGAAGATCAGTTTATTCGGGAAGGAGGGGCAGGTAGAAATATTTCTTTGGAAGGAATAAAAGAAACACCAAATGAGACACCTATGCAAGATATTAGAACCCAACCTTCTGAAATACAAACACAACCTCGCAAGTCTAGTAGAATTTCTCAAATACCTGAGAGGTATGGCTATCTGCATCAATAAGAACTGGGTGTCCATGAGATGACAGAAAGTAGTCAAGAGAATGATCCTTCTACATACGACCAAGCGATGGTAGACGTTGACTCCACCAAGTGGCAAGAAGCTATGGAAGCTGAGATAGACTCAATGCATGCTAATCAGGTCTGGACTTTAGTAGATCATCCTAAAGGCATAGTGCCTATTGGAAACAAATGGATCTATAAGAAAAAGACTGATGGAGATGGCAAGGTTGATACCTATAAGGCCAGGCTTGTGGCAAAGGGTTATTCCCAAAGAGAAGGAATCGATTACTTCGAGACCTTCTCGCCTGTAGCTATGATTAAGTCTATTCGCATGATGCTTGCTATAGCAGCCCACTTAGATTATGAAATATGGCAAATGGATGTGAAAACGGTATTCCTAAATGGATTCCTCGAGGAGGATATTTACATGGAACAGCCTAAGGGATTCATATCTCAAACCAATATTCATAATGCATGCAAACTTCAACGTGCCATTTATGGACTGAAGCAAGCTTCACGGAGTTGGAATTTTCGTTTTAACATGACAGTCAAAGAGTTTGATTTTGTCCAAAACGAAGAAGAGCCCTGTATTTACAAGAAGGTTAGTGGGAGCAAAATTGCATTCTTAATACTATATGTAGATGACATTCTACTTATATGAAACTACGTAGGAATGCTCAGTTCTGTGAAAGCTTGGCTTTCTAAAGAGTTCTTAATGAAAGACTTGGGAGAAGCTACCTATATTCTGGGTATTCGTCTCTACCGGGATAGAGCGAAAAGAATGTTAGGTCTTTCCCAAGCCCTCTATATAGAAAAGATCCTGAAGCGATTTGGGATGAGAATGTTTTACTGCAGAGAGTAGACACAGCAAATAACATTGCTGATCCGCTTACCAAGCTACTATCTCAGAAGGTCTTAGAGAGACATCTGGAGATTATGGGTATTAGATATCATAGTTTGTGGCATTGAGTGCAAGTGGGAGATTGTTAGGAATATGCCCTCGAATGCCACTCAGGGGATGAGAGAGTAGGGGCATTGTACTTGTAATTATAGAATAATTATTAAAAAGGCAATACGATTCATTCACTGTTTATTGTATTTCAATTGCATTCTTGACTTGGTAAACATTGAAGTGAAGTCCATGTAAATAAATCGAACATTCCATTCTCGTTATGGGATAAGAGAAAATGCACTGGAAGTGTTAAAAGTTTATTTACGTAAATCGTTCGCAAGTCAATAAACTTAAAATGGGCATTAAGTTTTAATACGACTTGTATAACTGATGCTAGGACGTGTGCACGTCTTGATAGCATAGTTATAAGTATATTGGGGGGGCCAGTATACTCGAACACGACTCATATTCGATTCAGTCACACGGTATTCAGTCTCGGAGAGTCGATGACGAATCGAAAGGTTGTGATAGTATATGTGGACCTTTGACTTGAGGGTTCAGTAGAAGATGTGCTTGTGACGTTTAGTTTGTCATTAGAGTAGTTAGACTCATTTTCTTAATTGCTGAGTCGACCTCGAAGTGCGGACTATACGGACAGGTAGCAGTCTTTACTGTATGCCAAGAAAGGATTCTATCTCCTGTTAGTGAGCAGGCGAATGTCCTATACGGTTAATGGCAAATAAGATCATAAGTCTTTGGCCAAAGCATTCTGATATAGTCGTATTAGATACACTATTAATCAGTCGGTCTTGATTTGCATTAACACATGTATAGAGTTTAGTCAACAGTAGGGTTTGACTTTACCGTGACCCGAAGACTTGACCGGGACATCGATGAAGGGTCTATACGTATATGGTATTCACGACATAATGGTTACGGAATGATCCCTTCATTCATTCTCGATCGGGGTTTACAGTGCGGCCCGCCAGTCAAGCTAAGTGCTGCCCGCACTCATTGGCTCCTCCCAATGCCGGCTGAGACGGACCTACGGAGTCGCGCATCAGGAACGTTGACGGATTAATGTGAATTTATTATCTCTATATTAATATTAGATATTGGATATCTAATTAGATTTATTGGATAAATCAAATAGCGGTCTTATGAATTAAAATTAAGTTACCGAGTAATTAATTTAATTCATAAATTATATTTCTTAGAGAAATATATATGTATTTGATATAATTAATTAATATAAATACATTGGTGATTAAACAGAATGTATTTAACGGAGTCGTTTGACGAACGCCCGGTACACGAGCCAAGTGGCTCGGCTCGTTTCTAGGAAATTTCCAATGGGCCGCCCCCTCTCTCACATGGCTTGGTTATACTTGCATGTTATGTTGGTTGGTATATGATTATAATGATGAGATTCCACTCATTTTATAATGTAGGTTGATGAGTTGTTATGTGTAAAATATTGTATCATTCTCATGATGACAATATATAAAACATTTTTCAACTCTCCATATACACAATGAAACCAAATTTACTGCCGTGAAGAAAGATTGAGGGTGAGAGAATTTTTCATCTTCATTTTTTGTTCATCTTTGAGGTGAAAAGGAGTAAGAAAAATAAGAGAGAAAAAAATTCCTACAACACTTCCTAGCCGTGTTCTACATAGAACGGAGTTTTGTAGATTTTTCCGGGCAACTTCCGACGCGTGTGAAGTAGAGGCATCGTATTTTCGGTGTTTGGGACGAAGGATTTTTCGTGCTCGAGCTCGGGTTCGTGATCATCCATTTTTACGAAGATTTATTTCAAAGACTTCAAGGGTATGATCTTTATCTTCGTATTTATATTTTCGTATATATGTTACTTGATCGATCCTGTTTGGGATTCGTATTTATTTCCGCTGCGTATTTCGTTTTATTTTCGGAATCCCAACACTATCACCATACATTTCCAAATGGTGAAGACTACTAGATTCTTCTCATCGCAAAACTGGCTTATGCTCAGGAGATTATATTTGAGCCCTTTGACATAGTGACCTTTGGATATCACAATATTTCCTCGGTGCAGCTCTCCAAAGCCCTTTGTTTGTCCTCTAGAGCTATCTCCAAAGGTTCCATCAGGACCTCTTTCTTTGGTGTATTTGGACAGCATCTTTTTGTTCCCGGTCATGTGCCTTGAGCATCCAGAATCTACAAACCATTCTTCACCTCCAAAGCTTGAATTTGTGGAGATGTGGTTGTAGTCCTTCCACCTTTTTTGCAATCAAACAAGCAGAGATTTAGGTACCCAGATCTGTGTGGGTCCTCTCGGGTTAGCTGGTTTCCTGGAGAATTGATATTTACTTGGATTGTGAAATTTGTTATCATTATAACCCTTATAAGGTGTGTAAGGTCGAGGTCTGAACCTCCTGTTGGGATTGTATACTGGATATTCCTCAAAATATTGATAGTGTGGGCCATTTTTAAATCTTGGCTGAGACCATTTATTAAATCTTTGAGGTCTCCACACTTGTTCATTTTGGAAATTAGGATAACCTTGAGGTTTCCACCTGCCCCTCCCATTTTGAAATCTGTTTTTAGGGAGTTGTTGATAATAGTGGGCATGTTGTCTAGGCTGCTGCTTCTGCTTGGGCCATTGCCTAGTCACTTGTCTAGGTGGCTGCCTTGTGAACCCTGGCTGCATCCTAGACTTGTGACTTGGCTGTTGCCTATTTTTAAATATCAGTTTATATGTAGGCTCAGCAGTCGAGACAATTGTTTCTCCCTTGACGAAAGTGGTTTTGGAACTAGAGGGAGTGTGAGGATCATATCCAAGGCCTGATCTGGAATATAGAGGCCTTTTATTGGTACACAATTCTTCTAGGGTTGAAGACGCCTTCAGGGAGGTTATTTCCTGCGCCTGAGTCTTATTTGCCTGAGTCAGCTTAGTAAATTCGGCTTTGACATGAGCAAGTGCAGCTGATTTTTCTTTAAGTAAAACAGTTAGTCGATTTATCTCAGCTGTATTGACATCAGCCTAGTTTTGCAAGTTAGCTGCAGTTATCTCAACTGTATTCAGTTCTAGGCTGAGTTTTTCAAAATCATTATTCAGCTGCCTATTCTCATCTTGCAGCTGAGTCTTCTCTGCTGATACAGATAGGTGTGCAGATTTTAGTGTTTCAAAATCTTTAAATAGCTGATTTACAGGTTCATGTAGATCCATATCTTGTGACATGGCTGAACTATTATTTAAACCAGAGGGTTTTGATATTACCTCTTCATCGGCTAAGTTGGCCATCAGGCAGTCATACTCTTCATCATCATCACAAAAGAATCCGCTGCTTGATTCTACATGCTCCTGATCTTCTCCGATGAGGGCCTTCCTTCTGTCTTCTTTTCTGCCCACCTCCTTCTTGCTCTCGTCCTTCTTAAGCTCGGAATCGATCCGAATGTGTCCTGTCTTGTGACAATTGTAGCATTCCACCTTCCACTTCCGGCTTTACGGTTCCTTAAGGATTCTCCTTATAATTTTTCTTGTATTTGGAGTAGTTTTTCCGGAAGTTGCTGAACCTTTGCATTATAAATGCCATTTCTTCCTCAAAATCTAATGGATTTTGAGGCTTTACATCGGTTAAGCTCTTGGCGGGGGACTCGGCTGCAAAGGCTATTCCCTTCTCTGCAGGCTCAGTTGAGGAAGAACTTGGAAGCTCGAACTCATAAGCCTTCAGATCAGAGAACAGCTCTTGGATCTTTATCTTATTGAGGTCTTTGGATTCTCTCATGGCCACTGCCTTCATGCTCCATTCAGGATTGAGAGATCTTAGAACCTTCAGCGCCATCTCCCTATTGCCATAAGATTTGCCGAGGGAGTTGATTTCATTGATAATCTCAGTGAACCTTGTGTCCACTTGGTCTATGGATTTGCCATTCTTCATTTTGAAGTTGTCAAATTTTTGAATAGCAATTGACAACTTGTTTTCCTTGATCAGCTCCGTTCCTTCACAGATTAGGGCTAATGTGTTCCAGATTTCTTTGGCATTCTTGCAATTCTTGATCTTGACCATGGTAGATTTGTCAAGAGTTTGATATAGCACATCTCTGGCCTGGTTATAAAGATTGTCCAGCTTTCTTTCTTCGGGAGTCAGCTCTGTCCTCTTCTTTGGGATCTTCTCTGGCTTCCCTGCTGCGATCTCCTTTGCGGTGTTGTCCTTTTCGAAGATGAATGGACCGTCCTCTATGATGCACCACATGTCATCATGGATTGAAGATAAGTGTGCCTGCATCCTTATCTTCCAAAGATCATACTCGTCAACTGAAAACACAGGTAGTCTAGAGTGCATGTGTTCCATTTTAAAATGAGAGTAAATATATATCTCTGATATAGATCTGGTTCATGAAATAAATGAACCAACATCTCCGATACCACTTGTAGGTCACAAGTCATCCAGGAATAAGTCTAGAGGGGGGGTGAATAGACTTATTGAAACTCTTAAACTCTTTTTCTCAAAGAATAAGTTTCTTCAGCTGATAGATAAACAAATGACTTGGAGTCGTTTGTTCTTAATACGTGCGGAAGTCAGCTGATGACGAATACAGAACAACTAATGAAACACTTAGTAATGAATGCAGCAGTTAAAGTATGATGCTATAAAACAATAAAGTACGCAAGCAATTATAGTGGTCTCAGAGGTGGGGTAATCCTCTACTAATCCACTTTTCTCCAAACCAGTTGGAGATGAATTCACTATAATTTTCAACCAGTGATAAATATTACAGTGATTCAACCAAACTACAACAGCTTCCAACCAGTGGAAATCCGTGCCGTTGTAACACACTTGACTGCCTTGCACCTCTTGATCTTCGATCCTTGGATGCCTTTACAGTCTCGAATTTCAACCAGTGAATTACCCCGAACTCAGGATTTAAGACACGAGTTTTTGTCTTCAACAACTAAGAGCTTCTTCAAGTATGAACTTTTTAGAACCGCTCTTTTCATGATGTTGTATTTCGCTTTTAGATTGCTTGAATGCTTTGATCGCTTGAAAGTATGTTCACACCGGTAGTTGCTCAACTTCAAATCGTCGGATACATATAGGTGTTGATCCTTGAGCATTTCCTCATAGCCTTTGCAAATCTATAACAAATCAGTCCGTTGGAGGGAGACTTCTTTGTTTATTCTTTTCTGAACGTTGCAAGGCTGGATTCCCATATTTTAATCTTATCTTCCGATCGTTGTGAAGACTCTTCATGTGATGCGCCAAATGTTTTGAATATAATACGATTAAAGTCTTCAAGGTGGGTCTGGATGAATTATTTAATTCATATCCTTTGCGGGAATCTCTCCAATTTGTCTCTTCACGTTGCATGTGACTTTCCACAATACTTGACTTTTCAACACATGCTGACGTGGACTTGGAGTACTTGGCTGATCTTAAGTAGGCTGATGTGAGTTAACTTCTCTGCAGTCTGGACCTCTCTGATGTTCACTGTTTGGAACTCGCCTGATCAGATAACTTGTCTGAGGTATTTTGACTGCAGTATGGTCAAACATCCCTAATGTTTTTTGTTGACCAGAACTTCTCTGACTCGACTCGGCTGTACCTCTCTGATGAACTCAGCTGATCTCTAGTACTTAGCCGATTTTTTAGCCTAACTTATTTTGGCCTATAGAAGATACTCATTTGGTTCTTCTTTACATTTTGCCAAGTTTTACACTTAACATAATTTGGCCTATGGAAGATACTCATTTGGTTCTTCCTTACAGTTTTGCCAAGTAATAAAACATTTGAATTTATATTAATGACATCATCAAAATCTAGCAAGTATTCCTAACATGCTCCTCCGACTTCACCCGATACACCCATTTGTTTCTCAAAGCCCTCTTGCCTTTCGGCAACTTCGCCAACTCGTAAGTGCTATTCTCATGAAAGGAACTCATCTCGTCTTGCATGGCATCCATCTATTTCTTTATCTTTTCATCCTCCATGGCCTCCGCAAAATATTCGGGCTCTCCCTCGTCGGTGAGTAAAACGTACTCATCGGCCGAATAACGGGTGGAGGGATGACGGTCCCTCGTCGACCGCCTATGAGGAATAAAAGATGGCATGTTCGTCACGGGTAGCTCGGGATGAGCTCCATCGGTGTCATCTTGCCTCAATTCATCGTTCTCACCGTCATCATGTTGTTCATTACTTTGAACGTCATCTCCAATGGGTGTCTCAACATTTTGTGGAGGAACGGGGTCCAAATCAATAAGATATAGTCGTGTTGCGGAGCCGACTCTCCATTCTCAACATCTTTCATTGTTTGATCTTCAACAAAAACAACGTCTCTCGACCGAACAAGCTTCTTTGTCACTGGGTCATATAATCTATACCCGAACTCATCAAGCTCGTAGCCAATAAAAATACAAGGCTTCGTCTTGGAATCAAGCTTTGATCTCTCACAATTCGGAATGTGAACAAAAGCTTTACATCCGAAGACCCTCAAGTGGCGGTACGAGATCTCTTTACCGCTCCACACCTTATCTGGCACATCAAACTCTAAAGGGACATACGATGTCAAATTAATTACATGAACCGCCATGTTCAAAGCTTCTCCCCAAAACGACTTTGGAAATCCGGCATGTGAGAGCAAACAACGAGCTCTTTCGACCAAAGTCCGGTTCATTCTCTCCGCCAAGCCATTGAGTTGCGGAGTCTTCGGGGGCATCTTTTGATGTCGGATGCCTTGCTCTCGGTAATATTCATCAAAGGGTCTGGTGTACTCTCCACCATTGTCCGTCCGGATACACTTTAGCTTCTTCCCGGTCTCTCTTTCCACCGAGGCATGAAATTGCTTGAAAGTGTCTAACACTTGATCTTTGGTCTTCAAGGTGTATGCCCACACCTTTCTAGAGTGATCGTCGATGAATGTGACAAAGTATCGGCAACCACCGAGCGTCCTCGTCTTCATAGGACCACAAACATCGGAATGAACAAGATCAAGAACATTTTCCTTCCGTGAAGGAGTATGACTCTTAAAGGTAACTCTTCCTTGTTTCCCAGCAAGATAATGAGAGCATCTTTTAAGGTGTACCTTGTGAACCCCGGACAAAACCTCCTTCTTCGACAATAGCGCCATTCCTTTTTCACTCATATGACCGAGCCTCTTATGCCATAGCTCGGCCATGTCATTATTGTCGATTGTGTTCACAAAATTAGTTGTGACCTTCGGAAGTGTCACGTACAATTTTCCTTCCTTTTGTCCTCTCCCGACAATCAAGGAACCTCTAGTGAGTTTCCACAACCCCTTGCCAAAACCGCTATGATAACCGTCATCATCGAGTAAACCAACAGACATAACATTAAGCCTCATGTCCGTAACATGTTTTACATTCCGTAAAACAAGTTCCATTCCGGTGTCGAATCTCAAATGCACATCTCCCACTCCAACAATCTTGGATAACCCATCGTTACCCATCTTGACTATACCAAAGTCGGCCGGAGTATAAGAGGAATAAAAATCTCTACGTGATGTAACATGACACGTAGCTCCACTATCGACCACCCAACTCGAATCATCTCTAGCAAGGTTGACCATATCATAGTCGCAACATACAAAGAATTCTTCGGTAGTAGTATTAACTTCGTCTTTATCATTACTACCGCTTTCCTTCTTTTGTGAATTTTCTCGACCTTGGCGATTCTCCTTCTTCAATTGTCGGCAAAATTTCTTAGTATGCCCTTTCTTACCACAATGGTAACATTCGATATTGGCATACTTCCCCCGAGAACTACTCCTTTGTGGCCCTCTATTACTCGGACCTCTACTTTGACCTCTCCCACATCTTTCGGTAACTAGAACATCCGACTGTGAAGAATATCTTTGTGCTTTTCTTCGGACCTCCTCATTCAACATGTTCCCTTTGGCTAATTCCATCGAAATGACTCCATCGGGGGCGGAGTTAGACAACAACGTTCGAAACATCTCCCAAGAATCCGGCAATGTGCCTAACAACCACAAAGCTTGCATCTCCTCTTCGAATTTAATTCCCATTCCGGAAAGTTGATTAATTATGTCTTGGAATGTATTTAAGTGATCCGATAGAGGAGTCCCGTCTCGGAACTTCAAATTCATCATTTGTTTAATGAGGAATAACTTATTATTCCCCGCCTTCCGAGCATACAATTGCTCGAGCTTATGCCATAACTCTCGAGCATCCTTCTCTCCACTAATATGGTTCAAAACGTTGTCATCCACCCATTGTCGAATATATCCGCAAACTTGGCGATGCAAAATAGTTCACTCTGCATCGGACTTCCCTTCCAGTTTATCTTTTCTAAAAACCGGCATATAATAATCCTTCACGTATAGAAGGTCTTTCATCTTCCCCTTCCATACGTGGTAGTTTTAACCGTTCAAGTTAACTATTCTACTCGTGTTGACTTCCATCTTACAATTGAGATACTTAACAACCACGAAACAACAAATCTCCTGGCACCGATACCACTTTGTTGGGAAAAATACCGACAAACGTCACGTCACAACGAATAAAGCGGAACCTCGTTTGATAAATTCCCACTCTTCAATCATAACTTTGTGGTTACCGACGAGTAGAGCAACAATTACAACTCGATAAAAATAATACAAATGATATTCAAAAGCAATATATAATGAGACACAATTTTAGCGTGGAAAACCCCTCAAGACGAGAGTAAAAACCACGGGGCCTAAGCCGCTTAAATCCACTATCACCAATACACACAAATACACAATCGTCCCTAATACAAACTAGGGGTATACACCAATAGTCAATACTTGGTAATAAATGTTCTTCAAGTATTTGGAATACAAAATAACAATAAGATCGAGAAAGATAAACACCGTAAATAGCTTACATAAAAAGCTAATGAAATACCCGAACTTCCGGACTTAATCGATCTACACTAGTGAAAAGATTTGCCCAATAGCTACCAATCTCTTGTCAAAAGATCACGACGATCCGACCGATAAATCTCCGGAAAAATGAAGAATTGTATTTCTCTCTCTTGTTTCTCTCTCTATCTCTCTCTCTTGTTCTTCTCTCAAAGTGTATGGATGAGAAGTAGTAGAAATCCCGTGTGAAAAGCAGCATAAAAAGATCCCCATTTGCAGGTTTGACCCATGTGCCGCGGCCCGACCCAAGTGTGTCGCGGCACACAGCGCAAAATTGCGCCCAGGATTCGGCAGGGGCCGCGGACCAGAGTACGGACGTGCCATGAAAAATGACGGGGGTTGCGGCTCGGCAGGGATGTGTTGCGTCCCCAAGCGCTCGGCAGCGCTCGGCAGGGAGGGGCTCGGCAGGGGCTGGTAGGGGTGTGCTCGGCATAGGCCGCGGCCCAGAGTACAGTCTCGGCCAGAATGTGCTGAGTGATTTCGGGGCCGCGGCTCGGCAGCTGTGTGCCGCGGCCCGGCAGTGCAAGGTGAGAAAAATGACTTTTCAAGCGAAGTGCCACGGCCCGGAGGGTTTGTGCCGTGGCCCGGAGTCCGGTCGACTCCGAAAATGCCTATAATTCGGAAATTACTCCTACAATGAGTTGGTCCACGAAACTCTCCAATATGTAACTTCTATATGATTAGTAATACCATGAATTTTTTGGAATTTTTCCTGGATGTTTGGTAGGTCATTGAGGCGGATACTTTTTGGGTACAACTGTAGGTCAGTTTTCTGAATAGTCTGAGTTTGAGTATTTTTCGTGTGGGGTTAAACTAACTAATAAATTCTGGGAAAATTCGTGTGTGTTCTAAAGACATTGAAGTACCTGTGTGAATTTTTGTGAATTTTACTTTTGAGTTCTGATGTGGTTCAAAAATTCGTCAAGTTGTGACCTGTTCATAGATAAAAGCTGATAAAAAGGTTAAAAGGCTAATAAGGGTTAGGGTTGTATTGAATTTATCTCTAGGTATGCTGTCAGGTTTTTGGGTCATATTGAAATGGGTCCATTTTAATGATACCAACGTTTTTTTGGGTGATTCTTGAGTCTAAAATCAAGTTCTGGAAAATTACTTTCTGAATATGTAAGTCTTGAAATTTTTAGAAGTCGAAAGAATGTCTTTTCTGATTTTACAAGTTCAAGTGTCAAAACTGTCAATTAGTAATCCGAATTTCAACCTTGGTTTATGATTTTTTTGTTTAGAAACAAGTAAGGAATCATTAACTCAAATTGGACAGGGCTTAAATATAGGATGTGTTTGGGCTCTGTGATTTTTAGTGGAATTTTTAGAGTATCACAACATGGTCTCAGATCTGTCACCGAATGGCTTAAATATAGGATGTGTTTGGCCTCTGTGATTTTTAGTGGAATTTTTAGTGGAATTGCTTGCTTTTTGAGTCTTAGATCTGTCACCGAATCTGGACTAGTTTTGATAAGGAATTTTTGTTCTATAGTTACACTATCTGGAAAATTCTACAAAAATTACACAAAGTAGTGAACATATGTACCTAACTGGGGTAATTTTGCTAAGACTCCAGGAGGTGCATAAGTAATACTTGGTATTTAATTCGTATAAGTTCCGTGAAGCGGGAGTGATCCTTTTGGCTTGACTCGTCTACTTCTGATTGCTTGCTTTGAATAAGGTACAGATATTCTGACCTTTCTTATAAGGTTTCTCATGATCTCTTTCATATTCTGATCTGTTTAGCTTCTGATTTGATACCATTGCTATGATACCCCCTTCTCTCTACTATTGTTATCGGTTGTTTCGTTTGTTTGATTATTGTACGGATATTCTTGATACCCCCTTCTCTCTACCATTGTTATCGGTTGTTTCGTTTGTTTTGATTATTCGTACGGATATTCTTGATACCCCCTTCTCTCTACCATTGTTATCGGTTGTTTCGTTTGTTTGATTATTTGTACAGATATTCCGTACTCTTTCAGCAAGAGTACAACTACTTTCTCTCTCATGACCTTTCTCTCTCTTCTATATTATTTGCCTATCTTATTTTGGACTGTTGATATTCGAACTCTTCGTTTGAACATTTGACATTGCATCTTTAATTTGATACATGTGAATTGAACCTTTGATATTAGCCCTTTGATTGTTCGAACCTTTGATATTGAACTTAGACTATATGATTATGACCTACACTTTGATTTGGACTTGTAGTTTTTGACCCTTCAGTATTTACCCAGGTATTATCTGTTCCCAGTTATGGAGGGTCCATAACCGTAGCATTGATGCACCAATGTTATGACTCTATTGTCGTTGGAGAGATGTACCACACCGTCCCTTATCTGCTATCTGCTATGGCCATTATTATGATTATGATTTGTTTGCAGGGGCGTATGGATGCATCCGAGATTTGTTTGTTATTTGTTTGGGGATACTATGATGATATGGATATATATTATATTTGTTTGGTGATTGGGCATGCGCGCATGCAGTCTCTTCATATTTGGGAGTTGATCACTCCATTGGGCTACTATTTGTTTGGATATTTGTTTGGGCATGGGGTAAAATATTGAATCCACATTCATACACTTTATACTTAAACTTTGATATCCTTTTGATTATCCATTGACACCATATGTATTCTATCTTTGCATTCCTTTGATTATCTTATCTCGTTTAATCTGTTTTGTTATTTGCTTTATATCATTTCACTGAGCTTTTTATGCTCAGCCGCTTTTCTTTTCCATGCGGCAGGTACTTAAGCTAGGAGTGGGGTTATTAGCTTGGGGATGAGAGAGAGTAGATTACCCTATAGCTTTATTTAAATAATGAACTTTTTTTCCTTATCGTTATTTCCGGATTTCGGACATTTGTATCGTACTTCCTTTTGTTTGGTTTCGGGGACACTTGGTGTTGTTTTAGTCCCCTTTTGATACTCTTTTGATAATTTTTACTTAAGACTTCCGCTGTTTGATTTGAATCTGTTGTGTCTGATATGTCACCATAAAGTGACGCTTCTACCCTTGCCGGGTTGGGGCGTTACAATTTATGGTATCAGAGAGATCGGGTTTGAACCTTCAGGGCTTAGGCCATGACCTGTGAGGATTTTGGTAGACATTAGGTTTTCTGCTTCGTTTTTTCATTCCGTATTCCATCATTCTGGGGAGGTTTCTTATCGCCTGGCTCTACCTCCTCAGTTATCACATGTGCATAACGTTTTCCACGTATCTCTTTTGCGGGGATACAACTATCATCCTCTACATCTCGTGTCATGCCCTTTTGACCAGATTCCACCAGACATGTCACTTTCGGAAGAACCGGAAGCCATTCTTGATAGGAATGAGAGAGTCATGAGAAATAAGGCCATTCGCTTTGTTAAGATTCTTTGGAAGAACCACCCAGCACGCGAGGCGACCTGGGAAACTGAAGAGTCTATGCGAGCCAGCTACCCTCATTTCTTTTCGTAGTTTGGTATGCTTTCGTTTTGTTTCGTTACCTTTCCTTTTTCATTTTCGAGGACAAAAGAAAATTCTTAGAGGGGAAGAGTTGTAAAACCCAGATTTTTGAACATGTTAAAATATCCTTTAATCTCGAATCTATAAAAGACGTTTAATTATTTAAAATATTTCATTGCGATTATAACCTAAGTATTTAAATCGTTAACATTTGAACAAATTAATGTAATACGATTATAACACATATACTAAAATAATTTGTACACATTTAAAATTATCACACGTTTTCTATTTTTGTCCCTAGCCGAATGATATGTTGTACACAAACATATGGAAACGTGAATCATGCCAAGTTTCGTGATGGGTTTTAAATTTGGGAAAGTTTTCCATCAAATCCCCAAAATTTAGGCATTTTCCTTTTTGAAATCCCTCCCCACTCGCCTATATATATCACACACACATACTTCACAGAACTAAAAACCCTAAAACTTAAAACTAAAAACTTCGGCTACCTAGTTCTCTACCATTCCCGTTCGATCGAGGCGTGCACAAAGGAAAGCTTGTTGGTAGATTGAAGGTCTCGGGTGCGTTGGTATGATAAAACACTGAATTCTGAAATTAAGACAGCTTGTATACCTGAATTTGTGAACGAGATAGGTCATGAAATATTTTGAATTGATTCATTTTCTTTTGATGAAAACCTATTTTATGTCTTAGTTAAGTTCTCCAATTAGTTTGGAGTGATTTCGAGTTGTTTTGGTCATGTTTTTTATTTTTGTGTGCTTAAGTGTTGAATCTGAAATTCGGGAGTGTGAAATCAGTCCACTTTGTCGATTTTTGATTCAATAACTATAATGAGTTGGGCCACTAAACTCTCCATTATGTAACTTCTATATGATTAGTAATACCATGAAGTTTTGGTAATTTTTCTTGGATGTTTTGATAGGTCGTTGAGGCGGATACTTTTTGGGTATAACTGCAGGTCGGTTTTCTGAATAGTCTGAGTTTGAGTATTTTTCGTGTGGGGTTCGACTAACTAATAAATTCTGGGAAAATTCGTGTGTGTTCTAAAGACATTGAAGTACATGTGTGAATTTTTGTGAATTTTACTTTTGATTTTTATGTGGTTCAAGAATTCGTCAAGTTGTGACCTGTTCATAGATAAAAGCTGATAAAAAGGTTAAAAGGCTAATAAGGGTTAGGGTTGTATAGAATTTATCTCCAGGTATGCTGTCAGGTTTTTGGGTCATATTGAAAGGGGTCCATTTTAATGATACCAATGTGTTTTTGCGTGATTCTTGAGTCCAAAATCAAGTTCTGGAAAAGTACTTTCTGAATATGTAAGTCTTGAAATTTTTCGAAGTCGAGAGAATGTCTTTTCTGATTTTACAAGTTCAAGTGTCAAAACTGTCAATTAGTAATTTGAATTTCAACCTTGGTTTATGATTTTTTGTTTTGAAATCAGTAAGGAATCATTGACTCAAATTGGACAGAGCTTAAATATAGGATGTGTTTGGCCTCTATGATTTTTGGTGGAATTTTTAGAGTATCACAACATGATCTCTTAATTGCTTTATTTTTGAGTCTCAGATCTGTCACCGAATCTGGACTAGTTTTGATAAGGAATTTTTGTTCTATAGTTACACTAGATAGAAAATTCTACAAAAATTACACAAAGTATTGAACATATGTACCTACCTGGGATAATTTTTCTAAGACTCCAGGAGGTGCACAAGTAATACTTGGTATTTAATTCGTATAGGTTCCGTGAAGCGGGAGTGATCATTTTGGCTTGACTTGTCTACTTCTGGCTTTGAATAAGGTACAAATATTCTGACCTTTCTTATAAGGTTTCTCATGATCTCTTTCATATTCTGATCTGTTTAGCTTCTGATTTGATACCATTGCTATGATACTCCCTTCTCTCTACCATTATTATCGGTTGTTTCGTTTGTTTGATTATTTGTACAGATATTCCGTACTCTTTCACCAAGAGTACAACTACTTTCTCTCTCATGACCTTTCTCTCTCTTCTATATTATTTGCCTATATTATTTTGGACTGTTGATATTCGAACTCTTCGTTTGAACCTTTGACATTGCATCTTTAATTTAATACACGTGAATTGAACCTTTGATATTAGCCCTTTAATTATTCGAACCTTTGATATTGAATTTTGACTATATGATTATGACCTACAGTTTGATTTGGACATGTAATTTTTGACCCTTCAGTATTTAGCCAGGTATTATCTGTTTCCAGTTATGGGGGGTCCATAACCGTAGCATTGATGCACCAATATTATGACTCTAGTGTGGTTGGAGAGATGTACCACACCGTCCCTTATCTGCTATCTGCTATGGCCATTATTATGATTATGATTTGTTTGCAGGGGCGTATGGATGCATCCTAGATTTGTTTGTTATTTATTTGGGGCTACTATGATGATGTGGATATATATTATATTTGTTTGGTGATTGGGCATGTGTGCATGCAGTCCCGTCACATTTGGGAGTTGATCACTCCATTGGGCTACTATTTGTTTGGATATTTGTTTGGGCCTGGGGTAAAATACTGAATCCACATTCATACACTTTATACTTAAACTTTGATATCCTTTTGATTATCCATTGACACCATATGTATTCTATCTTCGCATTCCTTTGATTATCTTATCTCGTTTAATCTGTTTTGTTATTTGCTTTATATCTGTTTACTGAGCTTTTTATGCTCAGCCGCTTTTCTTTTCAATGCGGCAGGTACTTAAGCTAGATGCGGGGTTATTAGCTTTGGGATGAGAGAGAGTGGATTACCTTATAGCTTTATTTAAATAATGAACTTTATTTCCTTATCCTTATTTCCGGATTTCGGACATTTGTATCGTACTTCCTTTTGTTTGGTTTCGGGGACACTTGGTGTTGTTTTAGTCCCCTTTTGATACTCTTTTGATAATTTTTATTTAAGACTTCCGCTGTTTGATTTGAATCTGTTGTGTCTGATATGTCACCATAAAGTGACGCTTCTACCCTTGTCGGGTTGGGGCGTTACATTAATGGTCTGTATCATTGTATTGTTTGCCCCGGCCAGGTAAACACTTGGTCATTGATGTTTAGCCTGGTAGATCCTCGTGGGAAGGACCTACGGCGTGTAATATTCCCATACGTTTTCGGGGGTGTTATATTTATGGTATCATAGCTTAGGTTGCAGATACCTAGGCTGTCGGGTCAAGTCGAGTCGTGATTTGTCGAGTAGTGTGTCGTCGTGTCATTCGAGTTGTCGGGTGACAAGTTGAGTTGTGCGTAGTCACAATGTGTCGGATATGTTGTCGGATGAGATTAGTATCGTGGGCGACCGTCATCTCCGTGCGGCCTGTGGACGTAAGTCTCCTCTTTTATGCGAGGTATCTGTGTTTCATGATTTCATCTAGGGGTGGATTCGGTTCCATTCGGTTCGGTTTTTTGACCGAAACCGAGAATCAAACCAAATATTCGGTTTCGGTTTGGTTTGGTTCTTTTTGAAGTTCGGTTCGGTTAAGTTCGATTTTATAAACATTCGGTTCGCTTTCGATTTGTTTTGATGTTTTTTCGGTTCTTCACAATATAAATTCAAATATTATATGCAATAGAATAAGTTATATATAACAACAAGCCAACAAGAGTAATATATATGTTCAGGATAAAAGCTAGAGTTGCATAGCGATTTACAAATATCCCAAAACATATAACAATCGTAAATCACAGTAGCTCATTCTCTCAACCTAAATTAATTGAATGACAAATTACATGAGCATATTATCGGTCCTCCTTGGACTAATGAGGGTCTTACAAAAGGAAAACGTATTATACTAAAATTCGAAACACACCAAAATCACAAAAACAAGGTCATTTTAGTATGTTGAAATTTGACTTCGGTCCGGTTCAGTTCCGCCCGACCGCGAACCGAGAACCGAACCAAATTAGTTCGGTTCGATTCTGTTTTTTTGTTTTTCGGTTCGGTCTTCTTCGGTTTCGGTTTTTCGGTTCTTTTCTCGGGTTTTTTTGGTTCGGTTATCTTTTTCGGTTCTGAAATGCCACCCACAATTTCATCTATGTGAGTTAATCGTGGTGCATAATTTTATTTGCACGGTGTTGTGTAATGGAGTTTGTATTCGATACTTGTGACACACTTTATGTGTATAGAACTGGACGTATTGATGTTTTGACTTTGAACCACCGTGTGGGGTGGTATGATGTGAAAGTTGTGAACCTTGATGGGTTTCGAAAAAGGTATCGATGGTAGAGTTTGTGAGAAACTCAGATGGATGGTTTTGTTGTATGTTTAAGCTTGATGCCCACGAGATGTATTTGATTGAATTGGTGATCATGTTTGCCGTTTGGGCATGTGGTTTTAAGTTCGATTATTTTTGGATTGTTGTAATTATGCCCGCTGCGGGTAGGTTTGAGAACGTTTTTCTGAAGGACTTTATGGGTTTGAGCATTTTTGTGGAAATCGGTTTTTGAAAATACTTTGATGGTGTGGTTAAACAACGGTTTGTATGGATTTTGAAATCGGTTGAATTTTGACAAGTTGGTCATGTATTTTTAAATGACACCATCAGACGGTATTTGGAAAATGTGTTTTAAAGTACTTCGGACATTGCAAAATATTACCGTCATTTTTTGTTATGACCGAAAGGATTTTGGAAAATTTCTATTTTGCAACACGACTTTGGTTTTCGGAATTTAAGACGTTATGTGTTTGTGTGTTTGGACTAAGTCATTGCGACAAGTTTTTTATGTTGTTATGCTCGTCGGAGAATGTTGCAGTGTTCTAAATGTCGGAATACATTGTTAGGAGCCGATCCTTAACCTTCGGAGCTGTGTTGGGGCTGCTGGGGCAATTCTGCTGTCCTGCAGCTAGTGATTACGGTCGTAAGATGTTTACCATTACGGCCGTAATGTCATAGACATTACGGCCATAAGCTTCTAGTTGTTACGGCCGTAAACTGCATGTTATTACGGCCATAAGTTTGTGACTGTCACGGCAGTCATTTTGTTGTTACAGTGGTATCAGTGATTCCTGTTGATATATTCGTATGGTCCACCAGTGACGACTGTGAACTTTAACTATTGTATCGGTAATGTCGCACTCGGTTGGTTATCTTGTATGTCGTTATGGTGGTGATGTTATATATTGATAAGGTCATTTTGATGACATCGGTTATCGAGTAGGCTTGATATTTTAAAAATGTTCTTTTACAAATGACTTCAAAACAAAACAGTTATGATAATGGGTTCATGGTTCTGGTTAAACGACTGATGTGTTAAAAGTATTTTTTTCAAAAAAAATTCATTTCAGCAAAATCTTTCAAACGCATGAATTTTAAAATATTATCGTTTGAACTAATACCTCGGGAAATTTTGTTCTTTTGAATATTACCCATGTTTGACCACAATGGTATGTACAATGTTTTAACAGTGATTGTTGAGATGAAGGTCGTACATCTCTGTTGATGTGACCGTGTGAATTACTTATGAACTTGGGTTTTATTATTGCAGCAATGGTTGGTGTATTCGTGTTATGACTCGGAGTGAATATTTTATTGTGCTGCTGTTGTCCTATGTTGATTATGTGATGTTTGTTTTGTTTTGCTATTCTGAATTGTTGTCCATTCAGTATGCCGAGAGGTTGAGGCTGAGGACGTGGTCGTGGTAGTGGTCATAATTGGGAGCATGAGAGGGCAACTCGCTCGTTGTCGAGTGCCAATCAGCTCAGTACAGATGGTCGAAATGACCAGTCGCGTGATCAGGGGCAATCAGCTAGAGGTAATGTTGACATTGGTGCCTCCACGGTCCTTCGTCAGGTGGTTGACCAGTTGGCGCAGATGAATCAGACCGTGCACCGAGATGAGATCCCAGATGGGGATAATGGAGCTAGTAGGTGGTTACGAGATGTGATGAGAATGCACCCTCCCCGTTTTGTAGGTTCTTCGGACTCGTTAGGCTGGGAGAACTGGCTCTTCCAGTTGGACAGAACATTCGATATTGTAGCTTGTCCTGATGAAAGAAAAATACCTATTGCTCAATACCTGCTCGAGAAGGAAGCTGCAGACTGGTGGGAGGCCGTAGCGCCTAGTGATCATACAGCTACTTGGGCTGAATTCAAGACTACCATGGAGGCCGAGTATTGTCCGTCGCCTATTAAATAGCACAGGATTGTCAAGTTTTTCTTGGCTACACCCCAAGATGTGTCGATATCTCAGCCAATAGTCGATTATAATCGGTAGTTATGTTACATTCGAGATCAAGTAAGGAGTGAGGCAGATAATGTTTGTTATTTCGATATGCATATGAAACCTCAGGTTCGGCAGTGTATGGCTCCTTTTATGTGTACACGTTGAAGGACTATCAGGATCGAGCCTTAGCATTTGAAATGGCTATAATGTCTGCAGAGTCTGCATCTGCGGCAAGGAAACGGAAGATTTCTGATGACGCATCGGTAAGTGAGGGAATTAGGATTCCTAACCTTAACCCTCGTATCAGTTTAGTATGGAACCTTCTCGGTAAACTGGAGAATCTAAAATACCCAAGCCGGTGTCCTTGAGTTCTGGTAGTGCTCCAAGGTGTTTCAACTGCAATGTTCTGGTCCATGAGTGTGCGCATTGTAAGAAACCGACGGTGACTTGTTATAATTGTGGATGCGAGGGGCATCGAGTTCAGTACTGCTAGATTGTTGCTAAGATGGCAGGGAACCGGAGTTCCATTCCTACTTCTGGAGGTCCCAGTGATGTCCAGTGATAGTATATTGTGCTCGTATTACGGATTATTTCTCGTGTGGAGATATGTTATGTGATGTTTTTATGTTTGGAGCTTGATGACTGATATTTTGTTTTGAATAAGTTACGTGTGGGTTGTTCAACCTATGGAGACGTGACAGTAGACCACGGGGTCACGGAATTGGTATTTTTATATGTGTCGTTGTGTTTTGTTTTGTATCACTATGATCACCTTGTTTTAAGTTTCGGGACGAAATTTATTTTTAGAGGGGTAGAATGTAATACCCGAGATTTTATTTCCAGTTACCCTGAATTATTTGCCGTTTGGTGCCGGTTATTTTGTTTCGTTATGATTATGTGGGATACGTTTTTCTATTATGTATGGTATGATGTGTTCTGTTGTAATGATCGTCGAGTGAGACTTATATCGCGTGCGTTTCTTTGATTAAATGCGTGCTTGTTGTAAGTTATGTTTCGTAAATTGCTTGTTATTGATTTGAATCATAGCTGGTGCGTTAGTGTGACCGAGACGTTGTCGAATGCCTAACCGGACTGTCGTAACGATCGAGCTTCGACCATAAGGCCTGGCCGAGTTACGGCCGCAATGCATGGCCGGTTACGGCCCCAATGTGCCCACATATGTTGGGCAGTAGCCCAGGGTGTAGCGACCACTTTTCTAGAAAAATAATCCTTCTTATATTAAAAGAATAAATAAAAATTTTGCAGCGGAAATACATTTCAAAAAGACAAACTTAATAATCGCAAGTAATATTCTCGATTCATCGTTAAAACAAAACATACTTTGACGTGAAATTAAAACAAATCGAACACTTATTCATAAAACATAGTTTGAGAGTAACATTAAATAAATAAACATCTAATCATGAGCTTGATCATCCCACACTCAAGCGCATGCCACATCGAGCTTCTCAACCTGAAATGGTTAACTAGTGGGGTGAGCTTCCAACTCGCTCAGTGTGGAGAGTACGAAATATGTCTAAGTTAATTACTAAATATATTAGCAAGTATAAACAACATGACTGATAAATTTTGAAGCCCGTCGGCTAGCCCGAAGGCTTTATGCACAATTAAGTGCTTCTGACTAATTTGCACATTTAAGTGCTTCTGACTGATTTGCACATTTAAGTGCTTCTGACTGATTTCACGTGCAAATACAAAATAATATATAAAGCAATTAAAATAAACAAAAGCGTAATAAATCCTCACACCTAGATAAATGCAAAACTTGAACTTGGATGTGATGAAGATGCTTGACTCGACAATCCTAGGCCCGAAAATTCTTGTTAATATCTACAGATAATAATAGTTTAATATTAATATATACTATAATTGAAAATAATATACACGACATAATTTAAATTTAATATTAATATTATTGAAAAGTCTACATAGGGCTGAAATTAATTACTGAAAAACTGAGTGGAGTAAAACTGAAAGAGCTAAATATCTGAGGACTGAAATTGAATAAATTATAATTCTGATGGGGCTAACTGAAATAATTATAAACCAGACTGGGGCAAGAATGAAGTATTCTTGAAATCTGGGGGTGATCAATTGAATTATTGGAAAAGTGTTGGGTATAAAAACCATTTGCCCTAATTCGTCGGCCGACATTACTCACTTATTCTTCTTCTCCCTCGGTATCCCCTCTCTCTCCCTCGATTCTCACTCTCAAGTCTCAATCGTCTGCCCCTCTCTCTCTCTCACTCTAAAAAACCATCCCTCTCTCCTCTGTCCGGATTCTCAAACCCTCATCACGCCGAAACCTACACACCATAATTCAATTGGGATTTTCTCTACCAGACACACTCAAACTTATACACACATACGCACACAAAGACACACACACCAAATCAGCTACAAGGCGACCTGCGAAGGACCAAGATGTAAAATCGACGGGAACTCAGGGAAAGAATTAGAGGTGGGAGACGGGTCGGATATTCAGGCTGAAATAAAGTTTTGTCTTGAGTTTCAGGCTTGATTTCTCTGGTCTGGGTCAAATAAGGATTAGGATTTCAGCGTCAGCCTGGACCCATGATGTTTGTATCGGTTTGATTACATACTTAAATATGTATTATGGTGTATTGTTGAATGGTTTGGCATAAGGGGGTGTTGACTGAGTTACGGCCGTAAGGTGCTGCATGTTACGGCCGTAACATTCTCGTCCATATATAGGCCTGGCCGACGGGTTTTGTTCATTTTTCACCCTTCCTCCTCCTTCTTCCACGATTCTCGGCTGGGACTCCTGGGTGGTGATCGGAGGTGTCGTCATGCATCATTTTGAGAAGCTTAGTTAGTGTCAATCATCATTTAATCCTTGTTCTTCGTCGGATCGAGGTAAATTCTTGAAATCTCCTAGGGTTAACTTTCGGGATTTCCTTCTTGATTTTCGTTGTTCTTCCCATTTTGATGAATTGGTTGATGTTACTGAGTATTATTAATCGTGTTCTATGGGTTGTATATCCATATTCCGAGTTTGTTTAACTCGATTAGCGATTCGAGTGTTATTGGGAGTTATTGAACATTTAATGTTCGATTAAATGTCCCAATGAGTTTTCCTTCGATAGTTTGGTAGGATTTCCGTTGTTTTTGGTCTTGATTCTAATTGTAATAATATCTTCATTTTTTTTGCCGGAGGATTGTAGATGTTCGAGGTTTCCCGGTTGAGCCATGTTCGTCGGAATGTTCGGTATTGGTTATCAAGGCAAGTATCTTGCTATACGATTTATGTCTTGTGAATAGAGACTTCGTGTTAGGTTTATGATGATTTGGTTTACCTTCGTGGATATGCTTTGTGTGATTTGATTATTGTGAACGATTGATGGTAGTGATGATATCCTCACTTGGATAACGTTGTGGAATTGTGTTGGTTGTGTTGATCATATGGTTTGTGTCGTGCGTGATTGGTCATGGTTGAGTTATCGTGATGATTATGATATTTGTGCCGGCTTGATTATATATTTGAATATGTATTATGGTGTATTGTTGAATGGTTTGGCATATTGGTAATAATGTGTGTTGCTCGTGGTAATGTGTTGAGTTGACTAATATGAGTTGTGTCGTGATAGTGTGTGTGTTCCGGGTAGGGTCCGACGAGGCCTCTGGAGTTCGGTACATGAGGTGTACGAACAATGTGTGTGTTCCGGGTAGGGTCCGACGAGGCCTCTGGAGTTCGGTACATGATGTGTACGAACAACGTGTGTGTTCCGGGTAGGGTTCTACGAGGCCTCTGGAGTTTGGTACATGATGTGTACGAACAACGTGTGTGTTTTAGGCAGGGTCCGACGAGGCCTCTGGAGTTTGGTACATGATGTGTACGAACAATGCGTGTGGTCCGGGTAGGGTCGAGGCCTATGGAGTTCGGTACATGATGTGTACGAACAGTGATCGTGTAACAGTGATTGATTGGATAACGTTTTAAATTTGGGTCACGGACCCATGATGATTTCTTAACTAGTGTGTTTTGAAACGAGAATCGGTATGAGTCCCTAACATTTTCGAAAAGGTTTTGCAAATTGGGACTCGAAGTCCAAGGGAATTTCTACTTTAAAAATCCCCGAGATGACGAGTTTCTTTTCAAATACTTCTTTGCTTGAGTTCGAAATTCTAAAACTTCTCGGGAACATTTCGATAGTTGATTTCCGTATCAAATTCGTGGTTGCTATTTGCTTGTTACATTTCGTATCATATTATACTTGCACTAGCAAAATAGTGGTATTTTGCTAACCCCCGATTAATCGGGGGTGGATGTCTGTTTTATGTCCAGGTGCTTGCAGGTTCGGGGAGCAGTCACAGGATCGGCATAGGAAGTGACGGGCTACGATACTAATCAAGAATTGGGAGTTAAGTCGAGTTGTGTTGTATCGTCAGAGTCGTAATCCGCCTTCCTCTATTTTGTATCTTTACCCCTGCGTGGGTATTCATTGTAAATAGTTGTTTTTTTGTGTCAGTCGTACGACCTCACCAGTCCGTGTAGTTGTTTATAATTGACCTTAACGGTCCGTATCATTGTATTATTTGCCCCGGTCGGGAAAATACTTGGTCGTTTTGTGATGTTTAGCCTGGTAGATCCTCGTGGGAAGGATCTACGACGTGTAATATTCACATACGGTTTTGGGGGTGTTATACTTACAGTGTGATCTAGTGTTGAATACAACTTAACCTATGAACTATTCGCAGACAAGTTCTTACAGCTTTATACTTAACAAGTTTTACACTTGTTGTTTGCAGCAAATAAATTGACTTTGTAATCAAATAATAAAAAAACAGTACGCCTAGATTACGAGTTGTAATCTTTCAAGAGAAATTGAATTTTATTGATATGGATCAGAAAATTACAATGCGTGAAAAGAAATAAAATACAGGGAGTGCATACTGCAAGGATAGAACAAGTATAATGAAGAGGGAGCATCCAGGATACTACCTGTAATGAGCATGCCTCCAAGGCCTCCCGTCAGGATCATTGTCGGTTCCTCTCCACCAATTCTCCAGGGAATCCTTGCCTCGATCTTGATAGATCCCTCTTCCTTCAGTCGATTGGTCGAAGGACCAATCATCGGGATGAGTAAGTCAATCACCTTTCTGGTGCCATGATTTCATTGATATTTGCAAGGGAAGAAATCATTTTTCTAACAACCTTGCAAATTCATATGCGGCCTCCGCCAGAGTCTTGAATTTGTTAAACATAGTGGATTCCCTGATGAGTTTGACAAAATATCTCATCAGTTCATTTCTCCTCCAGTTCTTCACTTCATCTGTTGTAGGCTGTCTGTTGGCATGCAGACAAATCTCGAGTGGTCTTTGAACATTGTTCTTCCAAGGTACACTGGGATCATGGAACTCGGGACGAGAACCAGTTACCCTGTATCCTCTTGCAGCAGGCGAGGACAAACAGCCTATTGCGGCAGCAACGCTTTCCTCTAGAGCAGCGTCGAACTCTCTTTCTTTCTCAATCCGCCATTGCCGACCAGCCTCTCTGGATTCTTATTCCTTTTGGCATCATCAAGATATGAGATCTTAGCATCAATGCGTTCGAGGATCTTCATAGCTTTATCCTGTTTGGTCTCAATATGCGTGATTTTGTCAACTAGAGAACTGAGTACCAGGGACATGTCATCGATTTTCTTGTCATGTCCTGACAGTCTGGATCCAGTCTCTTGGAGGGCAGTGACAGTCGTGGCTTCGGACATTCGGAGCTTTTCCTGCTCTTGCTTGAGAATCTGTTCCTGGCGTTGTTGAAGTTGAGCAATTTCTTGCCATAATGCACTAGGCAGCATGCGAAACGTATTTTCAACTTTGGTGATTTCTCTCTTCAGGTCAGTCATCTCATCAATTGCAATATCTCGTATCCAATCGATCTCTTTGCCAACATCATACAGTGCCTTTACGGCATCCTGTATGAAGACTGTTTGGCGACCGACTGCGTGGAGTTGCTTTATCCCTGCCTCAATGTGCGGGGAGCCAGGGTGCGCTAATTTTTCATCCTCGGGCTCGTTGAGTTGACGTAGAACCACCATTTATGAGGGCATCATGGTCTATCGTCAGACAAGAATCTGTCATCGGAATCAAATTTGGAGCTCACATAAATAGGAGATGCAGGGGCATCTTGCGCGGGCTCGGCATGGGCATGTGCTTCGGAAGCAGGTGCTTCGGAAGGCTTTGCAGCTTCTACTGTTTCAGGGACAAGAGGGACTGATTCCTCCTGTTCGGGTTGGTTTTCTGTAGTCATGCGTACAGGAGGGACTGATTCCTCCTGCTGACTCTCAGCTTCCGCCTGCTCCGACAGAGGGACTGATTCCTTTTGTCGGATGGCGCAGGCATCATCTTCTTGATGGACAGATTGGGCTTTTGGTTCAGAAGCTTCTTGCTGTACAGGAGGGACTGGTTTCTCCTATAAGTTGTTGGTAGCTTCCTGTTGATGGGGAGGGGACTGATGTCTGTCTGAGTTCCCCTGACCCTGTTGGCTTTGCATTCGGGCGAACTCTCCTTCACGAGCCTCTTCTCGACTCATTCTCAGACCAGCCTGCAAGGCGTCATCGTTGTCTGAGTCGGGATCATATTTGGGGCTGTCAGGAGCTATATCAACGGACTGTGACTTTCCCTTCAATCGGGCCTTCTCCTTTGCCAGATAATAATTGGAGATGAGCTCATGGAAAAAACGATTTCCCCACTGAATCAGGACCTCGATGTTCTGGGAGTCCGTAACCTCCAGAATGAATGCTTCTTCCTCCTTCCAATCATTCCAATTGTACAGGATATCATAAGGTTCAGCCATGTAAGACTTACATTGTACAAAACGCTCAAAAGCTTGTTCGATCTGCACTTGAAGTAAAGCTTCGTTAATGAGTGTAGTGGGGAGGGACTCCTTACAGTATGTGGGTCTACTGTAGGAATGGGTTCCGCAACAGGTGTGGAAGCCTGTTGTGGAGAGGGATCCCTAACAGGGGTTGATACCTTGATGGGAGATGAATCCTGTACGGGGTGGGTTCCCTTACAGGAGAGGCGGCTCTCGGCTCCAATGGGCAGCCGATTTGCCAGTTCCTTCAAGTTTGGCAAATAATTGTTCATCCGTCATAGCCGCCACGGGCTCGGGATCTGCAGACTTTGCGGCAATTATTTCTTTCGGTGGGGTTGCGCCCTCAGGGTATTGTACAGTGGGTTGAGCCATAGTTGGGACATCTACATAGATCGATGTAATCTCTGTAGCCTTTACTTTAGAAGCCCTCTTCAGTTTCTTCTTTGGCTTCTCTACAACAAGCGGTGATTTGCTGTGAGATGCACTTCTTTTTCTTTTCTTCTCTCCACTTCCAGCTCTAACAGTGACATCCCTGGGATTATCAGAGATAGGCATTGTGCTGGCATGGGGTGTGTTTGATAATAGTCCATCCCTGTTGAAGGCGGTGGGCTTGCTTCCACCTATGAACTTTCCAGGGCCAATCTTCTTGGCATCGCGAGATTGCGGCACCCCACATCGAGTGAGAATGTTGTTGCGGATAAGGCCAAAGAATTTCTTCTGAGTTACAGGTTTGGCAGCCTCTTCCTGTATCCGTTTAAGCACAATCTGACACCAGTTCACTCGTTCACCAGATATGATAGCGACCATCATTCTGAAACGAAGATTTGTGCACATCTCAAATGCACCAGTTCTGTTCTCAATCACACGACAGCAAAAGTCATGAAGATACATGTAAGGTAGGCAGAATCTCTTCTTGTGGCAAGATGGGTGTACGTTCTTATCGGAACCATCACCAGTTAACAGTCCCCAATAGGCGGTTAGCAGTTCCTCTGATCCGAATGTCTCAAGATCTTCCATTTTCAGGCCATCAGACGGCATCGTGTAGATGTTTTCCAGAAGTTCCTTATTGACTCAGATCTCAACTCCGCGGACAGTAGCAGAGATATCAGACACATCTCCTCCTCTTTTCTGAGATAAGAACTTGATGGAAGCATCAAGATAGAATTCCTCCACAATGCATTCATCGTAGAAGTCAGAATGCTGGCTTCCAAGGCGATACAGGCCTTGTTGCTTGATCCTGGAAATGACAAGTTCCATGCCGTCAAGGTCCTCAATCTCATTTTGAATTCGCTCCAAGATTACAGATCTGACAAAGAGACATCCATAGATAATGTTGTCCATTTTCTTCATCGACTGAGAGGAAGTTTGTGAGGTTGCCATTGATTTGCAGAGAAGTGTTTGAAGAATCAAAGAGAGTGAATGCAGTAAAGTGCAGAAAGCAATGTAGGTTGTTTGCTCTTAGACTCGTTTAATATGAAGAATCGTAAAGAGACGAAGGGAGCAATATACAGTCCTTTTATAGTGTGCAGGGAAGATTAGAGTTACAAACAATGAACAGTCAGATTTAAGGGATGGGAACCGTCTTTTAAAAGAACGAACAGGATGAACTGAGATTAACTTGTATATCTTATCCATCCATTTTTTAAAATGACAATCAGTCCCACTTCTGACAATTCGACTTCCCTCATTGCACTAAATGGCGGTTTAAATTTATTAAAATCACGGCGTTTGAGATATTGATGTCCAGATGTTGTGTAAAGCATTAAATAATAACACGTTTGAATTTTGAGACAGATCACGTGGACTAAAACTGTTTTCAAAATAAATAGAATAATACTATTATTTTAATTGATGTCCCATGGTGTATGTACTATATCCTCGAATAATACAGCATTCCCCCTTAAGAGTTACATACATGATTCAATTTTTACATCAATATTTGGATTAATACTATATTCATGGGACGTACTTTATTCCCCCTTAATTAATGCACACGACAGTTGTAGGAAGGTTTCATGCCTTGTTTGTCCTACAGTGTTGTATGACTGTCTGAGTGTACAGTTAATTAATGGTGGATACTGTATTCTTGGATCTTACAACATTCTCCCTCAATTGATGAGTAAAAGCATAGAAACTTACAGGGAGTCAGGATGTAACATTCCCAATTCTTGTTGAAGCATACAGAATCTGGTTATGCTGAGAGGTTTTGTAAAGATGTCAGCTAACTAGATGTCTGTATGAACTTTCTCGATTCGAACATCCTTATTCTCAACATGATTCCGGATGAAATGATGCTTCATATCAATATACTTAGTTCGTGAGTGCAATACAGGATTGTGCGTTATTGCAATTGCACGCGTGCTATCGCACATGATCGGTGTTTATTTGTCAATGATTCCATAATCAAACTTCTATTCCATCCAGAGAATCTGCATACAGCAACTTCTAGCGGCATAGTATTCCGATTCACCTGTAGAAAGCGAGTTTGCCAATTGTTTCTTACTGAACCAGGACACAAGTCTAGGTCCAAGAAAGTGAAAAGTACCGCTTGTACTCTTCCTATCTATCTTGCAGTCACCGATATCCGAGTCGCTGTAGCCAACCAAATCGAATCCACCTTCCTTAGGATACCACAGTCCTGCATCGACTGTTCCTTTAACGTACTTAAGGATTCGTTTGGCTGTTGTGAAGTGTGATTATTTAGGTGCTACTTGATACCGAGCACACACTCCTAGATCAAATTAGATATCGGTCCTGCTAGATGTTAGGTACAGGAGTGAGCAAATAAGCTTCTTGTAGAGTGATTGATCAACCGGCTTTCCAGCTTCGTCAGCACTAATTTGTATGGAAGTACTCATGGGGGTGGACGATGATTTGGAGTTATTCATCCCAAACTTGTTGAGTAGCTCTTTGTTGTACTTCTCTTGGTTGATGAAGATTCCTGTAGGCAACTGCTTTACCTGCAATCCTAGAAAATAACTAAGTTCCCACATCATACTCATTTCAAATTTACTTTGCATGAGATGAGAGAACCTTTGACATAAAGCAAGGTTAGTGGAACCAAATATAATCATCTACGTATATTTGAACCATTAACAGGTCATCACCTTCATGTATTTTAAATAGAGTCTTGTCCACATCACCTTTCTCAAATCCATTATTGGTTAGGTACAGGGACAGGGTTTCGTACCATGCTCTAGGTGCTTGCTTAAGTCCATACAGAGATTTTCGTAGTCTGTATACAAGGTCTCCACCTTCTGTGTTGACAAACCCTGGTAGTTGTTCAATATAGACTTCTTCGGCGAGGTCTCCATTCAGGAATGTGCTCTTAAAGTCCATTTGATATAAAATAAAGCTCATATGGGCGGCAAAAGCTAAGAATATCCTCATGGCTTCTAGTCTGGCTACAGGGGCAAATGTTTCATCGTAGTCTATGCCTTCTTCCGGTCTGTAGCCTTGCGCGACTAGACGGGATTTGTTCCTAATAACATGTTCATTTTCATCCTTCTTGTTCCTAAATACCCGTTTGGTTCCAATCACAGCTTGATGCTCAGGTCTGGGTACTAGATACCATACATTGTTTCTTTCGAAACCATTTAGCTCTTCTTCCATTGAAGTGATCCAGTGAGAGTTATTCAGAGATTCATTGGTAGAAACAGGTTCGGATTGAGCTAAGAATTCAGCAAGTGTGCACATGGTAAGTCTTCTAAGTTCTGAGATTTCCATACAGGGAATGGAGATTTCTCAGATTCGGGTACAGTACAGTTCCTTGTGTACTTTATATTCTCCTGTGGGTAGATACTAGAGCATCAATGTCTCCTATGATTAACTCATGTGGGTGATCTTTCAAATATATTTTTTCGGGTTCTAGTTCGGCATCCCGTACTGTATCTTGATGTGTTGTAGTTTCAGCTTCAGCTTGTACAACATCAGCTTCGACTAATTCCGATCTTACATGTTCGAGGTTGATTTCTAGGTCAACGACAGGATCTATTGGAGTTGGAGAATCATTAATGGAGAGTGTTTGGATATTCTAAGTCAGATCTTCTACTCTTGTAGGATCATGGTGAGTTTCATCGAACACCACATGTACAGATTCCTCGACTTTTAGCTTTCTTTTGTTAAAGATTCTGAAAGCCTTGCTGATAGAGGAATATCCTACGAATATCCCTTCATCCGACTTCTCGTTGAAGGTTTTGAGCTGGTCTTTCCCGTTATTCAGAACATAACATCTGCATCCAAATATGTGGAAATATGAAACTAGTGGAGGTTTGTTGTTATGTACCTCGTATGCTGTTTTGTTGTGATGATTGTTGATAACACAACGGTTTTATGTGTATCATGTTGTATTTATTGCTTCGCCCCCGAACCACTGTGGCAGCTTGCTTGCGGAGATCATGGTTCTTGTGGCTTCCTTGAGCGTTCTGTTCTTTCGCTCGGCAACACCATTTTGTTGAGGAGTCCGGACAGCTGAGTATTCGTGCTGTATTCCATTATCGGAACAGTATTTCTCTATAAAGCGATTAATGAATTCAGTACCCCTGTCGGAACGAATGGACACGATACTCATCCTTTTCTCATTCTGAAACTTTCTCAGGTGCTCGGGCAACTTTGTTGTGGTTTCCTTCTTCTTGCTCAGGAAGATTGTCCAAGCTTACAGGGTCTACATGACCATAGAGATCCATATGTAGTATTTCCAGAACTCTGTGAGTGGACAGGTATGATTTGCTTTTCAGAGTGGTTTTGACTTGTTTGCCTTTCTGACAGGGTCCGCAGATGCTGTCTTTCTGGAATGACACATCTGGCAAACCTCTAACCATTCCCTGTCTAGCGAGCTTGTTGATTGTCTTGAAGTTGATATGAGACATCCTTTTGTCCCATAGCCATCTTTGATCTGCAGTGCCTTTGGCAACAAAACAAGGAATAGTGGAGCTCGTAGGCTTCCGGTCAGCAATATACATGTTACCTGACCTGCTTCCTGTGAGCACAATTTCTTTAGTCAGAATGTTTTTTACTCTACAGTGATCTATATAGAATTTCACCGAGAACTGTTTGTCACAGAACTGGCTAATACTAAGTAGATTGTACTGTAAGCCTTCAACATAAGCTACATCGGTGACTTTGAACTTTCCTACAAGCAGGTTTCCCTTCCCTCTTGTTCTTCATTTGGACTTATCACCGAAGCGTACTTTTAGACCGCGACCTTCTACATAATTTGACAGCTTGCTGATATCTCCTGTCATGTGCCGAGAACATCCGCTGTCGAAGTACCGGATGTCCTTCTCTTTAATATCCTGTCAGAAAAGAAATTAAGTAGATTTAGGTCCCCTTTGAATGTTGGGTCCTTATACGTTAGAGCCTTTGGGTACCTAAATTTGCTTGACAACAATTGGTTTGGTGTAGGTTCCTCTTGGTCCGTTCTTGCGATGTCTACGTGGGGCACGCACGTAGTTGCTGTAACCATGATTATGATGCATGTAAAATCGAGGGTTATTATTATTATTCCAGTACGAATGCCATATCGAAGGTGGAGCCATTTTCTTAGGCCTTACAACTTGTCTTCTGGGTCTCCAGTTGGATTCCCAAAGTTGTTGCTGATATTGCGCGGCGACCTATTTTCTTGATGGATAACGAGGCTCCTGTATCCAATATATAGGCGCACTGTACTGTTGGAAGTACTGCTTTGCAGGCCTTTGATATTTGGATACAGCCTTCATTCTGAAAGACTGTTGGCGCTTCTGATATGCTCGGGGAGCATGCTGTTGGTTATGCCTTACAAATCCGAGAGGCTGAGATTTCCGTTGTCTGTGAGATGAACATGGTGGCAGAATCGCACCCTTTGCTGTACGCGGGGCAGCTATTACCATTACGGGACTTGGGGTCTCTCCAGGTACAGGAATAGGTTCCACACCCCTGACAAACACAGTACTAGTTTTTCCTTTATTGGCGAATGAGTTGTATCCTAAGCCACTTTTATCATGAGCATGTTTCCCAGTGCTTAGAATTTCTTCCATTCGTTTAGCGGATTTCTCGAATGATTTCAAGATTGTCTCTAATTCTCCTTCTCGTTTCTCAAGAGTTTTCACTTTGGCTTCGAGTAGAGCGAAATCATTTGTCTTGCTCTCATTATGAGACTTAGTCTCATTTAGATCGTGGGTAAGTTGATGATTGCTCTCCATGAGTTTTTCAAGTGTGACTTTGATGTTTTCACAATCGATGGACATATTTTCGTAGTTATTTTTCAGCAAGTCATTCTCTTGTTTTGGCTCTAAGTTAGAAATTTCGAGTTGTATGTTTTCTCATTTCAATGTCTCATGGGCCTTTTGAATGTTTTTGAATTCATTCATCATATTTTCAAAGGTATGAGATGCATTTATAGGTGTAGTTGATGTTGAGCTTACCTCATCATCGTTGTCTTCGTTGTTCTCTATTTCTTTGGCCATAAAGCACATGTAGGCTTTATCTTCGAGCTCATCATCGGACGAGTCATTGTCAGTGACTGCCTAAAGACACTCCTCGGACTTGGTTGATGCGGGCGAGGCTTCTGATTCACCAATCAGGGCCTTGAGCTTGTTTTTCCAAGCACGGCTTCTTTCATATTTTTCTTGTTGCTCGGCTTCCGGAAACTTTTGGACTTTTAGGTGCGAACATTTATTTGCATAATGTTCTGATTTCCTACAATTGTAACACAAGTTAGAATCACTAAAAGGAGATTCGGAACTTACCTTATTGAGAGGCTTGGGTCTGTAGGGAGTCTTTCCAGACTGTTTGATGAAATTCTTGAATTTATGTATAAGAAGAGCCATTTCATTTTGTGAAAGGATATCATCATCACTGTCAGCAGTCTTATGGGCAGATTTGGATGTGCTGGGCATGCTGTGTCTCCTGTTAGATACAGCAGCTAGAGATGTAGTCTTGGCAGGTGATTCTTCGACCTTCTCTCTCCTGTCAATATCATACGCGAAAGCTTTGAGGTCAGAGAAGAGGTCAAAAGTAGAGATGTCATTAAGATTACATGACACACGCATAGCTGTAGTCTTAATATCCCATCGGGCAGGGAGTGATCTAAAAATTTTCAAATTTTTCTTGTTTTGGGTATACACTTTACCCAATGCTTCAAGTTCACCGACAATGCCAGTGAATCTGAGGTCAAGTTCCTTAAGAGTTTCAGATGATTTCATTTCAAATGTTTCAAATTGCTGAGTGAGTTTTGAAATTTTATTTTCTTTTGAGAGCTCAGTTCTCTCACAAATCATCTTGAGTTTTTCCCAGATTTCCTTAGCTGTCTTACAGCTCTTTACCTTCGAGAATGTGCCTTTGTCAAGAGTAACAAATAGCGCATTCTTAGCAACATTGTCAAGGTTAGCACGTTTGCGTTCATCAGCTGTCCATTGCCCGCGCTCCTTCTCGAGCATTTCAGCATGAGGTTGGCCTTCTATCCTTGCGGCAGGATTAACCTTCATTATCTTGATGGGGCCATCTTGGATGACAAATATCATCTCCCAGTGCATGGCAGTAAAATGTGCTTCCACCCAGATTCTCGAGTCATCAAATTCATTAATAGGAAACATAGGAACCTTGTTTATCATTGAGGTATCCATGTAAGAGAAAAGGAAAGATAAATACTGTTTTAAAAAATAATTGATTTTTGGATCTGATTCGGTTAAAAATACGACTGATTCTTTTTAGAATCAACCACTCCGATACCACTTGTTGGCCACTAAGTATACAGTATACAGCTGGGAAAAGTGTTAGTACAACAAGATGTACGATTTTCGAATGTGAGTGTGTCGCGGAAGTTCGTTTAAGTGAGTTGCTGTAAATACAACAACTAGACTTTCTCCTGTTAGCATGGTGCATACAGGGTTTTTCAATGTATACTTGTATAAATCACATATATGAAAATAATAAAGGCAGAAGGTAAATAACACGGTTTAAAATGGTTCGAGGTAACCCCTCTACATCTACTGGTCCTCCACACAGGAGTAAAAACGTTTATTATTATCACTACGTACACAACTACGTGACTATAACTAAACCTCCCAAAGTATCGTTCACACAGATTGATACAAAGGCTGAAGTTGTTCGCCGTTCATACAAATTGGATAGAGCTTGTTCTTGACTTGCTTCTTCACACACAGTTGGAAGCTTCGTATACAATGCTTATTCTTCACACACAGTTCCGAATGATCAAGGCTTCTTCAGTCCACACAGGGCTGATGGTTTTCTTCAACGGTAAAGGTAAAATCACAGTTTTGAACAGCAGCTTAGATGCTTGATGAGCTTAGGCTGATGATGTCTATTCACATTGAGGATAGTATATTTCTTCACTGAATGATACGCTGTGTGCTTGAGAAATATACTTGTTCTTGATCTTATGTAGATTGTCAGAAACTTGTCAGAGCTTATGCGAGAATATGAATATCAAGAGGTTGCAGAGTTTCAAGTTTTCTGTGTATGTATCTATATACTGCAATGTCCTCTTGCATGGACTATTTATAACTTTAGAATAGATCCATTATAAATATGTCCGCTGGTTGGTTGGCGAGCAAAAAGTCCATTCTGATTGGCTGATTGACTTTCAAGATGCTTGATCCGGATTTTGCTCTTTGTCTGAAGATTCTTTGTTGGTTGGATTTAAATACTTTATCCAATCAGTATTTAAATACTTCTTTCAAAATGGTGTTTTGACTTTTGTGAATAAAGTAGATTATGTCCCAACGGTCTTCAGTCCTGTTGGATAAGTGTTTGTTTTCCCAACACTTTCAGCCTGTATGTTGTATCCAACATGTTACTTCTTTATTGTTGTAGCTGTAGGCTCTGTAGAATAGACTATCTTCAAGGCTGTATGGAGGGGGCTGCATGGAGATTCCAGATAGCTTCCATACTTAGAGGCATTTCAACTCTCTTGTTGTATGATGGCTATTATCAAAACATGATACAGGATTGTTTATCCCAACACCATGTCTCGACTATCATGTCGTCACGACATAGGATAAAGTAGTGGTATATAAACAAATTGGCAACCTTCACATAATCTCTTATGTCTCTACCAAAATCTCGAGCATTGAACTTCTTCCACAGAACACTAACCTTAATATTTTTGCCATGGAGTATTTTGTGGAAAATACCGTCATACTGAAGGAGATGGTCGTCCTGTGAATGGAAGGTAGAGTTTCCAAAGTGCAGTCAAGTGATCATGGCAAAATCACGGGCCGTAAAAATGAATGGTCCTCCCACAAACCTGGAACCACGAATGGTCCTCCTGCAAACCTCCCACATAATCTTCTTAGTGTCTGAATAATCTCTTTAAATACCGCCTCCCGTATGTAAAGATTTACTTGCCGTGTAACAAAGCGCAATGTAGGTCTCTTCCATACGCAACCAGTCTGCAATATAGACATACAAATCATAAGAATATGATAGAATGCTTAAGAAAACGAAAAAAAATGACACTGTTTGCACACGATGGCATGCACACGATCGATGCCCGTCGTGTGAAGACCATCGTGTGCAACACGACAGCTCACACGACGGGCGTCGGTCGTGTGCATGCCATCGTGTGCAAGGCAGAAGCCTTTGGTCTTCTTGCTCATGATGGCTCACACGATCGACGATCGTCGTGTGTAAACCATCGTGCCCATGAAAGACAATCGTGCACACGATGGTGTCATCTTCTTCAGCACCATTGTGAGACGATGAACAACCGTCGTGGCACGATCGTGTGTGAATAAATTACACTAATCGGCGGCTCATTGACGAAAGCCTCTTCAGATGGAGTTTCACTAGCGTGTGAGGAAGTTCTGGCGTCTTTAGATTCTCTATCGTAGTCGGAGTTCGAATATTCTTGCCGGCAATAGGGTTTCACGACGGGGGTTTCGGTTTAGCGACACACACACACACACACACACACAGAGAGAGAGAGAGAGAGTTTTCTTGGAAGAGAGAGAGAGATTGGGTTATGGGACCGTTTAGATTATTGTTGTTTGGTTTTATTAATTTTCTATTTTTTATGCTTTTTTATCTTTTAGTTCTAGATTTTTAGGGTAATAATGTCTTTTAACACATTTTGATATTAAAAACTTATACTCTTATGAATAGAGATATATAACTTGTTAATTTTATGGTTTGGTACTAAAAAGAGAGTTCTCTTGCTTTTACATCTAAAGTTCTTATGTAGTTTTTGTAAATAAAGTTTTCCATTCAATTTCGATTTGTAAATTCTAATTCACGCAATGTTGGTGTAAAATTGAAGGGGTATTATCGGTATTGCGTTGGTAAGGTTAAAATTGAACGACTTTTATTGTTGCAGCATTTGATATTTTTACACTATTCATTAACTATTTTTGACTTTTTATCATTTTTACATATAAAAATATAATTATGTGCAATTTTATTAGATTAGTTTCGATATACACTTTAAAAACATCATCATATTATAATTTTTACATAATTAAGAATATTAAAATAACCAAACCTGCTATTTGAGTCTTAAATTCCCAATCCAAAAACAACGGTAAGGTTTGAAAAATTCTGATAAGTGGCGAAGACTAGATTTGGCAAATCGTTCGTGTCGTGTATTTTCGTGTCGTGTACTTTCATATTGCGTGTATCAAAAGTCCAAACTCATATACGACACGAAATGAATTCGTGTCGTGTCGTGTCGTGTCGTGTCGTGTACCGCGCAAATTCGTGTCGTTTCGTGTCGTGTTTTCGTGGCAGACACATAATATAAAATAAATATTAAAATATTATTAGAAATAATAATTTAATATTTTAATATTATTTTTATAGGTTTTATTAGTAGACGAAACGAAACGGATCGTAACGAAAACACGAATGTTTACACGAAATTTATGAAAGTTCACGTTATATTTTCGAATTATAAGTTTATTACAAACAGAATTCATAAAATTTATGTTTTATAAAATTAAATATAAAAATTTAAATTATGTTATAAAATATTATATATATATATATATATTTATTTATTTCGTGTACCTCGTGTCGTGTCGTGTACCCAAAGGGTAAACACAAAACCGACACTAAATCTCGGTCGTGTACTTTCGTATTCGTGTATTTCGTGTCGTGTACTCAAAATGTAAACACAAACACTAAATTTTCGTGTCGTTTTCGTGTCGTATGCTAAATTGTCGGGTCTAGCGAAGACTTGGTAGCTTAATCCAAAAACAACAGTAAGGGTTAATATATATATATATATATATATATATATATATATATATATATATATGTGTGTGTGTGTATGTGTGTGTGTGTTTATGATTTTGAAACTATACAGAGTCAAGTCAGTAGAAGGAATGATGAAATTCTAATTTTCTGTGAGGGACTAAAATTTTCTGGTGAACTATAAAAATAATGCTTATTCATATTCTGACTTGAAAATGAAAAAAAAAAAAAAAAAAAAAAAAAGAGAGAGAAGTCAGTAGATCCCGACAGAGATAACAACTGGTTATTGAGATCGAATATAAATAACTTTTCAAAACTACAAGAAAGTGAAGTTACAGGTGTTAAAAGAGGTTGAAATTCATAACTTTTTCCTTCTTTTAGGAATCAGATTCTAGGGCTTTGAAGAATTAAATCAATTGCTGATCAAATTTATACATATATCTTAGGGCAGGATTGAATCAACGACAAACGGCTAAAAATAGAAAGGTTCATCTCTAATTTCAAATTAATGTGTCGGAAAATGATGTGATACTCCGGAGGAGTTCGTCTCCCAACAGGGAATGCAATAAGACAACCAGACATGGAAAGTTAGTTTGTAAAATTTATTTACCCTGAAACGTAGTAATTTTTTCACACATGCTGTATTGTCATCATTCTTCATCTAAATTTGTTTTTTTTTCTATTTTCACGATTTCTCTATAAACTGAGATCATTATACGCCTTATCGTCATATGCCTTCATTCTTAGTCAATTTTTATCACATTACTCAATGAGATTTGCAAATGAAGTTAGAATGATTGCCATTTTCTGGAGATTTTCTTAGCAAATCAAGAGATGTCATTTGGTATTCAAAATTGGGGAACGATGGAGTTGGAGAATGGGAGCTTTTGGTGCAGTCATTTTGGTCAGGCATAAATAGGAAGGGAAAAGTGTGTTTCAAAGAAGTCAATTTACGTTATCTTATGGAAGGTTATTCATGAGTGAATTCTTTACCAAATCACCTGCTGCTAAATATGTCTATTTTGTATCTGTATTTTGGATATTGTCCTTTTTCTTTTTGCTGGACAAGTGGATTTGATGATTTTCGTCGAACTCCTATGTATATAATTTCTCGAGCAGGCATTTTCCACCAATTTTATAGGGGTTTTTTTTGCATATATAGGATGACTTGCTTTATGCCAATTTTTTTCTTCCTTCTAATTTAAAATTTTACTTATAATGATATTGCATCTACGTTTTGGTTGAGAAATTCTGTAGCAATTGTAATATTTTTGCTAATTTTTGTGCTTAGGCTCTTTTTTATTTTTCCTTACCTTTACGATTTTCTTTGGCTTAAGACATACAATGTTGATAGCAAACGAAGAAGTCTTAAAACTTACGAATACTTGTGCAAATTAAAACTCTTACATAGGACATGTTATTTCAACATCATGACCATTGAAAATTTTCGAATACCCGTGCATCGCACGGGTGGACATCTAGCATTATTAAAAAATAAAGAGTAATACTATACAAATGCACACAAAAATGCACAGCTCTGCTTTGTAGGGATTGTACCCCTACTACCTATAAAGTACTCAGTACAACTCCTACTACGCAGGGTACAATCCCTACAAAGCAGGGATGTGTATTATTATGTTCATTTGTGTGTGTAGTATTACTAAAAAACAAAACGGTGTTGGCATAAAAATAAAGGAAAATTATACTTCATAGATTGCCACCAGCGCGCCTAAATGCTGCCACACATGTTCTTTCATTATTTTTCCAACTGAGCCTGTCAGGTGAGGTTTGTCAGGTAGTAGAGATGTTAAACGGCCGCCAGAGTAACCCGTTTAACCCGCCAAAAATTGCAGTTAGCCGATATTTTCTAGCCTTAAATCCGCTTTTTTACTTGGACTGCTTAGTTCGCCTCACAGACTAGAAGCCTCGATATATATATATATATATATATATATATATATATATATATATATATATATATTAATATTATATATATACACTATATTAATATTATATATATAATATATATTAATATTATATATAATATATATTATTACTGTATTTGTTAATATAGTGTGTGTATATATATATACATAAAAGTGTATTTTTTATTATATTTATTATAGTATAGTTGTTACTATATATATAAAATATATTGTTATTGTTTTTTTTACTTATAAAAAAATAAAAAAATAGATTTTTTAAATATTTAGCCCGTTTAGCCTAGCCCGAAACCCGTTAGGGTTAGGGTTAGGGCCAATATTTCCTAGCCCGTTTAAATCCGGGCTTTTTTAGCCCGGACCGCTTAGCCCGAAGCCCGCTAGGGCTAGCCCGGAACCGCTAGGGTTAGCCCGTTTAACATCTCTATCAGGTAGGGTTGAGCAGAAAAATCGACAAAAACCGATAATACTGAAAATATCGAAAAAACCAAAACCGAAAAACCGAACCAATAAGATATTGGTATGGTACGGTTCTTAAAATTTTGAAAACCGAATGATGCGTTTCGGTTTCGGTTTCAGATATGGATCCCGACTTTAAAAACCGAACCGAACCGATAAAACAGATGACTATTCTACAGACTTTGTTTTTTCTTTGTGCAGGTTGTTATGGATTGATGGACTTGTGCTGAGGAGGAAATTCAAGACTTTTGTTTAATCTGATATTGGACTTCTTGAATTCTTAGTTATTATCATGTTATTGAAGTAGATTTTATTTTTATTCAAGCTTTGAAGTGGATTAATTATGTCTAAATTCTTCTATTTGAACTTACAATTGTCTGATTTAGCCCAAGTAGTTCAATTTGGGTTTGGCGCAAGCCCAACTTAAGTGGCCCATTTAATCAGCACATTGACACCGAACCGTTACTGAACCGACACCGAAACCGATCACACCGAGCCGATTTAAAACCGGATCATTTCGGTACTCAAATGCTAGATGCCGATAAGATGCGGTTCGGTATCGGTTTTAGCTAGAAACCGTGCAAACCGAACCGAGCTCACCCCTATTGTCAGGTGAGTTGATTAACATAATTGCATATTACCTTCAATCCGATGATATATCCAATAAAGAATAACGACTTCAGTTTCTTCCCCTATTTAAAAGAAAAAAATAAACTAAGATATCAGAGTAAGTCAGCTCACTGGCGGACTCAGGACTTGATACCTGGAGAACAATGAAAAAAAAAATACGTGTTATAACTAATAATAAAATTTAAATATATAATATTTTTATCAAATAAATAATCAATATTCATCAACAAAAAATCTGTCACAAATCATTACATCTCAAATCAATCAAAATTGAGAATGTCTCTCATGCACATCACGAAAGTCATCTACTAGCGAATCAACGCTGAACTTCTTAGCAATTTCCTTCTCAATATACATTACCAAAAGATGATTAAGAAAGTCATCTTCCATCTTATTGCGACGTATAGTCTTAACAATATTCATAGCTGAAAAGGATCGCTCAATTATATAATTTTCAATGTTCCAAAATCAGAAAATTGCCGCACATGATCAAAATGCTCAAATTGCGTTCTTAATTTTAGCATCTCATAAACTGCAAATTCTTTTGGATAAATTTTTTGTACCCATTTACAAATATCATCAATTCTGAAAGAAATGCGCATCTCCCTTGGATCTAATGTCGAACTAAGAATAATCAACTCCACTATATTGTCATTAAACATATTGTTCAATTCTTGTCGAAACTTATTTTTTTAGAAAAGGGAACACAAGTAATATATATATATATATATATATATATATATATATATATATATATATATAAAGGGCCATGGCCCCCACGGCATAACGTATCTCCGCCACTGAGTCAGCTATCAGGTTACTCTTTTGTAGAGATGTTAGATTAAGTTTATCTCAATCTCTCAGACTACTCAATCATAAAACTTTTTCATTATTTAATTATTTCGTCTCTCTTCCACATCATTAATATTCTTCCCAACCAAACCACATCTTTTCTTGATGGTTTATCAATGGCCACCCAACCATACACACACATATATATATATATATATATATATATATATATATATATAGGGATGGGTTATGGAGTGAAATGGTATAAGTGTAAGAAATAGGAATGATTGTAAGCCATTGATCCTTGGAGATTAATGGCCCAGATTTCGTTCTGGTGTGTTAACACGGGAAACTAGGAGTACTAACGAATTTAATTATTGGGGGTATCAATGTAATTTGACTAATTTCACTTATGGGAAGTTCCTACAATCATGGGAAGTTCCTGTATTCATGGGATTTTTCATATTTTAGGTTAATATATATTTTTTTATGGGATTTCATATCTTTTAGTCGTTCAAATATTTTTATATTTTTGGTGTATTTATTTCTATTTTTTTTAAAATTAACATTATTTTTTTATTTGATTTGTATTTTTAAAAATCAGAACTGTTGTGCTAACCATTTATTTTTTGTGTGCTGCAAATTGGAAAACATAGTGCAGTTCTGGTTATGTTCCAATTATGTGATTTTTTTGTTATGCTTTATTTTGTACAATGCAGTCAATTTTGATACAAAATATATTACCTAGCACACTAAGATATATGTTCCAAGATATATATACATGGTATAATATCTATCACGTGTTACGATAAGCACCACAAATTATATTACATCGCACGTTATTCATATCAACGTTGCACACATATGTTGAATAGTAATTTACCACAAGTTATATAAACTAGTACGATAAGCACCACAAGATATATTATCTAGCACACTATTCATATCAACGTTGCACACAAGGTATAATACCTATCATGTGTCACAACATAAGCAGAAACTTGTACAATATTAATTTACCTAAATTAAAAGTATACCAATTCAAATTATTTATCTTCCAAAAAAATAAAGCACAACGCATTGTATTAAAATTGACTGCATTATACACAATAAAACATAAAAAAAAAATCACATAATTGGAACATAACCAGAACTGCACTCTGTTTTCCAATTTGCAGCACACACAAAACAAATAATTAGCACAACAGTTCCGATTTTTAAAAGTACAAATCAAATAGAAAAAAAGATAATGTTAGTTTTTAAAAAATAAAATAAATACACAAAATATAAAATATTTGAACGACTAAAAAAAATAAAATCTCATAAAAAAATATATATTAACCTAAAATATGAAATCCCATGAACATAGAAACTTCCCATGATTGTAGGAACTTCCCATAAGTGAAATTAGTCAAATTACATTAGTACCCCCAATAATTAAATTCATTAGCACTCCTAGTTTTCCGTGTTAGCACACCAGAACGAAATCTGAGCCATTAATCTCCAAGGATCAATGACTTACAATCATTCCTATTTCCTACAAAAAAAAGCTTTCCTACCTGAACCTATCCATATATATATATATATATATATATATATATATATATATATATATATATATATATATATATATTCTCTTATTATAATATTTTAATTTTATTAAAATAAATATAAAAAATCAAAAAAATCAAAAAAATATAAATTAATAAAAATTCGAAAAACGAAAAATCGATGACATAAATTCAACAATTGAAATCTAAATTAAAAATACATGATTGATGGTTCAAATAAATGATAAAGTTACAAGTAGCTACTATCGCCGAACCTTTGCCAGATATGATTGATCAAGTCATCTTGAAGAACGATGTGAGTATCTCTATTGCGAAGTTGTGACCTATTCTTCATATAGTTAGATAAACTTGCAATTCGTTTTGTAGAAAATTTAAAATTTGGATCATCATTCGCTTGTCCATCCTCACTTTGTCTACTATTCGATGTAGGTCGAGCTTCCATAAATTCTATGGGATCGCGGTAGTTTAGGTAAGTGTGTCGTTCATCTTCCACAAGTACATGATGATGCATGCAATCATTATTTTCCCCATTATATTAAAATCCCAAATAAGACATGACCGCTTGATAAAAGCGAATCGAGTTTGTACAACGTCAAATGCTCGCTCAACATGTTTTCGGGCAGCCTCTTGATGTTTAGCAAACAATTGGTCCTTCTGAATTTATGGAGCAGTAATATATTTGACAAATGCTGCCCACCGAGGATATATGCCATCAGTGAGATAATATCCTATATTATACTCGTGGCTTTTAACGACATAACTAGTCTTTGGTGCTTGCCCTTCCAATATATCATTAAAAATAGGAGATTGTTCAAGTATGTTGATATCATTTCTCGAACCCAGAGTTCCAAAAAAATGCATGGCCAGATCCATAAGTCTTGAGATGTGATTGCTTCCAAAATGATTGTCGGACAGTATAATATGGGATATTATATCACTAATGGCATTTATCCTCGGTGGGCAGCATTTGTCAAATCTATCACTGATCAGGACCAGTTGTTTGCTAAACATCAAGAGGCTGCCCGAAAAGATGTTGAGCGAGCATGTATCATTCTACAAGCTCGTTTTGCTTTTATCAAGCGGCCATGTCTTACTTGGGATCATGATATGATGGGAAAATAATGATTGCTTGCATCATCATGCACAATATGATTGTGGAAGATGAACGACACTAAATTATCTCAATCCCATATAATTTATTGAAGCTCGACCTACATCGAATAATATACAAAGTGAAGATGGAGAAGAGAATGATGATCCTAATTTTGAATTTTCTACAGAACGAATTGCAAGTTTATCCAACTATATGAAGAATAGGTCACAAGCTCGCAATAGAGATGCTCACATCGTTCTTCAAAATGACTTGATCGATCATATCTTGCAAAAGTTCGGTGATGGTTGCTAAATGTTTAATTTTATCATTTATTTGAAGGATCAATCATGTATTCAATTATTGTCATTTATGTTATTGGTTTTGTGGTTATTTGAAGTTTATTAATTTATAATTATTTTTTATTTTTTATTTTTTTATTTTATTTTAATAAAATTAAAATATTATAATAAGAAAATATTTTATATATATATTTGGGTGGTTAGGGGGTCATTGATAAACCAGAAAAAATGTGGTTGAGTTGAAAAGAATATTGATGATGTGGAAAAGAAATAAAGTAATTAAATATTAAAAAAATTGGATGATTGGATAATTTGATATTGGTGGTAAAACTAGCCGACTGGGGTCCCGTTTAGTTGGTGCTAAATGCCAAGATTCTGCCCGGACAGATTTTACTTACAGTTAAATCTCGATAAATGAATGTTCGATAAACGAATAACTTCGCCAAATAAATAATTTTCTCCGATCGCAACTCTTTATAATATGTTTAAATTTTCTTTCGATAAATGAATAATTCCGCTAAATGAATATTTTTCTCCAATCAGAGTAGTTAATCAATTAATTAGTATACATAATTAATCTGAACTAATTCCCGTTTTATCCTAAATTCACTTTTGGCCTATTGCTAGGGAGAAGAAAAAAAGGGCGCCTCAACCAGCGGCATTGGTCCATGGGATAAGAATTTTCAATAATTTATAGGCTAAATGACTAAAATAGGACTTGAAGTTTAGCAGTTTTAGCATTTGAGGACCTAAAGTTTAGAAGGTATCAAACTGGGACCTAATCTTTGATCCGTTTGACCACGTTAGGACCTCCGTTAATTTTTGTCCGTTAAGTACTAACGGATTTCTTTATTGGCAGTTAAATGACACGTGGCAGGTGTTTATTGGTTGTTCAATATATGATGTAATAATAAAAATAAAAAAGAATATAAAATTAAAAAAAAATCTAAAAAAATGGAAAAAATCTGGAAAATAGAAAAAATCTGGGAAATAAAAAAATCGGAACTTCGGGTAATTTTATTTATATTTTGGAATATTAATATTAAAAAATTGATTTTTTCAGAATTCGAAAAAAATAAGAAAATATCTGGATTTTATTTATAAACTGTTTTAATAAAAATAAAAACTGAAATATTATTATCCATAAAATAAATGAAAGATATGATCAGTTATCTTCTCCGGTGAAGTTGACTTCAAGTAATTAATCTTTAATCTGTTTTATTTTTTTTAAGATTTTTAGATTTTTAAAAAATAAAACAGTTTTTTTATGACAAGTAAAAAAAATTACTAGATAGTTTTTCATAAAGAAAATAAAATAATTCAGTTTTTTTATTATTTTGTGGAAAATATTCTAATTTTTAGTTTATTAAAACAAACAGAATTTTTGAATTTTTATTTCCGAATTTTAAATAAAAAATTTTGATTTTTTAATATTAATTATATTCGAGAATTTAAAATAAAAAATTGAAGTTACGATTATTTTCTTTATGAAAAACCAGCTAGTAATTTCTTTTACTTTTCATAAAAAAAACTGTCTTATTTTTAAAAAATCTAAAAATCTTAAAAAATAAAACAGATTAAAGATTAATTACTTGAAGTCACTTTCACCGAGAAGATAATCGATCATATCTTTCATTTATTTTATGGATAATAATATTTCGCTTTTATTTTTATTAAAATGTTTACAAATAAAATCCAGATTTTTCTTATTTTTTTCAATTTTGAATAAAAACTCAATTTTTAATATTAATATTCCAAATTATAAATAAAATTACGAAGTTCCAATTTTTTATTTCCATTTTTTCTATTTTTCGATTTTTTCCATTTTTTAGATTTTTTTATTTTATATTCTTTTTTATTATTAATTATTACATCATATATCAATGTACCAATAAACACCTGCCACGTGTCATTTAACTGCCAATAAAGAAATCCGTTAGTACTTAACGGACAAAAATTAACGGAGGTCCTAACATGGTCTAACGGATCAAAGATTAGGTCCCAGTTTGATACCTTCGAAAATTTAGGTCCTCAAATGCTAAAACTGCTAAACTTCAGGTCCTATTTTAGTCATTTAGCCTAATTTATAAATACTTAGTCTATAGGTAAAAGAGAGATCATAATCTCTCGGAATACACTAGTGGAATATTAAGGACTTCAAATGCTAATATGGGAGTCCTGGTTTGCGTGAGACTCTAAGCTACAGAGTGCGCTGATATAACAATTAAATTAAGGACTTCAAACGGTAGTATTGACGGTCTGGTCTCGATGTGATTCCGCAATTGAATTTGGGAGGATTCATCATGGAACAATCTCTTGGGAGACGACTGCTTATACACAGTAATTGATGATATTTAAAAATCTATTAACCAAATATGTTTCTCACGATTTAACTGTGAAGTGGTTTGAAGGGCTGAGGTTATTGTCCCGAACACTCATCATTGTAAGTTAGAACCTCATTTAAGAAAAATGGCGCCTTTTTCCCTCTCCGTGAGCCTCTTTCTTTTATTGATTTAAGAACCACAATTAGCTTGCTCGAAAAAAAAAAAAAAAAGAACCACAACTAGCCTACACTGGAAGTAGGGATCTGCATTCGGGTCGATCCGACCCGATCAGATCCGATCCAAATTCGGATTGATCCGAAATTTGGACCATATTCTGCTCAATCCGAATCCGGATAATATTTTTTCCGATTTGATCCCAAAAATCCGAAAATTTTTAAAACTAATAAAAATAATAAAAATCCTAATTCGAAAATAATAGAAATTTTCGTTTTTTTTTGTATTTCGGATCGATCGATTAGTCAGAAAATCCACATATTTAATCCGATCCGATCCGAAATTTTTTCTGGCGTTTTACTTGAAAATAATAAAAAATTTCTTTTTTTTTATATATATTTCGGATCGATCGGATTAATCCGAAAATCCACCGATTTAATCCGATCCGATCCGAAATTTTCGGATCTGTAAAATCCTAATCCGAAACCCGATCCGAAGACATCGGATCGTATTAGTTCGGATCGGATCTTCGGTTTTTCGATTTCTGTTTTTCGGATTCGATTTTTCTGCACAGGAAGTAGGTCTTATTTGCTTTAGTAATGGGAGAATAAGATCTTCACTTCTCATTGTTCTTGTCGGCCTTATTTCTCACATTCTCACCATCTTACCATTTTTTAATTTTGTTTTTCTTGATGTTAGAATACAAAAAGGTGCCATTATTAATTTTTGGTTGGATTATTTTACATTGTAAAGATGAATGCAGATAAAACCAAACCAAACCAAACATACCCAGTATATCCCGCTCAGAGCAGGGTTTGGGGAGGGTAAGATGTACGCAGACCATGCCCCTACCTATTACGGTAGTGAGTGCTTTCGTGAAGACCTCTCACAGTGCACAACAACATATTGAGTGAAAAATACAAAGGGAAACATATGATACGAAAAAACTCAATATCATACCTGAGCCCATGGCTTAATCCACATGTGACTTACCTAAGAGGAATTTGGCTACTTCACTCCCGACGCACAGCTCCCTGTCAAAAATACACCACACGCAAAAGGCAATAGGATCAAATATACAATAAATGTAAAAATGCAATGCTCTAGGTCAAAGCTAACTGAGACAACCCAACCCTGATGCTCTCAACTACAGCACCACTCCCAACTAAAGAATCCACAACTCTGATCTGGCGCCTCCAAGCGCACCTATCAACAGTCATGGTCTCAGAAAGGTTTAAAGCCTTCAAATATAATCTCAGCTGCTCCTCCCACGTCCTTCTCGGTCTGCCTCTCCTCCTCTCCCCGACAACTACTAAACTCTCAACCCTTCTCACCGAAGCAGATGCCTGCCTCCTGCGAACGTGGTCAAACCATCTCAATCTCACTTCCCTAAATATGAATGCAGATACTATGTCTCAATATATGAATCAGAGGATAACGTGGATATGTAGGAATGTGATCTTCACTCAAACAGTCGAACTCCAAAGACATGGCAGAATCTAGAGGGAGTCATAGTTATTTCAACACTGTCATGAATGAATCTTAGTCCAACCATGCATGGCCCAAATCTGGAAGACCCATTGTTGGGTCCAAAATTTAATCCCAATCAGTAAACAATTAGTGATTAATGAGTTATTAGCTGCCGGCAGCAGTATTTTCTTCAATCTGCTTTCGTAAATAAGGGCCCATTTTTATTATTTCGCCCCGGGCCTCAATTTTGTCAGGATCGGCCTGGATGCAGGGAACTCCGATTCTCACAAAAATATAATTATGGAAGGAGATGGATCATGTTTAATACTCTCATTCCCAATTTAAGTGAGAGGTTTCTTTTCTTTTAATTTTTAAAATAGATCTCTCATTAAGCGATTATTCACATTTATTCTCAAATTATCTCTATTTCACAAAATTATTGTAATTCGAACCGTTAAATCACCTAATGTTATTTTCGATCTGTTTTGTCCCTACAATGTCATTTTCGACCCGTTTCATAACGGGATATTATTTTCGACCCGTTTTGCAATGAGGCATTAGTTCCGACCAATTATGTCCTGCTATAAATTTTCGACCCATTTCGCCCGTGATGATATTTCAACCTGTTTCTTCACATGGTGATATTTTCAACCGGTTTCGCTCTGAAACGTCATTTTCAATTGTTTCGCTTCAAGACGTAATCTTCGACCCTTTCCGCAACAGGCGACCTTTTGGATTCATTTCATCACATGAAGATATTTTCGACCTGTTTCGTCCCAGAACGTCATTTTCAACCTGTTCCGCTTGTGGATGATATTTTCGGCCCGTTCGTCCAAGGACGTTATTTTCGACATGTTTCGCCCTGAGACAATATTTTCGATTTGTTCCGTCCTAGGGCGATATTTTCGGCCTGTTTCGTCCACGGGGTCATTTTCGACATGTTTCGTCATTGGATGTTATTTTCGACCCGATATGTTATTTTCAACCCGTTTTGTGTACGTCATTTTTGATTCGTTTTGTCCCATGACATCATTTTTGACCATTTTCGCCAAGGGACGTCATTTCGATCCGTTTCACCCTAGGACGACATTTTCGGCCCATTTCTGGGAACATCATTTTCAGTCCATTTTATTCCCGGACATCATTTGATTCATTTTGCTCGGGGACGTCATCTTTGACCCGTTCGCCATGGAACGACATTTTTAGCCCGTATCACCCCTGATGATATTTTTGGCCCGTGACATTATTTTCGACACATTTCGCCATGGGATGTCATTTTCGGTCCGTTTTGTCCCAGTATGTCATTTTCGACCGTTTTCATCGGAAGGACGTTATTTTCGACCCGTTTCCACACGAGACGTCATTTTCGACACGTTTCGCGCTGGGACGTTGTTTTCGACCCGTTTTGTTTCGGGACATCATTTTCGACCATTTTCACCTCAAGATGTTACTTTCGACCCGTTTCGCCCCGAGATGATATGTTCGGCCCGTTTCATCACAATTATTTTCGGCCACTTTCGCGCTGAAACATCATTTTTGGCACGTGACGTCATTTACGACACATTTCGCCCTAGGTCTTGTCATTTTGTGGGGCTCTATTTTTGACAATTATGTCCGAACATTCATTTTTACTGTTTTCATCCTGGGTTGTCATTTTCAACGGAATCGTTCCAAAGAGAAACTGTTGGAAAATAACGTATGAAGTGAAATGGGTCGAAAATGATGTCGTGAGGAGTAAAGGGCCGAAAATATCCTTTTGGACGAAATGGGTCGAAATATCATCTCGTGATGAAGCAAGTCGAAAATAACGTCGCGGAGCAACTCGGGTCGGAAAAAAATATCCTGCCACGAAGCTGGACAAAATGTCATCATAGCAAAACGTGTCGAAAATGATGCCTCGGGCCAAAAATATTCTCCCGAGCGAAACAGACCGAAAATGTCATTCCATGGCACAACGGGCCGAAAATAACCTCTCGGGGCGGAACGAGCCAAAAATGTCATCGAGTGCGAAAGAGGCCGAAAATGACGTCTTGAGGCAAAACGGGCCGAAAATGATGTTTAGCGAAAATGGGTCGAAAAGGACATTACGGGTCGAAAATAATGTTCCATGATGAAACGAGTCGAAAATAACATAACTGGACGAAACGGGTCAAAAATGACGTCCCAGGGCGAAACGGGTAAAAAATGACGTCCCGAGAGGAAACAGGCCAAAAATGACGTCTTGGAGAGAAAATAGTCGAAAATGACACATACGACGAAACGGACCGAAAATATCTTCACATCTCCAAATAATTTGAGATTAATTGCCTCGTTACAACATCACTTGATGGATATTCATGGAGTCGAGTAAATATGATCTTTTGCATCTCTAAATACACAACTCATAAAGCAATACAACATACTGACATATCAATTCTTGTCATTTTCATACCCAATTTTTTTGCACCAGCCTAATTTACCGGAGTTTTGAATTTTGGAGAGCACTTAAGCAGTACGAAGGCAAAGTATTCTAACTAACAGAGTGATCATGCCTCTGCTTTGCCTTCGACTTTTGCTGGAGCTTGTTTTCAAATTTAAATTTCTAGATTATAATAGTCATTTAATCTATAATTTTTTTTTATATTCTATTAGACATTTTTGAAATACTATAGAACCAACAAAAATAAACCAGGCACTCCTGATGTTCAGTTTCTTGCTCCGTTCAAGACCGTAGTGAGAACTTGCTAATATTAGTTCACATCTTAAGTTTTCACTCCCAGATTGTATCGTACCTCTCCTATCCACGTAGGACTCGTTTGGTACTAAAGGGTAGATAATATTAAGTTATATTGATAAGGGTCTATAATGTTAAGTTAGATTACTCTAGTGTCGATCTTTTATTTGGCGGACATAATTAATATTTGACAAAATATGTATAAATAGTCTTAACTCTTGTTTGGTTGGTCTACTAGGATGTATGATATCTGGAAATAATAATTACATCCTTCGTATAATGATAATTTCTGATGATTTGAGGGTTAATTGAATTTTTCTCCATCTTGATGAACACAAGATAAAATAGCAGGACACCCCCTCCTATTTCTAATCTCCTTTGCGCAGAATAAGAGTGGCGGACCAAGACGGGCTAAGATTATGTATTAGACCTTTATCTTGCGTCCCAAACATGAGAATAGACCATGCAATTTAATTTTATACACCGTAGTCCTATGTAAGTGAGCCCTTAGTACATAAACACTTGTATATATGCACTTTTAAATCATTGCGACTTGACAAGAAAAATGCCATTTTATTCATCTAGAGGAGTTCAAAAGGGTCGGTTGAATCGGACGAACCATCATTTTGAAATATTGATTGCGGTTTGGTTAATAGTTGACCGTTGTTTGGTCAAACTTGAACCATCAACCATTTTAAGATGGTTAGGTTCCAGATCTGCATGTTGGCGAACAGCGAACCACCAGTTTTTAAAAAAAAAAAAATCGAAATTTGAACTTTCAAAATTAGAGGGGAAAAATCAAGATTTAAAATTTAAATTTGAAATGACTGGTGCTAAAAAACCGGCAGTTCAAATCGAAGCCGACAGCTTAACCTGGAACTGGCGGTTTGCAACGGCCACAAGCTTTTTTCATTCTTTTTTATATATTTTAACACCTATAAATATCCCCCTCCCACCCTCTATTTTTTTTGCACCAACTCTAATTATCTATCTACTTTCTTTCTGCTCTATCAAGTCTCAAAGCTCTCTTATTTTCTTTCATATTAAGAAAAGATGCCAAATGGCCAACAATTCAATCAGGGAAAGAGAAAGGCTATTACTGGCATTCCTCGACGAGGAAGAGATGGTGCTAGTAGTACTCATATCTTACTCAAAGTTCTACCTCTACTCCAAGTCCGATTTTTTGGGATTATGTTCCCAAAGAATTGACCGATGAACAAATCAGCCAAATGTTTGAAGCCTCAAAATTGATTCATAATATCGAAGATGATGAAGATGAGCAACCAACAAAAACGAAACAACAAAAACCGTCCAAGCTCAAGTCTGCATTACTTGCGGTGCCTTATACAAAGTTGGACGACGTTGCCTCCAGTCCCGGTAATTTCTTGGCCAAGTGCAATTATTGTAAGTTTAGAAAAGGACAAGGTTATTGTACATTAAATGGCCATATACAAAGTTGGCATAGAGTCTAATCAAATCCTACTTCGAGGTACGATGACGTCGTCTAATGCCAACAATCAAGCTACTAGTTCTTTATTTAAATTTAGTCCACTTACCGCTAAAAAAAACTAAGCTAGATTTGTATGTGGTAAATCTCTTCCTTTTAACTTTTCCAACAACCAAATATATGAAAATCTTACTCTATTAAGTTTTAGTCTCCCTAGGCAAAAAGATTTACGCTCTACCATAACTCTTCATGTTATAAAAATTACTAGCAAGGTGGGGGAGATATTGCCAAAAAATGATATGCATCTAAAAAAATTCAAAGGATGTGCCAAATCGTTTGAATTATACTTAAAATATTCTAAATGATAGTTATAAATATCGACATGCATTGTGCAATTTTTATAATGAAGAACAAGTATCCGACTGCTTATTGCCAAATCAATGCTATAGTTTAATGGCACTTTTAAATTTTTTCAAAGAGACAAATGAGTCTTTGTCCGGTGTTTATTATCCCACTTCTACACTTGTTATTGAATATTATGTTAAAATTATACTTGTATTCAAGTATTTTTTTAAAGTTTCCGATTTATTTGATTGTATTAATGAAATGAAAGATAAATGGATAAAATATTTCACCATTATTTCTTTTATTTATTTAGTTGCTAAATTTTTAGATACTCAAGTTAGAGAGTAAGGTTTGCTTAAATTACTTACACTTTACTATGATGCTTTATTTTATATTCATATTCTTAAATTTAATACTCCAATTATAGCGACTATGTTCAAAGTGCCAAAAATTCTTTATCTGACTTTTATCGCGAATATGCTTGTAGTTATATTGTACTCTTGATCTTGGTACAAGTTTTTCTTCTCTTGTTCACATTCCTTCTAGTAGTAGTGTATGTTATTTTGCATTTGCTATTCTGGATCTTGGTGAGTGGAATGCCTTTCAAGAAGATTTATCGTGAAAGCGAACAAGGTACCAAATTAACACATATCAAGAACTTGAATATTATTTAACTACTTTTAATTTGGGAACTTTAGAATGTGGACCGGATGTTAATGACAATCTTATTAAGCGGTGGGCGAAAAAAATCTATAATTTTTTCTGTTGTTGCCACGATCATAAAGGAAATATTAGTTGTCTCGCCTCAACAGTTTCTGTTGAACAAGTCTTCATTGTGGGAGGCTACATTCTGGATGAACGATGATCTCGATTGACGCCTCAAAATCTTGAAGCTCAAGCATTAATGAATATTTGGGTGAAGGTCGAGTTACGCCAACAAGAACCAATTATAATGAACAAGAAGACAATGACATATATGATACCAGATCTAGCAATGATTTGGTTGACTTGGACGATTGAACCATCACCTCTATGTCTCTGCTCCCTATGCTATGTATAAGGTAAGTGGACTACGAGGACTTTGATTCCTAAGGTAAGGTGATACGTATGCAACTTAATCCAAATATTCAAAGTTAAAAATTTTAATTTTAAGTTCAAATATTTGAATTAAGATCAAGTCCATTTCTTTTCTTCCTCTTCCCCCCAAATTTTAAAAATGAACAACGAGGACTTTGATTTTGATTACTAAACTCTAAAATAAGGATATCAAATACGTCTGCGCTTAATTCAAATATTTAAATTAAAATTTCAATGTTAAGTACTTGAATTAAACTCAAGTCCAGTTTTTACCCCACATATTTTATTTGAAATGTAAAAATTTAATCTTATATTTAAAAATATGTGAACAAGGCGGTTCAGTTTTAGTTCTGATTTTTGACCAACCGGAATAGCTAATTGGCATAATTGCCGATTCAAAAAATCGGCGATGTTGATCCGTTGAACACCTCTATGTTCGTCTCAAACCATGATATTTTCAATGTGGATGTAACTATAATTGGCCAAAAGAAATTAAACCTTAGATCCTCCACGAACTTCATCATTCTCGTTTTCAAGCTATTATTTACTATTTTTTCCGTTCATAAAGAGTGTATTTTTATTACCCAAATAGACTCTGTTGTGCGGCGATATATACGCCTCGAAGGCGATCGGCATAATGGCCGGGCGACCGAAGCCGGCACCAAATAGACCAAGACAGACGTGCCAACTGGAGATGCCAGATCATGGACAAGTGCCTAGCGGCCGACGTCCAGGGCGATCATTTCTTGGCACCTGACGATCGCCTCTAGTACCCGACCGATGACGACCGTCCTATGCCACGTGAAAACCAACATCCGTCAAAGTCTGCAAAGACCGAATTTCAAGATGAAGGTGCAGATCTGCAAAAAGCGCCGCAAGAACAGGCTTGACTCCAGCCCGTCAGCAGCTGTCAGTGACAAGGACGGCCTCACCTACCGACAGACCCACCGAAAGGTCCTAGGTGGGACCTCCCAAGACTGCGACGTGAGGCACATGTCGCCTCCTCATTGGTTCGCGCATTTGGCTGCCAGCAGCAGCTGCGGACTTTAAGGAAACAGTCCCACGTGCTGGGACGATCGTCCGCCTTATTTAATGCAGGAACGGCGATTGCCCGTGTGGGACAGAGACATCCTAGCAACCTCCTCTTCTATAAATAGGAGACCTCCATCATTGGAAAAACACGACGTTAAGATGCTTACACTCAGTAAACAATACATAGAACACTTCATCTTTGTAACAAGAACTCATAGAGCTTTAACTCTGGTTCTTCCGGCAATCAACAGCACTCAAGAGCTAGATAACTAGGGGTATTACACTCATTGTAATTGTACTCTAACATTAATACTCGTACTCTAAAGCAACATCCGTATTAAATAATATCTCGCGAGAGCATTCAAGCCCGGGACTAACAACCCCGGCAAATCATGTGTCATTTACATTCCTTCGTACGTGCTCTCGCATTTTGTTTGTTACTCACCCGTAGCCATATCCAGCAAACCATTACATATAATATTTTGGGTAACAACAATTGGCACTAGAAGAAGGGGCCCTGATCTTTATTTTCTCTCCGACCATTTTGAAGAACACTCACTGTTCTACGGAACATATACTTCAAGAAACACTCACTGTTCTTCAAAGAAAAACCTTCAAGATAATGACGTCTGCCAGCACCTCGAAGAGAGCGACCCTATGGTCCGCCGGACGCCTTATTCCGGCCCAGACCGTGTCCCAACCTGCGGAAGAAGGCAACTGCGGCGATGCTAGACTCTCACTCCCGCCCCTAAGGGACGGCCCCAACCTCTCACTAGATCAATTCCAAACCGCGGAACAGATCGAGGAGGCCATGGCCATCCTAAGGGAGCGACGGAGATCATGCGACACGCCCACTATTACTCCATCATCCATCCGCCGTGCGGGCAAGCGAAAGCTCAAGGGGTTATATGTCGAGAAATCGTCAGAAAGCCCCGAGCCGCAGGAAAAGGCGCTCGCAAGGCGGGACAGATCCATCTTCAGCCGCCTAGGGAGTGATCCCTCATGGAGACCTGATCATTCTAGCCCCAGCCAGAAGACTTCGGAGTTCGAATCCGTCACCAGAAGTTCGGCGTACCCAACTCCCAGAAAACTGGCCAGCCATCTGGCTCCCACTCGCCAAAGAATTGAGCTCGGTGGCAGAGACCTTGTCGCCTACCACAGAGCCAGGAGATCGGTACATGATCGCCTCGGCTCCCGCTCCGAGAGACAGAGCGTCAGCAGCTAGGCTACGGCGATGGCCGCAATGCAGTGCCAGCTCGACGAAATGAAGGCGCTCATAGAAACTGGGGCAGGCGCCAAGAGATCGATCGCCGGACCAAGTGAACCGCTCGCGGTCCAGATCGAGCTTGCCCCCGTGCAACCAAAGATCGCTCCTCCTCAAACACCTCTGTATGAGGGGAGATCGAACCCCGAGACTCACTTAAGTAAGTTCCGGATCTACATGACTGGATGCGGGGCATCGGTGTAGGTCACAAGTTGTCCAGGAACAAGTCTAGAGGGGGGGTGAATAGACTTGTTGAAACTCTTAAACTCTTTTTCTCAAAGAGTGAGTTTCTTCAGCTGATAGGTAAACAAATGACTTGGAGTCGTTTGTTCTTAATATGTGCGGAAGTCAGCTGATGACGAATATAAAGCAACTAATGAAACACTTAACAATGAATGCATCAGTTAAAATATGATGCTATAAAACAGTAAAGAACGCAGGCAATTATAGTGGTCTCAGATGTGGGGTAATCCTCTACTAATCCACTTTTCTCCAAACCAGTTGGAGATGAATTCACTATAATTCTCAACCAGTGATAAATATTACAGTGATTCAACAAAACTACAACAGCTTCCAACCAGTGGAAATTCGTGCCGTTGTACCACACTAGACTACCTTGCACCTCTTGATCCTCGATCCTCGGATGCCTTTACAGTCTCTAACTTCAACCAGTGAAGTACCCCGAATTCAGGATTATAGACAAGAGTTTTTGTCTTCTCCAACTAAGAGCTTCTTCAAGTATGAACTTTTAGAACCGCTCTTTTCACGATGCTGTATTTCGCTTTTTGATAGCTTGAATGCTTTGATCGCTTGAAAGTATGTTCGCACCGGTAGTTGCTCAACTTCAAATCTTCGGATATATATAGGTGTAGATCTATGAGCATTCCTTCATAGCCGTTGCAAATCTGTAACAAATCAGTCTGTTGGAGGGAGACTTCTTTGTTTATTCTTTTCTGAACGTTGCAAGGCTGGATTCCCATATTTTAATCTATTTTCCAACCGTTGTGAAGACTTCTGCATGTGATGCGCCGAATCTTTTGAATATAAAACGATTAAAGTCTTCAAGGTGGGTCTGGATAGCTTTTTCAATTCATATCTTTTGCGGGAATCACTCCAATTTGTCTCTTCACGTTGCATGTGACTTTCCGTAATACTTGACTTTTCAACGCATGCTGACGTGGACTTGGAGTACTTGGCTGATCTCGACTAGGCTGATGAGTAGTTAATTTCTCTGTAGTCTGGACCTCTCTGATGTTCCCAGTTTAGGACTTGTCTGATCAGGTGACTTGTCTGAGGTACCTTGGCTGCAGTCTGGTCAAACATCCCTGATAATTATTGTTGACCAGAACTACTCTGACTTGACTCGGCTGATCCTCTCTGATGGACTTAGATGTACTTTAGTACTTTAGCCGATTTTTAGCCTAACTTATTTTTGACCTATAGAAGATACTCATTTGGTTCTTCCTTACATTTTTGCCAAGTAATAAACATTTGAATTTATACTGATGAGATCATCAAAATCTAACAAGTATTCCTAACAAATTCCCCCTATTTTGATGATGACAAAACTTTAAACAAGTAATCAAATGATCAAGTCTGCACTTAAGTGCAAGACACAAACTAAAGTCAGTCTAATTTTTGAGACAAGTGGGAATTGTCATTCAAAAAGACTATTATCAAATTAAGTTTCTGTTGATTACAAGTACATGGCTGAATTTTACAAGAAAATTTTCAAGTACATAAATCATTACAAGTACAAAATAAGTGAAAGTCATCTGCCTCTTCCTCTGCCTCTTCGAATAGGTTGTTTGGCAGGTCGGAAGGGTTTAGCTCCGATTGGTCTTTTATTGACAGGGGCAAGACCATACTTCCTCTTCACAACAAGAGCTGCGAAGGCTTGCTCTTCTTGGGATGAAAACTTGTTCTCAAGACATAGCTTCTTGATTTTCCTCTGTAGCGCAAGTTTATCCAACGCACCTCCTCTTTCCAAAGTAGGAGGATCTTTGGCACTGAATGGAGGGATAATGTGATAAGCATTTAGTTCCTCAGCATGTTTCTTCAGAATAGCTCAGAGTTGTGGATGAGCTTCTTCCATGAAATTTATGAAGATCTGTTGTGGGGAGAGATTATCATCCTGGAGTATTTCCCAGATGTAGTAGTCTCTGATGAATTTCTTTCTTGCAGATCCCCACATGGGCAGAGCTTCATATGGAACAAAATCCTCCACAAACCACAACTCATTTCCTTCCCACTCTAGAGTAGGCTCAAAACCTCCTCTAGTCCTCCTCTTCTTGCCTTCAGGCTGGTTAGCCTGTTCTTCTGGTTCTGTTCCTCCCTTCCTCTTGGCTGAGGATGTCCCAGCAGTGATCATCTGGACATTCTGCCTCTTCTTCGATCTAAGCTCCTTCCTTATCTCTTCTTGATCATTTCCTTCCCCCTGAATTCTATCTTCCCCCTTTTTGCCAGCATCAACTAAGGTAGTCAATTGCTGCTCTATTCTGCTCATCCAGTCAGACATGCCAAATGGCATTCTGTTGTTGGTAGGGGGAGGAGGCTGAGGAACTTCTCTCTGCAGCAAAGTGTCAATCTTTGCATTGATGATTTGGAGGTCAGGAGTGACCTGAGATGCCAGCAGCTCTCCAATGGTATCTTTCACTATCTGCCTGATCAGCTCAGTCATTGCAGGTGAGATCTGAGCTGGTGGAGAGTGCTCGCCTGAGCCTTCTGCAATTGAACCACCAGACTGCAGGCTCCTATATGCAGCTGGTACTCCAGATGGGGTTTTTTCTGGGGTCCCTGATCTGGAGTCCTCAGCCAGCTCTGCATCTAGGCTGGTATACCGGGCAGGTGCACCGGTCCTATCTGCAGCCTCTTGTATTGGCTCTTGCTCCTTCTCACTTTCTCATTCTTCCTTCTCTTGCTCTTTCTCCTGCTCTTCCTCCTTTTCTTCTTCAACATTTTCTTTTTCTTTCTCAGCTCCTTGATCTCCTCCTTCATCATCATCCTCATCATCATCATTATTATCATCATCATATTTCCCATCTTTTTCTCCTTCATCCTCATCATCCTTCTCTCTTTCCTCATCTTCCTGATCTACTTCTTCTCCTTCTTCTTCTTCTTCTTCAATCAACTCTTCTGTTTTCTCAACTTCCTCAGATTGTTTTTCAACTAAAATCTTTTCTTCTTCTCTTCTCTCTTCCTGCTCTTCTTCTTCATCATCTAAAACAACAACCTCTTCATCTCCATCTACCTCTTCAATCCTAATTTCTCTCTCATCTTCCTCCTCATCCTCTTGTCCAAATGAACCATCAAAAATACTAAGCATAATGGAATGGATGAATTGGTCCATGTTGTTTTTAAAATGAGACATGAACCAATTATCCTGGAGGATTAAAACTAAGTCTGATTCTTTACAAAACTGAATCAGTACATCCTCTATGGCTTGGGGATATTCCCAACCACTAGTTTCAATATAAGCCTGAAAATCTGTAAATGACAGGGATTTGAAAAACTTCCACTCTTCGAAAATATTGACAAAAGAGTGTTTGAATGATTGTGGTTTAACAAGCTGTAACTGTTCAATGGATAGGTTGAAAACATTATTTTCCAGCAGGTTAAATGTGTAATTGGCTTCAGGGATTGAGATGATCAGACCTGCTTTTTCTTCCTCTGGAATGTAAGCTGGGGTGAGGACAATGACAACTGAAGTTTCAGTGCTGGGGGCTGGTCTTCCAAGTGAGTAGGTGACCTGGCTGTAGGGCTGGCATGATGATCTGACTGCTCTTCCTCACAAAACTGCAGTCGCCTGGGCCTCTTGGGAGAGGGTTCTGGGGATGACTGCAGGATAGAAGGTCCTTCAAGGGCTGGTCCCCTTCTCTTAAATCGGACAGCTATGGGAGTGTCGTCTGACTCGGAGTCTGACTCGACTGTAGTTGGGTTGTCGGCTGCAGGTCGGTCCGACTCGCCTGATGAATGATATCTGGGGTAAATTCGTGTGTCAGGTAGCTCCTTCAACATCTGGGCTGCTCTCTTGTTGCTCCCTAACCTCCTCAAAGTTTCTTGGTCCAGTTGACCAAGTCTCTTGTTGGTATGGAAGGGGTCAATACTTCCCTTCGCCAGACCTGTCTTCTCCAGAATCCAACTCAGCTGCGTTCCAAATGCCAGCTTGGATTTAAATCTCTTTTCATCAGAAAGCCATTCGGCTTTGTTGACTTCTCGAACAAGTTGCCTAAAAATGTAATCCGCCCAATCAATTTCCTCATCTTGAATTAGTGCTCCCAGCACCATGAACTTCGCCGACGACAGTTGATCGTAACTTCTGGCCATTCCCATAATGATCTTGTTAGTTATATCCAACGCAAAATGATAGACCTTTTTAATCTCACTCCTTTTAGCAGTGAGTTTCAGCTTTTCCGGCAGATTCTCCACCTTGATCTTCTTCCAGGTTTCGGCTGCGGACTGTTTGAGAGTTTCGATAGCTATGCCGCGGTGTTTCATACCAAACACTGTGCAAATCGACTCACGCGATATGTCGACTTGTCTTCCGCCAACTGTGCTCCAAATTCCATCGTGAATCAAATAGGCTTCGCGGTAGAACGCGATAACATCTTCCTTGTACAAATGTTGAGGGTTGATGTCCAGGAATGGGTAGATCCCATTGAGCTTCATCGTGCGGATTAGGTCAAGCACGTCGTAATTCTCCAGATTTGCTTCCAATAAGCCTTCGAAATCGACGACCAGGGAGAAGATAATCTGGTCCTTGACTGCCTTCAGATTGACGCCTTCGAAGTACGATTCCATTTCTGCAAATAAAGGATTTTTAGTGTATTTGGAGTTCAAGAATTTTTTGCTCTGTAAATTTTTGCTCTGTAGATCTAGGGTAAGCGTAAAAGGTAAAGTGAAGAGGTTTATTTCCTTATAAAGAAGATGAAAAGACGTATGGATTAAATTATTATATATTTGAAACAGTGGTACGCCTTTTGAGATTCTTTTAAATTTCAAATTTGAATCGGTGGTCCATTTTAAAATTCGACGGTTGGTTTTAATTGGCCACCGTGGAGGTCGATTTATCAAGTGATCGCCACGTGTATTTAAAATGCCACTTGTGAATCAAAATTAATATAATATTATTATAAATATGGCAGATAATAATTAAATATTCAGAGTTCGGTTATGTTTAGAAAACTTAGCTGGTTTGACTGTTGACTGTTGACCGCTCTGCATCAGGTGAGTTGACTTCATGGACTTCTCGCCTGAAATTCTGATCAGCTAGGTTCCTTTGTTCGTCCTTCGTCTTCTTGTCTGCATCAGCTAGGATCTGATTTCCTTAATCAGCTGGGTCTTTCCTTCCTCTGAGATGCTTCAGCTTGCTCTCGTACTAGATTCCCAATCTAGTAATCCAAGATCTCTGCTCAGCTCCAAAAACCTTTCTTCTGGCAAGGGTTTGGTAAAGATGTCAGCTATTTGGTAGTCTGTGCTGACTCTTTCAACTCTAACTCTTTTGTTAAGCACATGGTCTCTGATGAAGTGGTGCTTAACATCAATGTGTTTCGTCCTCGAATGCAAAACTGGATTGTTGGTTATTGCAATAGCACTATTGTTGTCACACCAGATAGGAATTTCATTTGCAATGATATTATAATCCCTTAGCTGCTGTCTGATCCATAAGATCTGGGCACAATGACTACTGCACTAGGTATTCTCGACTGTGGTGGAGATAGAGTTAGAAACCTGCTTCTTGCTAAACCAGGATATCAGTCTGGTTCTCAGGAATTGGCACGTTCCACTAGTGCTTTTCCTATTGATTTTGCATCCTGCGAAATCTGCATATGAATATCCTGACAGCTCGAAGTTGTCATCCTTGGGATACCATAGTCAAACATTGACTGTAGACTTAAGGTATTTTATTATCCTCTTGGCTGCATCTAGGTGTGATTGCTTCAACTTGGACTGGAATCGCGCACAAACTCCTATGGCATAGGATATGTCTGGTCTGCTTGCAGTGAGGTACAGAAGTGATCCAATAAGTCCTCTGTAGTGGGTTGAGTCCACTGATATGCCTGCCTCGTCTGCATCCAGGTGAGTACTTGTGCTCATAGGGATTCTTGCTGGCTTGGCTGATTCCATTCCATATCTCTTGATCAGATCTTTGGTATACTTAGCTTGGTTGATAAAAATTCATTTTTCCATCTGATTAACTTGTAGTCCAAGAAAGAAGTTAAGCTTTCCCATCATACTCATCTCAAATTCTCCTTATATGAGGTTGGAGAATTTCTGGCATAACTCTGGATTGGTTGAGCCGAATATGATGTCATCCACATATATCTGGACTATTAATATGTGGCCTTCGTGCTCCACTCTGAATAGGGTCTTGTCCACCTTCCCTTTGCAAAAACCATTTTTCTCAAGAAACACAGACAATGTTTCATACCACGCTCTCGGTGCTTGCTTAAGTCCATAGAGAGCCTTCAACAGCTTGTAGACTTTGTCTCCTTTGACAAAACCTGGGGGTTGCTCTACATAGACTTCTTATTCTAGGATGCCATTTAGAAAAGCACTCTTTACATCCATCTGATATACTTCAAAATCCTTGAATGCAGCATATGCGAGGAATAGTTTGATGGCCTCTAATCTTGCAACGGGTGCATAGGTTTCATCAAAATCTATTCCTTCACACTGTGCATAACCTTTTGCTACAAGTCTGGCCTTATTCCTAACAACAGCTCCATCTTCATCACTCTTATTTTTGTACACCCATTTGGTGCCAATAACCTTCTTGTGATTAGGTCTGTCTGTTAGTTCCCAAACTTTGTTTCTTTCCATCTGATCCAGTTCCTCTTGCATGGCATTTATCCAAGAATAATCTTCCAAAGCTTGTTCTGTTGTTTTAGGTTCTATCTCTGACATAAAGCATGAGAACATAGCCATTCCCGCGGGTAGAGTTGATTGTCTCGTCTTAACTCCATCAGTCAGCTTCCCGATAATTTGCGGGATTGGGTGATCTTTGAGCCATTTGGGGATATCGTCTTCTTCTGGGTCTGTTCCCCCTGTTGGATTGCTCTGGTGTATTTCTGCATCAGCTGGGTTCTGGTCTGCAACTGGATCAGCTACCGTCTTGTCATCTGCAGGTTGGGTCTGATCTGCAGGTGAGTCTTTATCAGCTACGGCTGGGTCTTCATCAGCAGCAACTGGATCAGATAGGTCTGGTGATCCTGTCTGATCTGCAGTTGGGTCTTCAACAGCTATAGTTGAGTCTTCAGGCTGGTCTGCAGGTGAGTCCACCATTCCAGTGTCATGTACAATGACTTCTTCAAGGGTTGCTGACTTGAGCTTGTTCTCAATTAGCTCAACTTGCTTCCTGTACTCAATGGTAGATTCATCAAAAACAACATGGGGTGTTTCCTCCACAACTAAGGTTCTTTTGTTAAATACTCTATATGCCTTGCTTCTTTGTGAGTATTCCATAAAGAGACCGTCATCAGTTTTAGCATCAAAGACATTTAGTTGTGTTTTACCGTTGTTGTGGATGAAACACTTACAACCAAAAACGTGAAAGTAAGCAACAGTAGGAGTTCTATTATTCCAAACCTCATAGGGAGTTTTGCCATGTCTCCCTACTATCATACTCCTGTTCTGGGTGTGTCAAGTTGTGTTGATGACTTCAGAACCTATTGGGCAGTGCTCGCAATCATGGACCTTGCCGCTTCTTTCGTGGTTCTGTTTCTTCTTTCGGCAACGCCATTCGCTGGGAGTCTGGCCGCAGAGCTCATCTTTGGATCCCATTATGATCGCTGTAATCAGTGATTGCCTTGTTGAGAAACTCTCCTCCTCTATCTGATCTGATCTTGATGATGGAAAGGGATTTCTCATTCTGGATCCTTCTCAGCAGCTCAGGTAGCTTGGTCAAGGTTTCACTCTTCTTATACAAGAAGATAATCCAGGTGTACCTTGAATAATCATCTACTATGACAAGTGCATGCTTTCGGCCGCTCAAAGTCCTTGGCTTGATAGGACCAAATAGATCCATGTGGAGTAGATCTAAGATCCTTGTTGTGAGAGTTGTAGGCTGGACTGGCTTGAATGATGCTCTGGTCTACTTTCCTTTCTGACATGCATCACAAAGTGCTTCCTTCTTGAATGCTTCATCTGGAAGTCCTCTGACCAGCTTCTGAGAACTAATCTTGTTGATGGCTTTGAAGTTCAGGTGACATAATCTTTTGTGCCACATCCATCCGTTCTCAGCTACTGTCTTGGATAGAAAACAGGAGTTAGGTGTTCCTGTGTTCCAATCTATCATGTAGACATCTCTTCTTCTGAATCCTTGTAGCTTCACTTCTCCAGATAGGATATCTATCGCCATGCATTTCCAAATGGTGAAGACTACTAGATTCTTCTCATCGCAAAACTGACTTATGCTCAGAAGGTTGTACTTGAGTCCTTTGACATAATAAACTTTGGATATCACAATATTTCCTCGGTGCAGCACTCCAAAGCCCTTTGTTTGTCCTCTAGAGCTATCTCCAAAGGTTACATCAGGACCTATTTCTTTGGTGTATTTGGACAGCATCTTCTTGTTCCCGGTCATGTGCCTCGAGCATCCAGAATCTACAAACCATTCTTCACCTCCAAAGTTTGAATTTTTGGAGATGTGGTTGTAGTCCTTCCACCTTTTCTGCAATCAGACAAGCAGAGATTTAGGTACCCAAATCTGTGTGGGTCCTTTGGGGTTAGCTGGTTTCCTGGAGAATTGATTTCTCCTTGGATTGTGAAAGTTGTTATTATTATAACCCTTATAAGGTGTGTAAGGTCGAGGTCTGAATCTCCTGTTGGGATTGTATACCGGATATTCCTCAAAATTTTGATAGTGTGGGCCATTTCTAAATCTTGGCTGAGACCATTTATTAAATCTTTGAGGTCTCCACACTTGTTCATTTTGGAAATTAGGATAACCTTGAGGTTTCCATCTGCCCCTCCCATTTTGAAATCTGTTTTTAGGGAGTTGTTGATAATAGTGGGCATGTTGTCTGGGCTGCTGCTTTTGCCTGGGCTATTGCCTAGTCGCTTGTCTAGGTGGCTGCCTTGTGTAACCTGACTGCAGCCTAAACATGTGACTTGGCTGTTGCCTGTTTTTAAATATCGGTTTATATGTAGGCTCAGCAGTCGAGACAATTGTTTCTCCCTTGATAAACTTTCTTTTAGAACTAGAGGGAGTGTGAGGATCATATCCAAGGCCTGATTTGGAATATAGTGACCTTTTATTGGTACACAATTCTTCCAGAGTTGAAGACGCCTTCAGGGAGGTTATTTCCTGCGCCTGAGTCTTATTTACCTGAGTCAGCTTAGTAAATTCGGCTTTGACATGAGCAAGTGCAGCTGATTTTTCTTTAAGTAAAACAGTTAATCGATTTATCTCAGCTGTATTAACATCAGCCTGGTTTTTAAAGTCAGCTGCAGTTATTTCAACCTAATTCAGTTCTAGGCTGAGTTTTTCGAAACCATTTTTCAGCTGCCTATTCTCATCTTGCAGCTGAGTCTTCTCTGCTGATACAGTTTGGTGTGCAGATTTGAGTGTTTCAAAATCTTTAAATAGCTGATTTACAAATTCGTGCAGATCCATATCTTGTGACATGGATGAACTATTATTTGAACCAGAGGGTTTAGAAGTTACCTCTTCATCAGCTAGGTTGGCCATCAGGCAGTCATACTCTTCATCATCATCAGAAAAGAATCCACTGCTTGATTCTACATGCTCCTGGTCTTCTTCGATGAGGGCCTTCCTTCTGTCTTCTTTTCTGCCTACCTCCTTCTTGCTCCCGTCCTTCTTGAGATCAGGACAGTCCATTTGGATGTGTCCTGTCTTGTGACAATTGTAGCACTCTACTTTCCAGCTCCCAGCTTTCTGGTTCCTTCTGGGATTCTCCTTATAATTTTTCTTGTATTTGGAGTAGTTTTTCCGGAAGTTTTTTTTTTTTTAAAAAAAACGAGATTTATTAAACCGAGCAGAAATGTGGGGGGACGAGTCCCACTACACACCCAAAACGTTTGAGGGAGGACGATCCCCTCTACACGCCCCAATTAACGAAAATAAAGGAAATTATTTAAATCTGACATATGGAAAATTATTTTTATGAAGTCTAATGAAGCCATTAATCTTCCCGGGCAGATCGGACGGGCTATAAAGACGAAAATTTCTGAACTTATATCCTTCATTAGCCAGATGGTCTGCAATGGTGTTTCCTTCCCGATAGATGTGGGAGAATGAGATATCCATGACACGCCTGAGTGATGCAATTTTGTGGCAGATGTTTAGCACTTGCCAATTACCCATTTTAGGCGAGGTGACTAGAGAAAGGGCAATGGCCGAGTCCATCTCAACCCAAACCTTACGAATGTTTCACTCGTGGCAAAGATCCAGCGCTCTCCAAATAGCAAAGAGTTCGGCAAAATTATTGGAATGGTTGCCGATAAATTCGTGAAAAGCAAAGATAGGTTCGCCCAAAAAATTCCTAGCAATCCCCCCCACAGCCGAATCCCCGGGGTTACCTTTTGAGGCCCCGTCTGTGTTGATTTTGGTGGTCCCAGGAGTCGGCCTGACCCATCTCACTATGGATAATTTTTTCTGTTTTTTGTTTTTACAATTACATGCGAAATTATTAATAAAATTGCAGGGGCATAATTGAAGACCCAAAATATCCAAAAGAGCTGGGGCGCCTAGACAGGCCCGCAGATGAATGCAGCTCTGGCCTTTAATCATGAACAGGACGTCCCAAATTCGATCGCACATCCGTTGAGCCGTGAATGGAATCTTCTTGACCCGCATGTCGTTCCTAGAGCACCAAATAAACCACAAAATGAGTATAGGAATGATGCGTAAAATGTGGATAGCACCCGAGGCTTTATTAAACCAATGAGACAGAACTAAAGTAATAGAGCTGGTTTGTAAAAGAGGAATGCCCAATAAGGTACAAAAGTTAGCCCAAATCGTAGATGCGATCGGTCCGTTTAGAAAAAGATGAGGCAGGTCCTCGATGCTGTCACAGCAAAAACAAGAATTTTCAGCAATAATGCCCCTCGATCTAAGGCCGTCCGGAGTGGGAATCCATTTTTTCAAAAGTCTAACCATGAAAAACGACATAGTAGGGGTAATAATTTGATTCCAGCAAAATTTTAAAATAAGATGAGTATCATGACGTTGACGGATAGCCTCCCACGCACTTTTAAAGGAAAAACCGCCGTGGGAGGTAAGTTTCCAAACGGCCTTATTAGCGTTAAGGTCCGACTCAACATGAGTGGGAAAGGTCATAACATAATCCCCAAGATCCGAGGGAATGACGGAGAGAAGTTTTGATCGATCCCACCTATGTGAAGTCCAAAAATGGTTAATGGTGGTGTTTAGCCGGGGATTAGAGGCCCATTGGGACAGCGGACTAAAATCACACCAATTGTCGTGCCAAAACGAGATATCGCCATCACCAATATACCAAAAAATCCATTTATCAGCTAAGGAACGAATATCACAAAGATTTTTCCATGTAGGAGAGTCATAGGGGTTGGATTTAACCACCATGGGGTGGAGACGTTTACAATACTTAGCCTTCATGAATTGGGTCCAAATATTAGATGAGGTACGAAACCGCCACCAAAGTTTAATTTCGGTCGCTTTAATGATGTCCCCCAGACTCCTACAGCCGAGACCACCTTCTTTCTTAGGGTAACAAAGCTTAAGCCATGCTCCCCAATGAAGTCTCTTTCTATTGTCGTTGGAACCCCAAAGAAATTTGTTAAAGAGCCGTTCGAAGAAGATAATGACATTTTTGGGGGGTTTAAGGACTTAGAGACAATAGAAAGGAATAGAGCTCAGGGTAGTTTTAATAAGTTCAAGTCTGCCACCCGAGGTAAGTAATAGGTGATTCCACGACTGGAATTTGGCACAGGTTTTAGCAATAAGATCACCATACATGTCAAAAGTTTGATTCCCTTTCCACAAGGGGCTCCTAAATAATTAATTGGGAGACTCATCTGAGAAAATCCAGTCGTTTGTTTCACCATACGAACCAACAAATTGTTCGGCTTGGCAAAAATAAAAGAGCTTTTAGAGTTATTAATTTTTTGTCCTGAGCTCGCGGTGTAGTGATCTAGACAATTGTTGAGAATGAGGAGATTGTTGTAGGAAGCTATTGCGATATTTCCTACACGCAAGTGCACGTCATCGTTTACAAGTAATAAAGTGATAAGTAGAGTATCGTTCCCACGAGGATTGAATCTCTAGCTACCGACGTTTTCGTATTCCAATTTTATATAAACAATCGAATATGGTTTTTGCGATTAATAACTAAAAGAATTAATAAAAGACTAAGCAGAAAACGATAGCTTGAATAAAAGGAATCAAATGATGAATAAGTCTAGGGTTCTGAATCCACCTTAGTTTATCCGAATTTACTCTCGATTATCCGTAATAAATAATTTTCCCAATTTATTGAAGGCGGAGATTGCTAATATATTCTACCGCCTCTCCCGAGGTCAATAGATTTATCTAACGGCGACTAACGCACTCTATCCCTAGGTGAATTATCTCGTCGATAGGCAAAAAGCATGAAATCTCCTAAAGGCCACGTAGTTCCTATGAGTATATTCCTATCTCACAGAATAAAACGGTCCTCACCAATAGTTCCTCACCAAATCTCCTCTCCCGATTCGAAGTGAATGATTAAATCAATACAACTATTGGCCAGATAATTGCAAGCATTAAACATAATTGGGAAAACTCAATAAAAAGGTAATAAATTGGATAATCTTAATCAATTCGTCAAAACAAAGGTTTCACCAAAACCCTAGATAAGGGCTTTAGCCTGACATACTAAAAACTAAAAATACAGAATAAATAAACGAAAGCATAAAATTCAAACGCAGATGAAGTTCGGATTCCTCCGTTCTTCAGCTCCCGCCTTCTGCCCTTGAATTCTTCTGCTTTCCTCCTCTTCTGCCGTCTCCCAAACTTAAGCTCTCCAAGGTATTAGATTCAATGATTCCAAGATAATTAAATTAGGGTCTTAAGCCCTATTTATAGCTCAGCACCTCCACAAATCGCGTCCGTATTAATCGGTTGAAAACTGGCTTCGAAACGGCCCAAAATCCGCGCAGACGTACCAAACCCGCTAAGTGTGCCGCGGCTCACTTGGGCCGCGGCACACATAGCAAAAGTCAATGCACAGGCGTAAATAAATTCTTACGTGCCGCGGCTCACTGGGCCGTGCCGCGCACAGTACACTTACTCGCCCTTCGGTGGTGTCTTCTGTGCCGCGGCTCGATTCCTTGTGCCGCGACTCATAGTCGATTTGCGTTTCGCTACCGTTTTGCCTCGTTTTAGCTTAGGACTTCAATTTCCTGTCAATCATACAAAATTAAGGCATTAAAAGCTCATTTAGATGATTTCACACTCCAAAACACTACAAAATAATGATAAATAAGCGTATAAAAATACGCCTAACAAATACCCCCAAACTTAAGCCTTTGCTTGTCCTCAAGCAAAAAGAATTAAAGTCGATAAAAGAATGTCGTGAACAATCGTGCAACTCATAGTGTTCAACCTAATCAATACTATTGTGCCATTCTCTCTAAATAATACGAGTGTCGTAAAAGCGAGCTGCACTCAGAATAATGATTCCGCAAAGTAATCAAATGCAGTCCTAATCACTCGTTCATGAAGAAAATTTCAGCTCAAAGATTAACAAAACATGAGTCAAATCGACCGTCAATATGAAAGGCTAACATAAACAAGCTAGTTCATCGCGTTCCACAGTCTAAAGGCACAATTTTCACGAGTCTCATAACAATTAAATCTCGGACAGTATTCCCTTATATAAATATGCTCAAGAATTTGATTCGAGTCGACCACTAGGTTAGGATCTCGGGATGTTTCATCGGGATAATCCTAGGGTGGAACTTCCATTCTCATGTATTAGGAAACCGTTTGACGTAAAAGACACTCATGGGGCACATGGATGCTTCTAGTTACTGAGTTCCCGTCTACAGCGGAGAAACAACTCGAATATATAATTTCCGCATGTCCGAATCAAGGTTGCCGTTTTACGCGAGAGTAAGCAATGGTCACGCGAATACCCCCGGTTACTAGGCTCCCTATCATTGGCACATGTGAAATATCTAAATCACTAGTCTAATCGGGGTCGTCGTTTTACGCGAGAGTAAACAACGGGTCACGCGAATACCCCCGGTTACTAGACTTCCCATCATAGAACACATTATCTCGACTTTTAGGGAAAAACTGACCGACTCTAAATTCAATCTAAGTGCCAACACGACTAAAGAAACAGTACGAATCACTATCCGGAAAATGTAGCCAAACGTATTGATGGGGATTTAAAAAAAACACGTATGTATCGTCTCTTATCTGCCAAGACCTCTACAATCACGAAAAATTTCGGACCTAATTGAATACTAAGCAGAATAGAAATAACTGACTACAACTCGACTAGAACTCGCCCGCTTCTTCAGAGAGAAAGACAGTGTCGTAACATCAGTATCACACAAATAGAAGCACGAAAATTCACGAATAAAGAAAAACTACGACAAGCAAGGCTATCTAAAAAAAAAAAATTCGCAAAGAAAAGAAAAGTGCAACAAAATATAATGTACAGCAAGAAATAAAATACAGCAATGAATGTAGACTGAAAGTAAATCCCCCCCCAAACTTAGGACGTACATTGACCTCAATGGACAAAAATGAAATGCAAGAAAAGTAAAAGGTCAAGTACTCCCCTCCAGTCTGCTCAGGAGCTGGTGCCGGCATCGTCCGGTGAGGAGGGTGGTGTGGCTGGCCGGGCGGGCGCTATAAATGGCCCGTCGGGATGCATGATGTGGGCCGTCCATGCGGCGAGGTGCTCCTGATGATAAGCATCCCTCGCAGCAAGACGCCTCGCCGCTCGTCGGTTGGCCCGGCGGGCCTGCTCTCGCAACTCGGCACGGACGGTAGCAATAACGCTCTCCCGCTCCGCCCGCTGCTCCTCCCGCATGACAGCCATCAAGCTCTCTCTCTCCTCATCTCATCTCTCAGCTGTGGCCGGATCTTTTCATTGAATATTTTGTGAATTTCGGGGTCCGAAAATTGGTGCCCCTTCCCCTCGGCCCGACCACGAGAGGTCTCCCCTCGAGTAGGGGATGACTCGGTCCTAGCACGCTTACTCAGCTTCTTTGTGCGCGCCATAATCAATCCTGAAAAGTGAAACACTAGGGTTTATTCACGCAAAAATGATAACAATGATCAATGCTCGGCTAAGGATGTCAAACCAGAAATTCCGAATTTAAGACACTAGCGCATACGAGAGGGAAAGATGAATTTGGACTTAAACATCTAACCTGGATGTAAGGGTTGGGCTTGCTGTAAATTGAAAACGTATACGTTGCACGAAAATTCAAAACGATTGCTTTTTCAAAGAAAATTTTTCATTTGGGCAATTTATCGGACACCTTGAGGGCACACTTTTACTTGAAGAATAAACATATTTATAGCTCGATTCAACCCCCAAAAACAGAAATAAAATTCAATCAGTAACAACTTAACACATTCAACTCATTTATGTTCCAATTTAACCAAGAAAATTCGATGAAACTACCCTGTTATTCTCTAACAATCATAACACTATTTGAAGGAAAATAAGCATGTTCCAATCATTCAAAGCATAAACAACTTCCATATATCAACCATAAGCAAATAAGAATTAAATATGCAAACGTACCTTTTTGAAGATTGCAAGAAAAATCGCAGGAAGAAAATAAAATTTGTGAAGAACTTCGGTCGGCTTGGTCGCGCGCTGGGGAGGGAAAACAAGGGAGAAGAAAAAGCGTACCTGATAGTGCCGGCCGAAAGCGTGTTATATGCCGCCTGGCCTTTCGAATTCCGCATAGTGTGCCGCGGCACAGATAAAGTGAGCCGCGGCACAAGGTACAGTCCCTTTTACCTGTGTCTCGTTTTGTCGTGTGCCGCGGCTCAAATTCCGTGTGCCGCGGCTCATTGCTCAAGTGTGCCGCGGCTCATTTATGCCGTGCCGCGGCACAAAGTACAGTCGGTTTTGCCTTCCCTTGCGATCGATGTGTGCCGCGGCTCACAATAACTGTGCCGCGGCTCATACTTCAGGTTGTTCCCTGGGACTTTCCTGCACAGAATTTTTAAAAGCAGACGTTAAAAACGAGAGGCAGAAGCACATAGAAGCACAAAAGGATGAAAAATAAGAATCACGAATACAATAAAAATAAAGAAATGCAAAAATCTACAACTACGAACTCGGGTTGCCTCCCGAGAAGCGCTAAGTTTATAGTCTTCAGCCGGACCTATTGGACAACATTAGTTCGCTTTTCGCAAACTCCATTTGGCTTCCGCCCCGTTCATCGAACCGTTTATATTTTGGTTAAAATTATGACCATTGGCAATCAGTAGTTCGAGTTTCGGTTCGGTCATCAAATGTTGTTTTTGAAAAGGTTTCGACTTGAATAACTTTCCGAAACACCCGGTTTCTCCATGACTAATTTTCCGCTTGGCTTTCGGCTCACTCTCCTCCTTCACAAACGAACTCACAATTGCAGCAGATTTTTCCTCATGCTCGAGGAACGCCACTCGTTCCACATCCTTCTTAAAACTTGGGCCATTTAACATAAAATCTGAATTTTCCCACCGAAAATGTTTTCGGTGCTTTCCTCTTTCAACAACATCCACACCTTCAAGTTGTGATCCTTCATCAGCACTTCCGGGACATGGGAACGACTTGAATACTTGAAAAGTAACTTGTTCGTCTTGGACCCTCAGAGTTAACTCTCCCTTTTCCACGTCTATAAGGGTTCGGCCCGTGGCTAGAAATGGTCGTCCCAAAATGATTGGAATATTTTCGTCTTCCTCCATGTCTAGTACGATGAAATCGGCCGGAAAGATGAACTTATCAACTTTAACTAAAACATCCTCGATTACTCCCCTCGGATACTTTATCGACCGATCCGCCAATTGTAATGAGACTGTGGTTGGCTTGGCTTCCCCAATATTCAGCTTTTGGAAAATCGACAGAGGCATGAGGTTGATACTCGCACCAAGATCGCATAGTGCCTTATTAAATGAAAGATTCCCCATGGTGCAAGGTATGTTGAAGCTTCCCGGATCTTTCAATTTAGGTGGGAGCTTCTTTTGAAGAATTGCACTGCACTCCTCTGTCAAGGTGACCGTTTCAAACTCCTCAAGCTTTCTCTTCTTCGATAATATCTCTTTCATAAACTTGACATAACTCGGCATCTGCTCCAATGCGTCAGCAAACGGAATATTTATGTGAAGCTTTTTGAACACATCGAGGAACTTAGAAAATTGTTTGTCCGCCCTTCTTTGCTGTAGTCTCTGCGGAAACGGAACGGGGGGGACACATGTCCTCGAGTTATCCGGCTTCAAATCCTTCGACTCCTCTAGCTTTAAATCCTTCTCTTCTTCAATCACCTTCTTCTCTTTACCCCGCTCGGGCTGATCCAGCAACTCTCTCCCGCTTCTCAAGCTAATTGCGTTTAGACTCTCTCTAGTATTTGTCTCTGTGGTACTCGGCAATGCTCCCTCTGGACGAGCTGTCAACACATTAGCGATTTGGCCCAGCTGGACCTCCAAGTTCCGAATGGAAGCAGAATGATTTTGTAATGTAGCTTCCGTACGAGTCATAAATTGACTTGTATTTGCCGCCAGTTTTGCAAGTGCTTCCTCGAGAGACACTTTGGGAGCGGAAGGGGGCTGCTGTTGATTCTGGGCGAAAGGGGGCTGGTGTGCGTTCTGTCCGTTTTTCCATGAAAAGTTGGGATGATTTCGCCACCCCGGATTATAAGTATTGGAGTACGGGTTATTCGGTCGATTCCCATTTCCTACGAATTGAGCCTGCTCCATCTGATTTTGCTCGAACGGATTTCCAAATTGACACTCCGCGCTCGGGTGTGATCCGTTACACCAATTACATGTCTCAATGGTAACTGGGGCTGGTGCGTGCGAAAATGTCTGGAGCTGTTGTGTCAAAGCGGCGACTTGAGCTGTCAAAGTGGAGATCGGATCATTGCTTGAAACTTCCATGACTCTCTTCGGTGTCAATCTTTCCGATGGCCATTGGTATGCGTTTTCGGCCATATCTTCCAAAAGCACGTGAGCCTCGGCCATAGATTTTCCCATGAATGTTCCTCCAGAGGCCGCATCCACTAGAGTGCGTGTAGAAGCACTCAAACCATTATAGAATGTATGAAGCTGAAGCCAATCAGGAATGCCGTGATGATGGCATCTTCGTAGCAATTCTTTATATCGCTCCCACGCCTCGTGGAGCGTTTCCATATCGTACTGGGCAAAAGTAGTTATCTCGTTTCTCAACCTCGCCGTTTTTGCTGGTGGAAAAAATTTGGCAAGGAAGGCTTGCGCCAACCTCTCCCATGTTGTAATCGACCGGCAGAAGGAATTTAACCAAAACTTTGCTTTATCCCTCAAAGAGAAAGGGAAAAGCCTCAATCGGATGGCATCGTCGGTGACACCATTAGTTTTGAAAGTATCGCATATCTCAAGGAAAGACGCAATGTGGGCATTCGGGTCGTCCTTCGGCAGTCCACAGAATGGGCTCGCCTGCACCATCTGAATAATGGCGGGCTTGATCTCAAAGTTATTAGCTTGGATAGTGGGACGCCGAATTCCCGAAAAATTAGCGTTGACCTGCGGCATGGCATAATCCCGAAGAGCTAGTTCCGGTTGAACTTGCCGCACTTGGTTGTCTCCTCCTTGGATTTCAATATTCTCGGCCATCTTGACCGTCGTCTGCAACTCTCTTTTCTCCTTTTTGTTCCTTCTTAGCGTGCGCTCGAGCTCGGTGTCCAAAGGTAGTAGGCCTTCGTTACCGAGTCTTCTCATGCGCTACACGAAAGGTCCTGAAAGGAAAAACGAATAAACAAAATTAAATACACAAAAATAAAAATAAAAACGTTCAAATTAAGACTGGAAATACTTCAATCGATATTAGAAAAATTTCAGTCCCCGGCAACGGCGCCAAAAACTTGTTGCGATATTTCTTACACGCAAGTGCACGTCATCGTTTACAAGTAATAAAGTGATAAGTAGAGTATCGTTCCCACGAGGATTGAATCTCTAGCTACCGACGTTTTCGTATTCCAATTTTATCTGAACAATCGAATATGGTTTTTGCGATTAATAACTAAAAGAATTAATAAAAGACTAAGCAGAAAACGATAGCTTGAATAAAAGGAATCAAATGATGAATAAGTCTAGGGTTCTGAATCCACCTTAGTTTATCCGAATTTACTCTCGATTATCCGTAATAAATAATTTTCCCAATTTATTGAAGGCGGAGATTGCTAATATATTCTACCGCCTCTCCCGAGGTCAATAGATTTATCTAACGGCGACTAACGCACTCTATCCCTAGGTGAATTATCTCGTCGATAGGCAAAAAGCATGAAATCTCCTAAAGGCCACGTAGTTCCTATGAGTATATTCCTATCTCACAGAATAAAACGGTCCTCACCAATAGTTCCTCACCAAATCTCCTCTCCCGATTCGAAGTGAATGATTAAATCAATACAACTATTGGCCAGATAATTGCAAGCATTAAACATAATTGGGAAAACTCAATAAAAATGTAATAAATTGGATAATCTTAATCAATTCGTCAAAACAAAGGTTTCATCAAAACCCTAGATAAGGGCTTTAGCCTGACATACTAAAAACTAAAAATACAGAATAAATAAACGAAAGCATAAAATTTAAACGCAGATGAAGTTCGGATTCCTCCGTTCTTCAGCTCCCGCCTTCTGCCCTTGAATTCTTCTGCTTTCCTCCTCTTCTGCCGTCTCCCAAACTTAAGCTCTCCAAGGTATTAGATTCAATGATTCCAAGATAATTAAATTAGGGTCTTAAGCCCTATTTATAGCTCAGCACCTCCACAAATCGCGTCCGTATTAATCGGTTGAAAACTGGCTTCGAAACGGCCCAAAAATCCGCGCAGACGTACCAAACCCGCTAAGTGTGCCGCGGCTCACTTGGGCTGTGCCGCGGCACATAGCAAAAGTCAATGCACAGGCGTAAATAAATTCTTACGTGCCGCGGCTCACTGGCGTGCCGCGGCACAGTACGGCTTACTCGCCCTTGGTGGTGTCTTCTGTCCGCGGCTCAGATTCCTTGTGCCGCGGCTCATAGTCCAGTTTTGCCGTTTTCGCCCGTTTTGCCTCGTTTTAGCTTCCGGACTTCAATTTCCTGTCAATCATACAAAATTAAGGCATTAAAAGCTCATTTAGATGATTTCACACTCCAAAACACTACAAAATAATGATAAATAAGCGTATAAAAATACGCCTAACAGAAGCATTGGTAAAGATTAACACATCATCAGCATAAGCAAGATGTGAAATCCGAACCTTCTTCCTGATTTTGAAAAACATATCGGGGTGGGTAAGAAAAGTTTTATCCAAAAGTCTAGATAAATAGTCGGACGCAATCACAAAGAGAAGGGGCGACAGGGGGTCACCTTGTCTGATGCCCCTGTCGGATTTAAAAAAGCCCACTGGACTCCCATTAATGAGAATCGAAAACCAACAATTTGAAATGCAACGATAAATCATGGCAGCCCAAGCATCCGAGAAACCGAAGGCTTTTAAAATTTTTAATAGAAAAACCCAATTAAGCCTATCATAGGCTTTTTCCATATCTAATTTAATCAAAACGTTCGAATCATATGTAGATATGTCATGACAAACTTCTTGGGCCATTAAAATATTATGAGTAATGAGGCGGCCTTTAATGAAGCCAGATTGGTCTGGGCTGATAATTTTCGGAAGAAGGCGGCCCAATCTGGTACTCAGGATTTTCGCAATAATTTTATAAGAAGTATTACAAAGGCTTATCGGCCTAAAATCCTTCCAAGCAAGGGGAGGGTAGCATTTGGGAATAAGAGAAATAGTAGTACACGAAAAGGATTTGGGCATGGGGTTTCCGGAGAAAAAATCCCAAACTGCCTCACATACATCAGTAGCAATAATGTCCCAGCACTTATGAAAAAATAAGGCATTAAAACCATCCGGGCCGACCACACTGCCTGGATCAATTCTAAAAACAGCTTGTTTAATTTCATCCACATCCGGCATGGCACACAAATTGTGATTGTCAACAGTATTAATGATGCAGGGGATGATGTCAGGCTTAATATCAGTCGGAGTAAAATCAGAACATTTAAAAAAAGTAGAAAAGTAATTAATTCCAGAATTTTGGATATCGACGGGGTCAGTGATTTGGATACCATCCATGATTTGAAAGATTTTGCCTTTGCTTCTTTTGAATTTGATTAAATCATGAAAAAATTTGGTGTTCCGTTCCCCTTCAAGGCACCATTTTAAATTGGTTTTTTGTTTCCAAAAGTCCTCTTCCATAGCCATCGTAAGATTGAGATTGGCTCTGGTTTTGTTTAAAAAAATAAGATTGTTGTCGGAAGGGTTATTATCGAACTTTGATCTCGGCATCAGACACAAGCTCCCTAGCTTCGAAAACTTTAGTGAAAATATCGCCAAAATGGGATTTATTCCAATCTTTTAAAGAAAGTTTAATTCTCGACAGTTTGTTCAAAAGTTTGAACATACCCGACGAATGAACCGGGATCTGCCATGAGTCTCTAACAATCCCCAGGAAATCTTTATGCTTGATCCACATATTTTGAAAATGAAACGATGGATCCACATATTTTCCGGAAGTTGCTGAACCTTTGCATAATAAACGCCATCTCTTCCTCAAAATCTAATGGATTTGGAGGCTTTACATCAGATAAGCTCTTGGCGGGGGACTCGGCTGCAAATGCTATTCCCTTCTCTGCAGGCTCAGTTGAGGATGAACTTGGAAGCTCGAACTCATAAGCCTTCAGATCAGATTTATTCAGGTCCTTGGACTCTCTCATGGCCACGGCCTTCATGCTCCATTCAGGGTTGAGAGATCTGAGAACCTTCAGTGCCATTTCCCTGTTGCCATAGGTTTTGCCGAGGGAGTTGATCTCATTGATAATCTCGGTGAACCTTGTGTCCACTTGGTCTATGGATTCGCCATTCTTCATTTTAAAGTTGTCAAATTTTTGAATAGAAATTGACAACTTGTTTTCCTTGATCAGCTCCGTTCCTTCACACATTAAGGCTAATGTGTCCCAGATTTCTTTGGCATTTGTTGTTACCCAAAATATTATCCGGAGATAGTATTGCTGGAATGATCGAGTAACAAACAAATGCGAGAACACTTCCGTGAGAAAATAGATAACACAAGATTTGCCGGGGTTGTTAATCCCGGGCTTGAATGCTCTCGCGAGATGTTATTAATAAATATACTGCCGAGTACAAATATTAATGTTAGAATCTATTACAAGGAGTGTAAAGACTTCTAGTTATCTAGGCTTTAGAGCGCGTAGATCGCCGGAAGAACCAGATAGATAAATCTATGAGTTCTTGCTTGGGATATATGATGAATGTGTATGAATATCACTATGAATGTATAAGTGGTTGCCAAAAGAGCCTTTGATTCTCTCTTTTGTGTGTATTTTGCACTGAATTCGTAGTAAATTCGCGTCCCCTTGGCCATAGCAGTGAGTTCTCTATTTATAGGGGACAAGGTAGTTGGGATTCCTCAGGCGATCGCGGGCGACCGCCGTTTTATATATTAAAATAAAATGGCCGATCGTCCCGTCACGTGGGCCTGTTCCCTTGAGGTCCGAGGTCGCTGCGGGTGGCCAGTTGGGCGAACCAATGGGAAGCCAGCACGCGTCTTGAGTCGCTGTCCAGGGAGGACCCACTTTGTACCTTTCGGCGGCCTTGTCGGTAGGTGTGGTAGGTGACAGGCTGGGGTCAAAGGTCCTATCTGTCGGTATCCTTTGAAGATCCGCATGCGGGCCACCGTCCAAGATTCGGTCTTCGACGACTTTGACGGATGCTGGATCCATACGTGGCACGAGATGATCGCCTCTGGTTCGCTCATTAAAGACGATCGTCAGACATCAAAAGACGATCGCTGGGTACCAAAAGACGGTCGCCGCATTGTGCCGAACTCTAGGCGTTTGTCCAGAGTATGTCTTCCATGGTTGGCTTCTCTGATTGTGATGCCGATCGCCTATCGAGGCGTATTAATCGCCGCACAACAATTGCCCCCCAGCTCGCCTCGATGTTGAAAACACGGGGTGAGGTGGCACTGTTGGCGATCGCCAATGTTTAATCGATCAGCCGATCTGAATTCAAATCTGGGCGATCTTCTTTCGCATCGGGAGCAGCGGGAAATGAAGGCGGGCTTTCTAAAAGTGGTAGGGACACGCGTCGCGCCGCTGTTGGGGGAGTCCGACGGTTTGTCGGACTTGTCGGCTGGCATGCCCTCGAAAAGACGCGTATGCGGGATTCGAGGGCAGCATTTAATGCGTCCCCATGTGACGGTTGCGATCCAGCCCTCGAGGTTTCTCCTATTTGCATTTAGACCCTCGTCTCCATCTATAAAAGGGCCAGGGCTTCTTCTCCTTCACTTTTTACGCGTTCTTGCATCCATAGCCGAAATTCTGCAAAAATTTCTGGAGCTTCTTGTGCCGATCTCCTTCTTTTCTCTAGGTAAGAAAAATTAATCTTCTCTCTCCCTTTACTTTCTAATATGTCGGGAGGATCCAGAACCTTCGAGACCGGAAGTTCTTCCGCTGCCGCCGCGTCGCCTGAACGGGAGGAGATTCCCGTTATAGTGGATATGGAGACGGCCGTTGAAGCTATTCGTGTGGGGATTTCACCCACAGAACTTGAAGAACTTTTCAACGAGGCCGAAGTGGCGAGGACGGCGGCGACGGCGGAGCAGGGGGGCTCGCCGGTGGATGAGGATGATTTGGTGCGGGAGGCCTGGGAACGAGAGAGTAGATTCGGCCCTACCTACGTGGCTTTTGCTCAGATGATGAAAGCGATCGCTGGACCCTGTCCGGAATTCGACTTCGAAGCCTACTCCGCCGCTCACCCTTACGAACATGTGAAGCAGACGATTTTTCAGGCCGCCATCCCGTCTCCGTGGACTCTCGGAAAGATCCGGAGTACGGCGACCAAGAAAGACCTAAGCCGTTGGAGGGCCAAATATCACATCCCCTCTGACGTTTCCTTGCACATGCCCTCGGAGAATGAATGTGCCGACCAACCGCCCGAAGATATGGTTGCCGTCAGCGAGATGATTATGGAGGCCGGTCTGCGATTTCCTCTGCCATTCGCCGTCTCCTACTTGCTGATCGCCTGGAATTTGGCGCCTCTTCAACTGACGCCGAATGCTTGGCTACATATCATATACACGTTGACACTGTTTGGCGGTCACCAGTTGTTCCGCCTCCTTATTGCGCTGGAGATGAATTATCTGTTTAAACTGGCCGCGCAGAAAGGGTCGATCGGCGGCAATCATATCCAAGGCCGAATCGGGAGAGTGGTCCTTGGTGTGCCGAATAAGACCAGGGGTGACCTAGCTAAATGGTGCTGGGTTGGCGGAGCATGGCGATCGGCATCGAGTGACAGGCCGAATGAGGAGTTGGAGATCCCCACCACTTTCCGGGAGAGGAATCTGAGTAAGGATTTTAACTCTCCCCTTGATTGAGCTTGTCTTGGACTGATCTAATTTTGTTTTCTTTTTGCAGGGCCTCTCGTTCCAGCGATCGGCGACCTTCCATTCGATTTCTTGAGCGTTTGGGAGTGGATCCGTGCCTTGCCGAACTCCTTTATTGACGTTCGCTCGCTTGGTACCGAAGCTCATCGGTTGGGGGCTCGATTGTTCTGCTTCCCCCGTCACTTGAAAGTTCCAGGTATGAGTTTAAGTGGTGCTTCCTTGCTTGACGATCGTCCCCAGGAGGTCGTATCGTTTAAGTTGTTTGTCTAACTTGTTTGTATCTCTTCTTTGACAGAGGTTCATTTTCCCCGATTTGCCGAGCCACCGCCAGAGATCGCCATGTCAAACCCGGGACTCATCGGTCGCCTTCACTTGGGTAAGCAGACTGGTCGCGTTCCTGCGACGACGTCTCGCCCTGCTCCGGTGACGAGGCCTGCCGAGGTGCCAGTCGTCGAGCCGGTGGTTCAGGGAGAGGAACAGCTTCAGCGCCGCAAGAGGCGGAGGTTGGAGGAGTCCCCGTCGATTTCTGAGGCGGATGTATCCATCCTTGAGCCTCCGGTTGCTGCGGCACCTATCTCTGCCATCCCGATGATGGAGCGATCAGGCCCTAGGCCTTCGGTCCCCGGCTCCCGGTCATCTGGCGGCTCGATGAAGAAGGTGGCGATCGCCGAGGCGGAAACCTCTCGGGGCAAGCCTTATTTTGGACGCGATCCCGAGCTGGTCAACAGGTAAGAAAGGATCAAAATTTTCTGAGTTAGGCATTCTGGGCAAGGTATAGGCTAACTCTTTGGTTTCTTTGGTTTGTGCTGCAGGGTTCGTCTTGCCGACCCGGACGTTGCCCCTATGGTGCTGGACTTTTTGTCAAGCAAGGCTCCGCAAACATCTCTCGACGTCCCCACTTATATCCAGCAGGCTATCTTCTCTCTGCCCAAGGCCTGGACGACCGATCTTGATGCGATCGCTCGTCTTCGATCTGGAGATGCCATGCAGGCGACCCTTGCCCTGGCTCTCCAGACGGCGACGATGGCCGTCCAATCCGCTAGGGATTTTGAGGGGCGAGCCTCCACTGCTCGTCTCCATAGCAACCTCGAGGCCGCCCGGAACAAAAATATCGAGTTTGCCAACCGGATCCAGTCTATGGAGAAGGAGTATGAGGACACGGCCAAAAGGGCTAAACAGGACGTTGACCGATTGAAGCAGGAGCTGAGCCGCTCTAAGGAGGCTGCCGATCGGTCTCGTGATAAGGAGAAGGAAACCCGCCAGAAGTTCGCGGCTTCGCAGGAGGAGGCGGCCGGGCTGAAGGTGATGGTGGATCGGCTCAGCGGTGAGCTGGAGGCGGCGAAGAAAGAGCTGGAGAAGGCCAAGGGTGAGAATGCCGCCCAGGTGGTCGAGCTGGCGGAGGCTGAGAAGATGGCGGCGGATTTGAAGGGGCAGCTGAAGGCGATCGAGGTCGATCCCTACCTCAACGTTGAGCTCGTCGGCGAATTCGCTTATTACGTGGCCTATGCTGACGCTGTTCGAGCCGCTAAAAAGGCAGGGATCGAGATCGGTCCCCTGATGGAGAGCTTCAAATCCTATGCCCTCGAGCATCCTCTGCATCCAGAGTTCTCCTTGCCGATCCTTGACTTTATCGACTTCGGGATCGACTTGAGTTGGTATACTGGTAAACTCATTCATCCCGAGGCCGATGGGGGGGCCCAAGCCGATCCGCAACCTGAGGGCGATGACCAGCCGGCGGGGCCTTGAGAGGCATTTTTGTTTTCCTCTGTAACTTGTACTTTTTTCTTTTGTAATGCCTTCGGGCCCCGTAATGTATGAAACTTGCGTTATGAATTAAATGTTCCTCTTTTCATACTGTCTCTTTATATACGATCGCCTTTGAATGTTTGCGTGCAATTTTTACAAGTACGTGTATGATTGCTTTCGACGTTTTGTTCATCCGACCGATCGTCTGAGTGTTGAAAGCATTGATATGTTTTGAATCGGAATTCTTACTTGTAATCTTCGTCGAAAGACTCCGATCGTCCTGCGTGTGTTTGAGCGAAGCCGATCGTGTTTGGGATTAGCTCGACCCATCTCTGCCCCCTTGTTTTTGTTTACATATTGTAAGTAAGGAAACAAAAACTAGTTTGTCTGGCGAGCTATCTTCAGTTTTGTCGATTCTGAAGAATCATGTACGGTTGGGGTGTTCGATGGACCGACCTCCCCATTCGTGTCTTTGTGTGCGAGGGATATTGTGTATCCCGCGACTCACTTTTTGTGAGGGTCCTCCGTTAGGCTACGCCTGCCTTGTGTTAAAACGAAAGGCAGGCGATCTTGGTCTCGAGGAGTCCTTGCGCGGAGTGTCGTCGGCTTATTCGACTCCACGTCCGCGGCTTGTCAGCTCTGCTTCCACCTCGGCCCTCCATGAAGATGGTGACCCTCGACGGTGTACGTTGAGACGGGTGTAGTGGCACGTCGCATTGTCCGGGTCCACCATGTTAGATGATGTACCTTGAGGATGTGCGATCGTGTCCACTGATTATTTTGGAGGGTCCTTCGGCTACGCCGGCCTCGTATTTAAACGAAGGGCGGGCGATCTCAGCTCAAAGGAACCTTGCATGGGCGAAGCTGTCGGTTCCATCGACCTCCAGGACCATGGCTGCATTGATTTTGCCTAGGATCGTCGTGATCAACGATCGTCGGCGGTATGCGATATGCCTGGTGGGGCGATCGCCAGAATAGATGGGATAGGAAAAAATCTCATTATATTCCTTGTACATCATTGAAATTGAATACAAAATTATCACTGATAGTATTTTTTCAGATGTACGGCGTTCCAGGGGTATTGATCCGGAGTACCGTCAGGATGTTCCAGTTCGTAGACTCCTTTAGTTAGCCATCTGGATACTCTGAATGGTCCCTCCCAGTTCGGACCGAAAACGCCTGTGTGGGTTTGGATCTTCTTGAGGACGAGATCGCCCACTTGAAACCTTCTTTCTTTGACCTTCGAATTGAAGAACTTCTCGGCTCTCCTTTTGTGGATTGTATTCTTTATTTCTGAGGTCAGCCGTCGTTCTTCGAGCATGTCTAGGTCGATTCGTCGGGCTACATCATTGTCGATCGTCATCTCCTGTTCGGTTCGATGGCTGAGGACGGCGATCTCTGAAGGTATCACCGCTTCTGTCCTGAAGGCAAGGGCGAATGGGGTCTCGCCGGTTGAATTGCGGGTCGTCGTTCGGTAGGACCACAAAACGTCTGGGAGCTCGCTCGCCCATCGTCCTTGCCTGGATTCGAGTCGCGCTTTAATCGTGTGTTTGAGGATCTTATTCACCGCCTCTACCTGCCCGTTCGTCTGAGGGTTATAGGGCGCTGAGAATAACCTTTTGATTCCCCACTTTTCACAGAATTGCATGACTTCTAGGCCGTCGAATTGTTTTCCATTGTCGGAGATGATGTCCTGGGGCAGACCGAATCGGCATATGATGTTTTTCCAGATAAACTTGATCACCTGTTCCTGGCCGATCTTGTTTAGTGGCTCGGCCTCTGCCCACTTGGTGAAGTAGTCGACCCCTACGATAGCAAATTTACAGCCCCCTGGAGCCGTCGGCAGGGGACTAATAAGGTCGATGCCCCATTGCGCAAATGGCCAAGGGCTGTACATGGAGGTGAGCTGTTCGGGGGAGAGTTTGATGTTTGGGCCCATTATCTGGCACCAGTGACACGATCTGGCATAGGCCATCGCATCCTTCTGAAGTGATGGCCAGAAAAAACCTTGCCTGGTTGTCTTATGGATGAGAGCTCGCCCTCCCGCATGGTTTCCACAAACCCCGTCATGGATCTCGGCTAAAACGAGCCGACCTTCCTCCGGTGTAATACACTTGAGGAGGGGAAGACTGAAGGCTCGCTTGTAAAGCTGGTCGTCCAATAGGGTATATCTGGTTGCATGGAGCTGGAGTTGGCGAGCTTTAACACGGTCGTCAGGGATTGTTCCGTCCTTTAAGTATTTGATGAACGGAGTCATCCAGTTTTCCTCGGTGATGGCAATCGTGGTAACCAGGCTTCTGTCGATCGCCGGCCTTACTGACTTTGTGATTTGTATACTGGAGAAGTCGGATGCCCCATCCGATGATGCTAGTTTGGAAAGAGCATCGGCCTGGGAGTTGTGCTCTCTCGGGACTTGTTCGATTAGCACCTCTTCAAATTTTGTGCACATTTCGGCGACCATCTCTTGGTATTTGACCATCTGTTCGCCGCGCGCCTCATATTCTCCCTTGACTTGGTTCACTACCAAAAGGGAGTCCATGAAGATATGGAGGCGACGAACATCTAGGGCGAGGGCTAGATCGAGCCCGCCTACCAAAGCTTCGTATTCAGCTTCATTGATGGTCGCACGAAAACCGAAACGTACAGCATTTGTGAAACTCTGACCGTCGGGGCTGATGAGGACAATCCCTGCCCCTGCTCTCGAATTGGTCGCTGAGCCATCCACATATAACTTCCAGGCAGGTCGGCCGACCTGGGTTGGACTGTGAGGGAAAGTTAATTCCACCACGAAGTCCGCCAGAGCTTGGCCCTTGATCGCCGTGCGAGGAGCGTAAGTGATACCGTATTGGGCGATCTCCAGCGACCACTTGAGGAGTCGCCCGTTGGTGTCCGGTCGGTGTAGGACTTGTCTTAGAGGTATAATTGTTAGGACTTCCACTTGGTGATCGAAGAAGTAAGCCCTCAGCTTACGAACACTCATGACAAGGGCGTAGGCGATCTTCTCCAATGGCGTATAACGTGTCTCAGCGTCGTGGAGCGCCTGGATAACATAGTAGATCGGCAAGTGGGCTTGTCCCTCTGCTCGCACCAGAACGACACTCAGCGCGACCTCAGAGGCTGCTAGGTAAAGGAATAATTTTTCACCGGGGATCGACTTTGCCAGGATTTGGGGGTTAGATAGATATTCCTTTATCTTGGCGAATGCTATCTGGCTTTCCTTCGTCCATGCGAACTTCTTGTTCTTGATGGTTGCGAAGAAAGGCTTGCTTTTATCGCCGAGCCGTGATATGAAACGATTGAGGGCGGCTAGACAACCTGTGAGGCGTTGCACCTGCTTGATGTTTCGCGGTTCCTGCATGTCAAGGATCGCCTGTACCTTGGTGGGGTTCGCCTCGATCCCCCTTTGGCTCACTATGTGCCCCAGGAACTTCCCGGAGCCCACCCCGAAGTTGCATTTCTTGGGGTTAAGCTTCATGTTAAACCTCTCAAGGATGGCGAACGTCTCGGCGAGATCGTTGAGGTGATCTTCCTTCTTGAGGCTTTTGACTACGATATCGTCAATGTAGACCTCCATGGTCTTGCCGATCTGATTAGCGAACATTCTGTTGACTAATCGCTGGTAGGTCGCCCCTGCGTTTTTCAAGACGAACGGCATTCGGACCCAAAAGTATATGTATTTTTCCGTGTGGAAAGATGTGTGTTTTATGTCTTCCTCCGCCATTGGGATTTGATGATACCCGGCGAAGGCATCCATAAATGACATCATTTCGCAACCTGCCGTACTATCGACCAAGTGATCAATATGAGGCATCGGGAAGTGATCTTTTGGACATGCCGCGTTGAGGTCGGTGAAGTCAATGCATAACCTCCAGGAGCCAGTTGGCTTTTTGACGAGCACCGCGTTGGCGACCCACTGTGGTTCGTCTGTGGCTACTCCGATCAATTTGTTGTTGAGTAACTTCTGGACTTCTATGTCGAGCGCCGCGTATTTCTCGGGACCGAACTTCCTACGCTTCTGGTGAACAGGCTTCATCGCCCGGTCGATCTTCAGATAATGGCAAGCGTGTTCGGGACTTATGCCAACCATATCTTGATGCGACCAGGCAAAGACTCCGATGTTCCTACGTAGCAAGTTGATCAGATCCCTCTTTAATTTGTGGTCGATGCTTGCACCAATCTGTACTTCCCGTTCTGGATGAACCGGATCCATCATAATGCTTTCCAACTCTTCGACAGGGACGGTCGCCTCTCGTTTGGTACGATCTCCGGACTCGGTCCTTGGGTCGATATCGAGACTTGGCTCGAAACCGATCCTTGGCTCGATGTCGTCCGTCGATTGATGAGAGATGGCGTCCCCTGAGTCGGGTTGGTACGATGTGCTCGGCTCGTCGATCTCCATGGGTTGATCGTCGATCGCTTCAGTGATACATATAGTATGGGAAGTATTGAAAGAAGTAACAACATAGGAGTAATTCAAACATCTTTTTGCCATTAGCTGATCTCCTTTTACAGTTCCGACCGTCCCATCGGCAGTGGGGAATTTGATACAGTGAAAGAAAGATGAGGCGACCGCCTCAAAGGTTTCTAAAAAGGGGCGACCTAGGAACCCATTATAGATGCTGGGCCTATCTATGATTACAAAACTCAGGTTCCTAGTAATCCTAACCTTGGGATCATAAAAGCATACTAGCTCGACGGAGAGCTTGATCCTCCCATAGGCTTGGACTGTGTTGTCGCCGAACCCTTGGAGCACGGTGCCGAAAGGCTTGATGAATTTGGTTAAGTTGCCGAGTTGTTCTAGGGCAGATTTGAATATGATGTTGCAGAAACTCCCGTTGTCGACCAGCACGCGATCGACCGTCTTCCCAAGGATATAGGCGGAGATCACCAGTGCATCCTCTTTGGGGCATTGCACTCCCTCCCTATCTTTGTTGGAGAAGGTTATGAGTGCGTCTTTAGAGATGGTCGGCTCCGGAGGTACTATGACATGGACCCCGACGAATGCCCTCAGCTCGGCATTTCTCTTCCTGTTTGACATGGTGGAAACCGGGGAAAGACCCCCGAGGTTTCCACCTCCTGCTTGAAGCATGTTGATCCGACCGCCAGAGTTGATCGGTGGGACCGACTCATCAGAGTACTCCGGCTCATGCTCAATTCTGGCGACCGGATTGGGAGGAGTTCTCTCGTGTTGTCGGCGCTCGCGCCCTCCGGTCCTTTCCGTCCTTGGCTCTGGCTTGGTGACCAAGTTGTCCAGTTTGCCTTCCTCAAACAGTCGCCAGAGCTGTCTGAGGAGGTCGCGACATTGGCTAGTGTTGTGGCCGGGACTCTTATGGTAGGCACAGAATTTGCTACGGTCTAGATGACCGTGGTCCCTTATCGGCTTTGGTTTGGAAAGCCACTCGCGACCCTTGATTGCGTTGAAGATATGGGCCGGAGATAAGTTGAGGTTGCGGAGAAGGTGGACCTCCACATCCTCGAAGGCTTTGAACTCGCCAGGCGGCTTGGCGACCGCCTTTCTGGGCTTGGCGACCGCCTTCTTCTGAACATTGGATGGCGTCTTTCCTTCTTCGGACGGTCCTTCGCCTAAGCGGAGGGAGAGCATCCTCTGTCTGGCCAAAAAATCGGCTGCTCTGCCGCGGAAGACCGAGTAGGTTGGGGGGATATCCTTTGTGAGGTGCCTGAACATGGGCGAGCGTCCTTGGAATCCGCTCATGACTGAGTGGAGAGCGAGCTCGTCGCTGATGGGCTCGCCGGTGAGGACTATCTCGTCTACCCGGTCGATGTAATCTTCATCTGATTCGTCTTTCCCATGCCTGATTTTCATCACGCGGTGGGGACCTTCTGGCCGAACAACTTTGGCGGCGAAGTGCGTCGTGAAGTCGTTCGCCAGCTTTTCAAAGCAATTGATTGAGCGGGGTGGTAGTGAGATGTACCATCTGTAGGCGAGATCGCCTAGGGTTAATGGGAACATCCGACACTTGGTCGCATCTGACTCTCCGCATCCGGTCATGTAGATCCGGAACTTGCTCAAATGGGTTTCCGGATCCGATCTCCCCTCATATAGAGGTGTTTGTGGGGGATTGATCGTTGGTTGGACCGGGGCGAGCTCGATCTGAGTTGTGAGTGGTTCGCTTGGCCCCACGATCGATCTCCTGGCACCTGCCCTATTTTCCAGGAGCGCCTTCATCTCGTCGAGCTGGCATTGTATGGTGGCCATCGCCGTCGCCTGACTGCTCGCCGATTGACTCTCAGAGCGCGAACCAAGGCGATCGTGTACTGATCCCCTGGCCCCGTGGTGAATGACGAGCTCCCTGCCAGTGGGTTCCTTCCTCGGGCGAGCAGGGGCTCGTTGACTGGCCTGCCTCCTGGGAGTTGAATATTCTGAACTCCTGGTAAAGGATTCGGATACCGATGTTTCCCGGCTGGGGCCTGAGTGCCCGGATCGCCATGAGGGATCGCTCCCCAGGCGGCTGAATACGGAATCGTCCCGCCTTACGAGAGCCTTCTCCTGTGGCTCGGGGCTTTCTGTCGATTTCTCGACATAGATCCCCTTGAGCTTCCGCTTGCTTGCCCGGCGGATGGTTGACGGAGTGATGGTGTTCGAGTCATTGGCCCTCTGTCGCTCCCTGAGGATGGCTATAGACTCCTCAATCTGTTCCGTGGTCTGGAACTGATCGAGTGAGAGGCTAGAACCGTCCTTCGGGGGCGGGAGTGATAGCCTAGCATCGCCACGGTCGCCTTCCGCCGTGGGCTGGGATTCGGTCCGGGCCGGAACGAGATTTCCGGCGGATCTCAGGGTGGCTCTCTTGGAGGTCGTAGCGGACGTCATTTTCCTGAAGGCTTTTCTATTGAAGAACAGTGAGTGTTTCTTCAAGTATATATCTGGAGAACAGTGAGTGTTCTTCAAGACGGTAGGAATAAAAATGAAGGTTTAGATCCCCTTCCTCTAGCGCCAATTGTTGTTACCCAAAATATTATCCGGAGATAGTATTGCTGGAATGATCGAGTAACAAACAAATGCGAGAACACTTCCGTGAGAAAATAGATAACACAAGATTTGCCGGGGTTGTTAATCCCGGGCTTGAATGCTCTCGCGAGATGTTATTAATAAATATACTGCCAAGTACAAATATTAATGTTAGAATCTATTACAAGGAGTGTAAAGACTTCTAGTTATCTAGGCTTTAGAGCGCGTAGATCGCCGGAAGAACCAGATAGATAAATCTGTGAGTTCTTGCTTGGGATATATGATGAATGTGTATGAATATCACTATGAATGTATAAGTGGTTGCCAAAAGAGCCTTTGATTCTCTCTTTTGTGTGTATTTTGCACTGAATTCGTAGTAAATTCGCGTCCCCTTGGCCATAGCAGTGAGTTCTCTATTTATAGGGGACAAGGTAGTTGGGATTCCTCAGGCGATCGCGGGCGACCGCCGTTTTCTATATTAAAATAAAATGGCCGATCGTCCCGTCACGTGGGCCTGTTCCCTTGAGGTCCGAGGTCGCTGCAGGTGGCCAGCTGGGCGGACCAATGGGAAGCCAGCACGCGTCTTGAGTCGCTGTCCGGGGAGGACCCACTTTGTACCTTTCGGCGGCCTTGTCGGTAGGTGTGGTAGGTGACAGGCTGGGGTCAAAGGTCCTATCTATCGGTATCCTTTGAAGATCCGCATGCGGGCCACCGTCCAAGATTCGGTCTTCGACGACTTTGACGGATGCTGGATCCATACGTGGCACGAGATGATCGTCTCTGGTTCGCTCATTAAAGACGATCGTCAGACATCAAAATACGATCGCTGGGTACCAAAAGACGGTCGCCGCATTGTGCCGAACTCTAGGCGTTTGTACAGAGTATGTCTTCCATGGTTGGCTTCTCTGATTGTGATGCCGATCGCCTATTGAGGCGTATTAATCGCCGCACAACAGCATTCTTGCAGTTCTTGATCTTGACCATGGTGGATTTGTCAAGAGTTTGATATAACACATCTCTGGCCCGGTTGTCAAGGTTGGCCAGCTTTCTTTCTTCGGGAGTCAGCTCTGTCCTCTTCTTTGGGATCTTCTCTGGCTTCCTTGCTGCGATCTCCTCTGCAGTGTTGTCCTTTTCGAAGATGAATGGACCGTCCTCGATGATGCACCACATGTCATCATGGATCGAAGATAAGTGTGCCTGCATCCTTATCTTCCAAAGATCATACTCGTCAACTGAAAACACAGGGAGTCTAGAATGCCTGTGTTCCATTATAAAATGAGAGTAAAGATATATCTCTGATATAGATCTGGTTCGTGAAATAAATGAACCAACCTCTCTGATACCACTTGTAGGTCACAAGTCGTCCAGGAACAAGTCTAGAGGGGGGGTGAATAGACTTGTTGAAACTCTTAAACTCTTTTTCTCAAAGAGTGAGTTTATTCAGCTGATAGGTAAACAAATGACTTGGAGTCGTTTGTTCTTAATATGTGCGGAAGTCAGCTGATGATGAATATAAAGCAACTAATGAAACACTTAACAATGAATGCAGCAGTTAAAATATGATGCTATAAAACAGTAAAGAACGCAGGCAATTATAGTGGTCTCAGAGGTGGGGTAATCCTCTACTAATCCACTTTTCTCCAAATCAGTTGGAGATGAATTCACTATAATTCTCAACCAGTGATAAATATTACACTGATTCAACAAAACTACAACAGCTTCCATCCAGTGGAAATTCGTGCCGTTGTACCACACTAGACTGCCTTGCACCTCTTGATCCTCGATCCTCGTATGCCTTTACAGTCTCTAACTTCAACCAGTGAAGTACCCCGGACTCAGGATTATAGACAAGAGTTTTTGTCTTCTCCAACTAAGAGCTTCTTCAAGTATGAACTTTTAGAACCGCTCTTTTCACGATGCTGTATTTCGCTTTTTGATAGCTTGAATGCTTTGATCGCTTGAAAGTATGTTCGCACCGGTAGTTGCTCAACTTCAAATCTTCGGATATATATAGGTGTAGATCCATGAGCATTCCTTCATAGCCGTTGCAAATCTATAACAAATCAGTCTGTTGGAGGGAGACTTCTTTGTTTATTCTTTTCTGAACGTTGCAAGGCTGGATTCCCATATTTTAATCTATCTTCCGACCGTTGTGAAGACTTCTGCATGTGATGTGCCGAATCTTTTGAATATAAAACGATTAAAGTCTTCATGGTGGGTCTGGATAGCTTTTTTAATTCATATCTTTTGCGGGAATCACTCCAATTTGTCTCTTCACGTTGCATGTGACTTTCCGTAATACTTGACTTTTCAACGCATGCTGACGTGGACTTGGAGTACTTGGCTGATCTCGACTAGGCTGATGAGTAGTTAACTTCTCTGCAGTCTGGACCTCTCTGATGTTCCCAGTTTAGGACTTGTCTGATCAGGTGACTTGTCTGAGGTACCTTGGCTGCAGTCTGGTCAAACATCCCTGATAATTATTGTTGACCAGAACTACTCTGACTTGACTCGGCTGATCCTCTCTAATGGACTTAGATGTACTTTAGTACTTTAGCCGATTTTTAGCCTAACTTATTTTTGGCCTATAGAAGATACTCATTTGGTTCTTCCTTATATTTTTGCCAAGTAATAAACATTTGAATTTATACTGATGACATCATCAAAATATAACAAGTATTCCTAACAATCGGACGCGACGAAATGCCGAATGTTCCCATTACCATTGGGCGATCTTGCCCATAGGTGGTACATCTCATTTCCACCGCGCTCAATCAACTGTTTTGAGAAGCTGGTGAGCGACTTCACATCATACTTCGCCGCCAAGGTCGCTCGGCCAGAAGGTCCCCACCGCATAATGAAGATCAGGCAGGGGAAAGACGAGCCCAATGAAGATTACATCGACCGGGTGGATGAAATAGTCCTCACCGGTGAGCCCATTAGCGACGAGCTCGCCCTCTACTCGGTCCTGGGGGATTTTATGGCCATTCGCCCATGTTCAGGCACCTCACGAAGGACATCCCCCTGACCTACGCGATCTTCCGCGTCAAGGCCGCCGACTTTCTGGCCAGGCAGAGGATGCTCACCCTTCGCCTAGGCGAGAGGGCCACCGGAGAAGGGAAAACGCCATCTCCCGCCCCGAAGAAGGCGGTCGCAAAGCCACCCGGTGAGTTCAAGGCCTTCGAGGATGTGGAAGTTCACCTCCTCCGCAACCTCAATCTATCTCCGGCCCATATCTTCAACGCCATCAAGGGGCGCGAATGGCTTAGCAAGCTGAAGCCGATGAGGAACAATGGTCATGTGGACCGCAGTAAATTTTGTGCCTACCACAAAAGTCCCGGCCACAACACCAGCCAATGTCGCGACCTCCTCAGACAACTCTGGATATTGTTCGAGGAAGACAAGCTGGACAATTTGGTGACCAAGCCGGAGCCCCGGGTAGAAAGGACCGGGGGCCGCAATCGTCGATAGAGAGACGACCGTCAACCTCCCAATCCAGTCGCCAGGATCGAGCAGAATGAGCTGGAGTACTCAGACGAGTCGATCCCACCGATCAACCCCGGCGGCTGGATCAATATGCTTCAGTCGGGAGGTGGAAACCTTGGAGGTCTTTCCCCAGTTTCCACCATATCAAATAGAAAGCGGAAGGCTGAGGTGAGGGCGTTCGCCGGAGTCCATGTCGTAGTGCCCCCAGAGCCAACCATCTCCAGAGAGGCGCTCATCTCCTTCTCCAACAAGGATAGGGAGGGAGTGCAGTGCCCCAAAGAGGATGCATTGGTGATCTCTGCATGTATCCTTGGCAAAATGGTCGACCGCGTGCTGGTTGACAATGGGAGCTTTTGCAACATCATATTCAAATCTGCTCTGGACCAACTCGGCAACCTGACCAAGTTCATCAAGCCATTCGAGACCGTGCTTCAAGGGTTCGGAGACAACACGGTCAAAGCCTGTCGAAGGATCAAGCTCTCCGTCGATCTAGTCTGCTGTTACGATCCCAAGGTTAAGATCACTAGGAACCTCAATTTTGTAATCATAGATAGGCCCAGCATCTATAATGGGTTCCTAGATCGCCCCTTTCTATAAACCTTTGAGGCGGTCGCCTCTTCTTTCTTTTACTGTATCAAGTTCCCTACTACCGATGGGACAGTCGGTACTGTAAAAGGAGACCAGCTAATGGCAAAGAAATATTTGAATTACTCCTATGTCGTAACTTTTCCTTTAAACGTTTCTTGTACTGTTTGTAATATTGATACGATCGACAATCAACCGATGGATATCGACGAGCCAAGCACCTCATAACAGCCCGACTCAAAGGACGACATCTCACATCGATTGTCGGACGACATTGAATCGAGGATCGGCTTCGATCCAAGCCTCGATGTTGATCCAAGGATCGAGTCCGGTGATCGTTCCAAACGAGAAGCGACCGTCTCCATCGAAGAGTTGGAAAGTGTAACAATCGATCCGGCTTGCCCAGAGCGGGAAGTGCAGATCGGCTCAAGCGTCGGTCCCGAGTTAAAACACAATCTGATCGGTGTACTACGGAAGAACATCGGAGTCTTTGTCTGGTCGCATCAAGATATGGTCGGCATCAGTCCCGAACACGCTTGCCATTATCTAAAGATCGACCCGGCGAGGAAGCCGGTTCACCAGAAACGTAGGAAATTCGGTCTAGAGAAATATGTTGCACTCGATGCAGAAGTCAAAAAGCTGCTCGACAACAAACTGATCGGGGTAGCTACCGACGAGCCACAGTGGGTAGCCAACGCGGTGCTCGTCAAAAAGGCGAGCAACTCCTGGAGGTTATGCATCGATTTCACCGACCTTAACGCAGCGTGTCCGAAAGATCACTTTCCAATGCCTCATATCGACCACTTGGTCGATAGCACGGCAAGTTGCGAAATGATGTCGTTTATGGACGCCTTCACTGGGTACCATCATATCCCAATGGCGCAAAAAGACGTAAAACACATGTCATTCTACACGGAAAAAGACGTGTACTTTTGGGTCCGAATGCCGTTCGGTCTGAAAAATGCGGGGGCGACCTACCAATGACTAGTCAACGGGATGTTCGCCGATCAGATCGGCAAGACCATGGAGGTTTACATTGACGACATCATTGTCAAGAGCCTCAAAAAGGAAGATCGCCTCAAAGACCTGGCCGAGACGTTCGGCATCCTCGAGAGGTTCAACATGAAACTGAACCTCAAGAAATGCAACTTCGGAGTAAGCTCCGGAAAATTCATGCGGCACATCATGAGCCAAAGGGGGATCGAAGCGAACCCCACCAAGATCAAGGCGATCCTCGACATGCAGGAGCCAAGGAATGTCAAGCAGGTGCAACGCCTCACGGGGTGTCTAGCTGCCCTTAACCGTTTCATTTCTCAGCTTGGAGACAAAAGCAAGCCATTCTTCGCCACCATAAAGAATAGGAAATTTGCGTGGATGAAGGAAATTCAAATGGCGTTTACCGAAATCAAGGAGTATCTGTCTAATCCTTAAATTTTGGCAAAACCGATCCCCGGCGAGAAGCTGTTCCTTTACCTGGCAGCCTCGGAGGTCATGCTGAACGCCGTACTACTGAGAGCAGAGGGGCAAACCCACTTGCCGATCTACTTCGTCATTCAAGCGCTTTATGACACGGAGACGCGTTACACACCTCTGGAGAAGCTCGCCTACGCGCTAGTCATGAGTGTTCGCAAGCTGAGAGCCTATTTCTTCGAACACCAAGTGGAGGTTCTGACGACTCTCCCTCTAAGGCAAGTTCTGCACCGGCCAGACACCAACGGGCGACTCCTCAAGTGGTCACTGGAGATCGCCCAATACGGTATCACGTATGCTCCTCGCACGGCGATCAAAGGTCAAGCTCTGGCGGATTTCGTGGTGGAATTAACGTTCCCGCCTAGTCCGACCCAGGTCGGCCGTCCCGCCTGGAAACTGTATGTAGATGGTTCGGCGACCAGCTCGCGAGCAGGGGCAGGGATTGTCCTCATCAGCCCCGACGGCCAGAGTTTTACAAATGCTGTGTGTTTCGGGTTCCGAGCGACCAAGAATGAAGCCGAGTAAGAAGCCTTGGTAGGCAGGCTCGATCTAGCACTCGCCATGGATGTTCGTCGCCTTCACATCTTCACGGACTCCCTCTTAGTCGTGAACCAAGTCAAGGGGGAATATGAGGCACGCGGCGAACAGATGATCAAATATCAAGAATTGGTTGCCGAAATATGCACAAAGTTTGAAGAAGTGCTGATCGAACAAGTCCCGAGAGAGCACAACTCCCAGGCCGATGCTCTATCCAAACTCGCATCGTCAGATGGGGCGGCAGACTTCTCTAACATCCAAATCACTAAGTCGGTAAGATCGGCGATCGACAAAAGCCTGGTCGCCACAGTTGCCATCGCCGAAGAGAACTGGATGACTCCGTTCATTGAGTACTTGAAGGACGGAACGGTCCCCGCAGATTGGATCAAGGCTCGCCAGCTTCAGCTCCGAGCAACCAGATACATCCTATTAGATGACCGGCTTTACAAGCGAGCTTTCAGCCTTCCTCTCCTCAAATGCATTACGCCGGAGGAAGCTCGACTTGTTTTAGCCGAAATCCATGACGGGATCTGTGGAAATCACGCTGGAGGGCGAGCTCTCATCCACAAGACGACCAGGCAAGGTTTTTTCTGGCCTACCCTGCAAAAGGATGCGATCGCCTACGCCCGATCTTGTCACATGTGTCAAATAATGGGCCCGAACATCAAGATCTCCCTCGAGCAGCTCACCTCTATGTACAGTCCGTGGACGTTCGCCCAATGGGGCATCGACCTCATCGGTCCTTTGCCAACGGCACCAGGGAGATGTAAATTCTCCATCGTGGGGGTCGATTATTTCACGAAATGGGCAGAGGCCGAACCACTCAACAAAATCGGCCAATAACAAGTGATCAAGTTCATTTGGAAGAACATCATCTACCGATTCGGTCTACCTCAGGCTATCATCTCCGACAACGGGAAGCAGTTCGACGGTCTGGAAGTTATGCAATTCTGCGAAAAATGGGGAATTAGAAAGTTGTTCTCGGCACCTTACCACCCTCAAACAAACGGGGAGGTAGAGGATGTAAACAAGATCCTCAAGCACACGATCAAAGCAAGACTCGAATCCAAACAAGGACAATGGGCGAACGAGCTCCCAGATGTTTTGTGGTCCTACCGAACGACGACCCGAAATTCAACCGGCGAGACCCCATTCGCCCTCGCTTTCTGAACAGAAGCAGTGATCCCATCAGAGATCGCTGTCCTCAGCCACCGAACTGCACAAAAAATGACGACGGACAACGATATAGCTCGGGGGATCGACTTGGATATGCTCGAGGAACGACGACTGGCCTCGGAAATGAAGAACACAATCCACAAAAGGAAATCTAAAAAATTCTTCAATTCGAAGGTCAGGGAGAGACGATTCCAAGTGGGCGACCTAGTCCTCAAAAAGATTCAAACCCACACGGGAGTATTTGGCCCGAATTGGGAGGGCCCGTTCAGGATATCCAAGTGGCTGACCAAAGGAGCCTACGAGCTCCAACACCTAGATGGCACTCCGGACAAATATCCCTGGAACGCCATTCATTTGAAGAAATACTATCAATAAAAACACCTTGTATTCATTTATTCAATGTACAAAGAGCTTAATGAGATTTTCCGATCCTCTCTAAGTGATTCGCCTCGGCAAAACAACCAAAAAGAGGATGACTCGCTCGCCCTCTGAGGCAAGTGATCGCCCCCCAGCACAACATCTACCGTCGAGGACCGTCATCTAACATGACGATCCGAGGTAGAAAAGTGCAGCCATGGTTCTGGAGGTCGATGGAACCGATAGCCCGTCCATGCAAGGTTCCTTTCGGCAGAGATTGCCCGCTCTTTCGTGTAAATACGAGGCGGGCGTAGCCGAAGGACCTTCCAAAACAGATCTCTGGACACGCTCGCCCGCCCTCAGGTCCATCATCTAGCATGGTGGACCTGGACAATGCGACGCGTCCCTCCCCCCATCACAACGTATGCCCTCTTAGGTCAGTCATCTAACATGTCGGTCCCGGGCAGAAAAGTGCTAACAAGCCACGGTCGCGGAGTCGATTAATCCGACGATGCCCCGTGCAAGGACTCCTCCAGGCAGAGACCGTCCGCCCCATCGCTACATTGCGAGGCAAAATGTAGCCTACGGAGGACCCTCACAATTAAGTGAGTCGCGAGAAGTTGACCATCAGGCGGAATGTCGCTCACGCACAAGACATAATCGTGGAGGTCGGTTCCATCGAACCCCACGACCGTGCAAGGTCCTTCCTCGAGGGATCGACAAAATTAAAGATCGCAAGAACCAAACAAAAGATCTCACTACGATTTATTTTCGTTCCCTTACTTTCACTAAGTAAACAAAAATAAGGGGCAGAGCGGAGCCATACATACGATCGGCTTTGTTCAAATACACATATGATGATCAGTTCTGTTCTGAAATTTACCAGTATGAATTTAAGTATATCAGTCTATTTGAAGTTGTACATACGACGATCGCTCCTCAAACACTTATGTGATGTCAAATGCAAAAGATTCAGACAGACGATTGTACAAACGAGAAATCAAAAGCAAATATTTATTTCATTTCATTCGAAAAACATGTACAAGCGCCCGAAGGCAAAACACAAAAAAGCTGAAAAAATACAAGTGAGAACAAAAATGAAAGCGGACGAACTCAGGCTGCCCCCGTCTGGCCTTCGCCACCGACCGCTGGATCGGTCTGGCCTTCGCCACCGGTCGCTGGATTGACGGGCGCCTCCTCGCCGGCGTCCGGGTGAACGAGGTTGTAATACCCGCTAAATTTAGAAAATTATTTATTAATTTATAATTATTTTTATAGTAAATATTGAATAATAATTCAATTTAAATTATTAGTTGGGCTTATGATTAATTATGGAGCCCAATTCGTGAATTTCTAATTTAACTATAGACCCAAGTTAATTAATTATCGAGCCCAAATATTATAAGTCCATTTTAATTAATTTTTATACATTCATTTTTGGGCCAGCCAACCATTTTAGTGTTCGGCCCAACTAAAATTAATGATCAACTACTAATACCCAAGCCCAACTCTCATAATTAATTAAGAATCCAATTGTCACATCCAAACCATATTTCTCTCTCCTATACTCACGATCAGAACATGGAAGGAGGTTTTCTCCACCTTCATCAACGAGTAGTGGGCATCATGGAGGAGTAGTTATGCATCATGGGAGCAGTTAATAAATTCAATATAAAAGGAAACCATTATCTGCAGAAGAGGTTTCACGTTACAGAGCAAAAAAAAAAAACTCTCAGTACATAATACACACACACAACGTATCACTTTACAGCAGAAAATTCACATCAAACTTCACAGCAAATCCCAACACCCAGAACACAAGCATCAGGTAAGAAATTCTTCTTTCTCCCGTTTCAAAGTATTTTCAACACTTTGTATCCCCATTCTTCACCATAACCCAACTGTTAGTCCCAACCCGAAAATGTCACCAACAGAAACTCTTTTCCATGGAATCAGAAATTGAAGGAGAACAAACCTTTATTTCAGCTGAAATCGGAAATCCCCCAACCGCGGCCATCCTATTTTCGCTGATGTCGGCTCAAACCCTCCGGCCGCTGAAACCGCCACCGCCACCGTCGCGACCCTCCATCACCCCATTCAACTCTTTCGCCTGAATCTAATCTCGTAGCCCGAATTCGGGTGCTACTGAACCGCACCCCAAATTTCTCAATCGGGCCACAAACCTTCGACCGCCACCTCCGCCATACACTACTAGGAGACCAACGCCATCGCAGTGTGAGCTGGTCTTCATGTACGAAAGGAATTTCTCAGAAGCCTGAGGGAGAGAGAGCGATTTGGGAATTCTCATGAATGATTAGGCCGCTTTACATTCATTTAATTGGGCCAAAGCCTCATCTGGCCCAAATACATGTTTTAACAATGCCCATTTAAATTCTAAGCCCCACTTGAATTTCCAGTCATGAGTCCATTAGTCCAGCCCTTATTATAAACAGTGACCCGATCTGTCCTCTCTCTTGATTCAACCCATTTTGTAAGTTCCAGTCTAACTTTATCCGTAATAGTGACCCGATCTGCCTATTTCAGCCCAGTCATAATTATTTTCAATTCCGGTTATTTTATATTATATAATAAAATACACGCCTTTTTAATTGTAGGCTACGAAAATCAAGAACACAAGGATAAGACTATCGGATAAGAATTTCAAGCATTTGCATTCAAGTCATCTCTATTTCAGGTGGGAATTATTACTTGTCAATTTTAATTGCTTTATTTGGATTGTATAGGTGAAATGTTATATTTACGATTAACATGCAGTCACATGTTTTTCGTACCAAGTATCAGTTTATGATTAACATGCAGTCACATGTTTTTCATACCAAGTATCAGTATATGTTTACATGCAGTCACATGTTTACATGCTCAAGTTGATATAACAAATATTCATGCTATGCCTCCGTTATGTATTGTGATTATTGTTGACTTGTGATGTTCCCACGAGCGATAGAAAGCTCACCCCATTTTTATGTAAAATTTTCAGGTTAATCCGGAATGGAGAGGACGGGTTGTCGAGCAGGCCGACATATGATTAATGTTATAATTATTTCTTTTAATTCCGCTCAAGTTACTCTGAAACAATTAATTTATTTTTAGTAATTCTTTTCCGCTGTCATATTTTACGATCGTATTGGAGATTCGATATCCTTTTTATTTCCGCAAATATTTTCAAAAATGTATGTTTAGTAACGACTTGAAATTTCTACAAGTTTTCTCATTATTAATATTTTATTCATAAAATACCTTAGAATAATCGGGTCGTTACAGTATGGTATCAGAGAAAAATCCGGTCTACTTTCCTGGTACGCCGGAAGATTTTTAAAGTTAAAATATTTTTCATCTTCAAGGAAATATCATATGTTCGACTGCCGCTACTTCGCTACTCCATTCCAAGGTAAACAGCTTAAAGTCATGTTTATATCATACATTTAAACTAATATCGTAAAACTTAATAATTTTACGCAAATATGCATGTATCCTGTTAGTATGGCCGGTTTCACAGTAACTCCACGTAAGAGGACCGAGGCGGGATCCAGCTCGCGCCCCCTAGCACATAGAGACTCTTGGGGAAATCCAGGACTGCCCGAGAATGCCCCGTACTACGTGGTCGAGAGGATTCAAAAATGGTTCATGTCCGGGAAGACGGGAGATCCGGTCGAAGAAGTCGAGCACTTGATCATCACTCTGCCGAATGATTGGAGTTTCACCATATACCGCCTGTGGCACGAGGCGAACCGCAGGACCCCGGAGGAAAGAATAGTCGTAGATGACTTTCAGTATGCTGCTGGAAGAATTCTCGACTTGTTTTCGAGGGGCGAGATCCCCAAGATGTATGAGATGCATGATACCCCATCACAGCCGATGGAGGAATTTGAGGAGGATCCCGAGGAGGATCCAGAAGAAGAGGAGGACCCAGAGCTCGAACCGATGGTTGACTCGGATGACGAGGATATCATCTCCTGGACTGAGTCCCCACCCCCTGTTCCTGTTATTGAGATCCTTAGCAGTGACGACGAAGATTAATTTTGTTATGTCGTGATTTTATTATTTTAGTAGTAACTATTAGTCTCAGCTTCCATTTTAGTATTTTATGTTGACTATCAAAAGTTATCATTAATAGAATATTTAATTTCTCGTATTAATCAATTCCAAGATGTAATGAATTATTTTATCTTATGCCACGCGTATAAATATCTTTATCTCTACCTCATTTCTCGCACTCAAGAACAACGATTCGTGGGCAGGATATGGCTCCCCGTGAAACTACCCCGAATGCCAAGTCTCGAAACCAAGCCCAAGGCACACTTAATACGTCTGCAAGCGGGAGTGATGCCCCTAGTCAGCAGCAACTGCTCTCAGGTCTAACCAATCTTCTCCAAGGAGCGACTATAACGCCTCCAGCCACTCAAGGGTAAGTTCAGGCCAGAGTAATAAATCAGTTCAACAAGTTCAAACCTCCAACATTCCTCGGGAGGGAAGGGCCAGCTGCCATCGAGAAATGGCTATTGAACTTGGAGAGTATTTTCGATTACATGGCTTGCACGGATGAGCAGAAAGTTTCATGCGCAGTCTTCTAACTCAAGGAGGACACCAGAACTTGGTGGAATGGATCCTGGAGACTCCGAACTGAAGAGGAACGTAGAACACTGTCTTGGGAAGGATTTAAAGAAACGGTGATGGACAAGTATTTCCCACGGGCATTTAAGGCCAAAATGCAGAAGGAGTTCCTAGATCTAACGCAAGGAGGCATGACGGTCACGGAATACGAAAGGAAGTTCAATCATATGTGCCGATTCGCACCATTCATGGTTGCGAATGATGACATGAAGGCACAAAAGTTTCGTGATGGACTTCAAGACAGAATCCAACATCATCTGGCTAGCCATGGAAAGATGTCGTATAAGGAAGTCGTGTCAGAGTCAAGATATATCAGCTAGCTTGGATATGGAAAGGGCTAGGGCTCTGCCAGTTGTGAATACGAACAAAAGAAAGTGGCAAGGACCGAATAATAATACTAGCAACAAGAAGGGTAGTAGAGAAGGACCATCCGGGTCAAAGACACAGTACGACTACCCAACCTGCTCGAAATGTGGGAAAAGGCACAAGGGAGTTTGCATGCTAGGACAGAATCGATGCTACCGGTGCCATGAAGAAGGACACATGGTCTCTCAGTGCCCACAGAAGAACAATGGCCCAGACAGAAGGGTCCAGAATCAAGGTTCTGGGGGAAAGGCTCGTATGTACAGCCTATCGGAAATTGACAAGGAAAACCCCGGAACGATGTCAGGTATGTTATCCGTCGCTGGAATTCCTGCTTTGGTGTTATTTGATACTGGCGCATCCCATTCATTTATCTCTAAGAAGTTGTTTAGCATGACTAAATTTAGAAGTAGAAAATCTTCTCAAAGCCTTGAAGTTAGTATACCAGCAGGAGAAATAATTTCTGTTGATGATATAGCTAACAGTATAACCATAGAGATAAATGAATGTTTATATCTAGTTGATCTATACATATTAGACATGAATAACTTCGACGTAGTCTTGGGTATGGATTGGTTGGATAAGTATGATGCCGTTTTGCAATGCGCGAGGAGGAATGTGGTCTTACATCCAGCAGCCGGAGTAGAGGACATATTTCAAGGGGTTAAGCGTAACAAAGCCCCTCCAGTGATATCATCCATGAAAGCAACGAAGATATTGCGTAAGGGAAATTGTCAAGGATATTTAGTGAATATCATGGGGGAGTCGAAGTCCGAAGAAACGATCGAAGACGTTCATATCGTTAAGGATTATTCAGATGTTTTTCCGGAGAACTTACCGGGTGTTCCACCGGACAGACAAGTGGAGTTTACAATTGACTTGGTGCCTGGAGCAGCCCCTATATCAAAGGCCCCATACAGGATGGCGCCAAAAGAACTACAAGAACTGAAGGTGCAGATTCAGGAGTTACTCGATATGGGATATATCCGACCAAGCGTCTCACCTTGGGGAGCACCGGTGTTATTCGTGAAGAAGAAGGATGGAAGCATGAGAATGTGTATCGATTATCGTGAGTTGAATCGACTCACGATAAAGAACAAGTATCCACTTCCCCGAATCGAAGACTTATTTGACCAGCTTGGAGGTTCAGGAGTGTTCTCAAAGATAGATTTGAGGTCAGGATACCATCAACTAAAGATCAAGGACGAGGACATTCCGAAGACTGCTTTCCGAACAAGATATGGTCACTACGAGTTCGTAGTAATGCCATTTGGGCTAAGTAATGCCCCAGCAGTCTTTATGGACTTGATGAATAGAGTTTTCCAACCCTACTTGGATCAGTTTGTCATCGTGTTTATAGATGACATACTAATTTATTCGAAAGATGAAGCAGAACATGAGAAGCATCTACGGACGGTTTTGGAGATACTTCGCAAAGAGAAACTGTATGCGAAGTTTAGCAAGTGCGAATTTTGGCTCAAGAGAGTGGCATTCCTTGGACATGTTATTACTGCGCAAGGAATTGAAGTCGATCCGTCTAAAATAGAGGCTATCAACGATTGGAAAACACCAACTAACGCGAATGAAGTTCGCAGTTTCTTGGGGTTAGCAGGATATTATAGGAGGTTTATTGAAGGATTTTCTAAGATGGCCGCACCGATGACTCGACTAACGAGGAAAGGAGAACAGTTCCTGTGGAATGAGAAGTGCGAACAAAGTTTTCAAGAACTTAAGTGGAGACTAACCTCAGCTTCAGTTTTGACGATTCCAGATCCGTCTAGAGAATTCGTGATCTATAGTGACGCATCCAAGCAAGGATTAGGATGTGTCCTAATGCAGCAAGGTAAGGTCATCGCTTATGCGTCAAGGCAATTAAAGCCACATGAGTTAAATTATCCGACGCATGATTTAGAACTAGCCGCGGTAGTTCACGCCTTGAAGATATGGCGACATTACCTCTACGGAGGTAAATGTGAGATCTATACCGACCACAAAAGCTTAAAGTATCTATTCACTCAGAAGGAACTTAATATGAGACAAAGAAGATGGTTGGAGTTAGTGAAGGACTACGATTGTACAATTCACTATCATCCAGGGAAGGCGAACATGGTCGCAGATGCTTTAAGTCGCAAGGTCAGAGGAGAATTGAATTGCATTTTGACTAAGGAAGACAAATTGGTCAGTGAATTTTCAAAGATGAACCTAGAAGTGGCTACACCGTTACAGCCGGTAGAAGCAATTTTAATGACGTTGTCAGTTCAACCGACCTTGAGAGAGAGGATCAAGGAAGGTCAGGGTCAAGACAATTTCTTGACCAAAATGAAGGAGCGTGTTATAGCTGGAGAGGATAAAGGATTTAGTATATCAGAAGATGGTACGATATACTACAAGGAAAGGATTTGTGTGCCCGACAATACGGAATTGAAGAAGGCGATTTTGGAAGAAGCACACAACACACCATATACTGCTCATCCTGGTAGTACAAAGATGTACCAAGATTTGAAAAGCAAATTTTGGTGGGAAAGTTTGCAGGAAGCATTGGGAACTAAATTAAATTTTAGTACAGCCTATCACCCGCAAACTGACGGTCAATCAGAAAGGACGATACAAATACTTGAAGACATGTTGAGAGCTTGTGTGCTGGACATGGGTAATTGTTGGGAACAGTTACTACCCTTGGTAGAATTCGCATACAATAATAGCTTTCAAGCAACGATCGGAATGGCCCCGTACGAGGCACTTTATGGGAGAAAGTGCAGATCGCCGGTTTATTGGGATGAAGTAGGTGAAAGAAAAATCTTGGGTCCCGAAATAATCGAGAAGACCGTGAGTGTAGTAGAAAAGATTCGTGAAAGGATTAAGACAGCACAAGATCGCCAAAAATCCTATGCCGACAAACGAAGGAAGGACCTTGAGTTTAATGTTGGAGAAAAGGTCTTCCTAAAGGTAGCCCCGACTAAAGGAGTCATTCGATTTGGATCGAGGAACAAGCTGAGCCCAAGATTCGTCGGACCATTTGAGATCCTCGATCGGATTGGAGATTTGGCATACCGTTTGGCATTACCACCGAAATTTTCAGCAGTACATAATGTTTTTCACGTCTCATAGTTGAGAAAATACGTTCACGATCCTAGTCACGTGATCAACTATTCAACGGTGGAAGTGAACAAAGATCTCACTTATGTCGAACAACCAGTTGCGATAATCGACAGAAAGATTATTCCATTAAGGAATAAAGAGAGAGTACTCGTCAAGGTTCAATGGCGAAATCACACCAAAGATGAAGCTACTTGGGAGCGTGAAGAAGAAATTCGAACTCGCAATCCCGATTTTCTTATTCGCGGTAAGTATACTATTTTCGAGGATGAAAATTTTTCCAACAGGGGTAGGATGTAATACCCGCTAAATTTAGAAAATTATTTATTAATTTATAATTATTTTTATAGTAAATATTGAATAATAATTCAATTTAAATTATTAGTTGGGCTTATGATTAATTATGGAGCCCAATTCGTGAATTTCTAATTTAACTATAGACCCAAGTTAATTAATTATCGAGCCCAAATATTATAAGTCCATTTTAATTAATTTTTATACATTCATTTTTGGGCCAGCCAACCATTTTAGTGTTCGGCCCAACTAAAATTAATGATCAACTACTAATACCCAAGCCCAACTCCCATAATTAATTAAGAATCCAATTGTCACATCCAAACCATATTTCTCTCTCCTATACTCACGATCAGAACATGGAAGGAGGTTTTCTCCACCTTCATCAACGAGTAGTGGGCATCATGGAGGAGTAGTTATGCATCATGGGAGCAGTTAATAAATTCAATATAAAAGGAAACCATTATCTGCAGAAGAGGTTTCACGTTACAGAGCAAAAAAAAACTCTCGTACATAATACACACACACAACGTATCACTTTACAAGAAAATTCACATCAAACTTCACAAAGAAATCCCAAAGACCTTAACACAAGCATCAGGTAAGAAATTCTTCTTTCTCCCGTTTCAAAGTATTTTCAACACTTTGTATCCCCATTCTTCACCATAACCCAACTGTTAGTCCCAACCCGAAAATGTCACCAACAGAAACTTTTTTTCCATGGAATCAGAAATTGAAGGAGAACAAACCTTTATTTCGGCTGAAATCGGAAATCCCCCAACCGCGGCCATCCTATTTCCGCTGATGTCGGCTCAAACCCTCCGGCCGCTGAAACCGCCACCGCCACCGTCGCGACCCTCCATCACCCCATTCAACTCTTTCGCCTGAATCTAATCTCGTAGCCCGAATTCGGGTGCTACTGAACCGCACCCCAAATTTCTCAATCGGGCCACAAACCTTCGACCGCCGCCTCCGCCATACACTACTAGGAGACCAACGCCATCGCAGCGTGAGCTGGTCTTCATGTACAAAAGGAATTTCTCAGAAGCCTGAGGCAGAGAGAGCGATTTGGGAATTCTCATGAATGATTAGGCCGCTTTACATTCATTTAATTGGGCCAAAGCCTCATCTGGCCCAAATACATGTTTTAACAATGCCCATTTAAATTCTAAGCCCCACTTGAATTTCCAGTCATGAGTCCATTAGTCCAGCCCTTATTATAAACAGTGACCCGATCTGTCCTCTCTCTTGATTCAACCCATTTTGTAAGTTCCAGTCTAACTTTATCCGTAATAGTGACCCGATCTGCCTATTTCAGCCCAGTCATAATTATTTTCAATTCCGGTTATTTTATATTATATAATAAAATACACGCCTTTTTAATTGTAGGCTACCAAAATCAAGAACACAAGGATAAGACTATCGGATAAGAATTTCAAGCATTTGCATTCAAGTCATCTCTATTTCAGGTGGGAATTATTACTTGTCAATTTTAATTGCTTTATTTGGATTGTATAGGTGAAATGTTATATTTACGATTAACATGCAGTCACATGTTTTTCGTACCAAGTATCAGTTTATGATTAACATGCAGTCACATGTTTTTCATACCAAGTATCAGTATATGTTTACATGCAGTCACATGTTTACATGCTCAAGTTGATATAACAAATATTCATGCTATGCCTACGTTATGTATTGTGATTATTGTTGACTTGTGATGTTCCCACGAGCGATAAAAAGCTCACCCCATTTTTATGTAAAATTTTCAGGTTAATCCGGAATGGAGAGGACGGGTTGTCGAGCAGGCCGACATATGATTAATGTTATAATTATTTCTTTTAATTCCGCTCAAGTTACTCTGAAACAATTAATTTATTTTTAGTAATTATTTTCCGCTGTCATATTTTACGATCGTATTGGAGATTCGAAATCCTTTTTAGTTCCGCAAATATTTTCGAAAATGTATGTTTAGTAACGACTTGAAATTTCTACAAGTTTTCTCATTATTAATATTTTATTCATAAAATACCTTAGAATAATCGGGTCGTTACAGAGGTTGTCCGTCGACGGATACCAGCTCAGGTTGATTCCAAGGTCAGAGAGGTCGAGGATCGGCACAAAGAAAGCTGGCTGCAGAGGATGCTCAAGTACGTAGTCTTTAAAATTATCAACTAGAGGGCCGACCTCAAGCCCTCCCTTCTTGGCAGCGCGTATGGCATCAGCATAAGCCATGTAATAGGTAAATTCGCTGACGTACTCCATGCTGAGGAAGGGATCGGCCTCGGTCGCCTTCAGCTTCTCCGTCAGCCCCGCGATCATTTGATCCGCGCCCTGGAGCTCGGCAACCTTAGCGGCACCTTCTCCCTTCGATGAATCCAGTTCGCCGTTTAACCGATCTACCACCGCCTTCAGCTCAGTCGCCTCCTTCTGCGAGGCCGCATGAAACCGACGGGCTTCCGTCATTTGATCACGCATCCGATCGGTCGCCGCCTGGGCCCGGTCGAGATCCTGCTTCTCCTGCTTGGCCGCCTCCAAGGACTCCTTCTCCATTGCCGCGATCCTGTCGGCAAACTCGGCGTTCTGATTCCGAGCAGCCTCGAGGTCCGCATGGAGACGGGCAGTATAGGGCCGCCCCTCATAATCCTTCACGGCCTGAGCGGCTATCGTCGCCGTTTGAAGGGCCAGAGCAAGGGTCTCCTGCATGGTGTCTCCGGACCGCCGGCACGCGATCGCATCTAGATCAGTCGTCCAAGACTTCGGCAGGGCGGCAATAGCCCTAGAGACGTAGTGAGGGACGTCGCTAGGCTCGCGAGGAGATCTGCTCGAGAGGAAGTCCAACACCATCGGCGTGCAATTCGGGTCGGCAAGACGGACCCTGCATAAAGAATAAAGGAGTCAGTATGTCCCCTACACAAGTGACATAACTCAGCAGAGCAACCAAACTTACCTTTCGACCTTCTCTGGGTCGCGGCCGAAGAAAGGCTTGCCACGCGGGGTCTGGGCATCAGCGGTCGCCATGGCCTGAAGGAAGGCCGATGAGGGCATAGACCCCTCCACCATTAGAACTGCAGAAATTGGAGGCGCGGCGACCGGCGGCACCACTGTGGGCGCCTCAGCAGCAACAGAGGGCGAAGGCTCCTCCGGCCTCCGCCTCTTGCGGTTGAGCTGGAGCTCCTCCTCCTCCCAAGGTTTCGGCTCGTTAACGATCGGCCCCATGAGAGGCCTCGCCTCTGGGATAGGATGGGTCATTGCCGCAGGGGCACGGCTCGTCTTCTTCCCTTGGCGGAGACGACTCATGACCTCTGGGTTCGACATGGCAATTTCTATCGGTGGCTCGGAGTAGCGGGGGAAGTAGATCTCTGCCAAAAAAAATACAATCAACCAAATTAGTCGTCTTCTTCAATCAAAGGCGATCGTCAAGCAAAAGGAGATCGTAAACATTTTTACCTGGGACCCTTAAATGGCAGGGAAAGCGGAACAATCGAGCGGCCAACCAATGAGCATCGTTGTTGATCCGGCGAGCATCAATATAATTGTCTGGAAGACTACCGATTCGCTCCCAGACGATCGAAAAATCAAATGGTAGGTCGCCTGCTGCCGGAACAAGGGTGCCTGCAAAAAGAAAACCAAATTAGATCAGTTCAAGATATATCCGAACGAAGGGAGAGTCAAAACCCTTACTCGGATTCCTCTCCCAGAAGCCGGTGGGGGTATCCAGCTCATCGGTGGGTTTGTCGCTCACGACCGATTTCCACGCACCGCCGACCCAACACCACTTTGTCAGGTCGCCCCAGACCTTGTTCGGCACCCCAAGAACCACCCGGCCCGAGCGACCCTGGATGTGGTAGCCACCAACGGAACCCTTCTGCGCCGTCAGCTTAAAGAGATAGTTCATCTCCAGCGCAGAAGGAAGATGGAACAACCGGTGACGCCAAATAGAGTGAAATTGCTGACGATCTGCAACCAAGCGTTCGGCATCAGTAGATACGACACATTCCAAGCAGTCAATAGATACGACACGGCGAACGGCAATGGGAACCGCAGTCCGGCCCCCATGATCAACTCGTTAACGGCGACCATACCCTCGGGAGGTTGGTCGGCACCTTCATTCTCGGCAGGCACATAAAGTAAAACGTCAGAGGGGACATGAAACTCCGCCCTCCAACGAGTCAAATCCTTCTGGGTCGCCGAACTCTTAATCTGACCAAGGGTCCATGGGGAGCAGCCTGCGGCCCGAAACAATGTCCGTCTTATGGGTTCATGAGGTGGGCGACCGAATATGCGCGAAAGTCGAACTTAGGGCGTGGGCCGGCTAATCTCTCCATAATCTCGGCAAACTCTAAAAAGGCTTTGCCGAACACACTGTTCTGCTCCCAGTACAGTCTTATTGCCTCCTCCTCTTCGGCCAGCGAGCGCTTCTGCTCCGCCTCCGCCGACTTCGCCGCGTCAGCCTCGTTGAAGAGTTCTTCAACCTCCGCGGGTTCAATCCCGGCGCAGAAGGGCTCGACGGCCGTCTCCACGTGAAAATCCGCAGAGGTTTCATCCCGAGCAGTCGAAGTCGCGGCGGCGGAAGTGCTACCTGCCTCATACATTGGTCTTCCTCCGGACATATTCAAAGAGAAAGGAGGGGGAAAAGCTTTTGTTCTTACCTAAAGAGTCTGAGTCGAACGACGATCGTCACACAAAATTTCAAGAAAATTCGGCTATGTCTTCTTCTCAGACGAAAACGCATAAGGATATAAACCCAGAAACCCTATCCCCTTTTATAAGCAAGAGCAGGGACTTCTGGGCAAATAAACAGAATCTCGAGGGCTGAAGTGCAACCGTTGGATAAGTCGCATTTAATACCGCCCTCGAAACCCGCGTGCGCGTCGTTTCGAGGGCACGCCAAACGACAAGTATGACAAAACCGTCAGGCTCCCCCAATGGGAGCGCGACACGTGCCCCAGTGACGTTTCAAAGCCCGCTTCCACTTCCCGTTCTTTTCAGCGACCGGGGAGGTCGTCCAAATTCGAAATCAATCCGCTCGAGAGACGATCGTCTGCTTTATAAAAGGAGGAGTCGCTCGTCTAATGCAAGCGATCGCCAGTAGAGCCACCTCACCCCACGTCTTCAACATCGGAGCGAGCTGGGGGGCAATTGTTGTGCGGCAATTTATACGCCTCGAAGGCGATCGACATAATGGCCGGGCGACCGAAGGCGGCATCAAATAGACCAAGGCAGACGTGCCAACCGGAGATGCCAGATCATGGACAAGTGCCTAGCGGTCGACGTCCAGGGCGATCGTTTCTTAGCACCTGGCGATCGCCTCTAGTACCCGACCGATGACGACCGTCCTATGCCACGTGTAAAACCAACATCCGTCAAAGTATGCGAAGACCGAATCTCAAGATGAAGGCCCACGTGTAGATCCGCAAAAGGCGCCGCAAGAACAGGCTTGACACCAGCCCGTCAGCAGCTGTCAGTGACAAGGACGGCCTCACCTACCGACAGACCCACCGAAAGGTCCTAGGAGGGACCTCCCAAGACTGCGACGTGAGGCACATGTCGCCTCCTCATTGGTTCGCGCATTTGGCTGCCAGCAACAGCTGTAGACTTTAAGGAAACAGTCCCACGTGCTGGGACGATCGCCCACCTTATTTAATGCAGGAACAGTGATCGCCCGTGTGGGACAGAGACATCCCAGCAATCTCCTCTTCTATAAATAGGAGACCTCCAGCATTGGAAAAGCACGACGTTAAGACGCTTACACTCAGTAAACAATACATAGAACACTTCATCTTTGTAACAAGAACTCACAGAGCTTTAACTCTGGTTCTTCCGGCAATCAACAGCACTCAAGATCTAGATAACTAGGGGCATTACACTCATTGTAATTGTACTCTAACATTAATACTCGTACCCTAAAGCAGCATCCGTATTAATAATATCTCGCGAGAGCATTCAAGCCCAGGACTAACAACCCCGACAAATCGTGTGTCATTTACATTCCTTCGTATGTGCTCTCGCATTTTATTTGTTACTCACCCATAGCCATATCCAGCAAACCATTACGTATAATATTTTGGGTAACAACAGACTCTCAACAAAAAATTTTTGTGAGGAAGTACAACCATATAGCCACTTTGACTAGGTGGAATACAATATTTGTCAAGAAACTTAATATTTGGGACCATTTTACCCTTATTTTTCACTTTTTCTCATTTTCTCTCTCATCATGCTGTTACGATTTTCTTTTGGTGTTACGATTCGTTGTTTTCGTAATTGTTTTATTATTATTTGTGGATTTCGTAACGAAACGATTTGTTACGATTTTGTTTTGGTGTTACGACTTGTTAAGATTTTATTAATTTCATTACGAATTTATCTTTTGGTATAATTTAGTGTGTTACGGTTTGTTTCTGTGTTTTTGCATTAGATCTACAAGGTAAATTGTTACGAAATACGAAATTCAATTCGTAACACCTGTTACGAAATTGGTAACATTTGTTACGAAATACGAAAGTCGTAACAACATAATTAACATTGTTACTAAATCGCAAAAAAAAAAATCAATAAGCATAAAAATGACGATACGAAATACGAATTTCGTAACAAGGATACAAAATATCCAATACGAAATTCTAAATTTGTAACAAAGTTATAACCTTATTATGAAAATCACATGTCGTATCATTTATTCTTGCTTTTCGTATCATTATTTCAATACGAAAATCTAAAATCGTAACAAAATATTCAATATGAAATTGAAATTTTCGTAACATGTGTAACAGATCTGAGAAAAAAATAGGCAATAATAACAAGATTCGTATGAATTCACCCATCAGTTCAACCACAAATCGTATCAATTCACCAATCGTAGCAGTTACGAAATTCATAACATGTATACCAAATCTCCAATACGAAAATTTTTCGGCACAAATGTGTTACGAAATTCGAATTTCGTAACTTCATACTGATACGAAATGACAAAATCTTAACAAAAAATCAAGGCATAGTGATACGAAATGATAAAATTGTAACATGGTAACCCAGTACGAAATGAATAAATCGTAACAACTGTAAATTCGTAACCACGTATGCAAACATGTGAAAACTAGATCTAAAACACCAATATCCAAATCGATCGGAAATCACCCCAAATATACCACGAATCATCAGGAATCATATGAAAACTTGTAAATCATTAAAAAATAAATACGAAAATAGCATTATTTCAAGCTAGATCTAGAATTTTTCTAGAGAGAGAAAGATGAAAAAAATAAAAATAAAATCGAATGGGAGGGGTGCCGCATGAGAACGCCATTAATCTCAGGAGTAGAGAGATCTCGTCGGAGAAGGAGCGGTAGAGGTGGTCGGAATCGATCTCGTCGGAGTCAGATCCATGGATTGAAGCTCGCCGGAGATGAAGATGGTGGTGATTTGAGATTCTGGGCTGGGGAAGACGAGCAGAAGAGCGGCGGCATAAAGAGAGCAGCAAAGGCGGCGGAAAAGTGGTGACGGCGAGGGAGAAAGGAGGAGCAGCGAAGTAGAGAGAGAGGGAGAAATGAGCAGGCTTTGGCAATGAAGAAGAGAGAGAGATAGGGAGACGGGGGAAGCAAAAGGGTGAGATAAAATAGGTGGGTTGAAGGGTAAAATCGTCATCAAGTTGTGAAATTGGCTAGAATTTGAAATATTAAGTTGCATGACATAATTTGTAGTCTAAGGGGTCCATATGGCTAGGTTCCTACTCCTCTCATTTTTTGTTTCTATTTTGGTATATGGTCTAACATACCCATTAATATAATAAACAACATTACATCTTGCATTGGTGATTTTTTTTTTCCACTCAAAACACACCTCACAGTTTTTCTTAAAGCCGCGTTGATTCCTCGGGACACACTCTTTGTGGATGGAGGGAATACTTATTTATTTTATTAGAATTTTCTTCTCCATGATATATACTCCATCTATCCCGTTCAAAGCTTGGTAGAGGATGCATATTTGGTATATCTTAAGTAATGATTGATCTAAGTAATAATGATAAATAGTATGATAAAGATTAAAAAGTAAAAAGTATTAACAGTGAGTTTACGGTGTAAAAGTAAAAGATACTTGTTTGATTTAATTGTGTAAAAGTGATAAATATAAGTTTCTAATGAAAAAAAAAGTAAATATAAAACTTTGAGCGTGACTGAAAGCTTTGAACCGAACGGTTGAAATATCCACTGTCCACCAGGGGTTTTCAAAAATACTTGACGCGAACTATCCTGCCCAACTACCTCATGACCCGAACTATGAATTTCAGGTAAATTTAATATTTTTAATTTTTTCGGGTCGGGTACCGGACCCAAGAAAAAGTCATTTAATTGGGCCGGGTCATGGGCCGACTTGGTGTTTATTTCGGGTGCCCAAAAACTCGATTATTTTTTTAATATCTATATTTTTATATAATTGAATTATGTAATTTGTAAGTTTATGAAACTTTATCGTTCAAATAATATGAATTATATTAGGTATGAGAATTCATATTAATGTGTTTTTAGTAAGATATTTATTCTCACTAGTTTGGAAATTTACAGGAAGATAAAATCATTAAATAGTACTCCCTCCGTCCCGCCCAAAGGTTTACATTTCTATCAAAAAGTAGTCCCTTTAGTAAGTTTACATATATCACTTTTTACAATCAAATCAAACAATCACTTTTTACTTTTTAATCTCCACCACTCATTCATCATCAATACTTTTTACTTTTTAATCTCCACCACACATTTAATCATCATTACTTATATCAATCATTACCTAAAATACACCAAATATACACCCTCTGTCAACTTTTGGCCGGGACGGAGGGAGTAATATATTGTCTCATATATAACTGAATATTGAATTAAGCATATATACAATAAAAAAGAAATGATATATAATTTTTTTTGTTAGTTTTGAAATTTAGGTACTGTACGAAAGATATTCACGATGTATTTAGTACTTGTGAAATTAAAACAAATTTTAAAATAAATTTATATTAAAATTACAAATTATTTGTATAAAATATCGAATTATTGATATTAAATTTTGGGTCGAGTATCCTATGACTTGATCCGAAAAAATAGGTACTCATTTTTCGCATACCCATTTTTTCGGGTTGGATCACGGGTTGAATTTTCAACTAACCGTATAATCGGGTATCCAAGAATTTGAGTACCGAAAATCTGGAGACCGGATTATGAACACCTACTGTCCACCATCACCCTTTTATGCAGCAATCCCGAAGAAAAGAAAAAGAAGTGATGCTTTCAATGGGGATGTAAAGTTGGTGACCAGAACTCCAGCTGCCTACAGTTGCGCGCACGCATTTTATATAAACGCTTATAAGGATTTTATTGGCCTCTTTTTAAGACAAGACCAGAAAATGGATGGGTTACTGTTTGGCAACCGTCTTGAATATTTTGGAGTTTCTATTCTAATCTTAAAAGAAAAAAACCCTACCAAATAGATTTATTCAATTATTTTTATTTATTTTTGTTTTTTTATTGGGAAATATATTAGTTCAGTGTCCAAAAGATGAAGCATATTATTAAAATCTGGAAATTGTTTTCTGTCAATGAATTGAGAATTTAAATTTCATTTCAAAAATTATCTATTGAAAAACTTATATATTGTTTTTACATAATTAAATTAAATGATCACAATTATATTACTTAATCTACACTATATATTCACCAATAATGTTATTTTATTTTAATTTCAATCATACGTTGACTATCAATATATATTCAATCTATCACATCTATTTCATTGTTTAGATTAATGCACTTTTACTCTTTATGTAAACATTTAATTGAGATTGAGAGAGTATATTATAGTGTACAGACTTTTATTAAAATAATTATTTATGTATTTTGTTTTGTATATAGAAATTTATATATCTTATTTTTTAGATTTGTGATTTAAAAATATCGTTCAAACATGGTACTATTACATGTAAGCTTTAAGTGAGAGTTAATAGCGGATTATCCTTGTGTGTTTTATAGAACGGGTAGTTTATCCCCTTTTATAAAATGAGTTGTTTATTCCTCGTGTAAATTAAATAATTATAGGCAAAAGGTCTCTTAAATTATTTAATTTTTCCGAATAGGTTCTTTATCTTTTTTTTTTTTCAAATAAATTTTTTATGTTTTCTAAACCTTGCACCATTACCCTTTTTAACACCTGACGGAACCACTAAAACTTGCCACGGTGGTTGTTTATTAGGTGACACGAAACGTTTAGGAAGCCAAAATAAAAGGGCACCAAGTTCATTGAAGATTGCAGAAAGGGAGAAATCGATAAAGGGAAAAATCAATAAGGGGAATGTCGTCAATCGAAATCGAGAAAGGGAGAAATTGAAATCAACCACTGAATTTATTGATGATTGAAATACACAGACAGAAAAAAAACGAAGGTCGTTGAAGGTTAGTCAGTCACGGTGTATCTTGTTGTAAGTGGTCGTAGAAACTTGTTAGGCGGAAAAATAAATTACAACTGGAAAATAAAATTACCACTCGAAATCCAGAAATTACAGAACTCGAGACAGAATTGAAAATACAATGAAAAGGAAATGGAATCTGAACTAACAAGAACCAAACTAGAAATACAAGAAAATAATCGAAACAACAAAACTAGAAACGAAACCAGGTTGTTGTAGAAGTCGCCCGAAGATGCCTTCTGCCCGCAAGACGAGAAACGCCCCGGTAGTGTTCACGGATTGGCGGCTCGTCCCCAAAGGTCAACGACTTTACGTCTCTACAGTAGCAACACCACAAACTGGAGAGCTCCGACGAACTGGAAGAGGTGAGGACAAAGCTCCGACTTATGAAATGCAGAGAATGCTGAACAACTGTTTGAGTGTAATGTTCGTTTTTCCAAGTGTGTGGAATGCAATGAGCATGCACCTATATATAGGCATCTCACCTGCAGGGGATTTAAACAAAGCACTAATGGCTGTCATAATGCAGGCATTCATGCCTGCATTGAATACTGGAGTTACACAATTCAAATGCAGTGGTTACTGCCCGTTTTGAATTTGAACAGGCAGTCTTAATTCCTCCTCATAACGCCTGGGAGGTTACTACCCGTTTTTGGCTGAATTTGAACAGTCAGGATGCACCTGGACTGTAATCAGCTCCTTAACCGCTTGATGGATGTACCTGGACATCCTTATGTGCACATACGAGCCCAACTACGTTGTTGAGCTTGTCCAAAAAATTCGTTAGGCAAGCCAAGGTCAACCCCACGACCACACCCAAAGACCAATTGCCAAGATCCAAGATCCAAGATCCAAGATCAAGATCAAGGCCAAGGCCAAGGTCCAAGGTCCACGGTCCACGGCACGCGGCCGAGGCGAGGCGGGCGGGCGGCGGTGGCAGCGCACGCGTGTGCGCGCGTGTGGGCTTTAAGCCCATACACATGTGTTATTAATTATTACGTGAATAAAGGTAACTCCTTATATACTTGAATAATGATGGTTCATTATTCAATGTGGGATATCATCCCTCATTAATTCACAATTAAGTGACAAACTTTAATTCACTATTTCTCACTCACCGAGAATCGGTTTAGAGAAAGTGAATATACCACGATTATCTCTATAATATTTAATTTTACAAAATAAAATTAAAATCATTAACGATTCTAATAATTCCTCACATGAGTGAAAATAGCCCAAATGTAATATGCAGACTCAAGCTCAGTCCTCAAGAAGCGTTAAAGTATAAGGATAGGTAGTTCGTGACTTTGAACCTTCCATAGTTAACATCATCGGGTACACAGGCGGATTAGTGGCTTGATGCTTTGAACTATTCCCCCACGGCGTGCACCGTGACAATAGTGCTAACACTTGAACACCTCAACATCATTCGTTCTCACGTTTTGTGTCCTTTGCGGGCCTTGGACACCCCTTTGGATTTATAAGTGTATTTCATGAAGCGGCCCCCACTTCTCACTTATATAGGTGATTCTTTATCGAGTATCTTGCCATACTCAACCTCCTCGAGGTCTTTAGGAATCATTAAAAGTCATAGACTTAACCTCACCACTAGGCAAGCTTTCAACACTCAATTGCTCTATAGGGAATAAACTTAGATGAGTGTTTCACATGAACTCTCATAGCTTAGTTCTCCCATTGAACCAAGTTCTTGGGATCTCCAATCACCTTGGTTGGGTTACCACTATGATAATTCTCAATTTGTGGATTTTAAACCCATCCCCTCTAGCAATTTATTCATTTGATCACGGTTTAACTATTTGGTTAGCGAATCCGCTAGATTATCTAATGACCTCACATAGTCAATAGAGATAACCCCACTTTTGATCAAATGTCTCACGGTATTATGGCGTCGACGAATATGTCGAGACTTTCCATTATACACGTTACTTCTTGCCCTACCAATAGCAACTTGGTTATCGCAGTGTATCATCACTGCTGGTACTGGTTTTGACCAACATGGAATATCTTCTAGAAAGTTTCTGAGCCATTCGGCTTCTTCACCAGCTTTGTCCAAAACTATGAATTCCGATTCCATGGTGGATCGGGCTATACACGTTTTTTTCGCAAACTTCCACGAGACAGTTCCACCCCCAATGGTAAACACGTAACCACTTGTAGAAAATGAACTTTTCGTATCGGATATCCAATTCGCATCACAGTACCCTTCAAGTACCGGGGGGTATCTCGAATAGTGTAAACCAAGGTTTTGAGTATACTTTAAGTATCTCAAAACTCTAACGAGAGCTTTCCAATGCTCTTTGCTTGGATTGCTCGTGTAATGACTCAATTTATTCACAGCGCAAGCTAAATCGGGTCGATTGTAATTTGTAAGATACATTAAACACCCAATGACTCGTGCATATTCTTCTTGTGCAACGGGCTCCCCTCAATTTTTACTCAAGTGATCATTTAAATCTATTGGGGTCTTAGCAGGCAAGCTATCAAAAGCATTAAACTTCTTGAGAACTTTCTCGGCATAGTGAGATTGTGTCAATACAATTCCATCAGATTTTCTCAAAATTTTCATTCCAAGAATCACATCGGCTAGCCCCATGTCTTTCATGTCAAAATTTCTTTTTAACATGTTCTTAGTGTCGTTGATCACTTGTATATTTTTACCCATGATTAACATGTTATATATATAAAGACACACAATAACATAGCCGTTATTAGTGTTCTTAATATAAATACATTTATCACACTCGTTTATTTTAAAACTATTTGATAACATTACATTATCAAATTTCAAGTGCCACTATAGTGGAGCTTGTTTCAATCCATATAGAGACTTAACCAGTTTGCATAACTTTTTCTCTTGTCCAGGTATTACAAACCCTTCAGGTTGTTCCATATAGATCTCTTCATCCAGATCACCATTCAGAAAAGCAGTCTTAACATCCATTTGATAAATCTCAAGATCGTGCAAAGCAGCAATCGTGAGAAGCACTCGAATATATGTAATTCTCGTTACAGGTGAATAGGTATCGAAAAAATTGTACCCTTCCTTCTGCTTGAAACCTTTGACTACTAAACGAGCTTTATACTTATCAATTGACCCATCATCCTTGTACTTTCTTTTAAGGATCCATTTACATCCTAAGGGCTTACAACCTTCAGGTAAATCAACCAAAACTCAAGTTTGATTTTGTAAAATTGAGTCAATTTCACTCTGAACAGCTTCTTTCCAGAGCAACCCGTCTGGTCTGGCATAAGCTACTTTGATCGATGTTGGTTCTTCATCCAACATGAATGCTATGTAGTAGGTCCAAATGTCTTTGGTGTCCTAACCCTACTACCACGTCTCGGTTCTACATCTTCCAGATTAGATCTCGATCGCTTACGTGACTTTGGATCTACATCCATAGGTTTTGAACTTGTTCCTTCATCTTCAACTCTATTGCTAGAATTGTTCTCAACTTTATCATTGTCCGTACAAGGATATATGTTTTCAAAGAATACAGCATTCCTTGATTCAATTGTTGTTCCCCCAATCATTTCAGGTACTTCTGACTTGTGGATAACAAACCGATAGGCACTACTGTTCAGTGCATACTAAAGATACAATCGACCGTCTTAGGACCGATTTTAACTTGTTTAGGTAGAGGCACCTCAACCTTAGCCAAACACTCCCACACTTTGAGATATTTGTATGGAGGTTTTCTACCTTTCCACAACTCATAAGGAGTAACATTCTTACCTTTGCGTGGAATCTTGTTCGATATATAGTTGGCTATCAAGACAGCTTCCCCTCACATGTTCTGGGGCAACCCTGAACTAATCAATAAGGCATTCATCATATCTTTAAGTGTTCGATTCTTACGTTCAGCAACGCCATTAGATTGTGGTGCATATGGAGCTGTTGTTTGATGAATTATACCACTTTTGTTGCATAATTCCTCAAACGGGGCTACATATTCGCCACCTCTATCGCTTTGAACCATCTTAATACGACAGCCTAATTGATTCTCGGCTTCATTCTTGAAGTTCTCAAAGGCTTCAATAGCCTCATCTTTACTTCTCAAAACATAAAGATAATAATATCGTGTGCAGTCATCGATAAAAGTGATAAAGTACTTCTTACCACCTCTAGTTTGTACAAACTTTAAATCACACACGTCTGTGTGAATTAATTCAAGGGGTTTTGTGTTCCGTTTTACCGAATGAAACATAAGTTTCATCATTTTTGCTTCAACACAAATCTCACATTTGTTTTGAGTATTGACTTCATTTAATTTTAGTAAATCTAAGTTTACTAATATTTTTATAGCATTTAGATTCACATGACCTAATCTATAATGCCATAAATCAGAACACTCGGTAAAATAAGAGGAAGCAGTAGCATTTTCATTAGCAGACTTTGTTACATGGCGCTTAGCCAAAGCATTAAGTTAAAAGAGTCCCTCCGTGAGGTAACCCTTACCAAGAAACCTATCAAACTTTTTTATGATAATTCTATCTGACTCAAACACTAGTTTAAACCCCTTACTAACTAGTATAGAGCCCGAGATCAAGTTCTTCCTCATATCCGGAACATGAAGCACATTGATCAAGGTGAGTGTCTGTCTGGACGTAAGTTTGAGGTCCACTTCTCCAACTCCGATAATCTCAGATGAAGCTGGACTCCCCATGTTGAGCTTCCTCCCCTCAACAGCTTGATAGTTCTTAAACTGGCTCCTATCAGCACCAACGTGGGCGGTCGCACCTGTGTCGACGTACCAACCACCTTGGTTCTCAACGTGGTTGACCTCCTCGGTAACCACAGTAGCAAGGTCATCCTCTTTCCATTCTCTATTAATCTCGGCGATGTTGGAAACATGCTTCTTCCTTTTATTGGCCTTCGGTTTCCGGCAGTCCTTCGCCGTGTGCCCATGTTTGCCACAGTTGAAGCCATCGCCATCAAACTTCTTGACTGGTTTTTTTCCCTTTGTTCTTGTTTTGGACACTTGGGCGAGCTCTTTTATTGGAGGAACCGCCATGCTCCAACAGATTGAACTTAGCATCAATCAGGCCTTTTGGTTTATGATCATTCTTGCGCACGTCAGACTCGATGCACAATTTCACAATCAAGTCTTCAAGAGTCATCTCCTTTCATTTATGCTTGAGGTACCTCTTGAAGTCTTTCCAACTGGGGGGCAACTTCTCGATCACAGTAGCAATAGTGAAAGCGTCCGGCAGGACCATTCCCTTGACATTGACATCATTAATGATGAGTTGGAACTCTTGCACTTATTCCATGATTGGTTTTGAGTCAACCATCTTGTAGTCCAAATATTTGGCGACTACAAACTTCTTTGTACCTGCATCATCACAACGGTACTTATTTTCAAGTGCATCCCACATCTCTTTTGATGTGTTTATAACAGAGTATACATTGTACAAGCTATCTTCTAAAGATTTCAGAATAAAGTTTTTACAAAGATAGTCTCCATTGTGCCAGTTGTCATAGGCAGCTCGGACTGTGAAACTAGTCTCTCACTACACCAGAATCACGATCTTGTGACTGTCAAAAACTATCATAAATGGCAAAATCAGTCACAAATGACTGTCATAAAATCACCAATCACAAATTTTTTTGTGACTGTCAAAAACAGTCACAAAACAGTGACAAAATCTCATTTATATGACTTTACAATACCACTTTCCATGACAGTCACAAATACCATTTATGACTGTCATTGGCAGTCACGAATTTCCACTTTTGTGACAGTCATTAGCAGTCACGAATTTCAACTTTCGGGACTTCCATGGACAGTCACAAATATCATTTTTCTTGACTGTCTTTTGACTGTTTTTAGAAGTCACAAATGTTGAAAAAAAATACAAAAAAAAAATAGTAAAACCCATTTTTCTGTGAATGCAATCTAATTATTTTTCTCATAATACAATCCAAACATATTTTTCAAAGTATTCCTACAACACTCCAATATTTTTTACAATACATAAAAATCACAAATATCAACTTTTATAAAACTAAAATAGATTCAATAATATTACATAAAGAATCATACATACATATTGATTCTTAAAGATGATAAAATGATAAAAAAATCTGAATATACACTAAATAGACACTTCAACATTGTTGAAGCCACAAAACTAAACCTGTAGTTTGCTAAACATGAACTACTATCAGTAACACATTGGTACATTGGGTCAAAGTCTGCTGAAGTTTTTCCATTCCTTGTGAGAGAGCATCCTCCGCTTGCTGACATGACTGGCGCAGACTACTGCAACTTGCAAGCTGTTGCTCAGTCAATGGCTCAAGTTGAGACTTGATAATCTGCAAAAGGAAAAAATGTAAGCATTTCCCTTTGGTGATACTATATGTTTCTTTAGAATTGGACTGACAGACCCGCACTAGGTAAGATAATATATAATTTACAAAATATTACTAAAAGTTAAAATGCAGCGCAAAAACACTCTACTCAGAGATAAATCACAGAGATGAAGACTCAGATTACCAGCTCTACAAAGAGTAGTGAGACTCGTTGCTTAAAAGATAGACTCAATAAATGAATAAAGCAAATTCCCTTCTGACATGAGAAGTGATGTTCAGCTATGTAGTAGTGTTACCGGATAAAATTGCAACAAAGGAAAATAAAGAATATAAAAATACTAGGATTATACTTCTTACAGGACAAATGAGACTATGATACTTGCATCATCCTCTGAAGATTTAAGTTTGTTATTTCAAACAACCACAATAATGAGATGCAGTAAGCTTCCATATTCCTGACATTAGGAATTAAACACATATATGTGCAGTGAATGAATTACAAGAGACTATGACATTTGGATCCAGACACCAAAACAACTATAAAACAACAGAGTTTAAGCTACATCCAAAACCTGGATAACAGACCGTAACAATCTGCAGAAGACAACTATATTAATGTGGAATGCTAATAAATAATAGAATCAATACACCCTCAATAGACCTAGAAAAAAAATACGCCCTTAAAAAGAATTTTTGCAAAAATAGAAGATCAGGTGCATAACTGATCAACAATATATTTAATTTCAGATGCATACAAGAGAACATTATAACTTCAAGTAAATAGTAAAATTAATTGCCTACACAAGGTACCAAATTTTTAGCGATAGTAGGACTTCATCGTTGTGATGGCTTTGTGAATGGCGTGTAGCCATAATTTTCAACCACATTGGAATCGTAGATCAAAAAATCAAATCATAGAGAAGGCAATTAACTGAGTGAGAAAGTTCGATCAAAAATTAGAATAATTACCAGGGCTCAAACATCACCCTCAAGCTCTCTCCTTCCATGTAATGGTAGTTATTACTGTTATTAGTGTTCCCACCTCACTTGTATCTACGTGCAAGTATTTGACGGAATCAAGCCTCAAGGGTTGTTTCTATACGGAATAATTACAAAGCTACCCCTGAGGTATGGGGTATTTTACAAAAGAACCCAAAGATTCCAAGAACACAAAAAATAACCGTGAGGTTCGATCCCGCCTTAAAGTTAATGGTTTAACTATAATGTTTTAATGAATGTAAGGGGAGGTTTGAAATACTTCTTGCTTATGTAGGGGAAAGTAATTGATGGAATCAAGCCTCAAGGGGATTTTTATAATTTTAGAACTTCTCTGGGCTTCTTATTTATTTCAATATATAATTTTTTTAAACTCAAGTCAAAGACATAATAAAGAATCGTAATGCGCTATATGAATGAGGGTAGTCTTCCCCAACTAAGCTTAAGGCATAAGGGATTAATAACAATTTCATTGAACTATCGATGACCCATGATTCCAACCCTGCCTGCTCTTGTCAAGAATGAATAGTGATACCAATTGAGCTAGAGCTCATTGACTTATCACTCATTATCAATCAATACTGCATAATATAATCGTCAAAATCCATAAGCATAGAAAATTGTGCTTTAGATTTCTAATTGTGCTTGTGGTTTGATTCACACACAAATAAAAGTACTTTTACAGCTTAATGTCCACACACTCCCCTCAAACACTATGAATTTGACTTCTCTTTTCTATTTAGAAACACTACCGACTTATGAATTTCAACTATATTCACTTATGAAACAGTAAATCACTTCCAGTTAAAAGCAGAAGCTATAGCAAACACCCTCTTAAAAATACAAAATATTTAGTCATACAAAAGCAGTTCCACTACACAGTAATAAAAATGAATATTTTGTAAGAAATTTACCTGTGAGGGATGTACTTGAGACACGTCCACACAATCTGTCCACCCAAAGAAAAACCGACGACATAAAATCTCAATCCCAATCCCAATTGATCAGCAAGCTCCTCAATATCAAAAGCAATGCTTTTCACCGTTTGTTTAGGATTAGGATCGCTCTCTCCATAACCAGGTCGGTCAAACGAAACAACGTACACTCCTCGACTTTCAACAACATCCTATATATTAAGTTTTAAAAAAAATGAGTTGGTCCGTAAACGCATTGAGCAACATAAGGAAATATATTATTGTTATTATTACCGGTGATAGAAATGAAGTTATAGCAGAAACATCATGTCTGCAACTATCGAATCCATGGACGAACACGATTTTGTGCTTTAATATATTCTTTGGAACACCAAACTCTTTGTAAGCCAAGAATCTACCGTCCTTAAGTTGTATTCTTGGTGCTGTGATCGGAGGCCCGTCTGCCGAGCCACATGTCTTCGGTTGAGGAGGTCGTGTTGCTTGATAAGCCCAAGCTAAGAATCCCACAAAGGATACAAACAGAACTTTCTTGAGTAAACCTGAAATGTTGCAAGATCAATAAAAACTGGATTCAAAATTGAGGGCGAAGGGAATCGTCAACAAAATTGCTCTGTACATATCAACTATCAGCAAAATTAAGATCCAATTTTCAACCATGAAGCAGCACTTTTAATTTTTACGAAGACTAACAGCAATATCACACTCTGCATTTAAGTTAAAATAACTAATATATAAATAAAATCAGACTACATAAAAGTAACAAAAATCAAACCTGGAAACTTTGAAGAAGTCATCGTCTTCGGTTTTCGGGTGTGAGCCCTAGCAGAGGCAGCTGATATTTTCCTGTTTGTTCCAGCTACCATTGTTTATGTTATCAAAAGTCAAATGACTGACTCGTTTGTGTGTATGATGTAAAAACCCACTTAAAGAGAGAACCCGAAATCCACAAAGACACTATATAACAGCATAAACAAGGATCTTCAGCAAAACGAAACATAAAAAGCCACACTCAAGGCCAAAATAACCGCAATCATTTCAACAAAGATAATAACTTAGTAAGTGACTAAAAACGAACTGAGAAACATAAATGTTCCTTTTCACATCACCTTAGTCAGCTTGACCAAACATTTTTCAAATATAAAAATTGAATCAATTCAATAAAATATGCAATTCTCCAACATTTTCAGAATACAGAATATGTAAAATCTCACCTAAATTTTAGCAAACCAAGCGAATGATCATGCTACCACTGCAAATACTACAGAAAGAAAATAATGGAAAAAACAATGACCTCTACATAACGTAGCCTAGAACACCACCAAAAAAAGATGATCTAATATTTTTTTTTAATTATCTTTTTAGTCATCCAACAGAATTAGTTTTCTGAATCTTCCCCTTCCTTTTCAACATTGCAAAGCAATAGCTTTTGGTGCATGTATAGTTTCATTTAAGACCAGCCCAAATACCCAATTACGAATTTCCAATAAAACCCCAGAGACAAACATAATCAGCACAATACCAAGCAAAGAAACAATTAGGTTGCAATTGGAAATACGGGAATTTTCATTTTTGTTCCGACGAGTTTTTTTGTAACCTCAAAACGAGATTGCTAAAATTTTTCAAAGAACACAATATTCACTCACTAGAATCGAGACCGCCTATTCGGATAACAGCCTGTTGCCGCCTCCTCCGTATAGCTCTAACCATACCCGCCGAATCGAAGTGTCCGTCACTGCCGCCATGAATCACAAACTTCTGTTCGTCCTCACCAGAGAGACGAAACAAGAATCGCTGGTTCACAGCCACCCACCACCATCCCTCATCTGTGCTGAAATCTCCGACAAATGGCAGCGTCGCCACTGTTGACCGCAACCAGAATCGCCTTCCTCCTTCCGGCCCGTGCTTCGTTCGGGCTGTCGCTACGCTGTACTGGTATATATGTGCGTATGTTTTAAGTTATGAGAAGAGGTGCTGTGATAGTGAGATCGGGGCCGAGGGTAAGATCGGGAGAGAAGACAGAGATGTAGAGATAAGAAAGAAGATGAAGGGCATACGCATCGGGTAGAGAGAAAGAGAAGATAGATGTGGTTGTCGCATGTGCTGAGGGTTTGCCAAAATAATTTATACATAAAACTCAAAAGTTTATGACTGCTCAAGACAGTCACAAATATGTGAATTTGTGACTGCTCAAGACAGTCAGAACATTTGTGACAACCATTAACAGTCACAAATATTTGGATTTATCACTATTTGGTCTTTGTGATTGTTATTGGCAGTCATAAAGTTGTGACTGTCATTGACAGTCACAAATCCAGCAAGTTTCAATGTCATAAAATCCTGTTTTTGGTGTAGTGTCTTGAGCACTTGGTGCCGGTGGCGCATCTTCCTTAAGGAAGTTTGCAAAGCCCAGTGTTGTCAAATAGAACAACATCTTTTGTTGCCACCTTTTGAAGTCGGCTCCACCAAACTTTGGTGGCTTCTCGGCGGTAGGCATCATCCTAGGCCCCGAGGTTGTTCCCAAAAAGGAACCACTCGTGTTGAACCCGTAGGCTCTAACACTGGATCCTAACATGGATCCTACGGTACCACTAAAAGTGGAACCAACGGTGCCACTCGAGGTGGATCCACCGGTAGACAGAAAGGGGTTCGAAAACACCCATGAAATTGTTGCTGAAGCAGTTGAGCTCATCATGTTGGACATGGTTGCGGCAAAGGTTTTCACCACGGTCGAAACGGCGGTCGCGGAGGCAGAGGCAGCGGTGGTGTTCGAGTCGGTGGAAGCAGCGGTCGTCATCTCCAGTTGTAGGATTTAGCAAGTAAGTTTCTCGTCTTGCGCTTGTTGTAAATGGTCGTAGAAACTTGCTAGGCGGAAAAATAAATTACAACTGGAAAATAAAATTACAACTCGAAATCCATAAATTACAGAACTTGAGACAGAATTGAAAATACAATGAAAAGGAAATGGAATCTGAACTAACAAGAACCAAACTAGAAATACAAGGAAATAATCGAAATAACAAAACTAGAAACGAAACCTGGTTGTTGTAGAAGTCGCCCGAAGATGCCTTCTGCCCGCAAGATGAGAAATGCCCCGGTAGTATTCACGGATTGGCGGCTCGCCCCCAAAGGTCAATGACTTTACGTCTCCACAGTAGCAACACCGCAAATTGGAGAGCTCCGACGAACTGGAAGAGGTGAGGACAAAGCTCCGACTTATGAAATACAGAGAATGCTGAAAAAATGTTTGAGTGTAATGTTCGTTTTTCCAAGTGTGTGGAATGCAATGAGCATGCACTTATATATAGGCATCTCACCTGCAGGGGATTTAAACACGGCACTAATGGCTGTCATAATGCAGGCATTCATGCCTGCATTGAACACTGGAGTTACACAATTCAAATGCAGTGGTTACTGTCCATTTTGAATTTGAACAGGCAGCCTTAACTACTCCTCATAACACCTGGGAGGTTACTGCCCGTTTTTGGCTGAATTTGAACAATCAGGATGCACCTGGACGGGCGGTGGCGGCGGCGCGCGTGTGTGCACGCGTGTGGACTCTAAGCCCAGACACATGTGCCATTAATTAGAGTTTTTGACCAAACTAGTGTTATTGAAAAAAGTATTTACCATAATAGTGTAGTTCCAAAAATATTTACCATAATAGTGTATTTTTCATTTTTTTTCAATTTTCAGCATTTCATCATTTTTTATGTTTATGTTTGAGTAAAGAAAATTCAGAACTTTTATTGGAACTTCTAAAAAATCAGAAAAAAATCGGAACTTTTATTTTTTAAGAAAAAATTATCTGGAGTAATAATATTAAAAAGCAGAATTTTTTATTTAAAATTCAAAAATAAAAAGTAAAAAATAAAAAAAAATCTGGAAAACTTAAAAAATATGCAAAAAAATCGAAACTTTTATTTTTTTAAGAAAAAATATATGGAATAATATTAAAAAGCAGAATTTTTTATTTCAAATACTTTTTTAATGGAAATTTTAATTTGGTGTCAGAACTACACTATTATGGTAAATACTTTTTTCATCCGACACCAAAACCTTTCAAAAATTTTGAAATCACACAAATTGTGTGGACGGCGTTAAGAATTTTCGTCGGAAGAATCAAAAGTAAAAAAAAAAACTGAAAATTCTGGAAAATCTAAAAAATCTGAAAAAAATAAAGAAATTCTAAAAATTCTACAAAATTTAAAAAATAAAAAAAATTGGAACTTTTATTTTTTAAGAATTTTTTTTCTAAAATAATAATATTAAAAATCAGATCTTTTATTTAAAATTCAAAAATAAAAAATAAAAGATAAAAAAAGATTCTGGAAAATTTAAAAAATATGACAAAAAATCGGAACTTTTATTTTTTAATAAAAAATATATGGAATAATATTAAAAATCAGAATTTTTTATTTAAAATTCGAAAATAAAAATAAAAAATAAAAAATTCTGAAAATTCTGGAAAATTTAAAAAATCTGAAAAAATCGAAACTTTATTCTAATTATAACCCAAAATGTGAATACAGTTTTTGGGTTAGAATTAGCATAAAGTTCAGATTTTTTTAGATTATTTAAATTTTTCGGAATTTTCAGAATTTCTTATTTTTTACTTTCTATTTTCGAATTTTAAATAAAAAATTCTGCTTTTTAATATTATTTCATATATTTTTTTCTTAAAAAATAAAAGTTTCGATTTTTTTGCAAATTTTTTAAATTTTCTAGATTTTTTTTTATTTTTTACTTTTTATTTTTGAATTTTAAATAAAAAATTCAGCTTTTAATATTATTCCATATATTTTTTCTTAAAAAATTAAAGTTTCGATTTTTTGAATATTTTTTAAAATTTCCAGATTTTTTTTTATTTTTTACTTTTTATTTGAATTTTAAATAAAAATTCTGCTTTTTAATATTTTTCCATATATTTTTTTTTCTTAAAAAAATAAAAGTTTCGATTTTTTTGCATATTTTTTAAATTTTCCAGATTTTTTTTATTTTTTATTTTTTATTTTTGAATTTTAAATAAAAAATTCTGCTTTTTAATATTATTATTCCAGATAATTTTTTCTTAAAAAATAAAAATTCCGATTTTTTTTTCTGATTTTTTAGAAGTTCCAATAAAAGTTCTGAATTTTCTTAAAAATTTTTTTTACTCAAACATAAACATAAAAAATGATGAAATGCTGAAAATTGAAAAAAAAATTGAAAAATACACTATTATGGTAAATATTTTTGGAACTACACTATTATGGTAAATACTTTTTTCAATAACACTAGTTTGGTCAAAAAATCCATTAATTATTACATGAATAAATGTAACTCCTTATATACTTGAATAATGATGGTTCATTATTCAATGTGGGATACCATCCCTCAATAATTCATAATTAAGTGACAAACTTTAATTCACTATTTCTCACTCACCGAGAATCGGTTTAGAGAAAGTGAATATACCACGATTATCTCTATAATATTTAATTTTACAAAATAAAATTAAAATCATTAACGATTCCAACATATCTTTCGTTTACGGTTCCGTTGAGTCTTGATTTTTCCTTATATACTACCTTAAGAGTAATTTTGCTATATAATTATATTACGGGGCTGGATCCTCTGCGTACATGCGGCGCAAAGACAAGCAGTGTGCAGTGTGCACAACCGTTGGATCACACACAGCAGGTGTGTGTGTGCGTGCGAATCCATGCCTTGCATGGTGCAGCCAGACCATGTCTGGCACCATGAGGATCCAGATCCTTATATTACCCCTATGTTAGTTGGTAATGGTTACCAAATTTTTGGGCAGTACCAACTACCATATCGATCAACTTTGGTAGTCCAAAAAAATTACTATCGCCAACTAAATGATCGGTAACCGACACTGTTGATAACCAACAATTTCAGTTGATAATGGTTGGTATGGCCTTAATACCAAACTTAATTTGGCCAAGCGAAAAAGAGAGAACTAGACCTAAAAAGTTTGGTAACGGTTGGTATGTCAAGCAGGTCGGTATACCATTTTCTTAATGATTGACAACGATTGACAATGGTTGATGAGGATTGGCTGTGATTGGTAATGACCTAAAAATAAGTAAATAAAATTATAGTTATTTTATTATATATGTATATTTGGTACGGTACGGTACGGTACGGTACGGTACGGTAATATCATATTAAAAAATAGTAAAATACAATGCACTACAATACTATACGATAGTTAAAATTCGATATTGTCTTACCGAATTTATAATTACTATATGCAATTGTTACCAAATTCAGTCAGCTTGGTAATTTTTGATTAATAACTATAGTTGCCGGTTACCAATATAACTTGTTATTTGGTGATATTTTTATACACAATCACACTTTCGGGGAAATTTTGTCTCTATGAATAATCTGAAAAAGTTCATATGCAATCGCATCTTAAACTGATTCTCTCTCTTTCTCATTTTTTTCAGTCATTCGCAATATTGATTTTTTAATTTCGAACCATTGCATTCAATCTCCTGTTCTGTTATAGGCAATCACAAGAGTTCTACACCATAATCTGAAATTTTCTGAAAAATAAAAAAGTGAAAACTGAATTGTTGTTTGGTGTGGGGGGCTATGCCTATGAGGTGCTTTCCCTTCTCGAATGCTAAAAAACGAACCAACAAACGGAACACCGGAAAATTTACACCACGCCGATCATCTCCTTCCGACCAAGATGCGAGGAAATCAGTATCCGAATACGGTTCTCCGAATATATCATCGGATATAAGCAGCGCGTCGTCGGCTAGGATGTCATTAGCAAGTTCGTCTCAATTTCAAAGGCCCAGCAATCTTAGGGTGTTCGCGTTTGCAGAGTTGAAGACGGCTACGAAGAATTTCAGCCGATCTCTTCTGCTCGGAGAAGGGGGATTCGGGCCGGTGTATAGGGGCGTTCTACGGGAGAATGAGGATTCGAGTAAAAGGATTGATATTGCTGTTAAGCAACTCAGCAGCAGAGGATTTCAGGCATGAAATAATCTCTTTCTTTTTAATTTTTTTTTTTTTTTTTTTTACATTTATGGTAACTAACTGAGAAGTTTGTTCATGGGTATGTTGTGAGTGCTCAAAAGGGATGAATCAAAACACTTGGTAGAAAATTTGGCCTAACGTTAGGCCGATAGTAAATTACTTATTTGTTCATAGTTATTGATTTCAATTCGTATATTCTTCTTGTGATAGTTGAATTGTGTGATTTGGAATAAAAAAATATGAACAAATATGTAATTTTAGTAGGCCTTACGGTACGAAAGCCTGCTTCTTATTGGAACTTTTTTAGTTTCAAGTGTTTTCCAAATGTGCTTCTGCATAACCTAGGAGATGTTCAGTAGCATGACATGAATGACAGGAATCCTAGAAGGTGGATATATAAACCCATATTGCTAATTATATAACCCATATTGAAACATGTTTGGTAGACATTATGATTTGTACAAACCCATAAGTATTCAGGAATATATCTCCCGGTGTCCTGATTTACAATAGAGGGTTATATGCGGGTCGAGCATATAAACCCCTAATGGCCCGAAATTTTATAGCTTTTACTAAACATGGATTAAGTCATAATAGAAATCTATATATTGCTTTATTTAGCTAGTTACATCCTACTAAACACCTCCTAAAAGTAGGAAACAAGTGAGTTGATGTTGCTTTAGATTTCTTGCCCTACTTGTAGCTTTTTTTTTCCTTATTTAGTTTTAAGTGTTTGCCAAATGTCTTTTTAATGACTGAGTTGCTTTAGATTTCCGATTCTACATATGGCTTTAAACAAATACTCAATTTACGCTATACTGCAAAGGATTCACATTTTGTATATTTAATCTATGATCTTTTTGTGCAGGGACACAAGGAATGGGTGACAGAAGTAAATGTGCTTGGCATTGTTCAACATCCAAATCTTGTGAAACTTATAGGCTATTGTGCCGAAGATGATGAGAGAGGAATCCAACGACTTTTAGTCTACGAGTATCTGCCCAATATGAGCGTACAAGACCGTGTAACAAGTAGGTTTCACGCACCTCTGCCATGGGCTATTAGATTGAAAGTAGCACAAGACGCTGCACGTGGATTGGCCTACCTTCACCATGGCATGGAATTCCAGGTACGTGCGATTGTCGATTTTTTTAGAAAGATATATTTTTTTCGGTGCAAGTGACGAAAGGGATAAATGGAAGATTGATGATCCTTTCAATGACAGTTGTATTTTGGTGCAGATTATCTTTAGAGATTTCAAGTCGTCAAACATTCTTTTGGATGATCAGTGGAACGCGAAGCTTTCGGATTTCGGGTTGGCCAGATTAGGTCCTGCTGATGGCTCAAGCCATGTCTCGACTGCAGTATGATACTGATCTTCTTTTATTTCATTTTTTAATAACAATTATTATTATTATATAAATGATGGCCTTTAGGTTGTGGGAACTGTTGGGTACGCCGCGCCAGAATACATTCAGACGGGCCGTCTTACATTCAAAAGCGACGTGTGGAGTTACGGAGTCTTTCTCTATGAACTCATAACGGGCCGGCGGCCTTTAGACCGGAACCGGCCCAGAAACGAACAGAAGCTCTTGGATTGGGTTAGGCCACACCTCACAGACATGAAGAAGTTCGAACAGATTTTGGACCCACGACTTAATGGAGAATACGATTTCAAATCTGCGCAGAAGATAGCGGCCATCGCGAATAGGTGTTTAGTGAAGCACCCCAAAAACCGGCCCAAGATGAGCCAGGTTTTGGAGATGCTTAACCGAGTTGTTGAGACGATGAAAGTCGAGAGTCCCGATGTGAATGTGGAAAGATCGTCTCTTTTGAAGGATGATGAGAAATTTAGGGAAGAAAGTTGGAAGAGGAGGTTAATTGGTCATATAAATGGAGATAGCAAGAGTTTAGGGAGGAGGAGGTCATGGAGATCATCACAAGTGTTGGGGACTTAAATCTGAGTTGTGGCGCAAAAGGAAGATTAGTTGTGGAATGCATAAAGAAAAGGTTCTCTTGTATTGATTATGTTTTTATGTCCGATTCCCAGATTCTTTTGGTGTTAAAAAAGTGTTTTTATTTTTTCACATTTTTTTGAGAATTTATCGGTTTTCATGTCAAAATTGGAATTGTGTTTAGATGAACAGTTCTGAAACATTTTTCATGTGTAATAATTTGAAAGCTACAGTAGAACCTTTTAGGCATACTCTATTAAGGAATAAATTTCCATTTAGGAATAAAATTTCCCGATCCCAGCTTGGGACCAATTATAATTAGGAATAAACTCCATAATTGTCATAATTAATATATTTTCAAGTCCCAACTCTAGGAAATACACCTCCATTTAGGAATAAATCATAATAAATAAATATAAAAATCAAATATATAGTAGATTTAAGTTGATTTAAAATACATGTCTAAGGTTGCTTGTGACAATGATTTAAACTTGTGTTGCAACCACATCTTTTAACTTGCGCGTCCTCATTAGTTCGTCTACATGACTATCTTCTTGTTGAATCCAAAATGTTTCCAACTTATCAAGCATGCTTAATGCTTCTTTGCACGAATTTTTTTGCACTTCTAAGCTATCATCTTTCGGATTGTTTCCCTCGTCTTCTTGCCTAATGTTTTGAATGATCTCTTCTTCGGTTAAAGCATACACAATTTGTTGCTCATTTGGATGATTAAGGAATACATCCATGTCCATCTGGTTGTTGTAGTGAAGTTCTTTTATCTGACCATTCAACTCTCTTTTCACTCGTTTGAACTCTCTTTTCACTTTTTGGTGCCATTATATGTTTGTAGGTAAAATTTAATATGATGAAATATGTGTACTATATGTAGTATTTATAGGAAGAAAAAGAAAAAAAATCAAATGTTGCATGAACCTACATTTAAATATTTGACTCTACGTATTTTAATTAAAATAAATTAAGTACATGTATTTGCATTAAGATATTATACATGTATTTGACTATCTATATTCATATACTACCTCCGTTCTCTTATAACTGCAACATCTGGAGTTTCACGTTTGTCAATGCACAACTTTGATCATTAATATATTCAATTCTTTTACTTTTAAAAATTATAAAAAGTTGATATTTTGAAAGTATACTTCGAGATGAATCTAACAAGATCCCACATGACTATATTTTTTCATATGTATAAATCACAAAAAATGGTCAAAAGAGAGTATGTGAACAGTGTAATAGTCAACACGTTGCAATAATAAAAGAACGGAGGAAGTATGTATTAACATTAAGTATATATTTCATTTTTATGTATTTTAAATTAAAAATATATAAAATTTGTCTCATACCTCTATTTAGGTATAACCTCCATTTAGGCATATTTTTTTGTGGTCCCAAAAATATTCCTAAAAAGAGATTTTAGCGTATTAATGGTTGGGTTTACTCTAATTATTTTAAATTTGTATCATATTATATAATATTTCGTTCCATCCAAATATTAACATTTTTTCAAAAGCGGTCCATTTAATAAGTTTACTTATATCACTTTTCATAATCAGATCAAATAATTGTTTTTTATTTTTAATCTCCATCACACATTAATTATCAATACTTTCTACTTTTTAGTCTACATCACATATTTACCACAATTATTTATACCAATTATTACTTAAAATACGTCAAATATATATTTTCTGTCAACCTTTGACAGGGACAGATGGAGTATTAAGAGTATGTCTTGCGTGAGATGGTCTATTTGATCTTTATCCGTATGATGATCTTATAAAACTAAATTTTAACATAAAAAAGGGTCTTTTCTACCGTTAGGCAGGAAAACTTGGCATGACGTTAGGCCGGTACTAAAATCACATATTTTTTCATATTTGTCGATTCCAATCCGCACAGTTCAACCATACAAGAAGAATATACAAACTAGAGTTGACAAATATGACCAAATATGTAGTATAATTAAGATTTATTTTCTTATCGTTAGGTCAGGAAAACTTGGTCTTATATTAAGCCGTGTCTAAAACTACATATTTTTTCATATTTGTTGATTCCAATCTCACAGTTCAACCCTAACAAGAAGAATATAGATACTTTAATTGACAATATAAAAAATTAATTTTAGTATCGGCCTAAGGTCAGACCAAGTTTTCCCGGCCTGACGATAGAAAAGCCCAAAAAGAAATAACAAACTCTACTTTAAACTTAAAAAAATAACAAACTCTACAATAAAGCTAAAATTACTAAAATAGGCTAAGGGGCTATTTGGCAGTTGCTGAATGATTTAGTGCTGAATGATTTAGAGGCCAGAATGGTTGAGAGGCTCTGTATGGTTGAGTAAACCAAACCAAACCAAACAAACCCAGTATATCCCGCTCAGAGCAGGGTCTGGGGAGGGTAAGATGTACGCAGACCATGCCCCTACTTATTACGGTAGAGAGGCTCTGTATGGTTGAGTGTTGAATGAAATTTGGTTGTTTGGTAACTGTTCTGAATGGTAACTCTGAATAGTATCAAATTACCAATTTACCCTTCTGTATAAAAGTAGCGATTAAAAATCCCATTTTTCCTCCCCTTGCGTACCAAAACCTCTCCTTTTTATAAATAAAAACCCTAATTTTTATAAATAATTGTGTATAATATTTTTAAATTTAATTCATTTAAAATAATAATAATAATAATAATTATGTATAATAATTTTAAATTTAATTCATTTAAAATAATAATAATATTTATTATTATTATTATTATTATTATTATTATTATGTGTAATATTTTTAAATTTAATTCATTTGAAATAATAATAATAATTATGCATAATATTTTTTAATTTAATTCATTTAAAATAATAATAATAATTATGTATAATATTTTTTAATTTAATTCATTAGAAAATTATAATAATAATTATGTCTAATAGAGAGGGTATGAATGCGCCAGATAATTAATTCTTCCCAAAAAAAAATACTAATAGCAGTGAAAATGTGTGTGTGTGTGTGTTGGAAGGAATGAGGAGGAATAGCAAAATGTGGGGGCAATGTTGGAGAGAGACACAGAGACGAGATATGAATCATAAAGGAAGGGGATAGGGGAATGACCGATTCAGTGGGAAATTAATGAATCAGATCTGAATAGAATTTTAACCAAACAACCCCATGTCTGACCGATTCAGACAATTTTAATTATTCAGATGCAAACAAACAGCCCCTAAGAAAAAGATTACGCTGAAAGGAATAATAATTTTATGCGTCTTACTTTACAAGTTACATGCTTTCTTAGTGAGTGTATGAATGTGTCTGGTGTATTTTAGCCTCTGCCTGTATATATCTTTAATAAGAATAATACACATCTCTTTTGCTATACTTTTCTCTTTTACCCTCTGTTTCCGAGTTTAACTTAACGAGAGAAAAGAAGGGAAATTGATGGAAATAAGAAGAAAGAAAAAATATTTGGTGTTCCTGAGTTTTTTAATGAAAAGAACGGAAAGAAATGGAAGGAAAACTTTCCCTCATAACTTTCCTTCCGTTTGGAAGAATTTGGAGAGAAAAGAACAAAATGGTTAATTTTCCTTTCACTTCCTTCCAACTCGAGAACACAAAATATAATTTTCTTTCACTTTTCTTTCTCTTCTTTTCTCTCCTAACTTTCTTTCCCTTTCTTTTCTTTCCTTTACTAAAACTCTGGAATTGAGCGTTAGTTTTATTTCAACACGTCATCAGCACGCAATAGCTCGCGAGACAAAAAAAAACTTTTCTTCCTCTCCGAAAATAAATCGTATTAAACAAAAATAAGAAAAAATTGTCCGACCAAAACCTAGCCACCGGTCGTCTCCTTCGTAGATCCAATCCGACAGAATCGCAAATCCACTCTCGGTTCCTCCGCAAGCCACCACCACAATCACTGAGCATGAAACCCTAGCCGGACCACGTCGCTCGTGCTACCTTTCGTCGTCCTACCTCTGCCGCCGCACATCTAATCTCCATCTGCCCGAAACCAAGATCGGCTCCGGCGAAAACCAACTTGTGAGTTTCGATTCACTCGTCTCCAACCCGTAGCAGTCCCGACCCAACCCCCTACAACCAGGAAGCACCCAACCCGTGAACCTGCAAGTCGACCAGACTTAGGGATGTCAATGGGTCGGGTAGGGTATGGGTATGCCTCCTCCATACAATACCCTATTTGATTTGAATCGGGTTTGGGTATTGGTCATCGGGTAATCGGTACCCAATAGGTATTCGGGTACCGGTATACTCTATATTTAAGCATATAAATATTTTTTAATATATATCATATATACATATAATGTAATTAATAAACTCAATTTAGTATAATAAATATCTAAAATATAATATGTTATATAACAATATATAATATATAATATAAAATAATATTTATGTTTAACATATAATAATAATATATTTATATAATTCAAACGGGTATTCGGGTCGGGTAATCGGGTCGGATAATCAAGTAATATAATATACCCATACCCTACCCGTACCCGATCATAAAATTTTGGGTTCGGCCGATACCCGACCCGATTTCGGATTTATCCGACGGGTAGGATCGGATACGAATAAAGTTGACATCCCTAACCAGACTGAAACCCAGATTCCAACCCACCATTCCGCCATGTTCTCGCCCAATCTACCGCAAACCCTAGCCTGGCCCACACATTCCCGAATTGCAGTCCAGAACCCGACACCAAGCAGCCCCGTTCGCGATCCAGCCTGTGAGCGTCGAACCAGTCCTGACCCGTTGCAGCCCTCCCTGTTCGAAGACTTCAGTCCAGATATTGTATTACCTTTGGCCCGCATTCGGAAATATTACATCGTTGAATACCGATTAATAACCACAATATTTGACCGATAGGGTCAAACAACACAAAAATTTACAGACCAAAAAGTCAAGGACTGAAATAAGCGCGACAGTAAGGCCACTCGACGACATAATAGCCATGCCACTTGACGACATAATAGTAATATTACAATTCATACCCACACAGGAGTAGAAATACAACACTATACCCATAAAAATGTAGGAAGTACACAATAGAAGGATATACAACTCAAAGGCGTCTTTCAGCATGATTCATGTCGTACCTTTGAATGCTCCCTCTGTTGGGAGTATGCCCTCGAATGCCACTCAGAGGATGATTGAGTGAGGGCATTGTACTTGTAATTATGTAAATCACTAATATAAGGCAATGGATGTTTCTTTATTTACTAGTAGTTACTGCATTCCTAACTCGTAAATATACATATAGAAACTAGTCCGTGTATTTGAGAGCAAAATGTTCCACTCCTTATTGGATAAGGGGGTCGGCACTGGAAAGGTTTATAGCTCAAATACTTAATCGTTCGCAAGTCGATGAAACTTGACTAGGCGTTAAGTTTATGTGAAGACTTGTATGACGTGTTCTTTGACATGGAGAGTGCCTGTCGAACACTAATGGTTAGTGGGAGCACACATTATAGGTATGCTAATTGGATTAGTATACTCGAACCGACTCACCCTAGATTCGTCACACGGATTTCACTCGGGGACAGTCAATGACCGAATCGAAAGGTTGTGATAGGTATTCGTGAACCTTCGACTTGAGGATTTAGTAGGGATGTGCTTGTGACATCAAGATTTTCATTAGAGTAGTTCGACCCTGTAAACCGGAAGGCCGGGGTCAACCTCGACGTGCATCTTGACGGGCAAGTAGAAGGTCCTACTGAATACCAAGATAGAGTTCTTTCTCCTGTTAGTGAACCTATGCGGTTATTGGCAGATGAGATCATAAGTCTTTGGCCAAAGCATTGGAGCTAGTTGTATTGGATACACGAGAGCTCAATGATCTCGATTTGAATTAACGCATGCATAGCGTCAAGTACAGATAGGATTTGACTGACCGTGACCCTATAACTTGAACGAGACATTTGAAAGAAGGGCTTATACGTATACTGGTATTCACGACAGAATGGTTCTTGAATGATCCCAATCATTCGTTCTCAGTTGGGGTACGGTGTAGGCCGCCAGGCTGGCTAGGTGGTGCTACTACTCTTTGGTTCCTTCCATTGCTAACTGAGACGAACCTACCGAGTCGCGCATTAGGATTGACGACGGAATGAATCAAGCTAATTCTCTCATTATGAATATTAGATATTGGATATCTAATTTGGGACATTGGATGTCTAAATCGATTTATTGGATAAATTGATTTACGGCCTAATGAATTAAATAAATTACTGGGTGATTAATTTAATTCATGTATATAATTATTTCTTGGAGAAATTAATTATATTATTTTATATTTAATATGTTTAATTAAATGGATTAATTAATCGATATAAATACATCGATATGGAATCAGAGTTTATCTGTTTGGATTCTAGGGAGTCCGAAACGAACCGAACTCGTCCGATTTCTATCATGGGCCGCCCCCCCACATTCCACCCACCTTTCTTGTAGACTTTTGTTCCATTCTTTAATGGATTATGATTAACATGGTGGGATAGATTCTCATTGGTATGAGTTGTGACATGTGAGAGAAGTTTAATAAAAGGGATGAAGGCATCTTTCATTTAATACACTTGATTCCATACGTGAACTTCAAGAGGAAAGAGAGAGAGAAGTCTTCTTCATCATCTTCTTCTTTATTTATCAAGTTCTTAATTTTTCTTGGAGGAAAATTGAGAAATAAAAGAGAGATTGTGAGTTATACACTTAGAGTGTTATAATTTCATATTGGAAGCTTCATCACTTAGCTCTAGCCGTATCCTCGGAGGATAGCAAGGTGATCGACATTCCGATCGTTTCTCCGGCGCGTGGCAAGTAGAGACGCGGTGCTTTAGGCGTTGGATCGTTCAAGTGCTTGGAGTGATTCGGATTGTAGAGAATTCAACTAAAGCTTGGGGAATAGCTCAAGAGAAGGAATCCATCTAATCAACGGACTAAAAGGGTGAGTTTCTATATCTCTTGTGAATCCGTTTTGATATTCGTATATACGTAGCTCGATCGATCCTCGTAGGGATTCGGATCGAATTAATTTTCATTATACCGCTTCCGCTGGGCCTTCGTTTTAGGCACCGAATCCCAACAGTGGTATCATAGCGTAGGTCTTGCGATCGTATATACGATATTGGCATTTGGAATGCTCAATTAGATGGTGAATGATTTGGAATCATTTTAGTCATAATCGTGGTATATTTTTTTCGTTCCTAATAATTGTATTTTTCGTAAGTTTATGTCTAAATATAAATCTTAAATTTCTGGGAAATATGATTTATATTGAATATATGAAAGTCGAAAAATATTGATATTGGATATCCGGTCGAAAATCTAGCCCCGGATCGTCGTCGGACGACTTTTTGGTAAAAAGGTGCATTCTGGCCGAGAGTGACTCGACCGTGTCCTGGGTGACTCGGTCGTGTCCGCACCGATAAAGACGCCAGCAGTGACCGACCGTGTCAGGCGACACGTGCCTTGTCTGGCCGGAAGGCTTCCGGTAGTGACTCGACCGTGTCAGGCGACACGGGCGGTGTCTGGCCGGCAGTGACTCGGCCATGGCAGGCTAATTTTCACCCGGCTCAATTTTTTCGTGTTTTCTTGAAAATTAATCTCCCTCATGTTAAATTGGATTTAATATGATTAAAATGATTTATGGTATTTCATTTTATAAGGGAAAATTGATTTATTGGAATACTTGTGGTCGACCGAATTATTTTGAACGTTATCATATTACCGATTGTGTGAATCGATTGGATCGGTTCGTATTGTTGATTGGATCAATGTATCTCTACGCTTTCTATTTATATAGTATTTATTGGATGAATGCTTTTGAATGGGGATGTGGTTCGGAATCGTTCGTTTTATTCGATTGGGTTGTAAAGGCCGTTTTGAGCCTATTTATTTTACTAGAAATGTTTGTATCTAGGATGCAATTTTCAATGTAAAATTTATATGTAATGACGAAGATCGGAGGAAGATCCGTTTCGAGAAGACGAAGATTCAAGACGAAGACTTGTAATTAGATTACAAAGTTTTTGTTTTCTAGGAACGGTCCATGAACCACATATTGGTAGCAACTAGGCTGTGAATGGTTTTTTCATATTGTATGAATGCCACAAACGCGCTAAAATGATTAATGTCTAAAGTGTAACGTTAATCACGAAAATTCTCCCACGACAAATTATTAAGTTTATAAGGTTTCAAGGTTTTCCTTCCCTCCATCGAGTTTTCGGGAAATTGAAATCCAAACCGGATGTGCTATGCTTCCGAGTTATCGGGGTAGTCGTTCGGGGAGGACGGATAAATTACCGGGAGCGCATTGGATGCCTTCGGTTGGAGCAAATTTTATCCCTAGAAACCTGATAGGTTGCCGAATAAGATTCAATTGTGAAACTGATTTGCGTCGATGGTATAAACTTAACTTGTTCACGAACCATAGAAACCGTATAGGTTTAGGGGAGTGAACAAGGGGAAAAAGAAGATCGAATCATCCATTAGATGGGTTGGTGTTGGACACCACTTTATGAAAATTAATAAACCAGAAACCTGTTCGGTTGCCCTCTATTAAGATTTATAAAGAACTCGATCACCACTATGAAGTAGAGCGACGATACTTCCGTATTTCACAAGGGAGTGTGTTATTCCGATAAAAATAGTGGGAGCTGGGTAACAAGAATAGAAAGACCTTAATTCTATACTCAGAACATAATTGAACGAGTCACTAATTAATCTGTCGTACTTAATGTAGACATAATTCTCAATATGACAATGAACTCACTCGCAATTCTACTCGAAAAGAACACCTTAATCGGACCTAACTTTGTGGATTGGCTCCGCAATCTGATGATCGTCCTCAGTATGGAGGCACTGGGATACGTCTTGGAGACGGACATTCCGGCGCCTCCTGTGCAGACCAGAGCCAATCAGGAAGAGATTGAAAACCACAAAAAGTGGGTTAAGGATGACGTGAAAGTCCGTGCTTATATGATGGCTTCCATGTCTAATGAGCTTCAGAGAGCTCATGAGAAAATGACTTCTGCTAGGCAGATTCTATCTCACTTAACCGAGCTTTATGGTGAGCACAGCAGAACTGCTAGATATGAGATATCCAAGCAACTGTTCGGTGTAAGGATGAATGAAGGTGAGAAAGTTGGGGATCACGTCCTCAAAATTATATCCATGATCGAGAGATTGGAGGCTCTTGATTTTAAAATGGATACTTCTCTCCAAACCGACCTTATCCTTCAGTCTCTCCCTGATTCCTTCTCATAATTTGTTATGAACTTCAACTGTAATGAGATTGCATGTAACTTAGATGGGCTAATGAACAAACTGGTGACCGCTTAGTCTCAGATGAAGACCCCGCAGATGAAGGACTCTGCCCTTGTGATTTCTTCTGGACCTCAGAAGTCTAAGAATAAGAAGAAAAAGACCAAGAAGCAGACTGGACCACAAGTTAAGGACCTTAAAGGAAAGGGCAAGGCCCCGATGATTCCAAAAGGCAAGAAGAATAAAGATACTTGTCTCAAGTGCGGTGAGCTGGGCCACTGGGCTAGAGACTGTCCGATTCTTCATGGCACTTCAGGTACAGAACTTTTAGTTTTGGAAACAAACTGTTCTGCTACTGTATTTTCTACTTACTGGATACTGGATTCTGGTGCTAGTTCTCATATTTGTACCGTGAATCAAGATCTGGAACAAAGTAGGAAGCTTGGAGCTGGAGAAGTTATGATCACAGTCGGAAGCGGGCATAGTGTCGAGGCGATCGACATAGGATCACTTCTTTTGGGTTTAGAATCCGGCTTTGTTTTGACTTTAGAAGATGTACTTGTTTTGCCCGAGGGGCACAAAAACATTGTATCCATTCCGGTCATGGACCGAAAAGGTTTTTCATTTTTCATTGATGATGGTTCCTGCAAAATTTATTTCAGAAATAAACTAGTGGGTACTGCTACATTGTTAAATGGATTGTATCATCTAAATCTCAGCAACAAAGTAGTTGTGAATACTATGACTAGAAGACGTGGTAGGGATGAAGCCAAACAAGTTTTGAAATGGCATCTAAGACTTGGTCATGTTGGTCAGACCAAGGTTTACAAAATGGAAAAAGATGGACTTATGGGTCCATTGGGATCGGATCCCTTTCCTACTTGTGAATCTTGCCATAAAGGCAAAATTACTAAGTCCCCCTTCACAGGGACTTTTGAAAGAGCCGCTGATAAACTGGGATTAATCCATACCGACGTTTGTGGTGCTTTGGAAGCAGCACGTGACGGATATCAATATTTCATTACGTTTACAGATGATCATACTAGGTATGGTTATATACTTAATGAAACATAAATCCGAGGCTTTTGAGAAATTCCAGGAATTCAAAGCCCTAGTCGAGAAACAAACTGGTAATCATATCAAAGCACTTCGGTCGGACCGAGGTGGCGACGATATGAGTATGGAGTTTGACAAGTTCCTGAAGGAACATGGAATAGTATCACAATTAACACCTCCACGCACTCCTCAGTTAAATGGTGTGTCAGAAAGAAGGAACCAAACCTTGTTGGACATGGTCCATTCCATGCTAGGCTATACTGACTTACCGATTTACCTGAGGGGGTATGCACTCCTGACTGCCTCTTACATCTTGAACAGATGTCTTTCCAAATCCATTCCTAAAACTCCACATGAGATGTGGGAGGGCAGGAAACCAAGTCTTAATCACATTAGGATTTGGGGATGTCCCGCCTATGTCAAGAAGACTAAGGTGGATAAGTTGGAAGCTAGGTCCGCGAAGGTACGTTTCATTGGATTCCCATCTGGGATGATGGGATATCTATTCTACATGCCTAAAGATCGAAAGATCGTTGTTGATTTACAAGCACACTTCCTGGAAGATGAGTTCATTCCGGAAGGCGGAGCAGGTAGAAGTATTTCTTTAGAAGAATACAATGAAACTCCTCGGGAGACACCTGTGCAAGAAACTGGAACCGAACCTTCTGAAACATAAGTACAACCACCTCATAGGTCTAGTAGTGTGTCTCAATTACCTGAGAGGTATAGTTTTATGCACTTGGAGGAACTGGGTTTCCTCGAGGTTCCAAGTGATAAACAAGAGACCGACCCGCGACCAATGACCTAGCAATGGTGGATGTAGACTCCATGAAATGGACTGTAGCAGTCTTCATGTAGTTAGGACCTTCATTTTGACGAGACGGTCAAAGAGTTTGACTTCGTGCAAAATGAAGAGGAATCTTGTGTATACAAGAGGGTTAGTGGGAGCAAGATCACATTCTAAGTACTATATGTAGATGACATTCTACTAATAGGAAATGATGTGGGAATGCTCAGTTCTGGGAAAGATTGGCTTTCGAGTAATTTCTCCATGAATGACTTGGGAGAAGAAACCTATTCTTGGGATTCGACTCTACTGGGATAGATCGAAGATAATGATAAGTTTTTCCCAAGCCCTCTATATAGATTAGATCTTAAAGAGGGTTCCTTCCGATGCGACATGGAATAAAACTCACCTTGAAGATGTGTCCTCATAGTGAGGAACAATGAAAGGAAATGAGTTATATACCATATGCTTCGGAAGTGGGTAGCCTTACATATGCTTTATTGTGTACGAGACCTGACATTACGCATGCTGGGAGTGTGGTAAGTAGGTTTCGGGCTAACCCACTTCGGGAACATTAGACCTCCATAAAGAACGTTCTCAAGTACTTTAGAAGGACTACAGATCTGGTTCTTATATATGGTGGTGGAGAACTGAATGATGGGATTCACTGTATTGGACTTCCAAGGACAGAAAGACGATTATATGTCTACTTCTGGCTACATTTACTCTTAATGGAAGAGCAGTATCTTGGCTTAGTACCAAGTATAGCGCGATTGCTGATTCCACCAGTTAGGCTGAGTATAAAGCGGCCTCGGAGGCCTCCAAAGGAAGGGTTAAGAAGTTACTAGGTAAAATTCTCGTGACACCTTGTGCTGTGCTGCCAGAGCGGTAGCACAGGCCTAGGAGCCGAGGTTTCATAACAGTACCAAACATATTGAGAGAGTATCATCTCGTAAGAGTATTTGTTCGCAAAGAGATACATTGTGCTGCATAGAGTAGAATCAGCCGACTACGTCGCTGATCCACTGACCAAGCCACATTCTCAGATTAGCTTGGAGCATAATCTGGAGAACATGGGTATTAGATACCATAGTGTGTGGCATTGAGTGCAAGTGGGAGATTGTTGGGAGTATGCCCTCGAATGCCACTCAGAGGATGATTGAGTGAGGGCATTGTACTTGTAATTATGTAAATCACTAATATAAGGCAATGGATGTTTCTTTATTTACTGGGAGATTGTTGGGAGTATGCCCTCAAATGCCACTCATAGGATGATTGAGTGAGGGCATTGTACTTGTAATTATGTAAATCACTAATATAAGGTAATGGATGTTTCCTTATTTACTGGTAGTTACTGGCATTCCTAACTCGTAAATATACATATAGAAACTAGTCCATGTATTTGAGAGCAAAACGTTCCACTCCTTATTGGATAAGGGGGTCGGCACTGGAAAGGTTTATAGCTCAAATACTTAATTGTTCGCAAGTCGATGAAACTTGACTGGGCGTTAAGTTTATGTGAAGACTTGTATGACGTGTTCTTTGACATGGAGAGTGCCTGTCGAACACTAATGGTTAGTGGGAGCACACGTTATAGGTATGCTAATTGGATTAGTATACTCACCCTCGATTCGTCACACGGATTTCACTCTGGGACAGTCAATGACGGAATCGAAAGGTTGTGATAGGTATTCGTGAACCTTCGACTTGAGGATTTAGTAGGGATGTGCTTGTGACATCAAGATTTTCATTAGAGTAGTTCGACCCTATAAACCGGAAGGCGGGGGTCAACCTCGACGTGCATCTTGACGGGCAAGTAGAAGGTCCTACTGAATACCAAGATAGAATTCTTTCTCCTGTTAGTGAACGGGTTAAATGTCCTATGCGGTTATTGGCAGATGAGATCATAAGTCTTTAGACAAAGTATTGGAGCTAGTTGTATTGGATACACGAGAGATCAATGATCTCGATTTGCATTAACACATGCATAGCGTCAAGTACATATAGGGTTTGACTGACCGTGACCCTATAACTTGAACGGGACATTTGAAAGAAGGGTTTATACGTATACTGGTATTCACGACAAAATGGTTCATGAATGATCCCAATCATTCGTTCTCAGTTGGGGTACGGTGTAGGCCGCCAGGCTGGCTAGGTGGTGCTACTACTCTTTGGTTCCTCCAATTGCTAACTGAGACGAACCTACCGAGTCGCGCAATAGGATTGACGACGGAATGAATCAAGCTAATTTTCTCATTATGAATATTAGATATTGGATATCTAATTTGGGACATTGGATGTCTAAATCGGTTTATTGGATAAATTGATTTACGGCCTAATGAATTAAATAAATTACTGGGTGATTAATTTAATTCATGTATATAATTATTTCTTGGAGAAATTAATTATATTATTTTGTATTTGATATGTTTAATTAATTGGATTAATTAATCGATATAAATACATCGATACGGAATCAGAGTTTATCTATTTGGACTCTCGGGAGTCCGAAACGAACCGAACTCGTCCGATTTCTAGCATGCCCCCCCCACATTCCACCCACCTTCCTTGTGGACTCTTGTTCCATTCTTTAATGGATTATGATTAACATGGTGGGGTAGATTCTCATTGGTATGAGTTGTGACATGTGGGAGAAGTTGAATAAAAGGGCTGAAGACATCTTTTATTTAATACACTTGATTCCATACATGAACTTCAAGAGGAAAGAGAGAGAGAGAAGTCTTCTTCACCATCTTCTTCTTTATTCATCAAGTTCTTAATTTTTCTTGGAGGAAAATTGAGAAATAAAAGAGAGATTGTGAGTTATACACTTAGAGTGTTATAATTTCATTTTGGAAGCTTCATCACTTAGCTCTAGCCGTATCCTCGTAGGGTAACAAGGTGATCGTCGTTCCGATCGTTTCTCCGGCGCGTGGCAAATAGAGACGCGGTGCTTTCGGCGTTGGATCGTTCAAGTGCTTGGAGTGCTTCGGATCGTAGAGAATTCAACTAAAGCTTGGGGAATAGCTCAAGAGAAGGAATCCATCTAATCAACGGACTACAAGGGTGAGTTTCTATATCTCTTGTAAATTCGTTTTGATATTCATATATATGTAGCTCGATCGATCCTCGTAGGGATTCAGGTCGAATTAATTTTCGTTTTACCGCTTCTACTGGGCCTTCGTTTTAGGCACCGAATCCCAACACCCTCGAACTGTAAGTACTTTGCATGCATAAGGCATCCACCCGAAGATTGGGGTTTAGCGCTCGAGATATATAGTGCTAGTACAAGTATTATAGCTATATGAAATATACCACGCAAACATCAACTACATATTAAACAATGACAATCATTTATGGGAAAGTTCCGAGAGGTTTTACCATCAAACTCAAAATTTTGAAAACATTTCATCATTTCGGAGTTTTGGAAAGCAAAACGCCTTTAGGACCTCATTCCGAAGTTATAAACCATTTCGGAATCGTTAATTTCTCGTCCCAAAATTCATCGTAATAACACAAGATTATAAGTTATGCTAATACCTTATTCATCAAGTGCGCACCCCAAAGATCCTGCCAGATGGTACCTAGTTGGACAACTCATGACTAAATACTGTCTGTATTCTTCAAGTGACGAACTTGAGAGGCTTTATCAGTCCTTACCTTGTATTACAACAACACACTGTTCGTACTCCTCAAGTAAAAAACTCCAGAGGCTCAGTCAGACCCTACTTGGTACCACACAAATATTGTTCTTGATAAACAATCAAGCCAAAGTAGATCAATCCACTCCAAATTGATCGTCGGTCGATCGTCATCAGTTGGTTCGTAGCCGATTCTCAATTATTGCCAATTATATGAATTAAAGCTATTTTTTGATTCCACAATCAAAATATGATGTACAACCAGACTCCCTTTAAGTTTTTACATTTTACTCATCAACTGAGAGAGGATGCTGTAAGATCCAAGAATACAGTATCCACTTTGATTAACTATACACTCAGAACAAGTCAGATCTTACTGTAGGAAAAAGAAGGCTTAAAACCTTCATACAGCTGACGTGTGCATTAATTAATAGGGAAATTACTAATATAATCGGGACTGTCCAAGTGATTGAGATCCCTCTGAATAAAGATCTTTTGGAAGATCTACAAATGCCTTCTGATGGCCTGAAGATGGGGAATTGGAGACATTCAGCTCTGAAAGCTTACTGTCAGAATACTGGAAATTGTTGACTAGCGATACCATGGCTATGTTGGTGCGATATCGGTTATACGTGCTATTGTGCGCAAGCGTATTTAAAGGTGCGGAAAATAAATCGACACAGGATTTATAGAGGTTCGGCCAAACGTGCCTACGTCCTCTCTCCTGATCTTTTTCTATAGGCTAAAGATAAACCTCTGCACCTCTATTCTATCGGTAGAGGGATAACCATTACAAACTCGTCTTCTATCGGTCCGAGTAAACCGTTCAATCACTTGTCTTTTGTCGGTTCAAGTTAAAACATTTTCCTTTTATATTGGACAAGAAATCAACCAATCTAGCTGTCTATTGGTACTAGACAAACCTCGCGTGGATATAGATTGCGATTCTAATAATGCCGGATCCTTGATCTTAATAACACCGAATCCAATCTTATCCTTTCTTTTTCCTCTCGTGTATGAGTTTTCGTGTATCACACTCAAACTCTTCTTCTGATCTTTTTCTATAGGCTAAAGATAAACCTCTGCACCTTTCTTCTATTGGTCGAGAGATAACCATTACAAACTCGTCTTCTATCGGTCCGAGTAAACCGTTCAATCACTTGTCTTTTTGTCGGTCCAAGTTAAACCGTTTTCCTTTTCTATTGGAAAAGAATCAACCAATCTAGCTTTCTATGGGTACTAGACAAACCTCACGTGGATATAGATTGCGATCCTAATAATGCCGGATCCTTGATTCTAATAAAACTGAATCCAATCTTATCCTTTCTTTTTCCTCTCGTGTGTGAGTTTTCGTGTATCACACTCAAACTCTTATCAATATAAGCTCAAGAACAGCAACTAGAATGATTACAATGATATTTCAAGTATGAATGATTTGCTCAAGGCTGTTGTGTGGATTAATACCAAGTGGTTTGGTATTTATAGCCTTTTTCCTTCAACTAGCCGTTAGCTCCATTTGATTATTTAGTGTGCGCTAGCTTTCTTGCGTAGCGTACGTTAAGCTCGTTACGTACGTTATATATGTCCCGTAGCGTACGTTATCGGCTTCCAGTTTCAGTCCAGTGGCTTTCATTTTTTCCTTTTCATACGTTGTCACTTTTCATTACGTACGTTAACTGCTTGTTGTATCGTACATTAAATACGTATTGTAGCGTGCGTTCTCATATATCCATTGCATGATTTTGTCAAACTATCTATTTGATTCCTTGACTTTGACCCTGACTTTCCCAACGTTCATCTTGTTTGAATTAAGAAATACTCCATTACGTACGTTAACCTGTCTGTTGTACGTACGTTAAATCACCTTCGATATCGTGCTTTATGCAATGCATGTAGCGTGCGTTAAGCTTGTCTATCTGCTGTCAGCTTTCACTCGTCTAATCAGGTAGCGTACGTTATCTCCTCTGCATTACGTACGTTATGCTCTATCAGGTGACTTTATGATCAGGTAACTTTGTTCTCGACTGATCAGGTAACTATTCCCATCTTGGTTGATCAGATGACTATTCTCATCTTGGCTGATCTGATGACTTTTCCTTCTTGTTGTTTTGTTTTGTTTAACAACTAATCATGAAAACTCGATTAATGAATATTTGGAATAAAATATTCCAACAATCTCCCCCATTTTGATGATTACAAAACAACAACTTGAATTGGATAAAACCTGCAAAATAAAGTGTATATATATATATATATATATATATATATATATATATATATATATATATATATATATATATATATTTGTACGAATCAAAGTTTTCGACTTTGATCGTTTCGTTAGTTTCTCCCTTCTTTTCTTTTTCTCCTTTTCGACTTCTTCTTTTTATTTTTCAACTTCTTCGTTTATTCTTTTCAATTTTTCTCCTCCTTATATCATTTCTCTTTTCATCTCATTCAACTGTTTTCTCCCCTTTTTGTTATCAGCAAAAAACGGAAATGAATGATAATAACATCATGATTAATGTATGCACAAAGGGTAAATTCCCCCTGACAAAAATCTCCCCCTTTATGAAAAGATATAATACTCTCCTGAGTAAAATACTTATTGACGAAAATTAATTTTTGGGGAACCAACCGAAAGTCGGTCGTTGTTCATTAATATGGACGATGTGCGGAATAACGGTTCCTTTTGGAATCCAAATCTTTTTAATTTTAATCGTCCGATGTAGGCTTTTACAACTAGAAATATGATACCCAATTTTTAAACATCTTTCACATCGGGGTATTTTCAAATTTAAGGATTCAGTTTTAAAATTTGGTTTGAATCCTAACTCCTGTTTGTTTAAAGTAAATTTTTGAACCAATAACATTCGTTCAAATTTATCATTACCGCATGAAAATTTATTTGTCAAAACTTTAAGTTCGTCTTGAACTTTCAAAAGATCATTCTTTAAAATATTCTCATTTTCAAGGAATTTTGAATGATCGGACTCGACAATTTTCCCTTTTTGAAGAATTTTGGAATTTCAATTTCCAATAATTTATTTTTAGATTGCAGGGATTTTATTTCGGATAAAGCATTTTAAAAATCGGTATGCAATAATTCGAATGCTTCAAATAATTCGTCTTGAGACGACGTACTAACCTGGCTTTCGACGTCGCTTTCGTCGAATGAACTTCTTGCTATGAGTGCGAGATTATTTTTATTGATGAAATCTTCGTCCTCGTCTTCGTCACTCCACATGGCAATTAGAACTTCCTTCTTTTGATTTGCTCGGCAATTCTTAGCGAAGTGGCCCGATTTACCACAGATTCGACAGTTGTTGTCGAATTTCTTAGATTCGCCCGTTTTGATGTCTTTCTTTCTCCGGTTTAATAAGGTTTGAAATTTATTAATATTCTTGGCATAATATTCCGATTCTTCGTCACTTTCATCCACCGAGATTTCTTCTTTTCTTGACATCTTAGCTTTTAAAGCTATTGATTTTTCCTTCGGTTTCGGCTTTGTTTCGAGATTTAAGGACTATCTTGTAATTTATTAGTGAACCAATGAGGGAACTAAAATCAAGATTATTGAGATCTTTCGATTCCATAATCTTCGTCACCATGCCGTCCCATTCCCGAGGTAGTGATCGTAGGATTTTCTTTACTTTTTCACTACTCGAAAGGGGTTTTCCATAACAAGCTAATCCATTTGTAATGACCGAAAATCGGTCGAGCATGATTGTAATGGATTCGTTGTCTTTCATTTGGAATAGCTCGTAGTCGTGAAGAAGGATGTTTATTTTCGTCTATCAAGTAATAAACTTCAGAGGTCCCGCCGTACCCTACCTTGCACCACCCAAATATAGTTCGTACTCATCAAGTAAAAAAATCTAGAGGCCCCGTCCGACCCTACTTGGTATCACATAAACACTGTTCATACTCACAAATAACAAACTCCAAAGGTCCCGACAGACCCTACATGGCATCATATAATACCTAAACACCACACAGCATAAATCAACAAAGATCTGGAAGCATACACGATCAATCACAACATTCCACACCGTTGACTTCACACATCTCACGAACAATACACAAGCAACACAACAAATCCAACGATCAATAATACAACACAATACATATTCGAGTGTACAAGCAACAAATACAGTAACCACAACTACACATTTCCATGGCAAGAAATATTCCAAAACAACATCAATATGACAAGACGTCATGACGAACAAATCACACAATGTACAATCAACAAGTATGAACATACCAGCACAAATCCAAATGGCAATCCATTCACAAGATATAATTTGTCTAGACAAGATACTTGCCTCGATAACCGACACAAAAACACTCTAAAGAACACAACCCGATCGAAAATCCCCGAGACCTACAACCTATGCGTGAAAATAACAACATGATTACTACGAAAACAACAACAAAAAATGACGGAAAACACGCCCTACACTAGAATGAAAACCCATTAAAACATTTACAGATATTAAATATTCAAGGTTCTCAAGAACACTGAAATCACCAATCGGGTTGAACAAATTCGAGATATGTATATACAATCTATAGAATATGATAAATAACATCAGTTTATACTAACCGATGTATCAAAAATGGATTAAGAATCAAAATTAAGAAAATATCCAAAAAGTAAACTTAGGGATTCAAGAAAAATACCTCAATCCGATGAAGAACAGAGGATTCGATGTTGATGTACACGTCAAGAGCCCTACAAAATTACCCTTGGATGGAATAAAATTGCTTTAAGAGTTCAAATCCTATACAAGACCTTTCAACCGCCGCGAGAAGGAAGAAGAAAATGAAGAACTGGGTGAAAACCCACGTGTCCCAGTTTATACCCGCGCAGATGCACGACTAGTCCCGCACGACCAACTGCTTGTGCATCTGGTCATTCAAGATCCATAGTCTGAACGAACAATGACGCATGACCATATGCTCATGCGCCAGACCGTGCATCTGGTCGTACGTTGCTCTCTGCTCGAGCACCATGATGTAGTTTTCCACGACATTTAATCAGTCAAAAACAATCGTGTGCCATATAGTGAAAATAGTTACTACTAAACCCAGAATTAGATAATAACAAAAGAATAATACATAAATATATGTATATGCATCCCTCAATCATTAATACCGTCGGTTATCCGTCTGCCATCGTAAACAAGCATGAAAAACATAGATGTAAGTAATAAATTTGTATAACAGCTACATTGTTCCATATCAAATCTCTAATTAACTTTAAATAACAAGATGCTTATACTGTCACAATAAGTGTGTGATTTGTATTTTATACTTGCACTAGCAAGATAGTGGAGTTTTGCTAACCCCCGAGTATTCGGGGGGTGGATGTCTGTATTGCGTCCAGGTATTTGTAGGTTGTTGGGGAGCGAATCATAGGATCGGTCCGAAAGATGATGGAAGACGACTATACTAATCACATGAAGACCAGTCGTCGAGTATTTTGGTAGAGTCTTGTTGTTTGTCTCTCCGTTGTATTGTTCTCCCATTTTATGGGGATGTTGATGTGGTCCAACGCCTGCGTGGGTACGAGTTATGAGAATCGGTTATGTATGTTTGATGTGTTGTGGCAAAAGACCAAATCGGTCTAGTGATTCGACTTTATCCGTGTTGGCATGTATGGTTTGTCGTGTTTTTATGTATTTAGCCTGGTAGATCCTCACAGAGAGGGTCTGCGGCGCTGTAATATTCCTAGTCAGTTTGGGGGTGTTACAGAATGTGGTATCAAAGCTTAGGTTGCGGAAACCTAGGCTGTCGGGTCGAGTTGTGTGTTGTCGAGTCTTATCTTATTAGATTTTACGTGATTAAGTCGTGTCGCGGCGCGTTGTCTGAGATGTTGGTCGTGATTAGTATCAAGGGGCAGCCATCATCTTCGTGCGATCTGTGGGTGTAAGTCTCCCCTCTATATATGTTGCGTCTCGTGTCACACGAGCTTGTGTAATTTTTGTGTTATGATGTGGAGTTAAATGTGAATCATGAATACGTACTCTATGATTGTTGATTCTCGCATTATACTGGAATGAAGAGTGGTGCCGATGTATATGTGTGTATATATATATGTCCTTGTATAAATCGTTTTTACAGGAGTAATGTTTTGGTGTGGCTACGCATGGAGAGTTTATCGACGTGATATTTTGAAACTTTAAATGCTTTGGGAAGTCACGTAAATTTCATTATAAAGCATCCTTCAAGAGAGGAAAAATTTTGATTTCCTATGATGACCTCGAGACCGAAATTTTTTGAGAATTCAAACTACTCATATTTTATCTTCATCTTGCATTGCAAATTTTCAAATTTTGATTTTTAAAACTCAAATGAGGTCCATCAAAAATTTACTTGAAACGTGATTTCCGCTTTTAACTTTTTGGTTATGAATTTCGGTTAGTAGGTATGTAGTAATGATGTTACTATCATTTCGACTATAATGCTCGGAGTTGTGATTAAAGGGGTGGTGTGGACGCTTAGTCGTTCGGTATGCACTCATTGAGATAGTTTTCTTGACCAAGAGGTGGGAATTCGGTTTTGAATGTTAATTATTTTTTGATGGTTATTTGCGTAATGTTATAATTATGTGAACTGTTGGTGTTTGGATTTGTACGCTGTTGTTTATTTGTAACCTTCGATTTTGGTATGGTTTGGCATATGTTCATAGTGTGTTGCTGAATTGTAGCAATTAGCACACGCCAAGTGTGCAGCTAGCGCATGCTATTATGGCATGGCTAGCGCACGCTAAGTCTCTGTTGTAGCGCGCTAATCAGTCTGGACATAATCTTTGGTACTGCATTTTGGCCGTTAGGTCTAACTTTTGCGATTGTTAGACCGATCATTTGTGGTCGTATTCTATGTGTGTTATCCAATGACAACAATTGTTGTGTGTGATTACGTGATTTTCGTTGCGTTAAGTGGTTACTTGTTAATATGCCGAGGGGCAGAGGTCGTGGTCGCAACTGTGGTACGGATGGCCACGGGGATCAGATGCAGGATCGAGAGAATATTGCCAGGAATGACATTGGTATTAGTGTTGCTACTATACTGCAACAAGTAGCAGCACAGATGACTCAGTTGATCCAGGCGGTTTAATGCAACACCGACGCGACTCAGAACATCGATGTAAATCAATGGCTTCGAGAGGTAATCCGTATGAATCCCCCTCGATTCGCTGGTGCTGCAGATGCGTTGGACTGGGACGGTTGGCTTTTCCAGTTGTGAAAGATATTCGAGGCTGTCGATTGTCCCGAAGAGCGAAAGGTACCTATCGCTCAGTACCTTCTTGACAAAGATGCCGCTAGTTAGTGGGAAGCTGTTAAATCTCGTGATCATGATGTCACGTGGGCAGAGTTCCAGGCGTTTATGGAAGCTGAGTCTTGTCTAAACCGATTAGAGGTCATAGGATTCGTGAATTCTATTTGGCAGAACCGCAAGATATATCGGCGTCGCAGGCTATCACCGACTATAGTAAACAACTCAGTTATGTGCGAGATCAGGTGAGAACCGAAGAAGATAAGATCCTTCATTTTCACAGACGGATGAAGCTGGAGATTCACCAGTATATGGCAGGATTTACTTGCACATAGTTGAGGGATTATCAGAATCTAGCCTTAGCCTACGAACTAGCTTCGTTATCGTCGGAGCGTGTGTACGAGTCGAAGAAGCAGAGGAAGTCCGACGACCTTATGGACAATATAGGAGTTGGTGTTTCTAGATTGCAACGTCGTAGTCTTTCTGCTGTGAGGCTCCATCGCTCGATGCGTGGGACTGAGAGTTTCAAGTCTCCTGCTTTGACTCCTTGTAAAGCCAAAAGATGTTTTAACTGTATGTGTCGGGGCATGTTTGTGCGCATTGCCCTTTTCCTCCAGTAACGTGTTACAAGTGTGGACTCATGGACACTGGGTTTAGTTTTGCGAGTTAGTCACCGAGCCTTCCAAGGCACAGACTTGAGCACTAATATCAGGATCGACTCCGAGGAGTCCCTGAGAGTGTAGTCTACTAGTTGTATGTTGTGTTATTTGCTTGCCTTGTTGTTTCGAATTTCGGGGATGAACCTCTTCTATTGGAAGAGAATCGGATTTTTGAACTTCTGTGTCCTCAATCATACTGACTTGTTTGTGTTCGTTGATATATTCTGAACTTGTCCTATCTTTTGTTTTTGTTGATCGAACGAGTTGTGGTATTGTTTCGGATTAATCCGTTTGTCATTATGACTTTTTCCAAATTCAACTCTATTCCTAGGAGTCGTATGTTAATGCATATCTTCTCGTTTTTACCAGGCAATCTATTGCCTCGAGTTGAGGTGTGGACTTCAGAATGGTTATTTAATTTTGTCGCCCGTCGTGATTCGAATATGATTGTTCGATCGTTGTTGTCTCGATCGTTGTGGTTCAATCGATTGTTGTCCGGTCTTGTTGGTCTCGTATCTTGATTTTTGAGCATTCAGATTTCTTCGTAATTTTCTTAAATTCGGGAAATTAACTTCGTTTTCGATCTTCCATTCGTTGGGTTGTGGAATTTCGTATTTGTTCAGCGATTAACTCGCGTTTGGATTGATGTACTGTTCGGGCTGGTCAACCATATTGATTTTGTTCGTTGCGTTTCGTTATCATTCTGGTGTAGCGATATGGATGGTAGCAGCCATGTGCTGCATGTGATTCGTTGCAGGTTGACGGCAACGGATAGCGTATGTTATCTGGAATTATTTTACGTTGATCGTTCTATGTTTCAAGTTTCGGGGACGAAACTTCTTTTAAGAGGAGTAGAATGTAATACCCGAGATCTTCGTTCCAGTTTTGTTGAGTTTTCTGGGTTTTATCGGATTGTTATTGTCCACATCATTGGAATTTTGTGCCATATTTTGGGTGTGCCTTGTTGGGACATGTGTTTGGAGGCGTTCAGATCACTATGTGAGTTTTTGGTTTATTATGGTGTAGCGCACGCTAACACTTGTGGCGTAGCGCGCGCTACTGTGTTGTGGTTTGTGCACGCTACCGGATGTGTAGTGCATACTAACTGGCAGTCCAGGAGCTACTGGACTGGGACTGGAGTCTTGTTAGCGCACGCTAAGGTTGGTAGCTAGCGCACGCTATCGACTGCTTAGCGCATGCTAATTCTTCTTTCTAGTGCACGCTACCTGGTAGGTGCAGATCTGTCCAGGAGCTACTGGCTGGATCTGTGACTCGTTAGCGCACGCTAACCGTGTTACAAATGGGTTGTTTTGAGGCGTTGACCCCGTTAGCGCGCGCTAATGAGTATGTTTAGCGCACGTTAATAACTGTCCAGTATAAATACTGGACAACATCGTTAATTCATCATTTCTCACCCTTTTTCATCTCTTTCCGACGGGAGGGAGCTCATGAGGCGATTTTGAGCGATCATCAAGCTTCATCTTGGGGCGGATTTGCATGTGTTTAACAACATCTAATCATCTCCTTTGCTCAAATCAAGGTAATCTCTTGTTAGAACCATAGTTCTTGAATTTTGGGGGTTTCTCCTTGGTTCTTCGATTTAATCCAAGGATGATGGATCGATTATGTAATTCTTGTTGTCTTGGTCATGATCTTCGGATTTTTGAACTCATTCATGATTTTATATCACCTGGAATAATGATTCTTGACTCCTTGAGAACACTTAGATCCTTGTTGTTCTTAGTGTTGATTTGGATTCCGATTAGTTTGTTGATTCGTGATGGTATTGTTCTCGTAGTATTCGGGGGACTGTCGAGATTCTTGATCATTATTTGGAAGCTCAAGGGTTGCTGAACTCGTCCGTTCGTCGTTTCGTTGCTCGTGGTTTTGAGGCAAGTATCTTGCCCATACACTTCGGATTTCGTGAGATATAATAAATTGTGGCTCTATGTGCAAATTGAATGTTTTATTGAACTTCCAAAAGGATCGATATATATTCTCGATAAGTGTTTTCTTCCAAGATTAACTTGAGTGTTGAGAACGAATGTGTTGTTCTGAGAATGGGTATTAGTATTTGTGCCTGGTTTTCGTGTGGTATTGTTAGATGACTGTCGTCACGATGGTGTGTGGTGTGGTGTGGTTTCCCATTGGGTTTTTCACTCAGGGATGTCTCAAGGAGGCTCCGAGGTCCGTGGCTTACTAGCACGGGATGCGAATAACCCTTGGGAGGATGTCGATGTGAATATTTGGGTCTTGGACCCCGCGATTTGTGATTAGAATTGTATTTTGGAAATAACCTCTGGGCTGTGTCCCAAAATGGTTTTCGCAAGGCTGGGAATTCTTTAAAACATTTTACTAGCTGGTTACCTCGTTTCATTCCTACCTTTCATAGGTTGTAGATTATATCGTTACTCTTGCTTGCGTCCGAGTACGGAGGCCATTCTAGTGAGTACTCTGAGTATATGGTTTATAGTCCTTTGCATTGGAAGTCGGATAATACCACTGAGTGTGAGATTTATATTCGTTCACTCTGAGAGGGCCTGACGGGGCCGAGGAGGGTTCCGCTAATGACGGTTCCGCGAACATTTATGTTACCCACTCCGAGAGGACCCGACGGGATCGAGGAGGGATTCGCGTATTGTCGGATCCACGGTTAACCAGGAGTATTTTTAGCCTTGTGGCTTGATGCATTGTTGTGATATGTCCGGAGTATCACAATGTTTTGACTTTCCATAATGCTTGGGATGTAATACATACTCATCAGAGGTACTTGGACTGGAATGGCTTAAGAATGATGTGTTGTGTGTAATTGGTCCTCGGTTGTGAATTGATGTCTGACTATAGTTTTCGTGATTATTTTCCAATCAAAAACTCCCGGGATTCGAATTTGTTTTCAAAGTGCTTACTGGTTGAATTCTACTTTCCAGACTTGAACTATTTTAACTAAATGAAACATCTCGGGAAGTCTTTCTAAATTAATCAAGTTATTGTATTCCCAGAATATGATATGTATGGCTCGTATTTGTATTTTATACTTGCACTAGCAAAATAGTGGAGTTTTGCTAACCCCCGAGTATTCGGGGGGTGGATGTCTATATTGCGTCCAGGTATTTGCAGGTTCTTGGGGAGCGAATCACAGTATCGGTATGAAGGATGATGGAAGACGATGATACTAATCACATGAAGACTAGTCGTCGAATATTTTGGTAGAGTCTTGTTGTTTATCTCTCCGTTGTATTGTTCTCCTATTTTATAGGGATGTTGATGTGGTCCAACCCCTGCGTAGGTACGAGTTATGAGAATCAGTTATGTATGTTTGATATGTTGTGTTGTGGCAAAAGACCAAATGGGTCTAGTGATTCGACTTTAGTCGTGTTGGCATGTATGGTTTGTCGTGTTTTTCTGTATTTAACCTGGTAGATCCTCACAGAGAGGGTTTGTGGCACTGTAATATTCCTAATCGGTTTGGGGGTGTTACATCTAGGAGGTACCTCTCCGATACCAATTGTTGGTGCGATATCGGTTATACGCGCTATTGTGCTGAAGCGTATTTAAAGGTGCAGAAAATAAATCGACACAGGATTTATAGAGGTTCGGCCAAACGTGCCTACGTCCTCTCTTCTGATCTTTTTCTATAGGCTAAAGATAAACCTCTGCACCTCTCTTCTATCGGTCGAGGGATAACCGTTACAAACTCATCTTCTATCGGCCCGAGTAAACCGTTTAATTACTTGTCCTTTTGTCGGTCCAAGTTAAACATTTTCTTTTTCTATTGGACAAGGAATCAACCAATCTAGCTTTCTATGGGTACTAGACAAACCTCACGTGGATATAGATTGCGATTCTAATAATGCCGTATCCTTGATCCTAATAACACTAAATCCAATCTTATCCTTTCTTTTTCCTCTCGTGTATGAGTTTTCGTATATCACACTCAAACTCTTATCAATATAAACTCAAGAACAAAAACTAGAATAATTACAATGATATCTCTAGTATGAATGATTTGCTCAAGGTTGTTGTGTGGATTAATACCAAGTGGTTTGGTATTTATAGCCTTTTTCCTCCAACTAGCCGTTAGCTCCATTTGACTATTTAGCGTGCGCTAGCTTTCTTGAGTAGCGTACGTTAAGCTCGTTACGTACGTTATAGATGTCCTGTAGCGTATGTTATCGGATTCCAGTTTCAGTCTAGTGGCTTTCGTTTCTTTCTTTTCGTACATTGTCACTTTTCATTACGTACGTTAACTGCTTGCTGTAGCATACATTAATTACGTATTGTAGCGTGCGTTAACTCATATATCCATTGCATGATTTTGTCAAACTATCCATTTGATTCCTTGACTTTGACCCTGACTTTCCTAACGTTCATCTTGTTTGAATTCAGAAACACTCCATTATGTACGTTAACCTGTCTGTGTTACGTATGTTAAATCGCCTTCGATAGCGTGCGCTATGTAATGCATGTAGAGTGCGTTAAGCTTGTCTATCTGCTGTCAGCTTTCACTCGTCTGATCAGGTAGCGTACGTTATCTCCTCTATGTTACGTACGTTATGCTCTATCAGGTGACTTTATGATCAGGTAACTTTGTTCTCGACTGATCAGGTAACTATTCCCATTTTGGCTGATCAGATGACTTTTCTCATCTTGGCTGATCAGATGACTTTTCCTTCTTGTTGTTTTGTTTTGTTTAACAACTAATCATCAAAACTCGATTAATGAATATTTGGAATAAAATATCCCAACAGGCTACCTACGTCCATCATTCGTGCCACAAGAAGAATTTCACTCTCCCGTATGTCTACCTGCACGATTTTTGTTGCCGGGTTGTTGAGAACCGGACTGGTGCATTTGAAATGTGCACCAACCTGTGATTCAGAATGATGGTTGCCATCGTGTCTGGACAAAAGGTAAATTGGTGCCAAATGATTCTGAAACGTATTCAGGATGAAGTTTCCAAGCCTGAATCCGCCAAGAAGTCGTTTTGCCTCATCCTGAATCACATTCTCACTCGTTGCGGAGTGAAGCAATCTGCTTATGCCAAGATTGGCACTCAAACATTCATTGGTGGGATCCGACCCACCGTCTTTAACAAATCACCGCTCATTGCTAAGAGGCCCAACCCTCACAGCATGCCCATTTCAAGTGCTCTGATGGATGTCACTTTGAAAATCTCGGGCGATGGGAAGAAAAGAGAAGTATTCTCAACAATAGCTCTTCTCAAGCTGTCGAGAAGAAGGAAAAGAAGACCAAGAAGTCTTCTAAGGCTGAGCCTACAATGACTACAACGGTCGCTGTAGAAGTCCCATCAACTGACCCTATTGCTGAAAATATCCTACTAGGCACAAACCCTCTAGAAGAAATAGTTGCTGCTCGTACAACAGATCCTGAGCCTATGGCGGCTATGACGGATGATCAATTGTTTGCCAATCTAGAAGTTTCGGTGAATCGGCTGCCCCTTTGGAGACGAAATCGTCTACTCGAAACAGGGTACCCACCCCTGTATGGAGTCCCTCTCCCCACAGGGTACCAACTCCTATTCGGTATCCCTCTCCACAACAGGCTCTCATACCTGTTGAGGATCCCAACTGGATAGTAGAGCCCACTATTGTAGGGAGTCCCTCCCCCACCAATATAATTAATAACACTCTCCTCCAGGCTCAAATAGAGGAAGCCTACAAGCGCTTCAAGGTCTGGAAAGCCTACAAGGTCGCCCCTTACGACACCTTGTACAACTCGGAAGACTGGAAGGACGAGGAGTTATTCACTTTGGAGGTCACGAACACCCAAAATGTTAAGGTTCTGATCCGCTGGGAGGATCACTTTTGCTCTGAGCTCATCTCAGATTACTTCATGGCAAAAGAAAAGGCCAGACTAAAAGGGAACTCACAGTCCGGTGACAAGGCTCCATCCCCAAGTCACCACTCCGATTCTGAATCTGATGATGATGATGCCTTACAGCCAGGTCTTCGGATCACCCGAGAAGAGGTTAGGAAAGGAGAAATGGACAACCTTCAATCCCAATAGGGCCAGAGGACATCTGATAAACAACAATCCCCGTCCTCGCAACAAGAAGTAGCTCAAGAAGAACATCAATAGGAGGAATCAGTCCCTCATGTCATCATTGAAGAGCAAGCTACTTCTGCCGTACAGGATGCCCATCCTATCTAATAAGAATACGCTGCCCGTGCCGTCTGCCAAGATGAATCAGTCCCTCTTCTGGAACAGGTGGAAGCTGAGAGTTGGCAGGAGGATTCAGTCCATCCTGTAGTTGCGACTACAGAAAATCAACCAAGACAGGATGATTGAGTCCCTCTTGTAGATCCGACTACAAAAAATCAACCAAGATAAGAGGACTTCTGTCTCCTAAACTGATACAACAGCACAACTTTCTGAAGCCCCTACTTCTCCTATCTCTGAAGGTTCTAAATCCGAATCTGATGATGGTTTCCTTCCTGAAGACAGACCACGGAGACCCCATCACAACGTGGTTCTTCAACAGCTTGGAGAACCTAAAGATTCGAAGAAATGCTCCGCATTGTCGAGGCTAAGATGGTCGTCACCCTTGAATACACCGGCTCCAAGCTGACTGACCATGATCACAAGATCGATGATCTGACTACAGTGGTTGGGATACTGGTCGACAGCGTCAACGATCTAAAGGCCTAACAGGCCGAATCTATGAAGATCCTTAGGGAAATTCACGGCGAGGTCTTGGATCTTGATGATGCGAAAAAAGGGGAAGAGTCCAGAGAGGCTGCCCGGAAATGGAGGCCGGAGAGAGAGAGAGATAGATGCAGCATTAGAAGAAATTGTTGCCACTGCTATAGGATGACTGGCGGGACCCGGGCCAGGTCAAGGTGCAAGAGGATATAGGGTGACTCGTTCTCGACTTGAGTTCCAGGACCCCAACTATCCATGGAAGAGTACTGTGTGTAAGCCTTCTGAGATTTTGCTGCCAACAGACCGACAGCCTTCAGCAGAAGATCTGAAGAACTGGAATAAAAATGAACTGATGAGATACTTTTGTACTCTCATCAGGGAATCTGCCATATTCAACAAATTTAAAACTCTGGAGGATGCCACAAATGAATTCTCAAGGCTATTGGCAGAAAGAAAGCTTCCCCTACAATTGAAGATGAAATCCTAGCACTAGAAGGGTGAACGGGTCACCCATCCGGAAGATTGGATCCTTGCCTACGATATATCCCATGAAGGACGAAGCATCTAAAGCGATCGAGGCAATGAATCCTTAGTCAACTGGTGGAGTGGAACTGAACATGACCCCACTTTGAAGCCTTAGAAGCATTCTTACTATAGGAACTAGCCTATGTTGGTTATTCACTGTATTTCTTTCTATTGTATGCTTACCGATGCAATATTTTATCTTTGTATTTTTTGGTATCTTTCAAGCCAAGTAATTTCCCATTATCAATAAAATTTAATTCCTTGAAATATTACAGCACGTAATCTACTCTTACTATTTTTACTGTGTTGATTACGAAGTATTGTCATATTTCAACAAGTACAAACTTGTTAATTCACAAGTTGTAAGAACTTGTCTGCGAACACTTCATAGATTAAGTTGTATTCAATCTAGATTACATCATGTAAGATTGTTCCTACGCGCCAATCATAAGTTAAGTTGTAATACACTTAGTCATGTAGGATTTTCATTTTAGAACTTTCCTGCAAGCAGTTCAAATTTCTAGACTGTCATGAAGATGAAATCTTTCGAACAGAAGACTTGAAGACAGCCTCTCTGTATCTAGAGGAAGTTTTGGCATTATCAAAAAGGGATAAATTGTTAGGATAAGTACTCCTGTTTTGATAAACGCCAACGTACAACAAAGAAGTCTTCAGAAGTCAGAATATCGCTAAGTATGGAAGCTGGTAGGAAACTCAGTACATCCCATCCATATAGCAAGAGATCTTCTACAGAGTCCAATCCTACAGAGCTAACATCTTCATACATCAGAAGTTAAGTACATTGGATACAGCAGTTGGCTATAGGTGTTTTACTTAGGAAAAGTAAAACATATCGAACAGGAAGAAAAGCTTTAAACTGTTGTGAGATAAACATTATTTATTCATAAAGTATTCACGGTTAAAGCAGCATTTCTTGATGATAGGACATCATTTAATGCAGCCGGAAGAGAACAATCTGAACACGCTGAAGAGCATTTAATGCAAAGTCAAAAAGAATGTCAGAAGCATTAAATGCGAGCTGCTCTAAATTCAAACATTCAGCAGCCGCCAATCAAAGACGTCTAAATCTCACCAACCGGACAACGGCTACATTTATAAAGGATCTATTTCCAAAGTTATAAATAGCCCCAAGCAAGAGGACATTGTTCACTTACTTTTACTTATTCTCACACATACATCTGACATATAGATCTGACATTCTAACTATTAAAGAGCAGTATATTTTGTGAGCATACATCAGTACCTAAGCGAAGAAATATACAAAGTCCTCAACACAAACAGCACAGCATACAACGAACGCTCGTAAAAGATATAGCTGTTGTTTGGAATCATTCTTCCATCTTTAACATTGAGATCAATCTTAGCCCTGTGTGGACAAAGTCCTTGCTATTTCAAACCTGTGTGGTAAGAATAGCATTGAAGATGAAACTTCGATCTCTGTGAGAAGAAGCAAGTCGAAAGAGCTGAAGCCAATCTGTGTGAACGGCCAAAGCTATGGTCCCTGTATCAATCCGTGCGAACGATACAGAGACAGATTTAGTTAAAGTCATGTGGTTGTGTACGTAGTGATTTTAATAAACGATTTACACCTGTGTGGAGGACCAGTGGACGTAGAAAGGTTTACCTCGTACGAATTAAATCTGTGTGTTATTTATTTTTTGTCCTTACTGTTTTCATTTAACTATGATATATAGTATACATTGTAAAAACCTTGTACGCATCAACTAAACAAGAGCATACCTAGTTGTTGTACTCACAACAACTCACTATCAGTCTTCCGCTATGCAATTAACTTCAAATCATACAACTTATTATATTTTACCTTCTAAGCTGTTTACTGTATACTCTGTGGCCAATAGCTCTCGCATATTTTCAGTTTACCGGAGCTTCTTTTCTGGTGTGCTATAGAACAGAAGACGTTAGCTGTGGTATCTTTGGGGATAATACGTCAGAAAAACTTCAGCACAACATGGGGCATAATTATCTTGCGAAAATATTTCAATTACCTCGGCTTCCAGAAACTTTACGTGTAATTTTACTTTATGTTTTCCAGTTATATTTTGTAATCAGCTGGTAAGAACAATAGTACTGTTTAGTAGATTTCTTATTCCTGTTGTACTGTAATTTTCGGAATCACCCAACAAATAATCACAAGATAATTACTTGAAGATATCTACTGATTTAGACACTAACTCTTCTAGTCAGAAGACTATCACTCATGCTGCTATTCCAATATTTCCTATTCAGGCTGAAGAGCCTGAAACATTCAATTGACTCAATTTCAAGCGCTGGAAATAAAAAATGCTTTTCTACCAGACAACCCTTGGTTTAGAAAAATTTCTGAAGCACGACATCCTGTCATGGCCGAGAATGAAACAAATTCTGAAAAACGCATTGCTTTTGATTCATGGGGGCAAGGTGATTACCTGTGCTGAAACTATGTCCTTAACAGGCTTAGTAATGCGTTGTACAATGTGTACAGTACTGTAAAAACTTCCTAAAATCTCTGGGATTCTATGGAAAAGAAACACAAGACTGAGGATGCTGAAGCGTAGAAAATCATGGTCGACAAGTTTCTGGACTATAAGATAGTTTATACGAAAACTGTCTTATCTTAAGTCCAAGAATTGCAATTAATTTTGCAGGAGATTCATGCTGAAGGTATGAGTCTGAGTGAATATTTACAAGTGGCGTGTGTGATTGAAAAATTGCCACAAGGCTGGAAAAACTTCAAGAAGTACTTGAAACACAAGAGAAAAGAGATTTACCTTGAGGATTTGGTAGTTCGTCTTCGTATTGAGGAGGACAATCGAAACTTTGAGGGTAATTCGGGCAAGTTTTTGTTACAAACGAGGCTCGCGCAAACTTAACGGATCAGACAACTTCATCAAAAAAAAAATGAGCCACAAGCGCCATGCAATAAAGGGAATCATCTGCAAGTTTCGGAAGTTTACTGGCAATTGTCACAACTGTGGAAAGCCAACCATATGGCCAAGAATTGTAGAAAGCCCAAAGTGCCCAGCGAACCTAAAAAGGGAAAGTCAAGTTCCCATATTCCTGAACACGATCCTGCACCAGGAGAACTTAATGATCTCGAGATGTGTGCTATGGTGTTTGAGGCACTAGAAGAGCATGCTTGTGTTGTTGAGGATCTTTATGATTCCGACAAAGCTGCTATGGTTTTTGAGGTGAATCTGATCGACAATTCAAGAGAGTGGTTCATTAATACTGGAGCTACTCGACATGTTTGCTCCGACAAGGAGATGTTTTCCACTTATACCCCTACAACTGGTAGGAATCTGTGGATGGGAAATTCTTATTCTTCTGAGCTTGCTGGAATTGGAAACGTGGTTCTGAAGTTAACTTCTAGAAAAGAACTGCTACTGAAGGATGTGATGCATGTACCATACATCCACAAGAATCTGGTCTATGGCTCACTATTGGTGGAACATGGCTTTAGACTAGTGTTTGAGGCTAAGAAGTTTGTACTTAACAAGTTTGGTCATTTTTTAGGCCGTGACTATCTTGACTTTAGTCTATTTAAGATGAATGTAATGGTTGTGCCACGTGTAACCAAACCAAGTATTAATGATAAAGATTCTTCTTCTGCTTATATGCTTGAGCATTCTAATTTATGGCATGTTAGATTAAGACTAGGTTGTAAACGAATTGAATCAAAGCGAATACCACTTTATTCGATTCGTATTCGTGAAACTATTCGAACTAGTAGATTCGATTCGAAACTATTTTCGAATATTAAAAGTTGATTCGAATTCGATTCGAAATTCGAAGTTATTTTTTTTTTTTTTGTATTTTTCCAATTGAATTATTTAAATATATAACTAAAAATAAATATAATAAATATATAGTAGATGATAAAAGTATATTTGATAAATATATAAAAAAAACTTATATATATGTATATAATATAATAAAACTATTTTTAATAAATATATATTATATATTAATAAAAGTATTATACATATATAAATAAACAAATCGAATATTCAGAATATTCGAATCAAATAATATTATATTTGTATTCGAAATCAAATATAATACGGATATAAAGAAATGATTATTATTCGAATCCGAATTCGAATTTTTCGATTTCGAGTCAAGTTAAACGAATACGAATCATGAATCGAATCATAATAATTTGATTTGTTAGAAACCCTAATTAGGACATGTAAATCTAAATACGATAAATCAACCTTTGAGTTTGGAATTACTTCCAACTTCAAAAATTGATTTACAAAAGAAATGTGAAGTCTGTGTTGAAGCCAAAATTGCTAAATTACCTTTTCGTTCGGTGGAAAGGTGTACTGAACCTCTAGGCTTAATTCATACTGATGCGTGTGATTAAAAATGGTGCAAACTAGAGGTGTTAAAAAGTATTACTTTCATTGATGATTGCACCCGCTATTGCTAATTATATTTGTTGAGAAGAAAAGATAAAGTTATAGAAGCTTTCAAAACTATAAAGTTTAAGTTGAAAATCAACTTGGCAAAAAAATCAAAATGGTTTGAAGTGATAGAGGCGGAGAATATGTTGCACCCTTTGGAAAATTGTGTGCTGAATCAGGCATAATTTATCAAACGACTTCACCAGATGCGCCACAGTATAATGGCGTCACTGAACACAAAAATCAAACTCTAAAAAAATGAACAATGCATTGTTGATCAATTCTAGATTACCTGAGAATATGTGGGCGGGAGCTGTTTTAACGGCCAACCACATATTGAATAAGATATCATGTAGAGGTAAATATAGAACACCTTACGAACTGTGGAAAAATCGTACCATCTTAAAAATACCTTAAAGTGTCGGGGTGTTTGGCTAAGGTAGCAATACCAGAACCCAAACAAGTGAAAATCGGACCTAAGACGGTCGATTGTATTTTAATTAGATACGCATATAACAATATGGGGGAAAAAAATTTTTTTAGGCCCGTAACTTTGGCCTAGTTGGGTTATAAGGACATTATTTTTTCGGGCCTGGAGAAGAAGGACATTAATTTTAAAAAGTAGGAAAACAAGGACAATTAAGCCCGAAGGAGGTCCGATTGGGCTTAATTGTCCTTGTTTTCCCACTTTTTAAAATTAATGTCCTTCTTCTCTAGGCCCGAAAAGCTAATGTCCATATAACACAACTAGGCCAAAGTTACGGGCCTAAAAAAATATTTCAGCCGTTCGGAATAACTCATCTAACATGAAAATTAAATATATTCTTAAAGAATATAGTATTAAGAATTACATGCTTTAAGTTTTAACCGAATTGTATTTAGGGCTAGTTCATAGCATAGTTTAACAAAATTAGCTAGTGAGTCCGCTAAATATTAATACAGACATAATTTTAATATCTTATATTTATCATTAATTTATCCCTTATAATAAAATAAAATTAAATTTACTCATTTTTTGTTGGGCATCACGCACTACCAAAAAAAGTACTTTAGCCGACAACCCGAAAAAAACGGCCGACGACTTTAAAGTGTCGTCGGCTAAACTCTGCACTTTAGCCGACGACTCGGGTTGCCGTCGGCTAAAGGGTTTTAGCCGATGACTTGATCTAGGTCGTCGGCTATAGTGAAGAGGTTTAGCCGACGACCGAGATAACATTTAGCCGACGAAAAAAAAAAATGTTTTAGCCGACGACTTGATCTCGGTCGTCGGCTAAACCTTTTCCCAAAAAAAAAAGGTTTTAGCCGACGACCCAGATCAAGTCGTCGGCTAAAACCCTTTCCCAAAAAAAAAATCACATTTTAGCCGACGACAAGATCTAGGCCGTCGGCTAAAGCCTTTCGAAAAAAATGGCGTTTAGCCGACGACCTAGATCAAGTCGTCGGCTAAACCTCTAAGTGAAAATTATATATAGTTCAGGGAGCACATTTCTATTCCCGATCTTGTCAGTTATTCCCGAAAAAAGCTTGTGAGTTGCTACTTTGAGTTGTGCTAGCTGGAGTGACGAAGGTTTCTACCGATTGTTATAATCACCATTTCGATTAAGGTACGTATTTTATTGTATTTTTTATTGTGATTTCGAAACTTTGTATTATTCATTTTACATTCGATAGCTTTTATGTAAAACGATTAAGTTTTATGATGATAATCATTATGATTAATTGTTTGTTGTGATTTCATTTATAATTTGAACAATATTAGTTAGTTGAATTAATATTGGAAAATGTATACATTTTCAGGATGGACAAGAGTTGGATTGGGTTACGAAAATGGGATCCAAGTGTAATGGATGGGATGAAGCAGTTTATGAGATTTGTAAAAGAGCACAACAGTGGTAATACGTTGCACTACTGTCCGTGTAATAAATGTAGATGTCGCAGTGATATGTTTCGTTTTCCATTTGATGAGGTCTGGGAACACCTAAAGAAGAATGGTTTTTATTTTTTTTGAATTCAAATATAAACTCGATTCTAAGTAATATTTTTTTGAAGGCGACTAGCTTGACTAACACGACCAATCGTGATGGTCTGACTGACCATCACAGTCTGGGTTCCCGATCGTTAGCCAGAGTTGCGCACGAGCCCATTTCTTCTGATTCGTTGGACGCATTTGCCTACGTGACTCAGAAAGCATATCCGAACCGTCCCGAGGAGCATGTAAGTCTTTTTTTATTTTATTTTGGTAATAAAATAAATGCCTTTGTATCATACTTTTATTGATATTGAAATATTTATTTTCATATTAACTTAGGAGCGTGTGCGGGAGGAGTCTCAGAGGATGCTTGCTGAGATTGCTCGGGAGCAGTATCCGGACTTAGTGGAGACCGACCTCGATTCTGCCATTGGACATATCGATCAGGCCGATCCTTATCTTCGCGCTAGGGTGTGGGGTACCGTCTACCCTCCTAGAGGTAGTCGGTACCGCACTAAGATGATGGGAGCCGAGGGTCACCATGTATTGAAAGATACCCCCGGCTTCCAGCGCCCTCGCGGACGGGATGCACGGACTGCCTATCTCGAGAAGCAGTTGAGGGCGGAGAGGGAGCTCCGAGCTGAGAATGAAAGGAGGACTCAGACGCGGTTACATGAGAGCGAGCAGAGGACTGAGTCGCAGTTAGAGAGTTTCCAGAGACAGCAGCAGGCCATGATGGACTATATGATGACGCTGACTCAGACCATTACTCAGGCTGTACTGCAGGCACCTGCTCCACCGCCTTCTCTCTTCGGACAGACCACATCTTCACAGCCTCGTGACGAGGATCTAGGGGATGGTGGTAATCCTTCTACTACTACATTTCGACATTTAGATGATTTTGGCAGTGGATTGTAGTTGTGTTGTTGTAGTACTCTTGTATATTTATATTTGTGTTACAATTGTGTAAGTGATTTTGTTGACGCTACTAGTATGTTGATGAAATTAATGTTATTGAATGTGTTGTGCGTTGTGTTGCATATAATGTTGGGCATATTATTGATGGTATTAGTTGAATGTGTTGCGCGTTGATTGTTGTTGATAATGAGAGCTGGTGTATAAAAATTGCACGTGCAAAAAATACAGGTTTTGGGATCCCAAAATATGAATTAAATTTTTTTTTATATTAGGTTTTAGCCGACGACTTTACAAAGGTCGTCGGCTAAAGTAATTTATTTTTTTTTAAAAAAGGATTTTAGCCGACGACATATAAGACGGTCGTCGGCTAAAGTCTATTTTTTTTTTTAAAAAACAGGTTTTAGCTGACGACATATCTAAAAGTCGTCGGCCAAAGTTTTTTTTTTTTTATTTTTTTAATAATCAGGTTTTAGCCGACCGTCTTGTAAAGGTCGTCGGCTAAAGTTTTTTTTATTTTTTTAATAATCAGGTTTTAGCCGACCGACTTGATAAGGTCGTCGGCTAAAGTTTTTTTATTTTTTTTAATAATCAGGTTTTAGCCGACCGACTCGATAAGGTCGTCGGCTAAATTTTTTTTTTCCAAAAGGTTTAGCCGACGACCTTTCTGTAGTGGTCGGCTAAACTTTGAACTTTAGCCGACGACTACCAAAAAAGTCGTCGGCTAAACCTTGGCCGACGAATATCGGCAGACGGTTTTTTTGCCGACGGCTGGCGTGATTAGCCGACGACTTTGGGGTTTAGCCGACCACTTTAAGTCGTCGGCTAAAGTGTGAATTTTGGTAGTGACGATCGTTTTGAAAGATTTTTTTTCTAGTGTATGTAGTATTTAATTAAATTTTAAAAAAATTATTTCTGGTTAATTTTTTTAAAAATAACTATTACTTAAAATAAAATCTGAATTTAATTAGTTCTTAGAAATCATGGTTTAAACTGAAACCAAACCAAAAAATAAGAATCGAATAAAATCACACCGAATTTAAATAATTTAGTTTTATTTATAAAAATGAACACACTAAACCGAACTAAATCTATTCGTGCACACTTCTAATCAAAAGAAATATTTCTCACTGAGTTAGTATTTTTTTAAAATACCTTTTCATTTTTTAGAAAATTTAAAAACACTTCAAATCTATTTATATTATTTAGAAGAGTTGGAGAAAAAATATTTTTGTTAAAACATCAATTATGTATTTTTGTTAAGAGTATTTTAGAGTTATTTAAAATGATCGTGTGAAGCAAACGAATGCTCCTGTGAACATCAAGATCTTTTAATAAAAAATTATTTAAAAATAAAAGAAAAGAACATTTTGATATCTTTTCCGTCCCAAAAAAATATTTATAATTCTCTTAATTTTTATATTTTTATCGTAATATATGAACTAAAAAAATAATTTTAAAAATATTACTAATTAATTTATCAAAAAAATATTTCAATTATTTATAATTTTTTAAATCAAATCAATAAATTTTTATGATAAAATCAAATTTAATCGAGTTAACCAATTCGATTAGTTTAATTTATTTTACCCCATCTAAAGAATTTTTCAAATTGATTAATATAAATAAAAAACTATATCAATAATATTTAGCTATATCAAAATATTCATGTTTTTACATATTTTTTTTTGCTGTTAATTAGTTGATGCATTTAAATTTTATACATAATTTTTTTATTTTAAATTATTTTATAGTTTTAATTTTGTGATGATTTTCAAATTTTAAAACTTAAAATTTGAGTACATTTCGATTATTAAGATTTTAATGATATGTAATTATTAAAAATTTAAATATTTTTATTTTTAAAAATATATTTCAAAATAATTGAAATAAAAATATTAATAAAATTATAATAATTGAAAATATAAATGGTAAAATAAATAAAAAAGTAATTTATAAACTTTAGAAATAAAAAGTAATTTAGAAACTTTAGAAATAAATGGTAGTGTCAAAAGGATATTAGCTTTTCGGGCTTGGAGAAGAAGGACATTAATTTTAAAAAGTGGGAAAACAGGGTAAATTAAGCCCAATCGGACCTCCTTCAGGCTTAATTGTCCTTGTTTTCCCACTTTTTAAAATTAATATCCTTCTTCTCCAGGCCCGAAAAGACAATGTCCTTATAACCCAACTAGGCCAAAGTTACGGGCCTAAAAAAACATTTTTCCGAACAATATGGCATACATATTTTTGGTACACAAGTTATAAAATTCTAAACTTACTGAGGGTGCTACGATTAAATCGAGAAATGCAACATTTTTCAAAAATATCTTTCCTTGCAAAGATAGAGCAGAATCTAGTTCTAATAAAAGAACATATGAGACTATAATGAAGTCTTCCCCGAGTGGTGAAGCACCGAAAGATGTAGAACCGAGATGTGGTAAAGAATAAAAACAGTTAAATCATTTGGACCGGATTTTATCACTTTCATGTTGGAGGAGGAGCCTAGTTCTATCAAGGAGGCCATGTCCACTCCAGATGGACCACTCTGTGAAAAAGTAATTAGTAGTGAAATGGAATCCATTATGCAAAATCATACTTGGAAGTTGGTTTATCTTCAGTCGAGTCAAAATATAATGATAATTCACAATTTTAGTATCTTCTGATCTCCCTCACACACGCCGCCACATCCTTCTCCAACCGCACCCACTTCCGGCCACCTTCTCCCACCGCCACCACCACCAGCCGACTCACCTCTTCCCCCCGATCACTCGCCTGCAACTCCCAGCTAGAACCGTCGTCGGCAGCCTGCTCCGAGAGTCCAGCGATTTACACACACTATAGGTGTAAATCGCCGTTCGGTCGCCTGCACTTTCCGACCGTTCCCGTCTTCGCCTGCCCCGTATACACTAGATCCTGCATCTCCACAGCAAGCCGCATGCAACAACAACGTTCATTCATGCTCGTCGCCGACCTCCTTCCACCGGCGACCGAACCATAAGCTTTCATGTCAAAGAAAAAACGGGCGTCTCGAACGCCCGAAAGAACGTCAGAATCTGCACTTAATGTCGACCGAGACAGGCCACCTATCATCCGTCGTAGACCGCCATCGCCAACACTACCGTAAAAATCACAGTCGCCAACCGTGAAGATCGTAGCTCCATCATCTGCAGCTCCAGCGCTGACTCCAGTATGCAAGGCTTATCCTACATGTAGTCCGGTCGGAAACACTATTCCGACGTTTCATCCAAAGTCCGGCGCTGCCATGCTGACTTCTTCGTCGTACTCCGCGAAAACCCTAGGCGCAGGGTTGTCACCATCATCCATGGCCATTGCGGCGGATAACAAGCCGGTTTTAATTAATAAAATGGGCGGAGGAGAGCCGTCCATTTTAGGTCAGCCATCATCTTACGGCTGCAATCAATTGGGCTCGGTCAATGAATCTTATGTGGAAGCCCAACCCTGTGAATTGAAGGTTAGGTCCAATCCTATTTTAATTAATCATCACGGGCCCGCTATTCTTTGGCCCAAACTTCATGTACAACCCAGCCCAAAACCTATATCATCTAACCCATTACAATTACCTGGCCCAACTACCAATTTTATTAACCCTCATCTTCAGGCCGGCCCGTCTTCTGGCCCACATGATTTATCCTCCAACCATATTTTCCAGCCCAATCAACCCGAGCCCACTACCCAATATCCTATATCTATATCCCAATCTCATAACATCCCAGCCCAACCAACTCCCATTATTAGCCCAGCCGATATGGCTTTCCCATCCCATCCCCCCATCCCATATTTTCCCAAGCCCACCCCTTCACTCCCAGCCGATATGGCTTCCCCATCCTATCCCCCCATCCCATATTTTCCCAAGCCCACCCCTTCACCCAACACAATTCTTAATTATTTCCTACCCATTAATAAAAAAACCCAAAATTCCAAACCAGCCCATACCCAATAAACCCATTCAGACTACTGCTGCAAATGTATTCCAGCCCAAACTTACTCCCCACCAACCAGCCCTTAATCCACCTCGGCCCATGGAGCCCAGCCGTCATAACCAACCTAGCCAACTTGCACCAGCACCTATCCACTTCAACTCGGTTCATCAGGCAGCCCCGGCACCAACTGATTCGAGCAGCCATACAACCACAAGTCCGCCTGACCCGACCCGATCGACCGATCCGGGTGCAACCGAACAGCCTCGGCCGAAGCCCTCCTTCGCACAAATGGTCAACAATCAACATAGATCGACGCATCCCGGCTTCGCACACCAGCCCAGTTCGACAACGAAATCATTTAATTTTGACGGATCTAAGGTTAGTCCTTTTGGTACTCTCTCCTCCGTAAATGAGAAAACGCGTGTTACCATTTCTTCCTCTGATATGATTACTCTTGCTGCGTCTTGGGAACGCACTCTGATTCTTAAATTCTCGCATGCTGTCCCTTCCCCTCGAGATGTGTCTAAGGGTTTGAATGATATGAAACTGAGGGGTAAATTTAGCTGGAGTTGGTTAAATTATTTCCACATAGCGATTAGGTTTGATAATGATGAGGATTTTAGACAAATTTGGTTAGGATCAACGTGGAATTTTTCTGGATGTCATGCCCGTGTTTTTAAGTGGTCACCTAGTTTTTAGATTAGGACAGAGACTTCAATCTGCCCGGTTTGGATTAGACTTCCGGGTTTGCCTTTGCATTTATTTCATCCACGCGCATTATACACGATTGCCAAGGCTGTAGGCAATCCCATCTTAGTTGATGCCCATACGGCCACACATTCACGACTTTCAGTCGCCCGTGTGTGTGTCGAGATTGATCTTCTGGCGCCGAGAGTGCCCGAGATTGAAGTTGAATTTGAGGATCACTTTCTTACGCAGCGCATCATCTATGAGAGAGTTCCATTGTTTTGCTCTCTTTGTTCTCATGTGGGGCATGACCCGTCCAGTTGCTACATAGTTGGCAACAAAGAACGGCCTCCTCCGCCCCAGCGTAAGAAGCATGCTGTTGTCACTTGACAACAGAAGGCGCAACCAACCCCTGCTAAAGCCCCCAAGGCTAATACCTCTCAGGCTGCTCCTAAGACCGCTAAAGGGAAGGAGCCTGCCATTTGGCAGATTGTTTCCAAAAAAGGAGCTAGAGAGACGGGGATGATCCCTAAGGTAGAGGTGGCCACGGTTCCGGTTCCGGTCAACCGAACCGAATCACGGTTCTCAACTGGAACCGAATCACGGGTTCCACCTTCGGAAATGGGAACCGAATCAACGGTAACTTAGTGCTACGGTTGAGCCAACCGAACCGGCGGTTCCGCTCAATCAAGGTTCCTGCTCAACCGTCCGAACCTTTTTTTTTTTACTTGTTTTTATAATGAAATAATCAATATAAAATAAAAGAAACAAATTTATAGGGAAATGCTTAGTAAGAGTAATAAAAATGAGTAAGAGTACAAAATGCTTAGTAGAGGTGAAAGTTGGTTTGAAAAATGGTGAGGATTGGGGGTTATTTATAAGGAGAAATTAGAGGTAAAATGGGGAGAAATTTGAATTTAAAATTCAAATTTGAAATTTGAAAAAAATTTGGAAGCAACCCACCATGTGCAAACTGCTATAAAGTTGGTTTCAAAATAAAAAATTTGGAAGCAGCCCACCATTTGAATTTTCAACGGTTCCTTTTTTTCAAATTTGGTAGCAACCTCCCACCTTGATCCACGGCCGGTTCCCATTTTTTCAACGGTTCCCGGTTCCGGAACCGTGTAAACCGACGGTTCCGAACGGTTCGCGGTTCCACGGTTGATTCTGATTCGAACCGAACCGGTTATATTTCTGAACCGAACCAATCTCGACACGGTTTGATTCGGTTCGAACCGTCTAACACGGTTCCGGTTCCGGTTCCAGAACCGTCCTATACGGTCCGGTTTCACGGTTCGGTTCCCGGTTCCGGTTTTTTTGGCCACCTCTACCCCAAGGGCACGGCTGCCACCGGACAGCACTCGTACTTTGCATCGTTAGACTACTCTGCTAGAGAGGAAGAGGATTTAGTAGGCACAGATGACATTATTAGCATGGGCAATAAAGATAGCGTGTTGGGTAGCGATGACGGTGGTCGAGATAGCGATATTGAGCGTGTTTTAGAGGACGACATGGAGTCCTCTACCGTCCCACACTTTTCTAGACTCCTAGAGTCTACCTCCCCCTGCCATGATGGCGAGGGCTACACGGATGATCCGATCATCGTGGAGCCTGAGACCCTTGCCATGGTGGTTTACGAGCCTCCCCCTCCTCCCCCTTCTTCTTCTTTTCCTTCTCTATCTCAGACTGTGTGGTCTTAAACGCACCTAATTTGAGATTTCTGAGTCCAGTCTCTCTTTCTCGGCGATGGTGCCTCTTACGACGACACCGAAGCCCCCGGTTAAGAGACGCCTGATCTCTTCTACTGCTGCTCCTGGTGTCACCACTAGGGGGCAAAGTTGCTTCCAACTCCTCGATTTCCACACGAGGAAGAACAGCTTCTCGCGGACCCTCCTCCTCCCCTAAGGGGCGATCTTCATCGCCCTTAAAAGGGGGAACATCTGCCCGGTAGGATACACCTCGGAGACGGGGCCGCTCCAGTCAGCGTCCTAGGTCTTCGTCTGAGTTGGTTGGATAGTTTATGTCGATTCCCATTCTTACATGGAACGCTCGTGGTCTGGCTAACACCGGAGCACAGAAGCGCATTCGACATCTCAACCGTGTTCATAGGCTTTCTTTTATTGGCATTTTAGAACCCATGGGTTCCAATGCTAATTTTGATTTTTATATTCGTTCTTTAGGTTTTGCGTCGGGACTTTATAATCGGTCTAACAAAATTTGGTTCTTTTCTTCCCCTCACTTTCAGCACCAAGTTTTGTTGGATACCGATCAAGTCCTCCATCTTTCTATTTCTTCCCCCCTTTTTCCTCAGTCGATTTATGTCACCTTTGTCTATGCTAGAACTAACCGTGTTGGTCGTTACGCCCTTTGGGACACCCTCCGTGAGATTGCTTTAGAAGTAGAGGGGTTGCCGTGGCTAGTCAGCGGTGACTTCAACATCTTCTTGCATTCACATGAGCGTGAGGGTAATTCTACAGACCGTTCTCCAGAGATTCTAGACTTCGCACAGGCTATTGCTGACTGTGAGTTGATTGATGCAGGCTGCGAGGGCGATATTTTCACTTGGGAGCGCAATGGTTTGAGGGAAAGGCTAGATCGTGCTTTATTTAATGAAGCATGGTCGAACGTGTTTGCGGTTTCTACCGTCACTCACCTGCCTAGACTTCGGTCGGACCATGTGCCCCTTCTTATCCAGTGTCGCTTTTCCGCGACTCGTCACAAGTCGTCATTCCGTTTCCAGAGTATGTGGATCCGGCATCACACATTCCTGGACACTGTTAGGGAGGTCTGGCTTACCCCGACTGGATTATCTGGCATGTGTAACCTACAGGCCAAACTCCTTAGGGTTAAGCGCATGCTGAAACAGTTGAACTGGTCTGTTTTTGGAAATCTTCATACGAAGTTGGATGAGGCCTTGAGGGCTGCTGACGAGGCCGAGCGGCGATATGATTCGGATCCTACTCCGGAGAATAGAACCGCTATGCACCGTTTTCGTGCTGAGTACCATCTTCGTCTCTCTATGGAGGAAGATTTCTGGAAACAGAAAGCCGCAGTTCGTTGGGTTACTGAGGGCGAGCGCAACACCCGGTTCTTTCAGGGTTTTGCGAAGCAGAAGCATTGTTAGTCGCATATTCACAGCATTGAGGATGGTGGTACGACGATCGCTGTAGAGTCGGACATCCGATCATCCGCTTTGACTTTCTTTAGGACTCTGCTTACATCCGATGGTGATGTTCTCGTCCCCCCGGATGACACTTGTTTTCCCCCTATCCCCTGTTCTTTTGATTCTGATAGTTTGTGTGTCCCACCCTCTCCCCAGGAGATTCGTGCTGCGGTATTTAATATCGATCCTCATGGCGCTTCTGGGCCTGACGGGTTCTCGTCTTTGTTTTTTCAGCATTGTTGGGAGATTGTCTCTTCCGACGTGGAGGGGGCTGTGCTCGAGTTTTTTGAGGGTCTTCCTATGCCTCCGGCTTTCACGGCGACTACGGTCGTCTTGATCCCAAAGAAGCCTGTTCCGAGCGGTTAGTCAGATTACCGGCCTATTAGTCTGTGTAATGTGACCAATAAGATTATCACAAAAATCCTTAACGCTCGTCTTGCTCCTCTAATCCCTCTGATTATCTCTCCGAACCAGAGTGGATTTGTTCAAGGGCGGGTTATTACTGATAATATCCTTCTGGCCCAAGAACTTATCCACGACCTCCACGTCGTGGACATTCATGGTGTCCCGAACCTTGCGCTGAAGCTTGATATGGCTAAGGCGTATGATAGGGTTCACTGGCATTTTTACGTGAGGTCCTGGTGAGGATGGGATTCCCGGCTAGATGGATTTTGTTCATCTGTCATTGCGTCGAGAGTTGCACGTTCTCCATTTTGGTGAACGGCAGTCCGACCGGCTATTTTGCCTCTAGTTGGGGTTTGCGTCAGGACGACCCTATCTCTCCATCGCTCTTCGTGCTTGCCGCGGATTATTTATCGCGCTGCTTGGACCGATTCATTCGAGACCATCCTTTGATGAGGTATAGGACGGCTGGACGGCCTTTCCCCATCTCGCACCTATCCTACGCCGATGACATCATTATATTCACACGGGCTGTGGATGATGGTCTCGTTGATCTTATGCGTCTCCTGGATCACTACTCTATGGCTTCGGGTCAAATGGTTAGTATCCAGAAAAGCACTTTTATTCTTGCTCCTAAGCATGCGCCTCGTTGGCATCAGAGAGTTCTCGATCTTACTGGTTTTCGCCAGGGCGATCTCCCCATCACCTATCTTGGTGTGCCCCTTTACAAAGGCTTTATGAGACGAGAGCTCTTTGCTAGGGTGAAGCAACGGATGTTGGATAGGATCTCTGGTTGATCCCATCGCCACCTTGCTTTTGGGGGACGCTTGGCTCTTATTAAGAGCACTCTCTGCACGATTCCTCTGCACCTGCTTCAGGTGTTGGACCCTCCACAGTACATTATCCAGGAGCTCGAGCAGATCATTGCGAGATACTTCTCGGGTGCTGTTGGTCTGAATAGGAAGACGCACTGGGTCAGTTGGCGGCAAATTTTTCGTCCGGTCTCTGAGGGAGGCCTCGGGGTTCGGAGCCTTTCGGATATGGCGAGAGCTTTTAGTTATAAGCTCTGGTGGCGCCTTCGCGCGTGCACGTCTCTGCGGGCGCAGTTTATGCTCCACAGAAACTGCTTTGCTGGCCTATATACGCCTATGCGTACCGCGCTTAAAGCTCGTGCCAGCCACCCTTGGCGCCGTCTCCTCCGAGTGGGTATTGAGGTTCAGGAGTTCATCCGCTGGACTCTTGGTCGTGGCTGGAGGGAGGTCAGATTTTGGGACGATACTTGGATTGGGGATAGGCCTATTTCTTCTTTTCATCAGGTTACTAGTAGACCCCATCTAAGGATTCATGAGTTATGGGTTGATGGGATGTGGGACATGGGTAGATTGGAGTCTATTGTTGGAGAGGAGATAGGATTTACCCCTCAGTTCATCCAGGAGATCTCCGCGATTCCCATCGCCGAGGAGGATTCGGATAGTATGCACTCGACTCTTACCTCTTCGGGTGCGTTCTCATTGTCGTCGGCTTGGTCTCACATCAGGGCGAGGGGTCAGGCTAATCTTTTTTACGGGGCCATCTGGACTGCCTTACTTACACCGACCACTTTGGTGTTTATTTGGCGACTTCTCATGCGACGGATACCGACTGATGACATTCTACAGAGGAGGGGCGTTTCACTGGCTTCTAGATGTTTGTGTTGCTCGCATTCCCTTACCCAGACCTACCATACCGAGACCATTGCCCACCTTTTCTTGGAGAGTGATGTGGCTCGTGACGTGTGGGAGTATTTTGGCGCATGGACACATTTATCCCTACCCCATACTCAGAATATCTTTGAGCTCCTGAGTTTTTTCGCACACGGCACACACTTTAGGCACACGACTTTCATTATTCCTTGTCTGATCCTTTGGTTCATATGGACAGAAAGGAATAGTGCAAAGCATAGGACAATTACTTTTCTTTCGTCTCTTGTTATTGTGCAGGTGGAGCGCCATGTTGCTTTATTGGATTCTGCGGGGCTTATTTCATCTGAGTTCTGAGCGGGTTGCTCGCCGCCTGATCGTTTCCAGCGAGCTTCATCTTCCCCCGCTCAGACTCGTCGCCCCGTCCCTGTGGTTTGGCTTCGACCCGAGACCCCTTGGATCAAGCTGAACACGGATGGTTCGTTCGATAGAGACACACAGATTGCGGGTGGGGGAGGTCTGATTAGAGATCACCACGGAGAGCTCCTTCTTGCTTTCCATTCCTCTTTTCAGGCCTCTTCGAGTTTTGATGCTGAGGTCCAGGCGTTGGCGATTGGATTGATTCTAGCTTCCCAGAGATCGAGACATGTTTGGATTGAGCTTGATGTTGCTGCTGTGGTGACCCTGCTATCATCTGGCCATCGGGGCTCTTGGCAGGTTCGTCACACTCTTATGCGTATCCAACACATTCTCAGAGATATTCAGTTCAGAGTCACTCATATTTTCCGGGAGGGCAACAGGCCGGCCGACTATCTTTCTGAGCTCGGCATGTCGTCCCTCGGCATTCAGACTTATACTTACGATACTGCTCCTCCATTTCTTCTCTCCCTTATACGGATGGATCAACTTGGTTATCCGTCTTTTAGATTTAGATAGATTTTATTTTCTTGATTGCTTGCTTGCCTATTGGTCCGCACATTAGCCCACAGTTTTAGTGGTGTACATTGTATTGATCTAGCGGGCCGTAGGCACTTTAGATTTTAGGTTCCGGATTATGGCCCATTTTTGGTCATAATTCGGAGTTGAGTTATTTTAGTCTACGGGTCCGCACATTAGCCCACGGTTTGTGGTGCACTTTGTATTTCTTAAGCGGGCCGTAGATCTCTTCGATGTTTGGACCCGAATTATGGCCTATTTTTGGTCATAATTCGGGGCTGATACTTTGTATTTCTTGATTTCCTCTTATCTACAGGTTGGTGGGTCCCGTCTCAACCCCCCGTCCACTCTGGACGATTTTTTCTAAAAAAAAAAAGTTGTTTTATCTTCCACCAGGTTGTGAACCTCTAAGATGCAAGTGGATCATAAGGAAGAAATACAAAACAGATGGAACCGTTGATAAGTTTAAATCCCGGTTGGTTTCTAAAGGGTTTAAACAAAGAGAATGATATGATTTTTTCGACACTTACTCATCAGTAACCAGAATAGCATTTATTCGGGTGTTTCTCTCGGTTGTTGCCTTACACAATCTTGAGATTTACCAAATGGATGTAAAGATTGTATTTCTGAATGGGGAAATAGAAGAAAAAATTTATATGGAACAACCCAAAGGGTTTGTTGCACGTGGTCAAGATAATAAGTGTTGGTATAAAATCGGATATTTGCACCGTTTGTGCGGAAGCATAAATAAATTGCGGAAAATAAATCACACAAGGATTTATAGAGGTTCGGCTATTAACGAAGCCTACATCCTCTCTCGATGTATCTTTTTCTATAGGATTAAGATCAAAACCTCTACGCCTCTCTTCTATTGGTCGAGGGATTACCGTTACAAGCTCGTCTTCTATCGGTCCGAGTAAAACCATTTTTCCTTTTCGTAGGACAAGGAATCAACCTCTCTAGCTTTCTATGGGTACTATATAAACCTCACTTAGATATCGATTGCGATTCTAACAATGCCGGATACTTGATCCTAATAACACCGAATCCAATCGTATCTTTTCTTTTACCTCTCGTGTATAATGTTGAATGTATAAACACTCAGACTAACAATATAAGCTCAATATTACAACAACAATGTAAGTATATGAATATAAGATCAATGTCTTGAATGTTTGGAGTTGTTATTGTCAAACAATACCATAAGAATGGTATTTATAGGCATTTTCCATAAACTAGCCGTTGCTGGCTATTTTGACTTGCTAGCGTGCGCTAGCCTTTCTCTATTAGCATGCGCTAGACTGTTCCCAGTTTCAGTCCAGTAACTTCGTTTCTTCCCTTAGCGTACGTTATGATTTCTTCCTTACGTACATAACTATCTTGTATTAGTGTGCGTTAATATTACAAATGTAGCGTGCGCTAAGCAATATATATGTTGCCTTATTTGTCAAAGTATCCGTTTGATATGCTAACTTTGACCTGCTTTTCCCAACGATCTGATTGACTAGAATTCAAACTGATATTTAGCGTGCGCTAAATATCATTCCTTGTGTGCGCGAATACTAACTTCATTGCATACGTCATTCTGTGTTTGAATATCTTCCCAACGGTAACATGGCTCGATAGCTTGCGTTAGGTATAAGGTGTAGCGTGCGCTACCTCATCAGATGACTTCACTTCAGGTAACTTCGAACTTGGCTGATATGCAGATGACTTCCCGTTAGCGTGCGCTAACATATATTTGTTAGCGTGCGCTAGACATGCAATTTGCTCAGCTTTTTGCGTCTTCGTCTGCTTCGCTGTTTTGCTTCGCCTGTTCATTGTTTTGTATTGTTTAGCAACTTAATCATCAAAACACTATTTATTAAAGTGTGGAATTAATATTCCAACAATCTCCCCCTTTTTGATGATTACAAAACAACCCTTGAATTGGATAAAATCTGTAAAAGTAAAATATATGTATATGTATACGAATCAAAATTTTCGGCTTTGATCGTTTCGTTAGTTTCTCCAATTCTCTTTTCTTTTCGACATCTCCTTTATTTTTCAACTCCTTCGTTTTATCTCCCCCCTTTTGTATGCTTTCTTTTTCTTTTCGACTTCTTCGATTTTTCTCATTTTTATCAATTCATCTCCTTCTCCCCCTTTTTGTTTTCATCAAAAAAAGTGTAAAAAAAATGTAGAGAATACCATTTATCGAATATAAATAATATGCATGATAAGGGTAAAATTCCCCCTGAAATTATTATCTCCCCTTAAAAAAATTAAGTTTTGGGGATCCAACCTATAGTTGGTTTTTGTTTCGAGACGTGAACGATATTTGAAACGTTTGTTCCTTTAGGAACCCAAATCTTTTTAATTTTTATTGTTCGTCTTGGGCTTCTACAGTTTGAGATATGATGCCCGATTTTCAAATATTTTTCACAACGGGGTATATTAAAATTTAAGGATTCGTTTTTAAAACGTGGTTTGAATCCCAACCCCTCTTTATTTAAAGTGTATTTTTCAACCGAGAGCATATTTTCAAATTTCTCGTTTCCGAGAGAAAATTTCTTCGTCAAATTCTTGAGCTCGGTTTGAACTTTAACAAGATCATCCTTTAAAATATTTTTGTTTTCAACGCATTTAGAATGACCGATCTCGACAAATTTTCCCTTTTCTAGAATTTTGGAATTTTCATTTTCCAAAGATTTATATTTAGTTTGAAGAGATTTAATTTCTTTTAAAGCATTTTGATAATCGGTATGTAATAACTCGAATGCTTCAAAAAGTTCGTCGTAAGAATTACTTACTTGACTTTCGACGTCGCTGTCGTCGAATGAACTCCGGGCCATGAGCACGAGATTATTTTGATTTAGAAAATCTTCATCGGGATCTTCGTCGCTCCATGTTGCAACTAAAATCTCCTTGGGTTTTACACGACAATTTTTAGCAAAGTGGCCTGGTTTACCACATAATCGACAGGAATTGTCGAATTTCTTAGATTCGCCCGCTTGTATGTCCTTCTTTCTCCGGTTTAATAAGTGTTGGAACTTATTAATATTCTTGGCATAATATGCCGATTCTTCGTCGCTTTCGTCCACCGAAATTTCTTCTTTCTTTCTCGGCACCTTAGCCTTGAATGCTATCGATCCTTCCTTCGGTTTCGGTTTGGCATTCTGAGATTTTAGAACAATCTCGTAGTTGATAAGAGAACCAACGAGAGTACTAAAATTAAGATTATTTAAATCTTTAGATTCCATTATTGCCGTAAACATACCGTCCCATTCTCGAGGTAGTGATCGGAGAATTTTCTTTACTTTCTCACTACTCGAAAGTGGTTTTCCGAAACATGCTAATCCATTGGTGATGACCGAAAATCGGTCGAGTATAATCGAGATGGATTCGTCGTCCTTCATTTGGAATAATTCATAATCGTGAAGGAGCATGTTTATCTTCGTCTCTTTGACTTGAGACGTACCTTCGTGTGTTACCTCGAGCATTTTCCAAATTTCTTTGGCACTATCACACGATGATATCCGGTTGTGTTCTTCCGGATTTAAAGCACAGTATAATAATTGCGTGGCTTTGCAATTATAATGATCGTTTTTCCAATCCGAATCATCATACTCTTCAAAGGTTTTGAGAGTTCCGTTTGAGTTCGTCGGAATTTTGGGACCAAGGCATATCACCTTCCATAATTCGATATCGTAAGCTCGGATGAAAATAGACATTTTCTTCTTCCAAGTCATGAAATTCGATCCATCAAAAAATGGTGGTCGGTTGAGAGCAAGTCCTTTGACTGGAGCCATTTGAAACGCCATTTTGGATCTTCTCCTCGGATGTTAAGCCGCGTATTGGAGTACCGCTCCGTTGGTATATTATCGGATATTTGCGCCGTTTGTGCGGAAGCGTAAATAAATTGCGGAAAATAAATTACACAAGGATTTATAGAGGTTCGGCTATTAACGAAGCCTACGTCCTCTCTCTATGTATCTTTTTCTATAGGATTAAGATCAAAACCTCTACGCCTCTCTTCTATCGGTCGAGGGACTACCGTTACAAGCTCGTCTTCTATCGGTCCGAGTAAAACCGTTTTTCCTTTCCGTAGGACAAGGAATCACCCTCTCTAGCTTTATATGGTACTAGATAAACCTCACTTAGATATCGATTGCGATTCTAACAATGCCGGATACTTGATCATAATAACACCGAATCCAATCGTATCTTTTCTTTTACCTCTCGTGTATAATGTTGAATGTATAAACACTCAAACTAACAATATAAGCTCAATATTACAACAACAATGTAAGTATATGAATATAAGATCAATGTATTGAATGCTTGGAGTTGTTATTGTCAAACAATACCATAGGAATGGTGTTTATAGGCATTTTCCATAAACTAGCCGTTGCTGGCTGTTTTGACTTGCTAGCGTGCGCTAGCCTTTCTCTATTAGCGTGCGCTAGACTGTTCCCAGTTTTAGTCCAGTAGCTTCGTTTCTTCCCTTAGCGTACGTTATGACTTCTTTTTTACGTACGTAACCATCTTGTATTAGCGTGCGTTAATATTACAAATGTAGCATGCGCTAAGCAATATATCCGTTGCCTTCATTTGTCAAAGTATCCGTTTGATATGCTGACTTTGACCTGCTTTTCCCAACGATCTGATTGACTAGAATTCAAACTGATATTTAGCGTGCGCTAAATATCATTCCTTGCGTGCGCTAATACTGACTTCATTGCATACGTCATTCTATGTTTGAATATCTTCCCAACAGTAACATGGCTCGATAGCGTGCGTTAGGTATAAGGTGTAGCGTGCGCTACCTCATCAGATGACTTCACTTCAGGTAGCTTCGAACTTGGCTGATATGCATATGACTTCCCATTAGTGTGCGCTAACATATATTTCTTAGCGTGCGCTAGACATGCATTTTGCTCAGCTTTTTGCGTCTTCGTCTGCTTCACTGTTTTCCTTCGCCTCTTCGTTGTTTTGTATTGTTTAACAACTTAATCATCAAAACACTATTTATTAAAGTGTGGAATAAATATTCCAACAAAAGGTGTGCAAACTAATCAGGTCATTGTATGGACTTGAGCAATCTCCAAAACAATGGCATGTTAAATAGGATAACATGATGTTGTCAAATGGTTTTAGAACCAACGAGTGTGAAAAATGTGTTTATGAAAGGTACATCAAATACAAATGTCATTGTATGTCTATATGTAGACGACATATTAATCATAGATAGTAGTCATGATTGGATCATGGACACTAAAAGAACGTTCAAAAGAAATTTTGACATGAAAGAATGGGCATTGCGGATGTAATCCTTGGTGTTAGAATTTATAGAGCTCAAGATAGAATTATCTTGTCACAATCTCACTATGTTGAAAAAATGCTGAAGAAATTCAATGCCTTTGATGGTCCTATATGCAGGACACCCATTGATCTGAGCATAAATCTGGTTGCTAACAAACCAAAACCAGTAGCATAATTGGAATATTCACGTGTTATAGGAAGTCTGTGGTACTTGACAAATGGTACACACCCAGATTTGGCCTTTTTAGTTAACATGCTGAGTAGGTATACGTATAATTTTAGTAATGAGCATTTGAATGCATTGAAAAGAGTTTTAACGTACTTAAAGTACACCCTAGACTATGGGATACACTACTCGAGATACCCGACTGTACTTGAGGGATATTATGATGCTAGTTGGATTGAAGATAATAGATAATCTAAATCCACTGATGGATATGTATTTTGCATTGGAAGTGGAGCTATTTCTTGGAAATCCACAAAGCAGATGTGTATAGCTTGATCCACCACGGAATCCGAGTTTATAGCTTTAAATTAATCTGGTGAAGAAGCTGAGTGACTTCAGAACTTTTTGGAAGATATTTCTTGCTGGGATAAAGTTGTGCCACCTGTGACGATTCACTGTGATATCTAAGCGGCTATAAGAAGGGCACAAAGCGTTATGTATAATGGAAAGTCTCGTCATATTCGTCGAAGACATAATACCGTTAGACAATTGATTTCAAATTGTGTAATATCTGTAGACTATGTAAAGTCTAAGGATAATCTTGTTAATCCCTTTACAAAGGGACTGAATGAGTTCAATTAGAATTGTTGCTACAGGAAATGAGTTTAAAATCCACAAATTTAAAGAAGGATCAAAATGGTAATCCAGCCATGCTGAATGGAGATCCCATGAACTTGTTTAATGGAAAAACTAAACTATGTGAATTCAGTAGAGCACTTGGAATAATTTGATGTTCAAAGCTCATCCCTAGAAAACAATCCAAGTGTAGTTATCTGAGAATTGTGGTGAAGATAAGTCATAAGTACCTTTAATGAATCCCAAACCTATAAGGTGGAGTATTGCAGGTAACTCTTGATGGGAGATCACTTATATAGGTGTAAAGTGAGGGCCACTTCACATGTAAACACATATGAATCCAAAGTGTTGTCCATCGCAAAAAGGACACAATTAGAGAACGTAAAATATGTTGAGAACTTCTTGTGTGAATATCATTGTCTCGGTATATAATGTGAAGGAATAGTTCAAGGCATCACGTCCACCCGTATATCCAATGATATTTACTAAGGAAGGTTCAAAGCTACAAGCTACCTATCCTGATGCAATAAGAACTCATGAGGACTGAGCAAAAGAGTGTGCATTCATGCATGCATTAATTTCCACTCATGTGGAGATTGTTGAAAAAATCAGTTTTTATTTGATTTTTTAGTGGCTAAAATATTTAATTTATGCGAAATTAAATAGTCCAGGATTAATCTACGTTCGGAGTAGATAATCGTAGTATATGTCATTCTTCAAAACTGATTTTTGATGAGTGAGAAATTAATGAGTAAAATAAGTCATTTGAAAGGGCATTTTGATATGAATGAGAATATGAAGAATCTCATCCTACATTGGAAATGTAATGAAGTTTAAGACACTTAATAAAGTGAAGAAGGTTGGATAGTGTGCAACATGACCAATACTATGCACCTAGACTTGGAGTTGACTAGACCATACGCGCGCGTGCGCGCGCCCGTCCGACTCGGCTCTGCTCGCGCTCGGGCGTCGGCATGGTCGTGGACCGTTGACCGTGGATCTTGGATCCGAGTTCTTGACAATTGGTCTTTGGGTAGTCTTGGTGATCTTGGGCTTGGGCGCAAGTATTATTTTTTGGAGCTTGAATTTTGGATGTTTGAACTCCTCCTCCAGTGTTGATTGTTGAAATGAAACGGTCAGTTACAAGAAAATTCCCACCTGATGAAATAATGCTACTAGACTTAAATATAATCATGCTCGACCCACAGTCCTAAGCCCGTATATTCTTGTTAATATCTAGATATATTAATAATTATAGTCATTGTAATTTATCACTTTATAATAATTGAAAATAAAATATGAGGCGCAAATTAAAATTCATTATTAATATTGAAAATTCAATATTTCAATGGCCTGGTCAAAATAGCTGATTTGAGACATTAGAAATCTAATTGAGGCAAAATTGAAAGAATTAATATTTGAGGACTAAAATTGAAGGAATTATAAAACTATATGGGGGTTAATTCGAGAGGATTGGAAATTCTGGGATTAAATTGCATAAACTAAAAGTAAATAAGGTCCAATTGAATGAATTAAAATATAGATTTGGGGATAGATTGAAGGATCAGAAAAATATGGGACTTAATTGAGTTTGACCTAAAATTCAGGGTATATAAACCCTTCTCACTGCATCAAGTAGGCCGATTTATCACCCTTTCTCCGCCATTCCACTTCTCGGCTTCTCTCTCTCTCTCTCTCTCTCTCTCTCTAAAACACAATCTTTTTCTCTGAGAATCTCTCTCTTTCTCGGTTGGTTCCTCTCAGATTTATGGAAACTCACACACGCTCACAAACACCTACAAATACACGGCCGACACTCACACACAGGAGTTGGGTTCTCCGATCGGATATTACCCAAAAATCTGAAATTGGTCTTAGGTTCGGCCGAGTCGGGGTGGTGAGGTTCGACAGCGTTGCGTCGCGCGGCGACGGGGTTCGCGACGGGGATTTGGTTGATAAAGGGGTAAGTTTCTAGTTCTGGTCGTTTATAATGGGTTCGGGCCGAGGGTTTGGTTGATGATTTCGGGCTCGGTTTTGGGGTTTGCCGAACTGAAAGGCGGCCATAGTTGATCTGAGATGAAGGTTGATTTGAAGCTTTTTTTTTTAAATTATGCACAAATCTTCAGATTTAGGTAGACCCGGCAATTTACCACACGATACGAAAACACGACACGAAAACGACACGAAAATTTAGTGTTTGAGTTTGCATTTTAGAGACGATGAAATCTCTAAAGCGCAAAGTTGCCCGATAGCTCCTGGAAACAAAATCTCAATACTCAACTCAATCAAATCCCGCTGAAGCTCAGATCGAGACGTAAGCATCACGAGCGTCCGCAACACAACCAGTTTCCGACTCAAGGCGTCCGCCACGACGTTCGCCTTGCCCGAGTGATAAAGGATCTCGAGGTCATAATCCTTAAACAACTCCAACCACCTCCTCTGCCTCATATTCAACTCCCGCTGAGTGAATATGTATTTCAAACTTTTATGATCAGTAAAAATCTGACATGCAGAGCCGAAAAGATAGTGACGCCAAATCTTGAGCGCAAAAACAACCGCCGCTAATTCCAAATCGTGAGTAAGGTAGTTAAGCTCATACGACCTTAACTGTCTCGATGCAAAAGCAATAGTCTTGTCGTGCTGCATCAACACGCACCCAAGACCCTGACCTGAAGCATCGCTATAAACGGCAAAACCCTCGTTGCCACACGGCAATGCCAAAATCAGGGCTGAAGTCAAACGCCTCTTCAGTTCCTCAAAACTCGACTGTCTCTCGTCATTCTAGACGAACTTCTCGGATTTTTAGAGCAACTGTGTAAGTGGCCGAGCTAGTTTCGAAAACCCCTCGACGAACTTACGGTAGTAGCCAGCCAAACCCAAGAAACTACGGACCTCCTTCACGTTCTTAGGTGGCGCCCAATCCAACACTGCCTCAATCTTCTCTGGATCTACACGGACCCCCTCGGCTGAAATCACGTGACCCAGAAACATCACTTCCTTCAGCCAGAACTCACATTTCGAGAACTTCGCATAGAGTCGCTCGGTCTTCAAAATGTCTCACACCACATGCAGATGATAGGCATGCTCCTTCTCGTTCTTCGAATAAATGAGGATATCGTCAATGAAGACGACGACACACTTATCTAAATACTCGATAAAGACCTTGTTCATCAACTGTATGAACACTGCCGACGCGTTAGTTAACCCGAAGGGCATAACCACAAACTCATAAAAGCTGTTTTTGGAACATCGGACTCCTTCACCCGAAGCTGATAGTACCCCGATCTCAAGTCGATCTTCGATAATACCACAACTCCCTACACCTGATCGAACAAGTCATCAATCCTCGGCAAAGGATACTTGTTCTTGATGGTTAACTTGTTTAGATCGCGATAGTCGATGCATAAACGCAGTGAACCATCCTTCTTCCGCACAAATAGGGCTGTTAGCGGTCCGAGTGAACCCGAAACCCGGTCATGAATCGGACCGAAATACCCGGGATCGAAACTCACCCGAAAACTAACGAGTTCGGATTCGAGTTCTAAACATTGAACCGAAACCGATAAGACCCGGACCGATAAAACCGAAAAGAAACCCGGTAATAAATTAAAAAAAAAGTTTATATGTATTTTATAATTTATATATTTTATACAAATATTATTAATACGTTTTGCGTGTTTTGAACACAAATAGCATGCTGGTCAAGTAGTTAATGCGCTATACCTTTGAACAAAAGGTCTGGAGTTCGAATCATGTAACCCCCATTTATGTGATTTATTTTGCTGCTCTTCCTTCATTTTCCTAGTAAAGATCCACCCCACATAGGGCTGTTAGCGGTCCGAGTGAACCCGAAACCCGATCATGAACCGGACCGAAATATCCGGGACCGAAACTCACCCGGAAACTAACGAATTCGAATTCGAGTTCTAAAAATTGAACCGGAACCGTTATCGGTCCGGACCGGATCTACCCGGTAACCTATCGGACCGGATCCGAATCTGGAGAAATCCGGTCCGAACCGGTCCGATAACAACTCTACGCACAAACAGAACCGGTGCGCCCCAAGGCGAAGCGCTCGATCGAATATAGCCGAATCAAGAAGCACACTCAACTGCCTTTTCAACTCAGCCATCTCTGAAGGTGTCATGCCATACGGCGCCTTCGAAATCGGAGCCGCACCCGGCTCTAAATCTATAGCGAACTCAACCTCACGGTCCGGTGGCAACCCCGGTAACTCATCAGGAAAAACATCAGGAAACTCACTAACGACTGGAATTGATGAAAGCTCGATTCCACCATCCACCGCTTTCAAGGCATAGCACCAATAACCAGTACACCCCTTTCGCAGGAGTCTCATCGCATTCAAGACGTTAATTACGAACTTCTGGTTTCTCTTTCGCCCCGCGAAAGAGTGCTCGGTGCCGTCCTCGGCTAGCATGGTGATGATCCTCGTGCGGTAGTTCATGATTGCACCATGCCGCTCGAGCCAATCATCCCCGAGAATCAAATCCTCACCCTCAATACCCACAACAATAAGATTAGAGAGCCAAGCCCTCTCACAAATAAACACAGAATAGTCTTGGACCTCTCGATCGCCAACGATTCTATCACCGCTAGGAAGTTTAACGATGAAAGGCTCGCAAGGCGACAAACAGTCAAGACTTAAACGGCGTACACACTCCAGAGACATGAATGAATGCGTAGCACCCAAATGAAAAAGCACACTGACAGGATGGGAATAGATGTGAATGGTACCTGTCGCCACAGTGGCCGCTGGATCATCGGCCCTCCTCATCTCATAGATACGCGGATGGGCGGAGCCGACACTGGAAGCTCCCCCTATAGCGGGCTGACCCCGACCTCTCCCTCGACTGGCACTCGATGGAGACTGCGGAGCAAACGAGCCCTGGTTCACACTCGGCTCCTTAGGTGCTGGAAAAGAAGCCTGAGCACCAAGAATCTGTCCTACCCGCTCACAAAAGAAAGCTTTGTGGCCCGACTGACCACAAGTATGACAAGTCAAATGCATACGAGGACACTCTCGGTTCCGATGGCCCGACTTGCCACAGTTAAAGCATTTGACATCCCGAACGGAGGCACTGGCAGTACCTCGATAGCCCCCAAAGAAACGAGCCGAACCACCCGCAGGAATATTTGCAGACTGAGATTTCTGCTGACCTCCACCCTTGTGACCCGAGAAATTTCCGGCGGATTTTTGCTTCTTGCTCTCGCGAGACACCTCACTGGCCATCACAGACATATCATACGCAAGAGCCCTACTCTGGTAATCCTTCAAAGTGGTGCAGACGAGCCCAGACATGTAGTCCCGAATTGATAGTTTCATCCGTCTGGAGAAGTGAAAAATCTTGTCACTCTCCTCTACAACTTGGGCCTTCACGAAGCCCAACTCCTTGTTGAAATCGGCAATAGCTTGAGAAACAGGAATATCCCGAGGCTGAGCATCATAAAAGGCATGAACTCGGGCCTGTCTAACCGGCCACGGGTAATATTCGGTCTCCATTAGGTACTTGAATTCCGCCCACGAAGCAACGTGATCCTTAGACCCAACAGCCTCCCACCAATCCGTAGCGTCCCCAGTGAGAAAGTATTGGGCAATAGGAACCTTGCGGTCCTCGGGACAGTTGGTGGCAACAAAGACTTTGGATATCTCCTTGATCCACCCCTCCCAGCCGATCGGGTCTGAAGCTCCCGAAAACTGGGGAGGATGCATCTTGATGACATCCTGAAGCCAGCGATCTGCTCCGCCCCGATTAGCGTGGGCTGGAGTCGGGTTCTGAACCGCCTAAGCTATCGAAGCCATTTCGTTCACCATTTGTTGCATCACCACTGCAACACCAAGATCGGCGCCATCCTCAGAAATAGCATGGCTATGACGGTCACCGGTGCTGCCGACTCCCAAAGAATGCGATGTGGCCGCCCCACCGGCTGCCCCACATCCTCGGCCGTGTCCACGACCACGACCACGACCACGGCCTCTTCCAGCATCCATACTGGTGTTAAAAGGTAGCAGAAGCACATCGGCGATAAGTAAGAGAGCAAAAACAATTACAGTTCATGAAACGGAAATACGATGCGAGAAAACAAGAAATCGAGTAAGGAAAACTTACGAGCACTGGAAGTACCGAGATGCTGGAAGTGGTGTGACGATGTGCAAAAGAAAACACAACTAGACCTATATAACCAACAAACCTAGGTATCCATAAATAACCGACAGTGCCGTGGACCCCTACATGGGACCCACCAGGCTAGACACGAATTACCACAGCAAAAACACACATCATCCAAATGAAAATCAAATAACCCGCCCGGTACAACTGGCGGAATAATCAACACCGACAAACGTAAATAACTTCAACGAACATAACTCACAATCCGAAGGAAAAAGCCCAAGTACTCGCGAGTACAATCTATAAGTTTATAAAGTAGTCAACAACCATATCGAAAGGAACAACGAAAATAAAAGGACTCGAATGCACATGTCAACGACCTTGGCCAGCATCCTCGTACTGTCCCAGCACCCGCTCGTCCGGCTGAACATAACTTGAAATCCATAACAAGATTTTCCCCAAAACGGGTCCCAAAGGGGTTAGCAATTATGCTAGTACAAGTAATCAAGGCAAACCATTTGCTTACACATTTCATAGTACAATGCACCAAATTCATTTCAAAGCCAAAAACCAGACATGTCTTTTCCGGAAATAAACAGTCAATCATCAATTTGCCTAGGACCGGGGTGAAGCCACTAGTCCCACTCGAGGCCTGTAAGGATCCTCCCGAGCTGGCCATATCATAAAACAAATCACGCACAGGCATCGCCTAGGACCGGGGTGAAGCCACTGATCCCACTCGAGGCCTCTAAGGACCCTCCCAAGCTGGCTAGCGAATCAAACTCGTGAATCCAGAGTGAAGTCATAGATTCCCTCGAGTCCCCGTCGGACCCTCCCGATGTGAGCAAAGCACATACAATATACATTACCATTTCATGTTAAACATAAAGGTTTCCAAAAATACTTGCCTTGAATTATTGACGACGTAACGAATGGAAAGGGAAATCACCGACGAACGCTAGGAACCGACAACCACGAACCTAACGATTCGAAGAATACAATCACAAACATTTCTAAACGAATACGAAATTGAAATACACCGCGGGTGCCCGCCTACGATTCATGTATATTCGTATAAAAACAACAACGAGGGCGGACCACAACCAAACCCTCTCGAATAAGCAACAACTATGAAATATACCATGAATCCGTAGGGAAACCAAGAATACCAACAAGATTAATCATATTCATCATGAATTAATCAACAATACGGAACAAATCGGACAAAATCTCAAAATCCCCAATTTTCCCAAAAAATAGGGTTCTAGGAGATTACCTTGGATTAGGATGAAGGATTCCTATTGGTGTTGTTAATATACACCAAGAACCCAAAGAAGATGATGGTTGAGGTGATTGGAAGAAGAGATCGCCAAGAAATCGCCCAAGATCTCCAAAGCCGCGGGGGAAGGAGGTGAAATGAGGAATAGATGCATCTAAGGTCAACTCTTGGGTATTTATAGCCACACGACTTAGTGCGCGCTAACGTCTAACGGTTAGCATGCGCTACCTAGTTATATTACATTCCAGAACCTACGGTTCTGGACCGTTAGCGTGCGCTACCACAATTTAGCGTGCGCTAACAATGTCTCGGTAGCGTGCGCTATCGGGCCATAGTGTGCACTACCTGGGCACCTGACCGAGTCCATAAGTGAAATGTCCAGTACTGGGCTGTCGCATTAGCGCACGCTACCCAGATACTCAGCGTGCGCTACTTCTCAACAATAGCGTGCGCTAAAACAAAACTTTAGCGTGTGCTAATATGTCTATCCAGAGAGCAGAGACTAGAACCAAACTCACTACCACTGCCAGACTTGACTCGCTAGCGCGCGCTACGAAGCAAACGTAGCGTGCGCTACTAATGATGCTTAGCATGCACTATACAACGATGATAGCGCGCGCTAGGGATATGATAACGACGGTTCCAAAACACCGAAACATGGATGAAACTGTTGACTCAAAATGTATTTTGATGATTATTACATTCAAAACATTTAATTAGATCAATCTCGGCTCGATAATATTTTGAAGGAACAAAATATAACTAGCGCACGCTACTCATCATATGGTAGCGCACGCTATCGGGACATTCATATACAGACCAGTCAAGTCAGCTGCAGCCTAGTGAAGTCGCCTGATCGATAGCGCACGCAAGCTATTCAATGTTAGCGCACGCTAAGAACCTACAATTAGCGCACGCTATACAGTAAAAATAACGCACGCTATCGCAAGTCTCCAGAGGTCAGTGAAGTCTGGAAGGAAATCAGAACTGGACGTTGCGCACGCTACACATATAATCTTACGTACGCTAAAGTGAGGACATAGCGCACGTTACTTATCATCTCTAGCGCACGCTACCAATATTATGGTTAGTAGTCCAGTAGCTACTGGACTCAATTCGTTAAGGCTTTTACGTACGCTACACAAGGTAACGTACGTTAATGAAAGAACTCAGTAGCGCACGCTAAGGTAAAGGTATTAGCGCACGCTAAAAGGAGTCTGCATATTACCGTTTGAATTTCAACCGTTGGAAGGCAAGAGTCAATGCAGATCCGGGAAATCTGGAAAAGTTGGATTTAATTAATGCTAGCGCACGCTATGCATACTTGCTAGCGCACGCTAATCAAAAATTTAGCCGTTGGATAAAGAGACGTTGGAGAGAAAATCGGACATTGTCAAAGTCAAGATCGAAGACTAGTTGACCAGACGTTAGCGCACGCTACCGTTTCATTACTAGCGCATGCTAGACATGGTATTTTACCGTTGCAACAGTCTTTGTGACCGTTCAGAGATTTCAAGTCAAAAACCGTTAGTGCACGTTACAAGGCACTATTAGCGCACGCTAATAGTATGTTTTTCAGAATTTGAAGGATGTCTCACACCTATAAATACCCGAAGGACTTGGGTATCAAACACACAACTTCAAGCATTCAAGCATACAAGCATACAAGCAATCAAAGCATTCTTGAGCTCAGATTTATATATTTTATTGCATTATAAGTTGTGATAAAAGAAAGATACAAGAGCGATTTCAATTGTAATATCTATTATTCTTTGTATTCTTTCATTTGGTTGTAAGTGTTGCATCACTTACACTTGAGCGTAAAAGAAACGAATCAAGAGTCACTAATCCGGTGTTATTAGGATCTTTGATCCGGCATTGTTAGGATTATACTCCCATATTCGTATAGTGAGGATTATCTAGTTCCTATAGAACACTAGATAAACAATCATTCATATTGAGGGAAAGGTTGAGCTTGGACCGATAGAAGACAAGCGGATTGTAACGGTTGTAAACTCGGACCGATAGAAGACAAGTTAAGTTTGTGGTTTTTCTTAAGCCAATAGAAAAAGAAAGTCGGAGAGAGGACGTAGGCAAGTTGCCGAACCTCTATAAATTCTTGAGTCTTTAAATTCCGCACTATTTTCTTTTTTCTCGCAAGAAATTTCGGTATTCCGCATCACCACTATTCAACCCCCCTTCTAGTGGTGAATTTATCTCTTCAGTTGGTATCGGAGCTGCAGTCCAAGTCTTTTGTTCGTCATCCGAAAACGAAAGGAAAACGCCCAATGAGAGATGTGGTGACGGAAGAAGAGGAAAGTGATCTCTGTGCTCGGATGCGGGGCATCGAGACCTCTCAGATTGAGATACGAGAGGATGTTCGGGCTCTGCATTCGGAAGTCCGGAAAGTGCGTTCAGAAGTCTGGGAAGTGCGTGGGCTGATATCCGAGTTCATTCGTTTCACACACCCCTCGTTCCCTTTCCCTTCGTCTTCCTCCGATCCTTAGATTTGATGATCTTTGATGTTTGATGTAGAATCTTGTTGATCGAACAATCTATATGTCGTTTGCCATGAAAACTCGTTGTATTCCTTGCATTTTATCTTAATGAAATTCGCATTTCTTCATTTGGCATTTGTTATGTACAAGTATTTGCTATTTACAAGTATTGTTACTGTTGTTTACTAGTATTGTTGATTGCACCTTGAATAATGGCAATTTTCGTTAATATTTATTAATAATGCAACAATTCAGGGGGATTTCCTTTTTGTTTATGTCAAAAAGGGGGAGAATACTCCAAAAACCAAAATCTACTAATATATCGAACAAGTTTACCTTGATTCGAATCATTTCAAAACGTTTTTGCAGGTATTAATTAAATGTTTTGACATCATCAAAAAGGGGGAGATTGTTGACTCAAAATGTATTTTGATGATTATTACATTCAAAACATTTAATTAGATCAACCTCGGCTCGATAATATTTTGAAGGAACAAAATATAACTAGCGCACGCTACTCATCATATGGTAGCGCACGCTATCGGGACATTCATATACAGACCAGTCAAGTCAGCTGCAGCCTAGTGAAGTCGCCTGATCGATAGCGCACGCAAGCTATTCAATGTTAGCGCACGCTAAGAACCTACAATTAGCGCACGCTATACAGTAAAAATAACGCACGCTATCGCAAGTCTCCAGAGGTCAGTGAAGTCTGGAAGGAAATCAGAACTGGACGTTGCGCACGCTACACATATAATCTTACGTACGCTAAAGTGAGGACATAGCGCACGTTACTTATCATCTCTAGCGCACGCTACCAATATTATGGTTAGTAGTCCAGTAGCTACTGGACTCAATTCGTTAAGGCTTTTACGTACGCTACACAAGGTAACGTACGTTAATGAAAGAACTCAGTAGCGCACGCTAAGGTAAAGGTATTAGCGCACGCTAAAAGGAGTCTGCATATTACCGTTTGAATTTCAACCGTTGGAAGGCAAGAGTCAATGCAGATCCGGGAAATCTGGAAAAGTTGGATTTAATTAATGCTAGCGCACGCTATGCATACTTGCTAGCGCACGCTAATCATAAATTTAGCCGTTGGATAAAGAGACGTTGGAGAGAAAATCGGACATTGTCAAAGTCAAGATCGAAGACTAGTTGACCAGACGTTAGCGCACGCTACCGTTTCATTACTAGCGCACGCTAGACATGGTATTTTACCGTTGCAACAGTCTTTGTGACCGTTCAGAGATTTCAAGTCAAAAACCGTTAGCACACGTTACAAGGCACTATTAGCGCACGCTAATAGTATGTTTTTCAAAATTTGAAGGATGTCTCACACCTATAAATACCCGAAGGACTTGGGTATCAAACACACAACTTCAAGCATTCAGGCATACAAGCATACAAGCAATCAAAGCATTCTTGAGCTCATATTTATATATTTTATTGCATTACAAGTTGTGAGAAAAGAAAGATACAAGAGCGATTTCAATTGTAATATCTATTATTCTTTGTATTCTTTCATTTGGTTGTAAGTGTTGCATCACTTACACTTTAGCGTAAAAGAAACGAATCAAGAGTCACTAATCCGGTGTTATTAGGATCTTTGATCCGGCATTGTTAGGATTATACTCCCATATTCGTATAGTGAGGATTATCTAGTTCCTATAGAACACTAGATAAACAATCATTCATATTGAGGGAAAAGTTGAGCTTGGACCGATAGAAGACAAGCAGATTGTAACGGTTGTAAACTCGGACCGATAGAAGACGAGTTAAGTTTGTGGTTTTTCTTAAGCCAATAGAAAAAGAAAGTCGGAGAGAGGACGTAGGCAAGTTGCCGAACCTCTATAAATTCTTGAGTCTTTAAATTCCGCACTATTTTCTTTTTTCTCGCAAGAAATTTCGGTATTCCGCATCACCACTATTCAACCCCCCTTCTAGTGGTGAATTTATCTCTTCAGAAACATCACATGATAACATAGGATGGATCCACGGCAACCCCAAAACGGTGGTTCCGAACAACAATTACGGGAATCGGATGGCAAAAAGTCCAGTATTGACTATTCGCAAAATATCAATGCGGTTACAAGCGAGTCGCTAAAAACAAAAAATACATTAAAAATGAGAGTACCAGGAAAAGAAAAAAAATGCGGATATTAGATTTCTGATGCTTATGATAAGAACTCGGGGGCAGAATCACAGCCTTTGCTGTCCGAGCTGGGGCATCTGCAACCTTTGCGGGACTCGGGGCCTCTTCGGTTTCAAGAATGGGTTCCACTCCCCTGACAAACACCGTACTAGTCTTTTCCTTGTGGGAAAACAAGTCATGTCCTAAGCCACGTTTGTTGTGGGCATGTTGCCCAGTGCTTAGAATTTCTTCCATTCCTCTTGAAGATTTCAAATGATTTCAGGATGGTCTCGAGTTCTCCTTCTTGTTTTTCGAGAATTTGAATTTTTGCTTCTAATAAAGCATAATCGTTTGTCGTGCAAGTATTATGATTTTCTACCTCATTAATCTCAGTTTCAAGTTGAAGATTGCTTTCCATGAGTTTTTCGTGGGAAATTTGCTATTTTCACAGTCTAAAGACATGTTTTCTTAATTATTTTTTGTTGGGAAAAATAATGTTGTTTTGATAATTGCCAAAACAAACAAAGCTTGATACAGCAAGCCCTGTATCGAAAGCCGGTTGAAGTTGCAATCCTGTATCGAAGACCTTCTGATAGCACCAGCATACAGCAAGCTCTCGCGCTACCAAGATACAGCAACAAAGTCTAAATAAGCGCCAAGTATGGAAGCTGTCTCGAAACCTCAATACATCACCCTTCCATACAGCGCCTAACTATTCCAACATGCCTACAACACTAGTGGATACAACATTCACATCGGAACAGGACTGAAGACCGTTTGAAAAGGAATCTTTAGTATTCACTAAAGTCAAATACCGTTTGATAAAGAGGTATTTAAATACTGAAAGGATAAAGTATTTAAATACTGAAGCTGTCAGAGATCTTCAAATCCCGCAATATCCAGATCCTGGTCTATTTAAGTTGTCACGGAATCTTGCCCAACGGATCTATCTCAACGGATATATTATTCAGAAGACTATATATATCTCATAAGAGCGTTGAAGATAAAACACCCAAAAAAATTACCAAGTGAAGAAGCTATCATTATATACATCAGAGCAAAACATACCTCCAGAAGATTTCTGCAAATCAGATCTAAAGAGATATACAGTGCTCAACATCAAGAACAGTCATCATCAGCTCAAGAACTTCATATTCAAAGCTGCTGTTCTTACCTGGTTACCTACCTTTTACCTCTGTGTAAAAACTGAGCTCTGTGTGAACTCAACAAGTTATTCTGACCTGTGTGGGATGAATAAGGACGAAGCTTTGGAACTGTGTGTGAAGAAGCTAGTCAAGAAGGAAGCTTTAACCAATCTGTGTGAACAGTTGAAAGCGACATTCTTTGTATCAATCTGTGTGAACGATACAAGGATAGGTTTGATTATAAATACATAGTTGTGTATGCAGTATTTATAATAAACTTTTTACTCCTGTGTGGAGGACCAGTGGACGTAGAGGGGTTTACCTCGAACCACTTAAATACTGTGTTATTTACCTTTCGCCATTACTGTTTTCATAATTGTAATTTATACTAGTATACACTGCAAAAACCCTGTAAGCACCAAGCTAACAGAAGATTAGACCGAGTTGCTGTATCGACAGCAAACCTACTGTATCTAAGACTTCCGCTACGCACTCAGATTTAAAATCCATACAGTTTGCTGTTTAAACTATTTTCCAAACTGTATCCAGTATACTCGGGAGGGACCAACAATTGGTATCAGATCGGTTGATTCTAAAAAGAATCAGTCGTATTTTTAACTTAATTAGATCCTTAAAAACACTTATTTTCAAAAACAGTCTTTGTAATTCCCATCTTCTAATATGGATACCTTTATGTCTAATAAGATATCTATGTTTCACATTAACGAGTTTGATGACTGGAGAAACAGGATGAAGAACAAACTCAAAGCCTTCATTGGAGAATCAAAAGCTCCGCCCGCATCAACGAAGACCGAAGAATGTCTTCAGGTAGTCACTGATAGTGACTCGTCTGATGATGAGCTAGAGGATAGAGCCTATGTGTGCTCTATGGCCGAAGTTAAAAATGAAGACGGCGATGATGATGAGGTCAGCTCTACCTCAACTATTCCTATAAATGCATCTCATACCTTTGAAAATATGCTGAATGAATTTAATAACATTCAAACGGCCCATGAGATATTGAAAGGAGAAAACATACAGCTTGAAATTTCTAACTTAGAGCTGAAAGAAGAAAATGACTTGCTGAAGAATAATTACGAAAATATGTCAGTTGATTGCGAAAACAGCAAATTCAATTTAGAAAAACTCATGGAGAGCAATCATCAACTTGCTCATAATCTAAATGAGACTAAGTCTCATCTTGAAAGCAAGACAAATGATTTGGTTCTACTCGAATCCAAAGTAAAATCTCTCGAGAAACGTGAAGGAGAATTAGAGATAATCTTGAAATCTTTCGAGAAATCCTTGAAAAGAATGGAAGAGATCCTAAGCACTGGGCAAAATGCTCATGATAAACGTGGCTTAGGGTACAACTCGTTCTCCAACAAAGAAAAATCTAGTACGGTATTCGTCAGGAGTGAGGAATCCATTCCTGTATCAAAAGAAGTTCCGAGTTCTGTGAAGGAACCTGTTGCACATGACGACAAAAAGGCGCCATTCCACCCCCGCAATTCTACTATTCGAGACAGTGGAACCAACGGCCACTCGAAGGCGTACTCAACGGATGCTCCACAAGCATATCATAAACGCCGGATCATTCGGGAAGAAGGCCGTATCCAACCACCAAAGGCCGTCTGGCGGCACTCTCGGTACAGCGTGCCTAGACATTGAATACAAGAGCCCCGCTATTCCTCGAGACAGCGGAGTGCCGCTCGGTATCAACAACGGGGTGGGAATCCAACTGGAGACCCAGGAGGCAATATGCAAGATCTATGAAAATGGCTCCACCTCCGAGACGACAATCGTACTGGAATAACAACTATAATTCTCGATTTTTCATGCATTATAATTATCATGATTACAACGACTACGTGCCTTCCCCACGTAGATATCGATATAATGGACCAAAAGTAGCCTACAACAAACAAATTGTTGCCCGGCAAATTTGGGTACCAAAAGGCACTATCACACCAGGACCCAAATTTACTTAAGGTTTCAACATGAATTGGGAATGCTACAGCCAGACTCCCTGTAAGTAATTTACTATTTTTACTCAACAATTGAGGGGGAATGCTGTAAGACCCAAGAATACAGTATCCAACATTAATTATTTGTACACTCATAATCGTCAATACAGCACTGTAGCGAGCGAAGACATATGAATCCTACAGCTGGTGTGTGCAATAATTAAGGGGGAATACTGTAGGACCCATGAATAAAGCATTAATCCAAATATTGCTGTATGGAATTCAAAACCTATAAATACCTTTTAAGGGGGAACGCTACATTATTCGCGGATACAGTATTTTTCACTACATGACATCAATTTTTGATTGATAATTTTTTTTATTGCTGTAAGAACTCGTCTACGAACAGTTCATAGATTAAGTTGTACTCAACTAGATTACATTGTAAAATTGTGCCTGCGCGCCAATCATAAGTTTAAGATGTAATACACTTCCCTATTAGATGTTATCATTTTTAGAACTTGCACATAGCGGTTCACATTTCTTTTAGATCAAGTCTGAAGACCGGATCATTTGACGAGAAGATCAAGAAGTACGCTTTTGATATTTTCCAAAAGAGGAAACAGTGGGATTAAACATCTCCTGTATCGAAGTCTTCTCATGTTACCAACAAGTGGTTATCGAAGGGGAAATTGTTTTAGCTTGAAGAGGTTTTTGGTATCAAAACCTTGGCATGATCAAGAAGTTTTTGGAATCATCAAGAAGTTTTGGAAATTATCAAAAAGGGGGAAATTGTTGGGAAAAATAATGTTGTTTTGATAATTGCCAAAACAAACAAAGCTTGATACAGCAAGCCCTGTATCGAAAGCCGGTTGAAGTTGCAATCCTGTATCGAAGACCTTCTGATAGCACCAGCATACAGCAAGCTCTCGCGCTACCAAGATACAGCAACAAAGTCTAAATAAGCGCCAAGTATGGAAGCTGTCTCGAAACCTCAATACATCACCCTTCCATACAGCGCCTAACTATTCCAACATGCCTACAACACTAGTGGATACAACATTCACATCGGAACAGGACTGAAGACCATTTGAAAAGGAATCTTTAGTATTCACTAAAGTCAAATACCGTTTGATAAAGAGGTATTTAAATACTGAAAGGATAAAGTATTTAAATACTGAAGCTGTCAGAGATCTTCAAATCCCGCAATATCCAGATCCTGGTCTATTTAAGTTGTCACGGAATCTTGCCCAACGGATCTATCTCAACGGATATATTATTCAGAAGACTATATATATATCTCATAAGAGCGTTGAAGATAAAACACCCAAAAAAATTACCAAGTGAAGAAGCTATCATTATATACATCAGAGCAAAACATACCTCCAGAAGATTTCTGCAAATCAGATCTAAAGAGATATACAGTGCTCAACATCAAGAACAGTCATCATCAGCTCAAGAACTTCATATTCAAAGTCTTTGTTCTTACAGTTACCTACTTTTTACCTCTGTGTAAAAGCGAGCTCTGTGTGAACTCAACAAGTTATTCGACTGTGTGGGACGAATAAGGACGAAGCTTTGGGCGTGTGTGAAGAAGCTAGTCAAGAAGGAAGCTTTAACCAATCTGTGTGAACGGTTGAAAGCGACATTCTTTGTATCAATCTGTGTGAACGATACAAGGATAGGTTTGATTATAAATACATAGTTGTGTATGCAGTATTTATAATAAACTTTTTACTCCTGTGTGGAGGACCAGTGGACGTAGAGGGGTTTACCTCGAACCACTTAAATACTATGTTATTTACCTTTCGCCGTTACTGTTTTCATAATTGTAATTTATACTAGTATACACTGCAAAAACCCTGTAAGCACCAAGCTAACAGAAGATTAGACCGAGTTGCTATATCGACAGCAAACCTACTGTATCTAAGACTTCCGCTATGCACTCAGATTTAAAATCCGTACAGTTTGCTGTTTAAACTATTTTCCAAACTGTATCCAGTATACTTGGGAGGGACCAACATTTTTCAGCAAATCATTTTCGTCTTTCAACTCCATAATTTAAAATGGCGAGTTGTATATTTTTTTGTTTGAGCATCTCATGGGATTTTTGAATTGTTTAAAATTTATTCACCATATTTTCAAACGTATGCGATTTATTGGTTGGAATAGTTGAGGTTGATCTTATCTCATCATCGTTGTCGTCATCCTCTTCTTCTTTCGCCATAAAGCACATATATGTTTTATCCTCTATTTCATCGTCGTAGGATTCACTGCTAGTGATCGCCTATAGGCACTCCTTGATCTTGTTTGATGCGGGCGAGGCTTCTGATCCACCAATCAGGGCCTTGAGCTTGTTTTTCCAGGCATGCCTCTTTTGATCCTTTTCTTGTTGCTTAGCTTCGGGCAACTTTTCCACTTTTGGATGAGGACACTTATTTGCACAATGTCCTGGAATTCTGCAATTATAGCACAAGTTACAGTCTCCAGCTGAAGGGAATTCAGAACTTATCCTGTTGAATGGATTGGGCCTGTATGGGGTCTTTACAGACTGTTTGATGAACTTTTTGAATTTTTGCATGAGAAGGGCCATCTCGTCTTGCGGTAGGATGTCATCGTCGCTGTCTGCTGCCTTGCATACCGATTTGATGTGTTGGGTGCTGAATTATGTCTCCTGTCAGATACAGCAGCCAGTGTTGTAGTCTTGGCAGGTGACTCTTCAGATTTCTCTCTCCTGTCTATATCATACTCAAATGCCTTTAGGTCAGGAAAGAGATCAAAAGTGGAAGTATCATTTAAATTACAGGACACATGCATAGTTGTGGTTTTTATGTCCTATCCAGCAGGGAGTGATCTAAAGATTTTTAAGTTTTTCTCCTTTTGGGTGTTTACCCAATGCTTCAAGTTCATCGACAATCCTGGTAAATCTGAGTTCAAGATCCTCAAGCGTTCCAGAGGATTTCATTTCAAAGGATTCGAATTGCTAAGTTAGAAATTTATTTTCTTTCGAGAGCTCATTTCCCTTACAAATAAGCTTGAGTGTTTTCCAGATTTGTTTGGCTATCTTACAGCTTTTCACCTTTGAGAATATGCCTTTGTCAAGAGTGACAAACAGTGCATTCTTAGCTACATTGTCGAGATTCTCACTCTTGCAATCGTCCGTTATCCATGGTTCATGCCCTTTCTCAAGTATCTCCGCATAGGGTTGCCCATGGATCCTCGCGGCGATGTTGACCTTCATTATCTTTATTGGTCCTTCTTCGATGCTGAAGATCATCTCTTCGTGCGTCGCCGCAAGATGAGCTTCCATCCTAATTCTCCAGTCATCAAACTCATTAATAGAAAACATAGGGACTTTATTTATTATGGAGGTGTCCATTATAAAATTAAGATAAATATGAAAATATAAAGTTAAGGTTTTCAAAAGCTAATGATTTTTGTGGATCTGATTCAGTTAAAAATCGGCTAATTCTTTTCAAAATCAACCGTTCCGATACCATTTGTTGGCCACAGAATATACAGTACACAACTTAGGAAGGGGGTTTGAATAAACTGTATCCTTTTCGAAGTTATTTGCGTAGCGGAAGACTGATATTGAGTTGCTGTAAATACAACAACTAGATAATCTCCTATTTGCTTGGTGCGTACAGGGTTTTTGCAATATGTATACTTAAATCACATAGGGAGATAAAAACTGTAAATGACAGAATATAAATGCACACAGATATAAGTGGTTCGAGATAAACCCCTCTACGTCCACTGGTCCTCCACACAGGAGTAAAATGTTTATTAAAATCACTACGTACACAATTACGTGACTTTAACACAGAATGGCTCGGATCTTTCGAATTTCTTCTTCCCACACAGATCGAAGCTTCGTCTTTAATGCTATTCTTCCCACACAGGCCGGAACCAGCAAGGCATTAGTTCACACAGGGCTAAATTGATATCAACGTAAAGATTGGGTAGAACAAGTTCAAATGGCAACTGTATGCTTTGAAGAGCGTTCGGTGTAAGATGTGCTGTATGCTCAGGAAATATACTGCTCTTTGATAGCTTGATATTCAAATTGTCAGAGCTAATGCGACAGATGTATTGCACGAGATAAAATGCGTGAGCAATGTCCTCTTGCTTGGGGCTGTTTATAACCTGGGAAATAGATCTGTCATAAATGTAGTCGTTGGACGGTTGGTGAGATTGAGACAACTCTGATTGGCGGCTTCAGAATGTTTGAATTAAAGGCGATTCACATTTAATGCTTTAGACATTCTTTTTGACTTAGCATTAAATGATCTCCAGGCTATTCAGACTGTAGTCTTTTCAGCCGCATTAACTTCTGTCCTATCAGTATTAAATGCTACTTTATCCGTGAATACTTTGTGAATACATTATGTTTCTATGGTTTAAAGCTTTTCTTTAGTCCTATTGGATACGTGTTTTACTTTTCTTATGTAAAATACCTACAGCAAGATTGTTGTATCCAACTTTCTTCATCTCTAGATGTATAATAATGAAGGCGCTGTAAGAATAGACTTCTGACTATGTTGGAAGATCTTTTTCTGTATGGACGGTTGTATGAAGTTTTCTAACAGGTTCCGTACTTAGAGCGAAATGCTGACTTTGAACACTTTATGCTGTATGGGCAATTATCAAAACACAGGGCTCAATATTTTTTCCAACAGGATAGGATTTTGAGAGAGGGGTTTTGAGAATATAGGGTTTTGATTTTGGGACTGTGAGAGAAATAAACCCTGGTCGGGTTTTAAGTTTTTGTACACGTAACGTACGTTACGCACGATAATGGTCGTGGTGTAGTAACCATAACGTGCATTATATGTGAACGTAGCTACCGTAATGGGGGTTCCAGTAGCTACTACCCTTATTCCTGAATAGTGTAGCTTACGTAATCATTATGCATATCCTACGTTATAACGTTTAACGTACGGTAATCTTTGCATATACCGTACGCTAGATTGCCGACTGTTTTGAACTGATATAGTATATAGCGGTCGTAATGCTGAATAGGTAGCGGCTATTAGGATGACCAAATGAATAGTGAATTTCTTCTGATGACTTCTGTCTGTTTTTCATGACCATTTTGCTATATATATCTAAATATTCAGATTTCAAAATGATCAACGTGTCTCATTCCCAAATTTATCCCCCAAAAGTTAAATGATTCTTCAAGTAGGTTTTGTAAAAATGCCTGCCAATTCATTTGTACCTATAAATTAGAGACAAACATTCCTGTTTTGGACATGATCACGAATAGAATGACGACGAATTTCGATGTGCTTTGTCCTAGTATGAAAAATGAGATTTTACTCAACTTCATGGCACTTGTATTATCACAAAAAATAGGTGTCTTTTTAAGAGTAATACCATAATCTTTTAATTGATTTTTATTCCACAGTACTTGTGCACATGCACTTCCAGCAGCCACATTATCGGCTTCAGTTGTGAAAGTAGACACACCAGTCTGTTTCTTACTACTCCGGGATATCAAGCATAATCCCATAAAGTGACAAGTCCCACATCCACCAAAATCAGCGTCACTATATGCAAATAGTTTATAATCAATGCTTGATGGATATCATAAACCTAAACAAGTAGTGCCTTTCAAATATCAAAAAATTCTTTTACAAGCATTTAAATGAGATTCTTTCGGATTAGCTTGCAATATAGCACATAGAAAGGTTGCAAACATAATGTCAAGTCTAGAGGTAGTTAGATAAAGTAAGGATCCGATCATACCTCGATATTGTTTTTGATCGACGGGTTTACCTTTCTCATCTTTATCAAGTTCAAGGACGGATTACATAGGTGTAGAAATTTCATTGCATCATTTCATCTTGAATTTCTTTAACAGCTCGTTGACATGCTTTGACGAATAAATATTGCATCTTTGAGTTGCTTTATTTGAAGTCCGCAAAAGAATTTCCATTCTAATTTCGAATTCTCCTTTCATAAGATTTGCAAATTCTTGGAATAGATAATCGTTAGTAGCACCAAATATAATATCATCGACATATATTTGACAAATAATCATATCATTTACAAAAGTCTTGACAAATAAAGTATTATCTACATGTTCTCTTGTATATCCATTAGAAATTAGAAAAGTACTTAGTATTTCATACCATGCCCTAGATGCGTGTTTTAATCCATAAAGAGCTTTATGGAGCTTGTACACATATTCTGGATGATCATAATCTTCAAAGCTCGGTGGTTACTTGACATAGACTTCTTCTTGAATAATTCCATTCAAAAAGGCACTTTTTACATCCATTTGATGAAGTTTAATCTTTTTATATGAAGCAAATGCACATAGAAGGTGAATAGCCTCAAGACGAGCAATCGCAACAAAAGTGTCTTTGTAGTCTGGTCCTTCCTCTTGATTATACCGTTGAGCGACTAGTTTCGATTTATTTTTGACCGGAAGACCATTATCATCTTTTTTTACTTTATGAACCCATTTAGTTTCGATGATCGTTTTATCTGCGGGTGCCAGAACCAATTCCCATACTTTGTTTCATTAAGTTATGCAATGACCCAACTTTCGTCCTTTATTGCTTCGACAAGATTCTTCGGTTCCATAAGAGAAATAAATGCATAATTATTTAAAAAATCATTTATGTTTCTCCTCATTAGACACCTTTACTGATTTCACCGAGAACTTGTTCTACATGATGATCTTTCACATTTGCCCACTCTTTAGGAGAGTGTATGGATTTTCTTCAGCCTTCTCATGATTTAAGTCAAGCTTCTCTAGCTCCTTTGAGGCTTCGGAAACTTCATTTGATGGAATCATACCTGTGTCATCATCAAATACAACCTTTCACAGGGTAAAATTGTATCATCAAATTTTACATGAATAGACTCTTCTACCGACTTCTACAGTTGAAGACTCGATAAGCTTTACTATTTAGTGAATATCCAAGAAATGTACCAATATCAGATTTAGAATCGAATTTTCCCAAATCATCTTTACCATTGTTGTGGATGAAAACTTTACAACCAAATGGATGAAATAAATTAGGACAGTCATCATCTTATTCCTCCGAATGTGAACTCAATTTGTGACATAACAAGCGGTGTTGACAGCTTCTGCCCAAAAATATTTTAGAAGCCCATTTTCATTTAGCATTGTCCGACTTATTTCTTCTAGGGTACGATTTTTATCTCAACAACTCCATTTTGTTGAGGTGTTTGGGGTGCCGAAAAATTATGTTCAATGCCATATTTGTCACACCAAGCTTCAAAGTCATTTGAATCGAATTCTCCACCACGATCAATCATAATGACAATAATTGGCAAATCCTTTTCTTTCTGTATTAGTTTACACCACTTGACAAATTCGTTAAACGCATGACTCTTATTTGCTAAAAATTTTACCCTAGTAAATCGAGAAAAATCATCAATTATAATTAAAGTATAAAGCTTACTACTCAAATTAGCATGCTGAGATGGTCCTATTAAGTCCATATGAATTAATTCGAGATGAGTAGTACAAAGTTCCATTTTTGGTTTAAATGATCCTCTCGCATGTTTACTTTTAATACAAGCTTCATAAATTTGATCTTTTCTAAAATTTAATTTTGATAGAACACAAACAATGTCACTTTTAGCTAATTTTGATAGTAAAGGTAAAGAGGCGTGTCCCAATTTTCGATGCCAAATAATAGCATTTTCATCATATGAAATTAAATATTTTTCATTAAAGGATGATTCATCTTGAAGATCCACAATATAAATATTCCCATACCTTAATCATATAAATATTATTTTATCGTTTCTCATTGCAGTACAGTGAGTGGTTTCGAAGATTAATTTTAGTCCCGTATCACATAATTAGGAAACACTAAGTAAATTCTGAAATAGACCATCAACAAAAAGAACATTATCAATAGTTGGTAAAGGTTTCTTACCTATCTTACATGTACCTTTGATTTTATCCTTTTTATTATCTTCGAAAGTGATAAATCCTTGTTCTTCCTTCTCGAGCGCCGTGAAGAGATGCTCATTTCCACTCTTGTGGTTAGAACATCTGCTATCAATGTACTATTTATTTAATGGTACAATCGTCCCTGCTTGCGCCTTACTTTTTGTGTCACTGTCGATAGTTTTGCAAGCAATGAGAGCTAGGTTGCTTTGCTCGTGTGATTCCTCATCATCCTCATCGTCACTCCATCTGGCGATATATACTTCCCTCTTTTTGAATCTTTCATGTGGAGGTTTATATGAGTAAATGGGAGCAGGAGCACGACAATATTTTGCAAAATATCCTGGGGCACTACATCTTCGACAAGTATTATCGAACTTTTTATTTTGAGGGTTTAGGGTTTGAGGTTTAGGGTTTAGATTCATCCCCAATGTAACACCCCGAGATATTCAGAATAATTACAGCGCCGTAAACCCTTTAGGTAAGGATTTACAAGGCTAATTTTAAAAGGAGTGTAAATATAAACCAAACGTACAACTGAAGTTCAAATACAGATTTGATTCAACCGATCAAATGAGTTAACTTATACAACCATATCGAAAAGACATTTTTAAAACAGACGTACTCGAGTACTAAATAGACCAAGAAGACAAATCACAATAACAATAACATCAACCACATCACTGAGCCATTTCATCGTCCTGTCGGTACTGTGGTTGCTTCCCCACTCCTCGGCTACCTGAACATCAAAACAATGTCCACCCCCGAAGGGGTTAGCAAAAACAATGCTAGTGCAAGTATCGTAATACATAAATCATCAATGCATCATAAAACATGCAAATCGGACTTCCGTCATCGGAATCCAACGATGCGAATCCTCACGATTCCATCAACACAGTACAGGGTAATCCAGCGATCCAGCGCCCTTGGTATAGATCCCCATGATGATCCCGTCGGACCAACGCATGGTGGAAAACCCGTCCAGTGATCCAGCGCCCTCAGCATAGATCCCCATGATGATCCCGTCGGACCAACGCATGGTGGACATTCGATCCAGTGCCCTCAGCATAGATCCTCATGATCCCCTCGGATCATTTATACCAAAATTAACAACTATGCATACATATATGCATTTTAATATGTTCATCAATACGAACAAATAACAACGAATACCACGAGAAATTTCAGAAATACATCTCATATTCAACAACATGAACAAAACCACAAGCATGATCAAAGTTTCAATATAAATCGAACTCGACATATGATACTTGCCTCGAAAATGGCAAGAACGAAACACTTCAATGATCTCAACACACTCGAAGGCCGCCTCCTTCGATCAACGTAACAAGCTCGAACCTTAAAAAAAAGAAATGATATACAAATCATCTCAAGTCGAACGATGGCCTAACAATTCGGTATACAGCCCAAAAGCTCAAAATAAACAATCTGCCTGGACTGCTTAGCGTGCGCTACGTACTCTACGTAACGTGCGCTAAGCCTGCCTGTTAGCATACGCTATCGTATAAGCCTAGCGTACGCTAGCCACGAACTGACAATTTGACTCGGCTAATCTCATAACGTACGTTACGTACGTATCGTGCGTTAACTTAACCCCGATAGCGCACGTTAACTTACATATGTTAGCGTGCGCTAATCTTGCATGGCGAATCGCTAATGAAAACTGGGTTGAATGGTGATGAACTCATGAATTCTATGGTGATAATACAAGTCATCCTCGAGCATATCATGCTAATAAGGTTTGTGGAAGTTCTATGATTATGAGATACAAATATACGGATAATCATCTCAACATCATAATTCATCTTAGATCTTCAAGAAATATTCTAAGTTCCGTTCGTCCTACGTTCCAAAACGCATGATTCCAATGTGTAAAATGTAACAATCAAGGTAATATCCGATTACTGATCATAAATTGATTTGAAAATTCTTAGGAGTCCATATACTAAGATGGTTCAAAGGTTCATACGATATATAGTGCCGATACGTCAAAAGTATGCTTCTAACATGTGATGACCGATTAAAAACGAAATAGCTGGCTATCAAAACATGATCAAACATCCTTAAGAACATTACTAACATCGGTGAAGAATCACCTACCTCAAAGTAGTGAAGAATACGCAGGAAATCGAAGCAATCCAACACCGAAGGCTTGAACACCAATCTCCAACGATATACGATCTTCGATCACGAGCTAGGATGTTGATATGAAGTGTTTATGATGAAGCAAGTTATGCTCTAAGTGTAAGAATTTGGGTTATGTGAGAAAAAGAACTGAAATCACGAATAGGATGCTGTCCTATTTATAAGAAATGGCTATTAGCGCGCGCTAGTCCCTGCTCGTAGCGTGCGCTAATGGCTCACTGACTTAACCGTATTCAGCACTTAGCGTGCGCTACGCATATACCTGTAGCGTGCGCTAAGGCGTTGACTTGGCTTTCCCCGAAAGCCGTCCAGGTTCATCCCGACACGATCCGATAGGGGTCCCCCGGCCAGATCGCACCTACTGCACGTCTCAATCAAATTGACCACGCATAGCGTGCGCTACTGCTCCTCTGTAGCGTGCGCTATTGATTCCATGTTAGCGTACGCTACACATAGCCGATAGCGTGCGCTACATGCGCAGAATTACAATCTTTAAATCACATACACGAAATCATACGCTCGACAACATCGGATTATGAAATACGGAGAATAATACTCAGATAAAAGTACAATAATTACAATATCACAAGTTCCAAATACATATCCGAAATCTCGGGTATTACATCCTTCCTCCCTAAAAAGAAGTTTCGTCCCGAAACTTAAGATGAAAACAACTCCGGATATCTAGCCTTCTTACTATCCTCCGTCTCCTAAGTGGCCTCTTCGACTCCATGTCGTGACCATTGTACTTTAACCAAGTGTATTGGTTTATTCCTCAATTGTTTGATCCAGCTCTCAAGTATCTTGATTGGTCTCTCTTCGAAGGTGCCATCATTAGCTATTTCGATCTCGTCGAAATCAATGACGTGACTGGGGTCCGGTACATACTTCCGCAATTGGGATACGTGAAACACATTGTGAACGTGACTCATCGATGGCGGTAAGGCCAACCTGTATGCTAAATCTCCAACTCTCTCGAGGATCTCGAATGGTCCGATGTATCTTGGACTAAGCTTGCCTCTCCTCCCAAAACGAAAAATCCCTCGTGTAGGAGACACCTTCAATAGTACATGGTCCCCAACGTCGAACTCTAGAGGACGACGACGTACGTATGCGTAAGACTTTTGTCGACTCTGGGCAGTCAACAGTCTTGCTCGAATGAAAGCTATCTTCTTTTGAGTCTGAATAATCAATTCCGGTTCCGTCCCGATCAAATCCGAAGAGTCATCCCAACACAGGGGTGATCGGCATCTTCTCCCGTACAAAGCTTCAAATGGTGCCATTCTGATAGAAGCATGCCAACTATTATTATAGGTGAACTCGATCAAGGGCAAGTGAACTTCCCAATCAGTTGACTAATCTAATGCACAAGCTCTAAGCATGTCCTCTACTGTCTGTATAATCCTTTCGGACTGACCGTCCGTTTGGGGATGATAAGCCGTGCTAAAGTTGAGCTCAGTTCCCAAAGCCCTGTGAACTGCTTTCCAGAAGTGCGACACGAAGCGACCATCTCGATCCGAAATAATGGTCTTCGGCGTCCCATGAAATCTGACTATCTCCGCAATAAATACTTGCGCCAATCTTTCGGGTCCCCATGTATCTTTAATTCCTAGGAAATGAGCCGACTTGGTTAGTCGATCAACTACAACCCAAATCATGTTCATTCCCGTTCTAGTCCTTGGCATACTGGTGATGAAATCCATCGAGATGTCCTCCCACTTCCATTCGAGTTGGAAGCGGCTTTAACATTCCTGGTGTCGATGTTCAATCTTAACCTGCTCACAAGTCAAACACCTCGAAACATAATCTGCTACGTCCTTCTTCATATTCCCCCACCAGAAGTTTTGTTTTAAATCCTTATACATCTTACTGCTGCCCGGGTGAATAGAATAGGGCGCGCTGTGAGCTTCCTTCAGAATAGTCCTTCTCAAATCATCATCATCGGGAACGCAAAGTCGACTCTGAAATCTCAGAACTCCATCGTCTTGTATCACGAATCCTGGGGCTTTTCCTTTCTTTGCTTCATCACATAACCGAAGGATCATAGAATCGTCCAACTGCTTAGACTTGATCTCCTCGACTAGTGATGAAGTCAGTTCCATCACATATAGTTGCTCTTGAATTCCTGGTGCCCATACTTCAATCCCCTCGCGGATCAGTTCCCGTTGAATACTGGTTTGGGATGTAAGTGCTTCCAACACTCGAAGAGAAACAGGTTTTCGGCTCAAGGCATCGGCTACTACGTTTGCTTTCCCCGGATGATAGAGAATCTCCAAGTCGTAATCCTTGATCAATTCCAGCCACCTTTTCTGCCTCATGTTTAATTCTTTCTGACTGAAAATGTACTTGAGGCTCTTATGATCTGTAAAGATCTGACAATGAGTACCGTACAAATAATGTCTCCAAATTTTCAGTGCAAAGACTACAGCTGCTAACTCCAGATCATGAGTCGGGTAATTTACTTCATATGGTTTCAATTGCCAAGAAGCATAAGCAATCACCTTATCCTTTTGCATCAATACACAACCCAGACCCTGATTCGAAGCGTCGCTGTATACTATGAATCCATCAGTTCCATCTGGCAAAGCTAAAATAGGTGCTGTCGTCAGTCTCTTCTTAAGTTCATCAAAACCAGCCTGGCATTTCTCATCCCACTTAAACTTTTGAGTTTTCTGTAACAGTTGAGTGAGCGGACGAGAGATCTTGGAAAATCCCTCTCCAAAGCGGCGATAATATCCAGCAAGTCCTAAGAAACTCCGGACTTCTTTCACATTATTAGGAGCTTCCCATTCCAAGATTGCTTCGACTTTCTTCGGGTCCACTTGAACTCCGTCAGCTGATATCACATGCCCAAGGAAAGTTACTTCCTTAAGCCAGAATTCGCATTTTGAAAGCTTTGCATACAGCTGTTCCTTCCTCAAAGTGCTCAAAACCACATGCAAATGTTCGGCATGCTCCTCTGCGTCCCTTGAATATATCAAGATGTCATCAATGAAGACGACCACAAATTTATCCAAGTATTCCAAGAATACCCGATTCATCAATTGCATGAACACTGCAGGAGCATTGGTAAGTCCAAACGGCATCACTACAAACTCATAATGCCCGTACCGGGACCTGAAAGCAGACTTCGATATATCCGATTCCTTAATTCTCAACTGGTGGTATCCTGATCGCAAGTCAATCTTCGAGAATACCCTCGCCCCTTGCAGTTGATCAAACAAGTCGTCGATCCGAGGTATAGGGTACTTATTCTTGATCGTCATCTTATTGAGCTCCCTGTAATCAATACACAGTCGGAGGGATCCGTCTTTCTTCCGGACAAAGAGAACGGGCGCTCCCCAAGGAGAAACACTAGGTTGGATATAGCCCTTCTGTAACAATTCCTCCAGTTGCTTCTTGAGTTCATACATCTCGGTTGGCGCCATGCGGTATGGTGCCCTGGAAATAGGAGCTGCTCCATGCTCTAATTCGATAGTGAATTCCACTTCTCTCTGTGGAGGTAACCCAGGTAGTTCGTCAGGAAATACATCTGAGAACTCATTCACAACTGAAATAGACGAGAGCTCTACTCCTTCCTCTTTCCTCATGGCATAGCACCAAAGTCCGTGACATCCCTGCTTCAGTAATTTCACGGCCTTCATTGCTTTGATCAATTTTCCCGAGCTTCCTGGTCTCCATCCTCGGAATAAGTGTTCAGATCCGTCATCAGCAATGATAGAAATGACTCTCTCTCGGTAATTCAGAATAGCTCCATAACGGTTGAGCCAATCGTCTCCGAGAATTAAATCGTCACCGTAGATGTCAACCACAATAAGGTTCGATAGCCAATCTCTCCCTCCTATAGTTACTGGAAAATCCCTAGCTTCTAGGGTTCCCACAATTTTCTCTCCGCTCGGTAATCCCACAATATAAGGTTCACAATCATACAAGCACGAGATTTTCAAACGATTTACACAGTTCAAAGATATAAAAGAATGCGTAGCTCCCGAATCGAACAAGATACTAACTGGTTGCAAAAGGATCTGAATCGTACCTGATGCAACAACTGTGTTCTGATCATCCTTCTTCATCTCGTAAATACGCGGAGGAACGGACCCAGCACTGGATGCCTCTCTTTTCCCCACGTTCTGCTGCGGGAAACCGCTCTGCTGCGTCTGGTTTACACTAGTGTCCTTCGGGACCGGTACAGGAGTGCGAGTACCAAAAGATCGGGTCGCATTCCCACAAAATGTTGCGCGATGTCCTTCCTGTCCACACTCGAAACAGGTCACAGCAGGCGCGAAACACTCACGTCGAACATGTCCCGCTTTGCCATAGTTATAACACTTCTTCCCTGCGTCTGAAACAGTTGGTGCTGCCCGGAACTTCTTTCCACCTCGAGAAGGATGCAGAGGTCTCCTGGATGAATGAAAAGAGGATTGACCCCTGCGAGGCCCGCTACTCTTATTCTCCGTGAAGTTGCCAGACACCTTCTGTTTCTTTGCTTCCGCCGATTTCTCTACTGCCGCCTCCTTCATATCATAGGCCAACGCCTTGTCCTGATACTGTCGCAAGGTGGTACATTCAAATCCGGACATATATTGCTGAATTTCCGGCTTCATTCGCATGTCAAAATGGAAAATCCTTTCCGCCTCGGTCCTGACCAAGTGGCGCACATAAGTCAGCTGGTGATTAAAGGTCTTAATCACGTCCGTCACAGATGCTTCTGAATGTTGTGGTGAGAAAAACTCCCGAACTCGGGCTTCTCTAACTGGGCGAGGACAATACTGCGCCTCCATCATCAATTTGAATTCCGTCCAGTCAACATTGTGCTCCTCCGGTCGAATGGCCTCCCACCAGTCGAAAGCCTCCCCGGTCAGAAGATACTGGGTGACCGGAACCTTCCTATCGTTGGGACAGTTAATCCCTGCAAAAATATTTTCTAATTCCTTCAGCCAGTGATCCCAAGAAAGCGTCTCAGCAGAACCGTCAAATTTCGGAGGATGCAATTTGATCACCTCCGTAAGCCATCTATCTCCTCGATTATCCACGTTATGTTGCGATCCACAACTTGAGCAAACTGGTTTATCTGGGCAACCACCTGCTGAAGCACTCCCGGCACGTTAGGATCTGCATTATTATTTGCCGATCCCTGCTGTCCCCCGGAATGGGAATCTGTTCGACTAGCGGTTATCTCTGGGGTAGATACTGACTCTTCTTGTCTCGCATTTCCACGTCCGCGTCCACGACCGCGTCCGCGTCCACGACCTCCTCTCAACATACTGTAAACATAAATACTCAATATCCAGGGCAAAACTTTCTAAAAGTACATCCATCAATGTTCACCAAAACATGAATAAAATAAAACAGTAGTATTTGAGATTTAGGAACTTACAACCACGGTCCACACGACGATGCTGGCTCAGCCGTGATGTTACGAACGACCAATAATCAAATAACGTAAACAGACCCAACTAACCCGACTGCCAAGATATCCATGAATCTTAGCTCCGATACCATATTCTGTAACACCCCGAGATATTCGGAATAATTACAGCGCCGTAAACCCTTTAGGTAAGGATTTACAAGGCTAATTTTAAAAGGAGTGTAAATATAAACCAAACGTACAACTGAAGTTCAAATACAGATTTGATTCAACCGATCAAATGAGTTAACTTATACAACCATATCGAAAAGACATTTTTAAAACAGACGTACTCGAGTACTAAATAGACCAAGAAGACAAATCACAATAACAATAACATCAACCACATCACTGAGCCATTTCATCGTCCTGCCGATCTTGTGGTTGCTTCCCGCTCTCGGCTACCGAACATCAAAACAATGTACACACCACAAGGGGTTAGCAAAAACAATCCTAGTACAATAATCTTAATACAAAAATCAACAATGCATCATAAAACATGCAAAAGCGGACTTCCGTCGCCGGAATCCAACGATGCGAATCCTCACGATTCCATCAACACGATCTGAGGTAATCCAGCGATCCAGTGCCCTTGGTATAGATCCCCATGATGATCCCGTCGGACCAACGCATGGTGGAAAACCCATCCAGCGATCCAGCGCCCTCAGCATAGATCCCCATGATGATCCCGTCGGACCGACGCATGGTGGACATTCGATCCAGCGCCCTCAGCATAGATCCTCATGATCCCCTCAGATCATTTATACCAAAATCAATCAACTATGCATACATATATGCATTTCAATATGTTCATCAATACGAACAAATAACAACGAATACCACGAGAAATTTCAGAAATACATCTCATATTCAACAACATGAACAAAACCACAAGCATGATAAAAGTTTCAATATAAATCGAACTCAACATATGATACTTGCCTCGAAAATGGCAAGAACGAAACACTTCAATGATCTCAACACACTCGAAGGCCGCCTCCTTCGATCAACGTAACAAGCTCGAACCTTAAAAAAAAGAAATGATATACAAATCATCTCAAGTCGAACGATGGCCTAACAATTCGGTCTACGGCCCAAAAGCTCAAAATAAACAATCTGCCTGGACTGCTTAGCGTGCGCTACGTACTCTACGTAACATGCGCTAAGCACACTGTTAGCGTCGCTATCGTATAAGCCTAGCGTCGCTAGCACGATCGGTGATTTGACTCGGATGATCTCATAACGTCGTTACGTCGTATCGTGCGTTAACTTAACCCCGATAGCGCACGTTAACTTACATATGTTAGCGTGCGCTAATCTTGCATGGCAGAATACTGCTAACAGAAAACTGGGTTGAATGGTGATGAACTCATGAATTCTATGGTGATAATACAAGTCATCCTCGAGCATATCATGCTAATAAGGTTTGTGGAAGTTCTATGATTATGAGATACAAATATACGGACAATCATCTCAACATCATAATTCATCTTAGATCTTCAAGAAATATTCTAAGTTCCATTCGTCCTACGTTCCAAAACGCATGATTCCAATGTGTAAAACGTAACAATCTAGGTAATATCCGATTACTGATCATAAATCGATTTGAAAATGCTTAGGAGTCCATATACTAAGATGGTTCAAAGGTTCATACGATATATAGTGCCGATACGTCAAAAGTATCCTTCTAACATGTGATGACCGATTAAAAACGAAATAACTGGCTATCAAAACATGATCAAACGTCCTTAAGAACATTACTAACATCGGTGAAGAATCACCTACCTCAAAGTAGTGAAGAATACGGAGGAAATCGAAGCAATCCAACACCGAAGGCTTGAACACCAATCTCCAACGATATACGATCTTCGATCACGAGCTAGGATGTTGATATGAAGTGTTTAGGATGAAGGAATTTATGCTCTAAGTGTAAGAATTCGGGTTATGGGAGAAAAAGAACTGAAATCACGAATAGGATGCTGTCCTATTTATAAGAAATGGCTATTAGCGCGCGCTAGTCCCTGCTCGTAGCGTGCGCTAACGGCTCACTGACTTAACTGTATTCAGCACTTAGCGTGCGCTACGCATATACCTGTAGCGTGCGCTAAGGCGTTGACTTGGCTTTCCCCGAAATCCGTCCAGGTTCATCCCGACACGATCCGACAGGGGTCCCCCGACCAGATCTCACATACCGCACGTCTCAATCAAATTGACCACGCATAGCGTGCGCTACTGCTCCTTTGTAGCGTGCGCTATTGAGTCCATGTTAGCGTACGCTACACATCGCCGATAGCGTGCGCTACATGCGCAGAATTACAATCTTTAAATCACATACACGAAATCATACGCTCGACAACATCGGATTATGAAATACGGAGAATAATACTCAGACAAAAGTACAATAATTACAATATCACAAGTTCCAAATACATATCCGAAATCTCGGGTATTACACCCAAGTTCCCGAAAAAAATCCTCCCAACGTCCATGTAAAATATTTTATATTTTTTGATGTTTCTAGCATAGAATGCAGTTTCTTCATCTTCTTCCTAGATTGGTTCATCTTTCGGATCACTCTCTTCTTTATCTTTGAGTGAAATTGACCTTTCTCTTTCTTTAGGATTTGGCTTAGAGTTTCGAGTTTTAATGACAATATCATAATTAATAAGAGATCCAATGAGTGCACTGATTTATATACTATTTAGATCATTTGACTCCATAATAGCCGTTACTGTTGCATCCCATTCTCTGGGTAGTGATGTTAGGATTTGGTACCGCCACTTAGAATTGTGCGATGCAGAGTTTTCAAACTCTTTTGCCATTGCGGAAGCGTAATTAAATTGCAAAATATAAACAACACAAGATTTATAGAGGTTTTATTATCTTTTTTTATTGGTTCAAGATAAACCTTTTCGCCTTGTCTTCTATCGGTCCGAGGTAAACCATTACAATTTTGTCTTCTATCGGTCCAAGATAAATTGTTTTCCTTTTCTATCGGACAAGAAATCAACCGATATAGCTTTCGATTGGTACTAAACAAACCTCACTTGGATTTAGAAATGATTCTAATAGTGCCGGATCTTTGATCCTAATAACACCGAATCAATCTACAATCCTTTCTTTCCTCTCATGTATTTGTTTGAGTGAAACGAACACTCGAACTATAACAATTACGCTCGATTACAAGAACAATAATGAAGATAATGATATCTGAAGTATATAAACTTTGCTTGAAGTTGTTGTATTGTGAATACCATATGAAGTGGTATTTATAGGCTTCAAGGCCTAAACTAGCTGTTGGTCACTGACTCTTCATTACGTACGATATACATCATCCGTAGCGCACGTTATGCATATTACATACGTTAAGATCCTTCCTTTACATACGTTATGTGATGCTCAGTTCAGTCCAGTAGCTTCTGTCTCTTCCATTACGTATGTTAGCTCATATCATTATGTACGTTAAGATCAACTTGTAGCGTATGTTATTGTTGCTTCATAGTATACGTTATGCACATATCCGTTGCACGCTTTTTGACCTTCTAGAATCAATCCAATGGATTGATTTGTTTGAATTCATATTCAAACTATCATTACGTACGTTAAGCCATAGCCTTTACGTAGGTTTTATGTTCTTCATTGCCCACGTTATCCGTCATGCTTTGCGCACATTAAATTCATGCTGTACTTGTCTGCCTTCAGCTGGGTTTTCATTACGTACGGTATCCTTCATGTATGACGTATGTTATAGTTGATTTTGCTTCATATCAGTGTTCTTCGGTCCAGCTCATGCGTCTTCGACTTCTTTGTTGTTTTTCCTTGATACATTGTTGTTTTTCTTTGTTTAGCAACTATGAAATAAACCTCAATTATGAATGTATGGAATAAAATATTCCAACAATCTCCTCCTTTTTGATGATGACAAAACAACTACTTCGATGAGATATATACCTGCAAAAATATAAAAATATACAGATCAAAGTTTTCGGCTTTGTCCGTTTCGTTAGTTTTCTTCTCCCATCATTTCTTCTTTTCAACTTCTTCATTTCTTCTCTTCTTTTCAACTTCTTCTTATATATATATATTTTATTTTTATTGTCTTTCTTCTCCTTCAATCTCTCCCCCTTTTTGTCATTAGAAAAAAGTGCAAATACCAATAAAATCGATAATAAAATTTTTCTCCCCTTTTATAATAAAATATGAGACAATTAAATATATATGCAAAAATGGGTAAATCCTCCCTGAAAAATAGATCTCCCCTTTTAAAAACTAATAAATCCCCCTGAGTTAAATACCAATTAATAAAATACCTATTGATGAAATATATTAATCTTGAATTTTGGGGATCCAACCGACTCTTGGTCGGTTTTCATTTGGTATGTAAACGATATTTGGTATTATGGTTCCTTTTGGAATCCATATTTTCCTTATTTCTATCATTCGTCTTGGACTTTTACAAATCGAAATATGATGCCCGATTTAAACATTTACCACATCGGGGTATTTTCAAATTTAAGGATTTGTTTTTATCACACGGTTTGAATTCTAACTCTTGTTTATTTAATGAGAATTTTTGAATTGAAAGTAATTTTTCAAATTTCTCGTTTCTGAGAGAAAATTTATTCGTTAACTCCTTAAGTTCGCTTTGACCTGTTAACAAATCATTTTTCAATTTATTCTCTTTTTCTAAACATAGAGAATGATCATTTTCAATTAATTTCTCTTTTTCTCAAATTTTGGAAATTTCGTCTTCCAATAATTTATTTTTCGTCTTTAGAGATTTATTATCTTTCAAAGCATTTTGAAAAGCCATATGCAAAAGTTCGAAAGCATTAGAAAGTTAGTCGTGAGACGAGGTACTTACCTGGCTTTCAACGTCACTATCGTCGTATGAGATCCTTGCCATGAGTGTGAGATTATTTTGAATATACTCATCTTCTTCATCTTCGTCACTCCACGTGGCTATATGTACTTCCTTCTTGGAATTCGAGCCTCGGCAATTTTTAGCAAAGTGGCCTGGTTTTCCACAGTTTCGACAATTATTGTTGAATTTCTTTGACTCGTTCGTGTTGATGTCTCTTCTTCACCGATTTAATAAGTTTTGAAACTTATTTATGTTCTTGGCATAACATTTCGATTCTTCATCATTATCGTCCACCGGGATTTCTTCTTCTCGTGATACCTCTTAGCTTTCAAGGCCATTGTTTTCTCTTTCGGTTTCGGTTTGCATTTCGAGATTTGAGAACTATCTCATAATTTATTAGCGAACCGACAAGGGCGCTAAAATCAAGATTATTGCGATCTTCTGATTCCATAATTGCCGTAACCGCACGTCCCATTCGCGAGGTAGTGATTATAAAGTTTTCTTGACGTTTTCACTACTCGACAATGGTTTTTCGAAGCATGCTAGTCCATTGGTAATAACCGAAAATTGGTCGAGCATATTGGTAATGGGCTCTTCGTCTTTCATCATGAAAAGCTCGTAGTCGTGGAGAAGCATATTTATCTTCATCTCCTTGACTTGATTCGTTCCTTCATGAGTTACCTCTAACATTATCCAAATTTTTTTGGCACTATCACACGAGGAAATTCGATCGTGTTCTTCTGGATTTAAAGCACAATAAAGCAATTATGTTGCTTTACAATTGTGATGATTAATTTTCCAATCTTCATCACTATAATCTTCGAATCTTTTGAGAGAGCCGTCCGGTTTTGTAGGAATTTTCGAACCTAGGCAAATAATTTTCCAAAGCTCAATATCATAAGCTCAGACGAATATTGACATCTTTTTCTTCCATGTCATAAAGTTTGATCCATCAAAAAATGGAGTTCGGTTTAAGGCAAGGCCTTCGACCAGTACAAAATGGAGCGCCATTGGATCTTCTTCTCCTTGGATGTTAAGCCGACTTTTAGAGATACCTCTCCGATACCAATTGTTAAGATTTGGTACCGCTACTTAGAATAGTGCGGTGTAGAGTTTTCAAACTCTTTTGCGATTGCGAAAGCGTAATTCAATTGCGGAATATAAAAAACACGAGATTTATAGAGGTTCGGCCAAATATGCCTACGTCCTCTCTTCGTATTTTTTTTATAGGTTCAAGATAAACCTTTTTGCCTTGTCTTCTATCGATCTGAGGTAAACCGTTACAATCTTGTCTTCTATCGGTCCAAGATAAACTGTTTTCCTTTTCTATCGGACAAGGAATCAACCTATCTAGCTTTCGATTGGTACTAGACAAACCTCACTTGGATTTAGATATGATTCTAATAATGCCAGATCATTAATCCTAATAACACCGAATCAATCTACAATCCTTTATTTCCTCTCGTGTATTTGTTTGAGTGAAACGAACACTCGAACTATAACAATTATGTTCGATTACAACAACAATAATGAAGATAATGATATCTGAAGTATATAAACTTTTCTTGAAGTTGTTGTATTGTAAATACCATATGAAGTGGTATTTATAGGCTTCAAGGCCTAAACTAGCCGTTGGTCACTGACTCTTCATTACGTACGCTATACATCATCTGTAGCACATATTATGCATATTACGTATGTTAAGATCATTCCTTTACGTACGTTATGTGATGCTCAGTTCAGTCCAGTAGCTTTTGTCTCTTCCATTACGTATGTTAGCTCATATCATTACGTACGTTAAGATCAACTTATAGCATACGTTATTATTGCTTCATAGTGTACGTTATGCACAAATCCATTGCATGCTTTTTGACCTTATAGAATCAATCCAACAGATTGATTTGTTTGAATTCAGATTCAAACTATCATTACATATGTTAAGCCATAGCCTTTACGTAGGTTATATGTTCTTCATTGCCCATGTTATCCGTCATGCTTTGTGTATGTTAACTTCATGTTGTACTTGTATGCCTTCAGCTAGGTTTTCAGTACGTATGGTATCCTTCATGTATTACGTAGTTTATACTTGATTTTGCTCCATATCAATGTTCTTCGGTCCAGCTCGTGCGTCTTCGACTTCTTTGTTGTTTTTTCTTGATACATTGTTGTTTTTCTTTGTTTAGCAACTTATCATCAAAACCTCAATTATGAATGTATGGAATAAAATAGTCCAACAATCTCCCCCTTTCTGATGATGACAAAACAACAATAATTCGATGAGATTTATACGTGCAAAAATACAAAAATATACAGATCAAAGTTTTCGGCTTTGTCCGTTCATTAGTTTTCTTCTCCCATCATTTCTTCTTTTCAACTTCTTCATTTCTTCTCTTCTTTTCAACTTCTTCTTATATATATATTTTTTTATTTTTCTCGTCTTTCTTCTCCTTCAATCTCTCCCCCTTTTTGTCATTAGCAAAAAGTGCAAATACCAATAAAATCGATAATAAAATTTTTCTTCCCCTTTTTATTATAAAATATGAGACAATTAAATATATATGCAAAAATGGGTAAATCTCCCCCTGAAAAATAGATATCCCCTTTTAAAAACTAATAACTCCTCTGAGTTAAATACCAATTAATAAAATACCAGTTGATGAAATATATTAATCTTGAATTTTTGGGGATCCAACCAACTCTTGGTCATTTTTCATTTGGTAAATAAACGATATTCGGTATTATGGTTCCTTTTGGAATCTATATTTTCTTTATTTTTATCGTTCATATTAAACTTTTACAAATCGAAATATGATGCCCGGTTTTAAAATATTTACCACATCGTGGTATTTTTAAATTTAAGGAATGTTTTTATCACACGGTTTGAATCCTAACCCCTGTTTATTTAATGAGAATTTTTGAATTGAAAGTAATTTTTCAAATTTCTCGTTTCCGAAAGAAAAATTGTTCGTTAACTCCTTAGGTTCGTTTTGACCTTTTAACAAATCATTTTTCAATTTATTCTCCTTTTCTAAACATAGAGAATGATTGTTTTCAATTAATTTCTTTTTTTTTTTTGAATTTTGGAAATTTCATCTTCCAATAATTTATTTTTCGTCTTAAGAGATTTATTATCTTTCAAAGCATTTTGAAAATCCGTATACAAAAGTTCGAAAGCATTATAAAGTTCGTCGTGAGACGAGGTACTTACCTGGCTTTCGGCGTCACTGTCGTCGTATGAGCTCCTTGCCATGAGTGCGAGATTATTTTGAATATAATCATCTTCTTCATCTTCGTCACTCTACTTGGCTATAAGTACTTCTTTCTTGGAAGTTGAGCCTCGGAAATTTTTAGCAAAGTGGCCCGGTTTTCCACAGTTTCGACAATTATTGTCGAATTTCTTTGACTTGTTCGTGTTGATGCCTTTTATTCGCCGGTTTAATAAGTTTTGAAACTTATTTATGTTCTTGGCATAAAATGAAGATTCTTCATCATTATCGTCCACCGAGATTGCTCCTTCTCGTGACACCTTCTTAGCTTTCAAGGCTATTGTTTTCTCCTTCAGTTTCGGTTTAGAATTTCAAGATTTAAGAACTATCTCGTAATTTATTAGCGAACCGACAAGGGCGCTAAAACCAAGATTACTGAGATCTTTTGATTCTGTAATTTTCGTAACCATACCATCCAATTCGCGAGGTAGTGATCGTAAGATTTTCTTGACTTTTTCACTACTCGACAATGGTTTTCCGGACCATGCTATTGCATTAGTAATAATCGAAAATCGGTCGATCATATTGGTAATAGACTCTTCGTCTTTCATCATGAAAAGCTGGTAGTCATGGAGAAGCATATTTATCTTCGGCTTCTTGACTTGATTCTTTCCTTCATGAGTTACCTTTAAGATTTTCCAAAATGTCTTTGGCACTATCACACGAGTAAATCCGATTGTGTTCTTCCGGATTTAAAGCGCAATAAAGCAATTGTGTTGCTTTACAATTGTGATGACCATTTTTCCAATCTTCATCACTATAATCTTCGAAGCTTTTGAGAGAGCCGTTCGGTTTTGTAGGAATTTTCGAACCTAGGCAAATAATTTTTCAAAGCTCGATATCATAAGCTCGGACGAATATTGACATCTTCTTCTTACATGTCATAAAGTTTGATCCATCAAAAAATGGAGGTTGGTTTAAGGCAAGGCCTTCGACCAGTGCAAAATGGAGCGCCATTGGATCTTTTTCTCCTCGGATGTTAAGTCTACTTTTAGAGATACCTCTCTGGTACCAATTATTAGGATTTGGTACTGCCACTTAGAATAGTGCGATGTAGAGTTTTCAAACTCTTTTGCGATTGTGGATGCGTAATTAAATTGCAGAATATAAACGACACAAGATTTATAGAGGTTCGGCCAAATATGCCTACGTCCTCTCTTCGTATCTTTTTCTATAGGTTCAAGATAAACCTTTCCACTTTGTCCTCTATCGGTCCGAGGTAAACCGTTACAATCTTGTCTTCTATCAGTCCAAGATAAACTGTTTTCCTTTTCTATCGGACAAAGAATCAACCTATCTAGCTTTCGATTGGTACTAGACAAACCTCACTTAGATTTAGATATGATTCTAATAATGCCGGATCCTTGATCCTAATAACACCGAATCAATCTACAATCCTTTCTTTCCTCTCAGTATTTGTTTGAGTGAAACGAACACTCGAACTATAACAATTACGCTCGATTACAACAACAATAATGAAGATAATGATATCTGAAGTATATAAACTTTGCTTGAAGTTGTTGTATTGTGAATACCATATGAAGTGGTATTTATAGGCTTCAAGGCTTAAACTAGCCGTTGGTCACAGACTCTTCATTATGTACGCTATACATCATCCGTAGTGCACGTTATGCATATTACGTACATTAAGATCCTTCCTTTACATACGTTATGTGATGCTCAGTTCAGTCCATTAGCTTCTGTCTCTTCCATTACGTATCTTAGCTCATATCATTACGTATCTTAAGATCAACTTGTAGTGTATGTTTTTGTTGCTTCGTAGCGTACATTATGCATATATTCGTGGCATGCTTTTTGACCTTATAGAATCAATCCAATGGATTGATTTGTTTGAATTCAGATTCAAACTATCATTACGTACGTTAAGCCATAGCCTTTACGTAGGTTATATGTTTTTCATTGCCCATGTTATCCGTCATACTTTGCGTACGTTAACTTCATGCTGTACTTGTCTGCCTTCAGCTGGATTTTCATTACGTCTGGTATCCTTCGTGTATTACGTACGTTATACTTGATTTTGCTTCATATCAATTTTCTTCGGTCCAGCTCGTGCGTCTTCGACTTCTTTGTTGTTTTTCCTTGATACATTGTTGTTTTTCTTTGTTTAGCAACTTATCATAAAAACCTCAATTATGAATATATGGAATAAAATATTCCAACAGTGATCTTAGGATTTACTTTTCTGTATTATTACTCGAGATAGGTTTGCCAAACGAGGCTAGTCCATTTGTGACAACAGAGAACTTGTCAAGCATGGTAGTGATGCTTTCGTCTTCCTTCATTGTGAACAATTCATAAACATGAAGGAGCATGTTTATGTTTCTTTAAATTGACTAATACCTTCGTGAGTGATTTCCATCATTTTCTAAATTTCTTTGGCCGTTTCACAAGATGAAATCCTGTTGTGATCATCTGGATTAAGAGCACGGTAAAGTAGTTGAGTAGCTTTACTATTGAAACTGACCATTTTTCCAGTCGGTCTCATCGTAATCTTCAAAGCTCTTAAGGGAGTCGTTAGTTTTCTTTGGAATTATTGGTCCAAGAGCAATGACTTTCCAGATATCAGTATCATGAGCCCGAATGAAAATTAAATAGACATTTTCTTATTCCAAGTCATAAAGTTGAACCGTAGAAGAAGAGAAGACAATTTAGAGCCTTGCCTTCAAAAGTATGAAATTATGCCATTTCTGGATCTTTTCTCTAGTAGGCGTTAGACTGATCAAAAAGAGACCTCTCCGATACCAATCGTCACTACTAGAAAAAACACTTTCTAAATCGGGTAAAATAGACATTCTAAATCGGTTAAATAACCGTTATACATCCATCCGATGTAGAAAGTCTAGACTTTCTACATCGGTTTTCAGAACCGATCTAGAAATTCTGCTTTCTACATCAGTTATTTAACCGATCTAGAATGTCTATTTGAACCGATCTAGAAAGTCTTATTTTTTTTTCGAAAAAAAATGACCCTAACCCAGCTCGGGTCCGACCCGACCACAGCCCGGCCCCGACCCGAGACCGGGCATGACCCAGTCTTTGAATATCAATATATTTCAATTTTTTGCCATGAGAGTTTGAACCCTTGACCTTGTGGTTGGGGAGTGAAGTCCCAACCACTAGGCTAAAGTGAGTTGTTTGAGAAACTTACATTTATATTAAATTAAAATATAATTTCTCGAGTGGGTTTTAAATCGGTTATAAAATAACCGATCTAGAAAGTGCACTTTCTATATCGGTTCTAACATAACCGATCTAGAAAGTTCACTTTTTAGATCGGTTCTGAAATAATCAATTTAGAAAGTCCACTTTTTAGATTGGTTCTAAAACAACCGGTTTAGAAAATGGTCATGTCACTTTCTAGATCGGTTATTTTAGAACCGATTTAGAAAATGGCCGTGTCACTTTCTAAATCGGTTACTATAGAACCGATCTAAAATGTCCGATGTGAAATGGTATTTTTCTACTAGTGTGTTGAGTTGATACCACCATTAGAAGGGGGGTTGAATAATGCAGTGTAGAGGTTTGAACTATTTTCATGCGGAAGCAAATATTAGAAGTAAAAACAAAGTGCGGAAATAAAAAGACACAAGAAATTGTTCGAGAGGTTCGGCTATCCAAAAGCCTACATCCCCTACCTAGTGTTATCGACTAAGACTTTTCTCAAAACATGACTGTAATTTATAGTTCAGTGCCAACTCTTTACAATAGCACTTTCAAGATTAATGTCGAACTTCAATTTCTTGATTTCCAGGCTCAAGAACAACCATAACTTTAATCACTCTTGTTTTTCGGCTACAAGATAACCTCACAAAATTACAAAGATTATTGCGAGTACAGTTACTCAACTTACAGAATAATCGCTTAGAGTGATACAAGAATGTATATAGAAGATTGTTAGAATAATTCTTCTTGTATCAGTTGCAATAAATATTATCTCTCAAAGTATATGCTATTATGAAGCTCAAATGAATAAGATAATTGCTTGATATATTCAGAGTACTCTTATGTACTTCAACACATCCAAATGCCTCTAATTCTAGCATTTAGGTGCCTCTCCCCCGTTGGTATAGTAGTCTTTTTCAATGTACGTTAGGTAACACAATTACGTACGTTAACGCCATATCGTATGTTACTTCATTAGTGTAACGTATGCAACACTTAGTCCAGTATCATCCAGTAGCATATGGATATTCCATTGCGTATGCTAATTATGTTGATTGCATACGTTATCTTTATCCTCAAATAGCCGTTGGATATGTTGATCTTCTATAAATCATCAACGGTTAAATTTTAAATTCAACTTCAAATGCTTAGAGGCCGCTATCAGGTATCTGTAGCGTACGTTATTTGTAGATGACCGTTCAATATGTTGACCTTCTGGAAACTACACAACGGTTCATTCTTGAACATAGCGCACATTATGCATATTCCTTTGCGTAAGTTATGTATGTCTTGTAACGTAGGCTGTCCTACGTAACACTGCATAATATTGACACTTTCCACAAATATGCATGAGTGATTATTACGTACGTTATGCTATATGTATAGCGTATGTTATCTTCTTGAGAATTTAACTTAAGTCAAGTTATTGAAAAAAATTGCAAGGGCAATATTTGTTTACTGATTATTTTGTCTTTATGAACATCATAAAAATATGTGTGATATTGACCCAACAATTTTCTCATTTCAGCTCAGGAATAGGGAGTGTCCTCAATAACCTAGCTGGTCGTTGATGTTCGATCTTGACCTGCTGACATGTCAAATATTTTTTCACAAACTCACTAACATCTCGTTTTAAATTACTATACCAGAAATTATGCTTCACATCCTTGTACATTTTGCTTGTACCAGGGTGCACAGAGTAAATGTAGTGTGAGCTTCTCTCAATATCTTTTGCCTTAGTTCAATGTTGTTAGGCATACAGAGTCTACCTCGGAATCACAAACCACCATCCTCCTGAATCACAAATTCGGGTTCTTTCCCCTAGTCACATCCTCTCTCAACTAAACTAAAAATGAATCCTCGAACTGCGTTGCCTTGATATCATCAACAAGCACGAAGTGATTGTTAACATGTAATTTTGTCACATATTTAGGTGTGGAAATCAAATCTTGGAGACTTCAATGGATCTATTTTACAGACTCGACTACTTAAGGCAAGTCTATACTTGTTCAGTTCATAATAGTTAATAAATGATTTTGATTTCATTTCATTTATAATTCATATAGCAATGATATTATAAATGTAAATTGTCGGGATGATGGTTTGTATATTGTGCTTTGGTTTGGATTAAATCATAATGTATATGGTTTAAATGTGTTTCGTGAAGATGGGGATGTGAGTTATCTTTGGTCTGTGATATGGAATGTCGGATATCGAGGATAGTTTTTTGTGTCGACATTGATGTCGGGATGGTGGTTTATTGATATTAATGGACTGTACCTCATTCGAGATTATTCGAATAACTGTGTATTCGTTCAGGGATGTTTGTTCGTGGAAAGGATATTATCTTCGGCATTGAGGTAATTTAAATATTATTCAGTTATGAGGATAATTATTTTGGTGAATTGTTCTATATGTTGTAGGTTGATGTTTCGTATGATGGGATTCCAGGACTGTTTATATTGAGATAGTTGACCGTGTTGATCATTGGTTGGGGATGATGATCCTAGGATTGTTGTTTTGGATATTGATTGGTCGTGTCGACTTTTCATTGTCAGTTTGTCATTGTTCACTTTGGTGAGTCTTTTGATCCTTATTAGATATGTGATTCTTTGAGTTTCGTTGTCATGTTGCCTCGTGACATATCTGGAGTCATATCTGCGTGCCGATTGGTCATTGTGTAAGATTTTTAGTAGGGCACACGTGTAAGACCCCAAACTAGGCGGATATTACAGTGCCGTGGATCCCCGCCTGGGACCCACCCGACGAATGAAAGTGATGAATTAAATAATATAATTGTAGTACCGAACCACATTATATTACCCAAATACTCCGATGAGGAGTTTAAGTACAACACACCAGGACAATACCGAATACTAGTATATTTTATATGAAGATAAAATACACAACACTGAATGAAACGGAGTATCCAAATGAAAGTCTGCAGCGGAAATTAAAGGACAACAACATGAATAACTGAAAGATCGGGGCCCCCTACTAGTATCACTGGGACTCCTCGACATCAACATGCTATTCCCGTGCTTTTACCTTGCCATGACCTGAAAAACAGAATCCCCAACCGGGGTCAGTTACATAGAACAACAATCCTCAAGAGTTGAAATAAACACAATCATGAGTTATCTTTAGTTATGAAATATCCTGTCGAAACATACGCAATCAAACATGCTATATGAATCAACTAACAGTACGGCTCAAAGGAATGACGCCACACTACGTCCGGGATGGAAATGTGTCCGTGCACAAGTCACCAACGAGTATCGATCGAATACACGTGTGGTCTTGTACCTAATCAGTCTCACGAAGCCATCAACTCATGTGCACAGTCCAATGTGAGGCCACCAACCAACACACGACTATAATGTGCCCGACATGAAAATCCTATACATACCAACCGGCACGCCAGTATGACCCGGAATGCCACGATATAGCAAAAGTGACATCAAAATCAATAATGACTCACCGAGATGAAATGACAGTGAAATGAATGATAGCTCAATGAAATAATTGGAACCGTCATTCCTCGTGATTGAAGTAATGAAATGACAGTTACAAGTTTCAATACAGTTAGTACTTTATGAATGAATTATGATTATGAATGAACAACAACGAAAGGAATGAATATCCTTTTAACTGAGTAAGAATTAACTTACACAATACCGATGACAATTATCCTTCCACGAACAAATGTCCTAAATGCGATGTAGGTCGCTCGAACAACCTTGAATAAAACAATTACCAAAAATCCGTTCAACATACTTATCAAACACGAATATAACGAACTCAACACGGCGATACGACTAAACCAAGTCCATTGAGGCATTATATCGAACACTATGTGGCCAAACTTCGATTGTTAACAACCCAACCTTGATTATACCCACATCAAAACCCAAAAAGTGTTTCAATCCAACAAAACATCTTCCAAATGATCAATAATCCAAAATGAATATCCAAATTCATGATTACAACAATAATTAATCGAAAACCCCCAATTCCAACTCAATATTCAAAGTGTTCTTGAATAATCCTTCAATAATCCATTGAATCTTTATACAAACTCATAATCATATACATATCCCTTCATATAACATAATTATAACGTCCAAAACATCATATCTCAACACAAAATTGAAATCCAAGATGTTGAAGAAATTACCTCTTGAAGATCCAACCACTTCGATCCGATGAATACGAGTTAAATCGAGTATCCGAGATATATGATCGAATGGAAATGAAGAAAATCAAGTACTCAAGTGTTTGATGAAGGAAAATCCCTTCCCCCAAGCTCTCTCTTGGACAAGATGGAAGAAGAAAGTGAAAATGAAGAAAAGTCGGCACCCTATATAAAGCTGCCGGAAGTTCTGGTAAGTAACTCGGCCCTCATACGGCCGTAACATCCCAGGTCAACGGCCTTACGGCCGTAACCGGCCAACTCGTACGGCCGTAACTCGGCTTCGTCCAAAATCCTGCCGACAGACTTACGGCCGTAACCGCTCCTGAGTTACGGGCGTAACTCGCCTTCGTCAAAAACATCTGCCGACATCCTTACGGCCGTACCCGCACCACTTACGGGCGTAACTCGGACGATACGGCCGTATCCGGCCAATCTTACGGGCGTAAGCCCCCTTCGTCGAAAATGACCAGGTACCCTGCCTGCAATGTACGGCCGTATCCGGCCAAGCCTTACGGCCGTATCTCCCTCGCCTTACGGCCGTATGCCGCAACACTTACGGCCGTAACTCGCCTTCGGCCAAAAACGTCTGGGCACCCTGCTCGGCACGTACGGCCGTATCCGGCCAAGCCTTACGGCCGTACTGCCCAACTTACGGCCGTATGCCGAGATCCTTACGGCCGTAAGTCCCTCTCGTCCGAAATGGCCTGAAAACAACGAACGTCTATTACGGCCGTATCCGACACTCCTTACGGCCGTAACTCGTTGCTGGACAAGATGAAATTCCGACAACTCCGATTCCTCGCTACGATTGATGAATGATTCGACATACCATACGTTTGTGAACGCGAACAAGTCCAAAACATGCCAAAAATGATATTTCCAGCACAAGACTACCAATCACGATGATAATGATAATACTCCCGCTCTGACACTTCAACGGAGATGAAATGACGATTGGTAACTGATACACGGTTACAACATGCCAAATGAACGCAAATGAATGAATCATGAATGATGAGCGATCATTAATGAGTGAAAATTACTGAGTGATAATTATAGACTGATAATTACTGAATGATAATGAATGAATTACAACCGGGTATTACATACTCCCCCCCTTAAAAAGAGTTTCTTCCCCGAAACTAAGGGTCAACAACTCGGGATGACTCTCCCGGATACTCTCCTCGGTTTCCCAAGTAGCCTCTTCGACTCCGTGTCTAGACCACTGAATCTTGACCAAAGGAATCGTCTTGTTACTCAACTGTTTGATTCGCCGCTCTAACACTCGTATAGGACGCTCCTCATACGAATTATCATCCGCGATCTCGATTTCGTCGAACTGAAGTATGTGACTCGGGTCGGCAACATACTTCCGTAACTGAGAGACGTGAAACACATTATGAATTCGGCTCAACACCGGAGGTAAAGCCAATCGATAAGCTAACTCGCCTACTCGATTCAAAATCTCAAACGGTCCAATGAATCTCGAACTCAACTTCCCCCGTTTTCCGAAACGGAAAATACCTCGACTCGGGGATACCTTGACCAAAATGGGGTCACCCGTCTCGAACTCTAGTGGTCGACGACGATTATCTGCATATGATTTCTGTCGACTCTGAGCTGTCAACATACGACTCCTGATCAAAGCTACCTTCTCACGGGCGGCTATAAGCATATCGGGCTCGGTGCCGATTGATTCTGATACGTCATCCAAACATAAAGAAGATCGACAACGACGACCGTACAAGGCCTCGTAAGGTGCCATCTGAAACGAAGAGTGCCAACTATTATTGTACGCGAATTCAATCAACGGTAATTGGGCTTCCCAATCATCTTCTAATCGAGGACGCATGCCCTCAACATGTCCTCGAATGTCTGAATAGTCCTCTCTGATTGTCCGTCGGACTGAGGATGAAAAACTGTAATGAGATTAAGCTGAGTTCCCATAGCACGATGAACTGATTTCCAAAATGAGAAACGAATCGCCCGTCACGATCAGAAACGATACTCTTAGGAGTACCGTGCAATCTCACTATCTCTTTGATGAACAGCTGGGCAAGTCTCTCGTGACCCCACGTATCCTTAATCTCAAGGAAATGAGCTGACTTAGTTAAGCGGTCCACGATCACCCAGATCGTATTCATGCCCCGACGACCCATAGGCACTCTCGTGAAGAAATCCATAGAAATGTCTTCCCACTTCCATTCTGGAATAGGGAGCGGTTTCAGCATACCCGCCAGTCGCTGATGCCAGACCTCGATCTCGGGTCTAAGGAATTCCTGCTGAAGCTCCTTCTGAACTGATAAACGAGCAAGCATCTGCTCCTGAACGGACTTATGACTCAAGGCGTCGGCGACAAAGTTCGCCTTGCCTGGGTGGTAAAGTATCTCGATATCATAATCTTTGAGTAGTTCCAACCACCGTCTTTGTCGCATATTTAACTCCTTCTGAGTAAATATATACTTCAACTCTTGTGATTAGTGGAGATCTGACAGGTGACGCCATAAAGGTAACGACGCCAAATTTCCAACGCGAAAACCACGGCTGTTAGCTCCAGGTCGTGGGTCGGATAATTAATCAGCTCCGAGGAAACCTCGGATTTCCTTAACATCTTTCGGAGGTTGCCAATCTCGGATAGACTCCATCTTCTGAGGGTCGACACGAACTCTGGCAGATGAAATTACATGCCCGAGAAAAGTCACTTCGGACATCCAAAACTCACATTTAGAAAACTTTCCAAAAAGTTGCTCGCGTCTTAACACGTCGAGAACCTGATGAAGACATACCTCGTGTTCCTCTCGATCACGAGAATAAATCAAAATGTCATCGATGAAGACAACAACAAACTGATCCAAAAAGTCGATGAAAAGCCGATTCATTAACTCCATGAATACCGCAGGTGTATTAGTTAGCCCGAACGGCATAATTACGAACTCATAATGACCATAGCGTGTACGAAATGCCGTCCTTGCGATACCCGACTCTTGAATTCACAACTGATGATATCCAGATCTTAAGTCGATCTGGGAAAAATATTGAAGTTCCCTGAAGTTGATCTAAGAGATCATCAATACGGGGTAGAGGATACTAATCTCGATCATCACCCTGTTCAACTCCTGATAATTAATACACACACGAGACGAGCCATCCTTCTCCTTGACAGATCACACTGGTGCTCCTCACGGGGACGCATTCGGTCGGAGATGTAATACCCGGTTGTAACTCAGTCATTTTCATTCGGTAATTATCAGTCTGTATTTGTCACTCAGTAATTCTCACTCATTAATAATCACTCATCATTCATGAATCACTCAATTGCGTTCAATGTTGGCATGTTGTAACCGTGTATCAGTTACCGATCGTCATTTCATCTCCGTTTGAGTGTCGGAACGGGAGTATTATCATTATCATCGTGATTGGTAGTCTTGTGCTGGAGTATCATTCCTTGGCATGTGTTAGACTTGTTCATTTCCACATTCGTATGATTTGTCGGATCATTCATCAGTCGTATCGAGGAATCGGAATCATCGGATTTATTCACCTTGGCCAACATTGAGTTACGGCCGTAAGGTTCTGGGATACGGCCGTAAGTCCAGCGGGTACGGCCGTAAGGCTGGCCGGTTACGGCCGTAAGTGGTCCAGCAGGCTGCCCAGGCATTTTGGCCGAAGGTGAGTTACGGCCGTAAGGAAGGTGAGATACGGCCGTAAGTGGTGTTCGTTAATTTCGGGTGTTGTCGACCAAGGGTGACTTACGGCCATAAGGGTTGCGGCATACGGCCGTAAGTCGAGGCAGGTACGGCCGTAAGGCTTGGTCGGATATGGCCGTACGCTGCAGGAAGGATGTCTGGCCATTTTTGACGAAGGCGGGGTACGCCCGTAAGGTTGGCCGGATACGGCCGTATCATCCGAGTTACGGCCGTAAGGTGTGCGGTACGGCCGTAAGGTCGGCCAGGTGTTTTTGCGAAGGCGGGTTACGCCGTAACTCGAAACAGTTACGGCCGTAAGTGCATCGGCGAGCTTTCGGACGAAGCCGAGTTACGGCCGTCTGAGTTGGCGATTCTGGCCGTAAGGCCGTTGACTTGGAAAGTTCTGGCCGTAAGAGGGCGAGATACGGCCGTAACTTCGGCGATATTTAAGTACTCGTAGGGACATTTTTCACCATTTTTCTTCCTTTCTTCATTTTGTTCCGAGTGAGAGACTTGAGAGGGATTTTCCATCCTCAATCACTTGAGTGTTAGACTTTCATCATCCTCATTCATTTGGAAGCTTGGATACTCGTTTTAACTCGTGTTCTTCGGATCGAAGTGATTGGATCTTCAAGAGGTAATTTCTTCATCATCTTGGATTTTGATTTTGTGTTGAGATATGATGTTTTGGACGTTATAATCATGTTATATGAAGGGATATGTGTATGATTATGAGTTTGTATAAGGATTCATTGGATTATTGAGGGATTATTCAAGAACACTTTGAATATCGAGTTGGATTTGGAGATTTTCGACTAATTGTTGTTATAATCACGTTTTTGGATATTCGTTGTGGATAATTAATCGTATTGAAGATGTTTTGTTGGTTTGAAACACTTCTTGGGGGATTTGGTATTGGTATATTGAGGTTTGATTGTAAACAATCGGAGTTTGGACCCAACGTGTTTGATTTAATGCCTCAATGGACTTGGTTTAGTCGTATTGACGTGTTGAGTTCGTTATATTCATGTTTGTACGTATATTAATCGGATTGTTGGTAATTGAATTGTTCAAGGTTGTTCGAGCGACCGATATCTCAATTAGGACATTGTTCGTGGAAGGATAATTGTCACCGGTGTTGTGTAAGTTAATTCTTACTCGGTTAAAAGGATATTCATTCCTTTTGTCGTTGTTCATTCATAATCATAACTCATTCATCATTGTATTAATCGTATCAAAACTCGTCATTGTCAATTAATCACCTCAGCCATAAGGAACGACGGTTCCGATCATTTCATTGAGCTATCATTCATGTCACTATCATTCAATCTTGGTGAGTCATTATTCATTTTCATTGTCACTTTTGTCATATTGTGGCATTCCGGGTCATACTGGCGTGCCGGTTGGTATGTGTAGGATTTTCATGTCGGGCACATTATAGTCGTGTGTTGGTTGGTGGCCTCACATTGGGTGTGCACGAGTCGATTGCTCGTGAGGCGATTAGGTACAAGACCACGCGTGTTTGATCGTTGGTGGCTTGTGCACGGACACATTTCCATCCCGGACGTAGTGTGGCGCCATTCCTTTGAGCCGTCGATTAGTCGATTCATATAGCATGTTTGATTGCGTATGTTTCGACAGATATTTCATAACTTCGTATATAATCATGATTGTGTATTTTCAACTCTTGAGGATTGTTGTTCTTTATGCTCGACCCGTTTGGGGATTTTGTTTTTCAGGTCATGGCAAGGCAAACGCACGGGAATAGCATGTTGATGTCGAGAAGTCCTAGTGATACTAGTAGGGGGCCCCGATCTTTCAGTCATTCTTATTATTGTCCTTTATTTTCCGCTGCATATTTTCATTTGGATACTCCGTTTCATTCAGTGTTGTGTATTTTATCTTCATATAAAATACACTAGTATTCGGTATTGTCCTGGTGTGTTGTAATTAAACTCCTCATCAGAGTAATTACTGTTGTAATGTGGTTCGGTACTACATTTATCTTGTGTAATTCATTCATTTTCAATTGCCTGGTGGGTCCCAGTCGGGGATCCACGGCACTGTAATATCCGCCTAGTTTGGGGTGTTACAGAGTTGGTATCGGAGCGTGGTTTTGAATACTACCTTCCGAGTCATGTCTCATTTGAAATCATCGTCATCAGACTAGTATCATTGGACTTTCGCGTCACGTGTGACCTGTGCAAATGCCGAGCCAATCAGACCGGAAGAACTGTAAGATTTCTAACGCCATGGTATAATTTCTGGCAATAGTCATTCATTCATCATTTATCATTTCACAATCCTCAACATCATCATTTATTATGATTAAGACGATCATGTTAACTCATTAATCACTTAATTCATTTCATTACTCAGTTAATGATCAGGACGACCATGTTAATTCATTAATCACTTAATTCATTTCATTACTCGGTTGCCGATCTAGATGATCATATTATAAATCTTGTTAAGTTATTCAAAATAATCATTTCAAGAATTTCATCAGATATTCATCTCACTTCAGTCAATCATTCATATAATCACTAAGTTAGAGCATGTATACTCATTTTCATCATCTCATGACGTAATCATAACGTGATAATCATGCGGGTAATATAATCATTATGCGACCTTCCTACTTCAGTATGGAGAGAGCTGTCAGGATGCACGGAAGAGGCCGCGGTGCGGGCCGAAACCCGAGGAATAATCACTCATTGTCGGGAAATCGTGCCCAGGACTCGCTCGATCGGAAGATGTTCGGGTTGATCCACTCACTTTTATGCAGCCATGATGACCCATGTGCGGTTGCTCAATCATCATTGCGCCACTCGCCGGATTAATCGATAGAACTCTCCCGTATGAGCCAATGCTAAGGAAAGTGCTGAACAACAACCTTCATTTGTCGGCAGGAAATCAACGGCGTAATCGGTCGAGAGCGGTCGGTCAACCTCCAAGAAACCTCGTGCGGGTCTATCGTTTACGAGCGACCTCCTTGGCACCTAATCTGCGGGATCTCGGTCCCGAACAGATTAGTTCGGCCATCATCTGTTTCAACCGTGGGCGGCCGGTCATTTCAGTACTAGGTGTACGCCGTCTATCACATGTCATAATTGTGGGAATTACGGGCATAAGGCCCGTTTTGCGAAAGGACTCCAAGTCGGCCAGCGTATCTCGAGCCCGAAGCAATCGGCGTTTGAGAATCGGACTACTTTGTCAACGTCGTTTAAGACAATGGAAGCAAATAGAGTTGGAGCTCGTATTTATCGAGGAGGAGCGTCCGGTTCGGGGGCCGGCAAGTCCCAGATTCATATGATGAGGAGGATCGACGATCCGGTGGACCGAATGATTTCAGGTATACTCGTAATTTTATTTCAACTTGTGTGTACCTTTTGATTCTGGTACACCGCCTTCATTCATTTTCGAATCATGTTGTAATAGACTTATTTTGGGATAGTCCTATTGCTTGTGGACCTCATACCATCGGTCTACCTGGCGATGGAAGAATTTTCGGAATCATACCGAAGTAAGCTTAGTGACCGCGATTGATTGATGGACCTAATCGTGGTGAATTTTATCTCAGGACGATGTAATTTTCGGTGTTAGTTGGGTTGATCGTTTTGATACTATCCTTAGTGTTTGTTAGCGTTTGGTCGCTATCTTTCCGTCGTTGGTTGTCGAATGTGTACTTCAGGGGAGTAATCCCCGTTGTTCCAGTAGAATTATTATTAGGGCGGAAGCAGAGAGATTCCGCAATCGATCTATTCAATCATTCATTATATCATTTTCATCGATTAGCCTTTCTAAGGCAATCGAGTCATTCAATCATTCATTGTATCATTTTCATCGATTGACCTTTCTAAGGCAATCGAGTTATTCAATCATTCATTTGCGTCATTTTCATCGATTGACCTTTCTAAGGCAATCGAGCTATTCAATCATTCATTGTATCATTTTCATTGATTGGTCTTTCTAGGGCAATCGAGTTATTCAAACATTCATTGTGTCATCTTCATCGATTGGCCTTTCTAAGGCAATCGAGTTGTTCAATCATTATTGGTATCTCTTTTTATCGATTGACCATTCTAGGACAATCGAAATGTTCAATCATTCGTGGTATCATTGTCATCGATTGACGATGTATTTCCAGACGAGTTATCTGGTTGCCTTCACATAGAGTAGTGGAATTCAGGAGTGAGTTAGAGCCGGTACGTCCCCTTTATCGAAGGCACCGTATCGGATGGCCCCGACCAGAATGCAAGAGTTGAAGATTCAACTTGAGGAGTAGTTCGAGAAAGGTTATCTCCGACCGATTGCGTCCCCGTGAGGAGCACCAGTGTGATCTGTCAAGGAGCAGGATGGCTCGTCTCGTGTGTGTATTAATTATCAAGAGTTGAACAGGGTGATGATCAAGATTAGTACCCTTACCCGTAATGATGATCTTTTAGATCAACTTCAGGGAGCTTCAGTATTTTCCAAGATCGACTTAAGATCTGGATATCACCAGTTGCGGATTCGAGAGTCGGATATCGCGAGGATAGCGTTTCGTACACGCTATGGTCATTATGAGTTCGTAGTTATGCCATTCGGGCTAACTATGGCCCCTGCGGTATTCATGGAGTTAATGAATCGGGTTTTCATCGACTTTTTAAATCAGTTGTTGTTGTCTTCACCGACGACATTTTGATTTATTCTCTTAGCCGAGAGGAACACGAGGTTCATCTTCTTCAGGTTCTCGACGTGTTGAGACGCGAGCAATTTTATGGAAGTTTTCTTAATGTGAGTTCTGGATGTCCGAAGTGACTTTTCTCGGGCATGCAATTTCATCTGACAGAGTTCGTGTCGACCCTCAGAAGACGGAGGCTATCCGAGATTGGCAACCTCCGAAAGATGTTAAGTAAATCCGATGTTTCCTCGGATTAGCTGGTTAATTATCCAACCCACGGCCGGAGCTAGCAACCGTGGTTTTCGCGTTGGATTGTTGGCGTCGTTACCTTTATGGAATCACTTGTCAGATCTTCACCAATCACAAGAGTTGAAGTATATATATTTACTCACAAGGAGTTAAATATGCGACAGAGGCGGTGGTTGGCACTAATCAAAGATTTTGATATCGAGATCCTTTACCACCCGGGCAAGGCGAACGATGTCGCCGACGCCTTGAGTCGTAAGTCCGTTCAGGAGCAGATGCTTACTCATTTAAGAGTTGAGAAGGAGCTTCAGCAGGAATTCCTTAGACCCGAGATCGAGGTCCGACTTCAGCAAGTTCAGGGACAGCTTTGTATGTTAGAGATTTCATCATCACTTGAGGAGGAAATCAGGGTTCAGATTCATTTTGCTGCTCATCCGCGAGGATGTGGTACAGGGGAAAGCCCCTGAAATTGTGGTCCACGAGGATGGACTCTTGAGTTTTGAGAACCGGTTGTGCGTACCGGCGATTGATGAGTTGAAGAGCTCGATCTTGAGAGAAGCTCATGCTACCCCTTATCCGGTTCATCCGGGGTCTAGCAGGGTGTACCAGGATATGAAACAACATTTCTGGTGGAATAATATGTAGCGTGGTGTCGCGTATTTTGTTTGGTGATGTTTTGCCTTTTTGCAAGTCATGATGGATAATCAGCGACCGGTGAGTTTGCTGATATCGCTTCCTATTCCAGGTTGGATGTGGGAAGACTTTTCTATGGATTTCTTCACACGTTTGCCGACGAGTCGTCGTGGCATGAATACGATCGGGTGATCGTGGATCGCTATCTAAATCAGCTCATTCCCTTGAGATCAAGGATACGTGGGGTCCCGAGAGACTTACCCAATGCTCAGAGAGTTAGTGAGATTGCACGGAACTCCTAAGAGTTTTGTTTCGATCGTGTCGGGCGATTCGTGTCTCGTTTAGGGAACCGATTCATCGTGCTTTGAGAACTCGGCTTAATATCATTACCGTTTTTCATCCATGATCCGACGGACAATCGAGAGGACTTTTCGGACAGTGGAGGACATGTTGAGGGCATGCGTCCTCGATTAGTAGAGGATCGGGAAGCCCAATTCTATTACGGTTTTCGATCTCCATTGTGTTGGGACGACCCATCGAGTCAATCGGCACGAGCCCGATATACTTATAGCCGCCGGGAGAAGGTAGCTTTGATCGAGACGTCATTGGTGCTCAGTCGGCAATCATATGCGGTGTCGTCATCGACCACTAGAGTTCGATACGGGTGATCCCGTTTGGTCAAGGTATTCCAGTCGAGGTATTTTCCGTTTTGGAAAACGGGGAAGTTGAGTTCGAGATTCATTGGACCGTGTGAGATTTTGAATCGAGTAAGCGAGTTAGCTCATCGATTGGCTTTACCTCATTGTTGGGCCGAATTCATAATGTGTTTCACGTCTCTCACATACTTGATTTGTGAAATCGAGATCGCGGATGATCATCCGTGCGAGGAGCATCTGTGCGAGTGTTGGAGCGGCAAATCAAACATTTGAGGAACAAGATGATTCCTTTGGTCGATTCGGTGGTCTAGACACGGAGTCGAAGAGGCTACTTGGGAAACCGAGGAGAATATGCGGGAGAGTTGTCCCGAATTGTTTGACCCTTAGTTTCGGGGACGAAACTCTTTTAAGGGGAGTATGTAATACCGGTTGTAACTCGATCATTTTCATTCGGTAATTATCGATCTGTATTTGTCACTCAAGAATTCTCACTCATTAATAATCACTCATCATTCATGAATCACTCAATTGCGTTCAATGTTGGCATGTTGTAACCGTGTATCGATTCTTGATCGTCATTTCATCTCCGTTTGAGTGTCGGGCAGGAGTATTATCATTATCATCGTGATTGGTAGTCTTGTCTTTGGAGTATCATTCCTTGGCATGTGTTAGACTTGTTCATTTCCACATTCGTATGATTTGTCGGATCATTCATCGTCGTATCGAGGAATCGGAATCATCGGATTTATTCACCTTGGCCAACATTGAGTTACGGCCGTAAGGTTCGGGATACGGCCGTAAGTCCAGTAGATGCCGTAAGTAAGGCTGGCGATTACGGCCGTAAGTGGTCAAAGAGCCGCCCGGGCATTTTGGCCGAAGGTGAGTTACGGCCGTAAGGAAGGTGAGATACGGCCGTAAGTGGTGTTCGTTAATTTCGGGTGTTGTCGACCAAGGGTGACTTACGGCCATAAGGGTTGCGGCATACGGCCGTAAGTCGAGGCAGGTACGGCCGTAAGGCTTGGTCGGATATGGCCGTACGCTGCAGGAAGGATGTCGGCCATTTTTGACGAAGGCGGGTACGCCCGTAAGGTTGGCCGGATACGGCCGTATCATCCGAGTTACGGCCGTAAGGTGTGCGATCTGGCCGTAAAGGTGTCGGACGGGTGTTTTTGACGAAGGCGGGTTACGCCGTAACTCGAAACGATTCTGGCCGTAAGTGCATCGGCGAGCTTTGGACGGCGAGTTACGGCCGTCTGAGTTGGCGATTCACGGCCGTAAGGCCGTTGACTTGGAAAGTTACGGCCGTAAGAGGGCCGAGATACGGCCGTAACTTCCGGCAGTATTTAAGTACTCGGCCGGGACATTTTTCACCATTTTTCTTCCTTTCTTCATTTTGTTCCGAGTGAGAGACTTGAGAGAGGGATTTTCCATCCTCAATCACTTGAGTGTTAGACTTTCATCATCCTCATTCATTTGGAAGCTTGGATACTCGTTTTAACTCGTGTTCTTCGGATCGAAGTGATTGGATCTTCAAGAGGTAATTTCTTCATCATCTTGGATTTCGATTTTGTGTTGAGATATGATGTTTTGGACGTTATAATCATGTTATATGAAGGGATATGTGTATGATTATGAGTTTGTATAAGGATTCATTGGATTATTGAGGGATTATTCAAGAACACTTTGAATATCGAGTTGGATTTGGAGATTTTCGACTAATTGTTGTTATAATCACGTTTTTGGATATTCGTTGTGGATAATTAATCGTATTGAAGATGTTTTGTTGGTTTGAAACACTTCTTGGGGGATTTGGTATTGGTATATTGAGGTTTGATTGTAAACAATCGGAGTTTGGACGCAACGTGTTTGATTTAATGCCTCAATGGACTTGGTTTAGTCGTATTGACGTGTTGAGTTCGTTATATTCATGCTTGTACGTATATTAATCGGATTGTTGGTAATTGAATTGTTCAAGGTTGTTCGAGCAACCGATATCTCAATTAGGACATTGTTCGTGGAAGGATAATTGTCACCGGTGTTGTGTAAGTTAATTCTTACTCGGTTAAAAGGATATTCATTCCTTTTGTCGTTCATTCATAATCATAACTCATTCATCATTGTATTAATCGTATCAAAACTCGTCATTGTCAATTAATCACCTCAGCCATAAGGAACGACGGTTCCGATCATTTCATTGAGCTATCATTCATGTCACTATCATTCAATCTTGGTGAGTCATTATTCATTTTCATTGTCACTTTTGTCATATTGTGGCATTCCGGGTCATACTGGCGTGCCGGTTGGTATGTGTAGGATTTTCATGTCGGGCACATTATAGTCGTGTGTTGGTTGGTGGCCTCACATTGGACTGTGCACACGAGTCGATTGCTCGTGAGACTGATTAGGTACAAGACCACGCGTGTTTGATCGTTGGTGGCTTGTGCACGGACACATTTCCATCCCGGACGTAGTGTGGCGCCATTCCTTTGAGCCGTACTGATTAGTCGATTCATATAGCATGTTTGATTGCGTATGTTTCGACAGGATATTTCATAACTTCAGATATAATCATGATTGTGTATTTTCAACTCTTGAGGATTGTTGTTCTTTGTAACTGACCCCGTTTGGGGATTTTGTTTTTCAGGTCATGGCAAGGCAAACGCACGGGAATAGCATGTTGATGTCGAGAAGTCCTAGTGATACTAGTAGGGGGCCCCGATCTTTCAGTCATTCTTATTATTGTCCTTTATTTTCCGCTGCAGATTTTCATTTGGATACTCCGTTTCATTCAGTGTTGTGTATTTTATCTTCATATAAAATACACTAGTATTCGGTATTGTCCTGGTGTGTTGTAATTAAACTCCTCATCGGAGTAATTACTGTTGTAATGTGGTTCGGTACTACATTTATCTTGTGTAATTCATTCATTTTCAATTGCCTGGTGGGTCCCAGTCGGGGATCCACGGCACTGTAATATCCGCCTAGTTTGGGGTGTTACAGAAGATAACCTTTCTCGAACTATTCCTCAAGTTGAATCTTCAACTCCTGCGTTTCGGTCGGGGCCATCCGATATGGTGCCTTCGATAACGGGGACATACCGGCTCCAACTCACTCCTGAATTCCACTACTTTGTGAGAAGGCAACCAGATAACTCGTCTGGGAATACATCGTCAATCGATGACAATGATACCACAAATGATTGAACATTTCGATTGCCGTAGAATGGTCAATCGATAAAAAGTGATACAATGAATGATTGAATAACTCGATTGCCATAGAAAGGCCAATCGATGAAAATGATACAATGAATGTTTGAATAACTCGATTGCCTTAGAAAGGCCAATCGATGAAAATGATACAATGAATGATTGAATGACTCGATTGCCTTAGAAAGGCCAATCGATGGAAATGATGCAATCAATGATTGAATAACTCGATTGCCTTAGAAAGGCCAATCGATGAAAATGATGCAATGAATGATTGAATAACTCGATTGCCTTAGAAAGGCCAATCGATGAAAATGATGCAATGAATGATTGAGTAACTCGATTGCCTTAAAAAGGCCAATCGATGAAAATGATGCAATGAATGATTGAATAACTCGATTGCCTTAGAAAGGCCAATCGATGAAAATGATGCAATGAATGATTGAATAACTCGATTACCTTAGAAAGGCCAATCGATGAAAATGATGCAGTGAATGATTGAATAACTCGATTGCCTTAAAAAGGCCAATCGATGAAAATGATGCAATGAATGATTGAATAACTCGATTGCCTTAGAAAGGCCAATCGATAAAAATGATGCAATGAATGATTGAATAACTCGATTGCCTTAAAAAGGCCAATCGATGAAAACGATGCAATGAATGATGGAATAACTAGATTGCGGAATTTCTCTACTTTCGTCATAATAATAATTCTTCTGGAACAACGGGGATTATTTCCCTGAAGCACATATTCGACAACCAACGACGGAAAGATAGCGACCAAACGCTTACAAACACTGAGGATAGTATCAAGACGATCAATCCAACTAATACCCAATATTACATCGTCCTAAGATAAATCTATTCAAACATGATTCGAAAATGAATGAATGCGGTGTACCAGTATCAAAAGGTACACACAGGTTGAAATAAAATTACGAGTATACCTGAGATCATTCGGGCCACCGGATCGTCGATCCTCTTCATCACATGAATCCGGGACTTGCCGGCCCCCGAACCGGACACTCCCGACTGATAAATATGAGCTCCAACTTTATTTGCTTCCATTGCCTTAAACGACGTTGACAAAGCAGTCTGATTCTGAATTGCTAATTGCTTCGGGGCCTGAGATGCCGCCGGAGCCGACTTGGAGTCCTTTCGACAAAAACGGGCCTTATGCCCAAAATTCTCACAATTATAGCACGTGATAGACGGTTTTCAGACACTCAGTGCTGTAATGACCCGGCGTTCCACAATTGAAACAGGTGATGGCCGAACTGGCCGCTTGGGACTGAGATCCCGCACGATTATGCACCGTAGGAGGTCGCTCAGAAACGATAGGACTCACACGAGGCTTCTTGAAGGTTGACTGACCGCCTTCGGATTGATTACGCTTCGTTGATTTCTTGCTGACAGATGAAGGTTGTTGTTCAGCACTTTCCTTAGCAGCTGGCTCATACGGGAGAGTTCTCTCGATTAATCCGGCCAGAGTGGCGCAATGATGATTGAGCAATTGCACATGGGTCATCATGGCCTGCATAAAAGTGAGTGGATCAACCCGAATATCTTCTGATCGAGCCGAGTCCTGGGAACGATTTCCCGACAGCGAGTGATTATTTCCCGGGTTTCAGCCCGCACCGCGGCCTCTCCCCATGCATCCCCTGACAGCTCTCTTCATACTGAAGTAGGAAGGTCGCATAATGATTATATTTCCCGCATGATTATCACGTTATGATTATGTAATGAGATGATGAAAATGAGTATACATGCTCTAACTTAGTGATTATATGAATGATTTACTGAAGTGACATGATTATCTGATGAAATTCTTGAAATGATTATCTTGAACAACTTAACAAGATTAATAATATGATCATCCAGATCGACAACTGAGTAATAAAATGAATTGAGTAATTAATGAGTTAACATGATCGTCCTGATCATTAACTGAGTAATGAAATGAATTAAGTGATTAATGAGTTAATATGATCGTCCTGATCATTAACTGAGTAATGAAATGAATTAAGTGATTAATGAGTTAACATGATCGTCCTAATCACAATGAATGATGATGTTTGAGGATTGTTAATTGATGAATGATGAATGAATGACTATTTCCAGAAATTATACCATGGCGTTAGAAATCTTACAGTTCATTCGGTCTGATTGGCTCGGCATTTGCACAGGTCACACGTGACGCGAAAGTCCAATGATACTAGTCTGATGACGATGCTTTCAAATGGGACATGACTCGGAAGGTACTATTCAAAACCACACTCTGATACCAACTCTGTAACACCCCAAACTAGGCGGATATTACAGTGCCGTGGATCCCCGCCTGGGACCCACCCGACGAATGAAAGTGATGAATTAAATAATATAATTGTAGTACCGAACCACATTATATTACCCAAATACTCCGATGAGGAGTTTAAGTACAACACACCAGGACAATACCGAATACTAGTATATTTTATATGAAGATAAAATACACAACACTGAATGAAACGGAGTATCCAAATGAAAGTCTGCAGCGGAAATTAAAGGACAACAACATGAATAACTGAAAGATCGGGGCCCCTACTAGTATCACTGGGACTCCTCGACGTCAACATGCTATTCCCGTGCTTTTACCTTGCCATGACCTGAAAAACAGAATCCCCAACCGGGGTCAGTTACACAGAACAACAATCCTCAAGAGTTGAAATAAACACAATCATGAGTTATCTTTAGTTATGAAATATCCTGTCGAAACATACGCAATCAAACATGCTATATGAATCAACTAACAGTACGGCTCAAAGGAATGGCGCCACACTACGTCCGGGATGGAAATGTGTCCGTGCACAAGCCACTAACGAGTATCGATCGAATACACGTGTGGTCTTGTACCTAATCAGTCTCACGAAGCCATCAACTCGTGTGCACAGTCCAATGTGAGGCCACCAACCAACACACGACTATAATGTGCCCGACATGAAAATCCTATACATACCAACCGGCACGCCAGTATGACCCGGAATGCCACGATATAGCAAAAGTGATATCAAAATCAATAATGACTCACCGAGATGAAATGACAGTGAAATGAATGATAGCTCAATGAAATAATTGGAACCGTCGTTCCTCGTGATTGAAGTAATGAAATGACAGTTACAAGTTTCAATACGGTTAGTACTTTATGAATGAATTATGATTATGAATGAACAACAATGAAAGGAATGAATATCCTTTTAACTGAGTAAGAATTAACTTACACAATACCGATGACAATTATCCTTCCACGAACAAATGTCCTAAATGCGATGTCGGTCGCTCGAACAACCTTAAATAACACAATTACCAAAAATCCGTTCAACATACGTATCAAACACAAATATAACGAACTCAACACGCCGATACGACTAAACCAAGTCCATTGAGGCATTATATCGAACACTATGTGGCCAAACTTGGATTGTTAACAACCCAACCTTGATTATACCCACATCAAAACCCAAAAAGTGTTTCAATCCAACAAAACATCTTCCAAATGATCAATAATCCAAAATGAATATCCAAATTCATGATTACAACAACAATTAATCGAAAACCCCCAATTCCAACTCAATATTCAAAGTGTTCTTGAATAATCCTTCAATAATCCATTGAATCTTTATACAAACTCATAATCATATACAAATCCCTTCATATAACATGATTATAACGTCCAAAACATCATATCTCAACACAAAATTGAAATCCAAGATGTTGAAGAAATTACCTCTTGAAGATCCAACCACTTCGATCCGATGAATACGAGTTAAATCGAGTATCCGAGCTATATGATCGAATGGAAATGAAGAAAATCAAGTACTCAAGTGTTTGATGAAGGAAAATCCCTTCCCCCCAAGCTCTCTCTCGGACAAGATGGAAGAAGAAAGTGAAAATGAAGAAAAAGTCCCGGCCAGCCCTATATAAACTGCCGGAAGTTACGGTCGTAACTCGGCCCTCATACGGCCGTACCATCCTAGGTCAACGGCCTTACGGCCGTAACCGGCCAACTCGTACGGCCGTAACTCGGCTTCGTCCAAAATCCTGCCGACAGACTTACGGCCGTAACCGCTCCTGAGTTACGGGCGTAACTCGCTTTCGTCAAAAACATCTGCCGACATCCTTACGGCCGTACCCACACCCCTTACGGGCGTAACTCGGACGATACGGCTGTATTCGGCCAATCTTACGAGCGTAAGCCCCCTTCGTCGAAAATGACCAGGTATGTTGCCTGCAATGTACGGCCGTATCCGGCCAAGCCTTACGGTCGTATCTCCCTCGCCTTACGGCCGTATGCCGCAACCCTTACGGCCGTAACTCGCCTTCGGCCAAAAACGTCTAGGCACCCTGCTCGGCATGTACGGCCGTATCCGGCCAAGCCTTACGGCCGTACTGCCCAACTTATGGCCGTATGCCGAGATCCTTACGGCCGTAAGTCCCTCTCGTCCGAAATGGCCTGAAAACAACGAACGTCTATTACGGCCGTATCCGACACACCTTACGGCCGTAACTCGTTGCTGGACAAGATGAAATTCTGACAACTCCGATTCCTCGCTACGATTGATGAATGATTCGACATACCATATGTTTGTGAACGCGAACAAGTCCAACACATGCCAAAAATGATATTTCCAGCACAAGACTACCAATCACGATGATAATGATAATACTCCCGCTCTGAAACTCCAACGGAGATGAAATGACGATCGGTAACTGATACACGGTTACAACATGCCAAATGAACGCAAATGAATGATCATGAATGATGAGCGATCATTAATGAGTGAAAATTACTGAGTGATAATTACAGACTGATAATTACTGAATGATAATGAATGAATTACAACCGGGTATTACAACACGATGGTCATGCGTGGATGTTTCTGCATTGGACCGTGCACACAAGACATTTCTTCGTGAGGCTAATTAGGTACGTGTCCCACGTATATCCTGGATTCCGTATATGGGGTGGACATGTGCACAAACACATTTCCAGATCGGGCGTACTGTGGCGTCCATCTTTGAGCCATTTGGATTGGTCGTTCATCCTCCATTTATGGTTGGGTATGTTCGACGGTTTGCAACTGGTTGTTCATACGCCCGAGGGGTATGTTCGACAGTCATGGTTATTTATTTGAGATCCATTATTGTTGATCGTTTGGAGTTTACCTTGTTGATGTTATTTTCGGTCGTTGTTGATCCTTTGTTGATCGTGTTTGGAGTTTACCTTGTTGATGGTACTCTCGGTCGCTGTTGATCCTTTGTTGATCGTGTTGGGGTTCATCATGTTGGTGGTATTCTCGATTATTGTGGATCTTTTGTTGGTAGCATTAGAGTTTATCATGTCGATGATATTCTCAGTTGATTTATTGGTTGATCATTGTTATTGATCGTATGAGCGTTCGGACTATACATCGATGTTTTGAGACTTGTTGTCATTGTTTTGTGTGTTATTGGTTTTTATCCAGATTGAGATTTGACGGTGCAATCCGACGGACAGCATTTGGCGCAGATGGTTGTAGTTAACTTCATTTCGTCATTCGAGAATGTGAAATGTGGATTATGGTAAGGATTGATTTGATATGGATTGTGATGGGTTGGTGAGGCTATGACAGTAAGATTACATTGGTAGTATTCTTACTATGATATTACATCGGTATGTAATTATTTATGATGATGTGATCGTTATCATTGTTGAGTATTGTGGCTAACCCCGTCGTGGGCCTTATTTTTAGGTACTCGGAGATTGAGCTAGTAACGGTCGTCGAGGGATGAGCTTCCTGGGTGATACTGGCGATGACATTATGTTGGGAACCGAGTATTTGACTGGTTGTTTTATTCCGCTGCAAATGTATATTTTGAACTGTGTTTATATCCGTTGCGTGTGTATTTTAAAATGGCTTTCCAATATTTTTACCAACTCGTGTATAACTTTCAAAATGGACTTTTTGGGTATCTCATAAACTTGGGTTATTTCGTTAAACTCTTTTTCCCTAAACTATTTTATTAGTACGTATAAGTGATGACCTAACGTACATTTTGAAACTGTTGAATTTTGGTATTATTGGCCTTTTGTTTTCAAATATAATTTAATGAAGGTATTTGGAAAATAGATTTTTGGAGACTATTTGAGTATTTGCAAAATGTTACCGTCTTGGCCTCTTTCGCGTGTTTGAAATGTTTGCGAAAATGATTTTTAGCCTTGTGGGTTCTGGCGTGGGGCCCACGGCGCGGTAATATCCCTGGGATGGTTTTGGGGGCGTTACATCGCTCATAGATGATGAGCCAAGTACCTATACAAAAGCTGCTTCCGAACCAGAGTCCAAGGAATGGCTAGAAGGCATAAAGTCAGAGATGCAGTCCATGTATGACAATCAACTTTGGAACTTGATAGATCCACCTGAGGGTGTTAAAACCATTGGGTGCAAATGGGTCTTCAAAAAGAAGAAAGACACGGACGATAATCTGTAATACCCGGTTGTAATTCATCCATTATCATTCAGTATTTATCAGTCAGTCATTTTTTCACTCATTAATAATCATTCATCATTCATGATTCATTCATTTGCGTTCATTGTGGGCGTGTTGTAACCATGTATCAGTTACCTATATTCATTTCATCTCTGTTTATGGATCGAGACGGGAGTATTATCATTATCATAGTGATTGGTAGTCTTGTGCGGGAAGTATCATTGTTGGCATGTGTTGGACTTGTTCACTTTCACATACGTGTGGTATGTCGGATCATTCATCAATCGTAGCGAAGAATCGGAGTTATCGGATTTTCACCTTGTCCAGCAACGAGTTACGGCCGTAAGGATTGTAGGTTACGGCCGTAATTGGTGTTCATTGATTTCAGGCCTTTTTGGACGGACGGGACTTACGGCCGTAAGTTGAGCAGGTACGGCCGTAAGGCTTGGCCGGTTACGGTCGTACGTGTCGAGGAGAGTGCCCAGCCGTTTTTGGCCGAAGGTGAGTTACGGCCGTAAGGATTGCGGCATACGGCCGTAAGGCGAGGGAGATACGGCCGTAAGGCTTGGCCGGATACGGCCGTACGTTACAGGCAGGGTACCTGGTCATTTTCTACGAAGGGGGCTTACGCCCGTAAGATTGGCCGGATACGGCCGTATCGTCCGAGTTATGCCCGTAAGGTGTGCGGGTACGGCCGTAAGGATGTCGACAGGTGTTTTAGACGAGGGCGAGTTACGCCCGTAAGTCAGGTTTGGATACGGCCGTAAGGCTGTCGGCAGGTGATTGGACGAAGCCGAGTTACGGCCGTACGAGTTGGCTGGTTACGGCCGTAAGGCCGTTGACTTGGGATGTTACGGCCGTAAGAAGGCCGAGTTACGGCCGTAACTTCCGGCAGTTTATATATGTCTTGGACGGGACTTTGAGTTCATTTTCTCATTTCTTCATTTTGTTCCAAGAGAGAGAGCTTGAGGGAGATATTTTGTCATCATCAATCACTTGTGTGTTCGGATTTCATCATCTTGATTCGTTGGGAAGCTTGGATAGTCTATTTAACACGTTTTCATCGGATCGAAGTGTTTGGATCTTCAAAGGTAATATTCTTCAACATCTTGGATTTCGATTTTGTATTGAGATATGATGTTTTAGCCGTTAAAATCATGTTGTATGAAGTGATGTACGCATGATTATGGATATGTATGATTATTCATTGGATTATTGAAGGATTATTCAAGAACACTTTGAATATTAAGTTGGATTTGGGGGTTTTCGATTAATTCTTGTTGAAATCTCTATTTTGGATATTCATCTTGGATTATTGATCGTATTGAAGATGTTTTGTTGGTTTGAAATGCTTCTTGGGGATTTAATGTTTGTATAATTGAGGATTGATTGTAAACAAACGGAGATTGGTCACAACGTGTTTGATATAATGCCCCAATGAACTTAGTTTTGTCGTATCGACGTTTTGAGTTGGTTATCATCGTGTTTGATTCGTATGTTGAACGGATTGTTCGATATTGTCTTATTCAAGGTTGTTCGAGCGACCGACATCTCATTTAGGATGTTGTTCGTGAAAGGATATTCTTCATCGGTGTTGTGTAAGTTAATTCTTACTCGGTTAAAAGGATATTCATTCCTTTTGTTGTTGTTCATTCATAATCATTACTCATTCATCATTGTATTGATCGTATTGAGACTTGTAATTGTCGAATAATCACTTCATTCACGAGGAACGGCGGTTCCAATCATTTCATTGAACTATCATTCACTTCACTATCATTTTCATCTCGGTGAGTCATTCTTGACCTTGTCGGATTATTATTCATTGATATTCATTTTGGTCATTCTCGTTCATATGACCTTCTGGGTTCATATTGCGTGGCCGGGTGCGGATGCGTGGAATTTTTAGTCGAGCACGCGATGGTCATGTATTGGGATCGATACATTGGACTGTGCACACGGTAACGATTACCTCCATGAGACTAATTAGGTACAAGGACGGGTGTGTCCGGTCATCCATCTTGTACACTTGCACAGAACATTACGGGCGTACAATGATACTCCTCTTCAGCTTAATTCATAAATAAGGATATTTCATAATTAAAGATATATCATGATTGTGTATTCTCAACCCTCAAGGATTGTTGTTCTGTGTAACTGACCCCATTGGGGGATTTTGTTTTCAGGTCATGGCAAGGCAAAAACACGGGAATAGAACGTTGACGGCGGGGAGTCCCAGTGATACTAGTAGGGGCCCCCAAATCCTTTCAGTCATTCATGTTGTTGTCATTTATTTTCCGCTGCAGATTTTCATTTGGATACTCCGTTTCAGTCAGTGTTGTGTATTTTATCTTCATATAAAATATACTAGTATTCGGTATTGTCCTGGTGTCTTGTATTTAAACTCCTCATCGGAGTATTTGGTAATATAATGTGGTTTGGTACTACAATTATATTATTTAATTCATCAATTTCATTCGCCTGGTGGGTCCCAGTCGGGGATCCACAGCACTGTAATATCCGCCTAGTTTGGGGTGTTACAGAGTTGGTATCGGAGCGTGGTTTTGAATACTACCTCCCGAGTCATGTCTCATTTGAAATCATCGTCATCAGACTAGTATCATTGGACTTTCGCGTCACGTGTGACCTGTGCAAATGCCGAGCTAATCAGACCGAAAGAACTGTAAGACTTCTAACGCCATGGTATAATTTCTATCAATAATCATTCATTCATCATTCATCAGCTAACAATCCTCAAACATCATCATTCATTATGATCAGGACGATCATGTTAACTCATTAATCACTCAATTCATTTCATTACTCAGTTGTTGATCTGGAAGATCATATCATTAATCTTGTTAATTTGTTCAAGGTAATCATTTCAAGAATTTCATCAGATAATCATGTCACCTCAGTTAATCATTCATGTAATCACTGTGTTAGAGCGCGTATGCTCATTTTCATCATTTCATGACGTAAATCATAATGCGGTACTCATACGATATCTATGATTATCATGCGACCTTCCTACTTCAGTATGGAGAGAGCTGTCAGGGGATGCACGGGGAGAGGCCGCGGTGCGGGCCGGAACCCGGGGAATAATCACTCACTGTCGGGAAACCGTACCTAGGACTCCGCTCGATCGGAATATGTTCGGGTTGATCCACTCACTTTTATGCAGGTCATGATGACCCATATGCAATTGCTTAATCATCATTGCGCCACTCTGGCCGAATTAATTGAGAGAACTCTCCCGTATGAGCCTGCTGCTAAGGAAATTGCTGAGCAACAACCTTTATCTGTCAGCAAGAAATCAACAAAGCGTAATCAGTCCGAAGGCGGTCAGTCAACCTTCAAGAAGCCTCGTGCGGGCCCTAACATTTCTGAGCGACCTCCTACGGCGCATAATCGTGCGGGATCTCAGTCCTGAGCGGCCAGTTCGGCCATCACCTGTTTCAACTGTGGAGCGCCGGGTCATTACAGCACTAAGTGTCAGAAACCGTCTATCACGTGCCATAATTGTGGGATTTTTGGGCATAAGGCCCGTTTTTGCCGAAAGGACTCCAAGTCGGCTCCGACGGCATCTCAGGCCCCGAAGCAATCAGCGATTCAGAATCAGAATGCTCTGTCAGCATCGTTTAAGACGATGGAAGCGAATAAAGGCGGAGCTCATATTTATCAGACGGGAGCATCCGGTTCGGGGGCCGACAAGTCCCGGAATCACGCGATAAAGAGGACCGACGATCTGGTGGCCCGAACGACCTCAGGTATACTCGCATTTTATCTCAACCTGTGTGTACCCTTTTTGATACTGGTGCATCGCATTCATTCATTTCCGAATCATGTTTGAATAGACTTAATTTGGATAGTCCTATTGCTTGTGGACCTCATACCATCGGTCTACCTGACGATGGAGGAATTTTTGAAAATCATACCGAATTAAGCTTAATGACCGCGATTGGTTGGTGGACCTAATCGTGGTGGACTTACCTAAGGACGATGTAATATTGGGTGTTAATTAGATGGATCGTCATGATACCATCCTCAGTGATCGTAAGTGTTTGGTCACTATCATTTCAGTCGTTGGAGACGAGTGTGTATTTCAGGGAGGTAATCCCCGTTGTTCCAGAAGAATTATTAATATGATGGAAGCAGAGAAATTTCTCAATCGAGGTGTTCAGTCATTCATTGTATCATTTTCATCGATTGGCCGTTCTAAGGCAATCGAGTTGTTCAATCATTCATTGTATCATTTTCATCGATTAGCCGTTCTAAGACAATCGGGGTGTTCAATCATTCATTGTATCATTTTCATCGATTGGCCGTTCAAAGGCAATCAGGTTGTTCAATCATTCATTATATCATTTTCATCGATTGGCCGTTCTAAGGCAATCGAGTTGTTCAATCATTCATTGTATCATTTTCATCGATTGACCGTTCTAGGGCAATCGAGATGTTCAATCATTCGTGGTATCATTGTCATCGATTGACGATGTATTCCCAGACGAGTTACTTGGTTTGCCTTCACAGAGAGATGTGGAATTCAGGAGTGAGTTGGAGCCCGGTACGTCCCCGTTATCGAAGGCACCGTATCGGATGTCCCCGACCGAAATGCAGGAGTTGAAGATTCAACTTGAGGAATAGTTCGAGAAAGGTTATCTCCGACCGAGTGCGTCCCCGTGGGGAGCACCAGTGTGATCTGTCAAGGAGAAGGATGGTTCGTTTCGTGTGTGTATTAATTATCAGGAGTTGAACAGGGTGATGATCAAGATTAGTATCCTCTACCCCGTATTGATGATCTCTTAGATCAATTTCAGGGAACTTCAGTATTTTTCCAAGATAGACTTGAGATCTAGATATCATCAGTTGCGAATTTGAGAGTCGGATATCGCGAGGACGGCGTTTCAAACACGCTATGGTCATTATGAGTTCGTGGTAATGCCGTTTGGGTTACCTAATGCATCTGCGGTATTCATGGAATCAATGAATCGGGTTTTCATCGACTTTTGGGACCAGTTTGTGGTTGTATTCAGTGATGATATTTTAATTTATTCTCGTGACCAGGAAGAACACGAGTTTCACCTTCATCAGGTTCTCGACGTGTTGAGACGAGAGCAACTCTATGGAAAGTTTTCCAAATGTGAGTTCTGGATGTCCGAAGTGTCGTTTCTCGGGCATGTAATTTCATCAGACGGTGTGTGTGTTGATCCTCAGAAGACGGAGGCTATCCAAGATTTGTTACCTCCGAAGAATGATAAGGAAATCCGAAGCTCTCTCGGATTAGCCGGTTATTATCAGCGAATTGTGGAAGGATTTTCTAAAATCGCTCAATCAATGAAGAACCTTTTGCGAAAGGGTAAGAAATACACGTGGTCCGATGCGTGTCAGCGGAGTTTTGAGGAACTCAAGAACCGGTTAATTTCAGCACCTGTCCTTTCCTTGCCACAAGGGACGGAAGGATTCGTGGTTTTTAGTAACGCGTCCGGACATGGTCTCGGATGTGTATTAATGCAGGATGGGAAGGTTATTGCCTATGCTTCACGGCAATTGCGACCTTACGAGGTTAATTATCCGACCCACGACCTGGAGCTAGCAACCGTGGTTTTCGCGTTGGGAATTTGGCGTCATTACCTTTATGGCGTCACCTGTTAGTTATTCACCGATCATAAGAGTCTGAAGTATATATTTACACTGAAGGAGTTAAATATGCGACAGAGGCGGTGGTTGGAACTAATCAAAGATTATGATATCGAGATCCTGTACCACCCGGGTAAGGCAAACGTGGTTGCCGATGCCTTGAGTCGTAAGTCCATTCAGGAGCAAATGCTTGCTCGTTTAACAGTTCAGAAGGAGCTTCAGCAAGAATTCCTTAGACCCGAGATCGGGGTCCGGCTTCAGCGAGTGCAAAGGAAACTTTGCATGTTAGAGATTTCATCACCACTTGAGGAGGCAATCAGAGAGAATCAGTGTTTAGACCCATCATTGTTGTGCATCCGTGAGGATGTGGCTCAGGGGAAAGCCCCTGGATTTGTGGTCCACGAGGATGGACTTTTGCGATTTAAGAATCGGTTGTGCGTACTGGCGAACGACGAGTTGAAAAACTCGATTTTGAGAGAAGCTCATGCTACCCCTTTTTCCGTTCATCCGGGCTCTAGCAAGATGTACAAGGACTTGAAACAAAATTACTGGTGGAGTAATATGAAGCAAGAAGTCGCGGAATTTGTATCGAGATGTTTAACCTGTCAGCAAGTCACGATTGAACATCAGCGACTGGCGGGTATGCTGAAACCTCTCCCTATTCCAGAGTGGAATTGGGAAGACATTTCTATGGATTCCATCACGAGTTTACCGACGAGTCGTCGTAGCATGAATACAATCTGGGTGATTGTGGACTGCTTAACTAAGTTAGCTCATTTCCTTGAGATTAAGGATACGTGGGATCCCGAGAGACTGGCCCAGTTGTTCATCAAAGAGATAATGAGACTGCACGGTACTCCTAAAAGTATCGTTTTCGATCGTGACGAACGATTCATGTTTCATTTTTGGAAATCAGTTCATCGTGTTATGGGAACTCAGCTTAGTCTCAGTATCGTTTTTCATCCTCGGTCCGATGGACAATCGGAGAGGACTATTCAGACATTGGAGGACATGTTGAGGGCATACGTCCTCGATTGGAGAGACAATTGGGAAGCCCAATTACCGTTGATTGAGTTCACATACTATAATAGTTGGCATGCTTCGTTTGAGACGGCACCTTACGAGGCCTTGTACGGTCGTCGTTGTCGATCTCCCTTGTGTTGGGACGACCCATCAGAGTCAATCGGCACCGAGCCCGATATGCTTATAGCTGCCCGTGAGAAGGTAGCCTTGATCAGGAGTCGTCTGTTGACCGCTCAGAGTCGACAGAAATCATATGAAGATAATCGTCGTCGACCACTAGAGTTCGAGACGGGTGACCACGTTTTGGTCAAAGTATCACCGAGTCGAGGTATCTTCCGTTTCGGGAAGCGGGGAAAGTTGAGTCCGAGATTCATTGGACCGTTTGAGATTTTAGATCGAGTAGGCGAGTTAGCTTATCGATTGGCTTTACCTTCGGCGTTGAGCCGAATTCATATTGTGTTTCATGTCTCTCAGTTGCGGAAGTATGTTGCCGACCCAAGTCACATACTTCAGTTTGACGAAATCGAGATCGCTGATGATCATTCTTATGAGGAGCATCCTATACGAGTTTTAGAGCGGCGAATCAAACAGTTGAGGAATAAGACGATTCCTTTGGTCAAGATTCAGTGGTCTAGACACGGAGTCGAAGAGGCTAGTTGGGAAATCGAGGAGAGTATGCGGGAGACTTATCCCGAGTTGTTTGACCCTTAGTTTCGAGGACAAAACTCTTTTTAAGGGGGGAGTATGTAATACCAGGTTGTAATTCATCCATTATCATTGAGTAATTATCAGTCAGTAATTTTTTCACTCATTAATAATCATTCATCATTCATGTTTCATTCATTTGCGTTCATTGTGGGCATGTTGTAACCATGTATCAGTTACCGATCGTCATTTCATCTCCGTTTATGGATCGAGACGGGAGTATTATCATTATCATCGTGATTGGTAGTCTTGTGCGGGAAGTATCATTGTTGGCATGTGTTGGACTTGTTCACTTTCACATACATGTGGTATGTCGGATCATTCATCAATCGTAGCGAGGAATCGGAGTTATCGGATTTTCACCTTGTCCAGCAACGAGTTACGGCCGTAACAGGTGTTCGTTGATTTCAGGCCTTTTTGGACGGACGGGACTTACGGCCGTAAGGTTGCGGCATACGGACGTAAGTTGAGCAGGTACGGCCATAAGGCTTGGACGGTTACGGCCGTACGTGTCGAGCAGGGTGCCCAGGCATTTTTGGCCGAAGGCGAGTTACGGCCTTAAAGGTTGCGGCATACGGCCGTAAGGAGAGGGAGATACAGTCGTAAGGCTTGGCCGGATACGGCCGTACGTTATAGGCAGGGTACCTGGTCATTTTCGACGAAGGGGGCTTACGCCCGTAAGATTGGCCGGATACGGCCGTATCGTCCGAGTTACGCCCGTAAGGTGTGCGGGTACGGCCGTAAGGATGTCGATAGGTGTTTTAGACGAGGGCGAGTTACGCCCGTAAGTCAGGTTCGGATACGGCCGTAAGGCTGTCGGCAGGTGATTGGACGAAGCCGAGTTACGGCCGTACGAGTTGGCTGGTTACGCCGTAAGGCCATTGACCTGGGATGTTACGGCTGTAAGAAGGCCGAGTTATGGCCGTAACTTCCGGCAGTTTATATATGTCTTGGACGGGACTTTGAGTTCATTTTCTCATTTCTTCATTTTGTTCCGAGAGAGAGAGAGAGCTTGAGGGAGATATTTTGTCATCATCAATCACTTGTGTGTTTGGATTTCATCATCTTGATTCGTTGGGAAGCTTGGATAGTCGATTTAACACGTTTTCATCGGATCGAAGTGTTTGGATATTCAAAGGTAATATTCTTCAACATCTTGGATTTCTATTTTGTATTGAGATATGATGTTTTAGCCGTTAAAATCATGTTGTATGAAGTGATGTGCGCATGATTATGGATATGTATGATTATTCATTGGATTATTGAAGGATTATTCAAGAACACTTTGAATATTAAGTTGGATTTGGGGGTTTTCGATTAATTCTTGTTGAAATCACTATTTTGGATATTCATCATGGATTATTGATCGTATTGAAGATGTTTTGTTGGTTTGAAATGCTTCTTGGGGATTTAATGTTTGTATAATTGAGGATTGATTGTAAACAAACGGAGATTGGTCACAACGTGTTTGATATAATGCCCCAATGAACTTAGTTTAGTCGTATCGACGTTTTGAGTTGGTTATCATCGTGTTTGATTCGTATGTTGAACGGATTGTTCGATATTGTGTTATTCAAGGTTGTTCGAGCGACCGACATCTCATTTAGGATGTTGTTCGTGGAAGGACATTCTTCATCGGTGTTGTGTAAGTTAATTCTTACTCGGTTAAAAGGATATTCATTCCTTTTGTTGTTGTTCATTCATAATCATAACTCATTCATCATTGTATTAATCGTATTGAGACTTGTAATTGTCGAATAATCACTTCATTCACGAGGAACGGCGGTTCCAATCATTTCATTGAACTATCATTCACTTCACTATCATTTTCATCTCGGTGAGTCATTCTTGACCTTGTCGGATTATTATTCATTGATATTCATTTTGGTCATTCTCGTTCATATGACCTTCTGGGTTCATATTGTGTGGCCGGGTGCGGATGTGTGGAATTTTTAGTTGAGCACGCGATGGTCATGTATTGGGATCGATACATTAGACTGTGCACACGGTAACAATTTCCTCCGTGAGACTAATTAGGTACAAGGACGGGTGTGTCCGGTCATCCGTCTTGTACACTTGCACAGAACATTACGGGCGTACTGTGATACTCCTCTTCAGCTTAATTCATAAATAAGGATATTTCATAATTAAAGATATATCATGATTGTGTATTTTCAACCCTTGAGGATTGTTGTTCTGTGTAACTGACCCCGTTGGGGGATTTTGTTTTCAGGTCATGGCAAGGCAAAAGCACGGGAATAGAACGTTGACGGCGGGGAGTCCCAGTGATACTAGTAGGGGGCCCCAAATCCTTTCAGTCATTCATGTTGTTGTCATTTATTTTCCGCTGCAAATTTTCATTTGGATACTCCGTTTCATTCAGTGTTGTGTATTTTATCTTCATATAAAATATACTAGTATTCGGTATTGTCCTGGTGTTTTGTATTTAAACTCCTCATCGGAGTACTTGGTAATATAATGTGGTTCGGTAGTACAATTATATTATTTAATTCATCAATTTCATTCCCCTGGTGGGTCCCAGTCGGGGATCCACGGCACTGTAATATCCACCTAGTTTGGGGTGTTACATAATCTACAAGCCTATAAAGCTAGACAAGTGGCAAAAGGTTATAGACATATTCATGGTGTTGACTATGATGAGACTTTTTCGCCAGTAGTCATGCTTAATTAAATTAGAATTTTATTTGCCATTGCCGCATACTATGATTATGAAATATGGTAAATGGATGTCAAAACAGCGTTTCTTAATGGAAACTTATCCGAGGATGTGTACATGACACAACTTGAGGGTTTTGTTCATCCGGAAAATTCTAAAAGGTTTGCAAGCTTAAGGATGCGTTCCTAATTGATGGAGGTGTGGGAGACGAGCTAGCTGTAAATGGTTAAGCCTATGCAAGTTTCAAAACCTATAGAGATGAGTTAAGATCATAGATTATTTTGTATTTTGTTTAAAATGGAGATGCTGTGAGTTGGAAATGTTCCAAGTAAGCACGCCCATAGATTTCATAACTCAAGCTGAGTACCTGGCAGCATCGGATGCAGTCGAGGAGAATATGTGGAACCTTTTAGGTCCTATAAGTCTTTACTATGACAATAATGGTGCTATTGCGCGAGCTAAAGAGACAAGGACCGATTAGAGATCCAAACACATACTCACAATATGCAAAGTAGCAACGAAAGAGAATATTGCAGATCCACTTACCAAGCATTTCTCACAAGGAAAGCATGTTGAGCATGCCAGATCGCTAGGACTAAAAGTCATGAATGAATGGTCCTAGTGCAAGTGGGAGATTGTTGGGAATAGTGCCCTAGGTCATTCGATGTGCCTAGATTTATAATTGTCACATTTAAATAAAATTATTTGATATCATTTATTTCTCGTTGATTATTATAAAGTGTGCATGTTTTAATATTATAATAATCGAATAATGGTTATTCACGAATAATAAGATTATTCAACTGTCCCTGGTCAAATCACGTAGAGTGAAGACTCAAGTGATTCATATACTAGTATAAGTTTGATTGATAATCATCGAATGATTATGCTTATGGTACGGATCAAACTTATGGGTACTGGTCGGAGAACCTATACTGGATAGACCCGCATTGAGATCCCTGCATGGAAATGTCATAAGTGAATCTCATTATATCAGTATGTCAATAAATCCTTAAACATGAGATTATCATAGAGTCCAACATGATAACTGCTATGCCTTGACGTAATCCAACGTCATCTGAAACATGGTGATCATAGAGGTTAGCGATCGGGATTAGTGGGAGTCATGTAGATGGCAATGAATAATCAATATGGTGATTTGTCCCTCGCTTTAGTGAGAGAGATATCTGCTGGCCCCCTCAATAAGTAGGACTGAAGGAAATGCATGGCCATACTCAAATGAAGAGTCATTTGACTCAACCAGTCTACTTAAAATCGATAAAGCATTTGAACATAATAAGTATGACAATTTCCATGGCTTAGTTCAAATATGATATCGCACGACAAAGGGATTTGACACATTAAATGGTTTAATGGACTATAAACTTATATTATTTGGGTAGTCATAACGTCTTGCTAGAGACCGCTTATGACATATTATTTAATAAGTTATTTTAAATAATTGCCAACATAATATAAGTCTTTTGGGTCACACATAAGACAACTAAAGACAAGCAAGAATAATTAATAGATATAATATTGGATATTATATTTATTAAATAAAGTAAATAATGATTAATATATAATATAGGATATTATATATTATATTATTTAATTATATCAACTGGGAAAGCTAAATATGATATTAGATATTATATGTATTAGAGGCTTAAAAAATAAGTAATATATAATATAAGATATTATATGTATTGTATTATTCAATAAATTGACGGGCAACTAAGCAAATACTAGAGTTTGACTCTAGGGTTTACTTAGTATAAATAAAGGGTCTTGGACAATGAGTTGTCATAAGAGAAATTACACAACCCTAATTGTGTGAGACTAAAAATCCGCCCTCCCCTCTACTTTTGGCCGAACTGCTTTCAGTCCGAAAAGTTCGTTTCGGCCATCTTTGTCTTCTTCCCTTAGTTAATTTTGACCAACAGTACAAATTCTTCTAGCAATGAATTATTTTGTACTGTTTATTAACAGTATTCGTACGGATCTAGCAATCCAACTTGTACCAGTTGTTCGTGTGTGGATCACCGAAAGAGGAAGATGATTTAATCAGTTTCTGGTTAGGGTTTAGATCTGTTCTTCGAATTAAGGTAATTCGACGAATTCTTGATAAATAAATTAAATTACCGCATGTAGATCCTCGTCTGGGGTTTTCTTTAATTTATTCCGCTGCGTGTTGCTCATAATTATTATATTAGATACACGTAAAACCCAACAATTTATCACAAGTTCCTTCCCAGATACCTTACCTATAGCTGTCCTCGGAACAAAGTAGATAGTCTTCATATGGAATATGTTTTGAACTTAACTTTTGACACCATTTATCCTCATTAGCCACCAATTATCTATACTTCAAAATCTTCTTAAACATGTATGATGCGTTAACCCCACATTTGGGATGATACTTGAAGGTAGGATTAGTTCCCAAAAGTCTTCAAGATTCTGTTAAGATAATCCATAGCGAGAACAAACAAGTAGTGATACTGGATCCCCCTGTTTTTGACATTTCTGTCAGAAAACAGACACCCATTCATATTTTATGGGTGTTGCAAAACTGCACCAGCAGAGTTCTTAATTCTCACTATTTTGACTAAGAGCTGACGCATATTCACATCCACCAATATCTTGTTGGAAATAAAACACAGAGGAAGCGAGGTTGGGAAAATATGATAAAATCATTTTACGAATCCACGAGCACAAAACCTATTTAGGCATGCTAATTAATTAACTACTAAGATTAATAAGCAATTTAAATATTATTTATTATTTAATAAATAAATTTGTTGGTAAATTCAATATCCTAATCTAGATCGAAGATCATAGGATATTTACCTTTTGAACGTAGTGGTTGCTTTCTTGATCTCTTCCTCAAAATTTTCTAGAGTATGATCCCGCCTTAATCCAGACGTTGTGTGGGCAACGAGCTACCAAATTTTGCTTAGACTTCAAGAGGGGAATCGGCCAAAACTACTAGTTCTCACAACTCTCAATTTTCTTTTCTTCAAGTAATTCCGATTTGTACCAAGAATTAAAGTGTTATCTCAAATGTGGAATCAAAGACACAAGTCAAGATCCACAATTAAACACTAAGAAGAAAAGATCGAAACCCTTGTGCTATTATGAATGTTACGGCCGAACCCCCCTCTTGATGTCTCATTTATAGGCTTTGGACTACTCAAGGGATCTTAAGGAGGATTAGGACTAAGACTCCTAGTGCAACCCAACTTTCCATATTAAGCCCTTCCTAATATGGTTGAGTTCACTAATATCAGTTCAATCCACTAAAGAATTAACATTGCACTTTCAACCCAAATCCTAATTTACAAAATTGGCCTCCTTATTTAAATATATTATTTTCCGTGTTTAAGATATCGAATGTCCATTAATTAATTTAAGATAATTTAATTAATTAATTTCTTATCGAATGTCCATTCTAATTTCCTTATTATTATATCGGAATTAAATCCATCTGCAGAATTTAATGTAATAATCATTATCGAGCTTCTCCAGGGGACACCATCAACCTACATGGGTCGGGACACATTTTTTAGTTATAATAATAATTGTCATATAAATATACGAAGCTTATTGAGTCAATCACTTTGACTCTCACCCATAGTAAATTAAAGCAATAAATATTATAAATACATAATTAAATACTATATACTTAGAATTAAGAAACAATAATTATCCTAGATTTACATTCTTCTTACAGTCAGTACATAAGACACTATCTCACTCCGAGCCTGTTCAACGTATGCAAATATGCTAATGCATGCTAATAGACAACTAATCTCAAGCATACATTACAACCTTTCACATAATTTGTCTAAAATTATATAGATTGTGAACTATTATATTATTTTATAAGGCACCGATAATATGATCTTCCGTGTGACACCAACACACCACATTATCTATAATATAAAATAATTAGACATTTTATTTGCATAACCATTACGTGAATAAATATGCAAAACATGTGATTAAATGTAATTAATATTCTCATAGGTGGTTACAGGAAAATAAGATAATACAAGCTATGCTTATCGTAGAATTTCATTCGGTGCATGTAATGTCCCAGCTACCTTTTAACGTTGTATGATGGCTATTTTTCATGAATTAATTGAAAGAATTATGGAGGTGTTCATAAATGATTTTTCTGTCTTTGGTGAATCTTTTGATCATTGTTTACAAAATCTAACCTTGGTACTGTAGCATTGTGAAGAAACTAATATAGTGCTTAACTGGGAAAAGTGCAATTTTATGATACGACAGGGCATTGTCCTAGGCCATAGACTCTATGCTCTGCTGCAGGGCTAGAGGTGGATAGGGCAAAAATTATCGGTTGAGAAACTCTAGTGGGGAAGGTTTACCTGTATTTGCTTCCTCACGTACATGAGGGATTACCCCTCCAAAGAATGAAAAAGCCATTAGGAGTTTTTTAGGTCATGTCGGTTTCTATAGGAGGTCCAATCGCGATTTTTCAAAAATTACCAAGCCTTTGAGTAAATTGCTAGAAAAAGATAATGCTTCATTTTTTTATGATGAGTGTTTGCAAGCATTGAAGTTCTGAGGAAGGCATTAGTGAGTGCTCCTATCCTCGTAAGTACCTGTTTGGTAAGAAAGACTCCAAGCCTCGCTTGAATCGATGGATCCTCCATTTTGCAAGAGTTTGATGTGAGAATGGGTGGCGAACCACCTATCTAGCCTTGAGTACAATAAGGAGGAGATGCCCGAAATTGATGGGATTAAAGAAGAGTTTTTGGATGACCGACTTTTTATAGTTGTAGCTAAATTTCCTTGGTAGCTGAGATTGTTAATTCTTTTCCTTACAGGTGTACTTCCTCCGGACTTGTCTCATTATCAAAAGAATAAAATTCTCCATGATGATTAGTTGAATATATGGGATGACCTGCTGCTTTAAAAAAATGTGCAAATATGATAGCGTGGGGGTGTGTGCCACAATAAGAGTGGGAGGGAATTCTTCAACAATGTCATTCTTCATCGACGGGGGGTGGGGGGTGGGGGGACACTTTGGAGCAACTCGGACAGCTGTAGAAGTGCTGGAAAGTGGGTTTTATTTGCCTACCTTACAATGATTGCTATCTTTCCATCCAGTTGTGAGATCAATGCCAGCGAGTGGGGAATATATCGAGGCGTCATGAGATGCCAATGATTAATGTAATCGAGGTTGATCTTTTTGACGTTTGGGGCATAGACTTCATGGGTCCCTTTTCTTCATCATTCGGGAATAAGTATATTTTACTATCAGTCGAGTGTCTATCTAGTTGTACCTTAAGAAAAATATCTTAGCCGATATGTAACTACAAGAGCCTAATTAGTGATCAAGGGTCACACTTTGTCAATAAGATTAAGGATAGGCTTCTTGAGAAGTATGTGGTCCTATCTAATAAGTCATTGGCTTATCATCTACAAGTGAATAGGCATGCTGAAGCGGCAAACAAGGATATTAAATTGATTTTGTAAAAGACAGTTAGTACATCTAGGAAAGATTGATCGTCAAAGCTTGATGATGCTCTTTGCCCTATTCCACTACGTACAAAACTTCTTTGAGTACATCTCCTTTCCAGCTCGTATTCAGGAAGTCATGCCATCTACCTCTAGAGTTGGAGCACAGAGCAATATGAAAGAAAATAAATTTTGATTTTGAGGTTGCTGGAAAGATAAATTGCTATAGCCGAATGAAATTGGAGGAATTTTGGGATGAGAGTTATGAGAATTCTCGAATTTATAAATAAATGTCAAAATGATGGCACGACAAGATGATCATATGACGTGAATTTATGATGGGGTAACAAGTGTTGCTTTACAATTGATATTGAAATTGTTCCCACGAAAATTGAAATCAAGGTGGTCGGGTCCATTTGTGATCAAGAAAGTGCTTCCGCCCAGAGTGATCGAGCTAACGAGTAGAGACAATGAGGTGTTTAAGGTCAACGGACAATGAGTCAAGCATTACTATCATCCTACTTAGAAGGAGGATGCATCTGTCATGACTTTGATCGACCCATAAGAATCTTTGTTCGCAGGCGTCTGGCTGAAGATGTTAAACTTAGCGCTAGAGGAAACCCAATTTTTTATTGCTTTATTTTAATTTTTCATGCTTTGCTTAATCTATATTTACTTAGTTATTATTTTCTTATGTTTGTATCTTTTATTTGATTTTTGGTAATTGAGCTAATTAGTAAAATTTTAGGATTAAAATTCCAGATAAACTTATCTGGAGCACATATCGACAATGCCATGCCAGACACGACCGTGCTAATATAGGACAAGCATAACTACCCAGAATGTGTTTCACTGTCCAGCGAGGTAGGACACGGTTGTGCCATATCCGGACACGGCCATGACAAGGTTAATGTAAAAGTGCGCAACGTTTTTTTTCACTCATTCACCCAAATACAAGACATCTCTTCTTGTCTCTCGGACGAAAAATTTCCCCTTTCAAAAATTTTCTGATTTTCAAGTAAATTAAGAGAAATTGCACATAATTTATCATATTTCATCATCGCCTAACAAGAATCATCCACCTAAATTTTGGATTTTCGGAATCTTTGCTCAAGAACACCCAACTTTTATCTATTTCAATTTTGCTTCGACTTTGGTATGAATTCTTCGAGTTTGTCTTGAATTGTTACATATCTGGTGGTATGATGTTTGAGCATTGGAATTACATATTCTTATTGATATTTTTTGGGAATTTTGGCGAACATCATATGGACGTGAAGAAACTTGATGTTCATGATTATTATTTTCGAAATTAACGGTTGATCAATAGAAATCCTCATGTTCTAAGATAAACTGTGTGGTTAATTTAGAAGGGTATTAACTTTTGTGAGTTATTTGATTTTTGGGATTGAAACTCAAATTTTGTGCTAAATGTTGAGTTATCTTGATGAACTATATGTTAGTGCACTTTCAAGTGGGATTGAAATTGTGAATTATTGTAGAAATCAATAACAACTGATAATATGGGTTGTGAAAATATTGTAGAAATCAATGGCAACTGATAATATGGAAGACCCGAGCGTATATGGGATCCAACTCCCTAAGGAATCTCAAAGGACCCTATGCGAAACTCATGTCCGCAAAAAGATATCGCCAAAATGCTGGGTGATGAAGAATATATGACTGATATGGGAATTGTCGATGATGTGGCAAAATTATTTGAAAATATTAGATGGAAGTGGATGATGGAACACAAGTGGCTCACATATCGATGCTTGACTCTTGAGCTTTTGAGCATGGTCAAGGTAAACAAGGGCGATATTCACCAATCGACCGACATCTATCTCTTTTCGACTAGGGAACAACATACGTGAGCTATAAATAGAATTTAGCTAGAATTGTTGAAGTCCCTCTGGATGAAGAGTTTATTATTGACCGCCGCTCAGTGATCGAGTCTTGGATAACCATAATTGAATATCTAGGAAGCAGACATCATTTTTATATAGCTAAAAGTTTTAAAGGGTCTTCCATCTGTAATCCAGTCGTAAGATATACTTCCCGGGTTATGCCCAGTGTTTTGTTTGCATGCCAAGAGATAAGGACGATCACGCTCAGGATACTCTCGGCTCTACATCATATGTTGATCGTGTTGGGATTCGGTGCCTAAATCGAAGGCCCAACAGAAGCGGTAAAACAAAAATTACTTCGATCTGAATCCCTACAAGGATCGATCGAGCTACGTATATACGAATATATAAACGAAACACAAGAGTTACGATAAAACATACCCTTGTAGTCCGTTGAATAAATGGTATCCTTCTCTTGAGCTATTCCTCAAGCTTTAGGCGATCTCCCTGCAATTCAATCCGCTCCAAGCTCTTGAATGATCCAACGCCGAAAGCACCGTGTCTCTACTTGCCACGCGCCGGAGAAATGACCGGAATGACTAAACCTCGTTATCCTCCAAGGATACAGCTATAACAAGGTTGTAGAAGCTTGTTTATTAAGATTACAACACTCTAAGTGTTTAATCTATAGTCTCTCAATTGATGTCTTGAATTTTCTCCAAGAAAAATACAAGATGATTGTGAGGAATATGAAGAATATGAAGAAGACTTGGAGAAAACCTTTTCTCTCTCTTTTCTCTCACAACTCACGTATGGAAGCACACCAAGGGTGAAGTGAGGGATTTCAAGTCTTCCTTTTATTATTCATTTTACAATATAAAACTCCCAACCTAATAATGTCCATGATACTTGTCCCCTTGACTAAAGATATTCCAAACATCATGATGTAGACAAGAAGACTCACATGGAGGTGAGTTGTGGTGGGACGGCCATCTAGAAGGAGTCGGACAAATTCGGTTCGTTTCGGACTCCCGTGAGTCTAAATAGATAAATTTTGATTCCGTTCCGATGTATTTATATCGATCAATTAATCCAATTAATTAATCATATCAAATACATAATAACATAATTAATTTCTCCAAGAAATAATTATATCCATGAATTCAATTAATCACCCAGTAATTTATTTAATTCATTAGGCCATAAATCAATTTAGACATCCAATGTCTCAAAATCAATTAGACATCCAATGTCCAATAAATTAGATATCTAATATCTAATATTAATAATGAGAGAATAAGCTCGATTCATTCCGTCGTCAATCCTATTGCGCGACTCGGTAGGTTCGTCTCAGTCAGCAATGGGAGGAACCAAAGAGTAGTAGCACCACCTAGACAGCCTGGCGGCCTACATTGTACCCCAACTGAGAACGAATGATGGGATCATTCAAGAACCATTCTGTCGTGAATACCAGTAAACGTATAAACCCTTCTTTCAAATGTCCCGATCAAGTTATAGGGTCACGGTCAGTCAAACCCTATCTGTACTTGACGTTATGCATGTGTTAATACAAATCGAAATCATCAAGCTGTCGTGTATCTAATACAACTAGCTCCAATGTTTTGACCAAAGACTTATGATCTCATCTGCCAATAACCGCATATGACATATAACCCGCTCACTAACGGGAGAAAGATTTCTATCTTGGAATTCAGTAGGACCTGCTACTTGCCCGTCAAGATGCACGTCGAGGTTGACCCCTGCCTTCCGGTTTACAGGATCGAACTACTCTAATGAAAATCTTGACATCACAAGCACATCCCTACTAAATCCTCAAGTCGAAGGTTCACGAATACTTATCACAACCTTTCGATTCCGTCATTGACTGTCCCGGAGTGAAATCCGTGTGACGAATTGAGGGTGAGTCGGTTCGAGTATACTAATCCAATTAGCATACCTATAACGTGTGATCCCACTAACCATTAGCGTTCGACAGGCACTCTCCATGTCAAAGAACACGTCATACAAGTCTTCACATAAACTTAACGCCCAGTCAAGTTTCATCTACTTGCGACCGATTAAGTATTTGAGCTATAAACCTTTCCAGTGTCGACCCCCTTATCCAATAAGGAGTGGAACGTTTTGCTCTCAAATACACGAACTAGTTTCTATATGTATATTTACGAGTTAGGAATGCCAGTAACTACCAGTAAATAATGCCAGTAACTACCAGTAAATAAAGAAACATCCATTGCCTTATATTAGTGATTTACATAATAACAAGTACAATGCCCTCACTCAACATCCTCTGAGTGGCATTCGAGGGCATACTCCCGACAATCTCCCACTTGCACTCAATGCCACACACTACAGTATCTAATACCCATGTTCTCCAGATGACGCTCCAAGCTAATATGAGAAAGTGGCTTGGTCAGTGGATCAGCGACGTTGTCGGCTGACTCTACTCTATGCAACACAATGTATCTCTTTGCGAACAAATTCTCTTACGAGATGATACTCTCTCAATATGTTTGGTACTTTTGTGCAACCTCGGCTCCTAGGCCTATGCTACTGCTCTGGCATCACAGCACGAGGTGTCATGAGAAGTTTACCTAGTAACTTCTTAACACTTCCTTTGGAGGCCTCCGAGGCCGCTTTATACTCAGCCTAACTGGTGGAATCAGCAGTCGCGCTATACTTGGCACTATGCCATGATACTGCTCCTCCATTAAGAGTAAATGTAGCCAGAAGTAGACATAGAATCGTTTTTCTGTCCTTGGAAGTCCAATACAGTGAATCCCATCACATTCAGTTCTCCACCACCATATATAAGAACCAGATCTCTAGTCCTTCTAAAGTACTTGAGAACGTTCTTTATGGCGGTCTAATGTTCCCGAACTGGGTTAGCCCGAAACCTACATACCATGCTCCCAGCATGCGCAATATCAGGTCTCGTACATAACATAGCATACATAAGGCTACCCATGGCCGAAGCATATGGTATATTACTCATTTCCTTTCGTTGTTCCTCACTTTGAAGACATATCTTCAAGGAGAGTTTTATTCCATGTCGCATCGGTAGGAACCCTCTTTTAGAATCATCCATCTTAAATCGCTTTAAGATTTTATCTATATAGAGGGCTTGGGAAAGACCTATTGTTCTCTTCGCTCTATCCTGGTAGAGTCGAATTCCAAGAATATAGGTTGCTTCTCCCAAGTCTTTCATAGAGAAATTACTCGAAAGCCAAGCTTTCACAGAACTGAGCATTCCCACGTCATTTCCTATTAGTAGAATGTCATCTACATATAGTACTAAGAATTCGATCTTGCTCCCACTAACCCTCTTGTATACACAAGATTCCTCTTCATTTTGCACGAAGTCAAACTCTTTGACTGTCTCGTCAAAAAAAAGGTCCCAACTACATGAAGACTGCTACAGTCCATTTTATGGAGTCTACATCCACCATTGCTAGGTCATTTATCGCGGGTTGGCCTCTGGTTTATCACTTGGAACCTCGAGGAAACCCAGTTCCTCCAAGTGCATAAAACTATACCTCTCAGGTAATTGAGACACCCTACTTGACCTACGAGTTGGTTGTACTTGTGTTATAGAAGGTTCGGTTCCATTTTTCTTGCGCAGGTGTCTCCTGAGGAGTTTCATTGTATTCTTCCAAAGAAATATTTCTACGTGCTCTGCCTTCCTGAATGAACTCTTCTTCCAGGAAGTGTGCATGCAAAGCAACAACGATCTTTTGATCTTTGGGCATGTAGAATAGACAACCATCGTCTCAGATGGGAATCCAATGAAAAGTCTCCGCACGGACCTAGCTTCCTACTTGTCCACCTTAGTCTTATAGACATAGGCGGGACATCCCCAAAGCCTAATGTCATTAAGACTTGGTTTCCTGCCCTCCCACATTTCATGTGGAGTTTTAGGAATGGATTAGGAAGGACATCTGTTCAAGATATTTGCAGCACTCAGGAGTGTATACCTCCACAGGTAAATCGGTAAGTCAGTATAACCCAGCATGGAAACGGACCGTGTCCAACAAGGTCTGGTTCCTTCTTTCTGACACACCATTTAACTGAGGAGTACCTGGAGTTGTTAGTTGTGATACTATTCACTAGTAGAAAAAACATCAAAGACTTCGGTACGTCTCACTTCGGTAATGTATATTAGCGAAGTAAAATCAAACAACAACTTCGCTTTTCAAGTTACTGAAGTAAACAACACACATAGACTTCAGTAAATTGTACCAAACAAAAAGGCACGAGCTAGTTAGAAATTTTAAGTTCAAAAGACTTCGCTAATTTTAGAATTACTGAAGTAAAAAGTGTTTAATTTTATTTTTGACGCAATGTTTACTTAACCTCATTTTTTTTTCAGACTCCAAAAAACCATCTGTCTTCTTCACCCGCTCAATTATTTCCTCCCCAAAATTTTTTCCCACTCCATTTCTTTTTCACAGATCCATCGATAAAAACACCTTTCACCGCCCACCCTCGTCAACCCTTCAAAACATCCGTGACCCATAAGTGAAAAGAAAAAAACGAGCGAGAAAAAAAAGAAGCGAGAACAAGCGGCGGCGGCGGCACTTGCAAGGCGCGCGCGGGGTGAAGGATAACGGCGACCGGCAAGGCGAGCGGTGGTCCGACGGAAGTCTGACGGCGCTTTGGTTTAGGAGGTTAGGGTTTTCTACTTTTCTTTCGGTTTGAGTTGTCTAATAATCATGTTTGTTATATAATTGTACTAGTTGGTTCGTATATTTGCCGATACTAACACGAGACAACCCTCCAGGCGTCGCGGATCTCGCCCTCCACAGCCGCTCTCCTTCGCCGGTTAGATTCTTACTTCCATCGATTTTGAGTTACGAGCGAATTTCGTGTGACCTAGGTTTTATTTTCTATTTTGCAAATCTTTGGGTGACCTAATTTTTGGTCAAAGTTCTAAGTAAGCTTCCATAATTTTGACCTAATTTGTTCTTCCTTCCGATGTGGTGACCTTAAACAATTGTGCATTTCTTTGTGTTGTGCTAGTTTTTCTTGTTGGGAAAAACAACTCGACATTTACAACATACATTGAGATGGTCAACTATCATTTGGTGTTTGTAACGATTCTTGCATTATGCTCGAGCAGTTATTTTTCGTCGGAAATGATGGGCGAGTCAATGAAGCAATTCAACAAGAGCTCATCCACGTTGAAATTGAAGTGAAAATCTTTTATTGTACGTCATGAGGTAATTAGAATTAATGTTGGATTGCTAGATTGAATTTGCGATTATTCAGATATCCTTGGTATGTTTTTCTTTTGTGATTGCGGCTAGTTGAAAATGACAGAGTGAGAAAGCAGTAGGGAAGCTTTAACAAAGAGAAAGAGGGCTAGAACGACCCGAACCAGTGTCCCTTTACCTTTTGAGTCAATAATGAAGGATGTTGATACAAGGCCACTGGTGAAAGAGGTGCATGCAACCTGTGGTGATCATGATTCGAGGAGACGACATTATTAATGTTTCCGAGGCCTGACCTCTTTGGGAGCATACCATTTCATCTTTGCTCATACCATTTTAGAGGAAGGTATCATTTTATTTTCTTTCTAGTTTTTAATGACGAGTTATTATGGTAACCCTCGCACAATACTCATCACTTGCAATTGCAATTAGAAGAAGGGTTTCTATTTATGCCTTTTGCACTCGGGATCTATATGTTATTAATGAGGAACCATGGTTTTAGATCGTGTTAGTGTTGAAGCCGTATCGGCCTTTTTGTCTCGTCTTTCCATATTCGTCACATACTACATCCCATCATTTTGCTAGTTGCATGCTTTAGTAATCAAGTGTAATTGAATGGTGAGCGGCTCATTCTTTAATTTGTATTGCTTGGATAAGCTTGTTGATTAATACTTATAAATGGACATCCTTTTTAAGCCTTTTCTTTCATTTATCAATATACCTTTTACACAAAAACTTGCATGACACTTGGGATATTTTTACAATTCTCATTGCGGTCGAGCATTTTAGATGTTTTTGTGTGGAAGGAGAGGGTGTTGGGACTGTCAAGCTCTCAAGCACAAGGAAAGTGGCAAAGTTAGGCTTCTCATGAGGCGTAACAAGACTCTTAAGATCTGTGCCAACCATTTTGGTAAGGAAATCATTTTCCTATTTGCTAGTTGATATGTATTAGTTAGTTGTATTATATGCAACCGTGTGTGCGCGTGCGTGCGTACGAGTCTTGATGCTTTTATTCTTTGTGGCCGTATTTTGTGTGATGTCTTGTTAGAAGATTTATGACATTTGATAATGAGTTTTTTTTCGGCAATTGAGATTTACTTTGTGAATCCGGTGATGGCCAAGATGACGTTGCAAGAGCATCGGGGAATGATAAGTCTTGCGTGTGGCATCTTTGTTGATTTTGCGGATGGATTCTTTGAAGGAGGAGACTTTACGTATTCGGTTTTCCTCCTAGAGAGTGAGTTAATTATATTTTATAACTCACATTTTGTTTCCATTATGTCGTTTTTACTTTGTAGTCAATTTTACGCAGCTGGTTTACATCATTAGAAAATTGAAATGTTTTTACTTTGTAGTCAATCTTACACAGCTGGTTTATATCATTAGAAATTTGAAATGAATATACATATTATAATGGAGTTCAATTTATTACGGTTAAGTAACTATAGCACTAATTTCATGTTGGGATGGCGGTTGTTTTTCTAATATTTTAACAGGCATGTTCTGAAGGAAATTCAAATCGGTGATTTGCTTTGTAAATTTCATTGTGAGACTTTCTTCGGGCTTTCATGTTCTTGCTTTCGGTGTCATTTCATTTTTTCAAATTTAAAATAAAAGAATTATTGTAGCAGGAATCTCATGGTCTCTTGGTTTTTTTCTATGTGTATGTTGAGTTGTTGGTTTTAAATTTTTGTTTATTCAGGATGAATCAAACGTCCGCGACTTTCGAATCCGTGAAGAAGATTGTGAATGGAGGTGGCGGCCTGTCAGTTGATCTCATCAAACAAGCAAACTATTAATGAAAGATAAATCTATTCATAAAGCCCCATCAATGCTCGGTCATCGGTTCTACAAGTACCCTAAAATTTCAATATTTTCCATCCTGAATGGTTTTTAATTCGATATTACCTTTACTTTTAAAAAATATAAACTACGAGCATTTAAGTATGGTTATGTTTGAGGTGATGGATCCTAATTTTATGTTTGATGTTAACTTAATAACATATATTTTTCCATAATTTACTGGAATTGAAATGCTTTCTCTTGGTTCATTCAAAAGTGTGGCATTCTATTGGTGAGGATTTCTTTTCGGTCTTTCCATTTTTTCAAACACGGGATTTTTAATGATAACATGATCTAATATGCGGGTTGGACTTTTTCCTATGATATGTTATGGTGTTTTTTTACACGGTAATGGTCGGTTCGCCAAATCTTTTGATGCTCCTATTATTAAGGTAGTGTATGAATTTTTCTTTAAAATGGGTGTTCATGTACCATATTTTGAGATTGTCAGTCTCACACAATGTTTTTAATCCATATCTAGCTTATTTTCCCAACAAGAGTTGTTGCACGTCCATATTCTATGCTTGGTTTAGGCGACTTTGTAATTCCTGTATGGCATTCTTAGTGGGCAAGATACACCTATTACTACTTGATGATTGTGTTTTGGCCGTTTATAAGGAAATTTTATCAATTTATAACTTTATCAATTTTTGTAAGTTGTATTTGCATATATTTATGTTGGCCAACAGAATTTTTGTAGCTTTGGCACCGAGGTTTGATGTATCAAAAGGGAGTAAGAGCAATCATTTTAAAAGTGCTTTTAGGTGAATGGGTGGTTTTTGCTATTGGACACGAGCGTATGAGTAAGCTTTTGATGAGCGGTAGGTGCCTCACCCGGATGTGTATGTTGTGACTACACCACTCAACTAAAGTAGGTTTTACATGTGCCGATTGAGTATTTCAGGTAACTTGACTGTTACACATGCAACTAACTGTTTATGAGCTTTAAAATTCTGGCTAATCTTGCGCTTTCTTTAGTATATATATTTTCACTTTATAATGGCTGACTTCTGTAACAAGTAAAAAATTAAGTTCGCGTACTTTGTTGTTTTCTGCGTAAGATGCATCCAAAAATGGCTAAATAAGTAGATCGAAACATCCCATGATTGCCCCTTAATGCCTATTTATTTGTTGGTTCAGGGGCAAATGAAAGATTTCAACCCAGGAATGACTATGCTACCTCATGAACAAGTTACTTCAAGTTATTAACAGCTACAAAGAAGGTCTGCAATTAATTCGTTGGTGGAAGTTTATTTGATGTTGGCATATTATAGTTATGCCCAATGCAAACTTGTGAATCACGCGAATCTGAATATTTGGCATTTTTGTACGACAATCCGCCGTTTATATATGAAATTGTGGTTTATTACTATTATCAATGCTTATGATCTTGTGTTATTGAATTGGGATCTTGTGATTTGAGTTTGTTGGATTTTTAATGAGGTTGATTGATGTATTTGAGGTTGTGTTGTTGAGATCTTGTGAATTGAGGTTTTTTATTGGATGGATCATGTTTTTGTACAACAGGGATTCTATATTTACAAATTGAAAAGAAATATGCAATGTGGTTATTTACTTCGGATAAAAAACGAAGTCAGAGATATATAATTAGCGACACAAAATAGAATAAGCGAAATATACACTTCAGCGATTATAAAATAAGTGAAGTGGAAGGACCTTTTTTACTTCGCAAACCCCCATATCCGGGTTTTAAAAACCGAGATAGACTTCGGTTATTACGATATTAGACTTCGTCTAATAAGCGAAGTCTAAAGTATACCTTTAACTACACGAACATAGACTTCGGTAATTATAACATTTTTACTTCGGATATTATCCGAAGTCTTTGACGTTTATTCTTATAGTGATTCCATGTTCCTTAAGGAACTCGTCAAACTTCATACTCATATACTCGCCACCTCGGTCCGACCGAAGTGATTTGATATGATTACCAGTTTGTTTCTCGACTAGGGCCTTGAATTCCTGTAAAATCTCAAAGGCCTCGGATTTATGTTTTATTAAGTATACATAACCATACCTAGTATGATCATCTGTAAACGTAATGAAATATTGATATCCATCATGTGCTGCTTCCAAAGCACTACATACGTCGGTATGGATTAATCCCAATTTATCAACGGCTCTTTAAAAAGTCCCTGTGAAGAGAGACTTAGTCATTTTTCCTTTAAGGCAGGATTCACAAGTAGGAAAGGGATCCGATCCCAATGGACCCATAAGTCCATCTTTTTCCATTTTGTAAACCTTGGTCTCACCAACATGACCAAGTCTTAGATGCCATTTCAAAACTTGATTGGTTTCATCCTTACCACATTTTCTAGTCATAGTATTCACAACTAATTTGTTGCTGAGATTTAGATGATATAATCCATTTAACAATGTAGCAGTACCCACTAGTTTATTTCTGAAATAAATTTTGCAGAAACCATCACCAACGAAAAATGAAAAGCCTTTTCGGTCCATGACCGGAATGGATACAATGTTTTTATGCCCCTTGGGCAAAACAAGTACATCTTCTAAAGTCAAAACAAAACCGGATTCTAAACCCAAAAGAAGTGATCCTATGTCGGTTGCCTCAATACAATGCCCGCTTCCGACTGTGATTATAACTTCTCCAGCTCAAAGCTTCCTACTTAATTCCAGATCCTGATTCACGGTACAAATATGAGAACTAGCACGAATCCGAGATCCAGAAGTAGAAAATACGATGTAACAATTTGTTTCCAAAACTAAAAGTTCTGTACCTGAAGTGCCATGAAGAATCGGACAGTCTCTTGCCCAGTGGCCCAGCTCACCGCACTTGAGACAAGCATCCTTCTTCTTGCTCTTCGGAACCATTGGGGCCTTGCCCTTACCCTTAAGATCCTCAACTTGTGGTCCCATCCGCTTCTTGTTCTTTTTCTTCTTGTTCTTGGACTTTTGAGATCTAGAAGAAATCACAAGGGCATACTTCTTCATCCACGGAGTCTTCATCTGAGACTGAGCGGTCACAAGTTTGTTCATTAGCCCAGCTAAGTTACATGCAATCTCATTGCAGTTGAAGTTCATAACAAACTGTGAGAAGGATTCAGGGAGAGACTGTAGGAGAAGATCAGTTTGGAGAGAAGTATCCATTTTAAAATCAAGAGCCTCCAATCTCTTGATCATAGATATTATTTTGAGGACATCTTCCCCAACCTTCTCACCTTCCTTCATCTTTGCACCGAACAGTTGCTTGGATATCTCATATCTAGCAGTTCGACTGTGCTCACCATAAAGCTCGGTTAAGTGAGATAGAATCTGCCTAGCAGAAGTCATTTTCTCATGAGCTCTCTGAAGCGCATTAGACATGGAAGCTATCATATAAGCACATACTTTCCCGTCATCCTTAACCCACTTTTCGTGGTTTTCAATCTCTTCCTGATTGGCTCTTGTTCGCATTGGAGGCGCCGGAATGTCCATCTCCAAGACATATCCCTGTGCCTCTATACTGAGGACAATCATTAGATTGCGGAGCCAATCCACAAAGTTAGGTCCCATAAAGGTGTTCTTTTCGAGTAGAATTGCGAGTGGGTTCATTGTCATATTGAGAGTTATGTCTGCATTAAGTACGACAGATTAATTAGTGACTCGTTCAATTATGTTCTGAGTATAGAATTAAGGTCTTTTCTATTCTTGTTACCCAACTTCCACTATTTTTATCGGAATAACACACTCCCATGTGAAATCCGGAAGTATCGTCGCTCTACTTCATAGTGGTGATCGAGTTCTTTTTAAATGTTAATAGAGGGCAACCGAACAGGTTTCTAGTCTATTAATTTTCATAAAGTGGTGTCCAACACCAACCCATCTAATGGATGATCCGATCTTCTTTTTCCCCTTGTTCACTCCCCTCAACCTATACGGTTTCTATGGTTCGTGAACAAGTTAAGTTAATACCATCGACGCAAATAAGTTTCACAATTGAATCTTATCCGGCAACCTATCAGGTTTCTAGGGATAAAATTTGCTCCAACCGAAGGCATCCAATGCGCCCCCAGTAATTTATCCGTCCTCCCTGAACGACTACCCTGATAACTCGGAAGCATAGCACGTCCGGTTTGGATTTCAATTTCCCGAAAGCTCGATGGAGGGAAGGAAAACCTTGAAACCTTATAAACTTAATAATTTGTTGTGGGAGAATTTTCGCGATTAACGTTACACTTTGCACATTAATCATTTTAGCGCGTTTGTGGCATTCATACAATATGAAACAACCATTCACAACCAAGTTGCTACCAACATGTGGTTGATGGACCGTTCCTAGAAAACAAAAACTTCGTAATCTAATTACAAGTCTTCGTCTTGAATCTTCGTCTTCTTGAAATGGATCTTCCTCCGGTTTTCGTCATTACATATAAATTTTACATCGAAAATTGCATCATAGATACAAACATTTCTAGTAAAATAAATAGGCTCAAAACGGCCTTTACAACCCAATCGAATAAAACGAACGATTCAAAACTAAGTCCACGAACCACATCCCCATTCAAAGGCATTCATCCAATAAATACTATATAAACGGAAAGCGTAGAGATACATTGATCCAATCAACAATACGAACCGATCCAATCGATTCACAAAAAAGGTAATATGAAAAATGTTCAAATAATTCGGTCGATCACAAGTATTCCAATAAATCAATTTTTCCTTATAAAATGAAATACCATATATCATTTTAATCATATTAAATCCAATTTAACATACGGGAGATTAATCTTAGGAATACACGAAGAAAACAAGCCCGAAAGGGGTCCGCAATGGGCTGAACCGCGCACCATTGGGCTGCAGTAGGGCTGCCCAGCAGCCCTGGGCCACGGCCCCCTGAGCCTCGGCCGCGGACCACAGTACAGAAACTACCCAGGCGGGCTGCAACAGCCCTGGGCCGCGGCCACCGAGCCCTGGGCCACGGCCCCCTGCTTTCGGACCACTCCCGGACCGTCCAACGGCAATTCGGGTCTAGTTTTTCGACCGGATATCCAATATCTATATTTTCCAACATTCATATCATCAATATAAATCATATTTCCAAGAAATAGAAGATTTATATTTAGACATAAACTTACGAAAAATACACCTATAACGAACGAAAAACATATACCACGATTATGACTAAAATGATTCCAAATCATTCACCATCTAATCGAGCATTCCAAATGCCAATATCGTATATACGATCGCAAGACCTACGCTCTGATACCACTATTGGGATTCGGTGCTTAAATCGAAGGCCCAGCGGAAGCGGTAAAACGAAATTTAATTCGATCCGAATCCCTACGAGGATCGATCGAGCTACGTATATACGAATATATAAACGAAACACAAGAGTTACGAGAAAACATACCTTTGTAGTCCATTGATTAAATGGTATCCTTATCTTGAGCTATTCCCCAAGCTTTAGGCGATATCCCTGCAATTCAATCCGCTCCAAGCTCTTGAGTGATCCAACGCCGAAAGCACCGCGTCTCTACTTGCCACGCGCCGGAGAAATGACCGGAATGACTAAACCTTGTTATCCTCCAAGGATACGGCTAGAACAAGGTTGTAGAAGCTTGTTTATTAAGATTACAACACTCTAAGTGTTTAATCTATATTCTCTCAATTGATGTCTTGAATTTTCTCCAAGAAAAATACAAGATGATTGTGAGGAATATGAAGAATAGGAAGAAGACTTGGAGAAAACCTTTTCTCTCTCTTTTCTCTCACAACTCACATATGGAAGCACACCAAGGGTGAAGTGAGGGATTTCAAGTCTTCCTTTTATTCTTCATTTTACAATATAAAACTCCCAACCTAATAATGTCCATGATACTTGTCCCCTTGACTAAAGATATTCCAAACATCATGATGTAGACAAGAAGACTCACATGGAGGTGAGTTGGGGTGGGACGGCTCTCTAGAAGGAGTCGGACAAATTCGGTTCGTTTCGGACTCCCGTGAGTGTAACACCCCGAGATATTCGGAAATATGTTACAGCGCCGTAGACCCCTACATGGGACCTACCAGGCTACAATAGGAAAACTCCGCTCGACTAACCATCTTGGTTAGCGAGGATACATAATTAAATAATATGACATATAAATATACGCCCGAACAACCGGCAGAATAAGCATCAACCAACAACGTGACAATTTAAAAGTAGCACAACACGGAGTTTGAAACGAAAAACCTAAGTACTCGCGAGTACAGTCTATCAGTTTATAAATGTAGAAAACAACCAAATCGAAATGGACGAAAGAAATAGAAAGACCCAAATGCACATGTCAACGACCCTGGCCAACATCCTCGTACTGTCCAGGTGCCCGCTCGTCCGGATAATCATAACCTGAAATCCATAACAAGAATTTCCCCAAAAAGGGTCCCCAGAGGGGTTAGCAATTACGCTAGTACAAGTAATCAAGGCAAACCAATCGCTTACACATTTCATAGTACATGCACCAATATCATTTCAAAATCCAAAACCAGACATGTCTTTTCCGGAAACAAACAGTCACAATTAATTTGCCTAGGACCGGGACGAAGCCACGAATCCCACTCGAGGCCTCTAAGGACCCTCCCGAGCTAGCCACATTCACAAAACAAATCAAGCACCACACGTCACCTAGGACCGGGACGAAGCCACGAATCCCACTCGAGGCCTCTAAGGACCCTCCCGAGCTGGCTAGCGAATCAAACTCATGAATCCAGGACGAAGCCATAGATTCCCTCGAGGCCTCGTCGGACCCTCCCGAGGTGAGTAAAGCACACACAATATACATTACCATTTCACGTTAAGCATAAAGGTTTCCAAGAATTACTTGCCTCGATTAAATAGACGATGACACGAACGGAACGGAAGAGTTGAACACGGCCAGCAAGGCGGAAATGAACCTAACGATTTGAAGAACATAATCACAACCACTTCTAAACGATTATGGAAATGGAATACACCCGGAAACCCGCCTACGATTCATGTATATTCGTATACAAACAACAACGAGGGCGGACCACAACCGAACCCTCTCGATTCCGTAAAAATCACGAAATATACCATGAATCCGTAGGGAAACTAAGAATACCAACAAGAATAATCATATTCATCATGAATCCATCAACGAAACGGAAAGAATCGGACAAAACCCCAAAATCCCCAATTATCCAAAAAGGTAGGGTTTCGAGAGGTATTACCTTGAGTGATTCAAGTATTAAGATCCGTAGAACACGCGTTAGATTGATTATCCGAGCCTCTCAACCGAAAAGAAATGATGAAAATCGATCCCCGGATGAAGAACTCTCCCCCCCTATATTGTCTCTCTCGCGGCGCAGTGGAAAAGATGGGAAGGAAATGAGCTTCACGCTCAAAACAACACATTTATAGTGTAACTCAGCAGAACCTATCGGCCGGCCTATCGGCCGATAGGCCCAACCGATAGCCATACGGAATGCCGGCAGTAGGGTCTATCGACCCCCCTTATCGGCCGAAAGGCTACTGGAAGTTCGAAGGTGAAGAAATTTACCTATCGGCCGGCCTATCGGCCGATAGGCCCAACCGATACCCATACAGAATGTAGGCAGTAGAGTCTATCGACCCCCCCTATCGGCCGAAAGGCTCCTGGAAGTGCTCGGCCAAAAACTGAAACGACCATAACTCTCTCGTCCGGACTCCGATTGACTCACCGTTTGAACCATTGGAAAGCTAACTCGATGTTCTATAATATTGCAAAGATTTATAATTTTTGGAGTCACCAAAAATTAATGGTGATCTAACAAAGTCGAACTCATGTGAGGAAAGTTGAAACAACGAACAAAAACGAGAATACAAATCAATAATTGACAGGAAGGACATACTGAAAGATACATGAGGGTCACTATGACCGAGAAATATACCAAAAGTGAAATAAAAGGGAAAGAAAAATACCGGATATTACATTCTACCCCTCTAAAAATAAGTTTCGTCCCGAAACTTAAGAAACAAACAACTCCGGGTACCTAGCACGCATGCTATCCTCGGTTTCCCAAGTTGCCTCCTCGACACCGTGTCTCGACCACTGAACTTTGACCAAAGGGATGGTCTTATGCCTCAGTCGTTTCTCACGATGCTCCAAAATCTTCAAAGGACGCTCCTCAAAAGTAATATCTTCGGCAATATCAACCTCGCCATAATCGATGACGTGACTAGGATCCGGAACATATTTCCTCAACTGGGAAACATGAAAAATGCTATGAACATGACTCAAGGCTGGAGGTAACGCCAAACGGTACGCTAATTCACCGACTCGCTCGAGAATCTCAAAGGGTCGATAAATCTCGGGCTCGGCTTTCCTTTCTTCCCAAAGCGAAAAACTCCTTCGTCGGCGACACCTTTAGCAAAACGTGGTCTCCCACCTCGAATTCCAAAGGTCGGCGACGGACGTCGGCATATGACTTCGCCGACTGCGGGCGATCAACATCCGTTCTCGAATTAACTCTATCTTCTGCCTCGTCTCTAAAACGACATCCGGCTCGGTCCCGACTAAATCGGACGCCTCATTCCAACAAATCGGCGATCGACATCGTCGCCCATAAAGTGCCTCATACGGTGCCATCCGAATCGACGCGTGCCAACTATTGTTGTACGTGAATTCGATCAATGGCAAATGCTCCTCCCAGTCACTACTCCAATCGAGGGCACAAGCACGCAACATGTCCTCGAATGTCTGGATAGTGCGTTCCGACTGTCCATCTGACTGAGGATGGAAAGAGGTACTCAATTGCAAACGGGTACCCAATGCCTTATGCACCGCCTTCCAAAAGTGCGATACGAAATGGCCATCACGATCCGAAACGATAGACTTCGGAGTACCGTGAAGCCTCACAATCTGCGCGATAAACACACGAGCCAATTTCTCCGGGCCCCAAGTGTCCTTGATGCCCAGAAAATGTGCCGACTTGGTCAGACGATCAACAATCACCCAAACCATATTCATGCCTGATCTCGATCTCGGCAAACTCGTAATGAAATCCATCGATATATCTTCCCATTTCCATTCGGAGCAGAAGTGACTGCAATAACCAGTGGTCGATGCTCGATTTTGACTCTGCTGGCAAGTCAAACATCTCGCCACAAGCGTGCGACCTCCTCCTTCATATCATTCCACCAGAAGTTCCTCCTCAGGTCCTTGTACATCTTACTCGAACCAGGATGAACGGAATAGGGTGTGGAATGGGCCTCACGCAAAATACTCTGTCGCAACTCTGGATCGTTCGGCACACAAAGCCGACTCTGGAACCTCAAAACACTATCCTCGTGAATCACAAACCCAGGAGACTTTCCCTTAAGAACGTTCTCTCGGATTTGAGTAATCATCGGATCCTCTAATTGCTTTAGCTTAATCTCATCGATCAAAGACGACGAAATTTCTAAAGCACAAAGTTGCCCGACAGCTCCAGGCAACAAAACCTCAATATCTAACCCGATCAAAGCCCGCCGAAGCTCAGACTGAGGCGTAAGGACCTCAAGCGTTCGCAACGCAATCGGTTTCCGACTCAAGGCGTCGGCCACGACATTCGCCTTACCCGGATGATAAAGGATTTCGAGGTCATAATCCTTAATCAACTTTAACCACCTCCTCTGCCTCATATTCAACTCTCGTTGAGTAAATATGTACTTCAGACTTTTATGATCGGTAAAAATCTGACATGCAGAGCCGAAAAGATAGTGACGCCAAATCTTGAGTGCAAAAACAACCGCCGCTAATTCCAAATCATGAGTAGGGTAGTTAAGCTCATACGGCCTCAACTGTCTCGACGCATAGGCAATGGTCTTGCCGTGCTGCATCAATACGCACCCAAGGCCCTGACCCGAAGCATCGCTAAAAACGGCGAAACCCTCGTTGCCACATGGCAATGCCAAAACCGGGGCTGAAGTCAAACGCTTCTTCAGCTCCTCAAAACTCGACTGCCTCTCATCGGTCCAGACGAACTTCTCGGATTTCTGGAGCAACTGTGTAAGTGGTCGAGCTAGTTTTGAGAAACCCTCGACGAACCTACGGTAGTAGCCAGCCAAACCCAAGAAACTACGGACCTCCTTCACATTTGTGGGCGATGCCCAATCCAACACTTGCCTCAATTTTACGCGGATCTACACGAACCCCCTACCGAAATCACGTGACCCAAAAACATCACTTCCTTCACGAACTCACATTTCGAGAACTTCGCATAGAGTTGCTCGGCCCTCAAAATGTCTAACACTATCCGCAAATGATGGGCATGCTCTTCCTCGTTCCTCGAATAAATAAGAATATCGTCAATGAAGACGACGACACACTTATCCAAATACTCGATAAAGACTTTGTTCATCAACTGCATGAACACCGCCGGCGCGTTAGTTAACCCGAAAGGCATAACTACAAACTCATAATGTCCGTATCTCGTCCGAAAAGCCGTTTTCGGCACGTCGGACTCTCTCACTCGGAGCTGATAGTACCCTGATTTTAAATCAATCTTCGAGAATACCGCAGCTCCCTGCAACTGGTCGAACAAGTCATCAATTCTCGGCAAAGGATACTTGTTCTTGATGGTCACCTTGTTCAGTTCACGATAGTCGATACACAAACGTAGTGAACCATCCTTCTTACGCACAAACAAGACCGGTGCGCCCCAAGGCGAGGCGCTCGGTCGAACATACCCCGACTCAAGAAGTTCACTCAAGCTGTTTCTTCAACTCGGCCATCTCTCAAGGTGCCATGCGATACGGCGCCTTGAAATCGGATCCGCGCCCGGCTCTATCTTTATAGTAAACTCAAAATCACGATCCGGAGGCAATCCAGGCAACTCGTCAGAAATACATCGGGAACTCACTAACGACCGGAATCGATGAAAACTCGACTACACAATTCTACGACTTCAAGGCGTAGAACCAATAACCGCACACCCTTTCGCAGAGTTTCACCGCCTTCAAGGCGTTAATAACAAACTTGGTTTCTCTTTCGCCCCGCGAAAGAGTGTTCAGTGCCGTCCTCGGCTAACATGGTAATGATCCTCGTGCGGTAGTTCATGATTGCACCATGCCGCTCGAGCCAATCATTCCCGAGAATTAAATCCTCGCCCTCGATACTCACGACAATAAGATTAGAGAGCCAAGCCCTCTCACAAATAATCACAGAACAGTCCCGGACTTCTCGATCACCGACAATTCTATCACCGCTAGGAAGTTTAACGATGAAAGGCTCGCAAGGTGACAAGCAGTCGAGACTCAAACGGCGTGCACACTCTAGAGAAATGAATGAATGCGTAGCACCCGAATCAAAAAGTACACTGACAGGATGGAAATGGATATGAACGGTACCTGTCGCCACAGTAGCTGCTGGATCATCGGTCCTCCTCATCTCGTAGATACGCGGCTGGGCAGAGCCGACACTGGATGCTCCTCCCCTAGCGGGCTGATCCCGACCCCTACCTCGGCCGGCACTCGGTGGAGGCGGCGGAGCAAATGAGCCCTGGTTCACGCTCGGCTCCATAGGTGCTGGGTGAGAAGAACGGGCACCGCGAAACTGTCTGATCTTCTCGCAAAAAGAAGCTTTGTGGCCCGACTGACCACAAGTATGACAAGTCAAAGGTGGACGAAGACAATCCCGGTTCACGTGGCACGGCTTGCCACGCTTAAAGCATCTGGGGTCCCGGGCGATGGTCCCGGCGGCACTCCGAAAGCTCCCAGAGAAACGAGCCGAACCGCCCGTAGAAATATTTGCGGCCTGAGATTTCTGCTGGCCTCCACTCTTGGGACCAGAAAAATTTCCGACCGACTTCTGCTTCTTGCTCTCGCGAGCCAAATCGCTAGCCGTCACCGACATATCATAAGCAAGAGCTCGACTCGATAATCCTTCAAGGTAGTACAGACGAGCCTGGACATATAGTCCCGAATGGATAGTTTCATCCTCCTGGAAAAATGGAAAATTTTGTCGCTCTCTGCGACAACTTGGGTCTTCACATAACCCACTCCTTGTTAAAGTCGGCAATGGCACGAGATACGGGATATCCCGTGGTTGAGCATCGTAGAAAGCATGCACTCGAGCCTGTCGACCGGCCACGGACAATACTCGTTCTCCATCAACTCCTTAAACTACGCCCACGAAGCAACATGATCTTTGGGACCGACGGCCTCCCACCAATCCGTAGCATCTCCTGTGAGAAAATATTGAGCAATAGGGACCTTACGGTCCTCGGGCGATTGGTAGCAGTGAATACTTTGGATATCTCCTTGATCCACCCTTCCCGGCCGATCGGGTCCGAAGCTCCCGAATCGGGAGGATGCATCTTGATGACATCCTGAAGCCAACGATCCGTTCCGCCCCGATTAGCATGGGCCACGATCGGGGTTCTGACCACAGGCTATAGCCGCCATCCAGTTAACCATTTGCCGATAACATGCCCGCAATACCAAGATCGGCGTGCTCCTGAGAAGAAGCATGACTGTGACGGTCACCGGTACTGCCGGCTCCCGAAGAATGTGACGTGGCCGCTCCACCGGCTGCCCCACGTCCTCGGCCGCGTCCACGACCACGACCACGACCACGACCACGGTTACCTCCGGCGTCCATACTGGTGTTAAGAGATAACAGAAGTACATTGATGATGAGTAAGGGAGGAAAAGCAACTTCAACTCGAAAAGCAGAAATACCATGTAAGAAAACAAAGGACTGAGTAGGGAAAACTTACGAGCACTGGAAGTACCGAGATGCTGGCAGCGGTGTGACAATGTGCCAACAAAACATGACTAGACCCAAATAACCAACAAGCCTAGGTATCCATAAATCTAGAGCTCTGATACCATTTTCTGTAACACCCCGAGATATTCGGAAATATGTTACAGCGCCGTAGACCCCTACATGGGACCTACCAGGCTACAATAGGAAAACTCCGCTCGACTAACCATCTTGGTTAGCGAGGATACATAATTAAATAATATGACATATAAATATACGCCCGAACAACCGGCAGAATAAGCATCAACCAACAACGTGACAATTTAAAAGTAGCACAACACGGAGTTTGAAACGAAAAACCTAAGTACTCGCGAGTACAGTCTATCAGTTTATAAATGTAGAAAACAACCAAATCGAAATGGACGAAAGAAATAGAAAGACCCAAATGCACATGTCAACGACCCTGGCCAACATCCTCGTACTGTCCAGGTGCCCGCTCGTCCGGATAATCATAACCTGAAATCCATAACAAGAATTTCCCCAAAACGGGTCCCCAGAGGGGTTAGCAATTACGCTAGTACAAGTAATCAAGGCAAACCAATCGCTTACACATTTCATAGTACATGCACCAATATCATTTCAAAATCCAAAACCAGACATGTCTTTTCCGGAAACAAACAGTCACAATTAATTTGCCTAGGACCGGGACGAAGCCACGAATCCCACTCGAGGCCTCTAAGGACCCTCCCGAGCTGGCCACATTCACAAAACAAATCAAGCACCACACGTCACCTAGGACCGGGACGAAGCCACGAATCCCACTCGAGGCCTCTAAGGACCCTCCCGAGCTGGCTAGCGAATCAAACTCATGAATCCAGGACGAAGCCATAGATTCCCTCGAGGCCTCGTCGGACCCTCCCGAGGTGAGTAAAGCACACACAATATACATTACCATTTCACGTTAAACATAAAGGTTTCCAAGAATTACTTGCCTCGATTAAATAGACGATGACACGAACGGAACGGAAGAGTTGAACACGACCGCAAGGAACCGGCGGAAATGAACCTAACGATTTGAAGAACATAATCACAACCACTTCTAAACGATTATGGAAATGGAATACTCCCGGAAACCCGCCTACGATTCATGTATATTCGTATACAAACAACAACGAGGGCCGACCACAACCGAACCCTCTCGATTCCGTAAAAATCACGAAATATACCATGAATCCGTAGGGAAACTAAGAATACCAACAAGAATAATCATATTCATCATGAATCCATCAACGAAACGGAAAGAATCGGACAAAACCCCAAAATCCCCAATTATCCAAAAAGGTAGGGTTTCGAGAGGTATTACCTTGAGTGATTCAAGTATTAAGATCCGTAGAACACGCGTTAGATTGATTATCCGAGCCTCTCAACCGAAAAGAAATGATGAAAATCGATCCCCGGATGAAGAACTCTCCCCCCCTATATTGTCTCTCTCGCGGCGCAGTGGAAAAGATGGGAAGGAAATGAGCTTCACGCTCAAAACAACACATTTATAGTGTAACTCAGCAGAACCTATCGGCCGGCCTATCGGCCGATAGGCCCAACCGATAGCCATACGGAATGCCGGCAGTAGGGTCTATCGACCCCCCTTATCGGCCGAAAGGCTACTGGAAGTTCGAAGGTGAAGAAATTTACCTAACGGCCGGCCTATCGGCCGATAGGCCCAACCGATACCCATACAGAATGTAGGCAGTAGAGTCTATCGACCCCCCCTATCGGCCGAAAGGCTCCTGGAAGTGCTCGGCCAAAAACTGAAACGACCATAACTCTCTCGTCCGGACTCCGATTGACTCACCGTTTGAACCATTGGAAAGCTAACTCGATGTTCTATAATATTGCAAAGATTTATAATTTTTGGAGTCACCAAAAATTAATGGTGATCTAACAAAGTCGAACTCATGTGAGAAAAGTTGAAACAACGAACAAAAACGAGAATACAAATCAATAATTGACAGGAAGGACATACTGAAAGATACATGAGGGTCACTATGACCGAGAAATATACCAAAAGTGAAATACAAGGGAAAGAAAAATACCTGATATTACAGTGAGTCTCAACAGATAAACTCCGATTCCGTTCCGATGTATTTATATCGATCAATTAATCCAATTAATTAATCATATCAAATACATAATAACATAATTAATTTCTCCAAGAAATAATTATATCCATGAATTAAATTAATCACCCAGTAATTTATTTAATTCATTAGGCCATAAATCAATTTAGACATCCAATGTCTCAAAATCAATTAGACATCCAATGTCCAATAAATTAGATATCTAATATCTAATATTAATAATGAGAGAATAAGCTCGATTCATTCGGTCGTCAATCCTATTGCGCGACTCGGTAGGTTCGTCTCAGTCAGCAATGAGAGGAACCAAAGAGTAGTAGCACCACCTAGACAGCCTGGCGGCCTACATTGTACCCCAACTGAGAACGAATGATGGGATCATTCAAGAACCATTCTGTCGTGAATACCAGTAAACGTATAAACCCTTCTTTCAAATGTCCCAATCAAGTTATAGGGTCACGGTCAGTCAAAACCTATCTGTACTTGACGCTATGCATGTGTTAATGCAAATCGAGATCATCAAGCTGTCGTGTATCTAATACAACTAGCTCTAATGTTTTGGCCAAAGACTTATGATCTCATCTGCCAATAACCGCATTGGACATATAACCCGCTCACTAACGGGAGAAAGAATTCTATCTTGGTACTCAGTAGCACCTGCTACTTGCCCGTCAAGATGCACGTCGAGGTTGACCCCCGCCTTTCGGTTTACAGGGTCGAACTACTCTAATGAAAATCTTGACATCACAAGCACATCCCTACTAAATCCTCAAGTCGAAGGTTCACGAATACCTATCACAGCCTTTCGATACCGTCATTGACTGTCCTGGAGTGAAATCCGTGTGACGAATCGAGGGTGAGTCGGTTCGAGTATACTAATCCAATTAGCACACCTATAACATGTGATCCCACTAACCATTAGCGTTCGACAGGCACTCTCCATGTCAAAGAACACGTCATACAAGTCTCCACATAAACTTAACGCCCAGTCAAGTTTCATCGACTTGCGAACGATTAAGTATTTGAGCTATAAACCTTTCCAGTGCCGACCCCCTTATCCAATAAGGAGTGGAACGTTTTGCTCTCAAATACACGGACTATTTTCTATATGTATATTTACGAGTTAGGAATGCCAGTAACTACCAGTAAATAAAGAAACATCCATTGCCATATATTAGTGATATACATAATAACAAGTACAATGCCCTCACTCAACATCCTCTGAGTGGCATTTGAGGGCATACTCCCAACATATCGGAACCCGTCCAATCACATTGTCCATCACGACAAAGTATTTTGGCTAGTTAGTTGCGACCAAAAGGGTGAATTTGGATTGGAGACCTAATCACCCCAATAGCCATTTATTTCGACATTGACTTGTCGACTCAAGCCCTTTGGCATGTAATATGCTTCTTACTATGCCACTCATGCGCCAAATGAAGTTCACAGACAATTTCAATGGGGATATAGTGTTCTAGCAAAATGATAAGGATCATTTTCCATTACATAATACCACATTGACTAACGTTAATGACATTAAAGACTTGGCCAGTTTCCAGATGAATATTGGAGGCGCACCAAGCGCCCACAAGAAGGAATGTATAACCCCGATGCAATACATTATTAGGGGATATTGAGTAGATGGAAGATGAGAGCGAGTTTGAAAGGGTGGAAGGTGATAACTTGCATCGATCTCATGGCGATCGCCCTGAGTGGTCGAAGCAAGTTGAAGCAAGACATACATCTCGGCGGGACTCGTACTCTAAATTTCTAACCTTCCGAGATGAGACAAATTGGAGAATAGAGGCTTTCGTTGTAACACCCTCAGAGTCATCCAGGAATATTACAGCGCCGTGGGCCCAGAGACGGAACCCACAAGGCTAAAAGAAAAATTTACAAACATTTCAAATACGCCTAAGCGGAGATGACGGTAATATCTTTAAAAATATTCGAAGACTTATAAAACCAGTTAAACAATACCGACGGAAACTTTCATTTGAAAGTAAAAGGCCAAACAACCGAAACTTAATAGTTTAGAAAACGATTTTCCAAAGTAACTTAAGTTACCAGATATCGAAAGGTCATTTAAAAATACTCATGCAGCGGAAAGGACGAACAACTAAAAATACTCCAGCAGCGGAATACAACATATAATCAGAATACTCGATTTACAAACACATGCCATAGCCAGTATCCTCCGGGAAGCTCATCTCTTCACGACCGATATAAGCTTGATATTCCAAGAACCTAAAAAGAAAGCCCACGACGGGGTCAGCCATAATATCCAACAATGACAACAATCACATCGCGTCAATAATTACATACCAATGAAAAACACTAAGTAAGAATACTACCAATGTAATCTTACCGCCGTAACTTTACCAACTCGTGATAATCCTTAACAAAGTAATCCTTACCAAAATTCACATCTCGCATCCTCAACAACACAATGAACTCATACCCAAACATTTGTACTGTACCTCAAGCAATACTCAAGGTTCTCAAAACATCACCACTCACTGATACGAACTATACCAACTCTAACCAATTCAATCCATCGGATATCACTATCAAATCTTAACACAAAAATCGATTGTCCATCAAAGACAAATACCGCAAAAAGGAAATACAGGTCATACCTTAGGATACGCAATGCCACGTTGAATCACATCAGTCTAATCCGAGATCAGATTAATACAACATACGGACATGGTCCTAATACAAGACCTACAAATGCATACTCACATGACAACGTCAATATGCTCACAACAATAACAAAAATGTATATTCAATGGAAATCCAATGATCCAGTGCACACAGCACACAGATCCCAAGATGATCCTACTAGATCAACACGGAGTGGATAACCAATAATATACCTATGCACAACAACAACACATGGCAATCCAACGATCCAGTGCACACATCATAGATATCCCATGATGATCCCGTCGGACCAACGCATGGTGGAAATACCTGTCCAACGATCCAGCGCGCACAACTATAGATATCCCATGATGATCCCGTCGGACCAACGCATGGTGGACATATGACAACAACGCACAAATGCATGTTAACAACAATACACAAATGCATGACAACAATAATACACGAATGCATCACAACATGATTGACACAAAATGACAAAAATGATTAGAGTATTGCCCCGAGTCCTTCGAGAGCAATCTCGATGTCTAAACCATCAACAACCATTATCCTCAATATTCTACGGTCCAAAATTTCACGGACTGTAGATAATTCATGTCCTTATCACAATGTATCCTCGATACCCAAGTATACCAATAACAAAAGTAAATAATATACATTATGATTTTACAATATCTTGATTAACCACAAGTCCGAACAATCCAACTCAAACAATTACGAATTCACAACCACAATACGATTACGGATATGAATGTAAAGGAAATCATATTCGATGATCAATCACAGTGTTTCCGGATTCCAAATTATTTATCATGATTCGTATTTCATCAAGAACATATGAATTCTACCACTACAATCAACACGACCTAACGAATATTTGATCTTTGTATCTAAAATATCAATAATTCAATACGACCGTCTTGCTATGTTCTATTTATCAAGAGTTCCTCAAGAACACTAATTGATTCGAAATCATGTTCATAGTCATCAAAACAACATAATTAGATATCCTTTAACATGTAGATAATCATCCAACTCATAATCTAAGTTATGTATTATCGTATTCTTCAACATACAATTCACATAACTTCAAGAATCACAACAACAACACCATAGTCATCTTCATACGAATCATTCATCAACAATAACATCAAAATCCGAATTCAAGGTGTAGAGTCCATCAACATACCTCAAGAACATGAACAACACCATCAAACACATCAAGGATCATCGATATCTTCATATCCAAGCCTCAAATCCATGTTTCCAAGCTTATATCCAAGATAGAAGAGGTTTATATTCACTACCAAACTCAGAGGGACGAATTTTGGAGGAAGGAATGGTTTTGTTCTCGTGAAGAAATGAGAGACCGATCCTTAATTTATAATCTGCAGCGCTCATTACATACATTACCGATCCAGATTAACGTATGTAATGCTCCTTACGTACGCTACAGGTCCTTCATAGCGTACGTAACATCATTCCAGAACTCACTGTCTTGATTCGTTCGATCGCTTACGTACGTAATGCAAAGGCCATAACGTACGTAATACATACGTTGACTTGCTACAGTGCATATCCATTTAGCGTATGTAATGGGTAGTCCATAACGTACGAAATACACGATATTGACTCACCCGCCCACGTTCTGTGCCGAAAGCTGCCGACCACGGGACCCACTTGTCGGCCATAGCCTGATCCTGTCTGATTCTCTTCATGACGTGTCATGCCCCCACACCGGGGTTGGACGAGAACGCGAAAGTTAACGTAATAAATAATGTTTGTGATAATACATTCCAGTAAAGCATTCATATACCAGATCTCAGCCCGGTGAACTAAGACTGTTTGTTTCATAAAAAAGAAATATTCAAGGGTACAGCGGAATTATTACATCAAATGCAAAAGAGTACATCGGAAACCAAAATACATTTTGACACAGGAATAAAAGAAGCGTTAAAGCAGCATCCTAATTCCTACGTCTTGGCAATACTTTGAGGATGGTCTTCAGTGGTCGTCAGCATCTATCCCTTCTTCTTCTTGGTTTTCTTCATCTAGTGGGGTTTTAGAAAACAATTCAAAATGGGGTGAGAATAATAGATTCTCAGTGAGTTGGGTTTGGGTATTTAATGAGTTTATTATTTAATAAACATTATGTTTCTCCCACTTTTGAAAAATAGTGTTGTTTAAAAAAAATTGGTGCAAGTTTTAAAGAAGAATATTATGAATTATGACATGAATGTATAGTCAATCTCCGTAGATTGCGGTTAAGTATGAATAATGTACGGCGTCGAGCGCCCAATGAGTATTTAGCTTTGGGAGGTCGTCTACATGACTAATCCCTTAGCCTCCTTATAACGTCTTATACCGTTATCAGTGTTGGACCTTTGACTATCGCCACGACCTTTGGTTTGATAACTGTAGCCTTGGGCATTTGTCGGACCATCACTATAACATTGGCCTTTGAGCTTTATCGCTCTCACGCTTGGTGACGTACTGCCTTATCTCTTATCTGGGCTCGATATATCCTTAGCTTGGGTATATGTCCGGATCATATCATAATCGCGACTATACCCGAATTCTACGACCCAGTCACCTTAGGATCACTTCGTCCTTCGGTTTCAATGGAATAGGATACGACGGTAGCTTTGCCTAGAACCGCAGCCACGCTGCTCGATTCATGACTTAGACTAACCGCCTCTCATGCATATAGTAGAAAAAAGGACTCTAGAGGTACTCGTACGGACTCTAGCGGTGGCTTCCGCCCGAAGGTCTTAGCACTTAGCTCCGTACAACACTTACTCCCGATTCCAATTGAATAACAATTATTGTCGTGTTTAACAGTGGTTATGCATATTGTATGATATCAGTATGATTATTTAATAGTATATGGACTTGGATAAGCTAGAGGAATTAGTTCATCCGGTTGATGATTAAATTGCTATTGTGCGAGTCTTAGCATAATCTTATAATAAATTCATAAACTTGAATAGTTCGGTACGGATTGATTATACGTCCGAAAATTACGAACTTTATTGCGAAAAGTCCGTTATGATATGAGGATTGAAGGTCAGAAGTTGCATGAAAGTTTTACCATCCGAAAATTACAATTCTGCCCTTTCGTCTTTTAAGTACTATCATTATTTTTACTAAATTTTATAAATTTGGATAATTCGGTACGGATTGATTATAAGTCCAAAAATTACGAACCTTATTGTGAAAAGTCCGTTATGATATGAGGATTGAAGGTCAGAAGTTGCATTAAAGTTTACCTTTCGGAAATTACAATTCTGCCCTTTCGTCTTTTAAGTACTATCATTATTTTTACTAAATTTTATAAATTTGGATAATTCGGTACGGATTGATTATAAGTCCGAAAATTACGAACTTTATTGCGAAAAGTCCGTTATAATATGAAGTTCTGAGATCAGAAGTTGTATGGAGGTTTTTTCTCCCATAAATTACAATTCTGCCCTTTCGAGATTATAGTACTATTATTATCATTTTTATTTAGTTTTATCTTATAATTTTGATTAATTCGTTTGGATTCATTTAAACTCCGAAAATTATGAATCCAGTTGCGATTTGAACCTTACGACTTGTAATTTTAGATTACGTTCAGTTTTAATTTTTATTCTTTTAAGGAAGTTGCAAAAGAAGTCCTAGGAGAATCTAAAGAAAACAGACCATCAAGTAAGGACACATCTTGGTGGAATGATGAAGTTAAGCAAGCGATAAAGACCAAACGTGAATGTTATAAGGTACTGGGTAAATGCTCGAGCGATGAGAATTATGAGAAGTACAAGAAAGCTCGAACAGAAGCTAAAAAGGCAGTGCGAAATGCCCGATCAAAGGTCAATCAAGAATTATATGCAAGATTAGATACTAAAGAAGGGGAAAAAGATATCTATAAACTTGCTCGAATGAGATAGAAGAAGACGCGAGATATTGGAAAAGTTAAATGTGTAAAAGATACTGACCAAAAAGTTTTGGTTCAAGATAAAGAGATAAAAGAGAGATGGAGGTCATACTTTGATACCCTATTCAATGGCCATCAAGAACAAGATATTGGGAATTTAAACATCCCCTCAAGTATGGTTAACCGAGAGTTTAAGAGAATAATCCAAAAGGGTGAAGTGACAATTGCATTGAAGAAGATGGGGTCAAAGAAAGCAGAAGGACCAGATGGTATACCTATTGAAGTTTGGAGGTGTTTGGGGGAGAGAGGGATCGAATGGGTAACTATGCTTTTCAATAAGATTTGGAGAAGCAATAAGATGCCATCAACATGGAGGAAAAGTATTCTCGTCCCTTTGTATAAGAACAAAGGTGATGTTCAAGATTGTTCTAATTATCGCGGAATTAAACTAATGAGTCATACCATGAAGTTGTGGGAACGAGTGATTGAACAAAGGATCGGAAATGTGTGAAGATAACAGAAAATCGGTTGATTTATGCCTGGAAGATCGACCATGGAAGCAATTTATCTTATCCTGATTGATGGAACATTATCGAGATAAAAAGAAAGATTTGCATATGGTTTTTATTGATTTAGAGAAGGCATATGATAAAGTACCAAGAGAAGTACTTTGGTGGGCCTTAGCAAAGAAGGGTGTATCGCGGAAATATATTGACATTATAAAGGACATGTATGAGGGAGCTAGTACAAGTGTACGTACTAATGTTGGGAGGATGAAGAATTCCCTATTACGATTGGGGTGCATCAAGGATCTGCTCTTAGTCCTTTTCTCTTTGCCATAGTCATGGACGAATTGACAAGAGAAATTCAAAATGACGTTCCGTGGTGTATGATGTTCGCAGATGATATTGTGTTGATTGATGAAACGAAGGTTGGAGTGCAACTTTAATTGGAACTTTGGAGGGATACTTTGGAAGCTCGAGATTTTAGGCTGAGCAGAAGTAAGACTGAATATATGGAGTGTAGGTTTAGCGAAAACAGTGATAGAGAGGCGGGGATGATCACATTTGATGGGAAAGTTGTTCATGGATCCACTTTCTTTCGGTATCTTGGATCTATTATCCAAAAGGATGGAGAGCTAGATGGCGATGTGGCTCACAGAATAAAGGCAGGGTGGTTGAAGTGGAAGAGTGCCACATGGGTTTTATGTGATCCCGGCATGCCTCATAGATTAAAGGGTAAATTTTACCGCACGGCAATTAGGCCTGCACTGTTATATGGCATCGAGTGTTGGGCTGTAAAACAGTGTCACGTTCAAAAGATGAATGTGGCAGAGATGCGTATGCTACGATGGATGTGTGGTCATACAAAAAAGGATCGGCTCAGAAATGAGGTGATCAGAGAGAAGGTAAGAGTTGCGTCTATAGAAGACAAGATGATGGAGAATCGATTACGATGGTTTGGTCATGTGAGAAGAAGACCTATTGATGCCCCAGTGAGGAGGCTAGAAAGTTGGGGAGCAAGTAATGTTGTGAAAGGTAGAGGAAGACCCAAGAAAACTTGGATAAAGATGATTGAAAATGATATGCGGTTTCTTGGAATTGGAGAAAGTATGGCGATGGAGAGGCAAATGTGGCGGGAAAGAATACGGATGGTGGATGGAGTCTGATTCTTTTTTTTTTTTTTTAATTCCTATTTTCTTTTATTTCATGTTATCTTTTTTTCTTTTTTTTTTTCTTTTTTTTTCATTCATTCTCTTATTTTATTTGCTTTTTTCTCTACTTTTTCCCTCTTTTTTCCTTTTATGTTATTTATGTAACGATTATTGACGGTTTCAAAGTTTGATTCATGTTAGCCGACCCCAAATCATTTTGGGACTAAGACTTAGATGTTGTTGTTGTTGTTGTTGTTGTTGTTGTATAATTTGCAATTTCACCCCTTTGTTTTGTCTTAATCGACATTTTAGTATTCGGGTCATATCTTTTTCGTTTCTTGCCGGATTGACCTCAAATTTTTGAGGTAGACTCTTTATGTTATTATGAGTATAGAGAGTTCAACTTTTCTGGAAATTTTATTTTCGAAACAGTAATTTTCTGTAAATTACAGTTTTGGCCCCGAATTCTTGAAATTTACATTTTTGCCCCAATTTTCTATTTTACTAAATTCCGATTTAGGTGAAATTTTATAGAGAACTTATTTTTGATATTTTAAGACTTAATTTTAAGACATAAGACCAGAATTATGGATTTTAACAATTTTACCTCAAATTTATCTTATTTAGACTATTTTAGTTTATCCTTCGAACTTAGGTTCGAATTATCAAATCTTCCGGTGACTAATTATCCTCTTATCATAGTCCAATATATATACTCATATATTTTTGGGATTTTAATCCCCAAAGGTCATATTTGTCATACTCAACCAATATTTTCATCAATAAATTAATTTGCACATATGATTAAAATATGACAAACAAAATTCAACAAATATCAAAATCATTACATGCATGGTGATGAATGTCAATCAAGTATAGATAACTATGGTTTTAATACTTACATGCACCATATATTTAACTTGTATAAATTTTAAATAAGAGAAAAGAAAGAAATAATTTTTACCCAGCTCGATTTCTTGTCGGAAGTAAATGGTTCTAGGTCTCGGAAGTGGAAGAAAACGATATCCCTCCTTGAACTACATGGTTCGGCCGATTCAAGTATCCATGCATCCATGATCCATATTTTGTTTGCATGTTTAGATATTTGAGTTAGATTAGGGGGATTTGGATGATAACTAATATATTGAAATATAAGAAATGAGATTACCTATTCTCTTGTTGGTTTTTTTTCCTTCTCCTTCTTTCTTCTTCTTGGATCGGCCCTCTCTCTATCTAGTCTCAATTTTCAGATTTTTTTTGCTTTGCATGTAATATAAGGTTAATGTGGTGTATATTTTAAGTGTTTAAAAAGAGGTGGTCAAGCATGGGGAAAGGAAACACAAGACACAAGGTCATGTCTTGCATGAGGAGGACATGAAGACTCTAGGTGTCCTCCCCCTCTCCAGTTGGCCGCCCATTTGGTGTGTGTGTGTATATATTTTTTGTATTTTAAGTGTGTAGAATATTAATATAGTTAGTTGGGTATTTGTTTAATTGTAAATGGATTAAGTAGTTGGGTTGGGCCTTCAACTATAAATTCAAGACTTAGGAATTTTATTAGGTTGGGTTTGAGTCCATTAGTGAGTTTATATTAGTAAATATTGGTACACATAGCCAATTAGGTGAATCAATGTTCTACTTTAACTTTCAATTAATTTATTATTTATGAAACAATCAAGTAAAATAAAATGAAACTAGATATAGGTTATATTATATTATAACAAATGTTATTAAAATTACATCATGATATAATAAACCGTACATATACTGAGCTATCGAATTTAGGAGTTTCTACATCCTCCCCTCCTTAGAAGAATTTGGTCCCCAAATTCCTTCTCGAACAACTCGGGATATGATTTCTTCATTTCTTCCTCAGCTTCCCATGTAGCGTCTTCCTCTCTATTGTGATTTGTCCAGACGACTTTGACCTACGATATCTTCTTGTCTCTTAGTTCGCGCACTTGTTGATCCACGATCCTAATCGGCTTCTCGATATAAGTTAAATCTTTCTTGATTGGCGGTATGTCATGCGTGATGACATGTTCAGGATCTGGGTGATATTTCTTCAATCTTGAGACATGAAATATGTTGTGCATTCCGGCAAAATCGGTTGGTAGCTCGAGACGATATGCAAATTTTCTAATTCGTTTTAGGATTGTGAAAGGTCCAACATATCTAGGTCTAAGATTCCCTCCCTTCTTCGGGTTGATAAATCCCTTACGTGGTGATAAACGAAGGAATACTTTGTCGCCCATGTCGAATTCTAAATCTCTCCTCCTCTGGTATGCATAACTCTTCTGTCGGCTCTGAGCAGTGCGAATTCGATCCCGAATGATTCGAACTTTATCCATGGCATCTTCTACTAGATCAACTCTCGCTATCGGGTTTCGGTTCTGCTTACCCTTTGGTGTCCATCGGTCGTCAATCTCCCAATGTATTGGCGATCGGCACTTTCTCCCGTATAATGCTTCATATGGAGCCATCCCAATCGTTGCCTGGTAGCTGTTGTTATAGGCAAACTCAGCTAAGGGTAGGTGGTTACTCCAACTCTTTTGAAAATCCAGTGCACATGCCCGTAACATGTCCTCAAGGACTTGTATTGTTCTCTCGGATTCAGTGTTCTAAAAATCCCCGCCTAGACCGATTAATCCTCCGATTAATCCCTAGAAGGTCCTCTACCGTTCCGATTATGGCCTAGGCGCTTGTACTGTGCGTTTGGGTGATTAACCGGTCGTCTACGCTGGCTGGGTGGGGGCCTAGGAAGGCAAGCTAAGATACTATGGATATTATGAACTGCTTTATACCTATATCAATGTTTCAAATTTCCTAACTATGTGGGCGGCTAGGCGGATGTCTAAGCGGTTATACTTTTGTTTTTGTTCTAATAGTACTATAAATTCCTAAACTGTGATATTATGGATACTATGGACTCCTTTATATCTATATCAATATTTCAAGTTTAAAATATAATTGATTATATATATGTTTAAATAGTTATATTTTAATTATTCTTAATTATTTAACATATATATAATTATTTATATATAAAAATGATTAAAATAATAATAAAAACAGATCCGCCTAGTCCGATTAATCCCCGATTAAATCCCGAGTAATCCTCTGGGCGCTAGGCGTTAGCAATCCGAACGCCTAGCGCCTAGCGTTTTTTAGAACCATGCTCGGATTGTCCGTCCGTATGAGGGTGTGCTGCAGTGCTGAAACTTAATTTCGTCCCAAGTTCTTGATGAAGACTCTTCCAAAATCTAGAGACAAATCTGGGGTCACGGTCTGACATAATGTCTACAGGTACTCCATGCAGTCTAATGATTTCTCGGATATACGTCCTTGCTAGCTTCTGTAGACTATCATTATTTCTTACGGGTAGGAAGTGAGCTGATTTGTAAGTCTATCAACGACTACCCAGATTGTGTTATATCCTCCACTGGTTGTTGGTAGATCCGTCACAAAGTCCATCGTGATTAGTTCCCATTTCCATTTAGGAATCTCGAGTGGTTGTAGCAATCCTGATGGTCTCTGGTGTCCAGCCTTCACTCTTTGACAGGTTAAACACCTTGCTACGAATTTTGCAAGTTGGTTCTTCATATTCACCCACCAGTAGTGTTTCTTTATATCCTTATACATCTTATTACCGCCTAGATGTGTTGTATACCGAGAGCAGTGAGCTTCTGCCAAAATTTTCTGCTTGAGTTCGTCATTATTGGGAACACATATACGGTGTTTGAATTTTAGTGTTCCATCTTCCGACATGCTAACTCAGATTTCTCACCTTGTGCGACTATTTTCTTAAGTTTACACAATTTCCCGTATTGTGCCTGTGCTTCTTGGATTTCCTTTAGTAAGTCCGGGGTCATTGACAAATTAGCGCACACAACATGTGTTATAGACTGTCTTGGGTTCCATTGGGTTATTTCTCTCGGTAATCCCATTCCCTTATCATGAGTCTAGCCACACTCGCTTTCCTACTTAAGGCGTCTGTTACGACATTGGCCTTGCCCGGATGATGCTGAATGGTGAGGTTATAATCCTCAAGAAGTTCTATCCACCGTCTCTGTCTTAGATTCAACTACTTCTGAGAGAACAAATATTTGAGGCTCTTGTGGTCGGTAAAGATGGTTAATGTAGCTCCATACAGGTAGTGTCTCCATTTCTTCAAAGCAAACACTATTGATGCAAGTTCAAGGTCATGGGTCGGATAATTCATCTCGTGGATTTTCAGCTTTCGTGATGCATAAGCCACAACCTTGCCGTTTTGCATCAGCACAGCTCCTAATCCTTCCTTGGATGCATCGCTGTAAACCACAAATCCTTCACTCCCTTCGGGAAGTGTTAGTACATGTGCGGTAGTGAGGTTTCTCTTGAGTTATTGGAAGCTCAACTCACACTTATCGTTCCACTCAAATTTGACGTGCTTCTGCGTCAGTCTTGTTAGTGGTCCTGCGATTTTGGAAAAATCTTTAATGAATTTGCGGTAGTAACCCGCAAGTCCAAGAAAGCTTCGTATTTCAGTGACTGTTTATGGCCTCTTCCAGTCCAAAATAGTCTCCACCTTTGATGGATCTACTGCAACTCCATCTCCCGATATTATGTGTCCTAAAAACGCTACCTCTCTTAACCAGAATTCACACTTGCTGAATTTGACGTACAATTTATGCTTCCTTAGTGTCTATAGTACTAATCTCAGGTGAGTTTCGTGATCTTGATCCTACTTGGAATAAACGAGTATATCGTCAATAAATATCACTATGAATTGATCTAGATACGGTTGGAATATGCGGTGCATTAAATCCATAAACGCAGCCGGTGCATTGGTCAATCCAAAAGGCATTACCACGAATTCGTAATGACCATACCTAGTTTAAAAGGCAGTCTTCGGTATGTCGTTCTCTTTGATCCTCAATTGGTAATATCATTGTTGAAGATCGAACTTTGAGTAAACCGTTGCTCCTTGCAGTTGGTCGAATAGTTCGTCGATCCTGGGAAGTGGATACTTGTTCTTAACAGTAATATTGTTAAGTTCTCGGTAATTGATGCACAATCTTAGTGTGCCATCTTTCTTCTTTACGAATAGCACTGGTGCTCCCGAAGGAGATATACTTTGTCGGATAACTCCAACCTCTAGTAATTTCTGCAACTGAACCTCCAGTTCTTGCAGTTCCAGTGGTTCCATTCGATATGGCGTTCTAGCCACAGGTGCCTTTCCCGGCAAAATCTCAATGCTGTATTCAACTTCCCTATGTGGAGGTAGAGAAGTGAGTTCCGTGGGGAAAACATCACGGTACTCCGATACTACCGGTGTAGCTTCAATCTCCATTTTACTCTTGGGTTTGTTAATGACAAAAGCCAAATATCCCATTGCACCTTTCGATGGCCTTTCTCGCCTTCATGGATGATATGATTGGGGCTGAGTTAATTCTAGCATCCCCGTGTAGTTCAACTACTGGGTGATTGGGTTTGCAGAATCGAGCTATTTTAGAATGGCAGTCGAGTTGTGCAAAATGTTTAGATAGCCAATCCATCCCAAGTATGAGGTCATACTCAAGTATAGGGAGAAGAATTAGGTCAGCAGGAAAACAGTGAACTTTAATGATCACTTCCCAATCTCTAAATACGAAATCTGTTTCTCGGCTTGCACCCATAGGTGTGGATACTTATAACCTTATGGGTAGTGACTCCATGTCGACATTCAATTTTTGTGCATAATGAGGTGCAACAAAAGAATGTGATGATCCTGGATCTAACAATGCATGAGCAGAGTGGGTTGACACAAGAAATCTACCTTCTAACACGTCTGTTGCGTTAGGGCTTCTTGTCCAGCTAGAGCAAACACTCGTGCTGGGGAATGTGTGAGGATTTACGGTCTTATGTGGAATTATTAGTATTCTATGTTTTTTCATGAAAAAATACAGCATTGGATAGGGAAAAGTAGGTTTTCCTTACCAACTATCGATAGTAGGTAACATCTCAAATAGACAGCTCATAGGACGGAAATACACAGATAATTATTAAGGAAATATGTCTTAATAATTCAAATCAAACTGTAAGTTTTTGCAAGGTTTGGATTTCGCCCCATTCGGATGGGTCGAATATTTTGAATAATCCCTTGCAATATTAGCGTTACGCCTTCCAAACGAATAACGTTGCTAAGTTGACTATGATGTACGTAGCAGCATTGAACTTTAATAAGTTGAAATTAGTCATCACTATTCCAAATGAATAGTATAACAACTTAATTAATTTAGACAATGCCAATTGGCGACGCTTACTCTGAATGAATAGCAAATGGATTGGAATATCCAATAATAAAACTCTATTAAGCATGAATTATCATCAAGGTTGTGAACTTAATGACTCAATAAATATGCTTATACGACACCAGCGACCAAGAAATAATAATACCCCATTTTGAAAAGTAATGAGGTTTAGTGGAGTCCAGGTATCTGATAAGCTATGTCCGTTTCAAGAGTTCAATAGGAGAATCGATTTAATCAAGGAATTACTCTGAATACTTAATCAAGTATCTTGGCCAATGACTTAGGAAATTTGAATTTGACTATGCATATTCCAAGTGAATAGCGACAAGTCGAAAGAGATCTTAATGAGAATTGACTCGAGAAATCTTCATTAGGTCTCAATTCTATGGTTCACTTCGTCGTAGGTGGAATTACCATCTAAGTCCGAAGAATCTTATCCTGGAAAAGCTCGTTGTAAGTGTCCTTCTTACAAAGAGAGCTCTGATACCACTCCTGTCACGCCCCCGCACCGGGGTTGGACGAGAACGCGACAGTTAATGTAATAAATAACGTTTGTGATAATACATTCCAGTAAAGCATTCAGATACCAGATCTCAGCCCGGTGAACTAAGACTGTTTGTTCCATAGAAAAGAAATATTCAAGGGTACAGCGGAATTATTACATCAAATGCAAAAGAGTACATCGGAAACCAAAATACATTTTGACACAGGAATAAAAGAAGCGTTAAAGCAGCATCCTAATTCCTACGTCTTGGCAATACTTTGAGGATGGTCTTCAGTGGTCGTCAGCATCTATCCCTTCTTCTTCTTGGTTTTTTTCATCTAGTGGGGTTTTAGAAAACAATTCAAAATGGGGTGAGAATAATAGATTCTCAGTGAGTTGGGTTTGGGTATTTAATGAGTTTATTATTTAATAAACATTATGTTTCTCCCACTTTTGAAAAATAGTGTTGTTTAAAAAAAATTGGTGCAAGTTTTAAAGAAGAATATTATGAATTATGACATGAATGTATAGTCAATCTCCGTAGATTGCGGTTAACTATGAATAATGTACGGCGTCGAGCGCCCAATGAGTATTTAGCTTTGGGAGGTCGTATACATGACTAATCCCTTAGCCTCCATATAACGTCTTAGACCGTTATCAGTGTTTGACCTTTGACTATCGCCACGACCTTTGGTTTGATAACTGTAGCCTTGGGCGTTTGTCGGACCATCACTATAACATTGGCCTTTGAGCTTTATCGCTCTCACGCTCGGTGACGTGCTGCCTTATCTCTTATCTGGGCTCGATATGTCCTTAGCTTGGGTCTATGCCCGGATCATATCATAATCGCGACTATACCCGAATTCTACGACCCAGTCACCTTAGGATCACTCCGTCCTTCGATTTCAAGGGAATATGATACGACGGTAGCTTTGCCTAGAACCGCAGCCACGCTGCTCGATTCATGACTTAGACTAACCGCCCCTCATGCATATAATAGAAAAAGGGACTCTAGAGGTACTCGTACGGACTCTAGCGGTGGCTTCTGCCCGAAGGTCTTAGCACTTAGCTCCGTACAGTACTTACTTCCGATTTCAATTGAATAATAATTATTGTCGTGTTTAACAGTGGTTATGCATATTGTATGATATCAGTATGATTATTTGATAGTATATGGACCTGGATAAGCTACCAGAATTATGGATTTTAACAATTTTACCTCAAATTTATCTTATTTAGACTATTTTAGTTTATCCTTCGAACTTAGGTTCGAATTATCAAATCTTCCGGTGACTAATTATCCTCTTACCATAGTCCAATATATATACTCATATGTTTTTGGGATTTTAATCCCCAAAGGTCAGATTTGTCATACTCAAGCAATATTTCCATCAATAAATTAATTTGCACATATGATTAAAATATGACAAACAAAATTCAACAAATATCAAGACCATTACATGCATGGTAATGAATGTCAATCAAGTATAGATAACCAAGGTTTTAATACTTACATGCACCATATATTTAACTTGTATAAATTTTAAATAAGAGAAAAGAAAGAAACAATTTTCACCCACCTCGATTTCTTGTCGGAAGTAAATGGTTCTAGGTCTCGGAAGTGGAAGAAAACGATCTCCCTCCTTGAACTACATGGTTCGGTCGATTCAAGTATCCATGCATCCATGATGCATATTTTGTTTGCATGTTTAGATATTTGAGTTAGATTAGGGGGATTTGGATGATAACTAATATATTGAAATATAAGAAATGAGATTACCTATTCTCTTGTTAATTTTTTTTTTCCTTCCTCCTTCTTTCTTCTTCTTGGATCGGCCCTCTCTCTCTTTAGTCTCAATTTTTAGATTTTTTTTTGCTTTGCATGTAATATAAGGTTAATGTGGTGTATATTTTAAGAGTTTAAAAAGAGGTGGTCAAGCATGGGGAAAGGAAACACAAGACACAAGGTCATGTCTTGCTTGAGGAGGACATGAAGACTCTAGGTGTCCTCCCCCTCTCCACTTGGCCGCCCATTTGGTGTGTTTGTGTGTGTGTATATTTTTTTTTGTATTTTAAGTGTGTAGAATATTAATATAGTTAGTTGGGTATTTGTTTAATTGTAAATGGATTAAGTAGTTGGGTTGGGCCTTCAACTATAAATTCAAGACTTAGGAATTTTATTAGGTTGGGTTTGAGTCCATTAGTGAGTTTATATTAGTAAATATTGGTACACATAGCCCATTAGGTGAATCAGTGTTCTACTTTAACTTTCAATTAATTTAATATTTATGAAACAATCAAGTAAAATAAAATGAAACTAGATATAGGTTATATTATATTATAACAAATGTTATTACAATTACATCATGATATAATAAACCGTACATATACTGAGCTATCGAATTTAGGGGGTTCTACATAACGTGAGTTATGAACTCTACGTAACGTACGTTATGTTTGTGTCTTAACGTACGTAAGCTCCTATGCCTAACGTACGCTACACTTGTATTTTGACAAAGTCCTCTGATCAGATGACTGCGTCTCACATGATGCTATACCGTACGTAATGCATGATACATAACACACGTTATACTTACGAACTTAACGTACGTAAGCTCCTCAGCTTAACGTACGTAATGGCTTCGGCACTTAGCTAATTCCAACTGTTCCTGTCCATCTCGACATACTGGTTACGTATACACACATACTGAATACATATACTCGTCCCAATAACATTCTCATACGATACACCCGATATCATAATTAAAAAAACCTGATACACGATGTCTTCAAATGCAATTTTCGACCAAGTACGACGATTATATCAATACAGATGTCTTAGTCCTTCAATTATTTTATCCATACTGTATAGATTTCACACTGTACAACATAACTCGAATAAAATAACATTAAACAACCATAGTAGAAATTTAGGATATTACATACTACACCACTTAAAATAAGTTTCGTCATCGAAACTTGCAATCCCATCGTAATCAACAGGTCAACCAAGATATCCAAAATCATCACGAAACCAATCAATCGTCATCATTAACGAATAACCAAACAATATACCTACAAATGCGTGAAATCAATGATCTCCTATGATACTAGCAATTGACCCCATTTCAAAGCCTCAATACGCTTACAATCACGATTTCCACAAATTTTAACAAAATGCAACATTATATCTCAATTATGGAATAATCCATCCGTGTCAAACCCTGCCTGCCTGACCGCACAATCAAATCCCAATCTTGATAAAAATCAATAGTACACGATACATTTGTGAAACAACCGCCCAAAGCAATGGCAATAAATACCGAAACATCGATACAAAGTCCGGCGCTCGTACGATCAATAATTATGATTAACTAGTAGATTAACCGAGAATATCATTGATATGATAAACTCCCATACGACCAACCAAAGGTCAAAACACAACCAAGAATATCATCCAATACTACCAATGAACGATCAACAATAACCGAGAATACCTTCACATAGTAAGCTCCAGCACGATCAACACAGAACCATAGGGACAGATATACGAGAGAATAACATTCTCAAAATGTTACACCAATCACATACAGTGGATCTCAAAGAAACATGCCCAACTGTTGAACATACCTCTCAGTGTATGATCAACCAATCCTAGACCGACGGCCATGCCTAACCATACATGGAGTGGGAACGACCAATCAGTATGGCTCAAAATTCAAAAATCACAATAGCAAAATCACACTACCACCACATCAATAGAGCCACATAGCACATATGCTCCAGTTTCACAAAACCCAAAGTTCCATAGTCATATTCTGTACTGAATCTACAGCACGCGACATATTTCTCTTATGTGATCAATCAACTGATCATCCCTGGATAACCAAACTACCATACTAAATTTCGAATCCCTTTTCATCGTACCATACTGATGTATTATCCAGTTCGTGAGTCACACTAATAACTTCGCCATGTTATGCATTATGCACTAAATGCGTATGTATATCAATCACATTTTCAAAACTAGTTTGAAATCATATAATCTTGTCAAGGTAACAAATTTTCGAAATTTCTTTCAAGAATTTCAAAACTCAAAACAAAAATTTTCATAAGACCATGAAATCAATTTTCGAAAAGTTAAACCGGCTCGCTGGTGTTAAGTTCTCGATGAAAATTCTTTTTGAATACATATGATTAACTAAAACGTAATTATGCAAATGCCTGACCACATCCATACTCTTGTATACCAGTTCGGCTTGTCACCAAATCCACTGACATTTCATCGAAAACCACACGATAGAGTTCCACAATCTCAATGTATAGACTCCAATAAAAACTCATTTTCCACACATGATTCGCAACATCGACCATTATCCCATCCTGGATCACCTCAACTATGCTATGACAAAAGATTGAATAACCAACAAATCAAACACAACGAAAGACTACCCGAGAAGTTTCATTTGTACAAGTAAACCAAAACCTCGAAAGGCAGTAATAAAATAGATAAATGATTGGTAAAATGTTTTACAAATCTCGAGAGTTTTAGGAAACAGAAAGACTTTTACGACTTCAAGTCCCAAGTTTTAAAGCCTTTTTGAAACATTAGGGTCTCAACCCATATCCTGTTCCACATTACAAGAAGTTTATAAAGTATAAAACCCTTTTGGACCCCAAGTCCTGAGTTATAAAACTATTTCAAAATCGATTAGGTCTCGGTCCACAATTGTTTTCCGTAAAACATCCGTAAAATATTTATTTTGAAAATATCATTTTCAGATGTTCATAAACAGTTTCGTGTACCTCAAAATGAACTAGCATGACTACATGTTCCTCAAGATCACCGATTTTGTCCCAACTATTATATTCTGCTACTTCATACTGTAACACATGATATCCTTCTGAATCTCAAAACACATCAACTTATAACTACGAATAATTTCAATACAATCTAAAAATCCAAATACTTACAGATCGTGAAGCCGACGATTCCTCGTGATACTGGCACCTGCCTCAACTCTAGAAAATACTTGATACAAATATTTTCAAAACATACATTTTGAAAAATCAGTTCAACTCAAAATACGACACATCTCATTCCAAAGAAACACGTTAATACCATTTGGAAAAGTTTAAAACAACCACACTGGTAAATCACATAACACACAAGCACGGGTGATCAATAAAAACCCAAAACTCTAACACTTGTCAACCGACAACTCGAATGACATGACAAAAACACGACTCTACTCGACCCGACAGTCTAGGTTTTCATAACCTAAGCTCTAATACCATATTCTGTAACACCCCCAGAGTCATCCAGGAATATTACAGCGCCGTGAGCCCCGAGACGGAACCCACAAGGCTAAAAGAAAGATTTACAAACATTTCAAATACGCCTAAGCGGCGATGACGGTAATATCTTTAAAAATATTCGAAGACTTATAAAACCTGTTATACAATACCGACGAAAACTTTAATTTGAAAGTAAAAGGTCAAAAAGCCGAAACTCAATAGTTTAGAAAACGATTTTCCAAAGTAACTTAAGTTACCAAATATCGAAAGGTCATTTAAAAATACTCACGCAGCGGAAAGGACAAATAACTAAAAATACTCTAGCAGCGGAATACAACATATAATCAGAATACTCGATTCACAAACACATGCCATAGCCAGTATCCTCCAGGAAGCTCATCTCTTCACGACTGATACAAGCTTGATATTCCAAGAACCTAAAAAGAAAGCCCACGACGGGGTCATCCATAATATCCAACAATGACAACAATCACATCGCGTCAATAATTACATACCAATGAAAAACAATAAGTAAGAATACTACCAATGTGTTCTTACCGCTGTAACTTTACCAACTTGTGATAATCCTTACCAAAGTAGTCCTTACGAAAATTCACATCTCGCATCCTCAACAACACAATGAACTCATACCCAAACATCTGTACTGTGCCTCAAGCAATACTCAAGGTTCTCAAAACATCACCACTCACTGATACGAACTATACCAACTCTGACTAATTCAATCCATCAGATCTCACTATCAAACTTAACACGAAAATCGAATGTCCATCAAAGACAGATACTGCAAAAAGGAAATACAAGTCATACCTCAGGATACGCAATGCCACGTTGAATCACGTCAGTCTAATTCGAGATCAGATCAATATAACATACGGACATGGTCCTAATACAAGAACTACAAATGCATACTCACATGACAACGTCAATATACTCACAACAATAACAACAATGTATATTCAATGGAAATCTGATGATCCAGCACACACATCCCAAGATGATCCTATTAGATCAACACGGAGTGGATAACCAATAATATACCTATGCACAACAACAACACATGGCAATCCAACGATCCAGCGCACACAACATAGATATCCCATGATGATCCCATCGGACCAACGCATGGTAGAAATACCTGTCAAACGATCCAGCGCACACAGCTATAGATATCCCATGATGATCCCATAGAACCAACGCATGGTGGACATATGACAACAACGCACAAATGCATGTTAACAACAATACACAAATGTATGACATCAATAATACACGAATGTATCACAACATGATCGACACAAAATGACAAAAATGATTAGAGTACTTGCCCCGAGTCCTTCGAGAGCAATCTCGATGTCTAAACCATCACCAACCATTATCCTCAATATTCGACGGTCCAAAATGTCACGGACTGTAGATAATTCATGTATTTATCACAATGTATCCTCGATACCCAAGTATACCAATAACAAAAGTAAATCATATACATTATGATTTAAATTCCCAAAAACCTAAAACAACGTACAATCCCAAATCTTCAGTGTTCACAATTATAATCATTGCTATACAAATTATTAATGAATGAAACTGAAACCATTCATTAAATATTATAAACTGTGCAAGTAATAACTTACCTCGATACCGATGCGATGATAACGAAGCCATTACCAAGTCCCTGCCGTTGTCTACAAACTTCTCGGCTTCCGGCCAAAGCGATTCACGAATGTACTCGAACTCGACCGCAACATATAATTATAGTCGACGATTATAACCAACGATCCATGATGACAACCTATTGAAGTAATCAATTAACACACATTCGATAATAATAAATACCTGATATAACCAATCAATCAAACTCAACGGCTCAACAATTCCTCGATCATATACAAAACCAAATAGTATAACTCAAACTATCACGAACTCATATCCCTAATACGAACCGAAATCCGATAATCGTTATTAACAATCAATATAACCGGTCAACAAACCCAACGATTTTACAATATTTCGATTAACCACAAGTTCGAACAATCCAATTCAAACAATTACGAATTCACAACCACAATACGATTACGGATACGAATGTAAAGGAAATCATATTCGATGATCAATCACAATCATTTCCGGATTCTAAATTGTTTATCATGATTCGTATTTCATCAAGAACATACGAATTCTACCACTAAAATGAACACGGCCTAACGAATATTCGATCTTCATATCTAAAAATACCGATAATTCATCATACGACCGTCTTGCTATGTTCTATTTATCAAGAGTTCCTCAAGGACACTAAGTGCTTCGAAATCATGTTCATAGTCATCAAAACAACATAATTCGATATCTTTTAACATGTAGATAATCATCCAACTCATAATCTAAGTTATGTATTATCGTATTCTTCAACATACAATTCACATAACTTCAAGAATCACAACAACAACACCATAGTCATCTTCATACGAATCATTCATCAACAATAACATCAAAATCTGAATTCAAAGTGTAGAGTCCATCAACATACCTCAAGAACATGAACAACACCATCAAACACATCAAGGATCATCGATATCTTCATATCCAAGCCTCAAATCCATGTTTCCAAGCTTATATCCAAGATAGAAGAGGTTTATCTTCACTACCATACTCAGAGGGACGAATTTTGGAGGAAGGAATGGTTTTGTTCTCATGAAGAAATGAGAAACCGATCCTTAATTTATAATCTGCAGCGCTCATTACGTACGTTACCAATCCACATTAACGTACGTAATGCTCCTTACGTACGCTACAGGTCCTTCATAGCGTTCGTAACATCATTCCAGAACTCATTGTCTTGATTCGTTCGATCGCCTACGTACGTAATGCAAAGGCCATAACGTACATAATACATACGTTGACTTGCTACAGTGCATATCCATTTAGCGTACGTAATGGGTACTCCATAATGTACGTAATACACGACATTGAATCGCCCGCCCATGTTCTTTGCCGAAAGCTGCCGACCACGGGACCCACTTGTCGGCCATAGCCTGATCCTGTCCGATTCTATTCATAACGTACGTTATGAACTCTACGTAACATACGTTACGTTTGTGTCTTAACGTACGTAAGATCCTATGTCTAACGTACGCTACGCTTGTATTTTGACAAAGTCCTCTGATCAGACGACTACGTCTCACATGATGCTATAACATACGTAATGCATGATACATAAAGTACGTTATACTTACCAACTTAACGTACGTAAGCTCCTCAGCTTAGCGTAGTAATGGCTTCTACACTTAGCCAATTCCAACTGTTCCTGTTCATCTCGACATACTGGTTACGTAAACACACATACTTAATATATATACTCATCCCAATAACATTCTCATATGATACACCCGATATCAAAATTAAAACAACCCGATACACGATGTCTTCAAATGCAATTTTTGACCAATTACAACGATTATATCAATAGAGATGTCTCAGTCCTTCAATTATTTTATCCATACTGTACAGATTCCACATTGTACAACATAACTCGAATAAAATAACATTAAAAAACCATAGTAGAAATCCATTACGTACGTAATACACGACATTAACTCGCCCGCCCACGTTCTGTGCCGAAAGCTGCCGACCACAGGACCCACTTGTCGGCCATAGCCTGATCCTGTCTGATTCTCTTCATAACATACGTTATGAACTCTACGTAACATACGTTACATTTGTGTCTTAACGTACGTAAGCTCCTATGCCTAACGTACGCTAGGCTTGTATTTTGATAAAGTCCTCTGATCAGACGACTGCATCACACCTGATGCTATAATGTACGTAATGCATGATATATAACGTACGTTATACTTACCAACTTAACGTACATAAGCTCCTCAGCTTAGCGTACGTAATGGCTTCTACACTTGGCCAAATCTAACTGTTCCTGTCCATCTCGACATACTGGTTACGTATACACACATACTGAATACATATACTCGTCCCAATAACATTCTCATACGATAAAACCGATATCAGAATTAAACAACCTGATACACGATGTCTTCAAATGCAATTTTCGACCAATTACAATGATTATATCAATAGAGATGTCTCAGTCCTTCAATTATTTTATCCATACTGTACAGATTCCACACTGTACAACATAACTGGAATAAAATAACATTAAACAACCATAATAGAAATCCATTACGTACGTAATACACGACATTAACTCGCCCGCCCACGTTCTGTGCCGAAAGCTACCGACAACAGGACCCACTTGTCGGCCATAGCCTGATCCTGTCCGATTCTCTTCATAACATACGTTATGAACTCTACGTAATATACGTTACGTTTATGTCTTAACGTACGTAAGCTCCTATGCCTAACGTACGCTAGGCTTGTATTTTGATAAAGTCCTCTGATCAGACGACTGCGTCACACCTGATGCTATAACGTACATAATGCATGATACATAACGTACGTTATACTTACCAACTTAACGTACGTAAGCTCCTCAGCTTAGCGTAGTAATGGCTTCTGCACTTAGCCAATTCCAACTGTTCCTATCCATCTCGACATACTGGTTATGTATACACACATACTGAATACATATACTCGTCCCAATAACATTCTCATACAATACACCCGATATCAGAATTGAACAAGTTGATACACGATGTCTTCAAATTAATTTTAGACCAAGTACGACGATTATATCAATACAGATGTCCCAGCCCTTTAATTATTTTATCTATACTGTACAAATTCCATACTGTACAACATAACTTGAATAAAATTACATTAAACAACCATAGTAGCAATTTAGGATTGTAATATCCGGATAAATTGTTGGGTATTTTTGTCCGTAGTTGAACCCTGTATTACCTGAATTGGTGTTATCAATAATCGAAGTATGATCGTTTCCGTATTCGCATACTCATACATGATAATATAAACTTTTAATCCTTCACATGCAACTACGTCGTAATGCACGCTAACAGGTAAGCGTAACGTACGTTACGAACTGGAGATAGCGTACGCTACGAGCTAGACGTAGCGTACGTAAGGAGGTCAATAATTGAACAGGCTGGCTAGCACATGGACGGCTGGTGGTGGGGCTCGGAAAGATTCCCGCGGATGAACCTGGACAGTTTTAGGGTCAACGGGTGTTAACGTACGCTAAGGTTTGTAACTAGCGTACGCTAATGTGTGTAGCTTACGTACGTAATACGTAGGGTGTAACGTACGTAAAGCTAGTTGTTGTGTCACGATTTATTCATCCCGACAGGCGATCGACTATAAGGCCGAGCGACCAAGTCAACTCCAGTCAAACCCTGACTAGCTCGCCAAGTCGAAGATATCAAACCACCATCAGGTACCTGGCGATCGACTCCCAGGGCGATCGCCCTTTGGCAGCTGGCGATCTGCTCTACTAACCGGCTAAGGGCAATCGACCTGCGCCCCGAGCAGAGATGATCGCCCGTCTAAAGTCATCGAGGACTGGATCTCAGAAAAGCACCCACGTGCAGATCCATAAAAGGCGCTGACAAGATCTTTTGCTAACTGACAAGATCTTTGACCAAAGCCTGTCACCTACCCCACCTACCGGCATGTGCGCCGAAAGTTGTCAGTAGGGCCGCATGTGACTAACTCAGGACGCGTGTAAGCTCCCCATTGGACCGAGTAGTTGACTGCCAACAACTCCTGCAGGCTTTGAAGGGACAGGCCCATGTGCTAAAAGACGATCGCCCGATTATTATATTGCAGTAAAGGCGATCGCCGCGTATCAAGCCACTATAAATAGAGAACCTCCTCCTACCGGAAAAAGGTTCTCGGTTGAACTCATCCACTACGCTCCGAATTCGTTCGACTTACGCTCGAGCTCATTCTCTCACATTCCGATACATCCACGGAAATACCGAAGAACACACACATATCATCAAGCTCCGGCTATCTCACCGAATCCATCTCGTGACTTCTCTCTCCAAATCTCTCGTCCGTAAGACGATTGGCGAAGACAAGTCTCCACTAGACAGATTCCAAGGGATTCACAAGCCCAGAAGCCCAAACATCCAGCTATATACTCGCCGTGAGAGGCGGTCGATCTCTCACCGCCGCGACCGTACATCACCTTTGTTACAAGAACTCACAGAGCATCAAATCTGGTTCTTCCGGCAATCTACACGCTCACTAGCTAAGATAACAAGAAACTTTACACTCATTGTAATTGTATTCTTACATTAGTACTTGTATCCCCGAATATCGGTATTAATAATATCTCGCGAGAGTATTCAAGCCCGGGACTAACAACCCCGGCAAATCTTGTGTTATTTATCTTTCTCACGGAAGTGCTCTTGCATTTGTTTGCTATCCCATCCATTCCAGCAATATCTATCTCCGTATAATATTTTGGGTAGCAACAATTGGCGCTAGAAGAAGGGGATCTAACCCTCATATTTTTATTTCTACCGTCCCGAAGAACACTCACTGTTCTCGGGGCAAATACTTGAAGTGACACTCACTGCACTTCAAAGAAAACCTCCAGAATCATGACATCCGCCGGTCCATCGAAGAAAGCTGCTCTCCGAACCGCCGGACACCATTTCCCGGCTCAGTCCGAACCCCGACGGCGGGGAAGCCGCGGCAACGCGAGACTCTCGATCCCGCGTCCGAGAGATGGCCCCAACCTCTCACTCGATCAGTTCCAAACCGAGGAACAGATCGAGGAGGCTATGGCCATCCTGGAGGAGCGACGGAGAGCATGCGCGCCGCCCGCGATAACTCCCTCGATCATCCGCCGCATGGGAAAACGGAAATTCAATGGGCTACTGAACGAGCGATCGTCAAAAAGCCCCAATTCGCGAGGAAAGGCTCTCGCACGACCGGACGGATCCATATTCGATCGCTTGGGACGCGACCCACCCCGGCGACCGGGGCACTCTATTTCCAATCTTGAAAAGACGGAATCCGAATCCGTCACCAGGAGTTCGGCCTACTCACCTCACAGCCGAACGCATGTCAGCCATCTGACTCCCGCCCCGATCGCCAGAGACTCAGTACTCAATCGCCTCGGCTCCCGCTCCGATCGCCGAGCCGCTATGATCGAGCCACGGCGATGGCCGCCATGCAACGTCGGCTCGACGAGATGAGAGCACTCTTGGACACCGGGCAAGCACCGGCAAGAAGATCGCCGGACGACCGAGCCACTCGCGGTCCACATCGAGCTTGCCCCCATACAACCAACGATCGCTCCTCCTAAAACACCTCTGTATAAGGGGAGATCGGACCCGGAAACCCACCGAGTAAATTCCGAATTTACATGACTGGGTGTGGGGCATCTGATGCAACCAAGTGCCGGATCTTCCCGCTGACATTGGGCGAGCTGGCCCATAAGTGGTACGTCTCACTACCACCGCGATCGGTCACCTCTTTTAAGAAACTGGCGAATGACTTCACGTCATACTTCGCCAGCAAGGTCGCCAGACTAGAAGGCCCCCACCGCATGATAAAGATCAAGCAGGGGAAGGACGAAACTGACGCAGATTACATCGACCGGGTAGACGAAATCATCCTCACCGGCGAACCCGTCAGTGATGAGCTCGCTCTCTATTCGGTCATGGGGGGATTCCACGGTCACTCTCCCATGTTCAGACATCTCTCCAAGGATATTCCCCCAACTTACGCGACCTTCCGCGCTAAAGCTGCCAACTTCTTGGCCAGGCAAAGGCTACTCACCCTCCGCTTAGACGAGGAAACGCCGCCTCTTGCCCAGAAGATAGCGATCGCCAAAGCAAAGAAGGCGATCGCCAAGACACCCGGAGATTTCAAGGCTTTCGAGGACATGGAAGCCCATCTCCTCCATACGTTCAACAGAACTCCGGCACATATTTTCTATGCCATCAAGGGGCACGAAGAGCTCAAAAAGCCAAAGGCGATAAGGGACCACGGTCACCTGGACAACAATCAATATTGTGCCTACCACAAGAGTCCCGGCCACAGCACCAACAATTGCCGCGACCTCCTCAAACAGCTCTGGAGATTGTTCGAGGAGGGCAAGTTGACGACTTATTGGTTTAGCGAAGCCCCGCCTATCCCTATAGACGATCGTCCGAGTCGAGCAAAAAGCAGTGGGAAGCTCATACGAGCCGACCACTGGATCAACCTCGCGACCGTCTCTATATGCTTCAATCAAGAGAGGGAGACCACGGAAGTCATCCCGATCTCCCTCCTTATTCAAGAAACCGGAGGACTCGATCGCCATCTACAGCTCACCATATAACATGATGGACTAAGGCACGAGATCGCCTCCCCGCACAACGTACACCGTCGAAGGTCGGCATCTACATGACGATCCAAGGTGGAAGAGTGCGACCATGGTCTGGTAGTCGATGGAACCGATCGCTTAGACCATGCAAGGTCCCCTTTAGGCCAAGATCGCCCGGCCCTTCGTTTAAATACGAGGCCGGCGTAGTCCGAGGGCCCTCAAAACAAATCAGTGGACACGATCGCTCGCCCTCAAAGGTTCATCATCTGACATGGTGAACCCGGACAATGCGACGTGCCACAACCCCGTCTCAACGTACACCGTCGAGGTCGGCCATCTCCATGGCTGGCCGAGGTGAAAGCAGAGCTAACAAGCCGCGGGCGTGGAGTTGATTCATCCGACGCTGCCCCGCGCAAGGACTCCTCTAGACCGAGACCGCACGCCCTTCGTTTAAATACGAGGCGGCGCGGCTAACGGAGGACCCTCATAATAAAGTGAGTCACGAGACACTCAATGTCTTCGCGCATCAAGACATGATCAAGGAGTCGGTCCATCGAACTCCGCGATCGTGCACGGTTCCTCAAGATGGACGACCATCCCCGAGGATTCGACAAAGTTAAAGACCGCTCACTCAAGGAATTATTTTCATCCCCTTACTTCCACTAAGTGAATAAAAACAAGGGGCAAGAAGAGTGCGGACTACCTACACGACGATCGTCACAATTCAACCACATACGGAGATCGTCATTTTTTCAGATGTAGTGCAGCGATCGAACTTGTTGTAAAAAGTTGTCTTATGAGTTTATCAATTCATTTGGAACTACCCTCGCAACGATCTCTCCTCACGCATTTGTACAAAGTCAAACAAAGACTCAAGAATAACCATTCATTCAAGTGATAAGTCAGAAATCCAAATGCTCATTTTATTACTTGAAAAATAGAGTACACGGTCGCCCGAAGGCCTAAGTACTACAAAAATAAAGCTACAAACTACAAGGAAAGTAAGCTAAAAGCGTAAAAAAGGAAGCGCCTCAGGCCCCTGCCGGGCCTTCGCCATCAGCATTCGGCGCGGTCCCCTCATCTTCCGGAGCATCGGGATGAGCAAGACTGTCTGGAGACGGATACCAGCTCAAATCCACGCCGATGTCCGCCAGGTCCAAGATCGGCAAGGAGAAAGCCGAATGGAGAGGGTGCTCCAATGCATATGACTTGAACTTCTCAGCTAGAGGACCGACCTCCAAGCCTCCCTTCTTAGCCGCTCGGATCGAGTCGGCGAACGCCAAGTAATAGGCGAACTCGCTGACATACTCCAAATTTTGGAAGGGATCGGCCTTGGTCGCCTCAACTTCTCCTCTCAGCTCGGCCATCGCCTGTTGCGACCCCTGGAGCTCGGCCTCCCTCGCAGCAACCTTCTCTTTCGCCTCACTTGACTCGGTCAGTGAGCGATCGTCACCTTCTGGCGATCGGCCTCCTCCTCAGCAACATTCCTCGCCTGTACGGCACTCTGCATCTGGTCCCGAAACCGGTCGACCGCCATTCGGAATTTCTCAGTCTCCTTCTTCTCCAGCTCAAGCTCATGGCTCGCCCGCTTGGCCGCCTCCAAGGAGTCCTTCTCCATCGCTGCGATCTTGTCAGCAAACTCGGCGTTCTCTTTCCGAGCCGCCTCAAGATCCTCCTGAAGGCGAATAGTGGAGGGCCGCCCCTCAAACTCCTGAGCAGCCTGGACGGCCATGGTCGCCGTCTGAAGAGAAAGGGCGACAACAGCATCCATCGAACTCGACGATCGCAGCCGGGCGATCGCATCCAGATCGATTGTCCACGCCTTCGGCCAGCGAGATGACCTTGCTCACATAGGGAGGAATGTCGCAGAATGGCGAGAGATCGACTCGCCAGGAAATCCACGACCATCGGTGGACAAGACGGGTCTGCGCGACGGATCCTGCACCAAAACACCAAGGTTAATACAACTCCTACGCAGATGTAATTGTCAACACAGAAATGCTATCTACCTCTCAGCCTTCTCGGGATCCCGACCGAAAAACGGTTTCCCTCGAGGAGTTTCCGCATCCGCGATCGCCGTCTCCGCGAAAAGCCGCAGAGGCGGCTCGCTCCGAGCAACGATGGTGATCGGAGGCGCGCGATCGGCCCTTCATCGCCGGGCGAAACGAAGTTTCTTGCGGCCTCGGCCTCTTGCGATTCTCCCGAAGCCCCTCCTCGAATTTCCTCCTCAACCTCGACTGCGCTACGCGAGGCTCGGCTCCGCACCAGCTCCGCCTCCGAACTATAGCCAATGCGACGGTGGAACCCGAGTCGACCTCTTCGCGTGAAGACGGCCTAGGACTCTGGGTTCGACATAGCGATCTCACGTGAGGCTCCAAAGCGAGGAAACGAACCTCTGCGGTTAAAGACGATCGACTAACGGTCGGACACTATCTTCAAATAAGGCGATTGCCTAGAAATTGAAGGTCGCATAAAGTCATACACAGCACCGCGAGATGTCTCGGGAAGCGGAATAGTCGAGCCGACAACCGGCGACTCTCCTTGTTGATCCGAGTGGCGTCTAGGTCGTCGTCCGACAAGCTCCTAATTCGCTCCCAAACAACGAGGAAGTCGAAAGGCGGCTCCTCGATCGCCGGGATATGAAAGCCCGCAAGCAATCAAATTAGATCAGTCAAAACGCATCCAAACGAAGGGAGAGTCTAAACCCTTACCGGATTTCTCTCCGAAATTGATGGGGATCTCCGGTTCGCACAGTGGGGTTGTCGCTCGCCAGCTCTCCACTTGCCGGCGACCGAGAACCACTTCGTCGATCGCCCGTATCTTATTCGAACTCCATGAATCACCCGCCAGATCGGCCTTGAATATGGTAACCGCCGACCAACCCTCTATGAGCCGTCGGTTTAAACAAATGGTTCATCTCCAACGGCGACGGAGGCAGTACAGCGGTGACCGCCGAATAGGGTGAAAGTGCATATGATTTGGAGCCGGGCGTTCGGCGTCACCAAGTGGCGCCACATTCCAAGCGGCCAACGGATGGGAGACCGCAAAGGACAGAGGGAAGCGCAAACCGGCCTCCATAACGGCCTCACTCACTGCGACCATACCCATCGGAGGCTGGTCGGCTCGTTCATTCTCCGCGGGCGCGAACATGTCCACATACGAAGGAACATGGAATCTTGTCCTCCAGACGCCGGATCTCTCACGGGACGCCGAGCTCCGTTTGGCGGCGACCACAACGATCATTTGCGGCACGATCTGCGACCGCTTTGGGAGCACATAGGGATAAGCGACCGAATATCCTCAAATCGAATCGCGGAGTAGGACCGGCCAATCTATCCATTATTTCAGCAAAGGCCCTATAGGCCCGTCCAAAATCACTATGTTGCTCCCGAGAAGCCCCGATCGCGGATATCTCTCGATCTGCGATCGTCTCTCCTCGGCCGACTCCCTAGCAACATCGGCCTCATTGAACAAAGCCTCAACTTCAGGGGTCGATTCCGGCTCGAATGGCTTCACCGCCGTCTCAGTGGAAGACGGAAGAAGTTTCTCCCAGGCACTGATGTCCCGGCGGCGTAACTAGTTCCCGCTCCAAACGACGATGAGGTTCCGGCCATTTTCAGAGTTAGAAAGGAAGAGAAGGATTTTTCTTACCCTAAAGTGAAATCGATCGACGATCGGCGCTTAGATCTTCAGAAAATTCGGCAGCAGGACCTTCTTTCTCCAATGCGTACGCGTGAGTAAGACTGCAGCCCCGCGCCCCCTTTTATAGGAGAAAGCAGGGACCCGATTGCAATAAAGGAAAACCTCAGGGGTCGGATCTCAAACGGCGCACCAGTTGACCCCTCGAGACCCGCGTACGCGTCTTTTCGAGGACGCGTCAGCCGAGGAGTCATTAATGACCGTTGGCGTCCTCCAATAGGAGCCCGACACGTGCGAGGAGACTTTTCAACGCCCGTTGTTTTTTCCCGCGATTCGGCCAACCAGTCGTCCAAATCCAGAGTATATCAGCTCAAAGACGATCGCCAGTTCCATTAAACACGAAGTCGCTCGTCAATAGTTCGGCGATCGCCAAGAGAGCCACCTCACCCCACGTTTCCAACGTATAAGCGGTGAGGGCAATTGTTGTGTCACGATTTATTCATCCCGACAGCGATCGACTATAAGGCCGAGCGACCAAGTCAACTCCATCAAACCACGACTAGCTCGCCAAGTCGAAGATATCAAACCACCATCAGTGCACTGGCGATCGACTCCCGGGCGATCGCCCTTTGCGACTAGCGATCCGCTCTACTAACCGGCTAAGGGCAATCGACTGCGCCCGGCAGAGATGATCGCCGTCTAAAGTCATCGAGGTGGATCTCAGAAAAGCACCCACGTGCAGATCCATAAAAGGCGCTGACAAGATCTTTTGCTAACTGACAAGATCTTTGACCAAAGCCTGTCACCTACCCCACCTACCGGCATGTGCGCCGAAAGTTGTCAGTAGGGCCGCATGTGACTAACTTAGGACGCGTGTAAGCTCCCCATTGGACCGAGTAGTTGACTGCCAACAACTCCTGCAGGCTTTGAAGGGACAGGCCCATGTGCTAAAAGACGATCGCCCGATTATTATATTGCAGTAAAGGCGATCGCCCGGCGTATCCAAGCCCTATAAATAGAGAACCTCCTCCTACTGGAAAAAGGTTCTCGGTTCAGAACTCATCCACTACAGTTCCGAATTCGTTCTGACTTACGCTCAGAGCTCATTCTCTCACATTCCGATACATCCACGGAAATACTGAAGAACACACACATATCATCAAGCTCCCGGCTATCTCACCGGAATCTATCTGAGGACTTCTCTCTCCAAATCTCTCGTCCAGAAGACGATTGGCAGAAGCAGCAAGTCTCCACTAGACAGATTCCAAGGGATTCACAAGCCCAGAAGCCCAAACATCCAGCTATATACTCGCCGTGAGAGGCGGTCGATCTCTCACCGCCGCGACCGTACATCACCTTTGTTACAAGAACTCACAGAGCATCAAATCTGGTTCTTCCGGCAATCTACACGCTCACTAGCTAAGATAACAAGAAACTTTACACTCATTGTAATTGTATTCTTACATTAGTACTTGTATCCCCGAATATCGGTATTAATAATATTTCGCGAGAGCATTCAAGCCCGGGACTAACAACCCCGGCAAATCTTGTGTTATTTATCTTTCTCACGGAAGTGCTCTTGCATTTGTTTGCTATCCCATCCATTCCAGCAATATCTATCTCCGGATAATATTTTGGGTAGCAACACTAGTACAGAGCGAGACAGTAAGCTATCAGTGAACGATAGCGTACGCTAAGATCGAATGGTAGCGTGCGCTAAGTCGATTACGTACATAAATGGCTAAGGCTAACGTACGTAAAGCTCAAGATATTATATATATAGACAACACCCCATTTCATTTCACTTCGTCCCTTTCACTTGTACTTCGTTTTCCTTCATTTCTAGAGAGTCTCCAGCCCTCTAAAACACCTATAGATCACATAAACTCGATCATCTAAGTTACGAAACATCTTGGATTGACATTCAAGCAATCGGAGTTGGATGCTACCTCTTGTCTCTGCGTTTCTTTCATATTAAGGTATGTTAATGCTACCTCAACCTTGAATTCATGTTCTTAAGGATATTATGAACATACCACCGGGATTATTAAGCTCCATAGATGATTTTTATCCGAACACCATGTTTTTAGAAGTTGGAATGTTCATGCTTTAGTTACCCGAGTTAAGAACATTATAGTTCGATTCTTGTTATGATGATCAAGTAAGGTAAGTTTTCTGAGATTAATAAACCGTATTGTACGGTGTTTCCATAATGATCATAGACCTAATGTTGATAACAACCTCAGATTTTCCGAACTACCTTTGAGGATCTATAATCGAGTTTTAGAGTAAGTCTTATGATGGGAGGATTAACCGGGAATTCGTAGACATCTACACCATAGGATCATTCTGATTCACATGAGTATTATATGTGTGAATATAGCATACGTTAAGCTCTATGCATTACGTACGTTATACCCTCAGGCAAGGCAATCGTCTGAACTGAGGAGAACTGTCCAATGCATGCTTAGCGTGCGCTAATCATTGTATCTTACGTGCGCTAACGTGCAGACGTAACGTACGTTACGTATGTGTGTAATGTACGTTACGAAGAGAACAGTTAGGGTTCGGCCATCTTTTTATGCTTTTCCTCGTGTGATTGATTGTTTATTTAATGATAGGATATTAAGGACGAACTTCCTACGATAATCCAGTGTTGAGCCTTTCCGATTGTCGTTTCCTTTGGAGTTCCGGATTGTTCCAATCAACTGTATTTCCGGAGTATTTGCGAGAGATTACCAAGGCAACTACCTTGATATACGAATTATAATTACGTGAAATCATTGTTGCTGAAGTGTATGAATCATGTTTTGAATATCTATATTTATATATATATATATATATATAGATATGTGCAGATATATGTATAGATATATGTATATGTATATAAATATACATATGGAGATGAATGTTGAGTGATTCATACCAATATTAGTCGACGTACTCAACTTAGACTAAAGTACGAATAGTATTTATAGAGGTAATATGGTAATGTTTGTATTTTCGGTTGAATTACGATATAAGGATATTTATGTAGTATTGATTGGTAGTGTTGAAGGCTTAATGTGTTAAGTCTTGATGAATAACGTGTGAGTTATTGTTTATTTTGCGTAGTTACGTACTGGCGAATAAATTATGTGAATTGATGAAATGATTTGATAATTGTTGCAACGTTTGACTGTGTGCCTGGTATTTGTAATAACGTGAATACTTGTTATGAGAGACGTCATATCCGGGTGCCTCTAAGGGCGGGGCGTTCAATCCGGCCTGGTGTACGCTGCAATGAGCGGCTCCATATGATTGGTGAACACCGGTGTTACTTAATGCGCGAGCAAGGGGCGACTCCTATGGGAGTGAACACCGGCGCGATGACATGTGCAATGGGCGGCCAATAGAGTGGAGTGAACGCCGGTACACAGGTGTGCAAGGGAGGCGCCTGGCAGGCTTATTGGTAACGGATATTTGAGTGATGGCTAAGACCCCGTTACCAAATGATTTTCGAAATTTAAATCTTTGGAACTTGCTTTAAATGTTGGTCTTGATGTAGACCGCGATTCGTGTTTTCTGGAGTTCGTTCCAACTTGTTTTAAATGTTGGTATCAGGGTTAATTAACCAAGGATATTTGATGAGATCTCCGAGGGTTAATTAATCAGGGGTCTTGAGCAGGTTTTGTCGATTGAGAGGTTGTGCCTTTGATTGTACTGTGTTGATTATTCTGTGTATTGGGTCGAGGACCCCGTGAGATGTTGAGATTTGATCTCGTGATGATATTATTTGGATTGGGCCGGGAACCCCATGAGATGTTGTAATGATTCGCTTGTGATAGTGCTTTATCATTTGGGTCGAGGACCCCGAATAACGTTGTAATGGTTTTCTTGCAAATTGTTTTCCACATGTTGGGTCAAGGACCCGAGAGACTTTGAAGTATTTTCTAAAGTATTTCCATTTGATTTTCAAAACCCCAAGATGGCCCGAGTCAGTATTAATGTTTTCGAACTTTCTTATCAAAATACTTTTCCTTTTATATAAAGGGATTTTTCTGACTCCTCGGGCTCGTTTAAAGTTTCATTGGTGTTATGTTCTGTAAGGAGAATATGACAACGTGATTATCTTTCACCCTGTGTATGTAATGCTATTCTGTGTTGACCATTTAAATGGGTGGTTTGTGTTAAGGTTTCACGACTGTTGAGTTTTGTGTTGTTATTATTCATATATCTTGTATATTATGTACTTGCACTAGCAAAATTCTAGTTTGCTAACCCCCGAGTTTTCGGGGGGTGGGTGCCTTTTATGCACTCAGGTTTTGACAGCTCGGGAGCAGTCACAGGATTGGCTGGGAAGGGGATGGAGGACAAATGATACTGATCACACCAGAGTCAGAGTCTTTTCTTTTGTTTCATTTTGATCGGTATTTCTTTATCGTTAGAGTATTCACCCTTGCATGGGTGTAGTTTCATTTATTAAATTGAGTTGTCATTCTTTTCCGTGTTCAATTTTATTTTTGTCATTGAGATGTAAAGTTCATTTGTTTCTGAATTATTTAATGACCTTGTCGGTCTGCGTTGTATTTAGGTTGACCCCGGTCGGTCAATCATTTTTGTAGTCTAGTAGAGTTTAGCCTTGTAGATCCTTGTATGAAGGGCCTACGGTGTGTAACATTTCCGGATGTATTCTGGGGGTGTTACAAATATGGTATCGGAGCTTAGGTTTGCGAAAAACCTAGGCCGTTGGGTCAAGTCCATGTCTTGTGTAAGTCGCGCGCGTCAGAGTTGTGATTAGTATCGTGGTTCCAACATCATCTTCAAGCAATCCGTGATGGTAGGCCTCCCGAATCGTAAAAACTATTAAAAAATCATTTCAAAATATGCCAAAAAGCCGATGACGGTAGCATTTTCCAAAACTTACAAAATCATTTGTAAAATATTAAATACCGTTAAAATGTGCAAGACTAAAATGCCAAAAATGTCAAGAGTCATTTCAAAATACTCACGCAGCGGATAAAATTAACACTCAAAGATTTATCCTACTGAAATGCAGAAATCGATAAATATGTTCGACTACCGAAGTATACTACATAACCATTCTCACTCTAACCGTATACGCAGGTGATATCGTAAAACAATATAATCTCTAACAAGTTCAAACCCTAGGTTAGGTTCCGGCGCAGAATCCCCGGCATGTAATATTTCCGGGCCGAATACGACCATTTCAAAGTAATGTTTTGAAATTTTCCTAACATTGTGAACCTCATGATTTAATCTTGTCGAATGGTCACGTATTTTGGTGAAAAATTCTTTCGAATAAATATTTTGGCAGAAGAGGAATGATTTTCAAAATTGTGATATTTGGGACTCAACATTTTTGAAATATTTCAAACTAGTTATAATTTGATTTTCAAATTTTCTTGTAGGCATTACTCGAAAATAATTTTTTTTTTTGAGTCATTGTATAAACTTCCTCTTCCAACAAAGGACAGTATTTACAAGTTTTGAGCACAACGTGACTTGGCTTTTGTTTCAAAAATTTTTTTCAAAGCATACGCATAATGATCATCCTAGACGAAGGATTGGAAGTTGATTTCAGAAAAATTTCGTGCTTTACGATATTGTCGTTATTCTAAGGATGCTAATTAAACCTTATGTTGATAATTGTGGTATACCGTACAACCGACTATGTGATAACAATAAACGGTACTATCTGCATTAGCATGACGAGCCTTGGCGGGCGTAGACATGATAATGGAAGCGGAAGCGGTGAGGTTGTTCGTACGACAACGATTCATGTTACGGTGAAGGAATATCAAGATCAGACGATAACCTATGAAACCTCCTCGGTGACCGAGCCAACAAGCGGAGAAAAGAGACCGAGGACATCTGGAAAAATTTTGGGTGGTGACGAGACTAAGGTTCTCAAACCCCCACGCCGTTCGAATGCGTCGTCTTCGCGGTCGAGAATGAGCATTGGGAATCCCCAACCAGCATCGGTGACTCCCGGTAAGAAGAGAGTGTGCTTCAACTGCAACCGTACGGGACACATCCGTGTAAACTGTCCCTCCCCACTCTTGACTTGTCATCGGTGCGGGTGTGAAGGCCATCGGGAGAAACATTATGAGATAATTTCTGAATTGGCAAAGAATGCTACTCTGTTGGTGAGAAGAGCAAGTGGCCGGAGAATGTCCCGAAACCTTATGTCTTCTGCTGAAGAGCCTATCATAGGTGAATGAAGATTTTGTGCTGTGTTCTAGTCGTTGCTGTTTCCAACAATTGTGACTTTGATCGTTTTTCATTTTAATTGCTTTTCGTTTCCAACTCCTGCTGTTTTAAGTTTCGGGGCTGACATGTCTTCTTAGTACGGGGACACGTAGTACCCGTGCTCTTCTTAGTATATTCGGTGTTGGGAGACTTTCATTGTTGATGATTCATCTGTGATCCTCTTGACAATTTCAAACTACCATGTTCTACTGAACCTACCATCATTCGAACGAATTTCAGAACCGATTTGTTAGACTCCGTGAATTATTGTGGTCTATTCACATCTGAACTTAATCTTTGCAGAATTTTGTTCGAAACTATTTGTTCCCATTCGTGCGATTAATATTTCCAATGTGTTATGAACTTGAATACGGTGGGTCGAGCTCGACACGCGATTTTAGTACATCTGAGCCGTTTGTGAATTTCCTTAATTCCGTGAGCTTCTACTTCTCCGCTCTAATTTCTCATGTTCACGTGTAATTTATCGCCTCAATTGACGTGCCTGATACTTCCTAGGTCCAATCATTATATTTTTTAGAACCTTGCTTTCGCGCATCACTCGTGATGTTTTGGGGCTGAACAAGCAGTTATTTTTTCCTTGGGTGTTCCACCACTCTACTTTAAGTATTGGGACGAAACTTCTTTTAAGAGGGATAGTATGTAATATCCGGATAAATTGTTGGGTATTTTCGTCCGTAGTTGAACCCTGTATTACCTGAATTGGTGTTATCAATAATCGAAGTATGATCATTTCCGTATTCGCATCCTCATACATGATAATATAAACTTTTAATCCTTCACATGCAACTACGTCGTAACACACGCTAACAGGTAAGCGTAACGTACGTTACGAACTGGAGATAGCGTACACTACGAGCTAGACGTAGCGTACGTAAGGAGGTCAATAATTGAACAGGCTGGCTAGCACATGGACGACTGGTGGTGGGGCTCGGAAAGATTCCCGCGGATGAACCTGGACAGTTTTGGGGTCAACGGGTGTTAACGTACGCTAAGGTTTGTAACTAGCGTACGCTAATGTGTGTAGCTTACATACGTAATACATAGGGTGTAACGTACGTAAAGCTAGTACAAAGCGAGACAGTAAGCTATCAGTGAACGATAGCGTACGCTAAGATCGAATGGTAGCGTGCGCTAAGTCGATTACGTACGTAAATGGCTAAGGTTAACATACGTAAAGCTCAAGATATTATATATATGGACAACATCCCATTTCATTTCACTTTGTCCCTTTCACTTGTACTTCGTTTTCCTTCATTTCTAGAGAGTCTCCAGCCCTCTAAAACACCTATAGATCACATAAACTCGATCATCTAAGTTACAAAACATCTTGGATTGACATTCAAGCAATCGGAGTTGGATGCTACCTCTTGTCTCTGCGTTTCTTTCATATTAAGGTATGTTAATGCTACCTCAACCTTGAATACATGTTCTTAAGGATGTTATGAACATACCACCGGGATTATTAAGCTCCATAGATGATTTTTATCCGAACACCATGTTTTTAGAAGTTGGAATGTTCATGCTTTAGTTACCCGAGTTAAGAACATTATTGTTCGATTCTTGTTATGATGATCAAGTAAGGTAAGTTTTGTGAGATTAATAAACCATATTGTATGGTGTTTCCATAATGATCATAGACCTAATGTTGATAACAACCTCAGATTTTCCGAACTACCTTTGAGGATCTATAATCGAGTTTTGGAGTAAGTCTTATGATGGGAGGATTAACCGGGAATTCGTAGACATCTACACCATAGGATCATTCTGATTCACATGAGTATTATATGTGTGAATATAACGTACGTTAAGCTCTATGCATTACGTACGTTATACCCTCAGGCAAGGCAATAAATGCAGGCGAGGAGAAGCATCAATGCATGCTTAGCGTGCGCTAATCCTTGTAGCTTACGTGCGCTAATGTGCAGACGTAACGTACGTTACGTATGTGTGTAACGTACGTTACGAATAGAACAGTTAGGGTTCGGCCATATTTTTATGCTTTTCCTCGTGTGATTGATTGTTTATTTAATGATAGGATATTAAGGACGAACTTCCTACGATAATCCAGTGTTGAGCCTTTCCGATCGTCGTTTCTTTTGGAGTTCCGGATTGTTCCAATCAACTGTATTTCCGGAGTATTTGCGAGACATTACCAAGGCAAGTACCTTGATATACGAATTATAATTACGTGAAATCATTGTTGCTGAAGTGTATGAATCATGTTTTGAATATCTCTCTATATATATATATAGATATATGCGGATATATGTATAGATATATGTATATGTATATAAATATACATATGGAGATGAATGTTGAGTGATTCATACCAATATTAGTCGACGTACTCAACTTAGACTAAAGTACGAATAGTATTTATAGAGGTAATATGGTAATGTTTGTATTTTCGGTTGAATTACGATATAAGGATATTTATGTAGTATTGATTGGTAGTGTTGAAGGCTTAATGTATTAAGTCTTGATGCATAACGGGTGAGTTATTGTTTATTTTGCGTAGTTACGTACTGGCGAATAAATTATGTGAATTGATGAAATGATTTGATAATTGTTGCAACGTTTGACTGTGTGCCTGGTATTTGTAATAACGTGAATACTTGTTATGAGAGACGTCATATCCGGGTGCCTCTGAGAGCGGGGCGTGCACTCCGGCCTGGTGTACGCTGCAATGAGCGGCTCCATATGATTGGTGAACACAGGTGTTACTTAATGCGCGAGCAAGGGGCGGCTCCTATGGGAGTGAACGCCGGCGTGGTGACATGTGCAATGGGCGGCCAATAGAGTGGAGTGAACGCCGGTACATAGGTGTGCAAGGGAGACGCCTGACAGGCTTATTGGTAACGGATATTTGAGTGATGGCTAAGACCCCGTTACCAAATGATTTTCGAAATTTAAATCTTTGCAACTTGCTTTAAATGTTGGTCTTGATGTAGACCGCGATTCGTGTTTTCTGGAGTTCGTTCCAACTTGTTTTAAATGTTGGTATCAGGGTTAATTAACCAAGGATATTTGACGAGATCTCCGAGGGTTAATTAATCAGGGGTCTTGAGCAGGTTTTGTCGATTGAGAGGTTGTGCCTTTGATTGTACTGTGTTGATTATTCTGTGTATTGGGTCGAGGACCCCGTGAGATGTTGAGATTTGATCTCGTGATGATATTATTTGGATTGGGCCGAGAACCCCGTGAGATGTTGTAATGATTCGCTTGTGATAGTGCTTTATCCTTTGGGTCGAGGACCCCGAATAACGTTGTAATGGTTTTCTTGCAAATTGTTTTCCACATGTTGGGTCAAGGACCCGAGAGCCTTTGAAGTATTTTCTAAAGTATTTCCATTTGATTTTCAAAACCCCAAGATGGCCCGAGTCAGTATTAATGTTTTCTAACTTTCTTATCAAAATACTTTTCCTTTTATATAAAGGGATTTTTCTGACTCCTTGGGCTCGTTTAAAGTTTCATTGGTGTTATGTTCTGTAAGGAGAATATGACAATGTGATTATCTTTCACCTTGTGTATGTAATGTTATTCTGTGTTGACCATTTAAATGTGTGGTTTGTGTTAAGGTTTCACGACTATTGAGTTTTGTGTTGTTATTATTCGTATATCTTGTATATTATGTACTTGCACTAGCAAAATTCTAGTTTGCTAACCCCCGAGTTTTCGGGGGGTGGGTGCCTGTTATGCGCTCAGGTTTTGACAGCTCGGGAGCAGTCACAGGATTGGATGGGAAGGAGATGGAGGACAAATGATACTAATCACACCAGAGTCAGAGTCTTTTCTTTTGTTTCATTTTGATCGGTATTTCTTTATCGTTCGAGTATTCACCCTTGCATGGGTGTAGTTTCATTTATTAAATTGAGTTGTCATTCTTCTCCGTGTTCAAGTTTATTTTTGTCATTGAGATGTAAAGTTCATTTGTTTCTGAATTGTTTAATGACCTTGTCGGTCTGCGTTGTATTTAGATTGGCCCCGGTCGGTCAATCATTTTTGTAGTCTAGTAGAGTTTAGCCTTGTAGATCCTTGTATGAAGGGCCTACGGCGTGTAACATTTCCGGATGTATTCTGGGGGTGTTACAAGGATATTACATTCGTAAGCCGCCAGGAGGAGTTGCTTCCCCTAGTTTGGCAGATACACGGGTGGCATGTCCAGTCCCCCTTCCCCCGTGAGGTTTGTAAGCATTTATTGACCTCTTGTGAATTCTATACTTTCCTATTGGTTAGCATATCATTTAATTTAAGTTTGGGGGAGAGGTTGTGGGTCAAAAATACTCTGTGTTGTTTTTGCATTGCATGTAGTTTGCATCTTAGGTTTATTACTTTACATATTTTGGTTTGTTTGGTTTGCCTTGTTTTTGTTGTATTTTTATGTTTTTATTTTGTTTTTTAGGAAAAGAACTCGACAAATGAACTCTCGTCTTACTTGTCTTGGGGGTTTTTGAGGTGCTCCTTTGATGTGTAAGTTGACATGTGTTTGTCGAGCGAATAATTTTAGACAATGGATAGGTTGTGAAATTGTTTAAATGGTTTGATATCTTGGAAATATGAACAAATATTAACTTGTGAGCATTTGAGCCTTTGTACATCATTGAATATGCAAGTTTTATTGTGAGTGTTCCATTCGTGTTGTAAGACCTAGAACTTGCTTTGCTACCTTATTTGAAATCACAAGTTTGTGAAAATTAGTGAAAATATTTCTAGGCGGTTTTTGATTTAGCCCTTGAATCTTTTTTGCTCACCCATTAATTGTTAATTTTTGAGTTAGCCTACTTGAGCCTAAAGCATATTTTGTTTTTAACCACATATTGAGTTTTTCGTTCCTTTATATCATTTTTTCCTATACTTGAGCTTGTTAGAATTAATTGATGGAAAGATGAGTTAAAAATGAGTGGTGGCAATTGGGAAAGATTGTTTCACTTTTAAGTTGGGGTTGGCTCATGTGCTAGATCAAAATATAAGTTTGATGAAAAAAAGTTAGAAGAAATGTTAGAAGAAAATTAGGTTGTCTATTAAATTAAGGGTCATACCGGGACTACCCAGAGAATTTGCCCAGATAATCGGATAGTAGCAAAAAGAGCTGGGGAATAGGGCTGGAGTAGTTGGTTGTCAATTTGTGTGTACGATGTGCTCTTGTGATTTTAAAGTTACAAGAGAATTATAGATGTGTATTCAACTTTAATGTCTAAATCGTGCTTATTGTAGGTGAAGTGATTGTACATTTTTTTTCAAGTCTAAATTTCTCAAATCAAGTCACTTTAGAAATATTTATCCTACCCCGACCTAAGAGCCTACATCACAACCAAATAAGACCTTTCTGATTCACGACACTACATGCACAAATATTGGTAGAGTTGGTAAACTATAGACAAGCTTATGGTAGTATTTATTTTATTGAGTGATATTTTGAGAGTATACACTTCTTTCTATACTCTTTTGAGAGTAAGCGATACATTTGACCGGTGAGGTTCATATTTTTCAACTATTGGCCGTGATGTCAAGGAAGCATCCTTGAGATTTGAAAATTTTTGTAGAATTCGTCTTATTTATTACTTGATGCGCACTAAAAAATTTTATTTACAATTATACCTTGAGATGAGTTGAGATTTGAGTAGTCCTGAAAATTTTGGGTATAGATGCATTGCTCGGGATGATCAACGTTTAAGTTTTGGTGGCATTTATTAGCATGTAATTTTGCACATATCTAAGTATTTTTCTCGAGCTTAAATATATCCAATTATGTATGGTTGAGCTATATTTTTAAACTTCCACAAGTATACGAGCTTTCGTAGAATAGTGATAAGTAAGGTCGTGTTTTTACATGAATTAATTGAACTATTATATCAAAAAATAGATTGTAGTCTTTTCAATTTTATCTAGATCGAAAATTGGGTTTAATATTTAGTTATATTATGAGAATGGAAAAATAAAAGTAATTATATTTCAGCAAGTGAGATTGTTTGCAATACAATTTGTCGAGTTTAATGAAAATATTCCAAGACTATGGTTCCTATCAATTGCTAAGTTTTCTTCGATGAATTTTTATTGAAGTTCTTTACTTGTTTTTCCTATAAAATGATCACTAAACTTGTTTAGAGTTTCTGTCAACATCACATAAACGTGTAGATTAACTTGCACAATTTGAGGCCTCCATCTAATATATACAAATCAACTCCGTAAAATCCTAGATTAATCTTTTCACAACCTATTACCGATTTTTCAATCTCGTAACTAAATTGTGTCAAATAATGGAGGCCTGATATTACCCTCATCTATCGGATTATGAGTAATAAGAATTAAGCATGTAAAAACATTGATCATTTATTAAAACATGAAATAAAAGTAACTATTTGAATAAGGAATTCAAGAAGATCAGTCAATATCAATAAATCATCAAAAACCCATTGCAATTAATAAATCCCGAGTCTTGGAATAAAATTAATTAGCTAGAGATGATAATCACAAAATATTTAGACATAATTGTAATCAACATGTTAAACAATATGAAAGAAAGTAAGAAAGATGGGAATAAAGAATAAAACTCGGATTTTGAATTGAGTCTCGTTATCCCTCTTGTTCTTCGTTAATAAATTGCCGATTTTTCATCATCGTCATCAACCGGGATAGCTTCTTCATTTCGTGACATATTCTTAGATTTTAAATCTATAGACTTTTCCTTCGGTTTCGGCTTCGTGTTCCGTGATTTAAGGACAATCTCGTAATTTATTATCAAACCAACAAGCTAAAATCAAGAGTATTGAGATCTTTAGATTCCATAATTATTGTAACCGTGTCGTCCCATTCGCGGGTAGTGATCGTAATATTTTGTTGACCTTTTCACTACTCGATATGGGTTTTCTGAAGCATGCTAGCCCATTTGTAATAACCGAAAATCGGTATAGCAAATTTATGATGGACTCTTCGTCTTTCATCATGAAAAGATCGTAGTCGTGGATAAGCATATTTATCTTCGTCTCCTTGACCTCATCTTGGAGTTTTTTCCTCCATTTTGCACTCTTCTCTGCACTCTCACCTCAAAAATGGTTGAATCCCTATTTGGAGGATCTAATCATGTATTTATAGGTGGTTAAGAATGTCCAAAACATATAAGAAACCAAAATGTCAATAGCTGGTCCGTCATCAGACACAACCGTGTCAAAATATGACATGGCCGTGTCGTACTCCGTAAAAGAATATCTGGACTGTGATACATCCAGGCACACGATCATGTCGTCGACTGTCTCACGTGTTCAGCAGGTCCTGGGCACACCCGGGTGTGTCTCAGGCTATGGATGTCGAACACGTTCGCGTTTGTGCCCATGTCAGGGACTCCTCTACCATTTTTTCCCTTTTCCGCCAGCTTCACATGCTCATGTCTTGTTTTGGTGGTGTCTGGACTCGGGACATCTTACTTGGTGCCAATTGGACTTAAAATACCTCAATATAACCTGAAATCACATAAAAACACCAAAGCGTAATCGAGCTCAATAAAATTGAGAACTAATGAATAACGGTGTAACTATAACATTGATCTCCAAAGCGCATAATTGTCCCTACATCCTCTGAACCTAGACATAGATACCTATCCAATCAAGTCCTGACGGATCCTCAATTGCGGCATAAGTACCTCCACTATCTAAAACTAATATCAGTTTATGACTCAGTGTATCAGCCACGATGTTCGCCTTACACGGGTGGTAGAGAATCTCAAGTTCACAATCCTTGGTTAATTCCAATCACATACTCTGCCTCATATTCAGCCCCTTCTGGGTGAAAATATATTTTACGCTCTTATGGTTAATATAGATTTTACACGAAGAACCATAAAGATAATGCCTCGAGATCTTTAAGGCAAAAATGGTATATGCCAATTCTAAATCGTGGGTAGGATAATTCGCTTTATAAGGCTTCAACTGTAATATACTGAATTTTCGGTATAAATTTTTTGCGTTATTCTATCTGAAATATATCGGATAACATGGTGTCTATACATTCTAGATAAAATCACTTGAGAACTGAGATAGTTGTATTTGTATGATTGACGTAATTGGTCGATAATTATATTTGAGGATATCGTGTATCAGGTTGTATTGATTTTGATATCTGATATATTGTATGAGAATATTTTTGGGACGAGTATGCGTATACGGTATGCTGAGACGACAGGCAGGAGTTACGTACATTAAGATGCAATTATAACGTACGTTATGTAGCATATGGTACGTACGTTATGAGAGGAATCAGACATTGTTAGGAATACTTTTTAGATTTAGATGATGTCATCTTTTCAAATGTATGTTTTAAATTACTTGGCAAAATTTAAGGAAGAACTAGATGAGTATCTTCCATAGGCCAAATTATGATAAGTTAGATACTTGGCAAAATGTAAAGAAGAACCAAATGTGTATCTTCTATAGGCTACATAAGTTAGGCTTGAAAATCGGCTAAGTACATATCAGCCGAGTCTTGGTCAACTCACCTATTCAGATAAGGTTGACCACAGACGAGTCATATCAGGCAACCTATCAGAGAAGTTCTGGTCAAACAATTTAATCAGCGAAGTTGGACCAGACTGCAGTCAAGAAGGGAAGTCAAGTCATCTGTAGTCTGACCATCAGACCAGTCAAGTTCAAATCAGGTCAGAAGACTACAGACAAGTCGGCACATCAGAGAAGTCGACACCAGAGAAGGTTGAATGCACATCAGACTAGTTGACCACAGAGAGGTCAGCCAAGTAATCAGCCAAGTACTCCAGTCCATGTCAGCATGCATTGAATAGTCAAGATTTACGGAAAGTCACATGCGGGCGATTAAAGACAGATTGGAGAGATTGCCAAAAAGGATATGAATTAAGTAATTCATCCAGACCTACCATTGGAGACTTTAATCTTATTATATTCAAAAGATTCGGCGCTATCACATGGAAGTCTTCACAACGGTCGGAATTGGATTAAAATATGGGAATCCAGTCTTGCAACGTTCAGAAAGATAAACAAAGAAGTCTATTTCTCCAACGGACGGATTTGTTACAGATCGGCAACGGCTATGAAGAAATGCTCAAGGATCGACGCCTATATATATCTGAAGATTTGAAGTTGAGCAGTACGATGCGAATAATACTTACAAGCAATCAAAGCAAACAAAGCAATCAAGCGAACAATAGCATCGTGAAAGAGCAAGAGTTCTAAAGTTCTTATTTGAAGAAGCTCTTAGCTGGAGAAGACAATCACTCTTGTCTTTAAAATCTGAGTTCGGGGTACTTCACTGGTTGAAGTTGAGAGACTGTAAAGGCATCTAAGGATCGTAGATCAAGAGGTGCAAGGCAGTCAAAGGGAGTTGCAACGGCAAGGAATTCCACTGGTTGGAAGCTGTTGTAATTAGTTGAATCACTGTAATATTTATCACTGGTTGAAAATTATAGTGAATTCATCTCCAACTGGTTTGGAGAAAAGTGGATTAGTAGAGGATTACCCCACTCCTAAGACCACTATAATTACCTCCTTGTTTTACTGCTTTCATTATCATACTTACCTGTTGCATACATACTTAACTGTTCCATTGACTATTTCTGTATTCATCATCAGCTGATTTCCGCACTTACATAGACGACTCTAAGTGTAAAGCCCCAAAAATTTTCGTCTAATTTCAAAATTTCCTTATACTTTGTAATAATTCATTTTTTTAAACCTTAACCTATATACTATATGGTATAATTAAATTAAGAAATTAGTAACCTAAGTCTATGTTTAAATTGAATAATTGTACACCAAAGAAACCTTCATATATGTTAATCCATCACGTTCCAAATCAAGGTTAATAACCGAAAATTGTCATTAAACTCCATAATTTCGGCCACTACTCACTCTACCTCATAACCGATCCATTATACACAATCAAACACAATTAAGACCATTTACTACCTTCCTTATATGAAGCCTACTCCTCTTTCTTAATAACGTGAATTCTGTCCCTCTTCTCCATTCCTATCAATCGGCCAAAACACAAACACACACATACAAGGCTGCTGCGATTTTCTTCTCTATCAAATATCAAAGTTGCTGCTGTTCGTGACCCTTAAAAAGTGTTGCTGAAGTCGTGTAATCATGAATCCTTGGAGCTTGTTGTTTGGATCATGATTAGGGTTTGAGTCGTGAGGGTTTCGTTCTTGTTCTCTCCTTTATTCGATTCATCATAAGGTATCTCTAATCGATCTTGTATCTCTTTTCTATTCGACACATGATTTCATGTATAATCCGAATATATAAACTTGAAATCTAATTCCTATACATACTAAACAAAAATATGATTTGTTCTATTCGAATTATATGTTAAGACGTATATAGAAGATCACATAAAATCATAACGATATTGGATGTTTCGATATGTAAATATCAAACCAAATCAACTCATGTTTCTGATCTGATTTTCTGTGTTATGTGTGTGTCGTGTGTATGATCATCAAAGGCTGGAAATATGTGGGTTAATATATGAATTAAACCAGGTCTTGTGATATATATAGGTCTCGTGTGCGTTTGTGTAGGTAAAACATGTTAAAATGGTCTAAAACAGTTTTCTGCAGGAGACAGTTTTGAAAAGCTGATTATGTGTGCATTGTAGCTCGAGTTTCCTAAGGATTTAATTCTTTACTTTTGCATAACAACTTAGTTTAATGTCTTATTTAAGTTTTCCAATTGGTTTGAAGGGAATTGGAGTTGAATTGGTCATGCTTTTGAATTTTACGGGATCATATGTCAAAATCTGAGTTTTAACAATTTAAATTCAGTCTGGTTTTACGATTTTTCATTGGAAAACTATAAGGATTTATGACTTGAAAATCTACAGGAGTTATATTTCACATGTCATCTAAGTTCTGGAATTTTTGTGGATTTTTACAAAGTGTTTTGATATGCCTTTGTAATGAATAACTTCTGGGTGTTTCAGCAGTTTACTTTCTGGACAGTCGTATAAAGAGTGATTTTATTGTGTATTTGTGCTAATGAATAAAATCTGAGAAAATTCCAGTAGACTCCTAAGACGTATATGATTCAGTGGTAATTTTGATGAATTTTTACTTTAACATATGGTGTGTTATTAAAGTTCATAAAATGAAGGCTAAAACATAGTAAAACCAGAATTTGTTAGAAGATTAAGATTGTTGTGATTTTAATACCATTTAATATACTTGAACCCTAAAATGCATTTGAACATTAATTATGATACAATTGGTCATATGTTAACCTAATTCCAATAACGAAACTCTAATCACATTAATAAATGGTGTTAAGTAATTAAGAACCCGTTATGACATTATGAGCTAATAAGCATAAAATGAACCTAATTTGTGTAGATTCGCTGAAGAAGGAGTAAACTCTAATATTTATATCTTCTGACGTGTTTTACATTTTGCGGTTGGAGGTACGGATATTCTTGATACCCCTTTCTCTCTACCATTGTATCGGTTGTTTCGTTTGTTTTGATATTCGTACGGATATTCTTGATACCCCCTTCTCTCTACCATTATATCGGTTGTTTCGTTTGTTTTGATATTCGTACCGATACTCTTGAACCTTTGATATGATACATTTGATATGAACCTTTGATATGTACTTTCATATGATATGCCATTTGAACCTTTCAGTTTGATACCCGAGCCAAGTTCGTTTCCTAGCCATGAAGGTAACATGGCCGTGTCATTGATGCACCAATGGCATGACTCTAGTGTGGTTGAGTGATGTTCCACACCGTCCCATTTTGATATGATATGTGCACTTTACATTTGTTATGGCCAATATGATTTGTTCGGGGGCGTATGGATGCATCATAGGTTCGATTCGTATTTGATTGGATATGATATGATATGTTCGGTGATTGATGCTTGTGTGCAATACACGTCTTTCACATGTTCGGGAGTTAGCTACTTCATGGTTACTACGATATTTGATTTGATTTATGTTCGAGCTCGTGGTAGATTACTGACCCTTCCTTACTTTTGATATCCATTTGTTTATACTTCATTCCTTTCCCAATGCACCGTACTTTATATGTTCGTTTCTTATCTTTTGGTTTTGTTTATACATGTCTGTTCACTGGGCTTTTTAAGCTCAGCCGCATTTTCCTTTTCCTGCGGCAGGTATCTAAGCTGGGAGCTGGGGTTGCTTTGGGGTTGAGAGTTGAGCTTGCGGAGACTTTACCCTAGTCATCTTAGATTTATTTTGCTATCGTTAGGACATTGTTTAGACTTGGATGATTTGTTATTCATCCCTTTGGAGTATTTCTTTTCGTAGAACTTATGTTTTGGTTTAAGTCATTTCGACATAACTCCTTTTGATTATTTATGTTTAAGATTTCCGCTTGTGTTTATTTATGTATGTCCTGATGTGCCACCATAATGTGATACTTCTACCCTTGTCGGGTTGGGGTGTTACAATTATGGTATCAGAGCTTTAGGTTCGAACTGTAGAACTTAGGCTATGACCTGTGAGGATTTGGGTAGACATTAGGTTTCCTTCTGCGTATTTTCCTTTCATACTTCGTCTTTATTTGACCTTAGAAATCGTTTTGATGATTCAAATCGATTTTGTGTTCCTAACGATCCTGATTTGCGTGAGGCTGTGTTGTCAGAGGCAAATAGTTCCCCATTCACTATCCATCCTAGTTCTACCAAGATGTACATGGATCTTAAGCAACACTTTTGGTGGAACGGCATGAAACAGGATATAGCCTTGTATGTTGCTAGGTGTATGACTTGCCAGCAGGTCAAAATCGAACATCATAGGGCTAGTGGTTTGCTGCAACCGTTAGATATGCCTACTTGGAAGTGAGATGAGATTTCCATGGACTTTGTTACTAGTTTGCCTCTTACTCGGAAAAGACATGATGCAATTTGGGTAGTCGTCGATCGTCTAACCAAATCTGCCCATTTCTTACCTATTCGTATGGATTTTCGTGTTAGTAGATTGGCGGAAATTTTTCAACAGGAGATTGTTAGACTTCATGGTACTCCGACATCTATCATGTCAGACAGAGATCCGCGGTTTACTTCTCGTTTTTGGAAAAGCCTACATAAAGCTTGGGGTACACGTCTTAAGTTTAGCATGGATTTTCATCCACAGACAGATGGTCAGTCAGAAAGGACCATTGAGACTTTAGAAGACATGTTGAGGGCATGTACTTTGGAGTGGATGGGAAGTTGGGACGAATACTTGTGCTTGGTGGAGTTTGCTTATAATAATAGTTGGCATGCTAGCATCAAGGCCGCACCATATGAGCTTTTATATGGGAGGAAATGTAGAGCACCCATTTGTTGGGACGAGGTAGGTGAACGTGTGATCGAGGGTCCGGAACTTATTCAAATCACTAATGAGAAAGTGGCTGTAGCCAAAGAGATGCGGAAAGAGGCTCGCACTCGACAGAAGAGTTATGCTGATAAGCGTCGACGTGACTTGGAGTTTCAGGTTGGGGATCGTGTATTTCTGAAAGTATCTTCGTACAGAGGTGTGAAACGTTTTGGGATCAAAGGGAAGCTTAGTCCTCGATGCATTGGACCGTTCGAAATTCTTGAACGTATTGGGGAGGTTTCTTATCGCTTGGCTCTACCTCCTCAGTTATCACATGTTCATAATGTCTTCCATGTATCTCTTCTGAGGGGATACAATTATCATCCGTTGCATGTGGCATCTTATCCTTTTGATCAGATTCAGCCTGATATGTCTCTTTGTGAGGAACCCGAAGCTATTTTGGATCGACAAGATAGGGTCATGAGAAACAAAGACATTCCATTTGTTAATATTATTTGGAAGAATCACCCAGAGCGTGAAGCAACATGGGAGACCGAGGAATCGATGCGAACAAGTTATCCTCATTTCTTTTCGTAGTCCGGTACGTATCTATTTCGCTTTCAATTCAATTTTCGAGGACGAAAATTTTCTTTTAGAGGGGAAGAGTTGTAAAGCCCCAAAAATTTTCGAATCTCAAATTTTCGTCTAATTTCAAAATTTCCTTATACTTTGTAATAATTCATTTTTTTAAACCTTGACCTATATACTATATGGTATAATTAAATTAAGAAATTAGTAACCTAAGTCTATGTTTAAATTGAATAATTTTACACCAAATAAACCTTCATATATGTTAATCCATCACGTTCCAAATCAAGGTTAATAACCGAAAATTGTCATTAAACTCCATAATTTCGGCCACTACTCACTCTACCTCATAACCGATCCATTATACACAATCAAACACAATTAAAACCATTTACTACCTTCCTTATATGCAGCCTACTCCTCTTCCTTAATAACGTGAATTCTGTCCCTCTTCTCCATTCCTATCAATCGGCCAAAACACAAACACACACATACAAGACTGCTGCGATTTTTTTCTCTATCAAAGATCAAAGTTGCTGCTGTTCGTGACCCTTAAAAAGTGTTGCTGAAGTCGTGTAATCGTGAATCCTTGGACCTTGTTGTTTGGATCTTGATTAGGGTTTGAGTCGTGAGGGTTTCATTCTTGTTCTCTCCTTTATTCGATTCATCATAAGGTATCTCTAATCGATCTTGTATCTCTTTTCTATTCGATACATGATTTCATGTATAATCCGAATATATAAACTTGAAACCTAATTCGTATACATACTAAACAAAAATCTGATCTGTTCTATTCAAATTATATGTTAAGACGTATATAGAAGATCACATAAAATCATAACGGTATTAGATGTTTCGATATGTAAATATCAAACCAAATCAACTCATGTTTCTGATCTGATTTTCTGTGTTATGTGTGTGTCGTGTGTATGATCATCAAAGGCTGGAAACATGTGGGTTAATATATGAATTAAACCAGGTCTTGTGATATATATAGGTCTCATGTGCGTTTGTATAGGTAAAACATGTTAAAATGGTCTAAAACAGTTTTCTGCAGGAGACAGTTTTGAAAAGCTGATTATGTGTGCATTGTAGCTCGAGTTTCACAAGGATTTAATTCTGTATTTTGCATAAAAACTTAGTTTAATGTCTTATTTAAGTTTTCCAATTGGTTTGAAGGGAATTGGAGTTGAATTGGTCATGCTTTTGAATTTTACGGGATCATATGTCAAAATCTGAGTTTTAAGAATTTAAATTCAGTCTAGTTTTACGATTTTTCATTGGAAAACTATACAGAGTTATGAATTTCAAATTTACAGGAGTTTTATTTCATATGTTATATAAGTTCTGGAATATTTGTGGATTTTTCAAAGTGTTTTGATATGCCTTTGTAATGAATAACTTCTGGGTGTTTCAGCAGTTTACTTTATGGACAGTCGTGTAAAGAGTGATTTTATTGTGTATTTGTACTAATGAATAAAATCTGAGAAAATTCCAGTAGACTCATAAGACATATATGCTTCAGTGGTAATTTTGATGAATTTTTATTTTGACATTTGGTGTGGTATTAAAGTTCATAAAATGAAGGCTAAAACATAGTAAAACCAGAATTTGTTAGAAGATTAAGATTGTTGTGATTTTAATACCATTTAATATACTTGAACCCTAAAATGCATTTGAACATTAATTATGATACAATTGGTCATATGTTAACCTAATTCCAATAACGAAACTCTAATCACATTAATAAATGGTGTTAAGTAATTAAGAACCCGTTATGACATTATGAGCTAATAAGCATAAAATGAACCTAATTTGTGTAGATTCGCTGAAGAAGGAGTAAACTCTAATCTTTATATCTTATGACGTGTTTTGCATTTTGCGTTTGGAGGTACGGATATTCTTGATACCCCTTTCTCTCTACCATTATATCGGTTGTTTCGTTTGTTTTGATATTCGTACGGATATTCTTGATACCCCCTTCTCTCTACCATTATATCGGTTGTTTCGTTTGTTTTGATATTCGTACGGATACTCTTGAACCTTTGATATGAACCTTTGATATGTACTTTCATACGATATGCCATTTGAACCCTTCAGTTTGATACCCGAGCCAAGTTCGTTTCCTAGCCATGAAGGTAACATGGCCGTGTCATTGATGCACCAATGGCATGACTCTAGTGTGGTTGAGTGATGTTCCACACCGTCCCATTTTGATATGATATGTGCACTTTACATTTGTTATGGCCAATATGATTTGTTCGGGGGCGTATGGATGCATCATAGGTTCGATTCGTATTTGATTGGATATGATATGATATGTTCGGTGATTGATGCTTGTGTGCAATACACGTATTTCACATGTTCGGGAGTTAGCTACTTCATGGTTACTACGATATTTGATTTGATTTATGTTCGAGCTCGTGGTAGATTACTGACCCTTCCTTACTTTTAATATCCATTTGTTTATACTTCATTCCTTTCCCAATGCACCGTACTTTATATGTTCGTTCCTTATCTTTTGGTTTTGTTTATACATGTCTGTTCACTGGGCTTTTTAAGCTCAGCCGCATTTTCCTTTTCCTGCGGCAGGTATCTAATCTGCGAGCTCGGGTTGCTGTGGGGTTGAGAGTTGAGCTTGCGGATACTTTACCCTAGTCATCTTAGATTTATTTTGCTATCGTTAGGACATTGTTTAGACTTGGATGATTTGTTATTCATCCCTTTGGAGTATTTCTTTTCGTTGAACTTATGTTTTGGTTTATGTCATTTCGACTTAACTCCTTTTGATTATTTATGTTTAAGATTTCCGCTTGCGTTTATTTATGTATGTCCTGATGTGCCACCATAATGTGATACTTCTACCCTTGTCGGGTTGGGGTGTTACAATTATGGTATCATAGCTTTAGGTTCGACCTGTAGAACTTAGGCTATGACCTGTGAGGATTTGGGTAGACATTAGGTTTCCTTCTGCGTATTTTCCTTTCATACTTCGTCTTTATTTGACCTTACAAATCGTTTTGATGATTCAAATCGATTTTGTGTTCCTAACGATCCTGATTTGCGTGAGGCTGTGTTGTCAGAGGCCCATATTTCCCCATTCACTATCCATCCTGGTTCTACCAAGATGTACAGGGATCTTAAGCAACACTTTTGGTGGAACGGCATGAAACAGGATATAGCCTTGTATGTTGCTAGGTGTATGACTTGCCAGCAGGTCAAAATCGAACATCAGAGGGCTAGTGGTTTGCTGCAACAGTTAGATATCCCTACTTGGAAGTGAGATGAGATTTCCATGGACTTTGTTACTAGTTTGCCTCTTACTCGGAAAAGACATGATGCAATTTGGGTAGTCGTCGATCGTCTAACCAAATCTGCCCATTTCTTACCTATTCGTATGGATTTTCGTGTTAGTAGATTGCCGGAAATTTTTCAACAAGAGATTGTTAGACTTCATGGTACTCCGACATCTATCGTGTCAGACAGAGATCCGCGGTTTACTTCTCGTTTTTGGAAAAGCCTACATAAAGCTTGGGGTACACGTCTTAAGTTTAGCATGGCTTTTCATCCACAGACAGATGGTCAGTCAGAAAGGACCATTCAGACTTTAGAAGACATGTACTTTGGAGTGGACGGGAAGTTGGGACGAATACTTGTGCTTGGTGGAGTTTGCTTATAATAATAGTTGGCATGCTAGCATCAAGGCAGCACCGTATGAGCTTTTATATGGGAGGAAATGTAGAGCACCCATTTGTTGGGACGAGGTAGGTGAACGTGTGATCGAGGGTCCGGAACTTATTCAAATCACTAATGAGAAAGTGGCAGTAGCCAAAGAGAAGCTGAAAGAGGCTCGCACTCGACAGAAGAGTTATGCTGATAAGCATCGACGTGACTTGGAGTTTCAGGTTGGGGATCGTGTATTTCTGAAAGTATCGTCGTTCAGAGGTGTGAAATGTTTTGGGATCAAAGGGAAGCTTAGTCCTCGATTCATTGGACCGTTCGAAATTCTTGAACGTATTAGGGAGGTTTCTTATCGCTTGGCTCTACCTCCTCAGTTATCACATGTTCATAATGTCTTCCATGTATCTCTTCTGAGGGGATACAATTATCATCCGTTGCATGTGGCATCTTATCCTTTTGATCAGATTCAGCCTGATATGTCTCTTTCTGAGGAACCCGAAGCTATTTTAGATCGACAAGATAGGGTCATGAGAAACAAAGTCATTCCATTTGTTAATATTATTTGGAAGAATCACCCAGAGCGTGAAGCAACATGGGAGACCGAGGAATCGATGCGAACAAGTTATCCTCATTTCTTTTCGTAGTCCGGTACGTATATATTTCGCTTTCAATTCAATTTTCGAGGACGAAAATTTTCTTTTAGAGGGGAAGAGTTGTAAAGCCCCAAAAATTTTCGAATCTCAAATTTTCATCTAATTTCAAAATTTCCTTATACTTTGTAATAATTCATTTTTTTAAACCTTAAGCTATATACTATATGGTATAATTAAATTAAGAAATTAGTAACCTAAGTCTATGTTTAAATTGAATAATTGTACACCAAAGAAACCTTCATATATGTTAATCCATCACGTTCCAAATCAAGGTTAATAACCGAAAATTGTCATTAAACTCCATAATTTCGGCCACTACTCACTCTACCTCATAACCGATCCATTATACACAATCAAACACAATTAAGACCATTTACTACCTTCCTTATATGAAGCCTACTCCTCTTCCTTAATAACGTGAATTCTGTCCCTCTTCTCCATTCCTATCAATCGGCCAAAACACAAACACACACATACAAGGCTGCTGCGATTTTCTTCTCTATCAAATATCAAAGTTGCTCCTGTTCGTGACCCTTAAAAAGTGTTGCTGAAGTCGTTTAATCGTGAATCCTTGGAGCTTGTTGTTTGGATCGTGATTAGGGTTTGAGTCGTGAGGGTTTCGTTCTTGTTCTCTCCTTTATTCGATTCATAATAAGGTATCTCTAATCGATCTTGTATCTCTTTTCTATTCGACACATGATTTCATGTATAATCCGAATATATAAACTTGAAACCTAATTCGTATACATACTAAACAAAAATCTGATCTGTTCTATTCGAATTATATGTTAAGACGTATATAGAAGAACACATAAAATCATAACGGTATTGGATGTTTCGATATGTAAATATCAAACCAAATCAACTCATGTTTCTGATCTGATTTTCTGTGTTATGTGTGTGTCGTGTGTATGATCATCAAAGGCTGGAAACATGTGGGTTAATATATGAATTAAACCAGGTCTTGTGATATATATAGGTCTCGTGTGCGTTTGTGTAGGTAAAACATGTTAAAATGGTCTAAAACAGTTTTCTGCAGGAGACAGTTTTGAAAAGCTGATTATGTGTGCATTGTAGCTCGAGTTTCATAGGGATTTAATTCTGTAATTTTACATAAAAACTTAGTTTAATGTCTTATTTAAGTTTTTCAATTGGTTTGAAGGGAATTGGAGTTGAATTGGTCATGCTTTTAAATTTTACGGGATCATATGTCAAAATCTGAGTTTTAAGAATTTAAATTCAGTCTGGTTTCACGATTTTTCATTGGAAAACTATAAGGAGTTATGACTTGCAAATTTACAGGAGTTATATTTCACATGTTATCTAAGTTCTGGAATTTTTGTGGATTTTTCCAAAGTGTTTTGATATGCTTTTGTAATGAATAACTTCTGGGTATTTCAGCAGTTTACTTTCTGGATAGTCGTGTAAAGAGTGATTTTATTGTGTAATTTGACTAATGAATAAAATCTGAGAAAATTCCAGTAGACTCCTAAGACATATATGCTTGAGTGGTAATTTTTATGAATTTTTACTTTGACATCTGTTGTGGTATTAAAGTTCATAAAATGAAGGCTAAAACATAGTAAAACCAGAATTTGTTAGAAGATTGAGATTGTTGTGATTTTAATACCATTTAATATACTTGAACCCTAAAATGCATTTGAACATTAATTATGATACAATTGGTCATATGTTAACCTAATTCCAATAACGAAACTCTAATCACATTAATAAATGGTGTTAATAATTAAGAACCCGTTATGACATTATGAGCTAATAAGCATAAAATGAACTTAATTTGTGTAGATTCGCTGAAGAAGGAGTAAATCTAATCTTTATATCTTCTGACGTGTTTTGCATTTTGCGGTTGGAGGTACGGATATTCTTGATACCCCCTTCTCTCTACCATTGTATCAGTTGTTTCGTTTGTTTTGATATCCGTACGGATATTCTTGATATCCCCTTCTCTCTACCATTATATCGGTTGTTTCGTTTGTTTTGATATTCGTACGGATACTCTTGAACCTTTGATATGATACATTTGATATGAACCTTTGATATGTACTTTCATATGATATGCCATTTGAACCCTTCAGTTTGATACCCGAGCCAAGTTCGTTTCCTAGCCATGAAGGTAACATGGTCGTGTCATTGATGCACCAATGGCATGACTCTAGTGTGGTTGAGTGATGTTCCACACCGTCCCATTTTGATATGATATGTGCACTTTACATTTGTTATGGCCAATATGATTTGATTGGATATGATATGATATGTTCGGTGATTGATGTTTGTGTGCAATACACGTCTTTCACATGTTCGGGATTTAGCTACTCCATGGTTACTACGATATTTGATTTGATTTATGTTCGGGCTCGTGGTAGATTACTGACCCTTCCTTACTTTTGATATCCATTTGTTTATACTTCATTCCTTTCCCAATGCACCGTACTTTATATGTTCGTTCCTTATCGTTTGGTTTTGTTTATACATGTCTGTTCACTGGGCTTTTTAAGCTCAGCCACATTTTCCTTTTCCTGCGGCAGGTATCTAAGCTGGGAGCTGGGGTTGCTTTGGGGTTGAGAGTTGAGCTTGCGGAGACTTTACCCTAGTCATCTTAGATTTATTTTGCTATCGTTAGGACATTGTTTAGACTTGGATGATTTGTTATTCATCCCTTTGGAGTATTTCTTTTCGTTGAACTTATGTTTTGGTTTAAGTCATTTCGACTTAACTCCGTTTGATTATTTATGTTTAAGATTTCCGCTTGCGTTTATTTATGTATGTCCTGATGTGCCACCATAATGTGATACTTCTACCCTTGTCGGGTTGGGGTGTTACACTAAGTCATCTACTATCAGCTGAGAAACTCATCCTTTGTGGAAAAGAGTTTCAATAAGTCTATTCACCCCCCCTATAGACTTATTCCTGGACGACTTGTGACCTTTAAGTGGTATCGGATCGGTTGGTTCAATATTTCAAGAATCAGATCCATATATCGAGGATATATTTTAAGCTAATTTTAGAAATGGAACACATGCATTCTAGATTACCTGTTTTTTCAGTTGACGAGTATGATCTTTGGAAGATAAGGATGCAGGCACACTTATCTTCAATCCATACGGTCCCTTCATCTTCGAGAAGGACAACACTCCTGAGGAGATTGCATCCGGGAAGCCAGGGAAGATCCCAAAGAAAAGGACGGAGCTGACCATTGAAGAAAGAAAGCTGGCCAACCTTGACAACCGGGCCAGAGACGTGCTGTACCAAACTCTTGACAAATCAACAATGGTCAAGATCAAGAAATGCAAAAACGCCAAAGAAATCTGGGACACATTAGCATTAATGTGTGAGGAAACCGAGCTGATAAAAGAAAACAAGTTGTCAATTGCTACCCAAAAATTTGACAATTTCAAAATGAAGAATGGCGAATCCATAGACCAAGTGGACACCAGGTTCACTGAAATCATCAATGAGATGGCTCTGAAGGTCTTAAGATCTCTCAATCCTGAATGGAGTATGAAGGCAGTGGCCATGAGAGAATCTAAGGATCTTAACAAAATAAAGATCCAAGAGCTGTTCTCTGATCCAAAGGCTTATGAGTTTGAGCTTCCAAGTTCATCATCAACCGAGCCTGTAGAGAAGGGAATAGCCTTTGCAGCCGAGTCCCCCGGCAAGAGCCTACCTGATGTAAAACCTCCATATCCACTTGATTTTGAAGAAGAAATGGCGTCCATAATGCAAAGATTCAGCAACTTTAGAAAGAATTACTCCAAATACAAAAAGAATTATAAGGAGAACCCCAGGAGAAATCAAAAGGCTGGAAGCTGGAAGGTGAAGTGTTATAATTGCCACAAGACAGGACACATCCAAATTGACTGTCCTGATCTCAAGAAGGACGAGAGCAAGAAGGAGGTGAGTAGAAAAGAAGATCGAAGGAAGGCCCTCATCGGAGAAGACCAAGAGCGAGTTGAATCAAGCAGCGGATTCTTCTTTGATGATGATGAAGAATATAATTGTATGATGGCCAACCTAGGTAATGAAGAGAAAAGGTGGAAGGACTACTACCACATCTCCACAAATTCAAACATTGGAGGTGAAGAATGGTTTGTAGATTCTGGATACTCAAGGCACATGACCGGGAACAAGAAGGTGCTGATGAATTATACCAACGAAAAAGGTGCAGATGTAACATTTGGAGATAGCTCTAGAGGAGAGACCAAAGGTTTTGGAGAGATGCATCGAGAAAACATCACCATATCCAAAGTTCACTATGTCAAAGGACTCAAGTATAATCTCCTGAGCATAAGTCAGTTTTGTGATGAGAAGAATCTAGTAGTCTTCACCATTTGAAAATGCATGGTGATAGATATTCTATCTGGAGAAGTGAAGCTACAAGGATTTAGAACAAGGGATGTCTATATGATAGATTGGAACACAGGAACTCCTAATACCTGTTTTCTATCTAAGACAATAGCTGAGAATGGATGGCTGTGGCACAAGAGACTATGTCATCTGAATTTCAAAGCCATCAACAAAATTAGTTCTCAGAAGCTGGTCAGGGGACTTCCAGAAGAAGTATTCAAGAAGGAAGCTCTTTGTGATGCATGTCAGAAAGGGAAGCAAACAAGAGCATCATTCAAGCCAGTTCAACCTACCACTCTTACAACAAGGATCCTAGATCTACTTCACATGGATCTATTTGGTCCCATCAAGCCAAGGACCTTAAGTGGCAGAAAGCACGCTCTAGTAGTTGTAGATGACTACTCAAGATACACATGGGTTGTTTTTCTCTATAAAAAGAGTGAAACACTAACCAAGTTACCTGAGCTGCTAAGGAGGATCCAGAATGAGAAATCCCTCTCAATCATCATGATCAGATCAGATAGAGGAGGAGAATTTCTCAACAAGGCAATCACTGATTACAGCGATCAGAATGGGATCCAGCATGAAGTCTCTGCAGCCAGGACCCCTCAGCAGAATGGTGTTGCTGAAAGAAGAAACAGAACCTTGAAGGAAGCTGCCAGGTCCATGATTGCAGAAGCAGACCTGCCCAAGAGGTTCTGGGCTGAAGCTATCAACGCAGCATGTCACACTCAGAACATGAGTATGATAGTAGGGAGATATGGCAAAACTCCCTATGAGGTTTGGAATGGCAGAACACCAACTGTTGCATACTTTCATATTTTTGGTTGTAAGTGTTTCATCCACAACAATGGTAAAACCCAACTAAATGCCTTTGATGCTAAAACTGATGATGGTCTCTTTATGGGATATTCACAAAGAAGCAAGGCATATAAAGTTTTTAATAAAAGAACCTTAGTTGTGGAGGAAACACCTCATGTTGTATTTGATGAAACTACTGCTGAGTACAGGAAAAAGGTGGAGCTGATAGAGAATAAGCTCAAATCTGCAACCCTAGAAGAAGTCATTGTCCATGACACAGGAATGGTGGACTCACCTGCAGATCAGCCTGAAGACCCATCTGTAGCTGATGAAGACCCAACTGCAGATCAGACAGGACCACCAAACCTACCTGATCCAGTTGCTGCTGATAAAGACCAATCCGTAGTTGATAAAGACTCATCTGCAGACCAGACCAGATCCCAACCTATAGATGACAAGACGGTAGCTGATCCAGTTGCAGACCAAGGAGATCAGATCCAAGCTGATGCAGAGAGAGAGGAAATCCACCAAAGCAAATCTGGAGGGGGAATAGACCCTGAAGAAGAAGACATTCCTAAGTGGCTCAAAGATCATCCTATCCAACATATCATTGGGAAGCTAACTGATGGAGTCAAGACAAGACAGTCTACTCTACCCGTAGGAATGGCAATGTTTTCATGCTTTATGTCTCAAATAGAACCCAAGACAACAGAGCAAGCCCTGTAAGACTACTATTGGATCAGTGCAATGCAAGAAGAGCTCAATCAGATGGAAAGGAACAATGTTTGGGAACTAACAGATAGACCGGATCATAAAAAGGTTATTGGCACAAAATGGGTGTACAAGAACAAATGCGATGAAGATGGAGCTGTTGTTAGGAATAAAGCCAGACTTGTTGCGAAAGGCTATGCACAATGCGAAGGGATAGATTTTGATGAAACTTATGCACCTGTTTCAAGATTAGAAGCCATCAGACTAATCCTTACATATGCAGCATTCAAAGATTTCATAGTCTACCAGATGGATGTAAAGAGTGCCTTTCTAAATAGAATTCTAGAAGAAGAAGTCTATGTGGAGCAACCCCCTGGATTTGTCAAAGGAGACAAAGTCTACAAGCTTTTGAAGGCTCTATATGGACTTAAGCAAGCCCCAAGAGCATGGTATGAAACATTATCCGTATTTCTTGAGAAGAATGGATTCAGCAAAGGCAAGGTGGACAAGACACTATTCAAAGTGGAGCATGAAGACCACATATTATTAGTCCAAATATATGTAGATGATATCATATTTGTCTCAACCAATCCAGAGCTATGTGAGAAGTACTCAAATCTCATGCAAGGAGAATTTGAGATGAGTATGATGGGCAAGCTTAATTTCTTTCTAGGACTGCAAGTTAAACAGATGGAAAATGGAATTTTCATCAACCAGGCCAAATACACCAGAGATCTAATCAAGAGATTTGGAATGGAATCAGCCAAGTCAGCAAAAATTCCTATGAGCACAAGCACACATCTTGAAGCAGATGAAGAAGGCATATCAGTGGACTCAACCAACTACAGAGGACTCATTGGATCACTTCTTTATCTGACTGCAAGCAGGCCAGACATTTCATATGTTGTAGGAGTATGTGCAAGATTACAGTCTAAACCCAAGCAGTCACACCTGGAAGCAGCTAAGAGAATCATCAAATATCTCAAGTCTACCATTAATGTCGGTTTATGGTATCCTAAAGATGACAACTTTGAGCTATCGGGATATTCAGATGCAGATTTCGCAGGATGCAAGATTAATAGGAAAAGCACTAGTGGAACGTGCCAATTCCTAGGAACCAGACTAATATCTTGGTTTAGCAAGAAGCAGATATCTAACTCTATCTCAACAACAGAGTCAGAGTATCTAGCTGCAGGTAGCTGTTGTGCCCAGATTTTGTGGATCAGACAACAGCTACGGGATTATAATATAATTGCAAATGAAGTCCCAATTTGGTGCGACAACAATAGTGCAATTGCAATCACCGACAATCCGGTATACCAATTGTAGCTCCGATCGACGTCCTGCGGTGGGGAAGACATAGATTGACGGAATGGGGGGCTAGTCATAAGTGCCCCAGAAGACGCTAGCAAGAGCAAGACCAGTGGGGTGCCCAGGATTTATCCACATTGGAACTAACGCGATTCGGCTTACGGGAGTGAAACCGAGGCACTCAAGGACGAAGCACATTGATGTTAAACATCACTTCATTAGAGATCACGTGTTTAATAAGAGAGTCAGAGTTGAAAGAGTCAGCACAGAATATCAGATTGCTGACATTTTCACCAAACCTTTACCAGAAGAAAGGTTTTTGGAGCTGAGCACGGAACTTGGACTACTAGATTGGAAATCTAGTACAGATGAGAAAGCTACCTGAAGACCAGATCATACGAGCAAAGGAAGTTACCTGATCAGACTAGACGAAAAGACGAAGGACAGACTAAGTTGACCACAGGCATCAGAACCTACCTGGAGCAGACAAGGAGAGTTACCTGATGCAGAGCAGTCAAACAGTCAACGGTCAACCAGCTAAGTTTTCTAATTTTGACCGACTACTGAATAATTTATTATTATTTATTTAGACATGGCAATCCCAAGTTCACAATTACACGAGGACAAGCTAGCACGCTTACATGTTCACATGACCCCACTAATTCAAAATTTGAACCGACTTAAAATTAAATTAATATTAAAATCCAAACGTCGCTTCAATTTCTCTTTAAATACGAAGAGGCGTTTCACTTTATCTTCTTCACGCCTACGAACCCTAATTTTCTCAGAGCAAAAACCCATTTTGAATTTTCATACACTCAGAAGAAATTTTTCTTGCAGAAATGGAAGCATACTTTAATGGAGTAAACCTTAAGGCAGTGAAGGACCAGATCATCTTCTCACTGGTCGTCGATTTCAAAGGACTTCTCGAGGCGAACTTAGACAACGGCGTGCGTCACCTCATCAGAGCGATGAAGACGAATGGGATCTACCCATTTTTGGATATCAGCCCTAAACATCTGTTCAAGGAGTCGGTTTTCACTTTTTACTGAGAGGCCCGAGTGCTCGAATCAGGCATAAGGAGATCTATTTGTGGAATCCAAGTAGATATTACCCCAGAATTGGTTGGGAAAATCTTCGGGATGAAATCCCACGGCGTGGCTGTCGAAGCCCAAAAGCAGAACGCAGCCGACACATGGCTGAAAATCAAGGCTGTCGACCAGCCGGAAAAATTGAAGCTGACCGCCAAAAGGAGCGAATTGAAGAAGGAATACCGCTATGCGATGGATATAACCAACAAAATAGTGATCGGGATGGCGGGCAGCTATGACCAATTGTCGTCAGCCAAGTTAATGGTGCTGGGAGCATTTATTCAAGATGAACGAATTGACTAGGCTGATTACATCTTCAGACAATTGGTGTGTGAGGTGAACAAATCTAAGTGACTAGTTGAAGAAAAGAGATTCAAATCCAAGCTGGCGTTCGGAACGCAGCTTAGTTGGATGTTGGAGCAGCTTGGTGTGGCAAAGGGAAACACTGACCCCTTCCACATCAACAAGAGACTTGGTCATTTAGACCAAGAGACCCTGAGGAGGCTAGGAGGTGAGAGGAAAGCACCTCAGATTCTAAAGGAGATGTATGAAGAGCGAACTCCCTACAGATATCCTTTGAGCTCAGACGAGTCCGACCAAGCTGCAGCTGCAGACCAGTCTGAGATAGAGTCGGACAACACCCCAATCGCCGTCTATTTTAAAAGAAGGGGACCAGACCGTGGTGAGCCTTCCATAATCCACTCCTCACCAGAACCTTCACCCAAAATACCCAGGCGATTGTTTGATGAGGAGGAGCATCCAGATCAGTTTACTACTCCTGAACCCATTCACATGGAGGATCAGCCTGCTCCCTCCAGCCTGGAGACCCAAATGGTTCCTGTTCTAACCCCTCATTTTGCATGTGAGGAAGAAGAAGCAGGTTTGATTATCCTGATTCCAGAGGCAAACTATTCTTTCAACCTGCTTGAAAAAAAATTCTTAAACCTGTCTGTAGAGCAACTTTTACTTATAAAATCTCATGCTCTAAAACATTCTTTTATTGAAGTTTTTAAGGAATGGAAAACCCTTAAAATTGTTCCATTCACTCAACTTCAAGCTTTCATTGAAGAGAGTAGCTGGGAGTATCCCCAGGATACAGAGGATCTGCTCACACATTTTTGCAATGAGTCAGATCTGTTTTTACTACTTCAGGAAGGCTGGTTCATGTCCAATTTTAAAACAAACATGGACCAGCTCCTCCATCTTATAATGGCAAGTATTTTTGATGGTACCCTGAATGGAGATGGGGAGGTAGTTGAAAAAGAAATAAGAATCGAAGAAGTAGTGGAGGAAGATGAAGAGGAAGTTGAAAAAGAAGAATTCATTGTAATAGAAGATGAAGAGGAGAGACAGGAGGAAGGAGAAAAAGAAAAAGAAGAAGAAAACATTTTAGTTGAAAAACAGTCTGCAGAAGAAGAGATCGAAAAAACTGAGGAGTTGGTGGATGAAGGAGAGGAAGAAGGAGAGGAAGTTGATAAAGAGGAAGAAGAAGAAAAAGATGATGATAATGAGGAAAAAGATAATAAAAAGGATGATGATGAAGAAGGTGATGATGATGATGATGATGCTGATGATGATAAAAAGGGTGATGAGAGTGAAAAGAGAGAGGATGAAGAGAAGGATGAAGAGAAGGAAGAAGAAAAAGAAGAAAAGGAGAAGGAAGAAATGGAAGAGGAAGGAGAAAAAGAGAAAGAGGCTGAAGAAAAAGAAGGCCAAAATGAAGCCACGTCAAATAAGGCTGGGGCTCCTGCCCGCTACACCAGCCTTGATGCCAGCCTAGCTGAAGAAGATGACAGGTCGGGGACCACAGCGGACCCCACTGATCAGCCCTGCGCAGACAGAGGTCCCAGTGCAGGTCCACCGCAAACCTACTGCGCAGCACAGAGAGCGTCGTTGAGCACTCACCTCAGTCATCACCAATCTCCCATGTGATGACTGAGTTGATTAGAAACATTGTCATAGAATCCTTAGAAGAGCTGCTTGCCGCCAGAATCACACCTGATCTACAGTCAATAAATGCAAAGATTGACACCCTACTGCAGAGGAATGCTCCTCAACCTCCTCCCAACAATTCCAGAATGCCACTTGGCATGACTGACTGGATGCAAAGAGTCGAGCAGCAGTTGACCATATTGGTTGATGCTGGCAAAAGGGGGAAGGAAAGAAGGGGGAAGATGGCGAAGAAAGAGAAGTCCAGGTTCAGGAGCTGAGAACAAAGAAGAGGTAAGATGTCCAATTACTTGAAGCTGGGACATCAACTGCAAATAGGAAGGAAGAAGCTGACCAAGAGCAGACTGATGATCAGCCTTCAGCCAAGAAAAGGAGGACCAGAGTTTGGGATGAGCCTACACTAGAATGGGACGGCAAAGAGTTGTGGTTTGTTGAAGATTTCCTTCCTTTCGAAGCTGCACCAATGTGGGGATCTACAAAGAAAAAGTTCATTAAAGATTTTTATATCTGGGAGTTACTCCAGGATAAAAATTGCTCCCCACAGCAGACTTTTGTTAACTTTATGGAATCAACACATCCAAAGCTCTTGGCCATCCTACTAAAACATGCAAAAGGATGGAATGCATACCCCATGATTCCTCCCTTCAGACCTAAAGATCCGCCCACTTTACCAAACAATGAATTGGATGAGTTACCGCTGCAAAAGAAGATAAAGAAGCTATGTGACGAGCATAAGTTCTCTTCCCAAGAAGAACAAGATTTTGCTGCACTCATTGTCAGGAGAAAATACGGCCTAGCCCCCATCAAGAAAAGGCCAATTGGAGCTAAGCCCTTTAGGCCTGCCAAGCAAACTGTCCGCAGAGGCAGATAGCATTTATTTGTACTTGTATTGTTTTGTAATTTTTGTTCCTGAAAGACTTGTAAATTTTCTGTATTTGTTTGATTCAAAGCTGATGTACTTGTAAACAAAACAGAAATTTAATATAAACAGTCATTTGAACGACAACCTCTAGTTGTCTAAAAAACAAGACTGGTTTTAGTTTGAGTCTTGCACCTATGTGTAGACCTGTTCATTTGAATAACTGCTTAAGTTTTGCCATCATCAAAATAGGGGTTGTTAGGAATACTTTTTAGATTTTGATGATGTCATCTTTTCAAATGTATGTTTTAAATTACTTGGCAAAATGTAAAGAAGAACCAGATGAGTATCTTCCATAGGCCAAATTATGATAAGTTAGTTACTTGGCAAAATGTAAAAAAGAACTAAATGAGTATCTTCTATAGGCCACATAAGTTAGGCTTGAAAATCGGCTAAGTACATATCAGTCGAGTCTTGGTCAACTCACCTATTCAGGTAAGGTTGACCACAGACGAGTCATATCAGGCAACCTATCAGAGAAGTTTTGGTCAAACAATTTAATCAGCAAAGTTGGACCAGACTGCAGCCAAGAAGGGAAGTCAAGTCATCTGTAGCCTGACCATCAAATCAGTCAAGTTCAAATCAGGTCAGAAGACTATAGACAAGTCGGCACATCAGAGAAGTCGACACCAGAGAAGGTTAACTGCACATCAGACTAGTTGACCATAGAGAGGTCAGCCAAGTAATTAGCCAAGTACTCCAGTCTACGTCAGCATGCGTTGAATAGTCAAGATTTACGGAAAGTCACATGCGGGCGATTAAAGACAGATTGGAGAGATTCCCAAAAAGGATATGAATTAAGTAATTCATCCAGACCCACCATTAGAGACTTTAATATTATTATATTTAAAAGATTTGGCGCTATCACATGGAAGTCTTCACAACGGTCGGAATTCGATTAAAATATGGGAATCCAGCCTTGCAACGTTCAGAAAGATAAACAAAGAAGTCTATTTCTCCAACGGACGGATTTGTTATAGATCGGCAATGGCTATGAAGAAATGCTCAAGGATCGATACCTATATATATCTGAAGATATGAAGTTGAGCAGTATGATACGAACAATACTTACAAGCAATCAAAGCAAACAAAGCAATCAAGCGAACAATATCATCATGAAAGAGCAAGAGTTCTAAAGTTCTTATTTGAAGAAGCTCTTAGTTGGAGAAGACAATCACTCTTGTCTTTAAAATCTGAGTTCGGGGTACTTCACTGGTTGAAGTTGAGAGACTGTAAAGGCATCCAAGGATCGTAGATCAAGAGGTGCAAGGCAGTCAAAGGGAATTGCAACGCCAAGGAATTCCACTGGTTGGAAGCTGTTGTAATTAGTTGAATCACTGTAATATTTATCACTGGTTGAGAATTATAGTGAATTCATATCCAACTGGTTTGGAGAAAAGTGGATTAGTAGAGGATTACCCCACCTCTGAGACCACTAGAATTGCCTGCGTGTTTTACTGCTTTCATTATCATACTTACCTGTAGGATCGTTGATCCGGCATTATTAGAATCATATCTAAATCCAAGAGAGGTTTGTCTAGTACCAATAAAAAGCTAGATAGGTTGCTTCCTTGTCCGATAGAAAAGGAAAATGATTTATCTTGTACCGACATAAAGACAAGATTGTAACGGATTATCTCAGACCGATAGAAGACGGGATTGTAACGGTTTACCTCGGACCGATAGAAGACAAGGTGGAAAAGGTTGATCTTGAGCCTATAGAAAAAGATACTGAGAGAGGACGTAGGCACGTTTGGCCGAACCTCTATAAATCTTGTGTTATTTACTTTCCACAAGTTAATTACGCTTCCGCATCGCAAAAGAGTTTGAAAACTCTACTCCACGATAATCCACCATTCTAAGTGGGGTGCCAATTTACCAACACTCGGCACATGACAGGAGATATCAGCAAGCTGTCAGACTACATAGAAGGTCGCGGTCCAAAAGTGCTCTTCGGGGACAAGTCCAAATGAAGAACAAGAGGGAAGGGAACCCTGCTTTTAGGAAAGTTCAAAGTTACTGACGTAGCTTATGTTGAAGGCTTACAGTACAATCTACTTAGAATTAGCCAGTTCTGTGACAAACAGTTTTTGGTGAAATTCTATATAGATCACTGTAGAGTGAAGAACATATTGACCAAAGAAGTTGTTCTCACAAGAAGCAGGTCAGGTAATATGTATATTGCTGACTGGAAGCCTATGAACTCTAATATTCCTTGTTTTGTTGAAGGCTTTGGAGCCTATAAATACCATTTCTAATGGTATTCAACAAATAACAACTACAAGCAAATCACATATTGATCAGATATCATTATATACATTATTGTTGTTGTATTTGTGCATAATTGATAAGGGTCTGAGTGTTCATACACTAAACCATACACGAGAGAAAATATACAGATTGTAGATTGATTCAGTACATACTTAACTATTCCATTGACTATTTCTGTATTCATCATCAGCTGATTTTCGCACTTACATAGACGACTCTAAGTCATCTACTATCAGCTGAGAAACTCATCCTTTGTGGAAAAGAGTTTCAATAAGTCTATTCACCCCCCCTCTAAACTTATTCCTGGACGACTTGTGACCTACAGACATGATTCAGGATTTGATCAACGAGTGGGGACCGGTGTCGACAACTTTCGGCGCGGATGTGGACAAGTGAGTCAACGAAGGAGTCAACGTACGCTATGTTGTTGGTATTACGTACATTAACAGTATAAGATGTTTACGTACGTTATGCAAGTTGTGATACGTATGTAATGATATCAGTTGATAAGATTCGTAGCTTCTGGATTGAGGATAACGTATGTTATTGTTGTGTTATCACGTACGTTAATGGTGTGTTGCGTACGTAAGTAGTTGGACATTACGTACATAACTGAGTTACTATTGCAAGTCAACACCTATATTACGTATGTTATGGAATGGTCCTTACGTATATAGTCATGGAATGGAAATGAGGCAGTGACTTATGGACCAGTATTACATAGGGTATCAAGGACGGGTAACGTAGGTAAGGTTGTTATGTATGTTAGGTATTCTGTGTAACTTACATAATGATTGGAAGTCTATATAGATGAGAAATGTCCGTCACTTCGATATTTTCAGATCTTCACTTCATTTTTCGTCCTTCAACCCTCCAAGATAGATTTTGGCTCTTCTAAATTGATTATGAGCTTGAGGACAAGGATTTGTAGCTTGAGATATGGAGTTATTATTGATTCTTATGGTGTTCGCTTGTGTTGTTCATCTTCAAGAGGTATGTTGGTTTTTCCCTCCCTTTGCCTTTGGATTCTTGATGTTGTTGTTGATGTTTCCTTCGTATGATGATAGATTACGGAAGTATTGTTAATATTATTGGGGTTTCATGCAGTTTTTGTTGAGAAAATGATGATATGTTGATATATGTTGGACTATGAGTTAAGATGGTGGTTTAGATGCTAAAACACATATTAGATTATGTTGTTTTGATGCATATGAACAAAGTAATGTTAATTGAACGTGGTTATGGGTTAACTCGTGTTCTTGAATAAGTTCTTGGTATATATGACATGATTAAGATGATTATATGTTGAAGTGTTAGAGGAAATAAGATTTGGACATTTTTTGGAAAGTCTCGTGTATAAGGTTCGACTTTGAAAAATTACCATGGATAACTTTAAAAATTCTGAAACCTAACAGTATGATACAGCATCGAGTTAGTTTTCTAATGGTTCGAATGGTGAGTTAATCGGAGTCCGGATGAGTGAGTTCTGGCTAAAATAGTAAAAACTATATTGCTTGTATTCAGAGCACATGTTACGTACGTTATGATTCGGTTACATATGTTAACATGCCTGGAAGTGTAAATATGTTCAAAAATTCGGGAACTTCACTTCCCAAACCTTCCTACCCGATCCCCTTTCACCCAAGGCACCCAAACTCAATTTTTAACCCCTAAATCTCATATTTTGAGTTGGTTTATCAAGTGTTTACATCTAGAAAAGTTTAGGACAAGGATTCTAACATCATTCTTGGTTCGTTTGCCGGATTGAGGTAATTGGTTTGGAATTCCATATTTTTTAATGTGTGAATATGTCTTGGTATATTGGGATTGTTTAGTTTGTATCGATGGCTAGAATCGTATAACGATGAAGGATATATATGGTTGTAATGGAGTTCTTCGTGTTCTTGATGTAGTTGGTGTTTATTAATTGACGATTCCAATATACCTTTGAATTATGCTTTCAAGGTGTTTGATTAAAGATTTGAGAGAGATATTGATTGGAATATTTTGGTTAAGTTTGTATATTCAGTTCATTGAATTGATATATGGGTTTTGTGAAATTAAGGTAAAATTGGAAAGAAGTGTATATTGAATAAATCGTGGGATTATTCTTATTAATTGGTCATAGTAATTCGGATGTGAATTCGGTATTGATATATTCGAGGACACTGATTTCATGTTTATTGATATTTGGATAGATTGATATTGTTTAGGTCGTGAGTGAAGAACTACCAAGTTGGAGTACTTGTGTACCCGAACTGACTTGTTGGCATATCGATATTTGAGGCAAGTTATACTTGTTCAGTTCATAATATTTAATGAATGGTTTTGATTTCATTTCATTTATAATTCATATAACAATGATATTATAAATGTAAATTGTGCTTTGGTTTGGATTAAATCATAATGTATATGGTTTAAATGTGTTTCGTGAAGATGGGGATGTGAGTTATCTTTGGTCTGTGATATGGAATGTCGGATATCGAGGATAGTTTTTTGTGTCGACATTGATGTCGGGATGGTGGTTTATTGATATTAATGGACTATACCTCATTCGAGATTATTCGAATAACTGTGTATTCATTCAGGGATGTTTGTTCGTGGAAAGGATATTGTCTTCGGCTTTGAGGTAATTTAAATATTGTTCAGTTATGAGGATAATCATTCTGTTGAGTTGTTGTATATGTTGTATGTTAAGGTTTCTTATAATGACATTCGTATTGACTGTTCGTCGAGGGATGTTGATCCCAGGGCCATTGTTTGGTATCGATGGTTGTGTTGATCGATCGTTGAGGGATGATGATTCCAGGAGTGTTGTGTTGAGACTGTTGATCGTGTTGATCATTCTTTGGGGATTGTGATCCCAGGATGGTTGTTTTGGATATTGTCGGTCGTGTCGATATTTCATTATCCGTGTGTCATTGTTCACTTTGGTGAGTCTTTTGATCCTTATTGGATATGTGATTCTTAACACATAGTCATACCAGTAACTCGTCTGATCATTCTCAGCGATAACCAGATCGACTCAAAACAAGATCACAACTCATTCGAACGATGAAACCCAAATACAGAACAAGTTCAGAAAGTATCAACGAACACGAGCGAGTTGATAGATTTGAGAAAGAGAAAATGCAGAAGCCAAAAATAATACGGGTATTTTATTCGACCTCTTCTAAAAGAAGTGTCGTCCCCGAAACTCACAACAACGAAATCAAGGTGACAACACAACAAGCAACCGACAGAAACACCCTTCAAAGGCCTCTCAAAGCCGATTCTGATAACTGTGCTGAAGCGCGAACTCCGAAAGTCTCGGTAGCCAATTCGCAAAGCTGAATTCGGTGTCCCTCGAGTCCGCACTTGAAACGCGTTACTAACGAGAAGGACAATTTACATGTGCATGCCCCGGCACATCACGGTTGAAACTCCTCGGCTCGGCATACCGAAAATACAAATGCTAGATACAATAGGGCATAACGTCGCAAAACAACATAGCGGAGATGCCAACTCAGCACAACAAAGAATCATAACACATATCATATACAACGATTACCATCGTAAAGTAATACACACACAAACACTACAACAACGATGGTATCGTTCGGCGACCTCAACGGCCCGAACAATAACCAGCACATAATTACAAACATCATGAAACAATCACACATGTACACAAACGTACAAACCCAAGCTTTAACAGCTCACACAGGTGCGATAACACGCAAGCCACCACGAAATGACAACATTAAAGATCATCATCGCACCTCCCACAAAGGGCTAACAAAACATATGCATGGCGAACGACTCAACGTTCACACCACCAATTCAATCACAATTCGGAGGGCTAACACCCTAACAACAATACCAACATCATACACACCTTCTCCGACAACAAGCAGGAAATGATTGGTTTTAAAAACGAAAACCACCTTTTGAAAAAAGTTTGGAAACACCAGTTGATCTTGAGTATCATTTTACAAAAAGTTGAACAAACATCATTGTCGAGACTTTGGAAAACCATCTTGCGTTGAACAAAAATGAGGACACTCTTCTTCTAAATTGAAACTTTCAGAAATATTTGACCCTCGGGTCTAAGCAAAGCATTTCTAAATAATTGAAAATATCTCAAAATATTTTGGTCCCCAGTTGGAATAATTTGAAATATATTGCGGCACTAGAAAGCACTTTGAGAGTACCGCGAGAAAATAATTCATTTTAAAGGTACGTCTCGAAATTTATTTTCTAAGATACTCAAGTTTTTTTCAGAAATTCAATAGGCCAGAGTGCCCAAAACTCACACAATCATTTATCAAACCGTCATAAAACATTCAAGGCCAAAATGCCAAAACTCGATTTAGGGAGTCGGTTTTACGAAGTAAAACTCAGTTTGCAAAATACTGAAAGTCATTTTGAAAGAACTCACGCAGCGGATAAAATACAGTTCGAAAATACATTAGCAGCGACACCGCTCCTCATATAGACGAAATATGAGAGTCACACAAACGCAATCACGAAACCAAAAATATGCATAAGGATTCCATCACTTAACACATAGTCATACCACTAACTCGTGCCACACGAGGCACAACACAAAATAGGGAGACTTACATCTACATGTCGCACGAAGATGATGATCGCCCCACGATACTAATCACGACAAACCAACTCAGACGACGCGTCGCGACACGACTCAGTCAGACAAAATCTGACGAGACAAAAACTCAACAGACACCACTAAACCAGACAGCCTAGGTTTCCACAACCTAAGCTCCGATACCATTTATGTAACACCCCAAATCCGCTCAGGGATATTACACGCCGTAGAACCTTTCCTCAAGGATCTACCAGGCTGGTAACAACATCGAACATCTCAACAATGCCTTTAAGGCTAAAATAACTCACTAAAGTATTTGTCGTCTGTGTTTAAACCTTGGGTTGTGGATTTTGATGATGGAAAATGAACCTTGTTGACGTTCTCGTGTACTGTGAGTTGATGAGATTTGGGGCTAAAATCCCAACGGTTTTGTAAAGGTCATTTTACGGAAAATAAACCTTCGGGGTGGTGACCCCTTTCATATTTCGAGTTTTGGAAAGAGTAGGATTCAATAAATCCTAAATTGTTTTCTATTAAAACTCTCGATGGCATTTAAACCGTTTTATAAATTGTTTCCCTTGATTTGTGATCTTTCGGTTTTGGAATGTTTTACCCAAACTCTTGCCTCGGGAAGTACTTTCTTGTTATGTTGAAATCTTTGAGGATTCTTGATTGTTATTATTCTTGGAACTTGAATTGTATGGCTCGTATTTGCACTTTGTACTTGCACTAGCAAAATAGTGGAATTTTGCTAACCCCCGAGAAATCAGGGGGTAGATGTCTGTATTGTATTCAGGTTTTGGAGCATAGCACAGGGTCGGAATGAAGTATGATGAAAGATGAACGATATTAATCACACGAGGACCCATTTATGTCGTATTGGTTTAGTTGTATTTTATTTTCCGCTACAGTATTCTTTCCCCGTTGTACGGGAGTGTGTTGTACTCGACCCCTGTGTAGGCATGTGTTGTGATTGAGTTGTATGTATTTATTGAAAGACCAAATCGGTCTACTGAGTCATTTTAGCCTTAAAGGCATTGTTGAGATGTTCGATGTTGTTACCAGCCTAGTAGATCCTTGAGGAAAGGTTCTACGGCATGTAATATCCCTGAGCGGATTGGGGGAGTTACATTTTTAACCCCTAAATCTCAGATTTTCAGTTGGTTTATCAAGTGTTTACATCTAAAAAAATTTGGAACAAGGATTCTAACATCATTCTTGATTCTTTTGTAGGATTGAGGTAATTGGTTTGAAATTCCACATTTTTTAATGTTTGAAGATGTCTTGGTATATTAGGGTTTTTTAGTTTGTATCGATGGCTATAATCGTATAACGATGAATGATATATATGGTTGTGATGGCAGTAATACCCGAGATCTTCGTTCTGATTTCGTTAAACTTTTCTTCGGTCGAACGGTTTGTTGTCGTCCACATCTTTGGACTCATGTGCTTGTACTATGGTACGTTGAGTTCCGTAGCCTGCTCGTTGTTTTTCTGTATCTTAGTCGGTGCGTTTGCATGATCGAGACAGCGTCGAGCATATAACCGGGCTGTCTGAGTTAGCCGCGGCTGAGTCACGACCGCACGTGTTGGGGCAGGACTCACCTGGCCGAGTTACGGCCGTAAGGACCTGTCGGTTACGGCCGTAAGGTGCCTGTCGATTACGGCCGCAGTGGGTGTTCGGTTACGGCCGCAATGGGTGCTCGGTTACGGTAGTAATGATGTGGTTGGTTACGGCAGCAATGGGTTGGCCGGTTACGGCCGTTAGGATGCTGGATGATTTGGGCAGAAGGCTCGGGAAGGCCGATTACGGCCGTAATACACTGCTTGTTACGGCCGTAATGGCTCGACATTTTTGTTCATTTCTTCATTTCTTTCGCGATCCTTCGGCAAGATTCGAGGGTTTTGACTGGCACATCTTTGAGGATCAATTGGGAAGCTTGCTTTGTGTCTATTATCATCATCTTTCAACTTCTTGTTGTCCGGATCGAAGGTAATCCCTCGTAATTTATTAGAATTGATTTTTCGGAAGTTCTTTATCGATCTCGTTGTTTCATCCAATTTTGATGGATATGATAATGTTGTTGGGCATCGTGGATCATGATTTATGGATTGTGTATCCGTATCTTGAATTCTTTTGAGTCCAACCTTGACTTTTATGTTCGTAGGGAGCCTTGAGCATTTTGTATCCGATTAAATGCCTCTAAGGGTTTTCCCTTGGTTCTTGGGTGCGTTTCTCATCGTTGTTAACCGTTATACTTGTAGTGATCATGTTTTCTTTGTTTTCGCTGGAGAATTTTAGCTGTTCGAGGTTTCTCGGTTGAGCTGTGTTTGTCGGAGGTTTCAGTATTGATTATTGAGGTAAGTATCTTGCATATACACTTCATGTTTCGTATCCGTAATAGTTGGTAATGGACTATGTGAGCGATTGGAATGTTTTAAATAAACTTATAAAAGAATTGGTATATTCTCGATAAAGGTTCTCTTTAAAATCTACTTGTGTATTTGTGAATGAATGTGTTGTTCTGGGAATGTGTATTAGTGTTGTATATTGGAATATCTTCTTTGCGTGTGGTACTGTTGTGCGTGATTATGTCGATAGTGGACTTAAGGTTATGTCTTTTGGAAAGAGGTGTGTGTGTGTGAGTGGACATGTGTGTTATTGGTGAGTATGTGATGTTGTGTGATGTCAGTATGTCTCGGATAAAGTGGCCATTCCTAACAAGTACCTTGATTTACATTTGATGTACTTTGGGGGAATGTGTTTTTGATGATTGCGATTTGTGCCATGTGGTTTTTGAGCGGTGTGCGAACCGAATAAAACCAGTGAGGGTCCCCTGGGACCTGTTTAGACTTCGAGTTCGGCAGATCACTCGGTGGGCTATACACTAGGGAGGGCCTGACGAGGTGTCCCTGGGGTGTGTATCTTGTTTGAGAGGTACATGGCCAATATAGCTCGGGAGTTTGTTTTATGATGATGATCATGGCATGATGTTGTTTTCGGTAATTGTTATATGTCTGGAATATCGCAACGTTGTAATTCCCGATGTGAGCTACGTCATATGTAGGGTCTTGGTACTTGGCTAGAATGACACCAATATAGTGTCGTATATGATTCGTTTCTTAGTTGGGATATTTTGACATAAGGGTTCGGGGCCTGTGATTGTTTCCGTGTATTGTGGTTTGGTTGTGTATCGGGTGTGACCATTGGGTTATTCATTCGAGTATGTGATGAGGATGATCGGGTCGTGGACCCCATGTTTTGTGACCGGATTGGTATTTTTGAACAAAAAGAATTTTTTGGCCCGTGTCCCTATGTGGTTCTGTCAAGTTGAGGATCCATTAGTCCAGAAATGCTTTTCTAAAAACTCCCGAGAATTGTTTTAAATACTTCTCAAAGAGTCTACATGTCTCATTCCAACTTTTTACGGTTTGAACTATTTTATCCAATAAAATATCTCGGGAAGTTTTGTTGGGTTGAAATGTTGGAATTTATCAAGTTATTAAATTCTTGGAGTATGTTGTGTATAGCTCGTATTTGTACTTTATACTTGCACTAGCAAAACAGTGGAGTTTTGCTAACCCCTGAGTATTCGGGGGGTGGATGTCTGTATTGCGTCCAGGTACTTGCAGGTTGTTGGGGAGCGAATCACATGATCGGTACGAAGGATGATGGAAGACGACGATACTAATCACATGAAGACCTGTGTTAAGTATTTGGTGAAGTCTTGTTGTTTTGTCTTTCTGTTGTGGTATTTTCCATTTTCGGGAAGTATTGATCTATTCTAACCCCTGCGTGGGTACGAGTTCTGAGAAAGAGTTATGTATGTTTGATGCAAATATCTGGGGCAAAAGACCAAATCGGTCTAATGGTTCATTATTTAGCCATATCGGCATGTAAGGTCCTGTATTGTTTTTTGTATTTAGCCTGGTAGATCCTCACGGAGAGGGTCTGCGGTGCTGTAATATTCCCATGAGGTTTAGGGGTGTTACAGAATATGGTATCAGAGCTTAGGTTGTGGAAACCTAGGCTGTCGGGTCAAGTTGTGCGTTTTCGAGTCTTGTCTTGCCTGACCTTGTCTGACTGAGTCGTGTCGCGACGTGTCGTCTAAGATGTCGGTCATGATTAGTATCAAGGTGCAGCCATCATCTTCGTGCGACCTGTGGATGTAAGTCTCCCCATTTATATATTATACTTTATATTTTGTGTTACCTGATTTTGTCTATAAGTAAGAAGTCGGATAGAAATCGTATTAAATACTTGTGGTATATTACGTGTGTAGTAATTGAGATATACTGTTAAGATTGAGTTTTGTTTGGTGTAATGCGTTGTGGAAGTTTATGGACAATTACGTGTTCCGGAAGACGTGTTGATGACAGAGTTGGTCGTAAACCCAAACAGATGGCTTCGATGTGTGTCCAAATTTAAGGTTATACTCGTGTATGGCATCGGTTATTATGATGATTTGAGTGTTAGATGGGCACGTGTATTGGGAACCGGGTATGTTTAATTAATTGTTGCTGATTGCTACATACGTGCTCGTATTGACAACTGTGTTGGTTGCTCGTATAACTGTAAAACATTTTTGAAAACTTCATGGATTTATGTAAACCAATTATTAATTGATTTCAGAAATTGCCTTTGGCGAAATTGCAAATGACTTTTTGAAGAATTTTATAAGCTTAGATATGTTTTGAAGTACTTTCCATATTTTGTAAAATCTCACCGTCGGTGATCATTTGTCATGTTTGAGAAGGATTTATGAAAGCGATTTTGTCGATTGATTCTATTTTCAGATAATCCGAGTAAGTAGAACTCTACTTAAACTTTGATGTTCGAATTTGGAAAACTTCCTTGGGGAGTCACGTGATTTTTTTTAATTGATATCTCATTTTCAATTTGTACTATGAAATTTTTTCAAAACATGATTTTTAATTCAAATGAGGTTTTCCAAATCAATACAAGACGTGACCCTCGTTTTTAAACATTCAGTTTCATGATGTTAGTCAGGGGGTATGTAGTGATTATGACGTTGGGTTGGGCAAAAATGCTCAGGATTGTGATTAAGTTTGTGGTGTGAACCGTTGGCGTTTGGATTTTGTATGTTGTTAGCTATTTATAACCTTCAGCTTTAATACTATGTGGGTTGCATTCGTAAATAGACTACTGAATCAGATCGTTAGCGCACACTAATCGCGGTTGTAACGCGCGCTTAATAAACTGGGCAGAAGTTTTGGGACTGCATTTTCGCCGTTAGGTGTAACTTTTGCAGTCATAAACCTGTCACCTGTGACTATATTCTATGTGCGTTGTTTGTTCATGACGATTGTTGCGTGTGGGTGCGAATTTTGATTTTCATGGTAACAGGTGGTTACTGGTTAGTATGCCGAGAGGCAGAGGTCGTGGTCGTAATTGTGGTGCAGCTAGCTATGGGGATCAGATACGAGACGAAGAGAATGCTGCCGGGAATGAAGTTGGCCTTGGTATTGCTACCATGTTGCAACAGGTGGTGACGCAGATGACTCACTTGACCCAGGTGGTTCAACGTAACACTGATGCGATTCAGAAGATCAGGGCAAACCTATGGCTCCAAGAGGTAGTTAGTATGAATCCTCCTCGATTTGCTGGTATGGCGGATGCATTGGGTTGGGATGGTTGGCTTCTTCAGTTGGAAAAGATATTCGAGGCCATTGATTGTCCCGAAGATCAGAAGGTTGCTATTGCTCAGTACCTTCTTAGCGAAGATGCCGCTCATTGGTGGGAAGCTGTTAAACCTTGGGATCATTTCGTCATGTGGATGGAGTTCCGAGAACTCCTGGAAGCTGGGTTTTATCTGGAACCGATTAGAAAGCAGAGGAAGTTGGATGATAATGTGGTTAGTGCTGGGGCTGGAGTTTCTAAATTCCAACACCGTAGTCTTTCTGCTGTTAAGCTCCATCGCTTGATGCATGGGACTGAGAGTTCCAAGTCGTCAGCTTTGATTCCTGGTAAAGTCAGGAGGTGTTTCAACTGCAATATGCTGGGGCATGTTCGTGCACGTTGTCCTTCCACGCTAGTAACGTGTTACAAGTGTAGACTCGAGGGACACCGGGTTCAGTTTTGTGAGTTGGTTACCGAGCCTTCCGAGGCACGGATTTGAGCACTAATATCAGGATCGACTCTGAGGAGTCTCTGAGAAGAATAGCCCACCACTGGTACGTTATGTTATTCCCTTGCTTTGTTGTTTCGAATTTCTGAGGTAAACTTCTTTTATTAGAAGTGGATCGGATTTTGAACTTTCGTATCTTCATCTCTATTGACCTGTTTGTGCTCTGAACTTGTTATATCCTTCACTTTTTGTTGTTCGAACAAGTTGTGGTATTGTTTCGGATTAATCTGCTTGTCATTGTGACTTTTTTTCAAATGCGATTCCATTCCTGTGGATCTTATGTGAATGTATATCTTATCGTTTTACCTGATCACCTATCGTCTCGAGTCGAGGTGTTAACTTTGGAATTGTCATTTGATTCTTGTTAATTGTCGTGATCCGAACATGGTTGTTCGATTTTGGTTGTATTGATTGTTGTGGTTCGATCATTTGTTGTCCGGTTTTTGTTGATCTCGTATCGTGATTTTTGAGCGTTCGGGTCACTTCGTAATTTTCCTCAAGTTCGGGAAATTAACTCTGTTTTTGACCTTCCAAACCTTTGGGTTATGGAAATTCGTATTTTTTCAAACGATTAACTCGTGTTTTGATTGTTGTGTTGCTCGGGTTGGTCAACCATATTGATTTTTTGTTTGTTGCGTTTTTTTATCATTCTAGTGTAGCGATGTGGATGGTAGCAGCCATGTATTGCTTGTGATTCACTACCGGTCGTCGGCAACGGCTAGGACCCGCAACCGTCCGGCCAGTGCCCGACCACCAGGACTCGACGACTCGATTATCCGAAATCGCACGGAACGAACACGACAAAATGCTCGTGGGCAACATCATCGACCCGGTTTTGTGATACCATGCAACAATTAATCACACGCAACCATTAAAAGGGTCAAGACAATAAATACGAATGCGGATACCCACAACTTTGGGTAAATTACAAAATGGCCCAAAACGCCCGAAAATCACGATACGTGATCGAATAATCAAACCGAAGTTCACAACACGTCTAACAAAGTTAAACGGACTTACCGGAAACTCGAAACAGTAGTTTCGAATGAGATTCACAAGAATCGAACTCGAGTGCGGAAAAGTCGTTAAGGAACACGGAACTCAACAAAACAACACCGAAACGAACTCGGATGACAAAAAGTGCAGAATTAATCATTCTTAAAATGATGAAACGGTCCCAAGCGAGTCGTCAAAACGGACTCTTGCCAAAAAAAGAAAATCACCGAAATCCGAAATTGCGGATATTACAAAAAACTCATGCAACGATCTGAAACGGAATAAAACATGTGTCAACTCATGACACACCCAAACATGGCACAACATTCCAAAGACATGGACAGCGCCAATCCGATAACCCGCAGAAAAACTCAACGAAACTAGAACGAAGATCTCGGGTATTACATTCTACCCCTCTTAAAAGAAGTTTCGTCCCCGAAACTTAAAACATAAAACGATCAACGCAAAACAATCCCAGGTAACACACGCTATCCGTTGCTGACGACCTGCAACAAATCACATGCAGTACGTGGCTGCTACCATCCATATCGCTAAACCTGAATGATAACAAAACGCAACGAACAAAATTAATATGGTTGACCAACCCGAATAGTACATCAATCAAAACGCGAGCTAATCGCTGAACAAATACGAAATTCCACCACCCAAGGGTTTGAAGATCGACAACGAAGCTAATTTCCCGAACTTAAGGAAATTACGAAGTGATCTAAATATTCAAAAACCACGATACGAGATCAACAAAAACCAGACAACAAACGATCGAGACAACTGTAGTCGAACAATCAATTTCGAATCACGACGAACAACAAAAAATCAAATAACAACTCCGAAGTTCACACCTCGACTCGAGACAATAGGTGGTCTGGTAAAAACGACAAGTTATGCATTTACATAAGATTCATAGGAATGAAGCCGAATTCGGAAAAAGTCACAATGACAAACGGATTAATCCGAAACAATACCACAACTCGTTCGATCAACAAAAAATAAAAGATAGAACAAGTTCAGAAAATATCAACAAACACAAAGGAGTCGATAGAGTTGAAAATATAGAAGTTCAAATATCCGATCCACTTCTAATAAAAGAAGTTTATCCCCGAAATTCGAAACAACAAGACAAGGAGATAACATAACACACAACTGGTAGACTACATCTCTTAGGGACTTCTCAGAGTTAATCCTGAATCTGTGCTCAAGTCTGTGCCTCGGAAGGCTCGGTGACTAACTCATAAAACTGAACCCGATGTTCCACGAGTCCGCACTTGTAACACGTTACTGGTGGAGAAGGATAATGCGAACGAACATGTCCCGACACATTACAGTTAAAACACCTCCTCGCTTTACCAGGAGTCAAAGTAAACGACATGGAACTCTCAGTCCCACGCATCGAGTGATGGAGCTTCACGACAGAAAGACTACGGCGTTGCAATCCAGAAACACCAACTCCTATACTGTCCATAAGGTCGTCGGACATCCTATGTTTCTTCGACTCGGGCGCACGCTCCGACGATAACGAAGTTAGTTTGTAGACTAAAGCTCGATCCTGGTAATCTCTCGGCGAAGTGCAAGTGAATCCCGCCATATACTGGCGAATATCCAGCTTCAGCCATCTATCAAAATGAAGGATCTTCTCTTCTTCAGTCCTCACTTGATCTCGCACATAACTGAGTTGTTTGCTATAGTCGATGATAGCCTGCGACAACGATGTATCTTTTGGTTCTGCCAAATAAAATTCACGAATTCTCTGTTCTCTAATCGGTTTCGAACAGAACTCAGGTTCCATAAATTCCTGGAACTCTGCCCACATGACATCACGACCACGAGGTTTAACAGCTTCCCACCAATTAGCGGCATCTTTGTCAAGAAGGTACTGAGCGATAGGTACCTTCCGCTCTTCGGGACAATTGAATGCCTCGAATATCTTTCCCAACTGGAAAAGCCATCCATCCCAGCGCAACATATCTGCAGCACCAGCGAATCGAGGGGATTCATTCGAACTACTTCTTGAAGCCATTGATTTACACCGACGTTTCGAGTCGCATCAGTGTTGCGTTGAACAGCCTGGGTCAATTGAGTCATCTGTGCTGCTACTTGTTGCAATATAGTAGCAACACCAATATCAATATCATTCCCGGAAATATTCTCTCGATTCCGCATTTGATCCCCGTGGCCATCAGTACCACGGTTACCACCACGACCTCTGCCCCTCAGCGTACTAACAAGCAACAACCTAACGCAACGAAAATCACATAATCACACATAGAATCCACTCACAGATGATAGACTGCAAAAGTTTGGCCTAACGGGAAAAATGCAGTCCCAAAACTTTTGCCCAGCTAGTAAGCATGCTCCACAACAAAAGATGGCATGTGTTAACAGTGCAAGTTTGGCAACACATACGTACTCACCTTCCAACAGTACTAGACCGGAGGTTACAAATAAACAGCAGCATACAAATCCAAATGCCAACGGTTCACATAATTATAACATTACGCAAATAACCATCAGAAGATAATTAGCATTCAAAACCGAATTTCCACCTCTCAGTCAAGAAAACTATTTCAATGAGTGCATATCGAACGACTCAGCGTTCACACCACCACTTTAATCACAACTCTGAGCATTATATTCGAAATAACAATATCATTACTACATACCTGTTAACCAAAATTCATAACCGAAAAGTTAAAAGTGAAAGTCACGTTTCAAGTAAATTTTTGTTAAACCTCATTTGAGTTTTTAAAATCAAAATTTTGAAAACTTGCAATATAAGATGGAAATAAAATATAAGTAGTTTGAATTCTCAAAATTTCCGGCCTCGAGGTCATAACACAAAAATTAATCTTTTCCTCTCTTGAAGGATGTTTTAAAATAAAATTTACGTGACTTCTCAAAACATTTAAAGCTTTTAAAATATCACATTGACAAACTTTCTTTGCGTAGACACACCAAAACATTACTCCTATAGAAACGATTTGTACAAGGATATATATATATATATATATATATATATATATACATATATACATATACACCGGCACCACTCTTCATTCCAGTACAATGCGAGAATCAACAATCATGGAGTACGTATTCACGATTCACATTTAACTCCACATCATAACATAAAAATCACACAAGCTCGTGTGACACGAGAGACAACTTATAGAGGGGAGACTTACATCCACAGATCGCAGGAAGATGATGGCTTCACCTTGATACTAATCACGACCGACATCTCAGACGATGCATCGCGACACGACTTAATCAGATAAAACCTGATAAGACAAGACTCGACTACACACAACTCGTCCCGACAGCCAAGGTTTCCACAACCTAAGCTCTGATACCATGTTTTGTAACACCCCCAAACCAATTGGGAATATCACAGTGCCACAGACCCTCTCGGTCAAGATCTATCAGGCTAAATACAGAAAACACAACAACACAACACGTGCCAACATGGCTAATAATGAACCATTAGACCGATTTGGTCTTTTGCCACAACACAAACATCAAACATATATAACTTTTTCTCACAACTCATACCCACGCAGGGGTTGGCATACATAAACATTCCCATAAAACGGGAGAACAACACAACGGAGAGGTAAACAACAAGACTCTACCAAAATACCCAACGACTGGTCTTCATGTGATTAGTATCGTGGTCTTCCATCATCCTTCGTACCGATCCTGTGATTTGCTCCCCAGTAACCTGCAAGTACTTGGACGCAATACAGACATCCACCCCCCGGTTATTCGGTGGTTAGCAAAACTCCACTGTTTTGCTAGTGCAAGTATAAAATACAAATACAAGTCATACACAACATACCCCAAACACATAATGATCATGAACATGTTTCCCGAGGTAAATTACTTGATCAAACAGTTCAATAATGAAAGGTAGGGATAAACCCGATATACGTGTTGGAATATTTTATTCCAAATATTCATTAATCGAGTTTTGATGATTAGTTGTTAAACAAAGGAAAACAACAAGGAAGCGACGAAGAAGTCGAAGACGCAAAAAACTGGGCAGAACATGTATAACGTACGTAAGCCATACAGCTTAACGTATGCAATGTAGTGCTTATAACGTATGTAATGATATTGGTATAACGTACGTAAAACTATGAATTCAAATATTGGAACCGTTGAATGGACAGATGATGTCATGGAGTACATCAGCATGCAACAGATATTTTGACTAAAGATAATGTACGTAATGGAGATATGGTAACGTACGTAATGGAAGAAATGAAGCTACTGGACTGATCTCTGAAGAGCTTAATGTACGTAACAAGAAGATCTTAACGTACGTAATACACATAACGTACGCAATGGACGTTGAATAGCATACGTAATGATGCAGCAGAAAGCTAACGGTTAGTTAAGACTTTGGAGCCTATAAATACCACTTCCTATGGTATTGAACTCACACCAACTTCAAGCAATCGAGATATTGATCAGAAATTGATATACATTCTATTGCTATTGTACTTGTGCTTATTGTAACACCTCGATATATTTGGAATAATTACAGCGCTGTAAATCCTCTATATAAGAATTTACAAGGCTAATTTGAGAAATACGGAAAATAATACCAAAGTAACATTAAGGTTATATTTCAAAACCAGTTCAACAATTCAAATGAGTCCATTATTACAAGCATTCCAAACACCAACAAAATAAGCGTACTTGAGTACTGAAAATAACTAGAAACAAGACAACATCAATTTACATCACTGAGCCACTTCATCGTCATGTCGGTACTGTGGTTGCTTCCCCGCTCCTCGTCTACCTGAACACCAAACAAATATCCACCCCCGAAGGGGTTAGAAAAACGATGCTAGTACAAGTATCATAATACATAAATCGGATATGCAACAACGATGCATCATAAAATACACAAAACGGACTTCTATCACCGGAATCCAACGATGCGAATCCACATGATTCCATCAACACAACATAGGGTAATCCAACGATCTAGTGCCCTCAGTATAGATCCCCATGATGATCCCGTCGGACCAACGCATGGTGGAAAACCCGTCCAACGATCCCGCGCCCTCAGCATAGATCCCCATGATGATCCCGTCGGACCAACGCATGGTGGACATCCGATCTAGCACCCTCAGCATAGATCGCTCGATCCCTTTGGATCATCACAGCATACACGAATACGAATCATGCATATACATATACAAAATCGATATGTCCATCAACATGAACATTCAAGAAATCAACGACTAATATCATGACAATTCAAAGGAACTAACCTCATGGTCAACAACATGAATAAACTATATGCATGATCAAAATTCCAATATTAACAAGTTTCAAAATATGATACTTTCCTCAAAGATGGCAAGAACTAAATACTCCAACGAATGTCAACACGTCCGAAGATCGCCCCCCCTCGATCGATCACCTTGTACAAGGGCATAACAAGGAATTTTAACAACCTTTCGAAACTAACGCACGAGTACTGAACGCCTTAAGTTATAATTGAGTTATCAATAATGAACAATCGGTTCTCGGTCCTATTTCCCGACGAATACTAAGTTTGGAAAAAGGCATGCAGATTCATGAGATTATAATGGGACACAAAGCCGGTGTCTACAATTCCAAATATATTTATCATACCATTAAACTCCATACATTGATTCCGATTAACAACTCAAATACTTGGTTCGATTGCTACAACGATATATAACGAGATAATCATGTTCAATCTAGTTCTAGGTAAATTTACCTCTACGATTCTTGTTCTACCGCGAGTAGTTCTTCTTATCAAGTTATACGTTCAAATGATTGCCCCAAATATCCTTTCCTAGTTCTAGTCATCCACGTAGATTAACAACGGGTTCATCTAAGGCAAGAGTTATAATTGAACACCCTTCACATTCACCTTTATAAATTCATCTTGTACAGGAGGTAAGCCTTAACACTTTGTTCCTTAAAAGAGTGTTATGAAAGCATCATAAAGGTGTGTTCATCTCAGAAAATTCCATTCTTAAAGTTGGTAAAGATTATGGCTCAACTAATAACAATGGAAACCTTAATTCACCCAATTCAATCCTCCTAACATGGTGTTGGATTCACTACGACATACAAGCTCAATAACCTCTGTGAAAAGCTCAATAATATAACTAAGAACATAATCTCGATCTTGGTGTAGAGTTAACATACGTCAAAGAAGGGAAGAACAATGAAAATCTTGAAGAAACTCTTCACCGGAAGCTTGAACACCAATCCACAAGGTCTAAGCTTACCAGAAATCGGCCCAGATGATGATATGAGGGATAAATGGTGAGGGATAGTCTCCAGAACACGAAAATCAGCCAAGGCGAGAGTGAGAAATGAAATGGGGGTTGAGGTCTATAAATAGAAATCTAAACATTACGTACGTTAAGTAGAATACATTACGTACGTAACAATCTTAGCGTACGCTATACTCGAATATTAGCATACGTTAACGTCTGGCCAGAGCTCACTGACCTATTTCTGGCATTGGCTTACGTACGTTAGCATACAGGTTTACGTACGTAATCGCTAGGACCTTAGCGTACGTTAAAAATCCCCCTTAGCGTACGTTAAGTCTGTTGACTTGCTTAGATGGAAAGCGGTCCAGGTTCACGCGGAGCATCTCACGAATCTTCACTGACCCCCACACGCCGACCCTTGTCGGATCTTGAGTTGACGTACATTAAACTCAACATATAACGTACGTTATATTGCAGTCGTAGCGTACCCTAAGATCATCACCTAGCGTACGTTATGACGTGCAGAACCATGCATGCAAAATGTTGGAGATACAAAAACATAAGGATATGAATACGGGAAACCAATCTTCGATTCATAACATCACAAAGTAGAAACTTATAAGATCGAATACAGGATAAATACACAATAATCCCAGGCATTACATACTACCCTTCTAAAAATAAGTTTCGGCCCAAAACTTAAAACGAAAACAATTCCGGGTATCTCGACCTCATACTATCTTTCGTCTCCCAAGTTGCTTCTTCGACTCCATGTCGGGACCACTGAACTTTAACCAAGGAGGTCAGTTTATTCCTCAATTGCTTGACTCGACTCTCGAGTATCTTGATTGGATTTTCTTCGAACGAGCCATCATTAGCCACTTCAATCTCGCTAAAATCAATGATATGACTGGGATCCGGTACATATTTCCGCAATTGGGATACGTGGAATACATTATGAACGTGAGTCAGTGATCGCGGTAAGGCCAACCTGTACGCCAACTCCCCAACTCTTTCAAGGATCTCGAATGGCCCGATATATCTCGGACTCGGCTTTCCTTTCCTTCCAAAACGGAAAATTCCCCAGGTAGGAGAAACCTTCAATAGTACATGGTCCCTAATCTCAAACACCAGCGGGTAACGGCGCACATCAACATAAGACTTCTGTCGACTCTGGGCAGTCAACAGCCTTTCACGAATTAGAGCTACCTTCTCTTGAGTCTGAACTATCAATTCTGGTTCCGTCCTGATTAAGTTAAAAGAATCATCCCAACACAGGGGCGATCTGCATCTTCTCTCGTACAATGCTTCAAACGGTTCCATCTTAATGGAAGCATGCCAACTATTGTTATAGGTGAATTCAATCAATGACAAATGAACCTCACAATCGCTTGACCAATCCAATGCATAAGATCTTAGCATATCTTCTACCGTATGTATAGTCCTTCCGGACTGACCGTCCGTATGAAGATGATAAGCCGTGCTAAAGTTTAGTTTGGTTCCCAAGGCCTTGTGAACTGCCTTCCAAAAGTGTGACACAAAGTGAACATCTCGATCCGAAATAATGGTCTTCGGTGTACCATGCAATCGGACTATTTCCGCGATAACACTCATGCTAACTTCTCGGGTCCCCAAGTGTCTTTAATACCCAGGAAATGAGCTGACTTGGTTAGTCGATCAACTATAACCCAAATCATGTTTATTTCCGTCTTGGTCCATGGCATATTGGTGATGAAGTCCATTGATATATCCTCCCACTTCCACTTAGGAATCGGAAGTGGCTTCAACATCCTGGCAGGTCGCTGATGTTCAATCTTAACCTGCTGACAGATTAAATATTTCGAAACGTATTCCGTTACGTCTTTCTTCATATTTCCCCACTAGAAATTTTGTTGTAGGTCCTTATACATCTTACTGGTGCCCGGGTGAATAGAATAGGGCGCACTGTAAGCTTCCTTCAAGATTGTCTGTCTCAAAACATCATCATCGGGGACGCAAAGTCGATCCTAAAATCTCAGAACTCCATCATCCTGTATCACGAATGTTTACTTCATCACATAACCGAAGAATCAGAGAATCATCCATCTGCTTAGATTTGATTTCTTCGACTAACGACGAAGTTAGTTCAATCACATACAGTTGTCCTTGGACTCCTTGTGACCATACTTCAATCCCTTCGCGGATCAGTTCTCGTTGAATGCTGGTTTGGGATGTAAGCGCTTCTAATACTCGAAGAGAAACAGGTTTGCAGCTCAGTGCATCAGCTACCACATTCGCTTTGCCTGGATGATAGAGAATTTCCAGGTCGTAATCCTTGATCAATTCCAGCCACCTTCTCTGTCTCATGTTTAATTCCTTCTGACTGAAAAAATACTTGAGGCTCTTATGGTCTGTGAAGATCTGACAATGAGTGCCGTACAAATAATGTCGCCAAATCTTCAAGGCAAAGACTACAGCTGCTAACTCCAAATCATGAGTTGGGTAATTTACTTCGTATGGTTTCAACTGTCGAGAGGCATAGGCAATCACCCTATCCTTTTGCATCAACACGCACTCCAGACCCTGATTTGAAGCATCGTTGTATACCATGAATCCATCGGTTCCATCTGGTAATGCTGGTATAGGCGTTGTCGTCAGTCTTCTCTTAAGTTCATCAAAACTAGCCTGGAATTTCTCATTCCACACGAATTTATGAGTCTTCTGCAACAGCTGAGTAAGTGGACGAGCAATTTTGGAAAATCCTTCTACAAAACGGCGATAATATCCAGCAAGTCCTAAGAAACTTCGGACTTCTTTCACGTTATTAGGAGATTCTCATTCCAAGATTGCTTCGACTTTCTTCGGGTCTACATGAACTCCGTCAGCTGATATCACATGCCCAAGGAAGGTTACTTGCTTAACCCAGAACTTGCATTTAGAAAGTTTCGCATAAAGCTGTTCATTCCTCAAAGTACTGAAAATGATATGCAAATGCTCTGCATGCTCTTCTGGGTCTTTTGAATAGATCAAGATGTCATCAATGAAAACGACCACGAATTTATCCAATTATTCTAAGAATACTCAATTCATCAATTGCATAAATACCGCAGGAGCATTGGTAAGTCCGAATGGCATCATTACAAATTCATAATGCCCATACCGGGATCTGAAAGCAGATTTCGGTATATCCGATTCCTTAATTCTCAATTGATGGTATCCTGATCTCAATTCGATCTTCGAGAATACCCTTGCCCCCTGCAGTTGGTCAAACAAGTCGTCGATCCGAGGTATTGGATACTTGTTCTTGATCGTCACCTTGTTTAGCTCCTTGTAATCAATACACAATTAGAGGGATCCATGTTTCTTCCGGACAAAGAGAACGGGTGCTCCCCAAGGAGAAATGCTAGGTTGAATGTAACCCTTCTGCAATAATTCCTCAAGCTGTTTCTTTAGTTCATCCATCTCGGTTGGCGCCATACGGTATGGTGCTCTGGAAATAGGTGCGGCTCCAGGCTCTAATTCGATATTAAACTCTACTTCTCTCTGCGGAGGTAACCCAGGTAGTTCGTCAGGGAATATGTCTGAGAATTCGTTCACAACTAGAATAGAGGAGATTTCTTCTCCTTCTTCTTTATTCATGGCATAACACCACAATCCGTGACAACTCTGCTTCAGCAATTTAACTGCTTTCATGGCTTTGATCATTTTTCTTGAGCTTCCTGGTCTCCATCCTTTGAATAAATGTTCAGATCCGTCATCAGCAATGATCGAATTAACTCTGTTCCGGTAATTCAAAATAGCCCCATAACGATTGAGCCAATCGTCTCTGAGAATTAAATCGTCACCATGTATGTCGACCACAATAAGATTTGATGGCCAATATCTCCCTCCTATAGACACTGGAAAATCTCTAGTTTCTAGGGTTCCCACAATTCTATCTCCAGTCGGTAATCCCACAACACAAGGCTCACAATCATATTAACACGAGATTTTCAAACGATTAATATAGTTCAATGATATGAAGGAATTTGTAGCTCCTGAATCGAATAAGACACTAACTGGTTGCAAAAGGATCTGAATCGTACCTGATGCAACAGCAGTGTTCTGATTGTCTGACCTCCTCATCTCGTAAAGGCGTGGAGGAACGGACCCAGCACTGGACGCCTCTCTTTTCCCAACATTCTGCTGCTGGAAACCACTTTGCTGTGTCTGGTTCACACTTGCCTCTTTAGGAACCGGTGTAGGAGGGCGAGTACCAATAGATCTAATCATATTTCCGCACAAATTCACACGATGCCCTTCCTGTCCACACTCGAAACAGGTCACAGAAGGTGCGTAGCAATCACGCCGAACATGCCCTGCTTTACCATAGTTATAACACTTCTTCGCTGCGTCTGAAATTGTTGATGCTGTCCGGAACTTCTTTCTGCCTTGACAAGGATGCGGAGGTCTCCTAGATGAGTGAAATGAAGACTAGCCCTTGCGGGGCCCACTACTCCTGTTCTCCGTGAAGTTGCCAGACACTTTCTGCTTCTTTGTCTCCATCGATTTCTCCACCGCCACCTCTTTCATGTCGTAGGCCAGTGCTTTGTCCTGATACTATCGCAAAGTAGTACATTAAAATCCGGACATATACTGCTGAATCTCCGGCTTCATCCACATGTCGAAATGGAAAATCTTTTCTGCTTCAGTCCTGACCAAGTGTCGCACACAAGTCAGCTGGTGATTAAAAAGGTCTTGATTATGTCTGTCACAGATGCCTCCGAACTATGCGGGAGAAAAACTCTCGGACTCTAGCCTCCCTTTCTGGACGAGGACAATATTGTGCTTCCATCATTAATCTCATCGGGACAGTTAATCCCCACAAATATCTTTTCTAACTCCTTCAGCCAGTGATCCCAAGTAGGCATCTCGGCAGAACCGTCGAATTTCGGTGGGTGTAACTTGACCACTTCCGTAAGCCACTTGTCTCCACGGTTATCCTCATTGCACTGCTGGTCCATCATCGTCTGCATGCGGTCAACCACCTGAGCTAACTGGGTCATCTGAGCGACCACCTGCTGAAGCACCCCTGGCATGTTAGGATTTGCATTATCATTCGCTGATCCCTGTTGTCCTCCATAATGGGAATCGGTTTGACTAGCCGATAATTCTGGGGTAGACGCTGAATCCTCCTATCTCGCATTACCACATCCGCATCCACGACCGCGTCTGCGTCCACGACCTCCCCTTAACATACTGTAAACACAAATAGTCAATATCCAGGGCAACATTTTCTAAAAGAAAGTTGGTCAATATTCACAAAATAGAAATTAAATAAGACGGTAGTATATATGAGATTAGAATACTTACAACCACGGTCCACATGACGACGCTGGCTGAGCAGTGATGTTACAAACGACACATAAATCAAATAACGTAAACAGACCCAACTAAACCCGATTGCCAAGATATCCATGAATCTTAGCTCCGATACCATATTCTGTAACACCCCGATATATTCAGAATAATTACAGCGCCGTAAATACTTTATATAAGAATTTACAAGGCTAATTTGAGAAATACGGAAAATAATACCAAAGTACCATTAAGGTTATAATTCAAAACCAGTTCAACAATTCAAATGAGTCCATTATTACAAGCATTCCAAACACCAACAAAATACGCGTACTCGAGTACTGAAAATAACTAGAAACAAGACAACATCACTTTACATCACTGAGCCACTTCATCGTCATATCAGTACTGTGGTTGCTTCCCCGCTCCTCGGCTACCTGAACACCAAACAAATGTCCACCCCCGAAGGGGTTAGCAAAACGATGCTAGTACAAGTATCGGATAAATAAATCGGATATGCAACAACGATGCATCATAAAATACACAAAACGGACTTCCATCACCGGAATCCAATGATGCGAATCCACATGATTCCATCAACACAACACAGGGTAATCCAACGATCCAGCGTGCTCAGTATAGATCCGATGATCCCGTCGGACCAACGCATGGTGGAAAACCCATCCAACGATCTAGCGCCCTCAGCATAGATCCCTATGATGATCCCGTCGGACCAATGCATGGTGGACATCCGATCCAGCGCCCTCAGCATAGATCGCTCGATCCCTTCAGATCATCACAACATACACGAATACGAATCATGCATATACATATACAAAATCGATTTGTCCATCAACATGAACATTCAAGAAATCAACGACGAATATCATGACAATTCAAAGGAACTAACCTCATGTTCAACAACATGAATAAGCCATATGGATGATCAAAATTACAATATTAACAAGTTTCAAAATATGATACTTGCCTCAAAGATGGCAAGAACTAAATACTCTAATGAATGTCAACAGGTCTGAAGGTCGCCGCCCCTCGATCGATCACCTTGTACAAGGGCATAAAAAGGCAACAACCTTTCGAAACTAACGCACGAGTACTGAACACCTTAAGTTATAATTGAGTTATCAATAATGAACAATCAGTTCTCGGTCCTATTTCCCGACGAATACTAATTTGGAAAAAGGCATGCAGATTCATGAGATTACAATGGGACACAAAGCCGGTGTTTACAATTCCAAAGATATTTATCATACCATTAAACTCCATACTTTGATTCTGATTAACAACTAAAATTCTTGGTTCGGTTGCTACAACGATACATAACGAGATAATCATGTTCAATCTAGTTCTAGGTAAAGTTACCTCTATGATTCTTGTTCTACCACGAGTAGTTCTTCTTATCAAGTTCTACGTTCAAATGATTGCCCCAAGGGTTATAATTGAACACCCTTCACATTCACCTTTATAAATTCATCTTGTACAGGAGGTAAGCCTTAACACTTTGTTCTTTAAAAGAGTGTTATGAAAGCATCATAAAGGTGTGTTCATCTCAGAAAATTCCATTCTTAAAGTTGGTAAAGATTATGACTCAACTAATAACAATGGAAACCTTAATTCACCCAATTCAATCCTCCTAACATGGTGTTGGATTCACTACGACATAACAAGCTCAATAACCTCTGTGAAAAGCTCAATAATATAACTAAGAACATAATCTCCATCTTGTCGTAGAGTTAACATACCTCAAACAATGGAAGAACAATGAAAATCTTGAAGAACTCTTCACCGGAAGCTTGAACACCAATCCATAAGGTCTAAGCTTCCCAAAAATCGGCCAGATGATGATATGAGGGATAAATGGTGAGGGATAGTCTCCAGAACATGAAAATCGGCCAAGGTGAGGGTGAGAAATGAAATGGGGGTTGAGGTCTATAAATAGAAATATAAACATTACGTACGTTAAGTAGAATATATTACGTACGTAACAACCTTAGCGTACGCTATACTCGAATATTAGCCTACGTTAACATCTGGACAGAGCTCACTAACCTATTTCTGGCATTGGCTTACGTACGTTAACATACAGGTTTACGTATGTAATCGCTAGGACCTTAGCGTGCATTAAAAATCCCCCTTAGTGTACGTTTAGTCCGTTGACTTGCTTAGCTGGAAAGCCGTCCAGGTTCACGCGGAGCATCTCACGAATCTTCACTGGCCCCCACACGCCGACCCTTGTCGGATCTCGAGTTGACTGAGCTTACGTACGTTAAACTCAACATATAATGTACATTATATTGCAGTCATAACGTACGCTAAGATCATCACCTAGCATACGTTATGACGTGCAGAACCATTCATGCAAAATGTTGGATATACAAAAATGTAAGGATACGAATACGGGAAACCAATCTTCGATTAATAACATCACAAAGTCGAAACTTACAAGATCGAATACAGGATAAATACACAATAATTATCCGGGCATTACACTTATATTGTCAAGTGATTGAATGTTATATACGAAATCATATGCGAGAGGAAAAAGAAAGGATACAATTGGATTCGGTGTTATTAGGATCAAGGATCCGGTATTGGTAGAATCGCAATCGATATCTACGTGAGGTTTATCTAGTACCCATATAAAGCTAGATTGGTTGATTCCTTGTACAATAGAAAAGGAAAACGGTTTAACTTGGACCGACAAAAAGACAAGTGTGTACGGTATTCCCTCGACTGATAGAAGAGAGGTTGTAACGGTTTATCTCGACCAATAGAAGAGAGATTATAACGGTTATCCCTCGACCTATAGAAGAGAGGTGCGGAGGTTTATATTTAGCCTATAGAAAAAGATACCGAGAGAGGACGTAGGCATGTTTGGCCAAACCTCTATAAATCTTGTGTCGTTTAATATCCGCACTGTTATTTAAATCGCTTCAGCAACGCGTAAGAGTTTTAAAACTCAATCTCTAAATGGCAATACCGACCAATATCGCTCCATCAATTGGTATCAGAGTGGTACCTCCTAGAAGCGGCTTAACATCCAAGGACAAGATCCAAATGGCATTTCAATTTACTCCGGTAGAAGGTCTTGCCTTGAACCGACCACCATTCTTCGATGGATCAAATTATATGACGTGGAAGAAAAAGATGTCGATCTTCTTCGTGCCTATGATATAGAAATCTGGAAGATCATTTGTCTTGGCCCGAAAGTTCCAATCAAATCTGACGGATCTCTTAAGAGTTTTGAAGAATATAATGACGAAGATTGGAAGAACGACCATCTAAATTGTAAGCCTGCTCAACTTTTATATTGTGCCTTAAATCCAAAAGAGGTCAATCGTATCTCATCGTGTGAAAGTGCTAAAGAGATATGGAAAATTCTCGAAATCACACACGAGGGAACAACTCAATTCAAGGAGACGAAGATCAATATGCTTATCTATGACTACGAGCTATTCTTGATGAAGGGTGATGAGTCCATCACCAACATGCTCGATCGATTTTTGGTCATTACTAATGGATTTGCTTCGTTCGGAAAACCATTATCAAGTAGTGAGAAAGTCAAGAAAATCTTAAGATCACTACATACTGAATGGGATGACACGGTGACGGGGATAATGGAATCAAAAGATTTAAACAATCTTGATTTTAGTGCTCTCGTTGGTTCACTTATAAACTACGAGATTGTTCTAAAATCTCGGAATGCCAAACCAAAGCCAAAGGAAAAATCGATAGCCATGAAGGCTAAGATGTCAAGAAATAAAGAAGAAATTCGGTGGATGAAAGCGACGAAGAATCGGCATATTATGCCTAGAATATTAATAAGTTTCAAACTTATTAAATCGGAGAAAGAAAGACATCAAGATGGGCGAATCTAAGAAATTTGACAACAACTGTCGAATCTGTGGTAAACCAGGCTACTTCGCGAAGAATAGCCGAGCAAATCAAAAGAAGGAAGTTCTAATTGCCACGTGGAGTGACGAAGATGAGGACGAAGATTTCATCAAGCAAAATAACCTCGCACTTATGGCAAGAAGCTCATTCGACGATAGCGACGTCGAAAGTCAAGTAAGTACATCCTTTCAAGATGAATTATTTGAAGCATTCGAATTACTGCATACAGATTTTCAAAATGCTTTACCCGAAATTAAATCCCTCCAATCTAAAACTAAATTATTGGAAATTGAAATTTTCAAAATTCTTGAAAAAAGGAAAATTGTCGAGACCGATCATTCTCAATGTCTTGAAAATGAAAATCTTTTAAAGAATGATCTTTTAAAAGTTCAAGACGAACTGAAAATTTTGACAAAGAAATTTTCATGCGGTAATAAAAAATTTGAACAAATACTTTGTGTTCAAAAATATACTTTGAATAAATAGGGGTTAGGATTCAAACCGCATACTAAAAACGAATCCTTGAATTTCAAAATATCCCACTATGAAAAATATTTAAAAATTAGGCATCATTTTACGAGTTGCAAAAGCCCACGACGGACGATAAAAACCAAAAAGATTTGGATTCCAAAAGGAACTTTTATTCCAAATATCATCTATGTCTCGAAAGAAAAACCAACTATCGGTTGGATCCCCAAAAAATAATTTTCATCAATAAATATTTTACTCAAGGGGAGTTTATATTTTTAAAAGGGAGAGATTTTTGTCAGGGGAATTATACCCTTTTTATGCATATTTTATCATATCATATTTTATCATAAATTGGTATCCTTTGAATTACACTTTTTGCTGATAACAAAAAGGGGGAGAAAAGAGTTGAATGGGATAAAAAGGGTCATAGAAGAATGATGAGAAAAATAAAAGTAAAAAGGGGGAGAGAAAAATAAAAGGGAGATAGTCTACAAAGAAGACAAAGAAGTTGAAAAATAAAAAGAAGTCGAAAAGGAGAAAAAGAAAAGATGGGAGAAACTAACGAAACGATCAAAGCCGAAAACTTTGATTTGTACACACACACACACACACATATATATATATATATATATATATATATATATATATATATTATTTTGCAGGTTTTATCCAATTCAAAGTGTTGTTTTGCTATCATCAAAAAGGGGGAGATTGTTGGAATATTTTATTCCAAATATTCATTAATCGAGTTTTGATGATTAGTTGTTAAACAAAGGAAAACAACAAGGAAGTAAAACAAAACAACGAAGAAGTCGAAGACGCAAATAGCTGGTCAGAATATGTATAACGTACGCAAGCCATACATCTTAACATACGCAATGTAGTGCTTATAACGTATGTAATGATCTTGGTATAACGTATGTAATACTATGAATTCAATTATTGGAACCGTTGAATGGACAGATGACGTCATGGAGTACGTCAGCATGCAACAGATATTTTTACTAAAGATAACGTACGTAATGGAGATATGGTAACGTACGTAATGGAACAAACGAAGCTACTGGACGGATATGTGAAGAGCTTAACGTACGTAACAAGAAGAGCTTAATGTACATAATACACATAACGTATGTAATGGACGTTGAATAGCGTACGTAATGATGCAGTAGAAAACTAACGGCTAGTTGAGGCTTTGGAGCCTATAAATACCACTTCCTATGGTATTGAACTCACAACAACTTCAAGCAGTCGAGATATTGATCAGATATTGATATACATTCTATTGTTGTTGTACTTGTGCTTATATTGTAAAGTGATTGAGTGTTATACATGAAATCATACACGAGAGGAAAAAGAAAGGATACGATTGGATTCGGTGTTATTAGAATCAAGGATCCGGTATTGTTAGAATCGCAATCGATATCTACGTGAGGTTTATCTAGTACCCATAGAAAGCTAGATTGGTTGATTCCTTGTCCAATAAAAAAGGAAAATAGTTTAACTTGGACCGACAAAAAGAAAGTGTGTACGGTAATCCCTCGACCGATAGAAGAGAGGTTCTAACGATTTATTTCGACCGATAAAAGAGAGATTATAACGGTTATCCCACGACCGATAGAAGAGAGATGCAGAGATTTATCTTTAGCCTATAGAAAAAGATACCGAGAGAGGACGTAGGCACGTTTGGCCGAACCTCTATAAATATTATGTTGTTTAATTTCCGCACCGTTATTTAAATTGCTTCAGCAACGCGTAAGAGTTTTATAACTTAATCTTCAAATGGCGATACCGACCAATATCGCTCCATCAATTGGTATCGGAGCGGTACCGCCTAGGAGCGGCTTAACATCCAAGGAGAAGATCCAAATGGCATTTCAATTTTCCCCGGTAGAATGTCTTGCCTTGAACCGACCACCATTCTTCGATGGATCAAATTATATGACGTGGAAGGAAAAGATGTCGATCTTCATTCGTGCCTATGATATAAAAATCTGTAAGATCATTTGTCTTGGTCCGAAAGTTCCAATCAAATCCGACGGATCTCTTAAGAGTTTCGAAGAATATAATGACGAAGATTGGAAGAACGACCATCTAAATTGTAAGGCTACTCAACTTTTATATTGTGCCTTAAATCCAGAAGAGGTCAATCATGTAATATCCAAAATTTCTACTGCTGTTGTTTAATATTATTTTATCCGAGTTATGTTGTACAGCGTGGAATCTGTACAGTATGGATAAAATAAATGAAGGACTGAGATGTCAGTATCAGTATAATTGTCGTATCTGCTCAACAATTGCATTTGAGGATGTAATGAGTTGAGTATATGTATTAAATATGTGTGTATATGTATCCCGTATGTCGAGATGGACCGGAACAGTTGGATTTTTGGCCAAGTACATAAGGCCATTACGTACGCTAAAGTAATGGATTAACGTACGCTAAGTTCTATGTTTTACGTACGTTATGCGTGAGGCACTACGTACGTAACGAAGGGAATCGGACAGGATCGAGTCGTGACCAGTAGGTGGGACCCGGTGTGTCGGCTGCAGATTTGGACAGGCGAGTCAACTACGTATTACGTATGATATACAGGGTGTATTACGTACGTAATATATGGTTTCACTGTAGCAAGTCAACGTACCTATTACGTACGTTATGAGGGAAATGTTATGTACGTAAGGAATCGAACGAAACAAGTCAGTTAGTTCTGGGATGATGTTACGTACGCTATGTTGGACGCGTAGCGTACGCTATAGACCATTACGTACGTTAATGAGGAGGTATAATGTACGTAATGAGTTATGCAGTTTATAAAATGAAGATCGGTCTTTCATTTCTTCACGAGAGAAAATCGATTTCCTCATCCAACTTTCGTCCCTGTGAGCATATTAGTGATATTTAACCTCTTCCATCTTGATTACAAGCTTGGAAACATGAATGGGAGGCTTGAATATGGAGATATGGTTGATCCTTGAAGAGTTTGATTGTGTTATTCATGTTCTTAAGGTATGTTGTTGAACTCTTCACCTTGATTTCGGATTTTTGGTATTGTTATCCGTATTTGATTCATATGAAGATGATTATGATGTTGTTTTTACGGTTCTTGAGGTTATATGAACTATATGTTGAAGGATATGATAGTTTATGTCTTGATTATGTGGGTTATGATTATAGATTCATAGTGTTCTTGGTAGGATTGTTTCAATTCTTGATGTTAGGAGGATCATATATTGGAAAATATGATAATATACACCTTGAATTATGAATGAGGATTGTTTAGATGTTAGATGATATCGAATTACATTGTTTTGATGGCTATAAACAAGGTTTCAAATCATTTAGTATTCTTGAGGAACTCCTTGGTGAATTGAACATAGCAAGACGATCGTAGGTTGAATTATCGGTATCTTTAGATATGAAGATCGAATGTTCGTTGATTGTAGTGGTAGAATTCGTATGTTCTTGATGAAATACAAATTATGATATCAATTTGGAATCCGGAAAGATTGTGATTGATCACCGAATATGATTTCCCTTACATTCATATCCGTAATCGTATTTTGGTTATGAATTCGTAATTGGTTGAGTTGTATTGTTCAGACTTGTGTCTAATCGAGATATTGTGAAATCATTGAGTTTATCGATCGGTTATATTGGTTAGCAATTACCGGATATTGGTTCATATGGTGGATATGAATTCGTAATGGTTTGAATTATACTATTTGGTTTTATATATGATCGAGGTATGGTTGACCCGTTGAGTTTTATTGGTTGGATATATCGGTTATTGATTGTTATCGAACTTGTTGTTTATCGAATTACTGTAATAGGTTGAGAATATTGATCGGTGATTATAACCGTGTGTTGCGGTTGAGCTCGAGAATGTTCGTAGATTGCTTGGGTCAGGGCCGAGGAGCTCGTAGACGAAGGCAATGAGATTGGTAGCGGCTTCATCATCGTCGTATCGGTATCGAGGCAAGTTATTACTTGCTCAGTTATAATGTTTAATGAATGGTTTCAGTTTCATTTCGTTTATAATGCATATAGCAATGATTATTGCTGCAAATTCTGGAGATTTGGATTATATGTTGTCTTTCCAATTCTGGGAGTTAAATCATAATGTATATGCTTTATCTCTGGTATTGGCATATTCGGGTATCAAGGTTACGTTGCGATAAAGATGAGGATATGAGTATCTATAGTCCATGGTACGTTTGGATCGCCGAGCATTGAGGATAATCGCCAGTGATGATTTGACATCGAGATTGCTCCTGAAGGACTCGGGACAAGTATCTTAGTTTTGATTTCGGTTTAGTGTTGATGATGTTGATCATGCAGGTTGTCTTTTATATTTTTGAACATGAGATCGTCCTAGTTGTTTTGTCATAATGTCGTTCATGTTATTGAGTCATGTGTTGTTCATGTCGATGAACATATTGATTTGCATATGTGTATGCATAATTGTACTGTTTATGTTGTGTTGATCCGTTGGGATCGTGTGATCTATGCTGAGGGCGCTGGATCAGATGTCCACCTCGTTATGGTCCAACGGGATCATCTTCGGATCTATACTTAGTGCGCTGGATCATTGGACGGGTTCTTCCACCTCGTTATGGTCCGACGGGATCATCTTTGGATCTATGCTGAGGGCGCTGGATCGTTGGAGTACCCAGTGTTGTGTTGATGGAATAATATGGATTCGCATCATTGGTTTTGCATATGTTGTTGTGTATATATATATTGTTGGTTATCCACCTCGTGTTTATCTGGTAGGATCATCTTTGGATCTATGCTGAGGGCGCTGGGTCATGGGATTTCCATTGAGTATACACTGTTGATATTGTTTTGAGCATATTGGCGTTGTCATATGAGTATGCATTTGTAGGTCTTGTGTTAGGACCATGTACGTGTGTGGTATTGATCCGACCTCGGATTTGACTGACATGATTATCGTGGCATTTCATATTTTGAGGTATGTTTCGTATTTCCTTTGGCATTTGTCTTTTGATGGACAATCGGTTATCGTCTTGGGATTTGATGATGCTATCCGATGGATCGTATTGGTCAGAACTGGTATATTTCTGTATCGTGAGTTGGGGATGATAGTTTGAGAATCTTGAGTATTGTTTGAGGTACAATACAGATACTATGTTCGAGTTTATTGGTTAATTGAGTGCGAGATATGAAATGTGATAATGGTTATTCTGTCGAGAATTATTTGAGTAAGTAAAGTTACTACGATAAGATTACATTGGTCGTATTCTTATTTTGTATTCTCATTGGTATGTAATTATTAATGTGATGTGACGGTTATCATTGTTGGATATTATGGCTGACACCATCGTGGACTTTCTTTTGAGGTTCTTTGGATATCGAGCTTGTAGCGATCGTGAGGAGATGAGCTTCCCAGAGGATACTGGCTAGGGCATGTTTTTGTATTGAGTTTCCTGATCAGTTGTTGTATTCTGCTGCTAGAGTACTTTTAACTATTGTCTTTTCCGCAGCGTGAGTATTTTTAAATGACCTTTCGTTTCTGGTAACTTGAGTTACTTTGGAAATCGTTTTTCTAAACTATTGAGTTTCGGCCATTTGGCCTCGCCATTTTTAAAATGAGATTTTACGACGGTTTTGATAAACGAGTTTTATAACGTCTTCGAATATTTTCAGAGATAGTACTGTCGTTAGCCTCTTGGGCATTTGTAAATGGTTGCGAAAATTTCCTTTAGCCTTGTGGGTTCCATCTCGGGGCCCACGGCGCTGTAATATTCCCGGTTAAATCTGGTGGTGTTACAAATCGTATCTCATCGTGTGAAAGCGCTAAAGAGATATAGAAAATTCTTGAAATCACACACGAGGGAACAACTCAAGTCAAGGAGACGAAGATCAATATGCTTCTCCATGACTACGAGCTATTCATGATGAAGGGTGACGAGTCCATCACCAACATGGTCGATCGATTTTCGTTCATTACTAATGGACTTGCTTCGTTCGGGAAACCATTATCAAGTAGTGAGAAAGTCAAGAAAATCTTAAGATCACTACCTGCTGAATGGGACGACACGGTGACGGCGATAATGGAATCAAAAGATTTAAACAATCTTGATTTTAGTGCTCTCGTTGGTTCACTTATAAACTATGAGATTGTTCTAAAATCTCGGAATGCTAAACCAAAGTCGAAGGAAAAATCGATAGCCATGAAGGCTAAGATGTCAAGAAATAAAGAAGAAATCCCGGTGGATGAAAGCGGCGAAGAATCGGCATATTATGCCAAGAATATTAATAAGCTTAAAACTTATTAAATCGGAGAAAGAAAGACATCAAGATGGGCGAATCTAAAAAATTCGACAACAACTGTCGAATCTGTGGTAAACCAAGCTACTTCGCAAAGAATTGCCGCGCAAATCAAAAGAAGGAAGTTCTAATTGCCACGTGGAGTGACGAAGATGAGGACGAAGATTTCATCAAGCAAAATAACCTCGCACTTATGGCAAGAAGCTCATTCGACGATAGCGACGTCGAAAGTTAAGTAAGTACATCCTCTCAAGATAAATTATTTGAAGCATTCGAATTACTGCATACAGATTTTCAAAATGCTTTATCCGAAATTAAATCCCTCCAATCTAAAAATAAATTATTGGAAATTGAAATTTTCAAAATTCTTGAAAAGGGAAAATTGTCGAGACCGATCATTCTCAATGTCTTGAAAATGAAATTTTTTTAAAGAATGATCTTTTAAAAGTTCAAGACGGACTTAAAATTTTGACAAAGAAATTTTCATGCGGTAATGAAAAATTTGAACAAATACTTTGTGTTCAAAAATATACTTTGAATAAACATGGGTTAAGATTCAAACCACATACTAAAAACGAATCCTTGAATTTCAAAATACCCCACTATGAAAAATATTTAAAAATTAGGCATCATTTTACGAGTTGCAAAAGCCCACGACGGACGATAAAAACCCAAAAGATTTGGATTCCAAAAGGAACTTTTATTCCGAATATCGTCTATGTCTCGAAAGAAAAACCAACTATCGGTTGGATCCCCAAAAAATAATTTTCATCAATAAATATTTTACTCAAGGGGAGTTTATATTTTTAAAAGGGAGAGATTTTTGTCAGGGGGATTATACCCTTTTTATGCATATTTTATCATATCATATTTTATCATAAATTGGTATCCTTTGAATTACACTTTTTGCTGATAACAAAAAGGGGGAGAAAAGAGTTGAATGTGATAAAAAGCATCATGGAATAATGATGAGAAAAATAAAAGTAAAAAAGGGGAGGGAAAAATAATAGGGAGAAAGTCGACTAAGAAAACGAAGAAGTTGAAAAATAAAAAGACGAAGTCGAAAAGGAGAAAAAGAAAAGATGAGAGAAACTAACGAAACGATCAAAACCAAAAACTTTGATTTGTACATATATATATATATATTATTTTGCAGGTTTTATCCAATTCAAGGTCTTGTTTTGGTATTATCAAAAAGGGGGAGATTGTTGGAATATTTTATTCCAAATATTCATTAATCGAGTTTTGATGATTAGTAGTTAAACAAAGGAAAACAACAAGGAAGTAAAACAAAACAACGAAGAAGTCGAAGATGCAAAAAGCTGGGCAGAACATGTGTAACATACGCAAGCCATACAGCTTAACATACGCAATGTAGTGCTTATAACGTACGTAATGATCTTGGTATAACGTATGTAAAACTATGAATTCAAATATTAGAACCGTTGAACGGACAGATGACGTCATGGAGTACGTCAGCATGCAACGGATATTTTGACTAAAGATAACGTACGTAATGGAGACATGGTAACGTACGTAATGGAAGAAACGAAGCTACTGGACTGATCTGTGAAGAGCTTAACGTACGTAACAAGAAGAGCTTAGCGTACGTAATACACATAACATACGCAATGGACGTTGAATAGCGTACGTAATGATGCAGCAGAAAGCTAACAGCTAGTTGAGGCTTTGGAGCCTATAAATACCACTTCCTATGGTATTGAACTCACAACAACTTCAAGCAATCGAGATATTGATCAGATATTGATATACATTCTATTGTTGTTGTACTTGTGCTTATATTGTCAAGTGATTGAGTGTATATACACGAAATCATACATGAGAGGAAAAAGAAAGGATACGATTGGATTCGGTGTTATTAGGATCAAGGATCTGACATTGTTAGAATCGCAATCGATATCTACATGAGGTTTATCTAGTACCCATAGAAAGCTAGATTGGTTGATTCCTTGTACAATAGAAAAGGAAAATGGTTTAACTTGGACCGACAAAAAGACAAGTGTGTACGGTAATCCCTCGACCGATAGAAGAGAGGTTGTAACAGTTTATCTCGACTGATAGAAGAGATATTATAATGGTTATCCATCGACCGATAGAAGAGAGGTGCAAAGGTTTATCTTTAGCCTATAGAAAAATATACCGAGAGAGGACGTAGGCACGTTTGGCCAAACCTCTATAAATCTTGTGTCGTTTAATTTCGGCACCTTTATTTAAATCGCTTCAGCATCGCGTATGAGTTTTATAACTCAATATCCAAATGCCGATACCGACCAATATCGCTCTATCAATTGGTATCGGAGTGGTACCTCCTAGAATCAGCTTAACATCCAAGGAGAAGATCCAAATGGCATTTCAATTTACCCTGGTATAAGGTCTTGCCTTGAACCGACCACCATTATTCGATGGATCAAATTATATGATGTGGAAGAAAAAGATGTCGATCTTCATTCGTGCCTATGATATAGAAATCTAGAAGATCATTTGTCTTGGCCCGAAAGTTCCAATCAAATCCGACGGATCTCTTACGAGTTTCGAAGAATATAATGACGAAGATTGGAAGAACGGCCATCTAAATTGTAAGGCTACTCAACTTTTATATTGTGCCTTAAATCCAAAAGAGGTCAATCATATCTCATCGTGTGAAAGTGCTAAAGAGATATGGAAAATTCTTGAAATCACACACGAGAGAACAACTCAAGTCAAGGAGACGAAGATCAATATGTTTCTCCATGACTACGAGCTATTCATGATGAAGGGTGACGAGTCCATCACCAACATCCAACATGCTCGATCGATTTTCGGTCATTACTAATGGACTTGCTTCGTTCGGGAAACCATTATCAAGTAGTGAGAAAGTCAAGAAAATCTTAAGATCACTACTTGCTGAATGGGACGACACGGTGAGGACGATAATGGAATCAAAAGATTTAAACAATCTTGATTTTAGTGCTCTCGTTGGTTCACATATAAACTACGAGATTGTTCTAAAATCTCGGAATGCCAAACCAAAACCGAAGGAAAAATTGATAGTCATGAAGGCTAAGATGTCAAGAAATAAAGAAGAAATACCGGTGGACGGAAGCGACGAAGAATTGGCATATTATGCCAAGAATATTAATAAGTTTCAAACTTATTAAACTGGAGAAAGAAAGACATCAAGATGGGCGAATCTAATAAATTTGACAACAACTGCTGAATTTGTGGTAAACTAGGCTACTTCGCGAAGAATTGCCGAGCAAATCAAAAGAAGGAAGTTCTAATTGCCACGTGGAGTGACGAAGATGAGGACGAAGATTTCATCAAGCAAAATAACCTCGCACTTATGGCAAGAAGCTCATTCGACGATAGCGGCGTCGAAAGTCAAGTAAGTACATCCTCTCAAGATGAATTATTTGAAGCATTCGAATTACTGCATACAGATTTTCAAAATGTTTTATCCGAAATCAAATCCCTCCAATCTAAAAATAAATTATTGGAAATTGAAATTTTCAAAATTCTTGAAAAAGGGAAAACTTTCGAGACCAATCATTCTCAATGTCTTGAAAATGAATATATTTTAAAGAATGATCTTTTAAAAGTTCAAGACGAACTTAAAATTTTGACAAAGAAATTTTCACGCGGTAATGAAAAATTTGAACAAATACTTTGTGTTCAAAAATATACTTTGAATAAATATGGGTTAGGATTCAAACCGCATACTAAAAACGAATCCTTGAATTTCAAAATACCCCACTACGAAAAATAATTAAAAATTAGGCATCATTTTACGAGTTGCAAAAGCCCACGGCGGACGATAAAAACCAAAAAGATTTGGATTCCAAAAGGAACTTTTATTCCGAATATCGTCTATGTCTCGAAAGAAAAACCAACTATCGGTTGGATCCCCAAAAAATAATTTTCATCAATAAATATTTTACTCAATGGGAGTTTATATTTTTAAAAGGGAGAGATTTTTGTCAGGGGAATTATACCCTTTTTATGCATATTTTATTATATCATATTTTATCATAAATTGGTATCCTTTGAATTACACTTTTTGCTGATAACAAAAAGGGGGAGAAAAGAGTTTAATGGGATAAAAAGGGTCATGGAAGAATGATGAGAAAAATAAAAGTAAAAAGGGGGAGAGAAAAATAAAAGGGAGAAAGTCTACAAAGAAAACGAAGAAGTTGAAAAATAAAAAGAAGAAGTCGAAAAGGAGAAAAAGAAAAGATGGGAGAAACTAACGAAACGATCAAAGCCGAAAACTTTGATTTGTACATATATATATATATATATATATATATATATATTATTTTGCAGGTTTTATCCAATTCAAAGTGTTGTTTTGCTATCATCAAAAAGGGGGAGATTGTTGGAATATTTTATTCCAAATATTCATTAATCGAGTTTCTTGATGATTAGTAAAACAAAACAAAGAAGTCGGCATACGTACGCAAGCATTACATACGCAATGTAGTGCAACAAGGAAGTAAAACAAAACAAAGAAGAAGTCGAAGATGCAAAAACATGTATAACGTACGCAAGCATTACAGCTTAGCATACGCAATGTAGTGCTTATAACGTACGTAATGATCTTGGTATAACGTATGTTAAACTATGAATTCAAATATTGGAACCGTTGAACGGATAGATGACATCATGGAGTACGTCAGCATGAAACAGATATTTTGACTACAGATAACGTACGTAATGGAGATATGGTAACGTACGTAATGGAAGAAACGAAGCTACTAGACTGATCTGTGAAGAGCTTAACTTACGTAACAAGAAAAGCTTAACGTACGTAATACACGTAACATACACAATGGATGTTGAATAGCGTACGTAATGATGCAGTAGAAAGCTAACGGCTAGTTGAGGCTTTGGAGGCTATAAATACCACTTCCTATGGTATTGAACTCACAACAACTTCAAGCAATCAAGATATTGATCAGATATTGATATACATTCTATTGTTGTTGTACTTGTGCTTATATTGTCAAGTGATTGAGTGTTATACATGAAATCATATACGAGAGGAAAAAGAAAGGGTATGATTAGATTCGGTGTTATTAGGATCAAGGATCCAGTATTGTTAGAATCGCAATCGATATCTACGTGAGGTTTATCTAGTACCCATAGAAAGCTAGATTGATTGATTCCTTGTCCAATAGAAAAGGAAAATGGTTTAACTTGGATCGACAAAAAGAAAGTGTGTATGGTAATCCCTCGATCGATAGAAGAGAGGTTGTAACGGTTTATCTCGACCGATAGAAGAGAGATTGTAACGGTTATCCCTCGACCGATAGAAGAGAGGTGCAGAGGTTTATCTTTAGCCTATAGAAAAAGATACCGAGAGAGGACATAGGCACTGTAATATTCGTACCTTTTATTGGCTATAATTATTAATTCATGAACCTCGGGGGTTGGTTTGTAATTTTTCGAATATTAGTGTAACACCCCCTAACCTAGCAGCTGAACCGCAAAGGGGTCCGTGCTACTAAGTTGGGGAGTATTACGCTTTTAAACTTTGAAAACCAATAAGAAGTGGATTTGGTAATGCGAGTACTCAGGGAAATAATGCAAACCAGTATTATTTATTCAAAACATTACATAACCTTAGGTTTAATACATAACAAAACCATAACAGAGTGATCTTATTAAAAACAAAACATAGTCTTCCAGCATAGGAGCGAAATAGCTGGGAATGACATATGGACAAGTCTCCGGCTGTCAACACTGAAGAAGATAGTCAACTCCTAAACATGAGCATCATCACCTGTATCATAAGAATCTAATGAGCTAATGGCTCAGTAAGATGAGACTTCTGTAATAGCAAAGTATCACATAGCACTTTTATCAATGAATAACTACTATATATATAGTCATGTTCTTGTAAAATCCTTTCTTCGGGTACCCTTGAAGTGTGGTACTCGACTGATAGTGATAGGCCATGGTTTTCGGAACCTGTTCATATAATTGGCCAATAAAAGATGTATACGGGGGTTCCCATACTGGTTTTCAACCAATTGTATTAGCCGTATTCAACTTTTTCATTCAGTGTGGTTTTCCTTGACCGACTTTCAGCCGCAAGTATTTGCCACCATGTTTTGGGTCCGCCGGTCCCCCGCGTCCCGTGCCTACCCGCCATCAATCAAGTACCATACTTCCTGTTCTTAAACATTCTTTCACATACACATTTTATGCATGATCGTTCAATAACAGTCACATATGCAAATATCAATCAATATATGATCCTTATGATACAGCAAGGAAAAGCATCATCTTACCTCAAGTCCTGTGCCTCTTGATGTGAAAAGATCAGTTTCTATAGATGGATGTGCTAAAATCCTTGAAGAAAATCTGAAACCTCTTTGGGGACTTTTGTCAATCACCTTTGAAAAACTGTCAGATTTGAGCTATCTGTTTGATCGGGATTTTTGTGGCTTTATAATTTTGGAAGGAAAATATGTTTCGGGCGTTTTAAAGTAGAGTTTCACAGCTTCAAAATGATATATTATATGTACAAAACCACGTCAGGAACATGTATAAATAAGGGCTCAAAGTCGGTTGAAAATCAACCTTACCCGGACAGTGGAACCCTTATCCGACAGATGGCCGAGAAGCTTCGTCGGTCATGACCGACCTTATCCGGACAATGGGATGGCCTTATCCGACAGTGACCGAGAAGCTTCGCCGGTCGTGGCCGACCTTATCCGGACATGGGCGACCTTATCCGGATAGTGGTCGAAGCTTCGTCGGTCGTGACCGACCTTATCCGACATTTGGGCAGTCTTATCCGGATAGTGGCCTAGAAGCTTCGTCGGTCATGACCGTGATTGTCGATCGGCGTGTCCGTGGTGGCCGGCAAATGTCCGTCAACTTGGCTCACCCGGTTCGACCCTTCCCGATGTCCAAATTCGATTTTCCGACTGTTCGGACTAAATGCGAGTTAAATCTTCGATATGCTCTAACCAATTTTCGATAATATTAAAATAATAATTTAATATTATTTTTGCAGATAAGTGTTCAAATGAAAATTTTATCGTATCAATTGGTTAAAATTTTCGAAATCACTTTCATAAATTCTAAAATAATCCTTATAATTTATTTTGAAATCTTTGCTTTTTAAATCTTTCATTTTATGTTGGAAACATATCGATCCAAGTATTGGACAACTTGTAATTATTGAAATCCATGACCATTAGCAAAATAAATAGCACTTAATTAAGTCTTTGAATTTTCTAGGGTATTACAATTATTATTTTATAATCATTTAGCACATCGATCTCCTTACTGAGAAACTGAGCTCCTCACTCCAACAAAACATCTCACAATGACCTTTTATCATGTTAGAGGAGCTAAATAACATGTCGTATAAAACGTAATGCAAATTCATGCTCATGAAATGTCTACTTGTATGCCATGCTTTCAAAATGCATATTATATAAATGCATTTAGGTATTAAATGGTTATTGGCTTAGGGGATAACCGGGCATTACAGTCCTCCCCTCCTTATAAAATTTCGTCCTCGAAATTGACATACCGAACAATTCTGGATATTTTCTTTGCATTTCCTCCTCTCTTTCCCATGTAGCCTCTTCAACGGCATGATTCCTCCACAAAATCTTTACCAAATGAATTTCCTTGTTCCTTAGTTTCTTTATTTTCTTATCAAGAACCTGTACCGGCTTCTCTTCATAGGACAAGTCTGGGGAAAATTCCAACGGCTCATAATTTAACACATGTGAGGGGTTGGAAATGTACCTCTTTAACATGGACACATGGAATACGTTGTGTACACCAGATAGCGAAGGAGGTAATGCTATTCTATAAGCTCTGTCACCAACTCTCTCAAGGATTTCAAATGGGCCAACAAATCACGGGCTAAGTATTCCTTTCTTCCAAAATCTCATTATGCTTTTCATAGTGTAAACCCTCAAGAAGACATAGTCTCCAACTGCGAATTCCAAATCTCTTCTTCGATTATCTGCATAACTCTTCTGTCTACTTTGTGCAATTTTCATTCGTTCTCTTATCTTTTCTACCGCCATAGCAGTCTGTTGTATCATTTCTAGGCCCAGTAGACTTCTTTCTCCAACTTCATCCCAGTGTACGGGAGATCTACATTTTCTCCCATATAGTGCTTCATAAGGTGCCATCCCAATTGAAGATTGGTAACTGTTGTTGTAGGTGAACTCTACCAATGGAAGCTTTGTATCCCAGTTGCCCTTGAAATCTAGTATGCATGCTCTCAACATATCTTCGAGTATTTGAATAACTCTTTCTGACTGCCCATCACTTTGTGGATGAAATGCGGTGCTGAAAGCAAGCTTCGTACCCATTGCATTATGTAAACTTTTCCAAAATGCAGATGTGAATTTAGGGTCCCTGTCAGATACTATAGATATTGGCACCCCATGTAGCCGGACTATCTCTTTAATATATTCCTGAGCGTATCGATCCATATTATATGTGGATTTTACTGGCAAGAAATGAGCAGACTTGGTCAATCTATCAACAATCACCCATATGGAATTATACCCACTTTGAGTCCTTGGTAGCCTAAGCACAAAATCCATTGTAATGTGTTCCCATTTCCATTCCGGAATTAGTAAAGGCTTCAATAATCCTGCTGGTCTCTGATGTTCAGTTTTGATCTGCTGACAAGTTAGACATTCTGCGACGAATTTTGCGATATCTTTCTTCATGTTAGGCCACCAATAATGTTGTTGCAAGTCTTTATACATTTTTGTGCTACCTGGATGTATTGAATAAGGACTGGAATGAGCTTCCTTCAATTTCCCCTATGATGGTTGTGTCACCGCACACAGTCTCCCTTTATATCGTAATATTTTGTCACCAGAGACTGTGAAGTTTGGTAATTTGCCTTCATCAACTTTTTCCCTTAATTTGCCAATGTACTGATCCGCCTTCTGGGTTTCTTTGATTATATCTTGAAGTGCAGGTTTCAATATGAGTGCTGATAACGAACAAATCTTTCTTTTGGGCACAATTTCCAGTTCTAACTTTTGCAAGTCTAATAATAATGGCTTCTGTGTGATTAGAAAGGAAGACATAGACTTTCTAATTAATGCATCTGCAACCACATTTGCCTTACCAGGATGATAGTTGATCTCGCAATCATAGTCTTTCACCAATTCCAACCATCTTCGCTGCCGCATATTCAGCTCCTTCTGTGTGAAAAAGTACTTCAAACTTTTGTGGTCTGTATAGATTTCACACTTTTCACCATATAGGTAATGCCTCCAAATTTTTAGTGCAAAGACAACAGCAGCCAATTCGAGATCATGTGTTGGATAATTCTTCTCATACTCTTTCAATTGCCTAGAGGCATAGGCTATTACCTTTCCATGTTGCATTAATACAGCACCCAAACCATTCTTAGAAGCATCAGTGTAAACTACAAAGCCACCTATTCCCATAGGAGTGGCAAGGACAGGAGCCGTAGTTAATCTACGCTTCAATTCCTGGAAACTCCCCTCGCAAGCATTAGTCCAAATAAACTTTGTATTCTTCCTTGTTAACAATGTTAATGGGGTTGCAATCTTCGAGAATCCTTGTACGAATCGTCGGTAGTATCCGGCTAGTCCTAAGAAACTTCGAACCTCTGATACATTAGTTGGTGTTGGCCAGTTACTCACCGCTTCTATCTTGTTTGGATCAACTGAAATGCCATCCTTGGATACTACATGCCCGATTTTCTCATAAATGCATATGATGCAAATGAATGTGTAGATCCTGGGTCTATCAATGTAAGTGCAGGAATTCCTGAGATCAGAATGGTACCTGAGACTACGGAAGCATCTGCATCAGCTTCTTCTCGAGTCATTGCAATGACCCTTCCCTGAACTTTATTCTCTGTGTTTGGGCAATCTCTCGCCATATGTCCGGGCTTCTTGCATCTGAAACAATTATTGGACCCAACAAAACATTCCCCAAAGTGATTTTTCCCACATTTAGTACACTTGGGCTTCTCAGTTGTATTTGGAGCATCTCTCGCTGTAGGATGCTTCTGATTGACTTTGCCTGGTTTTTGCTCCGATTTCTTCCAATGTGCTGAATTTTTTGAAGCAAATGCTTGCCTCTTCTGCTGATAAGACCTTTGTATCTCCTTTTCGTCAGCTTCTGCGAGCAACGCTTTGTCAACTATTTCTCTGAACTCAGTTGATGTAGACATCCTCACATCTCTTCTAATTTCAGGTCGGAGGCCTCTTAGGAAATGATCCACCTTCTCAGCATTATCCCTAGCAATATAGGGAACATACCTACAAATTCTTCTTCAAATTTCCGAATATATTCACAAATAGACGTATCCCCTTGTTTCAGCTCCAAAAACTCTTTGACCTTGAGAGACCGTGCATCCCTGGTGAAGTATTTATCATAGAATATTACTTTAAATCTCTCCCACGCCAACCCTTCCAAGTTGACTGTAAGTTTGGCTCCTTCCCACCAAGTTCTGGCATCCTTTTTGAGTTGAAAGATCGCACAAAGTATCTTCTCAGCATCATCGATGTGCATGTAGTCAAAGATAACATCAAGTGATTTGACCCATTCTTCCGCAACCATAGGATCAGCCCCACCATGAAAATAAGGAGGTTCCATTTTTCTAAATTTTTCATACACCGCTGGTCCATTATTGTTTCTTGGTGGAGGTTGTCGGTTTTGTTCTTCGTTTCTTTGTTGCATGTTCAGCAATTGTTGCATTTGTTCACCATACATCCTTGTCTGTTGTTGCATCACCGGCCAAATTCTCAAGAAGGTTATGGTTTGGATTTGGATCATCTCTTGCCTTTCTTTTGGGTGCCATCACATTCGTTGTACTGCCCAATCTTACCCATTCATAAGCCAATAACGATCACATAACGATGATGATGACAACTAATATATTGTAATTTATTAAACATAATACTTAATAGATAAAAGTTGACCATATCCTTCAGTCGAGAATGCCCATATGCCATCTTCTGTCTGCAGGAAAGATTTAAACCTTCGCTCCGATACCACAACTGTAACACCCCTAACCTAGCAGCTGAACCGCAAAGGGGTCCGTGTTACTAAGTTGGGGAGTATTACGCTTTTAAACTTTGAAAACCAATAAGAAGTAGATTTGGTAATGCGAGTACTCAGGGAAATAATGCAAACCAGTATTATTTATTCAAAACATTACATAACCTTAGGTTTAATACATAACAAAACCATAACAGAGTGATCTTATTAAAAACAAAACATAGTCTTCCAGCATAGGGGCGAAATAGCTGGGAATGGCATATGGACAAGTCTCCGGCTGTCAACACTGAAGAAGATAGTCAACTCCTAAACATGAGCATCATCACCTGTATCATAAGAATCTAATGAGCTAATGGCTCAGTAAGATGAGACTTCTGTAATAGCAAAGTATCACATAGCACTTTTATCAATGAATAACTACTATATATATAGTCATGTTCTTGTAAAATCCTTTCTTCGAATACCCTTGAAGTGTGGTACTCGACTGATAGTGATAGGCCATGGTTTTCGGAACCTGTTCATATAATTGGCCAATAAAAGATGTATACGGGGGTTCCCATACTGGTTTTTCAACCAATGGTATTAGCCGTATTCAACTTTTTCATTCAGTGTGGTTTTCCTTGACCGACTTTCAGCCGCAAGTATTTGCCACCATGTTTTTGGTCTGCCGGTCCCCTGCGTCCCGTGCCTACCCGCCATCAATCAAGTACCATACTTCCTGTTCTTAAACATTCTTTCACATACACATGTTATGCATGATCGTTCAATAACAGTCACATATGCAAATATCAATCAATATATGATCCTTATGATACAAAGAAGGAAAAGCATCATCTTACCTCAAGTCCCGTGCTGTTGATGTGAAAAGATCGGTTTATAGATGGATGTGCTAAAATCCTTGAAGAAAATCAAACCTCTTTGGGGACTTTTGTCAATCACCTTTGAAAAGCTGTCGATTTGAGCTATCTGCTTGATCGGGATTTTTGTGGCTTTTATAATTTTTGGAAGGAAAATATGTTTGGGCGTTTTAAAGTAGAGTTTCACACTTCAAAATGATATATTATATGTACAAAACCACGTCCGGAACATGTATAAATAAGGGCTCAAAGTCGGTTGAAAATCAACCTTACCGACAATGGAACCCTTATACGGACGGTGGCGAGAAGCTTCGTCGGTCGTGACCGACCTTATCCGAACAGTGGGCCGATGCCTTATCCGGACAGTGGCGAAGCTTCGTCGGTCGTGATCGACCTTATCCTGGACAATGGGCGGACCTTATCCGGATAGTGGTCGAAGCTTCGGTCGTGACCGACCTTATACGGACAAATGACACTTATCCGGATAGTGGCCTAGAAGCTTCGCCGGTCATGACCGGCTTGTCGATCGGCGTGTCCGTGGTGGCCGACAAATGTCCGTCAACTTGGCTCACCTGTTCGACCCCTTCCCGATGTCCAAATTCGATTTTCCGACTGCTCGGACTATGCCCGAGTTAAATCTTCGATATGCTCGGAACCAATTTTCGATAATATTAAAATAATAATTTAATATTATTTTTGCATATAAGTGTTCAAATGAAAATTTTATCGTATCAATTAAGTGAAAATTTTGAAATCACTTTCATAAATTCTAAAATAATCCTTATAATTTATTTTGAAATCTTTGCTTTTTAAATCTTTCATTTTATGTTGGAAACATATCGATCCAAGTATTGGACAACTTGTAATTATTGAAATCCATGACCATTAGCAAAATAAATAGCACTTAATTAAGTCTTTGAATTTTCTAGGGTATTACAATTATTATTTTATAATCATTTAGCACATCGATCTCCTTACTGAGAAACTGAGCTCCTCACTGCAACAAAACATCTCACAATGACCTTTTATCATGTTAGAGGATCTAAATAACATGTCGTATAAAACGTAATGCAAAGGGACATAGCAGTTATTCATTCTCATGAAATGTCTACTTGTATGCCATGCTTTCAAAATGCATATTATATAAATGCATTTAGGTATTAAATGGTTATTGGCTTAGGGGATAACCGGGCATTACAATTAGTATCATGTGTTTGATTCGAGATTGAGCTTGTATGTTGTGTTTCTTGCCAATATTTTGCTAGTATTCGATAACGGTTGGTTGTACTGTTTGTATCGCTTTCGCAACCTAGGGTTAATGTACGCTAAGTTACCCGAGTAGCGTACACAATGGAGGTCGTAGGCCAGCGCACGCTACTGCCGGAAGGATAGCGCATGCTTACCGGCAGCATGGGACAGTCCAGAGGGCACTGGACTGGGACAAGGATCGAGCTAGCGCACACTAAGGCAACTTAGTAGCGCACGCTAGAGGAGCAGGTAGCGCACGCCACTGTCGGGTGATAACGCGCATTAAGCGGCCCGGACAGTAAGGGCAGTGAGGTCTGGACTTCGGCCAGACCAACAGGTAACGCGCGCTAAGACGTCGTTGCACGCGCTAACTCGTCAGGCATAGCGCACGCTGTTCGGTCATAGCGCAAGCTACCGGGATGGGCAGAAAGGTTTCTGGATAGGGCAGAAAGGTTTCTATACTTGGACAGGGCGCAAGGGAGCGCACGCTAAGGCGGCAGCTGCGCGCGCTAACTCGGAGGTATAGTGCACGCTAACTCGGCTGAGTAGCGCACGCTGTCAGACGTGGTGCATGCCAGCTCGGCTGGGCAGAAGGATCTGACTGCAGGCGTAAGCCGATAGCGCACGCTATTCGGAAAGTGCTAGCGCGCACTAGGGTGCACCTATATAAATACATGTGTTGCGGTCAACACTTGTAATTTTTCACCTTCTTTCCTCTTCTCCGAGTTTCTAGACACCTCCAGAGTTGTGTAGGCGAGGGTTTCGGCGGAGCACGGTTGAATCTCAGATCTTTTCAACTTCAAGCAAAGATCTATCAATCTTACATCATTTTTCACCAAGGAATTGAGGTAATCCTTCCTTAAAACCCTAACTTTGGGGAATTTTGGGGGTTTTGGGGATCTCGTTTCTCCAACCATTTTAAATCCAAATTTATGATGGATTATAGTTGAATATAGTTCTATAAGTATGCTTTCATGATTTCCTCAAGGTTTTGTGGATTGATTCCGAATCTTCCTTCGTAAATCGAGCAAAACCCATTATGCCCCCGTAGTGTTCGATAAAATGTTCCTAAGGGTATAACTTAGGATGATTTTAGTTTTTTTCGACGAAATTGTAGTTGATTGATGCCTCGATGTTTGTTAGGAGCAGGATTTGGAAGATAGTTTGGACCGTAGCCTTGTTCGTTGTTGTTCCTTTGTGAGTTAGAAATCCTGGCAAGTACTTTATTGCATTAGTTTATGGGATGCATTTCTGTGATGAATTTGATATTGATGAGAGTTGAAAGGTTGTTCTCGGGTACTCTCACTCGGGGATTGACTCGACGGGGTCACACGAGGACTTGGTGGCTTAGCGGATGGACCGAGTCACGAGAGATACTTCGAGTGGGCATTCTCACCTGGGGTTGTTCGATGGGGCACACCGGGACTGGGTGGCTTGAGGGCCGGACCGGGTCGCGAGAATTGTCGGAGTGTTTTTACTGATGATCGATATTGATATTCCGGAATATCATGAAATGAATTGTTTTGGATTTTGAATTGATTTGGAAATGTCTGTGGATTAAAATATTGTAATACTGTACTTGCACTAGCGGTTGTTGCTAACCCCTTGTTGGGGTGGAATGTTTTGTACATTTCAGGTACTCTCGAGGGACAGGAGCCCACATGTGGTGCACACGGAGTTGACAAGCACACCGGATGTTAGAGAGCTCGTATCAGTCGTTGTATTTGTAATGTCAGGGTCGGTTTTATATTTGTATTATTGTTGGTTTTGAGTTGTACTATGTCGTGTGATGTTTGCGTTCAGTGAATGCTATTTAACTCTACCATTTTGGCCGCGACCGAGGCCTAACTCATGTTTTGTATCCTGTGTTGGACTGATATGTCGTGGTGATTGTGTATTGGATTGTAGCTTAATCTTGTGTGTCGTCAGCCTGGTGGGACCCTTGTGTGTCCTGCAGCGTGTAATTACCCAAAGTGAAATTGGGGTGTTACATTTATGGTATCGGAGCCTAGGTTCCGGGAATACCTAGGCCTTTGGTTATTTGGGTTGTCAAGTCGTAAGAGTCGTATAAACTGATCGAGCTTAACACCGTGGGTTGCTATCGATCCGTGTGACCCGTGGTAGTAAGACTCCTTGAACTCTCTTTGTGCCTTGTCACTTTCATAATAAAAAAGATTTGAAATCCTTGGATTGTGAACTGTTCTGATAATTTTAATCCTTTTATATCTCAGTATGTTGAGAGGTCGTGGCGGACGTGGACGCGGCAGAGGCCGTGGTCGTGGTACCGCTAATGAATCTGGCGCACCTTCTAATGATGCATCTGTATCGGCATCCCATACGGAGCCGAACATCGCTTCTCTGAACCAGAGCGGTCAGCCAGATCCTACTGTAAGTCTAGAACCGTCGGCTGAATCTAATGTGAATGCCGGCATAGCTGCTATACTCCAGCAGGTAGCAGCACAGTTAGTCAAGTTGAATGAGTCCGGGAATCATGACCAGCCGACAGATGAGAGTAAATGGCTTCAGGGAGTGATGAAAATGCAACATCCTCGTTATACTGGTGCGTCTGACACGTTGGGCTGGGAAGGGTGGTTGTTTCATTTTGGTAGGATATTTGACGCCATTGCGTGCCCCGAAGAGAGACGGGTCCCTATTGTGCAGTATTTCCTTGACAAGGAGGCTATGGATTGGTGGGAAGCTGTGAGACCTACGGATCGTGTGGCCACTTGGGCCGAGTTTAAAGCTGTGATAGAGGAAGAGTATTGTCCTTGGCCTGTTAAAGAAAAACGTATCGCATATTTCTTTACAACAACACCTCAAGATGTACCTATCACCGAGGCCATCATCAGATATAATCAGCAAATGAACCATGTTCGTGAGCAAGTAAATACTGAAGCGGATAAAATCCGTTACTTTGATTTGAGAATGAAGCCCAGGATTCTTGAGGCTATGGCGGGTTTCAGATGCGTTACTTTGAAGGAGTATCAGGATCATGCCTTGGCTATCGAGATGGTCATTTATGCGTCAAGGTCGGGTACCGAGATCAAGAAGCTGAAGACGACTAGTGGCTTTTCGGGAAGTAAGAGTGGTGGATTTCACAAATCTCAAGCTTCTCATTCTGATATCGGGAAGTCTGTTCATCAAGCTATTAGTGCTCTGAGTTTGCGACCGGGCCAGTCTTCTGCCTTTGGTAGAGGAAATGTTTCAATTGTAATCAACAGGCCATCAGTATCGAGAGTGTCCACTTCCTCCCGTTATTTGTTTCACATACGGGCAGGCCGGTCATCGGGAGGCTCATTGCGAGACTGCCACTAGATTTGTTAAACAGCAGAGTTCGGCACCAACTATGAGTGTGAACCCGGGGACTACATCTAATCAGCCGCAACAAACTTTGGGATGTGGAAGAGGTCGAGGCCGGTTGGATCGTCAAGCTGCATGGAATGTGGGTTCGGTAAAGCCAAGAGTGTACCAGATGAGACGCGCGAACAACACCGAAGCTCCGGTAGCTGCAGGTATCATGCAAATACTTTCTCAACCTGTATCAGTATTATTTGATTCGGGAGCTACCCATTCATTTATTGCTCTTTATTGTGTGAAACGTTTGGGTCTTGGGTGTTTGATTGAGTGCGAACCATTCGTAGTAAGTACTCCTAGTGGAGAGCGTTTTATTGGGAACCAAGAGATTAAAAATTGTCTTGTGCATATCGGGAGTCGAGATTGGCCTTCAGACCTCATTGTGGTAGATCTGAAAGGAGAGGACGTAATTCTGGGAGATGATTGGTTAAATCATCATGGTGCTACCATGAACTACCGAACGCAAACTATTTCTATAATAGCGGAAGATGGTGCCGAGCACACTTTCTTGGGTCGTAAACCGGGTAGTTCAGGATGGGTGATTTCCGCTGTTAAGGCGATAAAATTGTCGAAACAAGACTGTATTGGTTATTGTTGTTACGCCATGAGCACAAATGACGGTGAAGCCGATTTATTGTCGATTCCAGTTGTGAATGAATATCGTGATGTATTTACGGATGATCTACCGGGATTACCGCCGTCTAGAGAGGTAGAGTTTCCTATTGATCTTGTGCCAAGCGCAGCACCTGTTTCTCGAGCGCTGTATCGTATGGAACCCTCCGAGATGTTAGAATTGAAGAAACAATTGGGCGAGCTTCTGGATAAAGGGTATATTCGACCTAGTGCATCACCTTGGGGTGCACCGGTTCTCTTCGTTAAGAAGAAGGACGGATTGTTCCGTCTATGCATTGATAATCGGGAATTGAATAAGTTAACCATTAAGAACAAATATCCTTTGCCTCGGATAGATAACTTGTTCGACCAACTTCAGGGTGCCATAGTTTTCTCTAAGATTGACTTGCGATCAGGATATTACCAGCTAAGGATTCGGGATTCTGATATTCCGAAGACTGTTTTCTGTATTCGGTATGGCCATTACGAATTTGTGGTTATGCCGTTTGGTCTAACCAATGCTCCTGCCGTGTTTATGCAGCTGATGAACAAAGTTTTCATTGACTATCTTGATAAGTTCATGGTCGTTTTCACTGATGATATTCTTGTCTACTCTCGAAATGAGGAAGATCAGGCTGAACATCTCCGAGTAGTGTTGAACACTTTGAGAATGGAGAAACTTTACGCTAAATTCTCAAAGTTCGAATTCTGGCTTAAAGAGGTGACACTTCTTGGTCATGTAATTTCGGCTGATGTAGTTCGAGTGGATCCCCAAAAGATAGCGGCCATTGTTGAGTGGGAACCACCTAGGTGTAATACCCGGTCGAAAGTCATGTCTTTTCAAACCTTTTCATATTCTTCGAATCGTGATTTGTTGAGCGAACCCTTGTAATCATTGCTTGGAACCACCGTTTTGGGGTTTCCGTACTTCTATTTCGTGTTATTGTTGCCCTGACATTGAATCCTATTACTTTTACTCTCTTCCCGCGTCGTTTTTCATCATTTTAGGACCCGAAGGGGGTGTGAGCCGCGGCACAAGGAGTGTGCGCCGCGGCACACACATTTCCTAATTTTGGCCGAGCGGATATGCAGGTGCCGCGGCACACTCCGTGATGCCGCGGCTGCTTCTTAGAGTCATTGCCGCGGCACACCTACGCCGAGCCGCGGCACCGGTGTTGCATCCTCGGCCAAAACCGCTGTGCCGGTGCCGCGGCACACCGCGAAACACAGGAGCAATTTTTAGGCTGTGCGGCACACACTGAGCCGCGGCACACAATGCGGTCAACTGCATAATTCGGCTTTTTAAGTGAGATTTCAGCCATTTTCCTCCATTTCCTTCTTCCACCGTGAGAGAGAGAGTTGAGGGAGGAGTTTTTTCCACATCTATCACTTGTGTGTTGGAGATTTACCACTTTCACTCGGTTGGGAAGCCCGGATAGTCGATCTAACGCGTATTCCTTGGATCATAGAGCTTGGATATTCAAGAGGTAATTTCTTCGACATCTTGACTTCTCGATTTTGTGTGGGTATTGACGTTTTGGATGATAAAATCATGGTGTATGATGTGGTATATGCGTGATTATGGACATGTTTGGGTATTCATCGGATTATTGAAAGATTATTCAAGAACACTTTGAATTTTGTGTTGGTTTTTGGGGTTTTCGTAAATTAAATGCTTTGTCCGATTGAAGCTTGAGAACCTTGAGATTTTGATATATATATACCGTATGAGTGGTTTTCTTCCGATTTTACGGGTTGGATTGTGCCGTTTTCGGACTTGTGGGAGTTTGGGCGATTTCCCAACCTTTAGTTATCCACTCGTATATTTTCTTGAATCGTAGACGAGTTTCGGGAGTCTCTTCGTATAATTTGAGTATGGATAATTAATTGTCATATTCCTTGCGAATCGTTTAGGTGCGAGCGCGTTCTCGGACCTACCGAACTCATACCTTTCCTCCGTTCGATTTCTCGATGTCTCAAAGGCAAGTATACATTTATGATTGTACGTTCTCGACTTTGAAAGTAAGAAATATTGATGGCATATCATGAACGAACCGTTTTTACGGCATTCATAGATATATTGTTGGCATGTAATGAACAAACCGTTTTGACGGCATTCCTACATGTATCGGCGTATGAGGTGAACGAACCGTTTCTACGGCATTCACATACGTAACGGCGTATGAGGTGAACGAACCGTTTCTACGGCATTCACATACGTCTTATGAGATTTTAGTTATTCCGGAATACTAGTCTTGAATTGATGAATTGACGGTTACATTTACTTTATTGTCGAGGAGTATTGTGTTTCATATTGATATACTTGCACTAGCTATTCGACGGCTAACCCCTTTACGGGAGAAATACGTTTCATGTATTTCAGGATCCAGAAGGTCGGACAGGCAGGTATCGGGTCGGCATGAGGATGGTGGGCAAGTGTGATACTGTGTCTTTCTTCCAGTTATGTTTGGAGTTCCGGTTCAGTGTTGTTGTACTGGATTGTCTTTTGAATACTCGAGTATTATTTTCCTTTTTCCTTGATGTTCCGGCCTGTGTTTGCCGAAGTATTGAATTGAGTTGTGATGTCTGTGAATACATTGGTTATATTTCGAATACCTTTGTATCGTTTTTCATTCTATTGTGTGTAGACCTTATCGGTCAAAATTTATGGTTCCGCATATGTATAGCCTTGGGGGTCCCACGGCGGGGCTTACGGCGCTGTAATATCCCTGAATAACTTGGGGGTGTTACAGAATATGGTATCAGAGCTTAGGTCTATGGATACCTAGGCTGTCGGTCTTTTGGGTCGATCGAGTTGTTAATTGTCCACAGTATCACTACTCTGCCATCATCACAGTGCGACCGGTACTTGTAAGACCTCTCACTCTTCTGGTGTTTCCTTATTCGTTTTGCTTCCTTTTATCGGTATTCTTGAGAATCGGACACTTTGTTGATGCGTGATTGAATTGTGCTTACGTGACTTGTGTGTTCTTCAAGATGTCACCGGTAGGGGCCGTGGCCGTGGTCGTGGCCGTGGGCGAGGAAGAGGTCGTGGCGCGGCCGTTTCCATCGATTGATTGCGGGTCGACCAACCCGATTTGTCGAACTCGGTGCATCCGACACCGAGTCGGCCACGACGATCGGATGGTCGGGAACAACGCAGACGTTGGAGTGGCGAATGCACTTCAACAATTGGCTACTCAGATGACTATTTTGGCCCAAACTGTTCAGCTGAATAACCCGAACCCAAACACGGATGCCCTGCTTCAAAACGTAATCCGTATGCACCCTCAACGGTTTGGCGGTGCCTCAGACCCGTTAGGCTGGGAGGATTGGCTAGCAGAATTGGAGAAGATTTTCGAGGCAGTTGATTGCCCCGAGGTGAGGAAAGTACCGATTGCTCAGTATTTCCTCACTAAGGAGGCCGCTACTTGGTGGAAGGTCATCAAGCCACAGGATCGTATTGCCTCATGGGATGAATTTAAGGAGCTCTTGGAGGCCGAGTTTTGTCCTTGGCGGTGCAGAGAGCCGAATCCGAGCCTTCTTCGAGGCTAAACCACAAGATATTCCCGTTTCGCAGGCGATCGTGGAGTATAACCAACAATTAATCCATGTGAAGGATCAAGTACGTAACGAGCGTGATAAGATCCGTTATTTTGATATGCGGATGAATTTGGACTTACGGCGGTACATGGCCGGATTTGCTTGTACCACACTGAAAGAGTATCAGGAGAGAGCTTTAGCCCATGATATGTTGAGCCCCGACAATAATACCGTTGAAGAACCGAAAAAGCAGAAAGTCGGGGGAAATTTTTCTGGCTCTAAGGGTGGCAACTTTCAGAAGTCACAGATGACTAACCGTTTTGCCGGACAGTCGTCACGTTCTAATAAAGGGAAGAGGGGTTACCGTCCCACTCCGGGTACCTCAAATCGTACAGTAACTTGCTATAATTGTGGTTGTCCAGGCCACTTTAGTTCGGAATGCTACTTTCCACTATTAAAGTGTCACACGTGTGGTCAGATGGGGCATAGAGCGGTTTATTGTTCCGAGCCGAACCAGACTTTGGACACTCGGGCTTACGCCAACACCCCTTGATCAAGGTGTTAATCGGCGGCAATCTTTCGGTCAACCTCGGCGAGAATTTGGCGGGGGGTCGGGGTCGGGTCGAGCGGCGGAGGGGAACTCTAGCGTCGGTTCGGTGCAACCACGAGTTTATGAGATGCGTCGAATGACGAACCCGATGCGGTGGTGTCTTCGGTACCATCCATATTCTATCCTATCCGATCGTGTACTTTTTGATTCGGTGCTACACATTCTTTTATTTCTTTGGAGTGTGTACGCCGTTTGAATATAACTTGTTTAAGCGCTTGCGATCCCTTTATCGTGAGGCGCTAGCGGGGATAGGATTGTGGGGAATCGGAGATTAGAGAATTTCCGGTGGTTATATCCGGTATGGAATGGTTATCAAATTTAATTGTAGTTGATATGGAAGGCGAGGACGTAATCCTCGGCGAGGATTAACTTAATAATCACCAAGCGATTATGAATTACCGTACCAAAGTTATCACTATGATGACTAAAGACGGATCAGTACTCATTTTTGGGACGTAAGTCGGGCCAATCAAGTTACTTATCAGTGCCATGAAGGCCGTAAGACTTTTAAATAAAGGTTGTACGGGCTATTGGTGCTATGCTTTGAAAACGGAAGGAAGCGAAGTCGATTTCTCTTCAATTTCGGTTGTTAATGAGTATCCCGATGTTTTTCCGGATGATCTTCCGGGATTACCGCCAGATCGAGAGATAGAATTTACCGTAGACTTAGAGCCAGACGCGGCTCCGATTTCTAAAGCACCTTACCGGATGGCACCTTCCGAAATGCAAGAATTGAAGAATCAGTTGGGAGAACTTCTGGAAAGAGGGTACATCAGACCGAGCGCTTCGCCTTGGGGCGCGCCTGTTCTTTTCGTGAGGAAGAAAGATGGTTCACTACGTTTGTGCATCGACTACCGCGAGCTGAACAAAGTAACCATCAAGAACAAGTACCCTCTACCGCGTATAGACGATTTATTTGATCAATTGCAAGGATCTGCGGTTTTCTCGAAGATTGACTTAAGATCCGGGTATTATCAACTCAGAGTGAGGGAGTCCGATGTTCCAAAGACGTCGTTCCGGACGAGATATGGGCATTATGAATTTGTAGTTATGCCTTTTGGGTTGACGAATGCGCCGGCAGTATTCATGCAGTTAATGAATAAAATATTCATCGAGTACCTCGACAGGTGTGTAGTCGTCTTTATTGACGACATCTTGATCTATTCTCGGGATAAGGAGGAACATGCCCGACACTTGCGTTTGGTCTTAGACATTTTGAGAACCGAGCACCTCTACGCAAAATTCTCGAAATGTGAGTTTTGGTTGGAAGAAGTTATGTTTCTCGGCCATGTGATTTCGGCCGAAGGGGTTCGTGTAGACCCTTGAAGATCGAGCGGTGCTAGGTGGGCACCGCCTAAAAATGTTAAGGAGGTTCGTAGCTTTTTGGGCCTTCTTTGGGTATTACCGTCGGTTTGTTGAGGGTTCTCGAAACTCGCTCGACCGCTACGAAATTACTCCGAAGACCGAAAAGTTTGTTTGGACGGATGAGAGGCAATGAGCTTCGATGAACTAAAGAAAGCGATTGACTTCAGCGCGGTTCTAACTTTACCACATGGTAGCGAAGGCTTTGCGGTTCTGATGGCGCTTGGGTCAAGGCCTGGGCTGTGTTCTTATGCAGCATGATAAGACAATAGCTTTTGCGTCACGACAATTAAAGCCTTATGAGATGAATTATCCTACTCACGATTTGGAATTGGCCTCAATTGTCTTCGCACTCAAGATTTGGCGGCATTATTTGTATGGTTCACCGTGCCGGATTTATACCGATCACAAGAGCCTGAAGTATATTTTCAGTCAGAAGGAGCTGAATATGAGACAGCGGCGTTGGTTAGAGTTGATAAAGGATTATGATTTGGAAATTCTCTACCACCCCGGGACGAGTAAGATGTACAAAGATTTGAAGCGAAATTTTTGGTGGAATAACATGAAGAAGGATGTTACGGAGTTTGTATTACGGTGCTTGACGTGTCAACAAGTCAAGATCGAACATCAACGACCAGCGGGGTTGTTGAAACCACTTCCCATTCCCGAGTGGAAGTGGGAAGATATCTCAATGGATTTTATCACTGGCATGCCGAGAACTCGGACTGGAATGAATATGATTTGGGTAATTGTCGATCGATTGACCAAGTCTGCACACTTCTTGGGTATTAAGGATACTTGGGGACCGGATAGATTGGCTCAAACCTTTATCGCTGAGATCGTGAGGTTACACGGTGCCCCCAAGACCATTGTTTCTGATCGAGACGGCCGTTTCGTATTGCATTTTTGGCAGGCCGTTCATCAGGCTGCACGAGTGCGAGTTGAGATTGAGCACTTCCTTTCATCCTCAGTCGGACGGTCAGACAGAGAGGACGATTCAGACGTTGGAGGATATGTTGCGGGCTTGTGCCTTAGACTGGAGTAATGATTGGGATCTTCACTTGCCGTTGATCGAGTTTGCTTACAATAATAGTTGGCATGCGTCGATCAAAATGGCACCCTTCGAGGCACTCTATGGTAGGCGATGTAGGTCGCCATTATGTTGGGACGAGGCTTCTGAGCTAGTTGGGACGGAACCGGATATGTTGTTGGAGACCAAGGAAAAGATTTCTATTATCCGAGATCGATTACTGACTGCCCAGAGTCGTCAGAAATCTTACGCCGATACTCGTCGTCGACCCTTGGAGTTTGAAGTGGGGGATCACATCTTGCTCAAAGTATCGCCGACCAGAGGAGTTTTCCGCTTCGGGAAAAAGGGGAAACTTAGTCCAAGGTATATCGGACCTTTCGAGAGTTTGGACAGAGATGGAGACTTAGCTTATCGCTTGGCGTTACCTCCAGCTTTGAGTCACGTCCATAGTGTTTTTCATGTGTCCCAGTTGAGGAAGTACGTACCGGATCCGAGCCACATTATCGACTACAGTGAGATTGACGTAGCCGAGGATATTACCTTTCCGGAGAGACCCGTGAAGATTCTTGAGCGCCGTGAGAAACAACATCGGCATAAGACCATTCCAATGGTTAAAGTACAATGTTCGAGGCATGGAGTCGAGGAGGCGACTTGGGAGACGGAAGAGAAGATGCGGGTGGAATACCCCGAACTATTTATTCCTTAAGTTTCGGGACGAAACTTCTTTTTAGAGGGGGAGAATGTAATACCCGGTCGAAAGTCATGTCTTTTCAAACCTTTTCATATTCTTCGAATCGTGATTTGTTGAGCGAACCCTTGTAATCATTGCTTGGAACCACCGTTTTGGGGTTTCCGTACTTCTATTTCGTGTTATTGTTGCCCAGACATTGAATCCTATTACTTTTATTCTCTTCCCGGGTCGTTTTTCATCATTTTAGGACCCGAAGGGGGTGTGAGCCGCGGCACAAGGAGTGTGCGCGCGCTGCACACATTTCCTAATTTTGGCCGAGCGGATCTGCGGGTGCGCGGGACACTCCGGCGATGCCGCTGCACTGCTGAGTCATTGCCGCGGCACACCTACGCCGAGCCGCGGCACCGGTGTTGCATCCTCGGCCCAAAACGCTTTGACCGGTCTTCGCGGCACACTGAGCCGAGCTGCGGCACACCGCCAAAACAGGAGCAATTTTTAGCCGAGCCATGCACACAATGCGGTCAACTGCATAATTCGGCTTTTAAGTGAGATTTCAGCCATTTTCCTCCATTTCCTTCTTCCACCGTGAGAGAGAGAGTTGAGGGAGGAGTTTTTTCCACATCTATCACTTGTGTGTTGGAGATTTACCACTTTCACTCGGTTGGGAAGCCCGGATAGTCGATCTAACGCGTATTCCTTGGATCATAGAGCTTGGATATTCAAGAGGTAATTTCTTCGACATCTTGACTTCTCGATTTTGTGTGGGTATTGACGTTTTGGATGATAAAATCATGGTGTATGATGTGGTATATGCGTGATTATGGACATGTTTGGGTATTCATCGGATTATTGAAAGATTATTCAAGAACACTTTGAATTTTGTGTTGGTTTTTGGGGGTTTTCGTAAATTCGTCCGTTTTGTCCGATTGAAGCTTGAGAACCTTGAGATTTTGATATATATATACCATATGAGTGGTTTTCTTCCGATTTTACGGGTTGGATTGTGCCGTTTTCGGACTTGTGGGAGTTTGGGCGATTTCCCAACCTTTAGTTATCCACTCGTATATTTTCTTGAATCGTAGACGAGTTTCGGGAGTCTCTTCGTATAATTTGAGTATGGATAATTAATTGTCATATTCCTTGCGAATCGTTTAGGTGCCGGAAGCGCCGTTCGATTTCTCGATGTCTCAAAGGCAAGTATACATTTATGATTGTACGTTCTCGACTTTGAAAGTAAGAAATATTGATGGCATATCATGAACGAACCGTTTTTACGGCATTCATAGATATATTGTTGGCATGTAATGAACGAACCGTTTTGACGGCATTCCTACATGTATCGGCGTATGAGGTGAACGAACCGTTTCTACGGCATTCACATACGTAACGGCGTATGAGGTGAACGAACCGTTTCTACGGCATTCACATACGTCTTATGAGATTTTAGTTATTCCGGAATACTAGTCTTGAATTGATGAATTGACGGTTACATTTACTTTATTGTCGAGGAGTATTGTGTTTCATATTGATATACTTGCACTAGCTATTCGACGGCTAACCCCTTTACGGGGAAATACGTTTCATGTATTTGAGATCCGGGAGGTCGGACGGGCGGTATCGGGTCGGCACGAGGATGGTGGGCAAGTGTGATCGTGTCTTTCTTCCGATTATGTTTGGAGTTCGGTTCAGTGTTGTTGTACTGGATTGTCTTTTGAATACTCGAGTATTGTTTTCCTTTTTCCTTGATGTTCCGGCCTGTGTTTGCCGAAGTATTGAATTGAGTTGTGATGTCTGTGAATACATTGGTTATATTTCAAATACCTTTGTATCGTTTTTCATTCTATTGTGTGTAGACCTTATCAGTCAAAATTTATGGTTCCGCGTATGTATAGCCTTGTGGGTCCCACGGCGGGGCTTACGGCGCTGTAATATCCCTGAATAACTTGGGGGTGTTACACTAGGAGTGTGAAGGAGACCCGTAGTTTTCTAGGGCTTGCCGGATATTATTGTAGATTCGTCGAGGGGTTTTCAAAAATCGCTCGACCACTTACTTAGTTACTCCAGAAGTCTCAGAAGTTCGAGTGAACTAATGAGAGACAAAACAGTTTTGATGAGCTTAAACGACGGTTAACTTCGGTGCCCATGTTATCGTTACCCCAGGGTACCGATGATTTCTAAGTGTATAGTGATGATTTCGGACTTGGAGTGGGTTGTGTTTTAATGCAGAGAGGTAGAGTAATTTCATATGCGTCGCGACAATTGAAACCATATGAAATGAATTACCCTATACATGATTTAGAGTTATCGACGGTTGTATTCGCGCTAAAGATTTGGAGGCATTATCTTTATGGCTCTTCGTGTAAAATTTACACAATCACAAAAGCCTAAAATATATATTTAGCCAGAAGGAGCTAAATATGAGACAACGTCGATCGTTAGAGCTGATTGAGGATTACGATCTTGAAATATTATACCATCCAGGAAAAGCTAATGTGGTAGCTGACGCGTTGAGTCGGAAACCCGTAGCACTCCAAATGCTAAAGATGCTTACATCTCAACACGAGATCCATAGGGACATAATTAGGCAACAAATAGAGATTCGGATTCAGAAAGTTCAAGGCCAATTATGTACTTTGGAAATCACGTCGTCTTTGGTCAATGAAATCAAATTGAAGCAATTAGAGGATCCGTTACTAGTCCAGCTAAGAAAGGATGTGATTGGAGGAAAAGCTCCCGGATTTATGATTCAAGATGATGATGTTTTAAAGTTTAGAGGTAGGCTGTGTATACCTGCAGACATCGATCTTAAACAGACCATATTGAGGAAAGCGCACACTACACCGTATTCTCTCCATCCTGGTACAAGCAAAATGTATAAGGACGTGAAGAATAATTATTGGTAGAGCAATATGAAAAATGATGTTGAAGAATTCGTGTCGAAATGCTTGACGTGTCAGCAGGTCAAGATTGAACATCAACGACCAGCAGGGTTGCTTAAATCGCTACCAATTCCAGAATGGAAATGGGAGGATATAACGATGGATTTTGTCACCAATAGGCCGAGGACGCGAACGGGGATGAACATGATTTGGGTTATTGTCAATCGACTAACCAAGTTAGCTCACTTTCTGGGAATTAAGGATAATTGGGGGCCCGAGAAACTAGCTCGTATATTCATCGCAGAAATTGTGAGGTTACACGGGACTCCTAAGAGCATTATTTCCGATCGAGATGGTAGATTTGTGTCGCATTTCTAGCAATCCGTTCACCGAGCCTTAGGGACGGAATTGAGGCTCAGTACATCGTACCATCCTCAGACTAATGGGCAATATGAACGGACAATTCAGACCCTTGAGGACATGCTGCGAGCATGTGCTTTAAATTGGAAGGATGATTGGGAATCGCACTTACCACTAATCAAATTTGCCTACAATAATAGCTGGCATGCGTTGATTAAGATGGCACCATTTGAGGCTCTATATGGACGGAAATGTAAGTCACCATTGTGTTGGGACGATTTTTCTAAACTGATTGGGACGGAGCCGGGTATGTTAGTGGAGACCCGGGAAAAGATTTTTGTGATTCGCGAGAGGCTTTTGGCCGCCCAAAGCCGACAGAAGTCATATGCTGACAATCGACGTCGACCGCTAGAGTTCTAAGTCGGCGAACATGTGTTGATAAAAGTATCCCCAACTCGTGGGGTTTATCGCTTCGGGAAGAAAGGTAAACTCAGTCCGAGATATGTTGGGCCATTCGAGATTATAGAGCGAATTGGTGAACTTGCTTATCATTTGGGCCTTCCGCCTTCACTGATTCATGTGCATAATGTATTTCATGTTTCCCAATTAAGGAAATACATACCGGACCCTAAGCATATCATTGATTTTGGATAGATTGAATTGAATCCTGATATCACCTTTGAGGAAAAACCAATCCGGATTTTGGAGCGTCGGGTAAAACAACTTAAGCACAAAATTATCCCTTTGGTTAAAGTACAATGGTCGAGACATGGATCGGAAGAAGCCACGTGGGTGACAGAAGAGCATATGAAGTCTAGATACCCCGAATTATTCACTTCGTAAGTTTCGGGACGAAACTTATTCTTAGGGGGAGAGAATGTAATATCCGTACCTTTTATTGGCTATATAATTAATTCATGAACCTCGTGGGTTGGTTTGTAATTTTTCAAATATTAGTATCATGTGTTTGATTCGAGATTGAGCTTGTATGTTGTGTTTCTTGCCAATATTTCGCTAGTATCCGATAACGGTTGGTCGTACTGTTTGTATCGCTTTCGCAACCAAGGGTTAACGTACGCTAAGTTACCCAAGTAGCGTAAGCAATGGAGGTCGTAGGTCAGTGCATGCTACTGCCGGAAGGATAGCACACACTAACCGGCAGCATGGGCCAGTCCAGAGGGATTTGGACTGAGACAAGGATCGAGCTAGCGCACGCTAAGGTAACTTAGTAGCGCACACTAGAGGAGAAGGTAGCGGATGCCACTGTCGGGTCATAACGCGCGTTAAGCGTCCCGCACAGTAAGGGCAGTGAGGTCTGGACTTCGGGCAAACCAACAGGTAACGCGCGCTAAGACGTTCGTTGCGCGCGCTAACTCGTCAGGCATAGCGCACGCTGTTCGGTCATAGCGCACGCTACCGTAATGGGCAGAAAGGTTTCTGGATAGGGCAAAAAAGTTTCTGGACTTGGACTGGGCGCCAGGGAGCGCACGCTAAGGCGGCAGCTGCGCGCGCTAACTCGGCGGTATAGCACACGCTAACTCGGCTGAGTAGCGCATGCTATCGGACGTGGTGCATGCCATCTCGGCTAGGCAGAAGGGTCTGGACTGCAGGCCTAGGCCGATAGCGCACGCTATTCGGAAAGCGCTAGCGCGCTAGGGCGCACCTATATAAATACATATGTTGCGGTCAACACTTGTCATTTTTCACCTTCTTTCCTCTTCTCCGAGTTTCTAGACACCTCCAGAGTTGTGTAGGTGAGGGTTTCGGCGGAGCACGGTTGAATCTCAGATCTTTTCAACTTCGAGCAAAGATCTATCAATCTTACATCATTTTTCACCAAGGAATTGAGGTAATCCTTCCTTAGAACCCTAACTTTGGGGAATTTTGGGGGTTTTGGGGATCTCGTTTCTCCAACCATTTTAACTCCAAATTTATGATGGATTATAGTTGAATATAGTTATATAAGTATGATTTCATGATTTCCTCAAGGTTTTGTGGATTGATTCAGAATCTTCCTTTGTAAATCGAGCAAAACCCGTCATGCCCCCGTAGTGTTCGATAAAATGTTCCTAAGGGTAGAACTTAGGATGATTTTAGTTTTTTTCGATGGAATTGTAGTTGATTGATGCCTCGATGTCTGTTAGGAGCAGGATTTGGAAGATAGTTTGGACCGTAGCCTTGTTCGTTGTTGTCTATTTGTGAGTTAGAAATCCAGGCAAGTACTCTATTGCATTAGTTTATAGGATGCATTTCTGTGATGAATTTGATATTGATGAGAGTTGAAAGGTTGTTCTCGTGTACTCTCACTCGGGGATTGACTCGACGGGGTCACACGGGGACTTGGTGGCTTAGCGGCTGGACCGGGTCATGAGAGATAGTTCGAGTGGGCATTCTCACCTGGGGTTGCTCGACGGGGCACACAGGGACTCGGTGGCTTGAGGGCCGGACCGGATCGTGAGAATTGTCGGAGTGTTTTCACTGATGATCGATATTGATATTTGGGAATATTGTGAAATGAATTGTTTTGGATTATGAATTGATTTGGAAATGCCTGTGGATTAAAATATTGTAATACTGTACTTTCACTAGCGGTTGTTGCTAACCCCTTGTTGGGGTGGAATGTTTTGTACATTTCAAGTACTCTCAAGGGACAAGAGCCCACATGTGGTGCACACGGAGTTGACAAGCACACCGGATGTTAGAGAGCTCGTATCAGTCGTTGTATTTGTAATGTCAGGGTCGGTTTTATATTTTGTATTATTGTTGGTTTTGAGTTGTACTATGTTGTGTGATGTTTGTGTTCAGTGAATGTTGTTTAACTCTACCATTTTGGTCGCGGCCGAGGCCTAACTCATGTTTTGTATCCTGTGTTGGACTGTTATGTCGTGGTGATTGTGTATTGGATTGTAGCTTAATCTTGTGTGTCGTTGGCCTGGTGGGACCCTTGTGTGTCCTGCGGCGTGTATTTACCCAAAGTGAAATTGGGGTGTTACAGGCACATTTTGCCGAACCTCTATAAATCTTGTGTCCTTTATTTCCGCACCATTATTTAAATCGCTTCCGCAACACGTAAGAGTTTTATAACTCTATATCCAAAGGGCGATACCGACCAATATCGCTCCAATAATACGTCTTACAAAATATTTTACCATCTCTGGAGTTTTGAAAACATTTGGGATTTAAGAATTCTCAAGCCTTTTGAAACCACTTAGGGACACAACCCAAAAGTCAATTTCCAAAAATACAATTATGATAATAACACACGGGGTCAAGCCCCAATCATACCATTCCGGTCACAAAGCACGGGGTCCACGACCCAAACATACATATCAACATATTCCCATGGAATATTCGCGTCGCGTGCTAACAAGTCACGGACTTCAGATGCTCCCGCAGAACATACCCGAGTGGATAACCCAATGGGAAACCATATCAAATCATATGTCACCGTGACAACAATCGCGTGACCATAACCATACTTACATTCATAGTTATCCTGGCATCGCACTAGCAAGCTACGAACCTCGGAGCCTCCACGAGACATACCCGATTGGACAACCCATGACACGTACATCACACAACCAAACCACAACCATAAGTTATCCCGGCATCACACTAACAAGCTACGAACCTTGGAGTCCCCGCAAGACATACTCAGATTAGATAACCCCACAAGTTATCCCGGCATCGGTCTAGCAAGCCACAAACCTCGGAGTCCCCACAAGACATACCCGATTGGATAACCCTATGGCCACGCCCGACCCGTGCTAGCAAGGACCGATCCCGGAGATTCAACAATCTAACCCGGTGGCACATCACTTACAACAATCACACACAACAACAAGCGAATGTTGGGTACGAGATCGGATATTGCGCCGTTTATGCGGAAGCGTAAATTAAGTGCGGAAATTAAATAACACGTGGATTTATAGAGGTTCGGCCAAACGTGCCTACGTCTTCTCTCGATGTGTATTTTTATATAGGTTCAAGATCAAAACCTCTGCACCACTCTTCTATCGGTCGGGGGATTACCGTTACAAGCTCGTCTTCTATCGGTCCGAGTAAAACCGTTTTTCCTTTTCTATTGGATAAGGAATCAACCACTCTAACTTTCTATTGGTACTAGATAAACCTCACTAAGATAGCGATTGTGATTCTAACAATGCCGGATCCTTGATCCTAATAACACCGAATCCAATCATATCTTTTCTTTTTCTCACTCGTGTATGATTTTGTGTATAACACTCAATCACTATAATTTAAGCTCAAGAACAACAACTATAGTGTTTACAATGATATCTCAAGTGTATATGAATTGCTCAATGTTGTTGTGTGTAATGATACCAACTCATTTGGTATTTATAGCCTTCTTCCACAAACTAGCCGTTAGTGCCAGTTGTTATTAGCGTGCGCTAGGATTCTTTCCTTAGCATGTGCTATCGCATGTATTTAGCCTTTAGCGTACGTTATGTACTGTTACGTACGTTAACGTTCTTCCAGTTTCAGTCCAGTGGCTACTGTCTCTGGCTGTTAGCGTGTGCTATTACTTCCTTTGTAGCATGCGCTAATCATGAATCATTGCATGCGTCATATATCCGTTAATACTTTTTGACTTGTAGCATATTCTCCCCAACGGATTGATTGACATGATTCAAACTGATATTTAGCGTGCGCTAAATATCATCTCTTGCGTGCGCTAAGCTTACTTCAGTGCATACGTCATTCTGTGTTTGAATCTCTTCACAACGGTAACAAGTCTTCGATAGCGTGCGTTAATCATCACGTGTTGCGTGCGCTATCCTCATCAGGTGACTTCACTTCAGGTTACTTCGAACTCGTCTGATCTGCATCCGGGACCCGTTAGCGTGCGCTAACTTATGTATCTAGCGTGCGCTAGCTTTGTATTTTGTCCAGCTTTTTGCGTTTTCGATTCCTTCGTCGTTTTACATCGCCTCTTTGTTGTTTTGTTTTGTTTAGCAACTTAATCATCAAAACACTATTTATTAATATGTGGAATAAATATTCCAACAATCTCCCAATTTTTGATGATTACAAAACAACTCTTGAATTGGATAAAACCTGCAAAATAAAATTATATATATATATGTACGTTTCAAAGTTTTCCACTTTGATCGTTTCGTTAGTTTCACCGTTCCTTTTTCTTTTTCTTGTCATTTTCGACTTCTTCGTTTTTCATTTTTCAACTCCTTCGTTTCTCCCACTTTTGTATGCTTTTTTCTCCTTTTTGAGTTCTTCGATTTTTATTATTTTTCTCGTCATATCTTTCATGACGCTTTTATCCGATTCAACTTCTTCTCCCCTTTTTGTATTCAGCAAAAAGTGCAAAAAAATATATAGAGGATACCAATTTAAATATATAAAGAGAATATGCATGAAAAAAATATGCAATAATAGGGTATAAAACTCCCCCTAAAAATAATATCTCCAATTTGAAAATATTACCCCCTGAGTATAATACCAATTGTTAAAAATTAGATTTTGGGGATCCAACCGAAAGTCGGTTTTTCTTTTGAGATGTAGACGATATTTGAAACAATTGTTCCTTTAGGAACCCAAATTTTCTTAACTTTAATCATCCGTCTTGGGCTTTTGCAGTTTGAAATATGGTGCCCAATTTTTAAAACCAGGGTATATTGAAATTTACGGATTCGTTTTTAGAACGCGGTTTGAATCTTAACCCCTCTTTATTTAACGTATATTTTGAACCGAGAGCATGTTTTCAAATTTCTTGTTTTCGAGAGAAAATTTCTTCGTTAAAATTTTGAGCTCGGTTTGAACTTTAACAAGATCATTCTTTAATATATTCTCGTTTTCAACGCATTTTGAATGATCGATTAAAACAGATTTTCCCTTTTCAAGAATTTTGGAAATCTCATTTTCTAATTATTTATTTTTAAATTGAAGGGATTTAATTTCTATTAAAGCATTTTGATAATCGGTAGGTAATAACTCGAATGCTTCAAAAAGTTCATCGTAAGAGTTACTTACTTGGATTTCGACGTCGCTATCGTCGAATGAACTCCGGGCCATGAGCGCAAGATTATTGTGATTCATGAAATCATCATCAGGATCTTCGTCAGTCCATGTTGCAATTAAGACCTCTTTTTGCTTTACCCGACAATTCTTAGCAAAGTGGCCTGGTTTACCACATAATCGACAGGTGTTGTCGAATTTCTTAGATTCGCCTGCTTGAATGTCCTTCTTCCTCCAATTTAATAAGTGTTGGAACTTATTAATATTCTTGGCATAATATGCCGATTCTTCGTCGCTTTCGTCCACAGGAATTTCTTCTTTCTTTCTCGACATCTTAGCCTTCATAGCTATCGACCTCTCCTTCGGTTTCGGTTTGGCATTCCGAGATTTTAGAACTATCTCGTAGTTGATAAGAGAACCAACGAGAGCACCAAAATCAAGATTATTTAAATCTTTAGATTTCATTATTGCCGTTATCGTCCCGTCCCATTTTCAAGGTAGTGATCGGAGAATTTTCTTTACTTTCTTACTACTCAAAAGTGGTTTCCCGAAACATGCTAATCCATTAGTAATAACCGAAAAACGGTCAAGCATTATTGTGATGGATTCATCGTCCTTCATTTGGAATAATTCGTACTCGTGAAGGAGTATGTTAATTTTCGTCTCCTTAACTTGAGACGTACCTTCATGTGTTACCTCAAGCATTTTCCAAAATTGTTTGACACTATCACACGATGATATCCGGTTGTGTTCTTCCGGATTTAAGGCACAATAAAGAAGTTGAGTTGCCTTACAATTGTAGTGGTCGTTTTTCCAATCGGAATCGTCATATTCTTCGAAAGTTTTAAGCGTACCGTTGGAATTCGTCGGAATTTTCGGACCAAGACAAATCAACTTCCAAAGCTCGATGTCATATGCTCGGATGAATATAGACATCTTCTTATTCCACGTCATGAAGTTTGAGCCATAAAAAAATGGTGGTCGGTTGAGAGCAAGGCCTTCGACGGGAGCAAGTTGAAACGCCATTGGATCTTTTCTCCTTGGATGTAAAGCCACTTATAGGAGTACCGCTCCGATACCAATTGTTGGGAACGAGATCGGATATTACGCCGTTTGTGCGGAAGCGTAAATTAAGTGCGGAAATTAAATGACACACGGATTTATAGAGGTTCGGCCAAACGTGTCAACGTCCTCTCTCGATGTATCTTTTTCTATAGGTTCAAGATCAAAACCTCTGCACCTCTCTTTTATTGGCCGAGGGATTACCGTTACAAGATCATCTTCTATCGGTCCGAGTAAAACCGTTTTTCCTTTTCTATTGGATAAGGAATCAACCACTCTAGCTTTCTATTGGTACTAGATAAACCTCACTAAGATAGCGATTGTGATTCTAACAATGCCGGATCCTTAATCCTAATAACACCTAATCCAATCGTATCTTTTCTTTTTTCACACATGTATGATTTTGTGTATAACACTCAATCACTCTAATTTAAGCTCAAGAACAACAACTATAATGTTTACAATGATATCTCAAGTGTATATGAATTGCTCAATGTTGTTGTGTGTAATGATACCAACTCATTTGGTATTTATAGCCTTCTTCCACAAACTAGCCGTTACTGCAGTTGTTATTAGCGTGCGCTAGGATTCTTTCCTTAGCGTGCGCTATCGCATGTATTTAGCCTTTAGCGTACGTTATGTACTGTTACGTATGTTAACGTTCTTCCAGTTTCGGTCCAGTGGCTACTGTCTCTGGCCGTTAGCGTGCGCTATTACTTCCTTTGTAGCGTGCGCTAATCATGCATCATTGCATGCGTCATATATCCGTTAATACTTTTTGACTTGTAGCAGATTCTCCCCAACGGATTGATTGACTTGATTCAAACTGATATTTAGCGTGCGCTAAATATCATCTCTTGTGTGCGCTAAGCTTACTTCAGTGCATACGTCATTCTGTGTTTGAATCTCTTCACAACGGTAACAAGTCTTCGATAGCATGCGTTAATCATCACGTGTGGCGTGCGCTATCCTCATCAGGTGACTTCACTTCAGGTTACTTCGAACTCGTCTGATCTGCAGTGGGACCCGTTAGCGTGCGCTAACTTATGTATCTAGCTTGCACTAGCTTTGTATTTTGTCCAGCTTTTTGCGTTTTCGATTCCTTTGTCGTTTTGCATCGCCTCTTTGTTGTTTTGTTTTGTTTTGTTTAGCAACTTAATCATCAAAACACTATTTATTAATATGTGGAATAAATATTCCAACAGCGAATACCAATATCAAACAACACTAAGCACCACAAACTCCTTACAAAGGAGTAATAACTAATACCACACAACATCACATATTCACCGAACAAGTATACCTATCAATACACAATCCTTGGCAAGTGATTACGGTCTATTATATTCACAAAATATGATTATAACATCTTCCCACATATGACACATACTCATATATTCCAGAAACACAATTATTCACGAAGCATTCGCGCTATATTTGAAGAAAACCCTTTTATTGAAAATATACCGATCCTTTTCAAAGTTCATTAAGACATTCGGATCGCACACATACAATTAATTATCAATCGTTACGTCTATGAAACATGAAGTGTATGGACAAGATAATTGCCTCGAAACTACGAGCAACCGAACAACGAACGGATGAGGTTGAGCAGCCCTCGAACTTCCAGAAATGACCAAGAATCTCGACAGCCCCACGAATACTACGAGAACAATACCATCACGAATTAACAACACTAATCGGAATCCGAAACGACACTAAGAACAACAAGGATCTAAGAGTTTCTCCACGAAATCAAGAGCCAAGTTTCGAGTGATATAAAATCAATAATGAGTTGCCAATCCGAAGGTCACGGCCAAGACAATCAAGAATACACAACTGATTGGATGCGATTCAGTAAGAATCACAAAACTGAGAAAACCCCCTAAATTCAAGAAACTAGTGTTCTAAGAAGAGAATACCTTGATTCGAGCAAATAAGATGATCAGGTGATGTTGAATATACACAAATCCACTCCAAGATGAAGCTTGATAATGAAGATCGCCCAAAATCACCCCAAGAACTCGCTCCCGACGGAAAGAGACGAAGAAGGGTGAGAAATGATGAAATAAAGACTGTTGTCCAGTATTTATACTGGACAGTTACTAGCATGCGCTAAACACACTGCATTAGCGCGCGCTAACGGGGTCAACGCTCTACAACATTCCACCCGCAACACTGTTAGCGTGCGCTATCTAATATGCGTAGCGTGCACTAACGAGTCACGAATCCTGTGTAGTAGCTCCTGGATGGATCTGCACCTACCAGGTAGTGTGCGCTTATAAAGGACAATTAGCGTGCGCTAAGCAGACAATAGCATGCGCTAACTACCCACCTTAGCATGCGCTAACGAGACTCCAGTCCCAATCCAGTAGCTCCTGGAATGCCTCTAGGCTGCCAGTTAGCGTGCGCTACACACCCGGTAGCGTGCGCTAACAATGACACAGTAGCACGTGCTACACCACAAACGATGAGTCAAAAACTCATGCAACGATCTGAAACGGAATCAAACACGTGTCAACTCATGACACACCAAAACATGGCACAACATTCCAAAGACATGGACAGCGCCAATCCTATAACCCGCAGAAAAACTCAACAAAACTGGAGCGAAGATCTCGGGTATTACAAAGATGATCCCGTCGGACCAACACGAGCTGTACATACAACAATGACACATATGCACGACATATATAACATCAATATTAAAGTACTTGCCATAGAAAGATGGCAAGAGTTAAATACATCAAGGACTTCAACAAACTCGAAGGTCGTCCCTTCGATCAACCGTTCTCAAAGCTCGAACCTTAAACAATAAGAAAAGTAACAATCGGTTCAACTTATGCAACAAGGCTGATATACGAACATTCTAAATGTTTCCAACCTATTTCCGTGTTGAACATTATATGCATGGTCGGTGTACGGTTTACTACCTACAGAACATTAAGCTAAACTAATACCATTCTATACGTAAAATGAATGATCATCACGAATCCATACTCAAATTCTGATTAACAACTCAATGCTTGGTTCAATTATTCACAATTCAACCGAGTTCTAAATTAGTTCAACTCCATGGCTTCTCGTTCCTCCACAAGCAATTCTTATTGCCAAAGTTTTAAGTTCAGAACAATTGTTACCAATCAAAACACTTTGTTCCAATCATCAATATGAAAATTATCATATCAAGAAATCCCTACAAGTCAGGAATTACATTTGAAGAACACCTCTTACTAAACATGAATTATCTTAGTGAAACCCTTAAAATTCATCTTCTTGGATATCTCCATTGTAGGTGATGATATTAAAAAGTCATTAGTATACAAGTAATTCTATTACACCATCCAAAACATGCAACAAATCTCAGGAACTACATACTAGGTTTCAACTCATTAAGGCTCGATTATAATCTTCTTACTCATATAAGTTCTAAACATGATTACCTCAAATTCTCTAAGACATGGTGTTCAACCTAAAAGGTTATTAACACACTCAATAGTCTTAGTAGTCTGTTCACAGCATTCTTAAGAACAAGAACCGGAGGTTGGAAGAGTATTAACATACCTTAATATGTAAGGAAACAATGAAATACTCGGCGGAATTCAACACCGAAAGCTTGAGTACCAATCCAAGATGCTTCCCAACTTCAATGACTAAGCAGATATGCTAAAACAATGTTTATGTTGTAGGAGGCCTCTCTGGGTTTGCAGAAATCAGACAAGGAACGAAAGAAAACGAGGGTGAAGTGAAATGGGGTGTTGTCCCATTTATAATGTCCTGAACTTTACATATCTCAAAGCCTTACGTACGTTATAGTCTGAACGTACACTATTTGAAATCCTTTGCGTATGTTAATGTCCAACAATAGCTCACTGTATCGTTCCTGGTCTTCTCTTACGTTCGCTATCCAAAACCTTTACGTACGTAACCGTGTGAACATAACGTGCGTTCTTACCCGTATCTAATGTACGTTAAGACTCGTTGACCTGCTTTATTAAAAAGCCATCCAGGTTCACGCGGGAATCTTATCCGGACGCCAACACCAACTGGCCCATGTGCTCACCAGACTTGTCTGTCATTGACTACCATTACGTACACTACGCTCCGTCCATAGCGTATGATATTCGCTGCTCGTTAACGTATGTTATGCTAACCTGCTAGCGTACGTTATGAGGTAGTTACAAGCATGAATTTTACAAACTCTTACTAATATGATTATGAATGTTGGAATACGAATACGGGAAAAATCACACTTCGATTATTGATACCACAAAGTCGAATATTACAAGGTTCAAATACAGATGAAAATACCCAATAATTATCCGAAAATTACATACTCTCCCTCTAAAAAGAAGTTTCATCCCGAAACTTAAGATGAAAATAATTCTTGGTATCTTGACTTCATACTATCCTCCGTCTCCCAAGTGGCTTCTTCAACTCCATGCCGCGACCATTGAACTTTAACCAAGGTGATTGGTTTATTCCTCAATTGTTTGACTCGACTCTCGAGTATCTTGATTGGTTTCTCTTCGAATATGCCATTCTTAGCGAATTCGATCTCGCCAAAATCAATGACATGAGTGGGATCCGGTACATACTTCCGTAATTGAGATACATGATATGAACGTGACTCAGCGATGGCAGCAAGGCTAACCTATACGCCAAATCCCCAACTATCTCAAGAATCTCGAATGGTCCAATATATCTCGGACTCAGCTTTCCTTTCCTCCAAAAATGAAAAATTCCTTGGGTAGGAGAAACTTTCAGAAGTACATGATCCCCAATTCCAAACTCTAACGGGCGACGGCGCATGTCTGCACAAGACTTCTGCCAACTCTGGGCAGTCAACAACCTTTCACGAATCAATGTTACCTTCTCTTGAGTTTGTACTATCAATTCTGGTTTCATACTGATTAAGTCAGACGAATCGTCCCAACATAAAGGTGATCTACATCTTCTCCCGTACAATGCTTCGAAAGGTGACATCTTAATAGAAGCATGCCAACTATTATTGTAAGTGAATTCAATCAACGGCATATGAGTTTCCCAATCAGTCGACCAATCTAAGGCACAACCTCTCAACATGTCTTCCACTGTTTGAATAGTTCTCTCGGACTGTCCATTGGTTTGAGGATGATAAGCTGTGCTGAAGTTCAGTTCGGTTCCCAAGGCTCTATGAACCGCTTTCCAAAAATGTGGCACGAAGCGACCATCTCGATCAAAAATAATGGTCTTTGGTGTACCATGCAATCGGACTATCTTCGCAATAAACACTCTTGCCAACTTCTCTGGTCCCCAAGTATCCCTAATGCCCAAAAAATGATCCGACTTGGTTAGGCGATCAACTATCACCCAAATCATGTTCATCCTAATTATTAGAGGATCATCCAATTGCTTAGATTTGATTTATTCGATTAACGATGAAGTTAATTCCATCACACACAGTTGCCCTTGGACTTCTTGCAACCATACTTAAATTCCTTCACGAATCAACTCTCGTTGAATGATGGACTGGGACGCGAGCATTTCCAGCATTCTAATAGAAATGGGTCTGCGGCTTAGTGCATCAGCCACTACGTTCGCTTTTCCTGGATGATAAAGAATTTCCAAGTCATACTCCTTAATCAATTCCAGCCATATCCTCTGCCGCATGTTTAACTTTTTCTGACTGAAGATGTATTTAATGTAATACCCGGTTGTAATCCAGTCATTATCATTCAGTAATTGTCACTCAGTAATTTTCACTTATTAATAATCATTCATCATCCACATTCATTCATTCGTATTCACCGTTTGGAGTAACTTTGAGTCGTGTATCGATATAGTTCATTGTTTCAACCTTGCTTGGAAATTGGGACAAGAATATTATCTTGATTGTTGTAATTAATTCATTAGTCGATGTTGACATTGGAGTTCATGTCATTTCAAATCTCCTCCTTGTTCAAATCGTGCTATTATTGGGCGAACCCTTGTAATCATTACTTGGAACCACCGTTTTGGGGTTTCCGCACTTCCATTTCGTGTTATTATTCCCAAATATTGAATCATGTCGCTTTTATTCTCTTTCCAGGTCGTTTTTCGTCATTTTTGGAACCCAATGGTGTGTGCCGCGGCACAAGGGAGTGTGCGCCGCGGCACACACATTTTGCTAATTGTGGCTGACCCATCTGTACCGGGGCCGCGGCTCCTGCCAGCCGAGCCGCGGCACACTGCCGAGCACCTGGGCAGATTTTCTGGCCCTGTGCCGCGGCACACTCAGCCCATGCCGCGGCACACAGTACAGATTTTTCTTATATCTGCGTTTGTTGTGGAGAACAAACACATTTCACCATTTTCCTTCTTCCTCTCCTCCTTGGGGGATTGGTGGGCGATTTTTAGGGGTTTTAACATCATCAAAACACAGAGATTCTCCTCTTCTTCAAGTTGTAGTGTGGATCAACAACATATTTGTGGATTCTTCATCCTAATCTAAGGTAACTTCTTCAACCCTTGAATTCGATTTTGAGTTGGAGCATGATGTTTTGGATGGTATAATCATGATTTGTGATGGATATACATATGATTATGAGTTTTTACGAGTTATCATCGGATTGTTGGAAGTTTTTCTCAAGAACACTTTGAAGGTTGACTTGGAATTGGGTTTTGCAATTTAATGTTATCGTAAACTCGATTTGAGTATTCCTATTGGATTATCGATTGTATTGATGGTGTTTTTGGTGGTTTGGATCATTAAATAGAAGTTGGTTTTCGATACAAATGGGATTAGTTGTTTAGGATGGGAGTTTGTTTTCAAGGTGTTTGTCGAAATGCCTCAATGAGTTTGGATATTGTTGTATCGACCTTTGAGTTAGTCGTAATTCATGCCCGATACGTATATTGAGCGGATTATTGGTAATTGTGTTATTCAAGGTTGTTCGAGCGACCGACATCTCTTTTTAGGACGTTGTTCGAGGAAGGACATTTCAACACCAGTATTGAGTAAGTAAATTCTTATTCGGTTAAAATGATATTCATTCCTTACGTTGTTGTTCATTCATACATGTAATTCACTCATAATATATCGTTCATGTCGAGACTTGTATTTATCAACTCATCATGTAACTCACGGGGGAACGACGGTTCCAAAAATCATTTCATTGAAGCTATCACTCGTTGTATCATTATTTCATCTCGGTGAGTGGTTCTTGACCCTTATTGGATTCTATTCATTTCTCCTCACCTTGGTCATTTTTGTTCTGGTGATCTTCCGGAATTATATTGCATGGCCGGTTGGCGCATGTGTGGAATTTTAGTCGGGCACACTATGGTCTTGTGTATTTGCGGGACTCCGGACACATTGGACTGTACGCATGGTAATGTGTATACACGGGACTCCGGACACATTGGACCGTGAGACAAATTAGGCCAATAGCGGGTGTATATGCGGGACTCCGGACACTCAGCTACTTGTGCTCTTACGCATTTCATTCGGGCGTACATTGATGCTCATCATTCAACTTAATTCATTCATTTATTTATGTGATTGTTGTATATTGTTCAACCCTTGAGGATTGTTGTTCTGTGTAACTGACCCCGTTGGGGGGATGTTATTTTCAGGTCATGGCAAGGCTAAGGCAGGGGAAGAGAACATTGACAGCGAGGAGTCCCAGTGATACTAGTAGGGGGCCCCAGTCCTTTTCAGTCATTCGTGTTTACTTCATTATATTTCCGCTGCAGACTTCCGTTTGAATACTCATTTTATTCAGTGTTGTATATTTTATCTTCATATAAAATATACATGTATTCTGTATTATCTTGGGTGTGTTGTAATGAAACTCCTCATCGGAGTAATTTGATGATATAATGTGGTTTGGTACTACAATTATATTATTTAAGTCATTAATTTTCATTCGCCTGGTGGGTCCCAGTCGGGGGTCCACGGCACTGTAATACTCAAATTATTTAAGTCATTAATTTTCATTGGACTTTCGCGTCACGTGTGACCCGTGCAAGAGCCGAGCCCCTCAGACCAAAGAACAGTAAGATTTCTGATGCCATGGTATAATTTCTGGCAATAATAATCACTCATTCATCATTCAAGAGTCAACAATCATCATTTATCATTTCCATTTGTGATCATGTCGATCATGTTAACTCATAAATCACTCAGTTCATTTCACTGTTCAGTTGTTGATCTTGAGGATTGTATCATTAATCTTGTAAACTTGTTCAAGATAATCATTTCAAGAATTTCATCAGATAATCTCGTCACTTCAGTTGATCATACATGTAATCATTGTGCTTGAGCGCGTGTGCTCATTTTCATCATTTCATAATGTAATCATAATGTGATATTCATGCGAGATATATAATCATCTTGTGACTTTCCCACTTCAGTATGGAAAGAGCTGGCAGAGGACGCGGGGGAAGAGGCCGCGGTGCGGGCCGAACCCCGAGAACTCATGTGAATACACGTGCGAACACGAGGAATAATGCTAATTCATCGAGCAGCGACGCCGCCACTCATTCTCCTGGAAATGATCATTCACTTTAAGGGAGTCGTACCCAGGACACAGCTCATTCAGAGGGTGTTCGGGTTGACCCACTTGCCTTTATGCAGGGCATGATGGCCCAGATGACTCAAATGGCACGCCTCATGGAGACGATGCATAACTCAGCTACTCAGAATCAACAGGCCCCTCCTCCGGCACCTCAGGGGCAGGAGAGGGGTGTGAGCAGTATTATTGGCGACATCTCTCGCCAAAGACCACCTACCTTTGAGGGATCGTCTGAGCCGGCGGATATTGTTCATTGGCTTGAGCATTTCGAGAAGTTATTTGCTATGGTGGATTGCCCCGAAGGGCATAAAGTTTCAGTTGCGGCTTACTATCTGGGTAAGAGCGCTCATTCATGGTGGTTATCGTTGAAGCCCACTGACGGATCATGTACTTGGGATCAATTCACGACTCTCATGATGGAGAGGTATTATCCGGCCCCACTCAGAGAGGCCAAGTTATCGGAATTACTCACTCTCGACCTCTCAGCGGACGATGATGTTCTCGCCATTACTGAGAAATTTCAGGAGCTTCTTCCTTCCGCCTCGTCTATTATTCACTCCGAGGCGGACAAGATCAAGTATTTCAGCAAGAGGTTGAAACCTCATATGCGGATGCAGTTGCTTAATCACAATTGCACCACTCTGGCCGAATTCATTGAGAAAGCTCTTACTTATGAGCTTACTGCTAAGGAGATTGCTAAGAATCAAACTCCATCATCTAGCAAGAAGTCAAAGAATCGAAATCATCCTGAAGGCCGTCAGGCAACTTTCAAGAAGCCTCGAGCGGGCTCTACTTTCACTAAGCGACCTCCTATGGCGCCCAGACCCGCGGAATCTCAGTCACGAGCAGCCAGTTCGGTGATTACATGTTTCAACTGTGGAGAACAGGGTCATTACAGCACGAAGTGTTTGAGGCAAACCATCACGTGCAATAACTGTGGAATAGTGGGGCATAGGGCCCGTTTTTGCCGAAAGGACTCCACACCTACTACAGCGTCATCTCAGGCCCCAATCAGCGGTTCCGAATCAGGCTACTCAGTCCGCGTCGTTTAAGACGACGGGATCTGACAAAGGCGGAACCCACATCTATCAGACGGGAGCATCCGGTTCCGGGGTTGGCAAGCCCCGAATTTATGAGATGAAGAGAGCTGATGATCCGGAAGCCTGAATGATCTCAGGTACACTCGAAATTCTATCTCAACCTGTGTGTACCCTTTTTGATACTGGTGCATCGCATTCATTCATTTCCGAGTCATGTTTGAGTAGACTACGTCTGGGTAGTGCTACTAGTTGTGAGCCTTATGTCATTGGTCTACCTGATGGTAGAAGAATTATCGGGAATCATGAGATTAAGGATTGTCCGATTCAGTTTCATGGCCGTGATTGGTTAGAAAACCTAATCGTGGTAGAATTACTGAGAGACGATGTCATCTTGGGTATTGATTGCATGGATCATCACAATGCCATAATTAGTGTCCGTAACCGTATGGTCACTATCATTTCAGACGATGGAGTCGAACATGTTTTTCAGGGAGGTAATCCCAGCTGTTCCGGTAGAGTCATCAACTTGATGAAAGCAGTGAAATTACTCAATCAGGGGTGTGTCGGTTATTGGTGCTATATGACCAAGACCGAGAAACCATCAGTAATGTTGATGGATATTCCTGTAGTGAGAGAATATGCCGATGTATTTCCAGACGAGTTACCTTGTTTGTCTCCACAGAGAGATGTGGAATTCACGATTGAGTTGGAGCCTGGTATGTCCCCAATATCGAAGGCACCGTACCGGATGGCCCCGACCGAAATGCAGGAGTTGAAGAATCAATTAGAGGATCTAACCGAGAAGGGTTATATCCGGCTGAGTGCGTCCCCGTGGGGAGCACCTGTATTGTTTGTCAAGAAGAATGATTGTTCGTTTCGCTTGTGTATCGATTATCGAGAATTGAACCGGGTGACGATCAAGTATAAATATCCTCTACCCCGTATCGATGATCTTTTGGATCAACTTGAGGGAGCTTCAGTATTTTCCAAGATCGACTTAAGATCTGAATATCATCAGTTATGAATTCGAGAGTCGGATATCGCAAGGACGGCGTTCTGAACACGCTATGGTCATTATGAGTTTGTGGTAATGGCGTTTGGGTTAACTAATGCACCTGGTTCATGGAGTTAATGAATCGGGTTTTCATCGACTATTTAGATTAGTTCGTGGTTGTCTTAATTGATGACATTTTAATTTATTCTCGTGACCGGGAGGAGCATGAGTTTCACCTTCATCAGGTGCTCGACGTGTTGAGAGGAGAGCAACTTTATGGAAAGTTTTCCAAATGTGAGTTCTGGATGTCCGAAGTGACATTTCTCGGACATGTAATTTCATCAGACGGAGTTCGTGTCGATCCTCAGAAGACGGAGGCGATCCGAGATTGGCAACCTCCGAAGAATGTTAAGGAAATCCGAAGTTTCCTCGGATTAGCTGGTTATTATCGGCGATTTGTGGAAGTATTTTCTAAAATTGCTCAACCCATGACGAACCTTTTATGGAAGGATAAGAAATACACGTGGTCCTATGCGTGTCAACAGAGTTTTGAGGAACTCAAGATCCGGTTAATTTCAGCACCTGTCCTTTCTTTACCGCAAGGGACGGAAGGATTTATGGTTTATAGTGATGCATCCGGTCCGGGTCTCGGATGTGTACTAATGTAGAACGGGAAAGTTATTGCTTATACTTCACGGAAATTGAGACCTTACGAGGTTAATTATCCGACCCACGACCTGGAGCTAGCAGCCGTGGTGTTCGCATTGAAGATTTGGCATCATTATCTTTATGGCGTTACCTGTCAGATATTCACCGATCATAAGAGTTTAAAGTATATATTTACTCAGAAGGAGTTAAATATGCGACAGAGGCGGTGGTTGGAACTAATCAAAGATTATGATACTGAGATACTTTACCACGGGCAAGGCAAATGTTGTCGCCGACGCCTTGAGTCGTAAGTCCGTTAAGGAGCAGATGCTTGCTCGATTAACAGTTCAGAAGGAACTTCAGCAGGAATTTCTGAGACCCGAGATCGAGGTCTGGTTACAGTGAGTACAAGGGCAACTTTGTACGTTAGAGATTTCATCACCACTTGAGGAGGCGATCAGGGAGAATCAGGGTTCGTACCCATTTTTGTCACGCATTCGAGATGATGTGACTCAGGGGAAATCCCCTGGATTTTTGGTCCACGAGGATGGACTTTTGCAATTTAAGAATCGGTTATGCATACCGGCGAACGACGAGTTGAAAAACTCGATTTTGAGATAAGCTCATGCTACCCCTTATTCCATTCATCCGGGGTCTAGCAAGATGTACAAAGACTTGAAACAAAATTACTGGTGGAGTAATATGAAGCGAGAAGTCGCGGAATTTGTTTCGAGATGTTTAACCTGTCAGCAAGTTAAGATAGAACATCAGCGACCGGTGGGTATGCTGAAACCGCACCCTATTCCAGAGTGGAAGTGGGAGGGTATTTCAATGAACTTCATCACGAGTTTACCGACGAGTCGCCACGGCATGAATACAATTTGGGTAATCGTGGATCGTCTAAAAAAGTCATATCATTTCCTTGAGATTAAGGATACGTGGGGTCCCGAGAGACTTGCCCAGTTGTTCATTAAAGAGATAGTGAGATTGCACGGTACTCTTAAGAGTATCGTTTCTGATCGTGACGGGCTATTCGTGTCACATTTTTGGAAATCAGTTCATCGTGCCATGGTAACTCAGCTTAATCTCAGCACAGCTTTTCACCCTCAGTCCGACGGACAATTAGAGAGAACTATTCAGACATTAGAGGACATGTTGAGAGCATGTGTTCTCGATTGGGAAGCCCAACTACCATTGAGCGAGTTCACGTACAACAATAGTTGGCATGCTTCGATTAAGATGGCACCTTACGAGGCCTTGTACGGTCATCGTTGTCGATCTCCTTTGTGTTGGGATGACTTATCAGAATCAATCGGCACCGATCCCGATATGCTTATAGCCGCCCGTGATAAGGTAGCTTTGATCAGGAGTCGTTTGTTGACCGCTTAGAGTCGACAGAAATCATATGCAGATAATCGTCGTCGACCATTAGAGTTCGAGATAGGTGACCACGTGTTGGTAAAAGTTTCCCCGAGTCGAGGTATCTTCCGTTTCGGAAAACATGGAAAGTTAAGTTCGAGATTTATTGGACCGTTTGAGATTTTGGATCGAGTAGGCAGTCTGGCTTATCGATTGGCTTTACCTCCGGTGTTGAGCCGAGTTCATAACGTGTTTCATGTCTCTCAGTTGCGGAAGTATATTGCCGACCCTAGTCACATACTTCGGTTTGATGAGGTCGAGATAGCGGACGATCATACGTATGAGGAGCGTCCCGTGCGAGTCTTAGAGCGGCGAATCAAACAACTGAGAAGCAAGACGACTCCTTTGGTTAAGATTCAGTGGTCGAGACACGGAGTCGAAGAGGCTACTTGGGAAACTGAGGATAGTATGCGGGAGAGTTATCTTGAGTTGTTTGACCCTTAGTTTCGGGGACGAAACTCTTTTAAGGGGGGGTATATGTAATACCCGGTTGTAATCCAGTCATTATCATTCAGTAATTATCACTCAGTAATTTTCAGTTATTAATAATCATTCATCATCCACATTCATTCATTCGTGTTCACCGTTTGGAGTAACTTTGAGTCGTGTATCGATATTGTTCATTGTTTCAACCTTGCTTGGAAATCGGGAAAAGAATATTATCTTGATTGTTGTAATTGATTCATTAGTCGATGTTGACATTGGAGTTCATGTCATTTCAAATCTCCTCCTTGTTCAAATCATGCTATTATTGGGCGAACCCTTGTAATCATTACTTGGAACCACCATTTTGGGGTTTCCGCACTTCCATTTCGTGTTATTATTCCCAAATATTGAATCATGTTGCTTTTATTCTCTTTCTAGGTCGTTTTTCGTCATTTTTGGACCCCAGTGGTGTGCGCCGCGGCACACACATTTTGCTAATTGTGGCTGACCCGTTTGTACCGGGGGCTGAGTGTGCGCCGCGGCACACACATTTTGCTAATTGGGCAGATTTTCTGGCCCTGTGCCGCGGCACACTCAGCCCATGCCGCGGCACACAGTACAGATTTTTCTTATATCTGCGTTTGTTGTGGAGAACAAACACATTTCACCATTTTCCTTCTTCCTCTCCTCCTTGGGGGATTGGTGGGCGATTTTTAGGGGTTTTAACATCATCAAAACACAGAGATTCTCCTCTTCTTCAAGTTGTAGTGTGGATCAACAACATATTTGTGGATTCTTCATCCTAATCTAAGGTAACTTCTTCAACCCTTGAATTCGATTTTGAGTTGGAGCATGATGTTTTGGATGGTATAATCATGATTTGTGATGGATATACATATGATTATGAGTTTTTACGAGTTATCATCGGATTGTTGGAAGTTTTTCTCAAGAACACTTTGAAGGTTGACTTGGAATTGGGTTTTGCAATTTAATGTTATCGCAAACTCGATTTGAGTATTCCTATTGGATTATCGATTGTATTGATGGTGTTTTTGGTGGTTTGGATCATTCAATAGAAGTTGGTTTTCGATACAAATGGGATTAGTTGTTTAGGATGGGAGTTTGTTTCCAAGGTGTTTGTCGAAATACCTCAATGAGTTTGGATATTGTTGTATCGACCTTTGAGTTAGTCGTAATTCATGCTTGATACGTATATTGAGCGGATTATTGGTAATTGTGTTATTCAAGGTTGTTCGAGCGACCGACATCTCTTTTTAGGACGTTGTTCGAGGAAGGACATTTCAACACCAGTATTGAGTAAGTAAATTCTTACTCGGTGAAAAGGATATTCATTCCTTACGTTGTTGTTCATTCATACATGTAATTCACTCATAATATATCATTCATGTCGAGACTTGTATTTATCAACTCATCATGTAACTCACGGGGGAACGACGGTTCCAAAAATCATTTCATTGAAGCTATCACTCGTTGTATCATTATTTCATCTCAGTGAGTCGTTCTTTACCCTTATCGGATTCTATTTATTACTCCTCACCTTGGTCATTTTTGTTCTGGTGATCTTCCGGAATTATATTGCATGGCCAATTGGCGCATGTGTGGAATTTTAGTCGGGCACACTATGGTCATATGTATATGCGGGACTCCGGACACATTGGACTGTGCGCATGGTAATGTGTATACGCGGGACTCCGGACACATTGGACCGTGAGACTAATTAGGCCAATAGCGGGTGTATATGCGGGACTCCGGACACTCAGCTACTTGTGATCTTACGCATTTCATTCGGCGTACATTGATGCTCATCATTCAGCTTAATTCATTCATTCATTTATGTGATTGTTGTATATTATTCAACCCTTGAGGATTGTTGTTTTGTGTAACTGACCCCGTTGGGGGATGTTGTTTTCATGTCATGGCAAGGCTAACGCACGGGAAGAGAACGTTCACGGCGAGGAGTCCCAGTGATACTAGTAGGGTGCCCCAGTCCTTTTTAGTCATTCGTGTTTACTTCATTATATTTCCGCTGCAGACTTCCGTTTGAATACTCATTTTATTCAGTGTTGTATATTTTATCTTCATATAAAATATATATGTATTCTGTATTATCTTGGGTGTGTTGTAATGAAACTCCTCATCGGAGTAATTTGATGATATAATGTGGTTCGGTACTACAATTATATTATTTAAGTCATTAATTTTCATTCGCCTGGTGGGTCCCAGTCTGGGGTCCACGGCACTGTAATATCCGCCTAGTTTGGGGTGTTACATTTAAGACTCTTATGATCTGTGAGGATATGACAGTGAGTCTCGTACAGATAAAGCCTCTATATCTTCAAGGCAAAAACAACCGCTCCCAGTTCCAAATCATGAGTTGGATAATTCCCTTCGCACGCTAATCAAGTACAGGTAGCGCACGCTAGGTAATCAAAATTAGCGCACGCTAACGCAAGTGAGGCATACAGTCCAGAAGGTACTGGGATGATTTGGGAAATTCGTAGCGCACGCTACGAGTGGTAAGTAACGTACGCTAACTATGCTCGTAATGCACGCTAAGTCACATTAGTAGCACACGCTAACACGAGCAAGGCAGAGGACAGTAGATTCTGGACTTCAGTTTATGAGTATCAGACATCAGTTAGCGCACGCTAACAATTTGGATTAATGCACGCTATCGGTAAGGTGTTAGCGCACGCTACCAAGTTCGTAGCGCATGCTAACGAGGCAGTCAGAGCTCACTGGACTGCCCAGTAAACCGCTAGCGCACACTAAATATCAGGCCATAGCGTGCGCTAAGCTGGGTTTACTATATATGGGATAGCTCAGTCCAGATTCGTCATTTCTTCATTTCTTCTCCTCCTTCCATCGGTTTTGGGCGATTTTAGATGTTTTGGTGAGATCTTTTCGAGTTGCATTCACCTATCATCATCTTCAAGATCCTAAGTTGGATTAATCACCATTTAATCAGTTTCATCACTCCAAATCAAGGTAATTTTTCATTGAATCTTGAACTTCAAGATTTAAAGGTTTTATTCCCGATCTCTTCGAGTTAGCTTGCTTTTACGTTGGAATATGTTAGATATGGATTATCTATCTTGGATACTTGTATTCTTATGGATTCATTGGTGTAATTTTCGGAATTTGTGAATCATTGAGGAATTTTTCAAGAACACCTTGGTGTTGACTTTGGAAATTTTGGAGATTTCGACTAGATGTTGTTATCATCCCAATTTAAGTATTCCTATTGGATTATTGATAGTATTCATGAGGTTTTGTTGGATTGAATCATTCATTGGAAGTTGGTTTTCAGTATAATTGAGTTTTGGTTATAAACAATTAGAGATTGTTTACAATGTGGTTGTTAGATTGCCCCGATGAGTGTGGGTAGTGTTGTATCGACCTTTTGAGTTGGTGGTGATCATGCTTGATTCGTTTATTAAGCGAATTGTTGGTATTTGTGTTGTTCAAGGTTGTTCGAGCGACTGACATTTTCATTAAGGACGTTGTTCATGGAAGGACTTTCTCGCCTTCGGTTTGAGGCAAGTTTTAATACTTGTACTAGTCAATGAGATTAATGTCATCATATATGTGTGTTAATATGTTGTATCATTCCGAGACTTAGTCTCTTCATGAGTTCATTGATATTAGGGGATCATTCGATACGATACTCTTCGGCAGTTATGCCAAATGTTATTATTTTTCGTTAATGGCAGATTCAAGGCATTGTGATACTCGTTGTTAATGTTACTGTCGATAGCCGGTCCATGGTGTCGATGTATCGATTATTGTTGTTGATATCGATGTTGATCTAAGACGTCGTTGTAATCATTGTTATTAATGTTGGTGTTTTGTCATTCATGCTGGATTGGCCGATTGAAGGCCTTGTCGTATTCGTTCTCATCTTCGTCGTCGGTAGCTGATTAAAGGTGCTGAGGCCTTCATTGTATCATTGTTATCGATTGGCCGTTCGAAGGAAATCGAGGTACTCAATCATTCATTATATCATTGTTATCGATTGGCCGTTCTAAGGCAATCGAGGTACTCAATCATTCGTTGTATCATTGTTGTCGATTGGCCGTTCTAAGGCAATCGAGGTATTGAATCATCCGCTGCATCATTGTTATTGGTTGGCCATTCTAAGGCAATTGAGGTACTGAATTGGGGCTGTCGAGGATAGTTCCCATCCGTTGTGTCGTTGTTATCGATTGACCATTCTGAGGTAATCGAGGTATTGAACTGGGACCGCTGAGGACGGTGCCCATCCGTGAGTCATCATTATCGTGTTGGCCGACTCAAGGCAGCACACTATCATTCTCGTGAATTCGGTAATCTTTGGATCGTTACCATTTATGATTAATTGTGTTTTGGAGGCTAGTCTCGGCTAGTTTCCCCCAACACCTACAGCTCAGTAGGTCAACGACCATTGGATGGTTTCATTATGGGTAAGTTTGGTGGGGCCTGAACCTTCGCGGTTGTTTCCCCCAACACCTATAGCTCAGTAGGTCAACGGCCATAGGATGGTTTCATTATGGGGTAAGTTTGGTGGGGCCTGAACCATCGCGGTTGTTCCCCCAACACCTACAGCTCAGTAGGTCAATGGCCATTGGATGGTTTCATTTTGATACGGCTTTGTGCCGTGGCTTCGGCCTTCATTGTTACAGCCTCGGGCTGGTTTGGTTCATCTTCATGTAATTCATTGTGGTTCATATTTAATTCAGTTCTGGTTTGGTTCATCTTCATGTAATTCATTGTGGATCATATTTAATTCAGTTTTGGTTTGGTTCATCTTCGTGTAATTCATTGTGGTTCATACTTAATTCAGTTCTGGTTTGGTTCATCTTCGTGTAATTCATTGTGGTGTTCTGTATCGCTGATTCGCCGTTGGGCACTTATGTTCTAATCTGTTGAACAGGTATCAATAAGTATGTCGTGGGCATAGTGTTTCACTAATGCTCGGTTCTTACATTGGTTTGTGATCATATCGTATTATTATTATCATTTGTACCGCTTCATTTTGCATTTGGATGCATATCATGTTATACATGTATTTGATGTTCATTATCTGGATGACTGACCCAGTGGGAGCGGAACATGTTTTCATGTTTTAGGTGATTGCGAGGAGAGAGTTGAGACACAGGGGCATGATGAAGGCGACGAGGCATTCGAGCGATACTAGTCCGAGTTGTTCATGTTGGTCAGTCAGTTGGAGTTTACTTCAGTTGTGTCAGTTGTTTTCATGTTGTATTATTCGAGCAAGGCTCTTGAATGTCATTGTATTTCATTTTGGCCATTTAGGCCCATTTTGTCGTTGAAATTCCCTATCAGAATATTGTGTCGGATGTCATAGTAGGGACTGTGATCTCCCTTGTTAGTTAATTTGATGTAATTTAGTCATGTTCGCCTGGTGGATCTCCTGGCGTGGGGTCCACGGCACTATAATGACCCAATAGGATTTGGGGGTGTTACAAAACATAATTAAAGTACTTTCCTTAGAAAGATGGCAAGAATTAAATACTTCACGACTTCAACAAACTCGAAGGTCGTCCCTTCGATCAACCATTCGCAAAGCTTGAACCTTAAACAATAGGAAAAGTAACAATGGGTTCAACCTACGCAACAAGGCTGATATACGAACATTCTAAATGTTTCCAACCTATTTCCGAGTTAAACATTATATGCATGGCCGATGTACGGTTTACTACCTACAGAACACTAAGCTAAACTAATACCATTCTATACGTAAAGCGAATGATCATCACAGGGTGAAATGCTGATGTTCTAAAACACAGGGATACTCAATCATCACGAATCCATACTCAAATTCGGATTAACAACTCAATGCTTGGTTCGATTATTCACAATTCAACCAGTTCTAAATTAGTTCAACTCCACGGTTTCTCGTTCCTCCGCAAGCAATTCTTCTTGCCAAAGTTTTAAGTTCAGAACAATTGTTACCGATCAAAACACTTCATTCCAATCATCAATATGAAGATTATCATCTCAAGAAATCCCTACAAGACAGGAATTATATTTGAAGAACACATCTTACTAAATATGAATTATCTTAGTGAAACCCTTAAAATTCATCTTCTTGGATATCTCCATTCTAGGTGATGATATTAACAAGTCATTGTCACATAAGTATTTCGAATTCACCATCCAAAACATTCAACAAATCTCAGGAACTACATACTAGGTTTCAACTCAATAAGGCTCGATTATAATTTTTTTACTCATAGAAGTTCTAAACATGATTTCCTCAAATTCTCTAAGACATAGTGTTCAACCTAAAAGGTTATTAACAAACTCAATGGTCTCAGTAGTATGTTCATAGCATTCCTAAGAACAAGAATCGGAGGTTGGAAGAGTATTAACATACCTTAATATGGACAGAAACGATGAAACACTCCGCAGAATTCGACACCGAAAGCTTGAGTACCAATCCAAGATGCTTCCCAACTTCAATGACTAAGTAGAGATGCTAAAACAATGTTTATGTTGCAGGAGGGCTCTATGGGTTTGCAGAAATTGGACAAGGAACGAAATAAAATGAGGGTGAAGTGAAATGGGTTGCTGTCCCATTTATAATGTCCTGAACTTTTCGTACGTTAGCCTCAAAGCCTTACGTACGTTATAGTCTTGACGTACGCTATTTGAAATTCTTTACATACGTTAATGTCCAACAATAGCTCACTATCTCGTTCCTGGTCTTCTCTTACGTGCGCTATCCGAAACCTTTACATACGTAACCGTATGAACATAACGCGCGTTATCACCCGCATCTAACATACGTTAAGCCTCGTTGACCTGTTTTATTAAAAAGCCGTTCAGGTTCACGCAGGAATCTTATCCGGACCCCAACACCAACTGGCCCATGTGCTCACCAGACTTGTCTATCATTGACTACCATTACGTACGCTATGCTCCATCCATAGCGTATGCTATTCGCAGCTCGTTAATGTTTGTTATGCTAACCTGCTAGTGTACGTTATGATGTAGTTTCATTCACGAATTTTGCAAACTCTTCCTAATATGATTATGAATGTTGGAATATGAATACGGAAAAAATCACACTTCGATTATTAATACCATAAAGTCGAATATTACAAAGTTCAAATACAGATGAAAATACCCAACAATTATCCGAATATTACACTCTTGACTATTGTAATATCCGTGTATGTTATTATCGAGATATTTTATTTCTGGACGTATTCCATTGAGAATTGGTTTGTGAATTTCCCTGTTGTATTGTTTCGTAATTGGAATCATGGGTATGTTGGTTTTAGAACTGGTATGTTGATTGTTAGTGATTATCTAGTTCTGTATCTAACGGAATGAGTTCATTTGGACCGGACTTTGTTGCGATATTTCCTACACGCAAGTGCACGTCATCGTTTACAAGTAATAAAGTGATAAGTAGAGTATCGTTCCCACGAGGATTGAATCTCTAACTACCGACGTTTTCGTATCCCAATTTTATTTGAACAATCGAAGTTGGGTTTTTTTGGATTAATAACTAAAAGAATTAATGAAAGACTAAACAGAAAACGATAGCTTGAATAAAAGGAATCAAATGATAAATAAGTCTAGAGTTCTGAATCCACCTTAATTTATCCGAATTTAATCTTGATTATCCGTAATAAATAATTTTCCCAATTTATTGAAGGCGGAGATTGCTAAAATATTCTACCGCCTCTCCCGAGGTCAATAGATTTATCTAACGTCGACTAACGCACTCTATCCCTAGGTGAATTATCTCGTTGCTAGGCAAAAAGCATGAAATCTCCTAAAGGCCACGTAGTTCCTATGAGTATATTCCTATCTCACAGAATAAAACGGTTCTCATCAATAGTTCCTCACCAAATCTCCTCTCCCGATTCGAAGTGAATGATTAAATCAATACAACTATTGGCCAGATAATTGCAAGCATTAAACATAATTGGGAAAACTCAATAAAAAGGTAATAAATTGGATAATCTCAATCAATTCGTCAAAATAAAGGTTTCATCAAAACCCTAGATTAGGGCTTTAGCCTGACATACTAAAAGCGACAATACAAAGTAAATAAACGAAAGCATAAAATTCAAACGCAGATGAAGCTCGGATTCCTCCGTTCTTCAGCTTCCGCCTTCTGCCCTTGAATTCCTCTGCTTTCCTCCTCTTCTCTGTCTCCAAGCTTAAGCTCTCTTAGGTTTAGATTCAATAAAATCCAAGATGATTAAATTAGGGTCTTAAGCCCTATTTATAGCTCAGCACTTCCATAAATCGCGTCCGTATTAGTTGGTTGAAAACTGGCTTCGAAACGGCCCAAAATCCGCGCAGACGTACCAAACCCGCTAAGTGTGCCGCGGCTCACTGAACCTGTGCCGCGGCACATCGCCAAAATCTGAATACCTGGGCGTAATTAAATCCTTCTGTGCCGCGGCTCACATGGGCTGTGCCGCGGCACAGAGTACAGCCCACTCTGCCCTTCGGCTGGTGTCTTCCTTTGCCGCGGCTCGGCTTTCGGTGCCGCGGCTCATAGTCCATTTTGCCGTTTCGCCGTTTTGCATCGTTTAAGCTTAGGACTTCAATTTCTGTCAATCATACAAAATTAAGGCATTAAAAGCTCATTTAGATGATTTCACTCTACAAAATACTAGAAAATAATGATAATTAAGCGTATAGAAATACGCCTAACAAATACCCCCAAACTTAAGACTTTGCTTGTCCTCAAGCAATAAGATTTAAAGTCAATAAAAGAATGTTGTGAATCATCGTGCAACTCATAGTGTTCAACCTAATCAATACTATCTGCCATTCTCTCTAAATAATACGAGTGTCATAAAAGCGAAGCACTTTCGAGAATAGTGATACAAAGTAATCAAGTCGATCTAATCATTTGTTTATGAAGAAAACTCACTCAAAGATCAACAAAACATGAGTCAAATCACCCGTCAATATGAAAGGCTAACATAAACAAGCTAGTTCGTCGCGTTCCACAGTCTAACGGCACAATTTTTTTTCACGAGTCTCATAACAAATAAACCTCGGACAGTATCCCCTTATATAAATATGCTTAAGAATTTGATTCGAGTCGACCACTAGGTTAGGATCTCGGGATGTTTCATCGGGATCATCCTAGGGTGGAACTTCCATTCTCATGTATTAGGAAACCGTTTGACGTAAAAGACACTCATGGGGCACATGGATGCTTCTAGTTACTAAGTTCCCGTCTACAGCGGAGAAACAACTCGAATACATAATTTCCGCATGTCCGAATCAAGGTTCTTTGTTTACGCGAGAGTAAACATGTTCACGCGAATACCCCCGGTTACTAGGCTCCCTATCATTGGCACATGTGAAATCACTAAATCACTAGTCTAATCGGGGTCGTCGTTTTACGCGAGAGTAAACAACGGGTCACGCGAATACCCCCGGTTACTAGACTTCCCTTCATAGAACACATTATCTCGACTTTTAGGGAAAAACTGCCCGACTCTAAACTCAATTTAAGTGCCAACACGACTAAAGAAACAGTACGACTCACTATCCGGAAAATGTAACCAAACGTAATGATGGGGATTTAAAAACAAGTATGTATCGTCTCTTATCTGCCAAGTCCTCTACAATCGCGAAAAATTTCGGACCTAATTGACTACTAAGCAGAACAGAAATAACTGACTACAACTCGACTAAAACTCGCCCGCTTCTTCAGAGAGAAAGACAGTGTCGTAACATCAGTATCACACATAATAGAAGCACGAAAATTCACGAATAAAGAAAAACTACGGCAAGCAAGGCTATTAAAAAAAAAAAAAATTCGCAAAGGAAGAAAAGTGCAACAAAATATAATGTACAGCAAGAAAATAGAGTACAGCAATGAATGTAGACTGAATGTAAATCCCCCCCCCAAACTTAGGACGTACATTGACCTCAATGGACAAAAATGAAATGCAAGAAAAGTAAAAGGTCAAGTACTCCCCTCCAGTCTGCTCAGAGTGATGCAGCATCGTCCGGTGAGGAAGGTGGTGTGGCTGGCCGGGCGGGCGCAGTAAATGGCCCGTCGGGATGCATGATGTGGGCCGTCCATGCAGCGAGGTGCTCCTGATGATAAGCCTCCCTCGCAGCAAGACGCCTCTCCGCTCGTCGGCTGGCCCGGCGGGCCTGCTCTCTCATCTCGGCTCTGGCGGCAGCAACAACACTCTCCCGCGCCGCCCGCTGCTCCTCCCGCATGACAGCCATCCAGCTCTCTCTCTCTCCTCATCTCGTCTCTCTCTCTCCTCAACTCCTCTCTCAGCTCCTCTCTCTCTCTCCTCAGCTCCTCCCTATGCTCTTCTCTCTGTCTCCTCAAATCCTCCCGCAGCCCATCAAACAGCTCCTCCAACCTCGCTCTGTCAGGCTGCGGGCCGGCCTCTCCGTGCGTCAACAAAAGCGGCTCGGGGGATCCCTCATGAGCCTCCTCGAGCAAAAATCCTCGCCCCCGAGCGTGTGCCGGTGCTCCGCCCCACTGCTCAAAGTGCGATATGATGCGGTGGTCGATCGGGGCCTGTGGGGCAAGCATCGGCTCGTCGGCCCGACCACGTCGGCCCCATTGCCGGCATAAAGCGCATATGAGGGAGGGTGCTTCAACCCCGTCTTGGCCCCCTGGATACTCGGAAGATAGATCGGACCAGAATGGGGGCCACATCAAAACGCAGCCGGAGGTGATAGCAAAAGTATCGGGCGCGGAGAGAAAAAGCATGCGGATCGGGATGTGGGATCAATGCGGGCACAAATAAAGTAAAGCCGGGCTCGCCGAGCCGGGAGGCGCGAGCTCTGAAGTGAAAAGTAGATGAGCTCTGTGCTCATTGCTCCCGATCGATGCAGGTGTCAATCGTCTCAAGCGGGGCCTCCTTAGTGAGGCCGGTCATCCACGGTCATAGGCCGTCTTGTCCACCGGAAACCCAAAAAGCCTCCGAATAGCGGTCGGGAGAAATAAGCTGACCCCTCGGACGTCGACTGAGTCCGAGACTCTAGAGATGGCAACGTATGCCCTGCCGGATGTGCTTGACAGACGGCGGCATAAAACTCTGGACGATCGAAATGACTGGCAGCTCGGGAGGTGCGGTAAATCTAGCCCATCCCATCTCGTCAATCATCATGAGCAACTCCCCGTCCGAGGAGCTGGAGTAAAACCTCTCTCGGGAATAAGTGGGACGCGGACGGATCTTTTCGTTGAATATCTTGTGGATCTCGGGGTCGAAAATTGGTGCCCCTCGCCTCGGCCCGACCCGAGAGGTCTCCTCGCGTAGGGGATGACTCGGTCCTAGCACGCTTGGTCAACTTCTTCGTGCGCGCCATAATCGATCTGAGAAGTACACACGAGGGTTTATTTACGCAACAATAGTAACGATGATATATGCGTGGCTCAAGACATCAAACCGTAAATTCCGACATTAAGACACTAGCGCATACGAGAGAAAAAGATGAATTTGGACTTAAACATCTAAACTGGATGTAAGGGTTGGGCTTGCTGTAAATTGAAAACGTATACGTTTGCACAAAACTTCAAAACACTTGCTTTTTCAAAGAAAACTATTCATTTGGGCAATTTATCGGACACCTTGAGGGCGCATGTTTACTTGAAGAATAAACATAGTTCTAGCTCGATTCAGCCCCCAAAAACAGAAATGCAATTTAATTAGCAACAACTTAACACATTCAACTCATTTATGTTCCAATTTAATCAAGAAAATTCGATGAAACTACCCTGTTATTCTCTAACAATCACAAAACTATATGAAGAAAAATAAACATGTTCCAATCATTTAAAGCATAGACACTTCCATATATCAACCATAAGCAAATAAGAATTCAAGATTCAAACGTACCTTTTTGAAGATTTCAAGAAAAATCGCAGGAAAAAAAATTGAAGAATCGCTTCGGCCGGTTCGCGCTGGGGAGGGAAGGCAAGGAAATAGGAAGGCTTACCTGGAAATGTCGGCCGAATGCTCGTTATATGCTACCTGGCCTTTCAAATTCCGCATAGTGTGCCGCGGCTCACAATCGATGTGCCGCGGCATAAGGTCTGATCCCTTTTACTGTGTCTCGTTTTGTCGTGTGCGCGGCTTAAATTCCGTGTGCCCGGCTCATTGCTCAAGTGTGCCGCGGCTCATTTATGCCGTGCCGCGGCACAAAGTACTGATTGGTTTTGCCTTCCTGGCGAATGATGTGTGCCGCGGCTCACAATAGCCGTGCGCGGCTCATACTCGATTTCTCACAGGACTTTCTGCCTGAGAATTTTGAAAAGAAGACGTACAAAACGACAGGACGAAGCAGATAGAAGCAAACAAATGATGAAAACTAAGAATCACGAAAAACAAGAAAAATAAAGAAATGCAAGATTCTACAACTACGAGCTCGGGTTGCCTCCCGAGAAGCGCTAAGTTTATAGTCGTCAAGGACCTATTGAACAACGTTAGTTTGCTTTTCGCAAACTCCATTTGGCTTCCGCCCGTTTATCGAACCGTTTATATTTTGGTTAAAATTATGACCATTGGTCATCAGCGGTTCGATTCTCGGTTCGGTAATCAAATGTTGTTTGCGAAGAGGTTTCGACTTGAAAAACTTCCCGAAACACCCGGTTTCTCCATGACTAATTTTTCTCTTGGCTTTCGGCTCACTCTCCTCCTTCGCCAACGAACTCACGATCATGCAGATTTTTCCTCATGCTCGAGGAATGCCACTCGTTCAACATCCTTCTTAAAACTTGTGCCATTCAACACAAAATCTGAATTTTTCCACCGACGATGTTTTGGTGCTTTCCTCTTTCAACAACATCCACGCTTTCAATTTGAGACTCTTTATCAGCACTTAGGGACATGGGAGCGATTTGAACACTTGAAAAGTGACTTGCTCGTCTTGGACCCTCAGAGTTAACTCCCCCTTTTCCACGTCTATAAGGGTGCGGCCCGTAGCTAGAAATGGTCGTCCCAAGATGATCGGAATATTTTCATCTTCCTCCATGTCTAGTACGATGAAATCAGCCGGAAAGATTAACTTATCGACTTTAACTAAAACATCCTCGATCACTCCTCTCGGATACTTTATCGATCGATCTGCCAATTGTAAGGAGACTGTGGTTGGCTTGGCTTCCCCAATATTCAGCTTTTGGAAAATCGATAGAGGCATGAGGTTGATACTTGCACCAAGATCGCATAGTGCCTTATCAAACAAAAGATTCCCCATGGTGCACGGTATGTTGAAGCTTCCCGGATCTTTCAATTTAGGTGGGAGCTTCTTTTGAAGAATTGCACTGCACTCCTCTGTCAAGGCAACCGTTTCAAACTCTTCAAGTTTTCTCTTCTTAGATAATATCTCTTTCATGAACTTGACATAACTCGGCATCTGCTCCAATGCTTCGGCGAACGGAATATTTATGTGAAGCTTTTTGAACACTTCAAGGAACTTAGAAAATTGTTTGTCCGCCCTTCTTTCTTTGTAGTCTGCGGAAGCGGGCAGGGGAACACATGTCTTGAGATCTCCGCCTTCAAGTTCTTCGACTCCTCGGCTTTAATTCCTTCGACTCCTCAATCACCTTCTCCTCTTTACCTGCTCGGGCTGATCCAAGAACTCTCTCCCTTCTCAAGCTAGCTGCGTTTAGACTCTCTCTAGGGTTAGTCTGTTGTACTCGGCAATGCTCCCTCCGGACGAGCTGTCAATACATTAGCGATTTGGCCCAGCTGGACCTCCAAAGTCCGAATGGAAGCAGAATGATTTTGTAGTGTAGCTTCCGTCCGAGTCATAAATTGACTCGTATTGGCCGCCAATTTTGCAAGCGCTTCCTCGAGAGACACTTTAGGAGCGGAAGGGGGCTGCTGTTGATTCTGAGTGAAAGGGGGCTGGTGTGCGTTCTGTCCGTTTCTCCATGAAAAGTTGGGGTGATTGCGCCACCCCGGATTATAAGTATTGGAGTACGGGTTATTCGGTCGATTCCCATTTCCTACGAATTGAGCCTGCTCCATCTGATTTTGCTCGAACGGATTTCCAAATTGACACTCCGTACTCGGGTGTGATCCGTTACACCAATTACACGTCTCAATGGTAACGGGGGCTGGTACGTGCGAAAAGTTCTGGAGCTGTTGTGTCAAAGCGGCGACTTGAGCTGACAAGGTGGAAATCGGATCATTGCTCGAAACTTCCATTACTCTTTTCGGTGTCAATCTTTCTGCTGGCCATTGGTATGCGTTTTGCCATATCCTCCAACGGACGTGAGCCTCGGCCATATATTTTCCCATGAATGTTCCTCCGAGGCTGCATCCACTAAAGTGCGTGTAGAAGCACTCAAACCACCATAAAATGTGTGCACTGAAGCCAATCAGAATGCCGTGATGAGGGCATCTTGAAGTAATTCTTTATATCGCTCCCACGCCTCGTGGAGCGATTCCATATCGAATCGGGCAAAAGTAGTTATCTCGTTTCTCAACCGCGCCGTCTTAGCTGGTGGGAAAAATTTTGCAAGGAAGGCTTGCACTAACCTCTCCCATGTTGTAATCGACCCCGGCGGTAAGGAATTTAACCAAAACTTTGCTTTATCCCTCAAAGAAAAAGGGAAAAGCCTCAATCGGATGGCATCGTCGGTGACACCATTTGTCTTAAATGTGTCACATATCTCAAGGAACGAAGCAATGTGGGCATTCGGATCGTCCTTCGGTAGTCCACAGAATGGGCTACTTTGTACCATCTGAATAATGGCGGGCTTGATTTCAAAATTATTAGCTTGGATGGTGGGACGCCGAATTCCCGAAAAATTTGCGTTGGCTTGCGGCATGGTATAATCTCGAAGAGCGAGTTCCGGTTGAACTTGCCGCACTTGGTTGTCTCCTCCTTGGATTTCAATATTTTCGGCCATCTTGACCGTCGTCTGCAACTCTCTTTTCTCCTTTTTATTCCTTCTTAGCGTGCGCTCGAGCTCGGTGTCCAAAGGTAGTAGGCCTTCGTTACCGAGTCTTCTCATGCACTACACGAAAGGTCCTGAAAGGAAAAACGAATAAACAAAATTAAATACACAAAAAATAAAAATAAAACGTTCAAATTAAGACTGGAAATACTTAAGTCGATATTAGAAAAATTTCAATCCCCGGCAACGGCGCCAAAAACTTGTTGCGATATTTCCTACACGCAAGTGCACGTCATCGTTTACAAGTAATAAAGTGATAAGTAGAGTATCGTTCCCACGAGGATTGAATCTCTAACTACCGACGTTTTCGTATCCCAATTTTATTTGAACAATCGAAGTTGGGTTTTTGGATTAATAACTAAAAGAATTAATGAAAGACTAAACAGAAAACGATAGCTTGAATAAAAGGAATCAAATGATAAATAAGTCTAGAGTTCTGAATCCACCTTAATTTATCCGAATTTAATCTTGATTATCCGTAATAAATAATTTTCCCAATTTATTGAAGGCGGAGATTGCTAAAATATTCTACCGCCTCTCCAGGTCAATAGATTTATCTAACGTCGACTAACGCACTCTATCCCTAGGTGAATTATCTCGTCGCTAGGCAAAAGCATGAAATCTCCTAAAGGCCACGTAGTTCCTATGAGTATATTCCTATCTCACAGAATAAAACGGTTCTCACCAATAGTTCCTCACCAAATATCCTCTCCCGATTAGTGAATGATTAAATCAATACAACTATTGGCGGATAATTGCAAGCATTAAACATAATTGGGAAAACTCAATAAAAGGTAATAAATTGGATAATCTCAATCAATTCGTCAAAATAAAGGTTTCATCAAAACCCTAGATTAGGGCTTTAGCCCGACATACTAAAAGCGACAATACAAAGTAAATAAACGAAAGCATAAAATTCAAACGCAGATGAAGCTCGGATTCCTCCGTTCTTGACTTCCTATCGCCCTTGAATTCCTCTCGCTTTCCTCCTCTTCTCTGTCTCCAAGCTTAAGCTCTCTTAGGTTTAGATTCAATAAAATCCAAGATGATTAAATTAGGGTCTTAAGCCCTATTTATAGCTCAGCACTTCCATAAATCGCGTCCGTATTAGTTGGTTGAAAACTGGCTTCGAAACGGCCCAAAATCATGAGACGTACCAAACCCGCTAAGTGTGCCGCGGCTCATCAACTCGTGCCGCGGCACATCGCCAAAATCTGAATACCAGGCGTAATTAAATCCTTACGTACGCGGCTCACATGGGCTGTGCCGCGGCACAGAGTACAGCCCACTCTGCCCTTCGGCTGGTGTCTTCCTTTGCCGCGGCTCAGCTTTCGGGTGCCGCAGCTCATAGTCCAGTTTTGCCGTTTTCGCCCTTTTTGCATCGTTTAAGCTTCCGGACTTCAATTTCCTGTCAATCATACAAAATTAAGGCATTAAAAGCTCATTTAGATGATTTCACACTCCAAAATACTACAAAATAATGATAAATAAGCGTATAGAAATACGCCTAACAGACTTCACGATTGTAATGCTGAAAAGAAGCAGTTAGCGCACGCTAACTTAGGTAGCTAGCGCGTGCTAAATAGACATATGTAGCGCACACTAAATGTTGTTCGCAGCGCGCACTAATAAAATGATATTAGTACTGCGATGGTATTTCATAAATGAATTCTGTAAAGTCTTCTGAATGTTTATAAAATATATTATCATCAATTGTCTTTTGGAGTGTTTTAAATGATCCCGAAAACAATTTTTCACCTTGTGGGATCCGGCGCGGGGGTCCACAATGCTGTAGTATTTCCTAATAATTTTGGGAAAGATACGGAAACTGGTATGTTGGTATTGTGTTGAGACTTCATAGGGGAGTCGTATGCTAGTATCACGGGAGATCCTCAACTTCATAGGGTTCGATTGTTTTTGTGATGAGGTTGGAAATTTTTGGCTGAGATGTTGGTTGTAACAGGATTGCAAGTTTTGGGACAAAACTTCTTTTTAGAGGGTAAGGGTGTAATATCCGTGTACGTTATTATCGAGATATTTTATTTCTGAATGTAATCCATTGAGAATTGGTTTGTGAATTTACATGTATTGTTTGGTAATTGGAATCATGGGTATGTTGGTTTTGGAACTGGTATGTTGATTGTTAGTGATTATCTAGTTCTGTATCTACCGAAATGAGTTCATTTGGACCAAACTTCATGATTGTAATGCTGAAGAGAAGCAGTTAGTGCACGCTAACTTAGGTAGCTAGCCGCGCCAAATAGGCATATGTAGCGCACGCTAATGTTGTTCCCAGCGCGCGCTAATTATGCAGGATAGTGAGGGCAGAACGTTTCTGGACTGCAGGTGCTAGCAGGTAGCGCACGCTATTTCTGGAGCTAGTGCGCACTAGTGCCGATGTATAACACACCCTAACTTATGGGTAACGCATGCTATCTAAGTCGAACAGGAGGTTCTGGACCGCCTTCCAACCAACAGTGCACCGCCATTCAGCCGATAGCGCACGCTAAACTTCAGCCATAGCGCACGCTAATCACTCCTAGTATATATAGGGGATGCATGTTCTAGAATTGTCATTTTTCTTCTCTCCTTCTTCTTCTCCGGCGGCTGAGAAATCTTGAGCATAAGGGAGTGTAGATTTTGGTCGGATTTTATCATCCAACAACGTTTTTGAGTTTCTAACATCAAGTTAACGACATCTCATCAACTTCCACCGTCCGAATCAAGGTAAAATCCGTTCAAATCCTAGTTCTTTATATTTTGAGGCTTTTGCTAAGATCTTCAATTATAATCCGTTTTAGCTCTGATTTGTACTAGAGTATGATGTTGTAATCATAATCCTTTGTTTTTCCTCAAAGTTCATGGATTAAATACCAAGTTTTCTTCCGTAGTTTGAATTCAAACCATGTTGCCTTTGTAGTGTTCGATAGTTTGTCCCTAAGAGTAGAATTTGAATGAATCCTTCCGTTTTCATGGTGTGGTATTTGATTTTGTATCTTGTTGTACTAGGATTGAATTGTTGAAAGAGTTCGGATCGTACGTTCTCCCATTCGTTGTTTCTTGTGTCGTTCAAATCGAGGCAAGTACTTTGATTGTGTTTGTTGTACTTCGTGTGAATATGTGAAAAATGTCATTTTGTGAAAAGTGGTAATTTCAGAAAATGTGATTTGTGCCATGTGTCAAAAAGTGACGATTTAAAAAAGTGTGACTTGTGGTCGTGTGCCAAGTAAAACCAGTGAGGGTCCCCTGGGTTATGTAGACTGAGGCTTCTGTGGTTCACTTGGTAGGGTTGTACAACCATAGAGGGCCTGACGAGGACTCTATAGGGCGTGGTATGTATCTCGCGTGAGGTACGGTACCAGTATATCCCCCATTATTACTTTGTGATGATGATTGTGGTATGGTATTCCGGAATAAATGTGATGGCACTGTGATTTTGTTGTTTGTTCACTTGTTGTACATATTCTAGAATCATTGTACTTGCACCGACCTCTTGCTGACCCCACAGGGGGTGGATATACTTGTTACGTATTCATGTACAAGTCCAATGGGCGGGCCAGCACAGGGCGGACACGATCTTGGTGGGCAGCATTGATATCATGTATTATGATGAGTTTGTGGACGTCTTGTCGTGGTCATTGTGGTATTTTGGTTTTATACTCGTCTGGGTACTGTCGTGTGATGTATATCATGTCATTATTGATTGTTGATGATGTTGTTGTATCATCTGTGAGATGTTGTATCAGTTGTGATCCTACGGGATGATGTGTTGTTTGGTTTTGTAATGTAGGTCGTGTCGAAGTCAGTTTGTTTTTAATATAGTGAATGTTGTGGTTTGTTAATTTTAATGAGTTCTATGTTTTTCTAAGCCTGGTAGATTGTCCAAAATAAATCTATGGCACTGTAATATCTCTGTAAATCACGGGAGGGTTACAGAATATGGTATCAGAGCTTAGGTTTATGGATACCTAGCTTGTTGGTGTTTTGGGTCTGTTAAAGTTGAGTCGGTCGTTTGTTTATGATATCACTGGTTTGCTGCCACCTCGTGCCGTCTGTGCCGGAAGTCTCTTCGGAGGATAGTTATCCCTTCTTTTCGGGAGTAATTGTTGATGTAATTGGATAATCTGTTGTTGTAATCTTTTATCTCCTCAAACTTTCCTTGTCCTTCAGTATGGAAGAATAATTTGTAATCTGAGACAGCTGTATTTTTATAATGGATGAAGTCAGTTGACAGATACATTTGAGGATATCGCGTATCAGATTATCTTAGTTTTGATATCAGGTGTATCATATGAGGGCATTACTGGGATGAGTATACATATTCAGTGTGTTGGGACGACAAGCAGGAGCAGTTATAAGTGGATATTATAGAAGCCATAACGTGCGCTAATTCGAGGATCTAACGTACGCTAAGATGTTATGTGTAGCGTACGCTATATGTCAAGCATAACGTACTCTCTGGGAGAAATTGGTCAGGTCCAATGGACGGGCCAGCACAAGGCTATTGTTTGGTATTGTCAATCGTGATGATCATTCATTTGAGCTGATGATTCGAGGACTGTTGTGTGAGATTGTTGATCGTGTTGATCATTCTTTGGGGATGGTAATCCTAGGATGGTTGTTTTGGATATTATTGGTCCTGTAGATCTTTCATTATCCGTGTGTCTTTGTTCACATTGGTGAGTCTTTTGACCCTTATTGGATGAGTTTTTCTTGAGTTTCGTTGTCATGTTGCATAGTGACATATCCGGAGTTATATCTGCGTGCCCATCGGTTATGTGTAGATTTTCAGGACGGGCACATATAGTCATGTGTTGGTTTTTGACTTCACATTGAGTTGTGCACACAAGATGTACTTCGTAAGACTGATTAAGTACAAGACCACACGTGTATTCGATCGATACCCATTGGTGGCTTGTGCATGGACACATTTTCATATATGGCGTACTGTGACGTCCATCTTTAGCCATATGGATTGGTCGTTCATACTCCATGTATGATTGGATATGTTCGACAGTGTGCGATTGGTTGTTCATACGCCCAATGGGTATGTTCGGCAGTTGGGTTTGTTTGTTAGAGGTCTATTGTATGTGATTTGTATAACGTTTTGAGAATTGTATTCTCTCGTATATATTTCCCTATGGTTCTTTGTTGATCTTGTTCGAAGTTTATCATGTTTATAATATTCTCGGTGGTGCTTTGACCTTTGATTAGTCATATTGGAGTTTATCATGTCAATGATATTCTTGGTTGATCATGGTTATTGATCGTATGAGTATTCAGACTTTGTGTTGATGTTTCGGGATTTTGCTGTCATTGGTCTTGAGATGTATTGTGTATATTTGGTTCTTATTGTTAGGAGTATGCCCTCGAATGCCACTCAGAGGTTGTTGAGTGAGGGCATTGTACTTGTAATTATGTAAACCATTTATATAAGGCAAATGATTGTTTCTTTATTTACTGGTAGTTACTGGCATTCCTAACTCGTAAATAAACATATAGAAACTAGTCCGTGTATTTGAGAGCAAAACGTTCCACTCCTTATTGGATAAGGGGGTCGGCACTGGAAAGGTTTATAGCTCAAATACTTAATCGTTCGCAAGTCGATGAAACTTGGTAGGCGTTAAGTTTATGTAAAGACTTGTATGACGTGTTCTTTGACATGGAGAGTGCCTGTCGAACACTAATGGTTAGTGGGAGCACACGTTATAGGTATGCTAATTAGATTAGTATACTCGAACCGACTCACCCTCGATTCGTCACATGGATTTCACTGCGGGACAGTCAATGACGGAATCGAAAGGTTGTGATAGGTATTCGTGAACCTTCGACTTGAGGATTTAGTAGGGATGTGCTTGTGACGTCAAGTTTTTCATTAGAGTAGTTCGACCCTGTAAACCTAAGGCGGGGTCAACCTCGACGTGCATCTTGACGGGCAAGTAGCGAGTCTGCGAATACCAAGATAGAATTCTTTCTCCCGTTAGTGAGCGGGTTAGATGTCCTATGCGGTTATTGAGATGAGATCATAAGTCTTTGGCCAAAGCATTGGAGCCAGTTGTATTAGATACACGGCACTCGATGATCTCGATTTGCATTAACGCATGCATAGCGTCAAGTACGAGATAAGGTTTGGTCGACCGTGACCCTATAACTTGATCGGGACATTTGAAAGAAGGGTTTATACGTATCTTGGTATTCACGACAGAATGGTTCTTGAATGATCCCAATCATTCGTTCTCGGTTAAGTGCAGTGTAGGCCACCAGTGGCTAGGTGGTGCTACTACTCTTTGGTTCCTCCCATTCTTGATCGAGACGGACCTCTAAGTCGCGCATTAGGATTGACGACGGAATGAATTAAGCTAATTCTCTCATTATGAATATTAGATATTGGATATCTAATTTGGGACATTGGATATTTAAATCGATTTATCGGATAAATTGATTTACGGCTTAATGAATTAAATATATCAATGGGTGATTAATTTAATTCATGGATATAATTATTTCTTGGAGAAATTAATTATGTTATTATGTATTTGATATGATTAATTAATTGGATTAATTGATCGATATAAATACATCGGAACGGAATCGGAGTTTATCTGTTTGGACTCGCTAGAGTCCGAAACGAACCGAACTTGTCCGATTTCTTCTTGATAGCCGCCCCCTTCCACCAACCTTCCCTTTGGTCTTTGGTTTCCATTTTATAATGGATGATAGTGACTTGTGGGGAAGACATCTCATGTGAGATGAGTTGTTGGTGGTTATAATGTGTATTAAGAATGAGAAGAAGACCAAAAACTCTCACATGTATTCATTTGTGCATTTCATACGTGAGATGTAAGAGAGTTAAAGAGAGAGAAAAGTTCTTCTCAAAATAGTCTTCTTCTTCTTCACTTTCCTCTTGGTTTTCTTAGAGAAAATTCAAGAGTATTAATGAGAGTTGTGAGTTATACACTTAGAGTGTGATAATCTCATATTGGAAGCTTCATCACTTAGCTCTAGCCGTATCCTCGGAGGATAGCAAGGTGATCGTCGTTCCGGTCGTTTCTCCGGCGCGTGGCAAGTAGAGACGCGGTACTTTCGGCGTTGGATCGTTCAAGAGCTTGGGGAATAGCTCAAGAGAAGGTTACCATTTAATCAACGGACTTCGAGGGTTAGTTTCTTACGACTCTTGCTTTTCGTTTATATATTCGTATATACGTAGCTCGATCGATCCTCGTAGGGATTCGGATCGAATTAATTTTCGTTTTACCGCTTCCGCTGGGCCTTCGTTTTAGGCACCGAATCCCAACAGTGGTATCGAAGCGTAGGTCTTGCGATCGTATATACGATATTGGCATTTGGAATGCTCGATTAGATGGTGAATGATTTGGAATCATTTTAGTCATAATCGTGGTATATGTTTTTCGTTCGTAATAATTGTATTTTTCGTAAGTTTATGTCTAAATATAAATCTTAAATTTCTGGGAAATATGATTTATATTGAAGATATGAAAGTCGGAAAATATTGATATTGGATATCCAGTCGAAAATCTAGCCCCGAATCGTCGTCGGACGACTTTTTGGACAAAAAGGGTATTTTGGCGAGGATGACTCGACCGTGTCTGGGTGACACGGTCGTGTCCGGCATGTGGCGAGGCCATCACTGGAGACCCGACCATGTCGAGACACGGGCGTGTCACGAAAGTGACTCGACCGTGTCTGGATGACACGGTCGTGTCCGGCGATCTGCCAAGTCATCGCTGAGCGGCCACCGACCGTGTCTGGGTGACTCGGTCGTGTCTGGCCGGCATCTTCCGAGGGTGACTCGGCCAAGCCGGGAGTGATCGCCGGTAAGCCGCCGAGGGTGACTCGGTCATCTTTGGCCGTTTTCACCCCGCTCGATTTTTCCGTGTATTCTTAAAAATTAATCTCCCGCATGTTAAATTAGATTTAATATGATTAAAATGATTTATGGTATTTCATTTTATAAGGAAATTTGATTAATTGGAATATTTATGGTCGAGAATTATTTTGAACGTTATTACATTACCGATTGTGTGAATCGATTGGATCGGTTCGTATTGTTGATTGGATCAATGTATCTCTACGCTTTCCATTTATTTAGTATTTATTGGATGAATGCTTTTGAATGGGGATGTGGTTCGTGGACTTAGTTTTGAATCGTTCGTTTTATTCGATTGGGTTGTAAAGGCCGTTTTGAGCCTATTTATTTTACTAGAAAAATTTGTATCTAGGATGCAATTTTCAATGTAAAATTTATATGTAATGACGAAGACCGGAGGAAGATCCATTTCGAGAAGACGAAGATTCAAGACGAAGACTTGTAATTAGATTACGGAGTTTTTGTTTTCTAGGAACGGTCCATGAACCACATGTTGGTAGCAACTAGGTTGTGATTGGTTGTTTCATATTGTATGAATGCCACAAACGCGCTTAAAGCGATTAATGTGCAAAGTGTAACGTTAATCGCGATAATTCTCCCACAACAAATAATTAAGTTTATAAGGTTTCAAGGTTTTCCTTCCCTCCATCGAGTTTTCGAAATTGAAATCAAACCGGATGTGCTATGCTTCCGAGTTATCGGGGTAGTCGTTCGGGAGGACGGATAAATTACGGAGCGCATTGGATGCCTTCGGTTGGAGCAAATTTTATCCCTAGAAACACGATAGGTTGCCGGATAAGATTCAATTGTGAAACCGATTTGCGTCGATGGTATAAACTTAACTTGTTCACGAACCATAGAAACCGTATAGGTTGAGGGGAGTGAACAAGGGGAAAAAGAAGATCGAATCATCCATTAGATGGGTTGGTGTTGGACACCACTTTATGAAAATTAATAGACTAGAAACACATTCGGTTGCCCTCTATTAAGATTTATAAAGAACTCGATCACCACTATGAAGTAGAGCGACGATACTTCGGATTTCACATGGGAGTGTGTTATTCCGATAAAAATAGTGGGAGCCGGGTAACAAGAATAGAAAGGACCTTAATTCTATACTCGGATCATAATATAACAAGTCACTAATTAACTGCTATACTTAATGCGGACATAACTCAATATGACAATGAATCCACTCGCAATTCTACTCGAAAAGAACACCTTAATGGGACCTAACTTTGTGGATTGGCTCATGTCGATGATTGTCCTCGGTATAGAGGCACCGGGATACGTCTTGGAGACGGACATTCGGCGCCTCCTATGCGAACCGAGCCAATCAGAAGAGATTGAAAACCACGAAAAGTGGGTTAAGGATGACGTGAAAGTCCGTGCTTATATGATGGCTTCCATGTCTAATGAGCTTCAGAGAGCTCATGAGAAAATGACTTCGCTGGCATTCTATCTCACTTAACCGAGCTTTATGGTGAGCACAAAGTAATCGCTAGATATGAGATATCCAAGCAATCGCTCGGTGCAAGGATGAAGGAAGGTGAGAAGGTTGGGGAACACGTCCTCAAAATGATATCCATGATCGAGAGATTGGAGGCTCTTGATTTTAAAATGGATACTTCTCTCCAAACTGACCTTATCCTACAGTCTCTCCCTGATTCCTTCTCACAGTTTGTTATGAACTTCAACTGCAATGAGATTGCATGTAATTTAGCTGGGCTAATGAACAAACTTGTGACCGCTCAGTCTCAGATGAAGACTCCGCGGATGAAGGAGTCTGCTCTTGTGATTTCTTCTGGACCTCGGAGGTCTAAGAATAAGAAGAAAAAGACCAAGAAGTAGACTGGACCACAAGCTAAGGACCTTAAGGGTAAGGGCAAGGCCCCAATGGTTCCGAAGAACAAGAAGAAAAAGGATACTTGTCTCAAGTGCGGTGAGCTGGGCCACTGGGCTAGAGACTGTCCGATTCTTCATGGCACTTCTGTGCAGTAACTTTTAGTTTTGGAAACAAATTGTTCTGCTACCGTATTTTCTACTTCCTGGATCTTGGATTAAGTGCTAGTTCTCATATTTGTACCGTGAATCAGGATCTGGAACAAAGTAGGAAGCTTGGAGCTGGAGAAGTTATGATCACAGTCGGAAGCGGGCATAGTGTCGAGGCGACCGACATAGGATCACTTCTTTTGGGTTTAGAATCCGGCTTTGTTTTGACTTTAGAAGATGTACTTGTTTTGCCCAAGGGGCACAAAGACATTGTATCCATTCCGGTCATGGACCGAAAAGGTTTTTCATTTTTCATTGGTGATGGTTCCTGCAAAATTTATTTTAGAAATAAACTAGTGGGTACTGCTACATTGTTGAATGGATTGTATCATCTAAATCTCAGCAACAAAGTAGTTGTGAATACTATGACTAGAAAACGTGGTAGGGATGAAACCAATCAAGTTTTGAAATGGCATCTTAGACTTGGTCATGTTGGTCAGACCAAGGTTTACAAGATGGAAAAAGATGGACTTATGGGTCCATTGGGATCGGATCCCTTTCCTACTTGTGAATCTTGCCTTAAAGGCAAAATGACTAAGTCCCCCTTCACAGGGACTTTTGAAAGAGCCGCTGATAAACTGGGATTAATCCATACTGACGTATGTGGTGCTTTAGAAGCAGCACGTGACGGATATCAATATTTCATTACGTTTACAGATGATCATACTAGGTATGGTTATGTATACTTAATGAAACATAAATCCGAGGCCTTTGAGAAATTCCAGGAATTCAAGGCCCTAGTCGAGAAACAAACTGGTAATCATATCAAAGCACTTCGGTCGGACCGAGGTGGCGAGTATATGAGTACGGAGTTTGACGAGTTCCTTAAGGAACATGGAATAGTTTCACAACTAACACCTCCAGGTACTCCTCAGTTAAATGGTGTGTCGTAAAGAAGGAACCGGACCACGTTGAACATGGTCCGTTCCATCTTGGGCTATCTTGACTTGCCGATTTACCTGGGGGTATGCACTCTCGCCGCGTATATCTTGAATAGATGTCCTTCCAAATCCGTTCCTAAAACTCCACATGAGATGTGGGAGGGAAGGAAACCAAGTCTTAATCATATTAGGATTTTGGGATGTCCCGCCTATGTCAAGAAGACTAAGGTGGAAAAGTTGGAAGCTAGGTCTGCGAAGGGACGTTTCATTGGATTCCCGTCTGGGACGATGGGATATCTATTCTACATGCCCGAAGATCGAAGGATCATTGTTGCTTTACAAGCACACTTCCTGGAAGATGAGTTCATTCAGGAAGGCGGAGCAGGTAGAAGTATTTCTTTAGAAGAATACAATGAAACTCCTCGAGAGACACCTGTGCAAGAAACTGGAACCGAACTTTCTGAAACACAAGTACAACCACCTCGTAGGTCTAGTAGGGTGTCTCATTTACCGGAGAGGTATGGGCTTGTGCACTTGGAGGAGCTAGGTCTCCATGAGGTTCCAAGTGATAGCCAAGAGACCGACCCAACGACCTATGACCAAGCGATGGTGGATGTAGACTCCGCGAAATGGCGTGAAGCTATGGGAGCTGAGATAGACTCGATGCATGTCAATCAGGTCTGGACTCTAGTAGACCGCCCCAAGGGTATAGTGCCTATTGGGAACAAGTGGATCTACAAGAGAAAAGGCGATGGTGATGGCAAGGTTGACGCCTATAAGGCCGGGCTTGTGGCAAAGGGTTATACCTGAAGGAAGGGATCGATTACCACGATACCTTCTCGCCCGTAGCCATGATCAAGTCTTTTCGGATGATGCTTGCTATAGCCGCCTACCACGATTATGAGATATGGCAAATGGACGTAAAGACGGCTTTCCTTAATGGATTCCTCGAGGAGGAAATCTATATGGAGAGCGGCTAAAGGCTTTGTGCGAAGTCGATATTCGAGAAAGTGTGCAAGCTTGACGTTCCATTTATGGACTGAAGCAAGCGTCGCGTAGTTGGAATCTTCGTTTTGACGAGGCAGTCAAAGAGTTTAACTTCGTGCAAAATGAAGAGGAACCTTGTGTATACAAGAGGGTTAGTGGGAGCAAGATCGCATTCTTAGTACTATATGTAGATGACATTCTACTAATAGGAAATGATGTGGGAATGCTCAGTTCTGTGAAAGCTTGGATTTCGAGTAATTTCTCCATGAAAGACTTGGGAGAAGCAACCTATATTCTTGGTATTCGGCTCTACCGGGATAGAGCGAAGAGAACAATAGGCCTTTCCCAAGCCCTCTATATAGATAAGATCTTAAAGCGATTTAAGATGGATGATTCTAAAAGAGGGTTCCTACCGATGCAACATGGAATAAAACTCACCTTGAAGATGTGTCCTCAAAGTGAGGAACAACGAAAGGAAATGAGTAATATACCATATGCTTCGGCCGTGGGTAGCCTTATGTATGCTATGTTGTGTACAAGACCTGACATTGCGCATGCTGTAAGCGTGGTGAGTAGGTTTCGTGCAAACCTGTAGGGAACATTGATCGCCGTAAAGAACGTTCTCAAGTACTTGAGAAGGACTAGAGATATGGTTACGATGTATGGTGGTGGAGAATCGATGTGGTGGGATTCACCGATTCGGACTTCCAAGGGCGAAGGACGACTCGATGTCACTTACGGCTACATATTTACTCTTAATGGAGGAGCAGATCTTGGCGTAGTGCCAAGCAAAGCGCGGCCGATTCCACTGTCAGCCGAGTATCAAGCGGCCTCGGAGGCTTCCAAGGAAGGGTTACGGATTAAGAAGTTTCGGGAGAACTTCAAGTGATACCATGTCTTGTTTGCTGTTCCGCTATCCGCGACAACGACGGAGTCAGCGCAGCCAAGGAGCCGAGGTTTCACAACAAAGACCAAACATATTGAGAGGAAGTATCATCTCGTAAGAGAATTTGTTCGCAAGGGATACATTGTCTTTGCATAGAGTAGACTCGGCCGACAACGTCGCCGATCCACCGACCAAGCCACTATCTCGAGACTAGCTTGGAGCGTCATCTGAGAACATGGGTATTAGATACCATAGTGTGTGGCATTGAGTGCAAGTGGGAGATTGTTAGGAGTATGCCCTCGAATGCCACTCGGAGGTTGTTGAGTGAGGGCATTGTACTTGTAATTATGTAAACCATTTATATAAGGCAAATGATTGTTTCTTTATTTACCGGTAGTTCTTGGCATTCCTAACTCGTAAATAAACATATAGAAACTAGTCCGTGTATTTGAGAGCAAAACGTTCCACTCCTTATTGGATAAGGGGTCGGCACCGGAAAGGTTTATAGCTCAAATACTTAATCGCTCGCAAGTCGATGAAACTTGATAGGCGTTAAGTTTATGTAAAGACTTGTATGACGTGTTCTTTGACATGGAGAGTGCTGTCGAACACTAATGGTTAGTGGGAGCACACGTTATAGGTATGCTAATTAGATTAGTATACTCGAACCGACTCACCCTCGATTCGTCACATGGATTTCACTGGGACAGTCAATGACGGAATCGAAAGGTTGTGATAGGTATTCGTGAACCTTCGACTTGAGGATTTAGTAGGGATGTGCTTGTGACGTCAAGATTTTCATTAGAGTAGTTCGACCACGTAAACCGGAAGGCGGGGTCAACCTCGACGTGCATCTTGACGGGCAAGTAGCGAGTCTCGAATACCAAGATAGAATTCTTTCTCCCGTTAGTGAGCGGGTTAGATGTCCTATGCGATTATTGCGAGATGAGATCATAAGTCTTTGGCCAAAGCATTGGAGCCAGTTGTATTAGATACACGGCGGCTCGATGATCTCGATTTGCATTAACGCATGCATAGCGTCAGAAATGTATAAGGTTTGGTGGCCGTGACCCTATAACTTGATCGGGACATTTGAAAGAAGGGTTTATACGTATACTGGTATTCACGACAGAATGGTTCTTGAATGATCCCAATCATTCGTTCTCAGTTGGGGTACAGTGTAGGCCACCAGGCTGGCTAGGTGGTGCTACTACTCTTTGGTTCCTCCCATTGCTGACTGAGACGGACCTACCGAGTCGCGCATTAGGATTGACGACGGAATGAATTAAGCTAATTCTCTCATTATGAATATTAGATATTGGATATCTAATTTGGGACATTGGATATTTAAATCGATTTATCGGATAAATTGATTTACGGCTTAATGAATTAAATATATCCTTTGGGTGATTAATTTAATTCATGGATATAATTATTTCTTGGAGAAATTAATTATGTTATTATGTATTTGATATGATTAATTAATTGGATTAATTGATCGATATAAATACATCGGAACGAATCGGAGTTTATCTGTTTGGACTCGCTAGAGTCCAAGCACCGAACTTGTCCGATTTCTTCTTGATAGCCGCCCCCTTCCACCAACCTTCCCTTTGGTCTTTGGTTTCCATTTTATAATGGATGATAGTGACTTGTGGGGAAGACATCTCATGTGAGATAAGTTGTTGGTGGTTATAATGTGTATTAAGAATGAGAAGAAGACCAAAAACTCTCACATGTATTCATTTGTGCATTTCATACGTGAGATGTAAGAGAGTTAAAGAGAGAGAAAAGTTCTTCTCAAAATAGTCTTCTTCTTCTTCACTTTCCTCTTGGTTTTCTTAGAGAAAATTCAAGAGTATTAATGAGAGTTGTGCGTTATACACTTAGAGTGTGATAATCTCATATTGGAAGCTTCATCACTTAGCTCTAGCCGTATCCTCGGAGGATAGCAAGGTGATCGTCGTTCCGGTCGTTTCTCCGGCGCGTGGCAAGTAGAGACGCGGTACTTTCGGCGTTGGATCGTTCAAGAGCTTGGGGAATAGCTCAAGAGAAGGTTACCATTTAATCAACGGACTTCGAGGGTTAGTTTCTTACGACTCTTGCTTTTCGTTTATATATTCGTATATACGTAGCTCGATCGATCCTCGTAGGGATTCGGATCGAATTAATTTTCGTTTTACCGCTTCCGCTGGGCCTTCGTTTTAGGCACCGAATCCCAACACTTATCAGGATTGGTATTTGATTGTGTGATCCGACAGAAAGGATTTGGCACGGATGGATTATTCTACACTTATGAGTTATAATGATGTTTTGAGAATTTATGGTATTGTTTGAATACTATACAGACGGTTGTATTTGAGTTCATTCGTCATTTGGGAGTGTGAGATGTGGATTATGATGAAGATTGAATTGTTGTGGATTTCCACGAATTGGTAAGATTATGATGGTACTCGGAGATGGAGCTAGTAGCTGTCGTGAAGAGGTGAGCTTCCCGGGTGATACTAGCCATGTAATGGGGAATCGAGTATTTTTGCTGGATGATTATTTTCCGCTGCAAATGTATTTTAACTGTTTGTTATAACCATTGCATGAGTCTTTGTAAATGGCCTTTTTGATATTTTGCAACTCAAGTTATTTTAGAAAATTGTTTTCTAAACATATGTCAGTACGTATAACGGTGGTTTAACATATACTCGTGAATTTCTTGAGTTTTGACACTTTGGTCTTGTACTTCCAAATGATATTTTATGACGGTATTTCATAAATGAATTCTGTAAAAGTCTTCTGAATGTTTTTAAAAGATATTATCATCAATTGTCTTTTGGCGTGTTTTAAATGATTACGAAAACAATTTTGCGCCTTGTGTGATCCAGCGCGGGGGTGCACAATGCTATAGTATTTCTAATAATTTTGTGAATGATACAGAAACTGGTATGTTGGTATTGTGTTGAGACTTCGTAGGGGAGTCGTATGCGAGTATCACAGGAGATCCTCAACTTCACGTACCCGTAAGTATATTGTTTTGGTTAGTCGCTTGTGGTAACGATTGATTGTTTTTGTGATGAGAATGGAAATTTTTAGTTGAGATGTTGGTTGTAACCGGATTGCAAGTTTCGGGACGAAACTTTTTTTAGGGTGTAAGGGTGTAATATCTGTGTACATTATTATCGAGATATTTTATTTCTGAACGTATTCCATTGAGAATTGGTTTGTGAATTTACATGTATTGTTTGGTAATTGGAATCATGGGTATGTTGGTTTTGGAACTGGTATGTTGATTGTTAGTGATTATCTAGTTGTGTATCTACCGAAATGAGTTCATTTGGACCGGACTTCACGATTGTAATGCTGAAGAGAAGCTGTTAGCGCACGCTAACTTGGGTATCTAGCGCGCGATAAATAGGCATATGTAGCGCACGCTAATGTTGTTCGCAGCGCGCGCTAATTATGTACGACAATGAGGGCGGAACGTTTCTGGACTGCAGGTAGCGCACGCTATTCTGGAGCTAGTGCGCGCTAGTGCCGATGTATAACGCACGCTAACTTATGGGTAACACATGCTATCAAAGTCGAACAAAAGGTTCTGTACCGCCTTCCAACCAACAGTGCACTGCCTTTCAGCCGATAGCACATGCTAAACTTCAGCCATAGCGCGCGCTAATCACTCCAGTATATATATAGGATGCATGTTCTAGAATTGTCATTTTTCTTCTCTCCTTCTTCTCCTCCGGCGGCTGAGCAGTCTTGAGCATAAGGGAGATTTTGGTCGGATTTTAGCATCCAACAACGTTGTTGAGTTTCTAACATCAAGCTAACAACATCTCATCAACTTTCACCTTCCGAATCAAGGTAAAATTCGTCCAAATCGTAGTTATTCATATTTTGGGGCTTTTGCTAAGATCTTAAATTCTAATCCGTTTTAGCTCTGATTTGTACTAGAGTATGATTTTGTAATCATAATCCTTTGTTTTTCCCCGAAGTTCATGGATTAAATTCCAAGTTTTCTTCCGTAGTTTGAATTCGAACCATGTTGCCTTTGTAGTGTTCGATAGTTTGTCCCTAAGAGTAGAATTTGAAGGAATCCTTCCGTTTTCATGGTGTGGTATTTGATTTGGTATCTTGTTGTACTAGGATTGAATTGTTGAAAGAGTTTGGACCGTACGTTCTCCCGTTCGTTTTTTCTTGTGTCGTTCAAATCGAGGCAAGTACTTTGATTGTGTTTGTTGTACTTTGTGTGAATATGTGAAAAACGTGATTTTGTGAAAAGTGGTAATTTCACAAAATGAAATTTGGGCCATGTTTGAAAAAGTGATGATTTCAGATAGTGCGACTTGTGGTCGTGTGCCAAGTAAAACCAGGGAGGGTCCCCTGGGTTCCGTAGACTGAGGCTTCTGTGATTCACTTGGTAGGGTTGTACAACCATAGAGGGCCTGACGAGGACTCTCTAGGGCGTGGTATGTATCTCGCGTGAGGTACGATACCAGTATATCCCCCGTTGTTACTTTGTGATGATGATTGTGGTATGGTATTCCGGAATATATGTGATGGCACTGTGATTTTGTTGTTTGTTCACATGTTGTACATATTCTAGAATCATTGTTCTTGCACCGACTTCTTGCTGACCCCTCAGGGGGTGGATATACTTGTTGTGTATTCATGTACAGGTCCAGTGGGCGGGCCAGCATAGGGCGGACACGAGCTTGGTGGGCAGCACTGATATCATGTATTATGATGAGTTTGTGGACGTCTTGTCGGGGTCAGTGTGGTATTTTGGTTTTATACTCGTGCGGGTACTGTCGTGTGATGTATATCATGTCATTATTGATTGTTGATGATGTTGTTGTATCATCTGTGAGCTGTTGTATCAGTTGTGATCCGACGGGACGATGTGTTGTTTGGTTTTGTAATGTAGGTCATGTTGAAGTCAGTTTGTTTTTAATAAAGTGAATGTTGTGGTTTGTTAATTTTAATGAGTTCTATGTTGGTCTAAGCCTGGTAGGTTCTCCAAAAAGAATCTACGGCGCTGTAATATCTCCGTAAATCACGGGGGTGTTACAGAACACGGTATTGGAGCTTAGGTTTATGGATACCTATCTTGTTGGTGTTTTGGGTCTGTTAAAGTTGAGTCGGTCATTTGTTTGTGATATCACTGGTTCGCTGCCACCTTGTGCTGTCTGTGCTGGAAGTCTCTTCGGAAGATAGTTATTCCTTCTTTTCGGGAGTAATTGTTGATGTGATTGGATAATCTGTTGTTGTAATCTTTTATCTCCTCAAACTATCCTTGTCCTTCAGTATGGAAGAAAAATTTGTAATCTGAGACAGCTGTATTCGTATAATGGATGAAGTCGGTCGACAGATACATTTGAGGATATCGCGTATCAGATTTTCGTAGTTTTGATATCAGGTGTATCATATGAGGGCATTACTGGGATGAGTATACATATTCAGTGTGTTGGGATGACAAGCATGAGCAGTTATAAGTGGATATTATAGAAGTCATAACGTGCGCTAAGTTGAGGATCTAACGTATGCTAAGATGTTAGGTGTAGCGCACGCTATATGTCATGCATAACGTACTCTCTGGGAGAAATTGGTCAGGTCCAGGCTATGGCCGACAAGTGCGTCCCGTAGTCGGCAACTTTAGGCATAGGGGTGGACAAGGTAAGTCAATATCGAAGTTAACGTACGCTATGGATTGCACATTACGTATGTTAAATGGGTGAGTTACTGTAGCAAGTCAACGACTATATTACGTACGCTAAGGCATGGGCTTTGTGTACGTAAGTCATTGAATGAATTAAAAGCAGTAGCCTCTGGATTGTTGTTGCCAACGCTATTGAGGTCATAACGCGTACGTAAGGCATTGTTGCGAACGTTGGTGTATGTAAGGAAAGTAGAGAGTGGCCTCTGGATTAGTGTTACCTACACTACCAAGGTCAGAGAACGTACATAAGGAGTGTTACGTGCGTTAGGTTGTTCATGTTGCGTACGTAGTGACTAGAGCTTATGAATTTGTGAGATCTCCATTATTTTGGTATTTTGAGAAGTTCAACCTCATTTCTTAGCTCTTCACCCATTCAAGGCTTGTTTTGCCTCTACTAAATCGATTATGGACTGGAGAGCATGGATTGGATCAGGAGATATGGAGTTATTGTTGATTCTTGAGATGTTCAATGGTGTTGAACATTTTCTTGAGGTAGGTCGATCCATTCTACACTTTATTCTCGGAATTTGATATTGTTATTGATGATTACATTGTGTGATAATAGATTATGGGAGTGTTATGATAAATCTTGGTATTTCACGGAAATATGTGTTGAGGAAAATGATGATATATATCTTGGATTATGTTGTTTTATTATGAACATGATTATGGTATTATGGTGTTCTTGGTACATATCACATCAAGAAGGAATATATTAAAAGATATAAACGGCTTTGGACATAGACAAGGATTTGATATTTAGGAACCTATATTAATTTGATTATAGTGGTAGATTTCGGATGTTCTTGATGAAACACGAATCATGATATGAGGTTGAAACTAGAGAGATTGTGTTTAATCTTGTAATATGATTATTCATAATATTGAACTATTCGGATAGCTTGGATTTGTCGATTATATCGGTATAATTGTTTTCCTATGGATTTACGAATATGAACAAGAAGGAACCTTGTTAATTCGTATTTGAGGTCGAAGTTGGAAGTGAGAATGTTAATACCCTTGTTATTAGTTTGAATTGATTATTGGTATGATTATCGGATTTCAGACTTGTGTTGTAAATATGAGTTCGTAATTGATCGAAGTATTGTTGAACAGTTGGGTTTGTTGGTTGGTTATACCAATTGTTGATTATTATCGAATGTGTTGTTAATCGATTATGACATTAGATTGTGATAATTGATCGATGACTATAACCGTTACGTTGAAGTTGAGAGTGAAGAACTAGTGGATTGCCTTGGTCGGGACGGAGGAGCCCGTAGATGAAGACAATGGATTTGGTAACGGATTCTTCGTATCGGTATCGATGCAAGTTTATACTCGTTCAGTTCATAATGTTTAATGAATGGTTTCAATTTCATTTAATTTATAATTCATATAACAATGACAATATAAATGTGAATTTATCGGGATAGTGGTTTGTATATTGTGCTTTGGTTTGGATTAAATCATAATGAATATGATTTAAACGTGTTTGGTGAATTCGGAGATGTAAGTCATCTTTGGTCGATGATATGGAATGTCGGATATTGAGGATAGTTTATCGTGTCGACATTGATGTCGGGATGATGGTTTATAGATGTTAATGGACTATACCTCATTCGAGTATTCGAGTAGTTGTATATTCGTTCAGGGATGTTTGTTCGTGGAAAGGGTATTGTCTCTGGTTCTGAGGTAATTAGAGTATTGTTCAGTTGAGGATAATTATTCTGTTGAATTATTGTATGTGTTATATGTTGATGGTTTATATAATGAGATTCGTATTGATTATCTGTGAGGGATGTTGAACCAGGACCATTGTTTAGTTTTTATGGTTGTATTGATCGACCATTGAGGGATGTTGATCCCAGGGCTATTGTTTGGTATTGTCAATCGTGATGATCGTTCATTTGAGATGATGATTCCGGGACTGTTGTGTGAGATTGCTGATCGTGTTGATCATTCTTTGGGGATGGTAATCCTAGGATGGTTGTTTAGGATATTATTGGACGTGTCGATCTTTCATTATCCGTGTGTCGTTGTTCACTTTGGTGAGTCTTTTGATCCTTATTGGATGAGTTTACCTTGAGTTTCGTTGTCATGTTGCATCGTGACATATCCGGAGTTATATCTGTCTGCCGATCGGTTATGTGTAGGATTTTCAGGACGGGCACATATTGTCATGTGTTGGTTTTTGATCTCACATTGAGTTGTGCACACAAGATGTACTTCGTGAGACTGATTAAGTACAAGACCACACGTGTATTCAATCAATACCCATTGGTGGGTTGTGAATGGATATATTTCCAGATCGGGTGTACTGTGACGTTCATCTTGATCCATATGGATTGGTCGTTCATACTCCATGTATGATTGGATATGTTCGAAAGTGTGCGATTGGTTATTCATACGCCCGTGGGGTATGTTCGGCAGTTTGGTTTGTTTCTTCGAGATCCATTGTATGTGATTTTTATAACGTTTTGAGAATTGTATTCTCTTGTATATATGTCCCTATGGTTATTTGTTGATCTTGTTTGAAGTTTATCATGTTGATAATATTCTCGGTGGTGTTTTGACCTTTGATTAGTCATGTTGGAGTTTATCATGTCAATGATATTCTCGGTTGATCATGGCTATTGATCGTTTGAGTGTTCAGACTTTGTGTTGATGTTTCGGGATTTTGCTGTCATTGGTCTTCAGATGTATTGTGTATATTTGGTTCTTATCAGGATTGGTATTTGATTTTGCGATCCGACAGAAAGGATTTGGCACGGATGGATTATTGTACACTTATGAGTTATGATAATGTTTTGAAAATTCATGGTATTATTTGAATACTATACAGACGGTTGTATGTGAGTTCATTCATCATTTGGGAGTGTGAGATGTGGATTATGATGAAGATTGAATTGTTGTGGATTTCCACAAATTGGTAAGATTATGATGGTACTCGGAGATGGAGCTAGTAGCGGTCGTGAAAAGGTGAGCTTCCCGGGTGATACTAGCAATGTAATGGGGAATTGAGTATTTTCGCTGAATGATTATTTTCCGCAGCAAACAGAAGGTTACGTACGCTATCAAAGTCGAACAGAAGGTTCTGACTGCCTTCCAACCAACAGTGCACCGCCTTTCAGCCGATAGCGCACGCTAAACTTCAGCCATAGCGCGCGCTAATCACTCCCAGTATTTATATATATGATGCATGTTTTAGAATTGTCATTTTTCTTCTCTCCTTTTTCTCCTCCGGCGGCTGAGCAGTCTTGAGCATAAGGGGATTTTGGTCGGATTTTATCATCCAACAACGTTTTTGAGTTTCTAACATCAAGTTAACAACATCTCATCAACTTTAACCTTCCGAATCAAGGTAAAATTCGTTCAAATCCTAGTTATTCATATTTTGGGGCTTTTGCTAAGATCTTAAATTCTAATCCGTTTTAGCTCTGATTTGTACTAGAATATGATTTTGTAATCATAATCCTTTGTTTTCATGGTGTGGTATTTTATTTGGTATGTTGTTGTACTAGGATTGAATTGTTGAAAGAGTTCGGACCGTACGTTCTCCCGTTCGTTGTTTCTTGTGTCGTTCAAATCGAGGCAAGTACTTTGATTGTGTTTGTTGTACTTCGTATGAATATGTGAAAAACGTGATTTTGTGAAAAGTGGTAATTTCAGAAAATGCGATTTGTGCCATGTGTGAAAAAGTGATGATTTCAGAAAGTGCGACTTGTGGTCGTGTGCCAAGTAAAACCAGTGAGGGTCCCCTGGGTTCCGTAGACTGAGGTTTCTGTTGTTCACTTGGTAGGGTTGTACAGCCATAGAGGGCCTAACGAGGACTCTCTAGGGCGTGGTATGTATCTCGCGTGAGGTACAGTACCAGTATATCCCCCGTTGTTACTTTGTGATGATGATTGTTGTTGGTATTCCGGAATATATGTGATGGCACTGTGATTTTGTTGTTTGTTCACTTGTTGTACATATTCTAGAATCTTTGTACTTGCATCGACTTCTTGCTGACCCCTCAGGGGGTGGATATACTTGTTGTGTATTCATGTACAGGTCCAGTGGGCGGGCCAGCATAGGGCGGACACGAGCTTGGTGGGCAGCACTGATATCATGTATTAAGATGAGTCTTTGGACGTCTTGTCATGGTCAGTGTGATATTTTGGTTTTATACTCGTGCGGGTACTGTCGTGTGATGTATATCGTGTCATTGTTGATTGTTTATGATGTTGTTGTATCAGCTGTGAGCTGTTGTATCAGTTTTGATCCGACGGGACGATGTGTTGTTTGGTTTTGTAATGTAGGTCGTGTTGAAGTCAGTTTGTTTTTAATAAAGTGAATGTTGTTGTTTGTTAATTTTAATGAGTTCTATGTTGGTCTAAGCCTGGTAGGTTCTCCAAAAAGAATCTACGGCGCTGTAATATCTCCATAAATCACGGGGGTGTTACAGAATATGGTATCGGAGCTTAGGTTTATGGATACCTAGGTTGTTGGTGTTTTGGGTCTGTTAAAGTTGAGTCGGTTGTTTGTTTATGATATTACTAGTTTGCTACCACCTCGTGCTGTCTGTGTTGGAAGTCTCTTCGGAGGATAGTTATTCCTTCTTTTCAGGAGTAATTATTGATGTGATTGGATAATCTGTTGTTATAATCTTTTATCTCCTCAAACTTTCCTTGTCCTTCAGTATGGAAGAATAATTTGTAATCTGAGACAGCTGTATTCGTATAATGGATGAAATCGGTCGTCAGATGCATTTGAGGATATCGTGTCTCAGATTGTCTTAGTTTTGATATAAGGTGTATCATATGAGGGCATTACTGGGATGAGTATACATATTCAGTGTGTTGGGACGACAAGATGGAGCAGTTATAAGTGGATATTATAGAAGCCATAACGTGCGCTAAGTCGAGGATCTGACGTACGCTAAGATGTTAGGTGTAGCGTACGCTATATGTCAAGCATAACGTACTCTCTGGGAGAAATTGGTCAGGTACAGGCTATGGCCGACAAGTGCGTCCCGTAGTGGGCAACTTTCAGCGAAGGGGTGGACAAGGCAAGTCAATATCGAAGTTAAAGTATGCTATGGATTGCACATTATGCACTTTAAATGGGTGAGTTACTATAGCAAGTCAACGACTATATTACGTACGCTAAGGCATGGGCTTTGTGTACGTAAGTCATTGAATGAATTAAAAGCAGTAGCCTCTGGATTGTTGTTGCCTACGCTATCGAGGTCAGAATGCATACGTACGGCATTGTTGCGAACGTTGGTGTTGCATGTTGTGTGCGTAAGGAAAGTAGACAGTGGCCTCTGGATTAGTGTTACGTACGCTATCAAGGTCAGAGAACGTACAGAAGGACTGTTACGTGCGTTAGGTTGTTCATGTAGCGTACGTAGTGAGTAGAGTTTATGAATTTGTGAGATCTTCATCATTTTGGTATTTTGAGAAGTTCAACCTCATTTCTTAGCTTTTCAACCCTTCGAGGCCGGTTTTGCCTCTCCTAAATCGATTATGGACTGGAGAGCATGGATTGGAGCAGGAGATATGGAGTTATTGTTGATTCTTGAGATGTTCAATGGTGTTGAACATTTTCTTGAGGTAGGTCGATCCATTCTACACTTTATTTTCGGATTTTGATATTGTTATTGATGATTACATCGTGTGATAATAGATTATGGGAGTGTTGTGATAAATCTTGGTATTTCACGAAAATCTGTGTTGAGGAAAATGATGATATATATCTTGGATTATGTTGTTTTATTATGAACATGATTATGATATTATGGTGTTCTTAGTATATATCACATCAAGAAGGAATATATTAAAAGATATAAACGGCTTTGGACATAGACATGGATTTGATATTTAGGAACCTATATTATATTAATTATAGTGGTAGATTTCGGATGTTCTTGATGAAACGCGAATCATGATATGAGGTTGAAACTAGAGAGATTGTGGTTAATCTTGTAATATGATTATTCATAATATTGAACTATTCGGATATCTTGGATTTGTCGATTGTATCGGTATCATTGTTTTCCAATGGATTTACGAATATGAACAAGAAGGAACCTTGTTAATTCGTATTTGAGGTCGAAGTTGGAAGTGAGAATGTTAATACCTTTGTTATTAGTTTGAATTGATTTTTGGTATGATTAACGGGGGTGTTACAACTATTTATTTTATCGAATCAAATAGCAGTCTTAGTTCACCGGGCTAAGATCTGGCACATGTATGCCTTACTGGAATTTATTATCACAACATTATTTATTAACTATCACGTTCTCGTCCAACCCCGCTGATACTTGGTGAGAATATTATTCTTCTTGATACACTAATATAATCAGTCATCACAATATTTCTTTTATTGCACATCATACATATTTCTGTTATTAAGTACTTGCACCGGCTGTTTGCTGACCCCTTCGGGGGTGAATACCTTTTTTTGTATTCAAGTATAGATCTTCATGGTGAGCAGGCACAGGAGGGTCACAAGGACGACGTGAAGCGGTGATATTGCATCGGGTAGTCGTTGTCGTTTTATTCTTATGTTTTGGTCTTGGTTTGTATATGTACTCAGGAGTACTGTTATTGTTGATGTTATGCCCGTGTGTGGGCTTGGGTACTTTCTTGGAGTTTGTTATATGTATGTCGAGTGGGTTTTGACTGTGGTCATGTTCGACCTTTTTAGTCGTGATGTTGTGGATGTGTGGTATTGTCGATATTGCCGGTTGACGTCTGTTGTTTTAGTTTTATGCTCGGCCTGATTGTTCGTTGCGTGTGTATATATGTGTTAAACGAGTCTTGCCTTGTGGATTCCCGAAATGGATCCACGACGCTGTAACAGTTCCGACCCGGGACGAGGTTGTAAGAATATGGTATCAGAGCCTAGGTTTCGAATGTGAATCGAGATATTATGAAGAACCTCGATGAGGACTTGAGCATGACGACTGGACCAATAACGAGGTCTCGATCAAAGAAGTTCAAAAATAATTTATCAACACTCGTCATTGATATGTTTAAAAATAACTATGTTATCAAAGACAACAAATTCGTGAGTAGTGTCGAAGTTGTCGGACAATAAGTTTTTTGTTTATTTTATCTTAGTGTATTTTAATTTTAATTGTATTTCTTGAGTTGTATTTTTATATTTTGAGTTGTATATAATCGAGTCGTGTAATATTAAAGTCGAAGACGATCGGAAAAGACGAACAAACAAACAAGGATGCAAATTCCCGCGCGTAAGACTGACACGCAGCAGTCTCGTATTTTGGCCATAATTTACTCGTCCGAAATCCGATTCAGGTGATTCAGGTGTCTATGGAAATATAAGAAAGAGATATACAAATCTTGTTAAGACCATAGGACCAAATTCGGACCCATTGGAGCTCAGAAATGACAAAATAAACAGCATCGGATTTATGGTGACTTGTTGTCCTTGTTTTCACACCTTAAAATCTTGGTATTTGATATTTTGTCTCGTAAACATGTGTTGACTGACTTTGTATCATAATTTAGGACCTTTGAATGTTGATTTTGATATTTTGTAGGTTTCTTAGTTGTTTTCATGTTCACAGTAGAGTTAGGTGTAAGATTTTGGCTATAAATAGCCTTGAAGTTTCATTGTAACAGGACACCAAAGATTTTATGAAATTTGAGAGTGTTTGTATTAACAAACCTTTGTGAGTACTTTTTTGTTTTTTTGAGTGTGTCTCCAAAACATCCCTTGTGTGATTTATATATTTATCAAGTACAATCTTGTTAGTATTTATATTCCACCCCTTCCGAGTTGCTACGGCGTGTCACGTAGAGGTTTGGAAGTAAAGCCCCATTTTGCTTATTTTGGAAACATCCTGGGAACGAATTCATCTAGCGGTGTCGGTTACCATAGCGTGTCATGTGGGGGTCGCATCAGTTGGCTTCGGAGCTCGGTTATTCCAAAACTAAGTGGTATCATCTATTTTCCTTCATTACCATAATCTTCCTATCTTACCATCCTATCATTTTCTTCATCTTCTAAATCTTTCATCTTCTTCACCAAAAAAAAAACAAAAAAAAAAATATAAGTGGTGAAGGTTTTGATTGTTTTTGATAACTCTTCAAGCCGAGGCCAGGGAAAGAACTTGTTTCTTAGCCTTCGGGCGTCTGGTGATTTTAAGCTTGCGGATCGAATATCAAATATCAATCCATTCATTTCATTACTAAAAAAAAATTACAAGTGGTGAAGGTTTTGATTGTTTTTGATAACTCTTCAAGCCGAGGCCAGGGGAAGAACTTGTTCCTTAGCCTTTGGGCGTCTAGTGATTTTAAGCTTGCGGATCGAATATCAAATATCAATCCATTCATTTCATTAAAAAAAAAAGAAAAAAAATATCAAGGAAGAAGAGAAGAACGAATTCTGATCGATCTTATCAAACAATTATCATACTTTTCGTTCCGTTCCATGTTCCAAAATATTTTGCTCCCATCCTTCCACTTTTTTTTTCCTTATCGTCATTCGCAATCTTTAAGGAACTATTTTCTCGCTTACAATCTTTAAAACAAGGCTCGAGAAACATTGAAGATTTTCGAAAGGAAATGGAGATGTTGATGATCCGGGCCAATGTTCGGGAATCGAGAGAGGCCACCATGGCGCGGTTTTTACACGGAATGATAGCCGATATAGCTAAAGAAGTTGACAAACAACACTTTGTTGAATTCGAGGACATGGTATATGCGGTGGTAAAAATCGAGCGGAGCTTATGAAGAGGGAGCAACAACAACTATTCCACGGGATACTCTACTCATTGGAAACAACAATCTCAAGTAAGTTCAGACAAATTAAAAAATTTTGATAAAAGAGAAGGGAGTGTCTTGAAAGGAAAGTCTGAAGTTGGAAGTACTAGCAAACCAAAATTTGATGGGAAGCCTAAACCCGTCGAAAGCACCCAAAGGAGAAACCGGGACATCCAATGCTATAAGTGCCAGGGTCGTGGACATATAGCATCCGAATGCACCAACAAACGGGTGATGGTACTTCGGGATGGGGAGATTGAAACGGAAAGCGAAAAAGAAGAAGAAGAAGAGACAAGAGAGGTGGAGAGTGATGATGAGACGTATGAGTATGCACCCGCACTTGTTGTTCGGAGGGTGTTAAGTTCTCAAGCAAAAGAGGATGAAGTTAACGAACAAAGAGAAAATCTATTTCACACGCGTTGTTTTATTAAAAATAAAATTTGTAGTGTGATAATAGATAACGGGAGTTGCACTAATGTCATTAGCGCTATTCTAGTGGAAGAACTCGATCTTCCAACAAGAGACACCCTAAACCGTATCGTTTACATTGGCTAAATGATTGTGGGGAAGTTCCAGTTAATAAACAGGTACTTGTGGCTCTCACCATCGGAAGGTATCAAGACGAAATCCTATGTGATGTCGTTCTGATGCATGCTTGTCATATCTTGTTGGGAAGACCATGGCATTTTGATCGAGATGCTACTTTAAGCGTAAGGAAAAATCGTTACTCATTCGAGAAGGACAGAAAGAAAATTACCTTAGCTCCCATGACTAAGGCACAAATACAAGAGGATCAACTTCGTCTTGAAAAGGAAGTTGAAGGAAAATTGAGAAAACAAAAGGAAAAGAAAAATGAAAAAAAATGAAAAAGCGAGAAAAATGAAAAAAATGAAAAAGCGAGAAAAATGAAAAAAATGAAAAAAGCGAGAAAAATGAAAAAAATGAAAAAAATGAGAAATATGAAAAAAATTAAAAAAAGAAAGAATTTTTTTTTGAGAAAATGCATGCTTGTAAGTGCAAAGGAACTTGAAGAAGATATCAAGGAAAATGCACCCATGTACTTGATTATTTTTCGAAAAGTTTGCGCTACTACTAACCCCGGGAATCGGATAATTCCGAGTTCTATTGAATCTTTATTGCAGGAATTTGTTGATGTTTTTCCTGAAGAACTACCTGCAGGGTTGCCACCAATCCGAGGGATTGAACATCAAATATACTTTGTGCTCGGAGCGGTCATTCCAAATATACCAGTATACTGACACAACCCCGAAGAGACCAATGAAATCCAAAGACAAGTCGAGGAGTTGTTAAGTCTTGGGTATATCCGAGAGAGTCTAAGTCCTTGTGCCGTTCCTGTGATCGTCGTGCCAAAGAAAGATGGAACGTGGAGAATGTGCACCGATTGCCGAGCGGTAAAAAATATCACGATTAAGTATCGACACCCTATTCAAATGTTAGATGATATGTTAGATGAATTACATGGTTCATGTGTTTTCACTAAAATTGACCTAATGAAAGGATATCACCAAATTCGTATGAAAGAAGGAGATGAATGGAAAACGTCTTTCAAAACTAAATACGGATTATACGAATGGTTGGTAATGCCCTTTGGACTAACGAACGCACCAAGTACTTTTATGAGATTAATGAATCATGTTTTACGTGCATACATCGGAAAATTCGTTGTTGTATACTTTGATGATATACTCATTTACAGCAAAATTGTTGAAGAACATGTTTAACATTTAAGATTAGCTTTAATTACCTTGAGAAGGGAACAATTATATGTTAGTCTTAAGAAATGTACTTTTTGCATGAATGAAGTTATTTTTCTTGGATATGTCGTTAGTGCTGATGGCATAAAAGTTGATGAAGAAAAGGTTAAAGCTATTCGAGAATGGTCTAGACCGACGAACGCGTCCGAGGTAAGAAGTTTTCATGGCCTAGCAGGGTTTTATCGACGCTTCGTAAAAGATTTTAGCACAATTGCAGCCCCATTAAACGAACATGTCAAGAAACATGGTAAGCTTAATTGGGGAAATGAACAAGAAAAAGCATTTAACACTCTGAAAGATAAATTGTGCACCACACCTGTCTTAGCATTACCTGATTTTTCTAACACTTTTGAAATTGAGTGTGATGCTTCAGGAGTAGGAATAGGAGCAGTATTAATGCAGGGAAAAAGGCCGATAGCCTATTTTAGTGAGAAACTTGGAGGAGCTACATTGAATTACCCGACCTATGACAAGGAATTGTATGCTTTGGTTCGAGCCCTACGTACGTGGCAACACGACCTATGGCCTAAGGAGTTCGTGATTCATACTGATCATGAATCCTTAAAGCATCTCAAAGGACATGGTAAATTGAGAAAGAGACATGCCAAGTGGTTAGAAGAAATTGAATCCTTTCCTTACATCATCAAATACAAACAAGGTAACGAAAATATTGTCGCCGATGCTTTGTCAAGAAGGTACATATTACTAAATACACTTTCTTGTAAACTTTTGGGATTTGATTTGTTGAAAGAAGCATATGAGGGGGATAAAGATTTCCATGATATTTATGTCGCTTGTGAGAAAAAAGGAGTAGAAAAATTTTATCGGGATAATGGATTCTTGTTCCGTGAAAATAAACTTTGCATTCCTTTTTGTTCAACACGGGTTGGTAAAAGAAGCACGTAGCGGAGGTCTAATGGGAAATTTTGGGATTGCTAAAACTTACGAAATATTGCATGAACATTTCTTTTGACCAAAAATGAAACATGATGTTTTTAAAGTTGTAAATTCATGCATTGTTTGTAGGAAAGCAAAATCACGAGTGTTACCGCATGGTTTGTATATGCCACTTCCGGTACCTTCCGAACCTTGGGTCGATCTTTCTATAGACTTTGTATTAGGATTACCCAGGGCAAAATCCGGTTGTAACTCCATTTTTGTTGTAGTTGATAGATTTAGAAAAATGGCACACTTCATTGCATGTCATAAAAACGACGCCACACATATTGCTAATCTATTTTTCAAAGAAATTGTTCGTTTGCATGGTATGCCCAAAAGCATCGTATCCGATAGAGATAGCAAATTTTTGAGTCATTTTTGGAGAGTCTTATGGGCAAAATTGGGGATGAAATTGCTTTATTCTACAACATGTCATCCCCAAACTGATGGTCAAACCGAGGTTGTTAACCGAACGCTTGGTCAATTGTTGCGAACTATTGTTAACAGAAATTTGAAAAATTGGGAAACATCTTTACCATTTATCGAGTATGCCTATAATCGAACCGTACATTCTACTACGACATTTTCGCCATTTGAAATCGTGTATGGTTTTAATCCAATAACTCCTTTAGACTTGTTACCTATTCCAATAGATGACAGGAGTAACCTTGATGGCAAGAAAAAGGCGGAAATGGTGAAGCAATTACATGCCAAAGTTCGTGAACAAATTGAGAAGCACAACGAACACAATGCAAGAATGAAAAACAAGGGACGCAAACAAGTACTCTTTGAACCAGGTGATTGGGTTTGGGTTCATTGGAGGAAAGAATGATTTCCCATTCAAAGAAAATCGAACCTAATGCCAAGGGGAGATGGACCGTTCCAGATCTTAGAGCTGATTGACGAAAATGCCTATAAAGTAGATCTACCAGGTGAGTTTAATGTTTCCACTACTTTCAATGTTGCTGACTTAAGTCCTTTTGAAATTTCAGATTCGAGGACGAATCCTTTTGAGGAACGGGGGAATGATGTGAATCGAGATATTATGAAGAACCCGGATGAGGACTTGAGTATGCCGATTGGACCTCTAACGAGGTCTCGATCAAAGAAGTTCAAAAATAATTTATCAACCCTCGTCATTGATATGTTTAAAAATAACTATGTTATCAAAGACAACAAATTCGTGAGTAGTGTCGAAGTTGTCGAACAATAAATTTTTCGTTTATTTTATCTTATTTTATTTTAATTTGAATTGTATTTATTGAGTTGTATTTTCATATTTTGAGTTGTATATAATCGAGTCGTGTAATATTAAAGTCGAATACGATTGGAAAAGACAAACAAACAAACAAGGATGCAAATTCCCGCGCGTAAGATTGACACATAGTAGTCTCGTATTTTGGCCATAACTTACTCGTACGAAATATGATTTAGGTGATTCAGGTGTCTATGGAAATCTAAGAAAGAGATCTACAAATATTGTTTAGACCATAGGACTAAATTCAGAACCATTGGAGCTCAGAAATGACAAAACAGACAGCATCAGATTTATGGTGACTTGTCCTTGTTTTCACACCTTAAAATCTTGGTCTTTGATATTTTGTCCCCTAAAATGTGTTGACTGACTTTGTATCAGATTTTAGGATCTTTGAATGTTGATTTTTCTATTTTATAGGTTTCTTAGTTGTTTCCTTGTTCATACTAGAGTTAGGTGTAAGATTTTGGCTATAAATAGCCTTGAAGTTTCATTGTAAGAGGACACCAAAGATTTTATGACATTTGAGAGTGTTTGTATTAACAAACCTTTGTGAGTGTTTTCTTGTTTTGTTGAGTGTCTCTCCAAAACATCCCTTATGTGATTTATATACTTATCAAGTACAATCTTGTTAGTATTTATATTCCAACCCTTCCGAGTTGCTACGGCGTGTCACGTAGAGGTTTGGAAGTAAAGCCCCATTTTGCTTATTTTGGAAACATCCTGGGAACGAATTCATCTAGAAGTGTCGGTTAACATAGCGTGTCGTGTGGGGTCGCATCAGTTTCTGAATACCTAGGCCGCCAGTTATTGGGTCTGTTTTGTCGTGTCGTGTTGGCGGTTGTTATTTATGTTGAGAGATATCACTGGCTGCCATCGTCTCGTGCCACATGCACTGTAAGTCTCTCTAATCCTTACTTTCTTTTCGAAACCTATTTGAGGTTTCATTGTGATATTGAAGGTCCTCTTTGTGAACCGTATTTCATCGTAATTGTGCTCATTGATTTTATTTCGATATTATTTGAGTCCTGGGAGGAATTAGGGCATCCTGTTGGTACCTTTACCTCATTCGAACTTTGTTTATTATTTTCCCTTTCTTTATACGTTTGACAAGTTGTGTGTACTGGTGTATGGTCATGGTTACCAAGAGTGAAGTTCCTTGCAAAAGGTGATATATTATATTAATTGTTTGCTTGAATCCATTATCTACGAAATCACACTCGTTGGATTAGAGATATCATACTGCTATGAGATAAGGCATTACCCCTCGGGATAGCGAATACACTGTCAGGTTGAAAATACTCAGCGGTACTTTGGGTTCGTCTAATTTATTTGGGTGAGAGTAAGTTATTTTACGAACCATATTATTGCTGTTTTCTTCAAAATCTTCGTCAAATTTCAAAAAGGAAAAAAAAAAGAAAAACTTTTGAAAGATGTAATTCAATCTTTTTGTTTTCACGGAATAAAAATTCATCATCCTCATAAAATTTATCCACACTTTTTGTTTCACAAGCAACATATGTTTCGCCAAAATCTTTATCTCCCACATAAGATCCTTTCAAGAGCTCAAATCCCAACAATTTACAAGAAAGTGTATTAAGTAATGCATACCTTCTCGACAATGCATCAGTAACGACGTTCTCCCTACCCTGTTTATACTTGATGATGTAAGGTAGTGATTTGATCTCCTCTAACCAAAGCATACAACTCTTTATCATATGTAGGGTAGTTCAACATCGCTCCTCCAAGTTTCTCGCTAAAGTAAGCAATCGGCCTCTTTCCCTGCATTAATACGACTCCAATTTCTAGTCCTGAAGCATCACACTCAATTTCAAAAGTGTTAGATGTTAGGAATACTTGTTAGATTTGGATGATGTCATCATTATATTCAAATGTATGTTTATTACTTGGCAAAATGTAAGGAAGAACCAAATGAGTATCTTCCATAGGCCAAATTATGTTAAGTTAGATACTTGGCAAAATATAAAGAAGAACCAAATGAGTGTCTTCTATAGGCCATATAAGTTAGGCTTTAAAAATCGGCTAAGTACAAATCAGATAAGTATCTATCAGCCGAGTCTTGGTCAACTCAACTGTTCAGATAAGGTTGACTACAGACGAGCTACATCAGGCAACCCTTATCAGAGGAGTTCTGGTCAACAAATTAAATCGGCGAAATTGGACCAGACTGCAGTCAAGAAGAAAAGTCAAGTCATCTGAAGTCTGACCATCAGATCAGTCAAGTTCAATCAGGTCAGAGGACCTCAGACAAATCGGCACATCAGATAATTCGATAGCAGAGAAGGTTGACTGCACATCAGATAGTATGACCACAGAGAGATCAGTTAAGTGATCAGCCAAGTAAACCTGTCCACGTCAGCATGCGTTGAATAGTCAATATTTATGGAAAGTCACATGCGGGCGATTAGAGACAGACTGGAGAGATTCCCGGAAAGGATATGAATTAAGTAATTCATCTAGACCCACCATTGGAGACTTTAATCTTATTATATTCAAAAGATTCGGCGCCATCACATGGAAATCTTCACAACGGTCGGAATTGGATTAACATATGAGAATCCAGCCTTGCAACGTTCATAAAGAAAAACAAAGAAGTCAATTTCTCCAACGGGCGAATTTGTTACAGATTTGCAATGGCTATGAAGAAATGCTCAAAGGATCGACACCTATATATATCTGAAGATTTGAAGTTGAGCAGTATGATGCGAACAACACTCTTGAGCAATCAAAGAAATTAAAAGCAATCAGAAAACTATAGCATCGTGAAAGAGCAGTACTCTAAGTTCATACACGAAGAAATCTCTTTAGTTGGATAAGACAAAACACTCTTGTCTTAAAACCTAAGTAAGGGGGACTTCACTGGTTGAAGTTTCGCGACTGATAGGCATCCAAGGATTTAAAGAATCGAGTGGTGCTAGGCAGTCAGGAAGGAGTTTCAACGACAGGATTTCCACTGGTTGGAAGTTGTTGTAGCTAAGTTGTAGAATCACTGTAATATTTATCACTGGTTGAAAATTATAGTGGAATTATCTCCAACTAGTTTGGAGAAAGTGGATTAGTAGAGGATTACCCCACCTCTGAGACCACTATAAATTGCCTGCGTACTTTATTGTTTTTCTGCATCATACTTAACTGTTGCATTCATACTTAAGTGTTCCATTGAGTATTTCTGTATTCGTCATCAGCTGACTTCCACACTTACATTGACTACAGACGACTCTAAGTCATCTGTACCATCATCTGAGAAAATCATCCTTTGTGGAAAAGAGTTTCAATAAGTCTATTCACCCCCTAGACTTATTCCTGGACGACTTTTGACCTACAAGTGATATCAGAGAGGTTGGTTCAATATTTCAAGAACCAGATCCATATATCAATGATATATTTTAAGCTCATTTTATAAATGGAACACATGCATTCTATATTACCTGTCTTTTCAGTTGACGAGCATGATCTTTGGAAGATAAGGATGCAGGCACATTTATCTTCTATCCATGATGACATGAGGTGCATTATTGAGGATGGTCCTTTCATCTTTGAGAATGATAGCACACCTGAGGAGGTTGCCGCAAGAAAGCCAGAAAAGATCCCCAAGAAGAGGACGAAGCTGACCATTGAATAAAGGAAGTTGGCTAACCTTGACAACTGGTCCAGAGACGTGCTATACCAAACTCTTGACAAATCAACAATGGTCAAGATCAAGAATTGCAAGAATGCAAAAGAAATTTGGGACACCCTTGCGGTAATGTGTGAAGGCACAGAGATGATCAAAGAGAACAAGTTGTCAATCGCTACCCAAAAGTTTGACAACTTCAAAATGAAGAATGGAGAGTCTATCGACCAAGTATACACAAGATTCACAGAGATTATTAATGAAATTAACTCTCTAAGAAAAACATATGGCAACACGGAGATGGCTTTGAAGTTTCTAAGATCTCTCAACCCAGAATGGAATATGAAGGCAGTGGCCATGAGAGAATCCAAGGATCTTAACAAAATAAAGATCCAAGAGTTGTTCTCTGATCTAAAGGCTTATGAGTTTGAGCTTCCAAGTTCATCATCAACCGAGCCTGCAGAGAAGGGAATAGCATTTGCAGCTGAGTCACCCGCCAAGATCCTATCTGAAGTCAAGCCTCCAAATCCCCTAGATTTTGAGGAAGAAATGGCATTCATAATGCAAAGGTTTAGCAACTTCAGAAAGAATTACTCCAAATACAAGAAGAACTATAAGGAGAATCCAAGGAGAAATCAAAAGGTTGGAAGCTGGAAGGTGGAGTGTTATAATTGCCACATGACAGGACACATCCAAATCGACTGTCCAGATCTCAAGAAGGACGAGAGCAAGAAGGAGGTAAGCAGAAAAGAAGACCGAAGGAAGGCCCTCATTGGAGAAGACCAAGAGAGAGTAGAATCAAGCAGTGGATTCTGTGATGATGATGAAGAATATGATTGTCTGATGGCCAACCTTGCTGATGAAGAGGTAACATATAAACCCTCAGTTTCAAACAATAACAGCTCAGACATGTCATAAGACATGGATTTACACGAGTCTGTAAATCAGCTTCTCAAAGATTTTGAGAGATTAAAATCTGCACACCAAACTGTATCAGCCGAGAGGACCCAGCTGCAAGATGATAATGGCAGCTGAAAAATGATTCTGAAAAACTCAGCCTAGAACTAAATAAAACCAAAGCTGATCTTGAAAAACAGGCTGCATACAACTCTACAAACCAGGCTGATAATACCACAGCTGAGATAAAACGATTAACTATTTTAAATAGTGAAAAATTAGCTGCACTTGCTCATGTCAAAGCTGTGTTTACTAAACTGACTCAGCTAACTAAAACTCAAGCGAAGGAAATAACCTCCCTGAAGGCATCTCTAACTCTGGACGAATTGTGTACGAATAAAAGGCCATTATATTCTAGATCAGGCCTTGGATATGATCCCCACACTCCCTCTAGCTCTAAAACCACTTTCATCAAGGGAGAAACAATTATCTCGTCTGCTGAGCCAATATACAAACCTGTATTTCAAAATAGGCAGCAGCCAAATCATAGGTCTAGGCTACAGCCAAGGTATACAAGGCAGCCACCTAGATATGAGACTAGGCAATGGCCAAGGTAGAAACAGCAGCCCAGACAACATGCCCATTATTATCAAAGACTCCCAAAAAACAGATTTCAAAATGGGAGGGGCAAGTGGAAACCTCAAAACGAACAGGTGTGGAGACCTCAAAGATTTAATAAATGGTCTCAACCAAGATTTAGGCATAGCCCACACCATCATTTTATGAGGCATATCCGGTACACAATCCTAACAGAGGATATAGACCCAGACAATACACACCTTTTAGGGGTACTAACAGCAACTTTCACAATCCCAGGAGAAACCAGTTCTCCAGGAAACCAACTAAACCCCGAGGACCCACACAGATTTGGGTACCTAAATTTCTGCTTGTCTGAAGCAAAACGCAGCTGACACTTGGATGAAGATCAAGGCTCCCGAGCAGCTATCAAAGCTGAAGCTAACTGCCAAGCGAAGTGAGCTAAAGAAAGAATAGCTATGTGTTGGATATTACCAACAAAATAGTGATGGGCATGGCTGGGAGTTATGATCAATTGTCATCAGCCAAATTCATGGTTTTGGGGGCTCTTATTCAAGATGAACTCATCGATTGGTCTGAGTACATTTTCAGACAATTGGTGCGGGAGGTAAACAAAGTCCAGTGGCTGGACGATGAAAAGAGATTCAAAAACAATCGCAGCTTAGTTGGATTTTGGAACAGTTAGGTGTGGCGAAGGGAAACCCTGGCCCCTTCCACATCAACAAGAGGCTTGGTCACTTAGACCAAGAGACCCTAAGGAGACTAGGCGGAGAGAGGAAAGCAGCTCAACTACTAAGGGAAATGTTTGTAGAGCCGACCCAGCCCGCTCATCAAAAATTGGGCTTTGGGCTTTACTTTTTTAGCCCATAAAAATCTGGGCCTTTTTGGCCCGCCCATATTTTGGCCCAGCCCAAAAATGCCCGGCCCACGGGTGCCCAAGAGCCCATGAGAAATCTTCATTATAATTAAATATATTTTAGTTAGCTACGGCACTGTTAGGACTTGACTCTTCAATTGTTGAGAACCAGATCGGTCGCCCCTCCACTCCTCCAACTCCCACAAATAAAATTCATTTTCACTTCTTAACACATTCTCGCCTCCCAGCTGTTCTGTGAGATTGGGGACTGAGTCTGTGACCTCTGTAGACCATCCCGTGTGCTCGTCGTTGACGCAAACAACGGAACTTCTGAACTTCCCACTTGTGGGCTCTCGGCGTCTTTCTTCTCACTTCTGAGCTCTCCGTCGATGCAAACGCCAGTGGACCAATGATCCTCTCCTCCTCGCCATTGCGGCCAACCCAGTGGTGCAGGTACTGGTCGAATTTTTTGTTTTCTAGTTTTTTAATTCATGATAAAAGAAAATGGTGGGCACTAACGATAACCAATGATAAAGAAAATGGTGGGCACTAATGAAGACAGGAGCAGTGCGTGATATGTGAAAACCAAAAAATTAATGATCTTTCATGTTACTGAGTATTTGTGTGCAACGATGGGCACTAATGATTATCAATGCTAAACTTTAAGTAGAGTATAGTGATATAAATATGAGTGGAATTGTTTCAACCTATTTGTGAAACCAGGACCATTAAATCATAATAATAGAACCAAAACCAAGAAAAATGTGTGGCCCGTGGGCTGGGCTAGGCCCACATGGTATGGGCCATGGGCGTTATTATTTAGGCCCAAAAAATCCTGGGCCTTTTTGGCCCATCCCAAAATTAGCCCGCCCGTTGGCAGCCCAGTCCATTTGGGCTGACCCAGCCCATTTTCCAGGTGTACTCTTCATCATCTGTTTCATGTTCTTCGTCCTCCCTAAGTATCATTGCTCGTTTATTAGTGCATTGGGATGTAAATGTGTCCTCGCCTGTGGCATTGGAAACACTTGATGTCTCTGTTTCTCTTGTTTGTGTTTTCTACGGATGTAGATTGGACTTTAGATTTTGTTCGACTAGCACTCCCCACCTCAAACTTCCCCTTCACGGTGCTTCTATCAAAAATGTCCTTGGATATGTCTCGATTTCCTGTTTGAGGCTTCTTAGGAGTTGTGTACCCCGTTGAGTAAGTAGTGTTGCCTCCCCTTCGCAAGTTCCACTCAATTTTGATTACTGCATATACCATGTCCTCGAACTCAACATAATGTTGTTTATCAACATCTTTAGAGATCTCTGTCCTCATGCCATGTAGAAATCTCGCCATTATGGCCTCCCTCAACTCCCTCACATCGGCCCGGATCATTAACATCTCCATTTCCTTTCGGAAATCTTCAATGATCCTTGGACCTTGTTTCAAGGACTGAAGACGAGAAAATAGTTCCTTATGATAATAATTAGGAACAAATATTTTACGCATTACAATCTTTAGTTCCTCCCAACTATTAATTGGCCTTTCTTTATTCCTTCTTCTATCCGTCACAAGTTGGTCCCACAAAATGTTGGAATACTCGGAAAATTCGGTTATTGATAACCTTATTATCTTAGTACTGGCATAGTTGTGGCAGTCAAATATAGTTTCCAGCTTTCTCTCCCAGTCAAGTATATGTGTCTGGATCACTTCGCCCTTCGAAGGCTGGGATTTTCATTTTTATATTTCCCATACTTCGGTCTTCCTCATTTTGTCCTTCCCTTTGATGTCATCTATATTGTTCTCTTTGACCTCCTTGACCTGTGTTTTCCTCGATTTTGGTAAATTTCATCCTCGGAGAATATTTCATCTTCGTACCCTCTATATGACACGGGACTCGGATTCCTTGTTCTAAGGTGGTGCTCGTCCTCTTTATTTTTTTGTAAATTTTTGATCACTTTTTCTTGTCGATCTTGTCTTGTAATTAATTGGGTGAGCATTTCTTAGATGTTTTGAAGGGCTTCATTTCCTTCATTGTTCTCAATATCGGATTTCGACATTTTTTTTTTTTTGCTTTTTTTTTGCTCTTTTTTTTTTTTGCTTTTTTGTCCTTTTGTTTTTTGCTCCTATTTTTTTTTCCTTTTTTGTCTTTTTATTGACACACACACAAATTAATCCTCACAAGATCCCCACGTGTATCGCTCGATCACTCAACGCTCGTGCAACACTCTTTTAGATTTGTTTGCACGGTTCTTGTCTTTTATCACTCGGCTTTCTATAAATGTCCCACAACTCATAAAGTGATTATATAGACGAGTATCGTGAAAGTTTTAATTATACAGGGGCGGTAATCTGCACTCCAGCTTTATATTTATTTTTATATTTCAATCTGGTTGTAGAACCGACCTTCGTGGTAGATATGTATATATATATATATATATATATATATATATATATATATATATATGTGTGTGTGTGTGTGTGTGTGTGTGTGTGTGTGTGTGTGTGTGTTGTAACACCCCAATTCACAAATGGGACATTACATGCCGTAGAACCCTCGTGAGGTCTACCAGGCTAACTCATGACACATAAACCACAATGATATCCCAAAAGATGCACTTAAGAAGTAAATAAGGCCGTGGCCTCGGCCAAAACATTTTAACGGAGTACATGAAACATAAGTTAAATACCAATTCATTGCCCACGCAGGGGACTTAAACCAAGTTTAAAAGTAATCAGTCTAACTGCAGTACTCAACAAATGCAATGACAAAACATAAAAATACAGACTCGAGCCACATCATCATGCCAGCCCATCCTTTGCGTGCGCATCCCGTGCACTCCTCACTGATTAAGACTGAAATGCATAAGACGCATTTCCCCCATTTAAGGGGTTAGCATTCGAATAGCTAGTGCAAGTACACGATTACACAACATTATATACATACGAAATTCAACGCAAACAAACCATTAGGAAAAACATTTGAAATCAATATTCCGGAATATCACATTTACATTTAACAACAGTATATCCTCAAGTTTCCGCACCAAAACCATACACGCTTGGTAACTCGCGACCGTACCCATTAGTATCGGTCCCCAGAGGTCCCGTCGAACCGTCCCCAGGTGAGAAACCACTTCCGCGGCCGTACCCATTAGTATCGGGCCCCAGAGGTCCCTTCGAACCGTCCCCAGGTGGAAAAACATCAACACACGCACCCATGTCCACTTACGTGGCCGTACCCATTAGTATCGGCCCCCAGAGGCCACATGCCATCCCCAGGTGGAAGAGCAACAATCACATTCGTTCAATAATACCATTTACATCATTCGCATCAAAATCATACCCACATAACAGAATGTAATACATGTACTTGCCTTGGATAACAAGATGCGAAGAAAACGGTGGAAGGAAAAGGGTTCGGTCCGAACAATCTTCACAAATCCGATCCTAACAACAATAGAGACTCAATCAACTACAATTCCACTGAGAAATCACGAATTAATCGGCGTTCTATCCTAAGGGACAATACGCCGAACACTATGGAGGCACAAGGTTCAAATTCGATCAACGAAGGGGAAAAACTTGGAATTGATCCGCTAAAGTTCTAGGAAAACATAAAACCACGATTACTCAACTAACATTCATCATCAATCGAAGCAAAAACGAAAGGAAAAATGAATAATAGCCAAGAACCCTAAAATTAGGTAAATGTCCAATTACCTCAATTCAACGATGGAATGGTGGAAGGAAGATGATTGAATCGTGTTAGAATGTCCAATTCCAAGTTATAAGATGCTAGAATGCAATATCCGGATGAAATCGCCCAAAATCGTGATGAAGGAGTGGAGAGCCGAGAGGAATGGTGAAAATGGGGTTAAAACCCGTGTTTGTCCTATATATAATGGATATAACACGGTGCAACAAACGGCCCAAATGGCGCCGTGTTCAGCGCCGTATTGCGGGTCAGCGGGCGACCCCTGTGCGACACGGCGCACAGACACGGTGCAAAATGCCGCGGGTCTTGCGCCGTTTCGCAAGGCAGCGGGCACCACTGGGCAACACGGCGCACAGACCCGGCGCAGAATGCCGAGGGTCTTGCGCCGTTTTGCACAGGTCAGGCCAGACAACCTCTTGACACAAGACGAAGCTACCAAAACGGAGAAAGACGATAAACCAAAACACGATATGCCGAGAAAATTACGTGCAACGAGAAACAATATCCAATAACCCAAAACGGTCCGAGGTACACAACCATAATCGAACAAGAAACAAATTCCCTAAACTTATAGGAAATTATGAAACGGCCCAAACGTCCGAAAATCACGATACAACGTCGGATTAATAATCCGAAACTCACAACATGCCCCACTCAACCATACGAACTCCTGGAAATAGGAAAATAACGAAATCGAACGAGTTTTACGAGAATCGAATACACAAGCGATAAAATATAACTCAAGATGAAAATACGTAAAAACATCATCGAAACTCGTCCAAACGGACAAAATCCAAGATCAAAATAGATTCAGAATTTCAAAACAGTGTCGAGCGAGTTGTCCGAAACGAACATACACCAAAAATAGAAATTACCAAAAATAGAAAACACGGATATTACATTCTCCCCACCTAAAAATAAGTTTCGTCCGGGAACTTAAAACGCGAATAACTCGGGGTATCTCGACCTCATACTCTCATCCGTCTCCCACGTGGCTTCCTCGGATCCATGCCTCGACCATTGCACTTTAACCAAAGGAATGGTTTTGTGCCTGAGTTGCTTCACCCGACGCTCTAAGATCTGAATCGACCTCTCCTCGAAGGTAATGTCGGGCCCCGACTCGATCTCTCCAAAATCAATAATATGGCTAGGGTCCGGTACGTACTTCCTAAGCTGGGAAACATGAAATACGTTATGCACGTGGCTCAGGGACGGCGGCAAGCCTAACCGATATGCAAGCTCTCCAACTCTCTCTAGAACCTCGAATGGCCCAATAAATCTCGGACTAAGTTTACCCTTCCGACCGAAGCAGTAAACTCCCCGTGTCGGCGACACCTTAAGCAACATATGGTCTCCCACCTCAAACTCTAACGGCCGGCGACATGTATCGGCATAAGACTTCTGTCGACTCTGAGCCGTCAACATCCTATCGCGAAACAAAGCAATCTTCTCTCTCGTCTCAACTACCATATCAGGCTCAGTGCCAATTAGCTCAGATGTATCATCCCAACACAACGGCGATCTATACTTCCTACCATACAGTGCCTCAAATGGTGCCATTTTGATCGAGGCGTGCCAACTATTGTTGTACGTGAATTCGATCAATGGCAAGTGCGACTCCCAATCATCCTTCCAATCTAAAGCACATGCTCGCAACATATCCTCCAGCGTCTGTATCGTCCACTCAGACTGTCCGTTTGTCTGAGGGTGGTAGGATATACTGAGTCTCAACTCGGTCCCCAAAGCTCTATGAACGGCCTACCAAAAATGAGATATAAACCGGCCATCACGATCCGAAACAATACTCTTAGGGGTCCCATGCAACCTCACTATCTCCGCAATAAACACTCGCGCTAGTCTCTCTGGCCCCCAAGTGTCCTTAATACCCAGAAAATGAGCTGATTTGGTTAGTCGATTGACAACGACCCAAATCATGTTCATTCCAGTCCGAGTCTTAGGCATACTGGTAATGAAATCCATAGAAATATCCTCCCATTTCCACTCCGGGATAGGAAGTGGTCGTAAAAGGCCCGCGGGTCGCTGATGCTCGATCTTAACCTGCTGACAGGTCAAACACCTCGACACAAACTCGCTAACGTCTGTCTTCAAATTACTCCACCAGTAGTTACTCCTCACATCCTTGTACATTTTACTCGTACCAGGATGTATGGAGTAAGGTGTGGTATGAGCTTCACTCAAGATCTTATGTCTCAGCTCAATAACACTCGGTACACATAGTCTGCCGCGAAATCTCAAAACTCCATCATTCTGGACCACAAATCCAGGGGCTTTCCCCTTCCTCACATCCTCCCTCAACTGGACCAAAAACGGATCATCATACTGTTTCGCCTTGATATCATCAGTCAAGGACGAAGTGATCTCTAACGCACATAACTGACCCTGAACTCTCTGAACCCAAACCTCGATATTCTAAAAAATAAAATCTCGCTGGATCCCACTCTGTGGTGTAAATACCTCTAACATCTGTAGCGCCATCGGCTTTCAGCTCAACGCATCGGCCACTACGTTAGCCTTACCCGGATGATAAAGTATCTCGAGATCGTAATCTTTAATTAGTTCCAACCACCTACGCTGTCTCATATTCAACTCTTTCTGACTGAAGATATACTTCAAACTCTTGTGATCTGTAAAAATCTTACACGACGACCCATAGAGATAATGCCTCCAGATCTTTAAGGCGAAAACGACCGCAGGTAACTCCAAATCGTGTGTGGGGTAATTCACCTCATAAGGTTTCAACCGGAGGGACGCATAAGCAATAAACATATCGCTCTGCATCAAAACATATCCAAGCTCGAGGCTCGAAGCATCACTATATACCATGAAATCTCCGTTCCCCTGAGGCAACGCTAACACGGGTGCGGTAGTTAGTCGTCTCTTCAACTCGTCAAAACTACCCTGTCTGTCTGCGGTCCACTCGAATTTCTGAGTATTATGGAGCAACTGAGTGAGTGGTATAGCGATCTTAGAAAATCCCTCAACAAATCTACGGTAATAGCCGGCAAGACCCAGAAAACTCCTCACCTCCTTCACATTCTTAGGCGGCTCCCAAGCCATCACTGCCTCTATCTTCTGCAGATCTACCCGAACTCCCTCTGCTGAAATCACATGCCCGAGGAACATCACTTCCTCGAGCCAAAACTCACACTTAGAGAACTTCGCATACAACTGCTCAGCTCTCAAAATGTCTAATACAATCCGTAGATGTAAGGCGTGCTCCTCCCGACTCCGTGAATAGATAAGAATGTCATCGATAAAGACGACTAAGAATTTGTCCAAATACTCAATAAAAACTTTGTTCATCAACTGCATGAACACCGCTGGGGCATTGGTTAGCCCGAAAGGCATAACCACAAACTCGTAATGGCCATATCTCGTCCGAAAGGCAGCTTTCGGTATATCGCTGTCCCAAATCCTCAACTGGTAGTAGCCCGATCGCAAATCAATCTTCGAAAAGAATGTCGCTCCCTGAAGCTGATCAAATAAATCGTCGATCCTGGGCAAAGGGTATTTATTTTTGATGGTCAACTTGTTTAATTCTCGATAATCGATGCATAAACGAAGCGATCCATCCTTCTTCGTAACAAAAAGTACAGGCGCACCCCAAGGCGATGCGCTCGGTCGAATATACCCATTATCTAACAACTCTCCCAACTGATTCTTCAACTCTAACATCTCCGACGGTGCCATACGGTACGGCGCTCGAGAAATAGGGGCCGCATTCGGCTCAAGATCAATAGGAAACTCCACCTCTCGCTGTGGTGGTAATCCCAGCAAGTTATCCGGGAATACGTCGGGATACTCGCTAACAACTGTAATCGACGACATGTCAACCCCACCATCCTACGCCTGCATAGCGTAACACCAATAGCCGACACAACCCTGGTTCAGAAGTTTCATCGCCTTCACGGCGCTAATCACACTCCCCGATCTACCCGGCTTACAACCGACGAGAGTATGCTCGGTGCCATCCTCGACCACTATCGAGATGGTACGAGTCCGATAGTTCATGATAGCACAGTGACGATCCAACCAATCGTCCCCGAGGATCAAATCCTCACCCTTAAGGTCTATAACAATGAGATTCTAGGGCCAATCCCGGCTCCCGATCCTCACTGGGCAATCCTTAACTTCCCGATCCCCAACCATACGATCCCCGCTGGTCGTACCCACTACAAACGGTTCACACTCAAACAAGCAGTCAAAGCCAATACGACTCACACAATCCGAAGCAATAAATGAATGGGTAGCACCCGAATCAAAAAGCACTGAAACTGGATGACTAAGGATCTGAGTGGTACCTGACACCACCGGAACGTCTGCCTCCTCTGTGCGCCTCATCTGATACAATCGGGGGTGAACTGAACCCGAACTCGATACTATACGGCGATCCGGCTGACCCCGACCCCTACCACGGCCCGAACTCTGTGGAACATGAGTAGCTGGAGTGTTGTGTTCCCTCTGATCGACGGTGGTAGTCGGAACTCTAGCGGCCCTGGTGGCCCTCTCACAATGAGCTGCCCGATGCCCGGTCTGTCCGCAAGTAAAGCAAGTAACTAACGGAAATGGGCAATCTTTAATAACGTGCTCGGGCTGACTGCAATTAAAAAAAACTCTCCCGCCAGGTGCAACAGACTGGACCGAACGGTTACCCTGAGATCCACCGGCCTGATGAAACGGCCTCTTCCCAGATGTAGGAGCAGAACGAGACCTCGAAAACTGACCACCCTTACCGGCCGAGAATCCGCCATTAGTCTTCTGCTTCTTAGCTTCCGAAACCGACTCTAATTCCGGGACGGCCATCTCGATCGCTAGAGCGCGATCCTGGTATTCCTTCAAAGTGGCACACATGAGCGGTGCCATACTCTGCCTGATATGCGGCTTCATGCGTATATTAAAGTAACGGATTTTATCAGCCTCCGTCCTCACCTGATCTTTCACGAAACCCAACTGCTGATTATAAGAGATAATGGCCTGAGAAATCGGCACATCCTGGGGTGTGGCAGTGAAGAACTCCACAATTCTGCATTCTTTGACTGGCGGCGGACAATATTCTGCTTCCATAGCAGCCCTAAACTCCTCCCAAGTGGCTCGACGGTCTCTGGGCGCAACGGCCTCCCACCATTCTGCAACTTCCTTATCCAGGAGGTACTGGGCAATATGTACCCTCCTGTCTTCGGGACAAGCTACGGCATCGAAGGTCCTGGACAACTGAAAGAGCCAATTCTCCCAACCGAGGGAGTCAAAAGATCCGGAGAAATGAGGAGGGTGCATCTTAGTCACCGCCTGAAGCCACTTACTAGCTTCCTCTTCAGGTGTCGGGGGCGGATTTTGGCGTCCACCCTGAGCTATCTGAGCAAGCTGGGCTACTAACTGCTGAAGTACGGCAGTAGCCTCGGCGTCGGCATTATTACCCGACGGCACTGAGTGAGAGGCTGAGTCCGCAGAGGACTGAGAAAGTGAGCCCTCTTCATTATCAGCACCCCGTCCACAGCCTCGGCTGAGTCCCCTATCTGGTCTACCACGACCTCTCAACATACTGAAGAAAATATGAAAAGAACAAGATCAGAAAGATTCACACTCTACAAGGTTGGTATCATAATTCTCAATTCCGAACAACGCAAGAAAACGAATTATAGAAGTATAAGAGTTCGAGGAGACTTACAGCCACAGGTCGCACGAAAAGACGGTAGCATGATGATATTAGGCTCAACGACTGACTCTAACGATGCAACTGACAGACCCAAAATTTAACCGACAGCCGAGGTATTCAAAACCTAAGGCTCCGATACCATAAATGTAACACCCAAATTCACAAATGGGACATTACATGTCGTAGAACCCTCGTGAGGTTTACCAGGCTAACTCGTGACACATAAACCACAATGATATCCCAAAAGATGCACTCAAAAAGTAAATAAGGCCGTGGCCTCGGCCAAAACATTTTAACGGAGTACATAAAACATAAGTTAAATACCAATTCATTGCCCACGCAGGGGACTTAAACCAAGTTTAAAAGTAATCAGTCTAACTCCAGTACTCAACAAATGCAATGACAAAACATAAAAATACAGACTCGAGCCACATCATCATGCCAGCCCATCCTTTGCGTGCGCATCCCGTGCACCTCCTCACTGACTAAGACTAAATGCATAAGACGCATTTCCCCCATTTAAGGGGTTAGCATTCGAATAGCTAGTGCAAGTACACGATTACACAACATTATATACATACGAAATTCAACGCAAACAAACCATTAGGAAAAACATTTGAAATCAATATTCCGGAATATCACATTTACATTTAACAACAGTATATCCTCAAGTTTCCGCACCAAAACCATACACGCTTGGTAACTCGCAACCGTACCCATTAGTATCGGTCCCCAGAGGTCCCGTCGAACCGTCCCCAGGTGAGAAACCACTTCCACGGCCGTACCCATTAGTATCGGCCCCCAGAGGTCCCATCGAACCGTCCCCAGGTGGAAGAACATCAACACACGCACCCATGTCCACTTCCGTGGCCGTACCCATTAGTATCGGCCCCTAGAGGCCACATGACATCCCTAGGTGGAAGAGCAACAATCACATTCGTTCAATAATACCATTTACATCATTCGCATCAAAATCATACACACATAACGGAATGTAATACATGTACTTGCCTTGTATAACACGAGGCGAAGAAAACAGTGGAAGGAAAAGGGTTCGGTCCGAACAATCTTCACAAATCCGATCCTAACAACAATAGAGACTCAATCAACTACAATTCCACTGAGAAATCACGAATTAATCGGCGTTCTACCCTAAGGGATAATACGCCGAACACTACGGAGGCACAAGGTTCAAATTCGATCAACGAAGGGGAAAAACTTGGAATTGATCCGCTAAAGTTCTAGGAAAACATAACACCACGATTACTCAACTAATATTCATCATCAATCGAAGCAAAAACGAAAGGAAAAATGAATAATAGCCAAGAACCCTAAAATTAGGTAAATGTCCAATTACCTCAATTCAACAATGGAATGGCGAAAGAAAGATGATTGAATCGTGTTAGAATGTCCAATTCCGAGTTATAAGATGCTAGAATGCAATATCGAGATGAAATTGCACAAAATCGTGATGAAGGAGTGAAGAGTCGAGAGGAATGGTGAAAATGGGGTTAAAACCCATGTCTGTCCTATATATACTGGACAGAACACGGCACAACAAGGCCCAAATGGCGCCGTGTTCAGCGCCGTATTGCGGGTCAGCGGGCGACCCCTGTGCGACACGGCGCACACACACGGCGCAAAATGCCGCGGGTCTTGCGCCGTTTCGCAAGGTAGCGGGCACCACTAGTCAACACGGCGCACAGACCCGGCGCAGAATGTCGCGGGTCTTGCGCCGTTTTGCACAGGTCAGGCCAGACAACCTCTTGACACAAGACGACGCTACCAAAACGGAGAAAGACGATAAACCAAAACACGATATGCCGACCCAACGGTCCGGGAAAATTACATGCAACGAGAAACAATATCCAATAACTCGAAACGGTCCGAGGTACACAACCATAATCGAACAAGAAACAAATTCCCTAAACTTATAGGAAATTACGAAACGGCCCAAACGTCCGAAAATCACGATACAACATCGGATTAACAATCCGAAACTCACAACATGCCCCACTCAACCATACGAACTCATGGAAATAGGAAAATGACGAAATCGAACGAGTCTTACGAGAATCGAATACACAAGCGATAAAATATAACTCAAGATGAAAATACATAAAAACATCATCGAAACTCGTCCAAACGGAGAAACTCCAAGAACAAAATAGATTCAGAATTCCAAAACAGTGTCGAGCGAGTTGTCCGAAATGAATATACACCAAAAATAGAAATTACCAAAAATAGAAAACACGGATATTACATGTGTGTGTGTGTACATATATTCACTGTGGTGGTAGAACCAACCTTTGTGATAAATAAGTATATATATATATATAGGTAGTATTTTTTTGTATACTTTTTTTTTTGTATACTCTTCTTTTTTTATATTTTTTTGTATATTTTTTTTAGATATTCAACCACACAAGCTTAATTAACCAAACACCCAAAGGCTAAGGATTATAATTCTCTTGGCTTACAATTGATGATTTATATCAAATATTTGTTGGAATATTTTATTTCAAATATTCATTATCGAGTTTTGATGATTAGTTGTTAAACAAAAAAAACAACTAGGAAGCAAAACAAAACAACGAAGAAGTGGAAGTTGCAAAAAGCTGGAAATAACATGGATAACGTACTTAATGCAAAAAGCATAACGTACGTAACACTTTATAGTTAACGTATGTAATGAAGAGTTTGAATCAGAATTCAAACTATATGACTGTTGTGACGTCATGGCATACATCATCATATCAACGGATATTTTGACTATATATAACGTACGTAATTGAGGATGAACTAACATACGTAATAAACAGGAAGAAGCTACTGGACTGATATGCATTATGCATAACATACATAAAGGGATTTAGATAATGTATGTAAAAGATATGCTGTAACGTACGTAAGAAAGGCAAAAGATGCTAACGGATAGTTGAGGCTTTGGAGCCTATAAATACCACTTTCTATGGTATTGAACCCTCACAACAACCTTGAGCAAATCATCTATACTTGTGATATCATTGTAAACCTTCTTGTTGTTGTACTTGAGCTTATATTGATAAGTGTTTGAGTGTTTTACACAAAAACATACACGAGAGGAAAAAGAAAGGATAAGATTGGATTCGGTGTTATTAGGATCAAGGATCCGGAATTATTAGAATCACAATCTATATCCAAGTGAGGTTTGTCTAGTACCTATAGACAGCTAGATAGGTTGATTCCTTGTCCGATAGAAAAGGAAAACGGTTTAACTTGGACCGACATAAAGATAAGTGTGTACGGTTTATCTCGGACTGATAAAAGACAAGATTGTAACGGTAATCCCTCAATCGATAGAAGAGAGGTGCAGAGGTTGATCTTTAGCCTATAGAAAAAGATACGGAGAGAGGTCGTAGGCACGTTTGGCCGAACCTCTATAAATCTTGTGTTGTTTATTTTCCGCACCTTTAAATATGTTTCTGCACAATAACGCGTATACCGAATCTTGCTCCAACATTTGGTATCATCAGAGAGGTACCTCCTAGAAGCGGCTTAACATCCGAGGAGAAGACGATCCAAATGACGTTTCAATTTGCACCGGTCGAAAGTCTTGCCTTGAACTGACCACCATTCTTCGATGGATCAAATTATATGACTTGGAAGAAAAAGATGTCGATCTTCATTCGTGTCTATGATATAGAAATCTGGAAGATCATTTGTCTTGGCCAGAAATTTCCAATCAAATCCGAAGGATCTCTTAGGAGTTTCGAAGAATATAATGACGAGGATTGGAAGAACGATCATCTAAATTGTAAGGCCACTCAACTTTTATATTGTGCCTTAAATCTAGAAGAGGTCAACCTTATTTCATCTTGTGAAAGTGCTAAAGAGATATGGAAATTCTTGAAATCACGCACGAGGGAACAACTCAGGTCAAAGAGATGAAGATTAATATGCTTCTCCATGAGTATGAGTTATTCATGATGAAGGGTGACGAGTCCATCACCAACATGCTCCACCGATTTTCGGTCATCACAAATGGACTTGCTTCTTTCTGGGAAACCGCTATCCAGTAGTGAGAAAGTCAAGAAAATCTCACGATCACTACCTAGCGAATGGGACGGCACCGTAAAGGCGATCATGGAATCTAAAGATCTCAACACGCTCGACTTTAGCGCCCTAGTTGGTTTGCTAATTAACTATGAGATTGTTCTAAAATCACGAAGTGTCAAGCCGAAGCCGAAGGAAAGATCAATAGCTTTAAGAGCTAAGATGTCTCTCAAAGAAAAATTCCCATTCGATGAAAGTGATGAAGAATCGGCATATTATGCCAAGAATATTAATACGTTTCAAAACTTATTGAACCGGGGGAAGAAGGACATCGAATCGGGTAAATCTAACAAATTCGACAACAACTATCCAATCTGTGGTAAACCAGGCCACTGTGCTAAAAATTATCAGAATGCAAATCCTAAGAAGGAAGTTCTCGTTGCAACATGGAGCGGTGAACATGAAAATGGTGATTTCAATCAAAATAATCTTGCTCTCATGGCACGAAGTTCATTCGACGAAAGCAACGTCGAAAGTGAGGTGTGTAAATCTTCTCATTATAAACTTTTTGAAGCATTAAAACTTTTACATACCGATTTTCAAAATGCTTTATCTGAAATTAAATCCCTTCAATCGAAAAATAAATTATTGGAAACCGAAATTTCTAAAATTCTTGAAAAAAGGAAAATTATCAAGACCAACCATTCAAAATGTCTTGAAATAGAAAATAATTTAAAGAATTATCTTTTGAAAGTTCAAGAAGAACTTAAAAATTTAACGAACAAATTTTCTCTCGGAAACGAGAAATTTGAAAATATGTTTTCTGTTCAGAAATATTCTTTAAACATACAGGGGTTAGGATTCAAATCGAATAATAAAACAAAATCCTTAAATTTGAAAATACCCCGATGTGAAAAATGTTTAAAAATTGGGCATCACATTTCAAATTGCAAAAGCCCACGTCAGACGATAAAAATTAAAAAGATTTGGATTCCTAAAGGAATCGTTATTCCAAATATCGTCTATGTTTCGAAGCAATAACCAACTATCGGTTGGGTCCCCAAAAATCAAAATTAAATATTTTATCAATTAGTATCTTTATCCTTGATATTTTCATAATTGATATTTTACTCAGAGGGAGTTAATATATTTTTTGGGGAGATATTTTTGTCAGTGGGAGTTTACCCATTTTTTGCATATTTATCATATTATGATTTTATCATATTATCGTTTATACAATTTTTGCTGATAACAAAAAGGGGGAGAAGAATGGAATAAAAGAAGAATGGTATAAGGGGAGAAAAACGAGAAAAGTGTCATGGAAGAATGACGAGGAAAATAAAAATACATGAATCAAGTCGAAAGTCTAAAAGAAAAGAAAAGAAGAGGTTGAAAAAATAAGAAGAAGTTGAAAAGGAGAAAAGAAAAGATGGGAGATGGAAACTAACGAAACGAACATAGTCAAAAACTTTGATTTGTGTTTATATATATATATATATATATATATATTATTTTGCAGGTTTATCTCATTCGAGAGTGATGTTTTGTAATCATCGAAAAGGGGGAGATTGTTGGAATATTTTATTCCAAATATTCATTTTCGAGTTTTGATGATTAGTTGTAAAACAAAGAAAACAACTAGGAAGCAAAACAAAACAACGAAGAAGTCGAAGTCGCAAAAAGCTGGAAATAACGTGGATAACATACACAATGCAAAAAGCATAACGTACGTATGGAGCGCAGCTTAACGTACCTAACACTTTATAGTTAACGTACGTAATGAAGAGTTTGAATCAGAATTCAAGCTATATGACCGTTGTGATGTCATGGCATACATCATCATATCAACGGATATTTTGACTACATATAACGCACGTAATTGAGGATGAGCTAACATACGTAATAAACAAGGCAGAACCTACTGGACTGATATGCACTATGCATAACGTAAGTAAAGGTATTTAGACAACGTACATAATGAGGTTAACGTACGTAAAAGATATGTTGTAACGTACGTAAGGAAGGCAAAAGATGCTAACGGCTAGTTGAGGCTTTAGAGCCTATAAATACCACTTTCTATGGTATTGAACCCACACAACAACCTTGAGCAAATCATCTATACTTGTTATATCATTGTAAACATTCTTATTGTTGTACGTGAGCTTATATTGATAAGTGTTTGAGTGTTATACACGAAAACATACACGAGAGGAAAAAGAAAGGATAAGACTGGATTCGGTGTTATTAGGATTAAAGATCCGGCATTATTAGAATCGCAATCTATATCCACGTGAGGTTTGTCTAGTACCCATAGAAAGCTAGATAGGTTGATTCCTTGTCCGATAGAAAAGGGAAATGGTTTGACTTGGACCGACATAAAGACAAGTGTGTACAGTTTATCTCGGACCGATAGAAGACGAGATTGTAATGGTAATCCCTCGACCGATAGAAGAGAGGTGCAGAGGTTGATCTTTAGCCTATAGAAAAATATACGGAGAGAGGACGTAGGCACGTTTGGCCGAACCTCTATAAATCTTGTGTCGTTTATTTTCCGCACCTTTAAATATGTTTCCGCGTAATAGCGCATATACTGAATCTTGCTCCAACATTTGGTATCATCAGAGAGGTACCTCCTAGAAGCGGGTTAACATCCGAGGAGAATGCGATCCAAATGGCGTTTCAATTTGCACCGGTCAAAAGTCTTGCCTTGAAATGACCACCATTCTTCGATGGATCAAACTATATGACTTGGAAAAAAAAGATGTTGATCTTCATTCGTGCCTATGATATAGAAATCTGGAAGATCATTTGTATTGGCCCGAAAGTTCCAATCAAATCCGACGGATCTCTTAAGAGTTTCGAAGAATATAATGACGAGGATTGGAAGAACGATCATCTAAATTGTAAGGCCACTCAACTTTTATATTGTGCCTTAAATCTAGAAGAGGTCAACCGTATTTCATTGTGTGAAAGTGCTAAAGAGATATGGAAAATTCTTGAAATCACACACGAGGGAACAACTCAGGTCAAGGATACGAAGATTAATATGCTTCTCCATGAGTACGAGTTATTCATGATGAAGGGTGACGAGTCCATCACCAACATGCTCGATCGATTTTCTGTCATCACAAATGTACTTGCTTCTTTCCGAGAAACCGCTATCGAGTAGTGAGAAAGTCAAGAAAATCTCACGATCACTACCTAGCGAATGGGACGGCACCGTGATAGCGATCATGAAATCTAAAGATCTCAACAAGCTCTACTTTAGCGTCCTCGTTGGTTCACTAATTAACTATGAGATTGTTCTACAATCACGAAGTGTCAAGCCGAAGCCGAAGGAAAGATCAATAGCTTTAAGAGCTAAGATGTCTGTCAAAGAAAAATTCCCATTCGATGAAAGTGATGAAGAATCGGCATATTATGCCAAGAATATTAATACGTTTCAAAACTTATTGAACCGGGGGAAGAAGGACATCAAATTGGGCAAATCTAAGAAATTCGACAACAACTATCGAATCTGTGGTAAACTAGGCCACTGTGCTAAAAATTATCGGAATGCAAATCCTAAGAATGAAGTTCTCGTTGCAACATGGAGCGATAAAGATGAATATGATGATTTAAATCAAAATAATCTCGCTCTCATGGCACGAAGTTCATTCGGCGAAAGTGACGTCGAAAGTCAGGTGAGTATATCTTCTCATGATGAAATTTTTGAAGCATTCGAACTTTTACATACCGATTTTCAAAATGCTTTATCTGAAATTAAATCCCTTCAATCGAAAAATAAATTATCGGAAACCAAAATTTCCAAAATCTTGTATTAATCATTTCAAAATTAAATCCCATCAAGTATTTACATAAAATCTTGTTTCAATCATTTGAAAAACATTTTCAAAATCCATTCGAAAAATAGTTTATTTCAAAAATCATTTTCAAACACTAAAAGTCGTTAATTTGATTGAAAAATCATTTTCGAATAATTTCAGAATATCAACATAGAATGTATGAATTCAGAACATGAACAAAACCATACGAAAATCACAATTTTACATATTCGATTGCAATTTATATATAAAAAATGATCAAATACTTGCCTGGCAACTTTAGGGACAATGATGCTTCAAATGGTTTGTAATTAGGGTTCGAAACCCTGGACTTTCAGACCTTCAATCCGGCAGAAACCGCTAAAATCGACTGCAGAGGACTTGGTAATTTGATTCCCGAGTGTTGATTACGCGTTTAAACTGCTCGAAAGTGATTCGGAATGGAATTCCAAGGTGAGGGTGAAGCCCTCTGTTCTTCTCACTCATTTGCCATGAAAATGGCTGATGAACGGATTTTAATCATAAAAAGAAGGACGTGGGTCGGTTATAAGGGCAGCACGATAATTTCACCGCGACAAACTGACATCCTTGTCTTGTTTCGACCATAACTTGTTCGTTGGGGCTCAGAATGACTCGCCATTTGTTCCATTGGAATTCCAAATCAATAGTCCACAACACACTAAAATTTTAGAATTTTTGGATTTTCTACGATTTATGGTGATCGATCAAAGTCAGTCCTGGCGCACAGCGCCTTACAGAAAGGTCTATGCTTTTTTTTATTGAAACCCTTGTGGTACTCCATTTATATTATGAATGGTCAAGTAGTATAATACTCGAAACAAGAATTGTAAATCTCGAGACCGATCAAACGATGCAGTCACAGTTCGATCGACGAGTCTAGAACGCTCCTCGAAACATCGAGAAACAACAAAAAGGTTATTGTAACGTTGAAGTGAATTCTTAAGGTCTCATAATCAACTTTAAAGTATTCTAACGAGTACCATTGATCTTGACATTATTAAAATGACCCTATCGCAGGTCGGGTTGAAATCACCAGTCAAAATTATCGAGCAAAATACACGGTTGAGAAAAGTAATACATATGGCATCATGAGTTTTGCAACGAGAATAGTGCCAATCAATCACTAATATCTAGATAACACGAAGGACGTCGTATAATCGATACGTGTCGATATTCATATCCCAAAAGTTTGAAAGAAAAGTTATGAATAATGGCAACAGTTACAAATTCAACAAAACGACAAAACGATTCATAAAACAGGTCGAAAAATAGATGTTATTTAGGGGTAAAAATCTGGGGTCTCACAATCGAAGCATATTTTAGACCCATTCTTATCACAAATTTGAGATGAAGTAAATCAGGAGAAAGCCCTCGAATTTGTGGTCCACGAGGATGGACTTGTGCCTTTCAAGAATTGGTTATGTATACCAGCAGATGAAGAGTTAAAAAGCTCTATTATGAGAGAAGCTCATGTTACCCCGTATTCTGTTCATACGGGTCTATCAAAATGTATAAGGCACTACTAGAAAAAATGGCTATAGTGACGCTCAAAAGCGTCACAATATGTAGTCTATTGTGACGCTTTTGGTATAGTGACGCTTTTCAAAAGCGTCACCTGATTTGGCGTTTCAGTAGCCCATTATTGTGACACTTTCGAGGCGTCACAACAGATATCTATTGTGACACTTTTTTTATATATTGTGACACTTTTTTGCATCTCATTAGTTAGCTTTAGTGACGCTCTTTTCGCATTTTGGTGACACTTTATGGCGTCACAATAGTATGTTATGGTGATACTTTCTGGCTTTGTTATAGTATACTATGGTGACACTTTCTAGTGTTGCAATAGTATGCTATGGTGACACTTTCTGGCGTCGCAATAGTATGCTATGGCGACACTTTCTGGCGTCGCAATAGTATGCTATGGTAACACTTTTTGGCGACACAATAGTATATAGCACTAGCAAAATATGAAACAAAGATGTTTAGTAGTATAAACAAGAAAAACAATTTTCTGATCAATTACTCTTACTTTAATAGGTAGTTCTGAATGTTATATAATAAAGTGATTGATACACATGGTTGGTGACACACTGCACCTAAAGGGGTGGAGACAAGTAGAGCTGTTTATACCTAGCACATGATAACTATAATGCCTAGCATTTTAAGCCTATGAGATTACAGAACTGTTACAATCAAGCTAACATCAGGATCCTTCGGGGGAGTAATGATCTGAGCTTCTTCATAATATTCTGCATGCCTGTCAGCATTAGCATTCGAGTCATATTCTACTACATCATTGTATACAGGTCCATGCAATCAAGTAGTGACAATAGCATATATGATCTGTACCACAATAAATTTGAAGGTTGAAGTACTTACATCGAAAAGGTACAAAAGAATTTGAAATAAATATATGATTACAGAAAGTTGAAATACCATATACAAGAGAACAAGTATTTTAAATGAGCAACAAAAATAGGTTAAAGACAAACATGATAATCTAACCACAATAATGTATTAGGTTCACAAACAACAATTAGTTTACCAAGCAATGCAACACAATGAGTCATCATTTCATTTTCATCATGACCTGCAGTTCAGAAATTGGAAACTATTAGCAACAGGGATCATTATTTGAAACAATTGAAAAGAAAAGAAAAAGTGAAAAGAGTCGAAGTACCATTTCAGAACCATATTGGACTTTCCAAAATATTATCCATATACATCTCGATTTTAGATTTTTTGTAGTGTCTGTCTGAGAAAGCTCGATAGGGTGAATCAGTATGGATAGTTTCCATGATAGAACCAAAAAAATTGGTAACAGGCACCTAAAATCAGCAGGAGAGGCGAATAAGGACATTAAATTGACAGACTGAAACAGCTATTTTATCAAGAAGGAACTCGTACTTAAGTAGTTCAGATATACAAAAAATAAGTTTCATCTCACAATATTTAGTAATATTCTCCCAGTATTGCCTTTGATTTCCTTTCTGGACTAGCTCTATTTACAGCATGTGGGGGTACCAAAAAAAAAACCACTGATTTCATATCATGTCACAGCTTAAGTTAGAAAGGCAAAGAGCAGAAAAGAAAAATCCAGATGAAGTCTCAATACACTGGACTACAATAAAGCCAAAAGAAAAAAAGAGAAGGATCCAAATTCTATATACCTTTTCCAATTGTCGTTGGTATAAATCGGTTCGATAATATGCAGCTGACATCAACATATTTGGATTATAGGACTTGAAAAGACTGCAAATCAAAGGTTAACTCAAGAGTTATGATCAATAATCAAAAGAAATCCGCACTTTTTGGCTGAAGAGAAATATTGAATCATGAATTATATTCCTTTCAGGACAGTTCTGCACAACAAGCTTAAAAGGAAGCATTCTTATTATAATTTTCGCAGAAGAAACAAATGTGGAATAGAGATTTATTCCTATCTTGTTCGGAAGATCAAGAATCGCATTATGATCAGCACGAAACAAAGACTGAATGCCTCCATCAGTCCCAAGTTATATGTAGATAATAGACAGAAATCTCAGTAGATGTCATAGAACAATATATCTTTCATGTTTGCTTCAGCAGTTTTAAGCAACATATCATTCCATATTAGTCAAGGAGCTAATGCCTTGGAACTTCTTTCAATGCCCCATTTTTCGTATCATATCAAGAAGAAACTGGAAGCAATTCATTCCAAATAGTAGCTCTCGTTTCTTTTGATCGAATCCCCATCCCTTTTGACAGACTAATTAATCGCCTAGTACAACGATCAACTGATGGCAGTAAAGGCACTGATCCACTTGAGTTACATATTATTAAAGGTTAAGGTGCATTCATAATTATATTCCAAGATTGTAATGTGAACTCCATGGGTGATCAATAATCTTAGAAAATTCATTGTAAAGCTTAAGGCATAAACGTATATTGAAAGGTCTGATAAATATAAAAATACTCACGTAGAGCTAAAGTGTTCAAAACTCCCCTCAAAGCCACAAAAGCACAAAGACACACAAATGATACAAATACAAACACACGTGGAGCTAAAGTGTTCAAAACTCCCCTCAAAGCCACAAAAGCACAAAGATATTTCACTTTTTTCACCATTTCATATTATAGTAATAAAAACATATTTAAAAATAAAATTGAAAATAAAAGTAAAAAAGATTCACAGTTAGCAAACATGCAAAGACCTGCGTTTTTCCATCATGTTTTTCACTGCATCTGCTAAATCGTGGCTTTGAAGTTCCTTTGAGTCCTGAAATTTGAGAAACCCATCCCCTTAATGCCCAGTCATGTAAAAAAGTATATGACTGCCTTCATCACTCAGAAGTCGTTTAGACCTTGGGACTGCTGTTTCATGACGTCCAGTTAATACTCGCAACAAGTTTTCCACAGTCACTTCATAACCTCGGTGATCTACCTAAATTGGATCATGGCACAATCAGAGAGAGATCCAAAGCAAAAAAGAAAAAAAAATCTGAATCAAACAGTAACCACAGGTACACATGACATTTACAACTTACAAGTCAATGATGTAACACCCCCAATCCGCTCAGGGATATTACACGCCGTAGAACCTTTCCTCAAGGATCTACCAGGCTGGTAACGACATATAACAACTCAACCATGCCTTTAAGGCTAAAACGACTCAGTAGACCGATTTGGTCTTTCAACAAATACATACAACTCAAATACAACTCATGCCCACGCAGGGGTCAAAATACAACTACACCTGCATAACGGAAAATATAGCAATGAAAAAATAGAGTACAACTGAACCAATAAACAAGGTACGGTTCCTCATGTGATTAGTATCGATCATCTTTCATCATCCTTCGTGCCGACCCTGTGTTATGCTCCAAAACCTGAATGCAAAAACAGACATCCACCCCCCGAATAATCGGGGGTTAGCAAAACTCCACCGTTTTGCTAGTGCAAGAACAAAGTGCAAATACGAGCCATACAATTCACATTCCACGAATAACAATAACCAGAATCCTCAAAGATCCAAACGAAACGAAAAGTACTTCCCGAGGCAAGAGTTTGAGAAAACATTTCAAAATCGAAATATCATAAATCAACTAAGTAATTTATAAAACGATTTAGAATGCCATCGAGAGTTTTAATAGAACACAATTTAGGATTATCAAATCCTACTTTTCAAAATCCAAAGCCAAAAGGGGTCACCGCCCCAAAGGTTTACTTTCCGAAAAATGACATTTACCAAACCGTTGGGATTTTAGCCCCAAATCCGTAAACGACTTTTACAAAACCATTGGGATTTTAGCCCCAAATCTCATTAACTCACAAGACACAAGAACGACCACAAGGTTCGTCTCCCAACATCAAAATCCACAAATAAAAGATTTAACACAAACAACAAAATACTCTAGAGCCATCCTAGCCAAGTAGGCCAAACGAACAACTTACCTCTTACACACTTAGTCAATGCATGCAAATGAAAACCGTTCAAAAGCACTCATTTCCTAAATGCCATAATCAAATCACGTTTGCAAAATGCACCACAATTAACCGCCGATCCACGCCTCTCGTGGACCCCTACCGAGACCCCGTCGGATCTAACCCGTAGTGGTTAAAAGCAAGCTCGCCGATCCACGCCTCTTGTGGACCCCTACCGAGACCCCGTCGGATCTAACCCGTAGTGAGCATACACACACACACGTTACTCATGCAATACTAATATGCTAAGAATGTAAGTTCATTAAGAATACTCACTAGAGATGGCCATTAACTCGACACCATTATCAAACTCTTCAAAATACCATAACAAGATTAAATGCGGAATACACGATTCCATAACTTTAAACAATAGGAGTATCATCATCAAATTCTTCAACGTTCAAAATAACCAAATCATAATCAATCCCCAAAACACACCATTCACAAAACACACACGCCATTTGAAAGAAAGCCTTTAACGAGGCCAAATCAAATCTTTTGAAACTTCATTTCAAACAACCAAACAAACACACCAAGACGATCACCGATCATCATATCCATAAAATAAGAAAAGTATGGGCAAGGTACTTGCCTCGAAATCGGCACGCAAGTAGTCCGACGAACACGGCTCAACCGGGAAGCTACGAAACGCCCGATGTCATCGAAAAGGAAGACGACAACGAACGGAAAGGATAATCACCGAAGAACACTAGGAATCAACGGAACCGAACCTAACGATTCGAATAACACAATCACAACCAACTCTAGACGATTACGGAAATGGAATACACCCGGAAACCCGCCTACGATTCATGTATATTCGTACCAAAAATAACAACGAGGGCGGACCACAACCAAACCCTCTCGATTCCGTAAAAATCCACAAAATATCCATGAATCCGGAGGAAAACTAAAGATACTAACAATATTAATCGTATACACCATGAATCCACCAACAAAACGGAACGAAGCGGAAGAAAATCCCAAAACCCCCAAATTAATCGAAAATAGGGTTCTAGAGATATTACCTTTGGAGATTCAAGTACTAAGATCCGTAGAACACGCGTTAGATTGATAATCCGGGCCTCACAACCGAAGGAGAATGATGAAAATCGACCCGAATGAAGAATGCTTGAGAAGTTCTCTCCCCTCGGATCTCCCTCTCTCGCAGTGAAATGGAGGAGGAAATGGCCGATCTCGTCTAATAAGGACGAGATTGCACAGTGTGCCGCAGCGCGTGCAGCGAAGTGTGCCGCGCACAGCCGAAAATTACTCCTGTGTTTCGACAGCAGCCGCAAGACACTGGTGTGCCGCGAACCCTGCATACTGGTTTTGGTCGCATATGTCACACGGTGTGCCGCAGACCGACTCGCACTGTGCCGCGGCACCGGATGGGTGTGCCGCGGCACACAGTACAGTTCGCTCGACCAGCAACTGAAGAAATTTGTGTGCCGCGGCGCACACACCTTGTGCCGCGGCCCACACCCCCTTTGGGTCCCAAAATGATGAAAATGATCCGGAAAGAGAATAAAACGATAGGAATCAATATTTGGGAACCAATAACACGAAATGGATCCACGGCAACCCCGAAACGGCGGTTCCGCACAACAATAACAAGAATACAGTTCAACAGTTGACAGGAAGGACACACTGAAAGGTACACGAGGGTCACTACGATCGAGAAATACACCAAAAAAAAAGAAAATTACCGAAATTTGAAATTGCGGATATTACATTCTACCCTCCTTAAAAGAAGTTTCGTCCTGAAACTTAAAACACGTAGGGAGAAGCAGTATCCCCGCCAGGAAAACTCAACGAGATACACAAGAAATGTGTAACTTACGCCCATCGGCGAAACGTTACAAGCAACGCAAAGGAATAAACGGCGTGAAAACACGCTCCAGGACGACCAACACAATGCCACCGGTAGAGACATAATAAAATCAACAAGTGACAAGTGTCATCAAACAGATAATACAATCAAGTCGATTATCCGAACAATCACAAAACACAACCAACGAAAATCAATACGATTGACCAACCCAACGGTATATCAATCAAAACATGAGCCACACGCTGAACAAATACGGAATTCCACCGCCCAAGGGTTGGAAGATCGAAAACGAGACTAATTTCCCGAACTTAAGGAAATTTCGAAGGAGTCTGAATGTTCAACAATCACGAAACGAGATCAACAAAACCGAACCATCAAACGATCGAACCACAAAGATCGAGACAACAAAAATTGAACGATCATGTTCGGATCACGAAGAACAATAAGGTTCAACCGACAACTCCGAGGTTCACATCTCGACTCGAGACAAAACATGATCCGGTGGAAACAACAAGATGCACACTCGCATAAGATCCACAGGAAAGGGAATAACGATTGAAAGGTCACAACGACGAACGAGTAATTCCGAAATAATACCACCCTCGTTCGATCAACAAAATCAAGGGGCAGGACAAGCTCAGAAAATGTCAATGAACATGATGAGTCGACAAAGTCGAAAACACAAGAGTTCCAAATCCGATCCACTTCGAATAAAAGAACTAATAGAACCAGATGATGTCTCTCCCGAACAAGGTTCACAAGAGTCGAACCGAACCCGAAAAGTCACGGCGATAACCAGATCGACCCATAACAAGATCGCAGTTCGTTCGGACGATGAAACCGAAATACAGAACAAGTTCATAAAGTATCAAAGAACATGAGCGAATCGATAGACTGGAGAAAGAGAAGATACGGAAGTCAAAATAGTTGGGGTATTACCTCCGACCTCATCCACGAAATTCACAAAAACAGGAGCAAGGTAACAAGACATTAAACAACCGACACATAACGGAACGATCACCGATGCACACGGCCATACCGACCCAAGCTCTAACAGCTCGCACATGCGCGACAACGCAGAAATCACCACGAGGCGACAATATTCAACACCAATATCCCACCTCTCACAAGGGGCTAACACAACAAATGTGTGGAAAACGACTCAACGCTCACACCGCCACTTCGGTCATACTCGGGAGCAAACATCTAAATGACAACGCGAACATCATACATATATACCTAGCCCTCAAACGGGAATGGATAGGTTTTAAAAACGAAAACCTCATTTTAATAATAATTTAGAAGAACACCGATTGATCTTGAGTATCACCTTTCAAAAAGTACAAACGTGAAACATCGTTATCGAGACTTTGGAGAACCATTTCGCACTTGATAAAAATGAGGACACTTTCTCTTAGTGAAAACTTTCAGAATATTCGACCCTCGGGTCTAAATAAAAGTGTTTCTAAAACATTGAAAATATCTCAAAATATTTTGGTCCTCGAGGCAGAAAAATTTTGAAATATATTGTGGCACCTGGATATACCACAAGAAAATAACTCATTTGAAAAAAATTATGTCTCGAAATTTATTTCTAAGATACTCAAGTTTTCGAAAATAATTCAACGCCAAAAAGGACGATGCCAAAAAGGCTAGAATGCCCAAAATTTCAGGTAATCACATCGGAACATCATAGCGTGGGTCCCGGCCGGAACCCCTGTGCTAAAAACCATTTACAAAAATGCCAAAAAGGCTGATGACGGTAATATTTCAAAAACTCACGAAAGCCATTTACAAAATACTAAATACCGTCATAAGAATTTCGCCAAAGCGATCAAGGCCATAATGCCAAAAACTCGGTTAAGGGAAGCGGTTATCGAAATAAAACTCGGTCGGTAAAATACCGAAAGTCATTACAAAAGAACTCACGCAGCGGATAAAAGAAATACAGTTCAACATGCACAATAAAGCAACACTACTCCTCATAAGAACAAAATATTAGAGTCAAATAACCACATTCAGAACAAAACCACTGGCCCCATTTGAGGCCTCTAAAGACCCTACCACACTGGCTAGTGAACAAGTCGAACGTGTATAAGCACAAAGCTTCCACAAGAGAACTTGTAAAACGTGTAAATCGATTCGAAAATCATCAGCAACGGACAAAAACAACAATAAAAAGACATCACAAGCGACGACACTCCTCGTATAAATCAAATACGAGAGTCGATTAAATACATATCGTGAAATCAAAATCCACATAAGAATTCCATCACTTAACAAATAATCATAAAAATAGCTCGTGTCACACGAGGCACAACACAAAGAAGGGAGACTTACTTCCACAGGTCGCACGAAGATGATGATCGCCCCACGATACTAATCACGACCAACAAACTCAAACGACGCGTCATGACACGACTACCGATAAAATCCGACGAAACAAGACTCAAACAACACGACTTGACCCGGCACCTAGGTTTCCACAACCTAAGCTCGATACCATTTATGTAACACCCCCAATCCGCTCAGGGATATTACACGCCGTAGAACCTTTCCTCAAGGATCTACCAGGCTGGTAACGACATATAACAACTCAACCATGCCTTTAAGGCTAAAACGACTCAGTAGACCGATTTGGTCTTTCAACAAATACATACAACTCAAATACAACTCATGCCCACGCAGGGGTCAAAATACAACTACACCCGTACAACGGGAAAATATAGCAGCGGAAAAAATAGAGTACAACTGAACCAATAAACAAGGTACGGTTCTTCATGTGATTAGTATCGATCATCTTTCATCATCCTTCGTGCCGACCCTGTGTTATGCTCCAAAACCTGAATGCAAAAACAGACATCTACCCCCCGAATACTCGGGGGTTAGCAAAACTCCACTGTTTTGCTAGTGCAAGAACAAAGTGTAAATACGAGCCATACAATTCACATTCCACGAATAACAATAACCAGGAATCCTCAAAGATCCGAACGAAACGAAAAGTACTTCCCGAGGCAAGAGTTTGAGAAAACATTTCAAAATCGAAATATCATAAATCAACGGAAGTAATTTATAAAACGGTTTAGAATGCCATCGAGAGTTTTAATAGAACACAATTTAGGATTATCAAATCCTACTTTTCAAAATCCAAAGACAAAAGGGGTCACCGCCCCAAAGGTTTACTTTCCGAAAAATGACATTTACCAAACCGTTGGGATTTTAGCCCCAAATCCGTAAAACGACTTTTACAAAACCATTGGGATTTTAGCCCCAAATCTCATTAACTCACAGTACACAAGAACGACCACAAGGTTCGTCTCCCAACATCAAAATCCACAAATAAAAGATTTAACACAAACAACAAAATACTCTAGAGCCATCCTAGCCAAGTAGGCCAAACGAACAACTTACCTCTTACACACTAAGTCAATGCATGCAAATGAAAACCGTTCAAAAGCACTCATTTCCGGAAATGCCATAATCAAATCACGTTTGCAAAATGCACCACAATTAACCGTCGATCCACGTCTCTGTGGACCCCTACCGAGACCCCGTCGGATCTAACCCGTAGTGGTTAAAAGCAAGCTCATCGATCCACGTCTCTTGTGGACCCCTACCGAGACCCCGTCGGATCTAACCCGTAGTGAGCATACACACACACGTTACTCATGCAATACTAATATGCTAAGAATGTAAGTTCATTAAGAATACTCACTAGAGATGGCCATTAACTCGACACCATTATCAAACTCTTCAAAATACCATAACAAGATTAAATGCGGAATACACGATTCCATAACTTTAAACAATAGGAGTATCATCATCAAATTCTTCAACGTTCAAAATAACCAAATCATAATCAATCCCCAAAACACACCATTCACAAAACACACACGCCATTTGAAAGAAAGCCTTTAACGAGGCCACACCGAAATCTTTTGAAACTTCATTTCAAACAACCAAACAAACACACCAAGACGATCACCGATCATCATATCCATAAAATAAGAAGAGTATGGGCAAGGTACTTGCCTCGAAATCGGCACGCAAGTAGTCCGACGAACACGGCTCAACCGGGAAGCTACGAAACGCCCGATGTCATCGAAAAGGAAGACGACAACGAACGGAAAGGATAATCACCGAAGAACACTAGGAATCAACGGAACCGAACCTAACGATTCGAATAACACAATCACAACCAACTCTAGACGATTATGGAAATGGAATACACCCGGAAACCCGCCTACGATTCATGTATATTCGTACCAAAAATAACAACGAGGGCGGACCACAACCAAACCCTCTCGATTCCGTAAAAATCCACAAAATATCCATGAATCCGTAGGAAAACTAAAGATACTAACAATATTAATCGTATACACCATGAATCCACTAACAAAACGGAACGAAGCGGAAGAAAATCCCAAAACCCCCAAATTAATCGAAAATAGGGTTCTAGAGATATTACCTTTGGAGATTCAAGTACTAAGATCCGTAGAACACGCGTTAGATTGATAATCCGGGCCTCACAACCTAAGGAGAATGATGAAAATCGACCCCCGAATGAAGAATGCTTGAGAAGTTCTCTCCCCCTGGATCTCCCTCTCTCGCGCAGGTGAAATGGAGGAGGAAATGGCCGATCTCGTCTAATAAGGACGAGATTGCACAGTTGACCGCTTGGTGTGCCGCGGCACAGCCGAAGTGTGCCGCGGCACAGGCCGAAAAATTACTCCAAGGTTTCGACAGCAGCCGCACGGCACTGGTGCGCGCACCTTGCTGATCGGGTTTTGGTCGCAGATGTCACACGGTGTGCCGCGGCATCGACGGGTGTGCCGCGGCATCGACTTCGATCAGGCCGCGGCATCGATGGGTGTGCCGCGGCACACGATGCTTCGCTCGACCAAAGAATCAAGAAATTTGTGTGCCGCGGCGCACACACCTTGTGCCGCGGCCCACACCCCCTTTGGGTCCCAAAATGATGAAAATGATCCGGAAAGAGAATAAAACGATAGGAATCAATATTTGGGAACCAATAACACGAAATGGATCCACGGCAACCCCGAAACGGCGGTTCCGCACAACAATAACAAGAATACAGTTCAACAGTTGACAGGAAGGACACACTGAAAGGTACACGAGGGTCACTACGATCGAGAAATACACCAAAAAAAAAAAAGAAAATTACCGAAATTCGAAATTGCGGATATTACAAATGAAAGCATAAAAATCCTGGGGATGCTAAGTATAGGTGAAGTGCGATGGTTTGTGTAACACCCCCAATCCGCTCAGGGATATTACACGCCATAGAACCTTTCCTCAAGGATCTACCAGGCTGGTAACAACATAGAACATCTCAACAATGCCTTTAAGGCTAAAATGACTCAGTAGACTAATTTGGTCTTTCAATAAATACATATAACTCAAACAAAATATACGCCCACGCAGGTGTCAAATACAACACACTCCCGTACAACGGGAAAGAATACTGCAGCGGAAATAAAGTACAACTAAACCAATGACATCATACGGATCCTCGTGTGATTAGTATCGTTCATCTTTCATCATCCTTCGTGCCGACCCTGTGTTATGCTCCCAAACCTGAATGAAAAAACAGACATCCACCCCCCAAATACTCGGGGGTTAGCAAAACTACACTATTTTTCTAGCGCAGTGCAAATACGAGCCATACAATTCACATCCCACGAATAACAATAACTAGGAATCCTCAAAGATCCAAACGTAACAAAAAGTACTTCCCAAGGCAAGAGTTTGGGTAAAACATTCCAAAACCGAAAAGTTTTAATAGAAAACAATTTAGGATTATTAAATCCTTCTCTTTCCAAAATGAACAGGGTCACAGCCCAAAGGTTTTGTTTTCACAAATAGAAAACCGACAACAATTCACAGGGCCAGAGCCCAACATCACGTGTCCTCGACGGACATAAGAATCAACAAAACATAATCGCGCACGCGCATCGCCTTGGGAACAGGGTAATACCATTGATCCCGCCCGAGGCCTCGAAGGACCCTCCCGAGCTGGCTAGCTAAACAAATCACACACATGCATCGCCTTGGGAACAGGGTAATACCATTGATCCCGCCCGAGGCCTCGAAGGACCCTCCTGAGCTAGCTAGCTAAACAAATCACACACATGCATCGCCTTGGGAACACGGTAATACCATTGATCCCGCCCGAGGCCTCGAAGGACCCTCCCGAGCTGGCTAGCTGAACAAATCACACACATGCATCGCCTTGGGAACAAGGTAATACCATTGATTCCACCCGAGGCCTCGAAGGACCCTCCCGAGCTGGCTAGCTAAACAAATCACACACATGCATCGCCTTGGGAACAGGGTAATACCATTGATGCTGCCCGAGGCCTCGAAGGACCCTCCCGAGCTGGCTAGCTAAACAAATCACACACATAGCACAATTCAACAAAGATATCCAAACGATTCACTCAGAGGCATCAAACACTTAGCAAAACACCTCGTCAAACCACAACGCACCGAAATGAAATAATATACGTCCATACGCAATACCAAGTGCAACATCAACATCAAACATATCCATAGAAATCACATAGTCATTTACAAACTACACCATTCAAAAAACACACGCGTTTTGAAAGCAAACCTTTAACAAGGCTAAACCGAATATTTTGAAAGTTTAAAACAAACGATCAAATAAACACATAGAGACGGTCACTAATTATCATATCCACAAAACAAGAATTATATGGACAAGGTACTTGCCTCGAACAACCACAACACGGAGAATCGACCGAAGTAGGTTGGCACGAACCGACTACGAACCCGCCGACTCCACCGAACGCCAACTCGCGATAATAAACTACGAAGGACAATAACAACAATGAAATGAATTCCATAGCACGACTTAAAGCCGTTGAATTCAAAGAACGAATGATGAAGGTTCAAGGGTTTCCCCCAAAACGGTCAAGAACACGATTCGTCCCGTCAAAACACGAAAATGGAATTCCAAACCGAAATATGGATATATAATCCATAGGATATGTTTAACAACATCATTTGACAACAATTGGTTCGTCAAAAATGGATAGAAAACGAAATCAAGGACAAAACTCCCAAAAAGTCAACTCTAGGGATTCAAGAAAAAATACCTTGATTCGGTGAAGAACAATGGATTAGATGATGTTATAATCACCTAGGATACTCCAAAATACCTTGGATGGAGTAGAAATCGGCCAGGAGCCCAAGCCCTAGTCGCCCTCGTCTCAACCCGCGGAGGAAGAAGAATAAATAAAGAAAAATGAAGAGTAATGACTGTTGTCCCGTTTATATACTGGATAGCTTAGCGTGCGCTAATCCTACCTGATTAGCGTGCGCTATCGAAGCATCAGAACAATACGTTCTGCCAAAATGTACGGTTAGCGCGCGCTAGCTACAAATGTTAGCGTGCGCTAACGAGACCCCCGACCCAGTCCAGTAGCTCCTGGACTGCCCTGAACTACCGGGTAGCGCGTGCTATCCTCCCCCCCAGCGTGCGCTACCAATGCACCCTAGCACGCACTATGTTACCAAATAGCGTGTGCTAACCAACGTTCTAACCCAGTCTATTAGAATCTGGACTGTTTCTGCACCACCCGTTAGCGCGCGCTAACGGCAACACTTAGCGTGCGCTAACTTTGGAAACTTAGCGCGCGCTAGCCACAAAGCGTAGCGTGCGCTAACGACTCAGAGAGACAGCAACAGAACATCTCAAAAATGGGTATGACGACATACCCACAACTTTGGGAAATTACAAAACAGCCCCAAATGTTCGAAAAATCACGATACGACAACGAATAATCAGACCGAAGCTCACAACACATATAACAACGTTAAATGAACTTACGAGAAACCCGAAACGACAGTTTCGAACGAGATTCGCAAGAATTGAACTCAAGCGCGGGAAAGTTGCTTAAAAACACGGAACTCAACAAAACAACACCGGAACGAACTCGGATGACAAAAAGTGTAGAATTAATCATTCTCGGAATGACGAAACGGTCAATAGCGGGTCGTCAAAACGGACTTCCGCCGAAAAAAAGAAAATACCGGAAATCGAAATTACGGGTATTACATTCTACCCTAAGCTGGGGGTCTTCACGGAAACAGCCTCCCTACTGTAATAAGTAGGGGCATGGTCTGCGTACATCTTACCCTCCTCAGACCCTGCTCTGAGCGGGATATACTGGGTATGTTTGGTTTGGTTTGGTTTACATTCTACCCTCCTAAAAAGAAGTTTCGTCCCGAAACTTAAAACAAGTAGGGAGAAGCAATATCCACTGTCAAGAAGACTCGACGAGATACACAAAAACCGAAAACTCGCGCCCGACGGCGAAACGCTGAAAGAAACGCAAAGGGACATATGGCGTGAAAACACGCTCCCCGACGACCAACACAACGCCACCGATAGAGACATAATAAACCAACAAGTGACAAGCGTCATCAAACGGATAATATAGTCAAGTCAATTATCCGAACAATCACAAAACACAACGAACAAAAATCAATATGATTGACCAACCCAACGGTTCATCAATCAAAATGCGAGCCAAACGCTGAACAAATACGGAATTCCACCGCCCAAGGGTTGGAAGATCGAAAACGAGACTAATTTCCCAAACTTAAAGGAATTAGGAAGGAGTCTGAATGCTCAACGAAACGGGTTCAACAAAAACCGAACAATCATGTTCGAATCACGAAGAACAACAAAATTCAAACAACAACTCCAAGGTTCACATCTCGACTCGAGACAAAACATGATCCGGTGAAAACAACAAGATGCGCACTCACATAAGATCCACAGGAAAGGGAATAGCAATTGAAAAGTCACAACGACAAACGAGTAATTCCAAAACAATACCACCCTCGTTCGATTAACAAAAGTAAGGGACAGGGCAAGCTCAGAAAATGTTAACGAACCTAAACGAGTTGACAGAGTCGAAAATATAGAAGTTCAAAATCCGATCCACTTCGAATAAAAGAACTAGTAGAACAGAAAGATGTTACTTCCGAACAAGGTTCACAAGAATCGAACCGAACTCGGAAAAGTCACAGCGATAACCAGATCGACCCAAAACAAGATCACACCTCGTTCGAACGATGAAACCGGAATATAGAACAAGTTCAAAAAGTATCAACGAACACGAGCGAGCCGATAGAATTGAGAAAAAGAAAATGCAGGAGCCAAAAATAATACGGGTATTATATTCGATCTCTTCTAAAAGAAGTGTCGTTCCCGAAACTCACAACACGAAATCAAGGTGACAACACAACAAGCAACCGACAGAAACATCCTTCAAAGGCCTCTCAAAGCCGATTCTGATGATTGTACTGAAGTTCGCGCCCCGAAAGACTCAGAACCCAACTCGCAAAACTGGATCCTGTGACGAGAAAGATAATTGGTACGTGCATGCCCCCGGCACACCACGGATGAAACACCTCGGGTCGGCATACCGAAAATACAACTGCTAAGTATAATGAAATATAACGTCGCAAAACAAAAAACCGAAGATGCCAACTTGGCATAACATATCAATACATACTAAAATCACAACAACCACGGCATCGTTCGGCAATTACAACGGCCCGAACGATACCCAACATATAATTACTAAACATCATGAAACAAGCACGTACGTACACAATCATACACACCTTCTTGTTAGGTGTATTTTTATACGCTTAATTATCATTATTTTGTATCATTTTGGAGAGTGAAATTGTTTAAATGAACTTTTAATGCCTTAATTTTGTATGTTTGTCAGGAAATTGAAGTCCGGAAGCTAAAACGAGGCGAAACGGGCGAAAACGGCAAATTTTGGCTATGAGCCGCGGCACATGGAAGCAGGGCCGCGGCACAGGAAGACAACAAGCGAGCACAAAGTAGACTGTACTCTGTGCCGCGGCACAGTCCAGGTGAGCCGCGGCACAGATGAATCAAATGGCGCCCAGGCATCCAGCTGAAGGCCATGTGCCGCGGCACAGATTTAGTGAGCCGCGGCACACTAGGCGGTTGTTGTGTCCTCCGCGCGGATTTGGGCCGTTTCGAAGCCAGTTCTCGACCTACTCACACGGACGCGATTTGGAGACGGTGCAAAGCTATAAATAAGGGTTTAAGACCCTAATTAATGATCTTTTGATCTGGGGAATAAAAGAATCTTGGTGAGACGGTAGAAGAGGAAGAGAAGCAGAAGACTTCAAGAGCAGAGGGCGGAAGCCGAAGAATGGAGGAATCCGAGCTTCATCTGCATTTGATTTTCATGCTTTTATTCATTTATTCTGTATTTTTATTTATTAGTATGTCAGGCTAAAACCCTAATCTAGGATTTTGATGAAACGTACGTTTTGACGGATTTGCTTGAGATTATCTAATTAATTACCTTTTTGTTGAGTTTTCCCAATCGTGTTTAATGCTTTCAATTATCTGGCCAATAGTTGTATTGATTTAATCATTCAATTCGAATCGGGAGAGGAGAATTGGTGAGGAACTATTGGTGAGGACCATTTTATTCTGTGAGATAGGAATATACTCATAGGAACTACGTGGCCTTTTGGAGATTTTATGCTTTTTGCCTATTGACGAATTAATTCACCTAGGGATAGAGTGCGTTATTCGCCTTTAGAAAAATCTATTGACCTCGGGAGAGGCGGTAGAATATATTAGCAATCTTCGCCTTCAATAAATTGGGAAAATTATTTATTTCAGATAATCGAGAGTAAATTCAGATAAACCGAGGTGGATTCAGAATCCTAGACTTATTCATCATTTGATTTTCTTTCTTCAAGCGATCATTTTCTACTGTTTAGTCTTTTAATAATTTTTTTAGTAATTAATTACAAAACCCAAGTTCGATTGTTCGAATAAAACTGGAATACATAAAAATCGGTAGTTAGTGATTCAGTCCTCGTGGGAACGATACTCACTCATCACTTTATTACTTGTAAACGATACGTGCACTTGCGTGTAAGAAATATCGCAACAAGTTTTTGGCGCCGTTGCCGGGGACTGATTTTTCGCTAATATCAATACCAAGCGACTCTAATTTTAATTTGAAGTTTTTTTTAGTCTCTATATTTGTATTTTCTTCGTTATGTTTTCCTTTGAGTATCGTGGCCCTTGGCATTTCATAAATTTCGATGTTCTTAATAATTTGCCAAATAGGGTCAGTCAGCCCCCTCCCCCAAAACAAAAGACCATGCTTGAACAATGTGTAGACGTTCTCAAAAATCCTGATAGTACTCTTTTTGAGCTAGAATGTGCACATCGTGGTCTTGAGATTCACTATGGTTGTATTCTAGCTCATATATTTAGTAGTGAAGTTGAGGGGGAGGTTGAGAAGAAAGACATGCTATGTTTTAGGGTCGATCCCCCAGCACCCAATAATTACATAAAGTGTGATGAGCCTGTAGAAGAAGTTACCATTGATGATGTTTCCAAAGAAATTCCATTAAATTGTCATCAAACTTCGACTAATAAGGTGAATACTTTTGTGCCAAAAATTTTATTAACGGTGCCACGCATAATTTTTCCTAAATCCATAATGGGAGAGATTGACCCCATTACTCATGATTTTGTTGAGGCTGATTCTTCGAGTTCTAATGAGGTTGTGCATGATAATTCTTTATTATTTGCCCATTCGAACTCTGCTTATTTTTTCATGCCTTATCATTATTATATTCTTCCATCATTTTTTGGTTGTCCGCATAATTATTCTTATTCATTATTTTTGACAACCGGGCATGAGCCAAAGCCTCCCTTGTGGAATAAGAGGCTTATTGATTGCAAGAAGGGGGCATTTGGCAATCTTCCTAGAAAGAAACCACGTTAGATTTTTTTTTCGCCACGTCGTGCTCAAGACGTATAATAGAGCGCTGGATGGGAGACAACCCATCATTTTTACTTGCTTTCTAGTTAGTTGTTTTTATTTGATTTTTCGTTATTAATTATTTTCCTTTGTTTTGTATTTCGTTTGGATTCGTGTATTGTTGTTGGCCCTCATTTCTCTAATATAATTTTTTAACCCCAATGAGTTATTATTCTTCATATTCTAGTCTTTCTTGATTTAATGTCTACTGTTATTTCATGACTAGAGACTAAGTTTGGGGGTCCCTCGTGATGCTGAGCGTTATTTGAAGTATGGATTGACCGATGTTTCCACTCAGACATGTGCTGGCGACCAAGAAGACATTTGGAATAAGTTTCATTTTTCCTTCTCTCTTTTATTTTCACATGAGTTTTATTATTGGGGATGTTATGTGTAGTGGAATAAATTGATGCATGCGATAATTTTCTTAATTTTTTCTTGCTTATAAATTGCGACTGCTTTATTGTCCTTGCATGTTGTTGATGATTTTTCGTGATTTTTTCGTGCTTCCGTGTGTAAAACTGATGTTACGATACTGATGTCCCTTGGAAGAAATGGTTGAATTTTAGTCTAGTTGCAGTCAGCGATATCTGTTTCTGTGGAGTATTCAATTAGGTCCGAAATTTTATCGCTTTCGTAGAAATTTTAGCAGATAAGAAAGGAGACATATGTGTTTTCAAATCGCCGCCTATATGTTTGGTTATACTTTTCGGTTAGCTAGTCGTCCAGTAACATGAGTCGTGTTGGCACTTAATTTGAGTTTAGAGTCGGACAGTTTTTCCCAAGAAAAAGTCGAGATATTAATTGTTTTATGATGGGAAGTTTAGTAACCGGGGGTATTCACGTGACCCGTTGTTTACTCTCGCATAAAACGGCGACCCTGAATAGATTAATAATTTAGAAATATCGCATTACCGATGATGGGAAGCCTAGTAACCGGGGGTATTCACGTGACCCGTTGTTTACTCTCGCGTAAAACAGCAACCTTGACATGCGGGACTTGCTATTCGAGTTTTTTCTCCGCTGTAGAGGGGGGCTTAGTAACTAGAAGCATCCATGTGCCCCATGAGTGTCTTTTACGTCAAACGGTTCCCCGATACATGAGAATGGAAATCCACCCTAGGATCATCCCGACGAAATATCCCGAGAGCCGAAACCTAGTGGTTAACTCGAATCATATTATTGATCATACATAAGAGAATGTTGTCCGAGGAGTAATGTCGATTATGAAACTCTTAAATTTTTACCACTAGACTGTGGGACTGGGCGAATTGGCTTGTTTAATCTAACCTTTCATATTGACGGTCGGTTAAATTCACGATTGTTAATCTTTGAGCTTGATTTTCTTCATGAACGATTGATTAGGATTGAAATTGGTTACTTTGTGGAATCAGTGTCCGGGACGTGACTCACTATTACGATACTTGTATTATTCTTTGAGATTTTCAGGGTAGTATTGATTAAGTTGAGCACTATGGATTTGCATGATTATTCACGATACATTTTGTTTAAAATTGAATTTTTTTGCTTGAGGACAAGCAAAGGCTCAAGTTTGGGGGAATTTGTTAGGTGTATTTTTATGCGCTTTTATGTCATTATTTTATATCCATCTTGAGCCTAAATCAGCATAAATGAGCTTTTAATGCATTATTCTTATATGTTTTGCAGGAAATCGGAGTCTGGAAGCCAAAACGATGAAAAACGGGCGAAAATAGCAGTTTTTGGTCATGAGCCGCGGCACACACCAAGTGAACCGCGCCACACGAAGACAACCAGCGAATGCTGTGCACACTGTACTGTGTGCCGCGGCACACACCAAGTGAGCCGCGGCACAGGAGATAAAAAGACGCCACTGGGAGGAAAGCAAGTGTGCAGAATTTTATAACTATGCCGCAGATGTGGGCTTTTGGGTGTGCTGATTGTCTTCACATCAGCTTTTGGGCCGCAGAATCATTGGTTTTTTTTTTTTGGTGCCGATAGGAGCACTAAAAGGGGGATAATTTTATTTTCTTGGGGAAAAAGCTACTGGAGGGAGGAGGGGAATTGAAAAAAAAAACCTATAAAAGGCACATGAATTATTAGAACCAGGGGGACCGGGGGGAGAAGAAATCAAGCAGAACACAAGACTCCGGGGAGAGCGGAAACGAAGAGATTTGTGGGTGACGATAAGACCACGGATCCCTTACGGTTTTTCTTAGTTTTTCTGCTTCTTAGTTTTTAGATCTATTCGTGTAGGATTTTGATTGTAGCCGATTTCATGACGGTTTGATTATTTATTATTATTTCAATTTACTCGTTATTCTATTGAATTGGATTCTTCTTACTGTTCTTAATGCTTTTTAATTGTCTGGCCAATAGTTAATTTGTTTTGAATGTCTTTATGGATTCGGGAGATGAAATTTAGGCATAGTTCTTGTGAGACGAATCATAATTTTCGTGAGATAGGGATATACTCATAGAATTGTGAAGCCTTTATTATGGGAATTCTTGAACTGTTTTAGCTATTAATTATCTAATTCGAATAGGGATATATCGAGTTAATAATTCATAGTATTTTCTATCGACCTTGAGAAAGGCTTTAGAATAATTTAGGAATTCCTGGCTTACAATCAATTGAATGAAAGTGAATTGAATTGAATAATTATCATTCCTGATTGTTTGAGGTGAAAATCATAATCCTACACCCGTATTAGTATTATTATTATTAGTAGTACTGTTATTTATTTTCGGCAATTAGTTTAGGTATAAATTCCATATAATTGTTCTTCAAATAAAATTGTGAGTTGATTATATTTTGGTACTTAATGAAATCAGTCCTCGAGGGAACGATACTTTACTTATCACTTTATTACTTGTTGACACCGTGCACTTGCGGCATATTGTGAGGGATTTTCCCACAACACTTCTCCGACCACAAGCGGGAAATGATGGGTTTATAAACGAAAACCACCCTTTTGAAAACAATTTGGAAACACCGGTATATCTTGAGTATCACTTTACAAAAAGTTGAACAAACATCATTGTCGAGACTTTGAAAATCATCTTGCGTTTGAACAAAAATGAGGACACTTTTCTTTTAGTGAAAAACTTTCAGGATATTCGACCCTCGAGTCTAAGTAAAAGTGTTCCTAAAACATTGAAAATATCTCAAAACATTTTGGGTCCTCGAGGTAGAAGAATTTTGAAACATATTGTGGCACCTTAGATGTACCACGAGAAAATAATTCATTTTAAAAGTACGTCTCAAAATTTAATTTTCTAAGATACTCAAGGTTTTCAAAAATTCAATAGGCCAGAACGCCCAAAACTCACAAAATACTTTATCAAACCGTCATAAAACATTCGAGGCCAAAGTGCCAAAACTCGATTTAGGGAACCGGTTTTACGAATTAGAACTCAATTTGCAAAATACTGAAAGTCATTTTGAAAGGACTCACGCAGCGGATAAAATACAGTTCGAACATGCACAATCCATCAACACTACTCCTCATATGAACGAAATATGAGGGTCAAATAACCACATATCACGAAATCAAAATCCATAAGAGGATTCCATCACATAACGAGTAATCATACAAGTAACTCGTATCATACGAGGCACAAACACAAAGAAGGGAGACTTACATCCACAGGTCGCACGAAGATGATGATCGCCCCACGATACTAATCACGACAAACAAACTCAAATGACGCGTCGCGACACGACTCAGTCAGACAAAATCCGACGAGACAAAACTCAACAGACACCACTGACCCGACAGCCTAGGTTTCCACAACCTAAGCTCCGATACCATTTATGTAACACCCCCAATCCGCTCAGGGATATTACACGCCGTAGAACCTTTCCTCAAAGATCTACCAGGCTGGTAACAACATAGAACATCTCAACAATACCTTTAAGGCTAAAATGACTCAGTAGACCGATTTGGTCTTTCAATAAATACATATAACTCAAACACAATATACGCCCACGCAGGGGTCAAATACAACACACTCCCGTACAATGGGAAAGAATACTGCAGCGGAAATAAAGTACAACTAAACCAATGACATCATACGGATCCTCGTGTGATTAGTATCGTTCATCTTTCATCATCCTTCGTTCCGACCCTGTGTTATGCTCCCAAACCTGAATGCAAAAACAGACATCCACCCCCCGAATACTCGGGGGTTAGCAAAACTCCACTGTTTTGCTAGTGCAAGAACAAAGTGCAAATACGAGCCATACAATTCACATTCCACGAATAACAATAACTAGGAATCCTCAAAGATCCAAACGTAACAAAAAGTACTTCCCGAGGCAAGAGTTTGGGTAAAACATTCCAAAACCAAAAGATCACAAATCAAGGGAAAACAATTTATAAAACGGTTTAAAATGCCATCGAGAGTTTTAATAGAAAACAATTTAGGATTATTAAATCCTTCTCTTTCCAAAATCAACAGGGCCACAGCCCAAAGGTTTTGTTTTCACAAATAGAAAACTGACAACAATTCACAGGGCCAGAGCCCAACATCACGTGTCCTCGACGGACATAAGAATCAACAAAACATAATCGCGCACGCGCATCGCCTTGGGAACAGGGTAATACCATTTATCCCGCCCGAGGCCTCGAAGGACCCTCCCGAGCTCGCTAGCTAAACAAATCATACACATGCATCGCCTTGGGAACAGGGTAATACCATTGATCCCGCCCGAGGCCTCGAAGGACCCTCCCGAGTTGGCTAGCTAAACAAATCACACACATGCATCGCCTTGGGAACAGGGTAATACCATTGATCCCGCCCGCGGCCTCGAAGGACCCTCCCGAGCTAGCTAGCTAAACAAATCACACACATGCATCGCCTTGGGAATACGGTAATACCATTGATCCCGCCTGAGGCCTCGAAGGACCCTCCCGAGCTGGCTAGCTAAACAAATCACACACATGCATCGCCTTGGGAACAGGGTAATACCATTGATCCCACCCGAGGCCTCGAAGGACCCTCCCGAGCTGGCTAGCTAAACAAATCACACACATAGAACAATGCAACAAAGATATCCAAACGATTCACTCAGAGGCATCAAACACTTAGCAAAACACCTCGTCAAACCACAATGCACCGAAATGAAATAATATACGTCCATGCGCAATACCAAGTACAACATCAACATCAAACATATCCATAGAAATCACATAGTCATTTACAGACTACACCATTCACAAAACACACGCGTTTTGAAAGCAAACCTTTAACAAGGCTAAACCGAATCTTTTGAAAGTTTAAAACAAACGATCAAATAAACAAATAGAGACGGTCACTAATTATCATATCAATAAAATAAGAATTATATGGACAAGGTACTTGCCTCGAACAACCACAACGCGGAGAATCGACCGAAGTAGGTTGGCACGAACCGACTACGAACCCGCCGACTCCACCGAATGCCAACTCGCGATAATAAACTACGAAGGACAATAACAACAATGAAATGAATTCCATAGCACGACTTAAAGCCGTTGAATTCAAAGAACGAATGACAAAGGTTCAAGGGTTTCCCCCAAAACGGTCAAGAACACGATTCGTCCCGTCAAAACACGAAAACAGAATTCCAAACCGAAATATGGATATACAATCCATAGGATATGTTTAACAACATCATTTGACAACAATTGGTTCGTCAAAAATGGATAGAAAACGAAATCAAGGACAAAACTCCCAAAAAGTCAACTCTAGGGATTCAAGAAAAAATACCTTGATTCAGTGAAGAACAATGGATTCGATGATGTTATAATCACCTAGGATACTCCAAAACACCTTGGACGGAGTAGAAATCGACCAGGAGCCCAAGCCCTAGTCGCCCTCGTCTCAACCCGCGGAGGAAGAAGAATAAATGAAGAAAAATGAAGAGTAATGACTGCTGTCCAGTTTATATACTGGACAGCTTAGAGTGCGCTAATCCTACCTGATTAGCGTGCGCTATCGAAGCATCAGAACAAAACATTCTGCCAAAATGTACGGTTAGCGCGCGCTAGCTACAAATGTTAGCATGCGCTAACGAGACCCTCGACCCAGTCCAGTAGCTCCTAGACTGCCCTGAACTACCGGGTAGCGCGCGCTATCCTCCCCCCCAGCATGCGCTACCAATGCACCCTAGCGCGCACTATGTTACCAAATAGTGTGCGCTAACCAACATTCTAACCCAGTCCAGTAGCCTTTGGACTATTTCTGCACCACCCGTTAGCGCGCGCTAACGGCAACACTTAGCGCGCGCTAACTTCGGCAACTTAGCGCGCGCTAGCCACAAAGAGTAGCCTGCGCTAACGACTCAGAGAGACAGCAACAGAATATCTCAAAAATGGGTATGACGACATACCCACAACTTTGGGAAATTACAAAACAGCCCCAAATGTCCGAAAAATCACGATACGACAACGAATAATCAGACCGAAGCTCACAACACGTATAACAACGTTAAATGAACTTACGAGAAACCCGAAACGACAGTTTCGAACGAGATTCGCAAGAATTGAACTTAAGCGCGGGAAAGTCGCTTAAGAACACGGAACTCAAGAAAACGACACCGGAACGAACTCGGATGACAAAAAGTGTAGAATTAATCATTCTCGGGATGACAAAACGGTCATGAGCGAGTCGTCAAAACGGACTTTTGCCGAAAAAAAAAGAAATTACCGAAAATCGAAATTACGGGTATTACAGTTTGGGCAAAGAGGCATATGTTTTTACTTGAATGTGGTAATTTACCAATGTTGAGGATAGTGAGAGACAATCTAGATGTTTCCTGAATATTAATATGAAAGAGTAATGATATTAGCAATTCTTGTGATGTTGTCTTTGCATTAAGTTGGAAACAAAACTTTACCCTCGTTAAAAATTAAAATCGAATGATATTGGATACTCTTCGTGGCTGTTGAAGATTAAGTAGCGCTGAAAGAATAATCAGAAGAGTGTGGGAAAACAAGAAATTGGTCAAATTAAATGAAGATGTGAATGGCACCAAGAACTTTAGTAAGTGAGTAACAACTAACCAAATAACGCAAAACACAGAAATGAAGAATAGCATCGGAAATTCCAAGCTAATATATATATATATATATAAGTCAAGGAGAGAGTTTTTGTTAATTATTGGGATCTTGCACCTTGTGATGATCTTTTCAATAATGGTTAGCTTCAGAAGCCAACTGCCCTTATAACATAGACCATTCCTTCGGGAATCCCAGTCACGCATATGAATAAGGAGATTAGCAGTATTATCATACTAAACTGAAATGCTCCTAAAATGCTCTTATTAAGACATTTGCACTGAAACCACAATTTCCTTCTTCATTAATTATAGAGGAACTACAGTCTTCAACATTAATATGAAACATCACTCATTCAATGAAATTTTATTTTCTCAAGAAAATAATGACAATAATCTGACCACTACTTATCTCCTAAATGATTATCTAAGGTTGTATGTTTTAATAAACTTAACCCTACCTCAACATTATCTCCATACAAGTTCAGACGGTGGTTTTCATTGTTGAAGACCTGGGCAGGATACTTGTTTCGATCATTGCAAGCCCTATCATCAGCCAACAGGTATCCCTAACCGTTTAACGGTTCTAAAGACAAAGCACAGACAAGAAGCAAAAATCACTTTGAAATTCCATTCTCTGAGCAGCCAATAATGCATTAAATACAACGAATAGGAATAACAAATAGATCCACATTTACCTGTACAGGGATAAAGTATTAGCCATGTGCCTATAGTTAAACCTGAAGGACAAAGCGAGAGCATATTGAAATTATATGATGGTACAGGAACGACCAGCAAAAATAACAGTAAAACCCAATATTTCATATTTTTTAGGAGGTCTTGGACTGTTAACCTACCACAACCTAATGTGGCAGACTCACTACACACAATTGCTCTGAAGTCCCCTCTATATTTTACAGATCCAGCAATAGCAAAAACTGATTAAAACAAGTCCGCAAACAGAAACACTTCTAATATAATCTCTAAATTGATGTCTGGAGCCTAATTTGTTTTTTATTTTCCGTAAATCACAGAACTAAAGAGATAAAACAGCACGGCAAAAATGTAGTACTGTCATCCATTTTTTTTTACTTTGAAGTGAAACCTGTCATCAAATTTACTCAAAATGTTTTCAGGAATCAAGAAGATGACGGACGGGAGGCGGCCAAAAAAATCAAATGGATCGAGGGAAATATGCTGAGTATCGGGGAAGGTAAAATACCAGAAGTGGGATGTGCAGACAAGAATTGCCCAATTGTTCGTATGCATGGTTGTGGAAGAAGAATATGATGCACATGACGGGATTCCATTGCAGAGGAAGATTAAAAAAATCGAAATTGATAAAATCATAGATTTGAATAACTTCTCCATTTCCAATTATTGTTGAGTTCCTCGTCGAATCCAAGTTCCTGTTAGAGCATCGAGTACTGATTCATTAGATATTATAGAAGCCCCTGAATCCATGGATGAAAAAAAGGTTTGAAGAAATTGAAATATAACACATTACTCTATTACTGAATGAGAAGGCGGTTGAGTAACGACGAAGACTCGATCCGATTGCTTCAGGACGAAAGAGTCAATTTGATTGAGAATGCGATTTGAGGAGGAAGGAAGAAGGCTCGATAAATCTATAGTTGCTCACTTCAAAGAAACTGGGAATAGGGAAGTAGCTAGGGCTAGATGCGGCAAAATGAATCTGGAGCGGAAGACAAGTAAGAGAAAATTAGTGCGCTTAAAATATCAAGCGTCATTAAATCTAATTGAGAAGTGGATGCATCACTAGATGAATTTGTTATGACATTTTATTATAAGTGTCGCTAGATAAGTGTCACTATATGAGGTATTTTTTAGTAGTGAGGACTTCAAATAATAATTCTGGTGGGGTAATGTGAAGGGAGAAATCACAGAGTTTGTTTCAAAGTGTTTAACCTATATGTTGGAACATTTTATTCCACATATTTATTTTAGAGGTTTTTCTGATGAGTTGATAAACAAAGAAAAACAACAATGAATCAACAAGAAGTCGAAGTCGCTCGAGATAGACAGAAAAGCAAAGAAATAATTAATTGCAAAGCTAACTTATGCTATCAACAAGCCATAACGTACACAATGCAACAAGTCAGCAAGTATTGAATACTGCACCGAAGCAGTTAACACACGCTAGTGCAGAATATTAATGCTCGCTAGTGCAGAAGATTAACGTACGTAAGGCGAATGTACTTAACACACGCTATGCAACATGAAGTTCAAATTCAAATGAAATCAATCCATTGGATTGATTTTAGAAGGTCAAAAAGTATGCAACGGATATATGACAATAACATACTCTACGAGACGAAATTAACGTACGCTACAAGGTTCATATAACATACTCTACGAATGAGGTTAACGTACGCTACAGACGAGACAAGCTACTGGAATGCTTTGAACATCACATAACGTACGCAACCTGAGAGGTTACCGTATGCTAGTAAGCTTAACATACGTAATGGAAGGCATATAACGTACGTAATAAAGAGGCAGTGGCCAACGGCTAGTTTAGGCTTTGAATCCTATAAATACCACTTCATACAGTATTCACCACACAACAACTTCAAGCAAAGCTTATATACTTCACATATCATTATCTTCATTATTGTTGTTGTAATCGAGCTTATTTATTAGAATTCGAGTATTCGATACACAGCCAATACACGAGAGTAAAGATAGGATTATAGATTTGATTCGGTGTTATTATGATCAAGGATGAGGCATTGTTAGAATCACAATCTGAATATGAGTGAGGTTTGTCTAGTACCAATCGAAAGCTAGATAGGTTGACTCCTTGTCCTATAGAAAAGGAAAACGGTTTAGCTTGGACCGACAAACCCCAGAATCAAACTGGGAATATTACACGCCGCAGACCCTCTCCGTGAGGATCCACCAAGCTAGACATCCAAGCAACACAATACATTACATACCGACATGATAAAATACCAAATCAATAGACCAATTTGGTCTTTCATTACTAACATACAAGTCAAAAATACACATTTCTATCTCGACTCATACCCATGCAAGGGTAAAATACACTCACAAACCAAAAGTACAACAGCGGAAAAGACCATACACGAACTCCGACTAACTGCATCCAAAGATGGCCTTCATGTGATAAGTATCATTCGCCTTCCATCATCCTTTGCGCTGATCCTGTGATTTGCTCCCAAACCTGCATGTACCTGGATGCAAAACAGACAGCCACCCCCCGAATACTCGGGGGTTAGCAAAACTCCACTGTTTGCTAGTACAAGTATAAAGTGCAAATACGAGCCATACATAACACATTCCGAGAATACAACGAAAGACTTCCCGAGATATTTTGTTCAATTAAAATAGTTTAAGTATTGAAAGTAAAACGAAACAAGTAAGCACTTTGAAAACACTTCCAAATCTCGGGAGTTTTGAAAACATTTGTGATTGAAAAGTTCTTAATTCCTCGAAAGCCACTTAGGGTCACAGCCCCAAAGTTCATTTTCCAAAATGCAAATCTGTTAACAAAACACGGGGTCCACGACCCAAAAATTCCGGTCACAAAACACAGGGTCCACGACCCGATCATCAACTTCAATTCACTTCCGAAGACATATTACACATAATACATTATTCTTATGCCATTTTAGCCAAACACCAAGACTCGATATATAATGTCTCTCGACCCCGAGCACCAAGCATTTTGATACTCCGGACATATCACAATTAATCATCAGTACAAACACTCTGGCAATTCTCGCGACACGGTCCGGCCCTCAAGCCACCAAGTCCCTGTGCGCCCCGTCGAGCGACCCCAAGTGAGAATGCCCACTCGAAAGTAACTCTCGCGACCCGGTCCAGCCGCTAAGCCACCAGGTCCCGTGTGACCCCGTCGAGTCAATCCCCGAGTAAGAGTACCCTAGAAAAACCTTACAACTCTCATCAGTTCTCATTCCAAAGCCACAATCCTCAAGAGTCGATCACAATATATATAGTCGAGGTATTTTGCTAGAATGGCCAAACTATCCAACACATACTCACGACCCAGAATTAATACTATCCACAAGGAAGCACACTTATATCAATAACACCGAAAGACACAACCAATATCACACAACTCACATATTCACCGATAACCACATGACTCCATGCACAATTCTTAATAAAAGGATTGAACCTTAATTTACCGACGACATAATCACACATAAAGACATCACCCGAAAGTAAGGAGATCCTATACTCAACACTAACACATATAGTCAATTAAGCACATTAAGTCCCGAACACAAGAGTCGTATTTTAAGAAAACCATGATTGTAAATATACCGATTCTTTTGAGAAATGGTTGTAAACATTCATTTAGCACATATCGTCGATTTTCAACCATTATATTCACAAAACACGTAATGTATGGGCAAGATACTTGCCTCGATAGTCGATACCGGACACTCCGACAAACATGGCTCAACCGGGAAACCTTGAACTGCAACACCCCCAGAATACGACCGGGAATGTCACACGCCGTAGACCCTTATCACAAGGATCTACCAGGCTAAACTCCAAAAGACTACTCAATGATTGACCGACCGGGGTCAAAATTAATTACAAAGCAGACCGACAAGATCATTAAACAATTCAGAAACTAACTAAATTTACTTCTCAATGACAATAATAAACTTGAACACATAAAGGAATGACAACTTAATTTAATGAATGAAAACTACACCCATGCAAGGGTGGATATTCGACCGAAATAGAAATACCAACCAAAATGAAACAAAAGACTCTGACTCTTGTGTGATTAGCATCGTCGTCTTCCATCTCCGTCCAAGCCAATCCCGTGACTGCTCCCGAGATGCCAAAACCTGAGCGCATAACAGGCACCCATCCCCCGAAAACTCGGGGGTTAGCAAACTAGAATTTTGCAAGTGGAAGTACATAATATACAAGATATACGAACAATAACAACACAAAACTCAACAACCGCGAAGCCCTAAACACAAACGATACATTCCCATAGTCAACACAGAATAGCACTCGCATACAGAAGGTGAAAGATAATCACATAGTCATATTTTCTTTACGGAACATGACACCAATGAAACTTTAAACGAGCACAAGAAGTCAGAAGATCTTGTTTGAAAAATCCCTTTTTATAAAAGGAAAAGTATTTTGATACGAAAGTTTGAAAACATTATTATTGACTCGGGCCGTCTTGGGGTTTTGAAAATCGAATGGGAATACTTTTAGAAAATACTTCAAAAGCTCTCGGGTCCTGGACCCAACATGTGGAAAATAATTTGCAAGGAAACCATTACAATGTTATTCGAGGTCCTCGACCCAATTTATAAAACGCTATCACAAGCGAATCATTACAACATCTCACGGGGTTCTCGGCCCAATCCAAATAATATCATCATGAGATCAAATCCCAACATCCCATGGGGTCCTCGACCCAATACACAGAATAATCATCACAGTACAATCCTGCTCAAGACCCCTGATTAATTAATCCTCGGAGATCTCGTCAAATATCCTTGGTTAATTAACCCTGACACCAACATTTAAAACAAGTTGAAACGAACTTTCAGAAACACGAATCGCGGTCTACATCAAGACCAACATTTTAAAGCGAGTTGCAAGAGCTTTGAATTACGAAAATCATTTGGTAACGGGGTCTTAGCTATCACTCAAATATCCATTACCAATAAGCCTGTCAGGCGCCTCCCTTGCACAACTGTGCACCGGCGTTCACTCCACTATGTTGGCCGCCCCTTGAACATGTCACCGCGTCGGCGATCACTCCTGCAAGAGCCGCCCCTTGCACGCACATTAGGTAACAACGGTGTTCACCAACCATATGGAGCCGCACATTGCAGCGTACACCAGTCCGGAGTACACGCCCCGCCCTCAGAGGTTCCCAGATACGACGTTTCTCACAACAAGTATCCACATTGTTTCAAACATCAAGCACACAGACAAACGTTACAACAATTATCAACTCAATACACCAAGTCACACAATTTATTCGCCAGTCCATAACCACACAAATAAACAATAACACGCACATTATCAATCAAAACTCATTCACAATAAGCCTTCAGGCATAACCAACCAACGCCGCACATATATCTCTATATTGCGACTCAATCGAATATATATATAACCTTACTATATCATATCTATAAGTATGGTTCATCCATCGACCCAAGTTGAGTACGTCAACTAGTGTTAGCATTAATCACTCGGCATTCACCGACATATGTATGTATTTATCTCTCTCTCTCTCTCTCTCTCTATATATATATATATATATATATATATATATATATATATATATATATACATACATATATTTAACATATAAATATATATATGTATACGTATATTCGTAAAATAATTCACACACTTCGGCAACAATGATTTCACGTAGTTATAATTCATATATCAAGGTACTTGCCTTGGTAATCTCTCGCGAATACTCCGAAAATACGGTCGATTGGAAAAATCCGGAACTCCAATGAAAACAACGATCGGAAGGGCTCAACACCAGATTTTCGTAGGGAATTCGTCCCTAATATCCTATCATCAAATAAAAAATCAATCACACGAGGAAAAACATCGCAAAACGATCTCCCTCAGCGGCATTTTCCCGGACACCTTGAAGGCGTCAATTGAAAACTCATATAAACGACGAATCGGACATGACAAAACTATGGAAAGATGATGAAATTGATAGAATACAACTTAATCTACAATTATCCATCAGCAATCTAAGTTCATATTGTAATATCCGGTTGTAATTCAGTCATTATCATTCAGTAATTTCATTCGGTGATTGTCACTCAGTGGATTTTCACTCATTTATAATCATTCATCAATCATGTTCATTCACCCGTGTTCACCGTTCGGAAAAACTTCGAGTTGTGTATCGTTATTGTTCATCGTTTCAACTTTACTCTTATGAGTTCGACTTTGTTAGATCACCATTAATTTTTGGTAACTCCAAAATTCTTAATCTTTTCAGTATTATAGATCATCGAGTTAGCTTTCCAATGGTTCAAACGGTGAGTCAATCGGAGTCCGGACGAGAGAGTTATGGTCGTTTTAGCTCCCCCGCTCATTTTTCAGTTATTGGCCGATCACTGCCGACCGAACTCGGCCGTGTCGTCCGACACGGTCCGTGCCATACTCGTCCGGAAATGCCGAAGTATCTGCCCACAGGACTCGACCATGTCGTTTGGCACGGCCGAGTCGAACTCTTCCGGATAAGCCAGAACCGACTGCCGACACGCCCGACCGTGTTCCAGGACACGGTCGAGTCATGCCGAGTCGCTGTCGGACGGGTCACTATCGGCAGGCCCTCCGCGCCGCGACCGTGTCAAGCAGGACACGGTCGAGTCCCTGTCGGCCAGCTGTGCGACACGACCGTGCCGATCGGCGCGGGTCGTGTCCGGCAGGGTAGTCAACCCCTATAATTGTTTTTTTTTTAGCATTTCAGCTCATTTCTTCCCCATTTCTTCACCTACAACCGAGAGAGAGAGCTTGAGGGAGGGATTTCCTTCACAAATCATTTGAGTATTTGATTTTCTTCATCTCCTTTCGATCGGGAAGCCCGGATAATCGATCTAACGCGTGTTCCTTGGATCATAGAGCTTGGATATTCAAGAGGTAATTTCTTCGACATCTTGACTTCTCGATTTTGTGTAGGTATTGACGTTTTGGATGATTAAATCATGGTGTATGGTGTGATATATGCATGATTATGGACATGTTTGAGTATTCATCGGATTATTGAAAGATTATTCAAGAACACTTCGAATTTTGTGTTGGATTTTGGGGGTTTTCGTAGATTCGTCCGTTTTGTCCGATTGAAGCTTGAGAACCTTGAGATTTTGATATATATCTATACCGTATGAGTGTTTTCTTCCGATTTTACGGGTTAGATTGTGCCGTTTTCGGACTTGTGAGAGTTTGGGCGATTTCCCAACCTTTAGTTATCCACTCGTATATTTTCTTGAATCGTAGACGAGTTTCGGGAGTCTCTTCGTGTAATTTGAGTATGGATAATTAATTGTCATATTCCTTGCGAATTGTTTAGGTGCCGGAAGCGCGTTCTCGGACCTACCGAACTCATACCTTTCCTCCGTTCGATTTCTCGATGTCTCAAAGGCAAGTATACATTTATGATTGTACGTTCTCGACTTTGAAAGTATGAAATATTGATGGTATGATTATTTCTAGCCACTCCGGGACGGGCCTATGGTCCTCTGAGGGTTTCGTAGCCTCTGGTGCGATTCCATGGTTGATATGAACGAACCATTTCTACGGCATTCATATGAAATAATGTTGGCATGTAATGAACGAACCGTTTTGACGGCATTCCTACATGTAACGGCGTATGATATGAACGAACCGTTTCTACGGCATTCACATACGTCTTGAGATTTTAGTCATTCCGGAATACTAGTCTTAAATTGATGAATTGACGGATATTGATGAATTGACGGATATTGATGAATTGATGGATTACATTTACTTTATTGTCGAGGAGTATTGTGTTTCATACTTGATATACTTGCACTAGCTATTCGACGGCTAACCCCTTTATGGGGGAAATACGTTTCATGTATTTCAGGTTCCAGGAGAGCGGACGGGCAGGTATCGGGTCGGCATAAAGATGGTGGGCAAGTGTGATACTGTGTCTCTCTTCCAGTTTTATTTCTTTGGAGATTCCCGTTCAGTGTTGTTGTACTGGATTGGCTATTGAATACTCGAGTATTGTTTTCCTTTTTCCTTGATGTTAGAGCTGTGTTTGCCGAAGTATTGAATTGAGTTTTGATGTTTGTGAATACACTGGTTATATTTCGAATACCTTTGTATTGTTTTTCATTCCAATGTGTGTAGACCTTATCGGTCAAAAATTATGGTTCCGCGTATGTTTAGCCTTGTGGGTCCCACGGCGGGGCTTACGGCGCTGTAATATCCCTGAATAACTTGGGGGTGTTACAGAATATGGTATCGGAGCTTAGGTCTATGGATACCTAGGCTGTCGGTCTTTTGGGTCGATCGAGTCGTTAATTGTCCACAGTATCACTACTCTGCCATCATCACAGCGCGACCGGTACTTGTAAGACCTCTCACTCTTCTGGTGTTTCCTTATTCGTTTTGCTTCCTTTTATCGGTATTCTTGAGAATCGGACACTTTGTTGATGCGTGATTGAATTGTGCTTACGTGACTTGTGTGTTCTTCAGTATGTCAGCTGGTAGGGGCCGTGGCCGTGGTCGTGGCCGTGGGCGAGGAAGAGGTCGTGGAGCGGCCGTTTCCATCAGTTCAGTTGCGGGGTCGACCAACCCCAGTTTGTCGAACTCGGTGCATCCCGACACCGAGAGTCAGCACGACCAGTCAGATGGTCAGGGGAACAACGCAGACGTTTGAGTGGCGAATGCACTTCAACAATTGGCTACTCAGATGACTATTTTGGCCCAAACTGTTCAGCTGAATAACCCGAACCCGAACACGGATGCCCTGCTTCAAAATGTAATCCGTATGCACCCTCCACAGTTTGGCGGTGCCACAGACCCGTTAATCTGGGAGGATTGGCTAGCAGAATTGGAGAAGATTTTCGAGGCAGTTGATTGCCCCGAGGTGAGGAAAGTACCGATTGCCCAGTATTTCCTCACTAAGGAGGCCGCTACCTGTGTAACACCCCCAATCCGCTCAAGGATATTACACGCCGTAGAACCTTTCCTCAAGGATCTACCAGGCTGGTAACGACATTTAACATCTCGACAATGCCTTCGAGGCTATAATGACTCAGTAGACCGATTTGGTCTTTCCACAAATACATACAACTCAAATACAACTCATGCCCACGCAGGGGACAAAATACAACTACACTGCATAACGGAACAATACAAAGAAATGAAAATAAAGTACAATCGAACCAACACACGATGTACGGTTCCTCATGTGATTAGTATCGATCATCTTTCATCATCCTTCGTGCCGACCCGGTGTTATGCTCCAAAACCTGAATGCAAAAACAGACATCCACCCCCGAATACTCGGGGTTAGCAAACTCCACCGTTTTGATAGTGCAAATACAAAGTGCAAATACGAGCCATACAATTCACATTCCACGAATAACAATAACCGAGGATCCTCAAAGATCCAAACGAAGCGAAAAGTACTTCCCGAGGCAAGGGTTTGAGAAAACATTTCAACAACGAAATATCATAAATCAATGGAAGTAATTTATAAAGCGATTTAGAATGCCATCGAGAGTTTTAATAGAAAACAATTTAGGATTATCAAATCCTACTTTTCAAAACCAAAAGACAAAAGGGGTCACCGCCCCAAAGGTTTACTTTCGAAAAATGACATTAACCAACCGTCGGGATTTTAGCCCCAAATCCAGAAACGACTTTTACAAAACCATTGGGATTTTAGCCCCAAATCTCATCAACTCACAAGACACAAGAACGACCGTGAAGTTCGTATCCCAACATCAAAATCCACAAATAAAGGATTTAAAACAAACAACAAAATACTCCATTGCCATCCTAGCCAAGTAAGCCAAACGAACACTTACCTCTTACACACTTAGTCAATGCATGCAATCATGAAAACCGTTCGAAAGCACTCATTTCCGGAAATGCCAATATCGAATCACATTAGCAAAAATGCACCACAATTAACCGTCGATCCACACCTCCGTGGACCCCTACCGAGACCCCGTCGGATCTAACCCGTAGTGGTTAAAAGCAAAGCTCGTCGATCCACACCTCCGTGGACCCCTACCGAGACCCCGTCGGATCTAACCCGTAGTGAGCATACACACACACACGTTACTCATGCAACACTAATATGCTAAGAATGTAAGTTCATTACGAATACTTACTAGAGATGGCCATTAACTCGACACCATTATCAAACTCTTCAAAATTTCGATAACAAGATTAAATAAGGAAATACACGATTCCATAACTTAAACAATATGGGTATCATCATAAAATCCTTCGACGTTCAAAATAATCAATTCATAATCAATTCTCAAAACACCGTTCACAAAACACACGCGTTTTGAAAGAAAGCCTTTAACGAGGCCAAACCGAAATTCCTTTGAAACTTCATTTCAAATAACCAAACAAACACATCAAGACGACCACCGATCATCATATACATAAAACGAGAAAAGTATGGGCAAGGTACTTGCCTCGATACCACGAGCACGGAACCACGAACGGATACGGCTCAACCGAAGCTTCGGGCGCCCGATGCTAACGAAAAGGAATACGACAACGAACGGAACGGAAGAATCAAGCACGACCGCGAGGAATCGACGAAAATGAACCTAACGATTCGAATAGCACAATCACAACCACTTCTAAACGATTATGGAAATGGAATACACCCGGAACCCCGCCTACGATTCATGTATATTCATACCGAAAACAACAACGAGGGCGGACCACAACCAAACCCTCTCGATTCCGAAAAAAATCACGAAATATACCATGAATCCGTAGGGAAACTAAGAATACCAACAAGAATAATCATATTCATCATGAATCCATCAACGAAACGGAAAGAATCGGACAAAACCCCAAAATCCCCAATTATCCAAAAAGGTAGGGTTTCAAGAGATATTACCTTGAGTGATTCAAGTATTACGATCCGTAGAACACGCGTTAGATTGATTATCCGAGCCTCACAACCGAAAAGAAATGATGAAAATCGACCCCCGGATGAAGAACTCTCTCCCTCTATATTTCTCTCTCGCGACGCCGTGGAAAAGAATGGGGAAGGAATGAGCTGTTCGCTCAGAACAACACATTTATAGCGTAACACAGACCCTATCGGCCGCCTATCGGCCGATAGCCCAACCGATAGCCATACGGAAGGCCGGCCGTAGGGTCTCTCGACCCCCCCTATCGGCCGAAAGGCTCCTGGAAGTGCTCGGCCAAAACTAAAACGACCATAACTCTCTCGTCCGGACTCCGATTGACTCACCGTTTGAACCATTGGAAAGCTAACTCGATGTTCTATAATATTGCAAAGATTTATAATTTTTGGAGTTACCAAAAATTAATGATGATCTAACAAAGACGAACTCATACTTAGAAAAGTCGTTTAGTAATCCTGAATTCTTCAAATCGACACCGAAACGAACTCGGATGTCAAAAAGTGTAGAATTAATCATTCTCAGAATGACGAAATGGTCATGAGCGAGTCGTCAAAACGGACTCCGACCGAAAAAAAAAGAATTACCGGAAATCGAAAATTGCGGATATTACATTCTACCCTCCTTAAAAGAAGTTTCGTCCCGAAACTTAAAACAAGTAGGGAGAAGAAATATTCCGCCAGGAAAAACTCAACGAGACACACCAGAATGCGTAACTAATGCCCAACGGCGAAATGTTACAAACAACGCAAAGGAATATACGGCGTGTAAACACGCTCCACGGTGACCAACACAACGTCGCCGTTAGGGATATAATAAAACCGACAAGTGAGAAGCGTCATCAAACGGATACTATAGTCAAGTCAATTATCCGATAATCACAAAACACAACGAACGAAAATCAATATGATTGGCCAACCCAACGGTACATCAATCAAAACGCGAGTCAACCGCTGAACAAACACGGAATCCCATCGCCTAAGGGATGGAAGATTGAAAACGAAACTAATTTCCCGAACTAAAGGGAATTACGAAGGAGCACGAACGTTCAACAATCACGAAGCGAGAACAAACACCGAACAAACAAACGATCGAGACACCAATATTCGAAGAATCATGTTCGAATCACGAAGAACAATAAAGTTCAACAATAACTCCGAGGATGATCTGGTGAGAACTACAAGACATGCATTCCCATAAGATCCACAGGAAAGGGAATAGCGATTGAAAAGTCACAACGACAAATAAGTTATTCCGAAATGATATCACACTCGTTCGATAAACAAAAACAAGGGCAGGACAAGCTCGGAAATGTCAACGAACATAAATGAGTCGACAAAGTAGAAAATACAGAAGTTCAAAATCCGATCCCTTCGAATAAAAGGACTAGTAGAACCAAATGATGTTACTCCCGAACAAAGTTCACAAGAATCGAACCGAACTCGAAAAAGTCACACCGATAACCGAGATCGGCCCACAACAAGATCACACTGCTCGGACGATGAAATCAAATACCGAACAAGTTCATAAAGTACCAACGAACAAGAGTGAATCGATAGATCGGGAAGAGAAAACACGTAAGTCAAAATAGTACGGGCATTACCTCCGACCTCGTCCACGAAATTCACAAAAACGGAGCAAGGTAACAAGACATTAAACAATCGACGCATAACGGAACCATCACCGATGCACACGGTCATACCAAACCAAGCTCTAACAGCTCGCACATGCGGGACAACGCAGAGATTGCCATGAGGCGACAACATTCAATACCAACACTCCGCCTCTCACAGGGGCTAGCACAACCAATGTGTGGAAAGCGTCTCAACGCTCACACCGCCAATTCGATCATACTCGGGAGAAAGTATCCAAATGACAACGCGAACATCACACATACATACCCAGCCCTCAAACGGGAATGGATAGGTTTTTAAAAAAACGAAAACCTCATTTTGAAAATAATTTAGAAGAATACTGGTTGATCTTGAGTATCACCTTTCAAAAAGTATAAACGTGAAACATCGTTATCGAGACACTGGAGAACCATTTCGCATTTGATAAGAATGAAGATACTTTCTCTTAATGAAAACTTTCAAAATATTCGACCCTCGGGTCTAAATAAAAGTGTTGAAAATATCTCAAAACATTTTGGTCCTCGAGGTAGAAAATTTTTGAAATACATTGTGGCATCTAGGATGTACCACAAGAAAATAACTCATTTGAAAAGTATGTCTCAAATTCATTTTTCTAAGATACTCAAGGTTTTCAAAATCCGATAGGCGAATGCCCAAAACTCACACATACCGACGCGTCACTAAAACAACTCCTAGCACACGCATCAAAACGTTTAAAATCAAGACAATACATGTCTTTAAACGAAAATAAACGATAAAATACCATATTCGAACAAAACCACTGATAAAATACCCTCCCGCACTGGCTAGTGAACAAGTCGAACGCGTATAAGCACAAAGCCTCCACAAGAGGTTTGTAAAACGTGCAAATCAATTCGGAAATCATCAACAACGGACAAAAACAACAATAACAAGACATCACAAACGACGACATTCCTCGTATAAATCAAATACGAGAGTCGACTAAATATATATCGTGAAATCAAAATTCACATAAGGATTCCACCACTTAACAAATAATCATAAAAATAGCTCGTGTCACACGAGGCACAACACAAAGAACGGACACTTACTTCCACAGTCGCACGAAGATGATGATCGCCCCACGATACTAATCACGACCAACAAACTCAAACGACGCGTCGCGACACGACTCGGACGAAATCCGACGAGACAAAACTCAATAGACACCACTGACCCGACAGCCTAGGTTTTCACAACCTAAGCTCTGATACCATTTATGTAACACCCCCAATCCGCTCAGGGATATTACACGCCGTAGAACCTTTCCTCAAGGATCTACCAGGCTGGTAACGACATTTAACATCTCGACAATGCCTTCGAGGCTACAATGACTCGATGGACCGATTTGGTCTTTCCACAAATACATACAACTCAAATACAACTCATGCCCACGCAGGGACAAAATACAACTACACCCGCATAACGGAACAATACAAAGAAATGGAAAATAAAGTACAATCGAACCAACACACGATGTACGGTTCCTCATGTGATTAGTATCGATCATCTTTCATCATCCTTCGTGCCGACCCGGTGTTATGCTCCAAAACCCGAATGCAAAACAGACATCCACCCCCGAATACTCGGGGTTAGCAAACTCCACTGTTTTGCTAGTGCAAATACAAAGTGCAAATACGAGCCATACAATTCACATTCCACGAATAACAATAACCGAGGATCCTCAAAGATCCAAACGAAACGAAAAGTACTTCCCGAGGCAAGGGTTTGAGAAAACATTTCAACAACGAAATATCATAAATCAATGGAAGTAATTTATAAAACAGTTTAGAATGCCATCGAGAGTTTTAATAGAAAACAATTTAGGATTATCAAATCCTACTTTTCGAAAACCAAAAGACAAAAGGGGTCACCGCCCCAAAGGTTTACTTTCTGAAAAATGACATTAACCAACCGTCGGGATTTTAGCCCCAAATCCGTAAAACGACTTTTACAAAACCATTGGGATTTTAGCCCCAAATCTCATCAACTCACAGTACACAAGAACGACCAGGAAGTTCGTATCCCAACATCAAAATCCACAAATAAAGGATTTAAAACAAACAACAAAATACTCGGCCATCCTAGCCAAGTAAGCCAAACGAACACTTACCTCTTACACACTTAGTCAATGCATGCAATCATGAAAACCGTTCGAAAGCACTCATTTCCGGAAATGCCAATATCGAATCACATTAGCAAAAATGCACCACAATTAACCGTCGATCCACACCTCCGTGGACCCCTACCGAGACCCCGTCGGATCTAACCCGTAGTGGTTAAAAGCAAAGCTCGTCGATCCACACCTCCGTGGACCCCTACCGAGACCCCGTCGGATCTAACCCGTAGTGAGCATACACACACACACACGTTACTCATGCAACACTAATATGCTAAGAATGTAAGTTCATTACGAATACTTACTAGAGATGGCCATTAACTCGACACCATTATCAAACTCTTCAAAATTTCGATAACAAGATTAAATAAGGAAATACACGATTCCATAACTTAAACAATATGGGTATCATCATAAAATCCTTCGACGTTCAAAATAATCAATTCATAATCAATTCTCAAAACACCGTTCACAAAACACACGCGTTTTGAAAGAAAGCCTTTAACGAGGCCAAATCAAATTCCTTTGAAACTTCATTTCAAATAACCAAACAAACACATCAAGACGACCACCGATCATCATATACATAAAACGAGAAAAGTATGGGCAAGGTACTTGCCTCGATACCACGAGCACGGAACCACGAACGGATACGGCTCAACCGGGAAGCTTCGGAACGCCCGATGCTAACGAAAAGGAATACGACAACGAACGGAACGGAAGAATCAAGCACGACCGCGAGGAATCGACGAAAATGAACCTAACGATTCGAATAGCACAATCACAACCACTTCTAAACGATTATGGAAATGGAATACACCCGGAACCCCGCCTACGATTCATGTATATTCATACCGAAAACAACAACGAGGGCGGACCACAACCAAACCCTCTCGATTCCGAAAAAAATCACGAAATATACCATGAATCCGTAGGGAAACTAAGAATACCAACAAGAATAATCATATTCATCATGAATCCATCAACGAAACGGAAAGAATCGGACAAAACCCCAAAATCCCCAATTATCCAAAAAGGTAGGGTTTCAAGAGATATTACCTTGAGTGATTCAAGTATTACGATCCGTAGAACACGCGTTAGATTGATTATCCGAGCCTCACAACCGAAAAGAAATGATGAAAATCGACCCGGATGAAGAACTCTCTCCCTCTATATTTCTCTCTCGCGACGCCGTGGAAAAGAATGGGGAAGGAATGAGTCGTCGCTCGTAACAACACATTTATAGCGTAACACGGCAGACCCTATCGGCCGGCCTATCGGCCGATAGCCCAACCGATAGCCATACGGAATGCCGCAGAGGGTCTATCGACCCCTATCGGCCGAAAGGCTCCTGGAAGTGCTCGGCCAAAACTAAAGCGACCATAACTCTCTCGTCCGGACTCAGATTGACTCACCGGTTGAACCAGTGTAAATCTAACTCGATGTTCTATAATATTGCAAACATATATAATTATTGGAGTTACCAAAAATTAATGATGATCTAACAAAGACGAACTCATACTTAGAAAAGTCGTTTAGTAATCCTGAATTCAACAAAACGACACCGAAACCCGAACCTGAATACGAACCGAAGATACGGTTACGAAGTACTCACAAGGACGAATCTAAGAGCTAGTAGAACACACAATTCCGACCACCCGAAGGCTCGAGATTCGACAACGGAAGGTAATTACCCCAAACTTTGGGAAATTACGAAAATGGCCCAAATGCCCGAAAATCACCATACGTGATCGAATAACCAAACCGAAGTTCACAACACGTCTAACAAAGTTAAACGGACTTGCGGGAAACTCGAAACAGCAGTTTCGGTCGAGATTCGCAAGAATCGAACTCAAGTGCGGAAAAGTCGCTAAAAAGCACAGAACTCAACGAAACGACACCGAAACGAACTCGGATGTCAAAAAGTGTAGAATTAATCATTCTCAGAATGACGAAACGGTCATGAGCGAGTCGAAAATTGCGGATATTACAACCTGGTGGAAGGTCATCAAGCCACAAGATCGTATTGCCTCATGGGATGAATTTAATGAGCTCTTGGAGGCCGAGTTTTGTCCTTGGCCGGTACGAGAGAGCCGAATCGGAGCCTTCTTCGAGGCTAAACCACAAGATATTCCCGTTTCGCAGGCGATCGTGGAGTATAACCAACAATTAATCCATGTGAAGGATCAAGTACGTAACGAGCGCGATAAGATCCGTTATTTTGATATGCGGATGAATTTGGACTTACGGCGGTACATGGCCGGATTTGCTTGTACCACACTGAAAGAGTATCAGGACAGAGCTTTAGCCCATGATATGTTGAGCCCCGACAATGATACCGTTGAAGAACCGAAGAAGCAGAAAGTCGGGAAATTTTTCTCGCTCTAAGGGTGGCAACTTTCGAAGTCACTGCATTTACTAACCGCTTTTGCCGACGATGTCACGTTCTAATAAAGGGAAGAGGGGTTACCGTCCCACTTCGGTACCTCAAATCGCGCGGTGACTTGCTATAATTGTGGCCGTTCGTGCCATATTAATTTGGAATGCCACTTTCCACCGTTGAAGTGTCACACGTGCGGACAGATGGGACATAGAGCGACTTATTGTTCCGAGCCGAATCAGACTTTGGACACTCGGGCTTCTGCCCCAGCTGGTCAACCTCAGCAGAATTTTGGCAGGGGCCGGGACGGGGTCGAACGCTGGAGGGGAACTCTAGCGTCGGTTCGATACAACCACGAGTTTATAAGATGCGTCGAGCAGAGCCCGACGCGGTGGCTTCAGTACCATCCATATTTTATCTTATCCAGTCCGTGTGCTTTTTGATTCGGGTGCTACACATTCTTTTATTTCTTTGGAGTGTGTACGCCGTTTGAATATAACTTGTCTGACTGTTTGCGATCCCTTCATCGTGAGACTGCCGAGCGGGGATAGAATCATGGGAAACCGGGAGATTAGAGATTTTCCGGTGATTATATCCGGTATGGATTGGTTATCGAATTTAATTGTAGTTGATATGGAAGGCGAGGACGTGATCCTCGGCGAGGATTGGCTTGATAGGCATCAAGCGATTATGAACTACCGTACCAAGGTTATCACCATGATGACTGAAGACGGATCTGAGTACTCGTTTTTGGGGCGTAAGTTGGGCCAATCCAAGTTACTTATCAGTTCCATGAAGGCCGTAAAACTTTTGAATAAAGGTTGTACGGGCTATTGGTGTTATGCGTTGAAAACGGAAGGAATTGAAGTCGATTTCTCTTCGATTCCGGTCGTTAATGAGTATCCCTATGTTTTTCCGGATGACCTCCCGGGATTACGGCCAGATCGAGAGATAGATTTTTCCGTGGAGTTAGAGCCGGATGCGGCCCCGATTTCTAAAGAACCTTATCGGATGGCACCTTCCGAGATGCAGGAATTGAAGACTCAGTTGGGAGAACTTTTGGAAAAAGGGTACATCAGGCCGAGCGCTTCGCCTTGGGGCGCGCCCGTTCTTTTCGTCAGGAAGAAGGATGGTTCACTACGTTTGTGCATTGACTATCGTGAGCTGAATAAAGTAACCATCAAGAATAAATATCCTTTGCCTCGTATAGACGATCTATTTGATCAATTGCAAGGAGCTGCGGTTTTCTTGAAGATTGATTTAAGATCCAGGTATTATCATCTCAGGGTGAGGGAGTCCGACGTTCCGAAGACGGCGTTTCGGACGAGATATGGGCATTATGAATTTGTAGTTATGCCTTTTGGGTTGACGAATGCGCCGGCAGTATTCATGTAATTAATGAATAAAATATTCATCGAGTACCTCGACAGGTGTGTAGTCATCTTTATTGACGACATCTTAATCTATTCTCGAAATAAGGAGGAACATGCCCGACACTTGCATTTGGTTTTAGACATTTTGAGAACCGAGCACCTCTATGCAAAATTCTCGAAATGTGAGTTTTGGTTGGAAGAAGTTATGTTTCTCGGCCATGTGATTTCGGCCGAAGGGGTTCGTGTAGACCCGCAGAAGATCGAGGCAGTGTTAGGCTGGGCACCGCCTAAAAATGTTAAGGAGGTTCGTAGCTTTTTGGGCCTTGCTGGGTATTACCGTCGGTTTGTCGAGGGGTTCTCGAAACTCGCTCGACCGCTTACGAAATTACTCCAGAAGACCGAAAAGTTTATTTGGACGGATGAGAGACAACAGAGCTTCGATGAATCAAGAGACGATTAACTTCAGCGCCGATTCTAACTTTACCACATGGTAGCGAAGGCTTTACAGTTTATAGTGACGCTTCGGGTCAAGGCCTGGGCTGTGTTCTTATGCAGCATGATAAGACAATAGCTTTTGCATCACGACAATTAAAACCTTATGAGATGAATTATCCTACTCACGATTTAGAGTTGGCCGCAATTGTCTTCGCACTCAAGATTTGGCGGCATTATTTGTACGGTTCACCGTGTCGGATTTATACCGATCACAAGAGCCTGAAATATATTTTCGAGAAGGAGCTAAATATGAGGCGAGACGTTGGTTAGAATTGATAAAGGATTATGATTTGGAGATTCTTTACCACCGGAATAGCCAATGTCGTGCGGATGCTTTGAGCCGCAAATCGGCATCTCTTCAAATGCTTGAGGTTCTTACGTCTCGACGAAGATTCGAGGATTTAATTGAACAAGGGATCGAAGTTTGGCTCCAGTAGTACAGGAAAGTTGTGTACTCTCGAAATTACTTCCCTTGGTTGATGATATCAAAGGGAAACAGTGGAGTGACCCGATGATTTCTCAAGCGAAGGAAGATGTAATTAAAGGAAAAGCTCCAGGCTTTATGGTACACGAGGATAGTATTTTGAGATTTCGAGCGTGCTTTGCGTTCGAATGATTTGGAATTGAGACAGAGGATTCTCCGAGAAGCTCATGCTACGCCTTACTCAATCCACCCGGAGCGAGTAAGATGTACAAAGATTTGAAGCGCAATTTTGGTGGAATAACATGAAGAAGTATGTTACGGAGTTTGTACTACGGTGCTTGACGTGTCAACAAGTCAAGATAGAACATCAACGACCATCGGGATTGTTGAAACCACTCACCATTACAGAGTGGAAGTGGGAAGACATCTCGATGGATTTCATCACTGGCATGCCGAGAACTCGGACTGGAATGAATATGATTTAGGTAATTGTCGATCGGTTGACCAAGTCTGCACACTTCTTGAGTATTAAGGATACTTGGGGACTGGATAGACTGGCTCGAACCTTTATTGCTGAGATCGTGAGGTTACACGGTACCCCCAAGACCATTGTTTCTGATCGAGACGGCCGTTTCGTATCGCATTTTTGGCAGGCCGTTCATCAGGCTCTGGGTACGGAGTTGAGATTGAGCACTTCCTTTCATCCTCAGTCGGACGGTCAGACAGAGAGGACGATTCAGACATTGGAAGATATGTTATGAGCTTGTGCCTTGGATTGGAGTAATGATTGGGAGCTTCACTTGTCGTTGATCGAGTTTGCTTACAATAATAGTTGGCATGCGTCGATCAAAATGGCACCCTTCGAGGCACTCTATGGTAGGCAATGTAAGTCGCCATTATGTTGGGACGAGGCTTCTGAGCTAGTTGGGACGGAACCGGATATGTTATTGGAGACCAAGGAAAAGATTTCTATTATCCGAGATCGACTACTGACTGCCCAGAGTCGTCAGAAATCTTACGCTGATACTCGTCGACCCTTGGAGTTTGAAGTGGGGATCACGTCTTGCTCAAAGTATCACCGACGGAGGAGTTTTCCGCCGGGAAAAGGAAAACTTCGGTCAAGGTATATCGGACCTTTCGAGATTTTGGACAGAGTTGGAGATTTAGCGTAACCCTTGGCGTTGCCACCCGCATTGAGTCACGTCCATAGTGTTTTCCATGTGTCCCAGTTGAGGAAGTACGTACCGGATCCGAGCCACATTATCGACTACAGCTAGATTGACGTAGCCGAGGATATTACCTTTCCGGAGAAACCCGTGAAGATTCTTGAGCCCCATGAGAAACAACTTCGGCATAAGACCATTCCACTGGTTAAAGTACAATGGTCGAGGCATGGAGTCGAAGAGGCGACTTGGGAGACGGAAGAGAAGATGCGAGTTGAATACCCCGAACTATTTATTTCTTAAGTTTCGGGACGAAACTTCTTTTTAGAAGGGGAGAATGTAATATCCGGTTGTAATTCAGTCATTATCATTCAGTAATTTCATTCGGTGATTGTCACTCAGTGGATTTTCACTCATTTATAATCATTCATCAATCATGTTCATTCACCCGTGTTCACCATTCGGAAAAACTTCGAGTTGTGTATCGTTATTGTTCATCGTTTCAACTTTACTCTTATGAGTTCGACTTTGTTAGATCACCATTAATTTTTGGTAACTCCAAAAATTCTTAATCTTTGCAATATTATAGATCATCGAGTTGGCTTTCCAATGGTTCAAACGGTGATTCAATCGGAGTCCGGACGAGAGAGTTATGGTCGTTTTAGCTCCCCCGCTCATTTTTCAGTTATTGGCCGATCACTGCCGACCGAACTCGGCCGTGTCGTCCGACACGGCCCGTGCCGTACTCGTCCGGAAATGCCGAACTATCTGCCCACAGGACTCGACCGTGTCGTTTGGCACGGCCGAGTCGAACTCTTCCAGATAATCCAGAACCGACTGCCGACACGCCCGACCGTGTTCCAGGACACGGTCGAGTCATGCCGAGTCGCTGTCGGACGGGTCACTATCGGCAGGCCCTCCGCGCCGCGACCGTGTCAAGCAGGACATGGTCGAGTCCCTGTCGGCCAGCTGTGCGACAAGACCGTGCCGATCGGCACGGGCCGTGTCCGGCAGGGTAGTCAACCCCTATAATTGTTTTTTTTGAGCATTTCAGCTCATTTCTTCCCCATTTCTTCACCTACAACCGAGAGAGAGAGCTTGAGGGAGGGATTTCCTTCACAAATCATTTGAGTGTTTGATTTTCTTCATCTCCTTTCGATCGGGAAGCCCGGATAATCGATCTAACGCGTGTTCCTTGGATCATAGAGCTTGGATATTCAAGAGGTAATTTCTTCGACATCTTGACTTCTCGATTTTGTGTAGGTATTGACGTTTTGGATGATTAAATCATGGTGTATGGTGTGATATATGCGTGATTATGGACATGTTTGAGTATTCATCAGATTATTGAAAGATTATTCAAGAACACTTTGAATTTTGTGTTGGATTTTGGGGGTTTTCGTAGATTCGTCCGTTTTGTCCGATTGAAGCTTGAGAACCTTGAGATTTTGATATATATCTATACCGTATGAGTGTTTTCTTCCGATTTTACGGGTTAGATTGTGCCGTTTTCGGACTTGTGAGAGTTTGGGCGATTTCCCAACCTTTAGTTATCCACTCGTATATTTTCTTGAATCGTAGACGAGTTTCGGGAGTCTCTTCGTGTAATTTGAGTATGGATAACTAATTGTCATATTCCTTGCGAATCGTTTAGGTGCCAGCGCGTTCTCGACCTACCGAACTCATACCTTTCCTCCGTTCGATTTCTCGATGTCTCAAAGGCAAGTATACATTTATGATTATGCGTTCTCGACTTTGAAAGTATGAAATATTGATGGTATGATTATTTCTAGCCACTCCGGGACGGGCCTATGGTCCTCTGAGGGTTTCGTAGCCTCTGGTGCGATTCCATGGTTGATATGAACGAACCGTTTCTACGGCATTCATATGAAATAATGTTGGCATGTAATGAACGAACCGTTTTGACGGCATTCCTACATGTAACGGCGTATGATATGAACGAACCGTTTCTACGGCATTCACATACGTCTTGAGATTTTAGTCATTCCGGAATACTAGTCTTAAATTGATGAATTGACGGATATTGATGAATTGACGGATATTGATGAATTGATGGATTACATTTACTTTATTGTCGAGGAGTATTGTGTTTCATACTTGATATACTTGCACTAGCTATTCGACGGCTAACCCCTTTATGGGGGAAATACGTTTCATGTATTTCAGGTTCCAGGAGAGCGGACGGGCAGGTATCGGGTCGGCATAAAGATGGTGGGCAAGTGTGATACTGTGTCTCTCTTCCAGTTTTATTTCTTTGGAGATTCCCGTTCAGTGTTGTTGTACTGGATTGGCTATTGAATACTCGAGTATTGTTTTCCTTTTTCCTTGATGTTCCGGCCTGTGTTTGCCGAAGTATTGAATTGAGTTTTGATGTTTGTGAATACACTGGTTATATTTCGAATACCTTTGTATTGTTTTTCATTCCAATGTGTGTAGACCTTATCGGTCAAAAATTATGGTTCCGCGTATGTTTAGCCTTGTGGGTCCCACGGCGGGGCTTACGGCGCTGTAATATCCCTGAATAACTTGGGGGTGTTACACATATGGCTCGAACGAATGAAATCTATCAAGATCCCCAAATTTTCCAAAGTTTAGATTTTAGGAAAAACTAACCTTGATTCGGTCGATTGAAGGATGTTATGGAATGATCAATCAATGATATGAACTCAGGAACATCATTGATTTGTTGTTCAACAACATGCCTCCTTGCTCTCAAAACCTCTGGCCGCGGAAAGAAAAGAAGGAAATGAAAAATGGGTTGAAACAGGGCTGCTCGGTCAAATATATAGGCAGACTGCCCTAGCGTGCGCTAGCGGGCCGGCCTTGGTCCAGTCTAGAGGCTCCTGGACTGATCCCCTCACCCAGGTAGCGTGCGCTGGCTACCGATTAGCATGCGCTACGCCTTCCGATTAGCACGCGCAGCGACCGGCCGTAGCGTGCGCTACCCCCAACCCTCCGGAGTCCAGAACCTCAGAGGCCTCACTGCCCGGCCGAGGTAGCGTGGCCTGGATGCCGAATAGCATGCGCTACGCCTGCCGGTTAGCGCGCGCAGTCTCCCGGCAGTAGCATGCGCTATGCCGGTCCCTGCCGCACCCGTCCGGCCAGCCAGCAGTGCGGTTCTGCTACAACTGGTCGCCGGCGCCAGTGCAGTGCGGTTCTGCGCAACTGCCCGGCCAGTGCCCGGCTGCCGTGGCCTGACGACTCGATTCCTAAAAACGCACGGAACGAACATGATGAAACGCTCGCGGACAACAACGTCGATCCGAAATGAAAATAATATACAACAAACCATCACATATGGCCATAAACATAAAATCAATTGTCGAGAAAAATAATACCAACGCTCGAAAACTGAGAAATTTCCGGTCTAAAAAGAAATATTTCAAATTAATCAGAATAAAAATCTCGGGTATTACATTCTACCCCCTTAAAATAAGTTTCGTCCCGAAACTTAAAATAGAGAGCAGCGGAACAATCATGGAAATAACTACTTTGCTCAGCCCCCAAAACGTCACGAGCAATGCGCGAACGCGAGAATCCTTGAAATACAATGAGCTGACTAAGAAAGCATCTGGTACGTGAGTCGAGGCGATAAAATAACATGAGAAGTCTAGGTGGAGGAATATGAATTTGGAGACAAAAGCTCCAAGAGTAAAGAAAATCACAAAATGGCTCAGACGTCCTGAAACCATGTTTCGAGCTCGACCAACCGCATCCAAGATCATAATACATTTGGAAATGTTCATTGCACATGTGGGAATAACAGTTTCGAACAAAATTTGCAAGGATTAAGTTCAGATATGGAAAGACCACAATAATCCACGGGATTTATCAAAACAACTCCGAGATTCGTTCGGAGGACGGTAGGCTAAGTAGAACAAGGTAGTTTAAAATCGTTGAGAGAATCACAATTGAATTACCAACAATGAAAGGTCACATAATACCGGAAATACTAAGAAAAGTATGGGTTATACAATCCCCCATACTAAAAAGACATTACGATCCCGAAACTTAGAACAACAAGAGATGGAAATGTAAAGCAATGAAACGAAAAACGATCGAACTCACGATTGTTGGAACCAGCAACGATTAAGACACAGTAAAATATCTTCATTCTCCCATACTAGAATCTTCAGAAGGAAACATAGGGTTTCGGGACACTCTCCGGTCACTTGCTCTATTCTCCAATAGGCTAGCATTCTTTGCCAATTCGGAAACTATCTCACAGTGTTTCTCCCGATGACCTTCACACTCGCACCGGTAACAAGTCAAGAGTGGAAAGGGACAATTTGCACGATCATGTCCCTGACGGTTGCAGTTGAAGCACCTTCTCTTCTCACCGAGAGTCACCCATGCTGGCTTGGGATTCCCAGCGCTCACTCCCGACCGCGAAGACGACGCGTTCGAACGATGTGAGGGTTTGGGAGCCTTAGACTCTTCACCACCCAAAAATTTCCCAGATGTCCTCGGTCTCTTCGCTTCGCTCGTGGGCTCGACCACTGAGGAGATTTCATAGGATATCGTTTTATCTTGATACTCCTTCACCGTAGCATGAATCGTGGTCGTACGAACCACCTTGCCGCTTCCATTTCCATCATCACGTCTACGTCCGCCGAGGCTCAACATACTAATGCAAATAATACCGTTCAACAATATAAATTAATCAGTCGTACCATATACCACAATTATCAACACGAGGTTTAGTTAGCATCCTTAGAATAACGGTAATATCGTAAAGCACAAAGTTTTCTGAAGTCAATTTTGAGTCCTTCAACGAGGACGATCATTATATGTATGCACTTAATGAAAACAAAGTTTTGAAAAAGAGGGCTAGTCACGTTACGCCCAAGACTTGTAAATACTGTCTTTTATTTCGGAAGAGGAAGTTTATACAACGACTCTAAAAATTATTTTCGAGTAATATATAAAAGAATAATTGAAAATTGAATTGTAACTAATTTGAAATATTTCAAAAGTGTTGAGTCCCAAATACCACAATTTTGAAAATCTTTCCTCTTCTACCAAAATGTTTATTCGAAAGAATTTTCCACCGAGATACGTGACCATTTGACATGACGACATTAAATCATGGTTTTTCATAATGTTAGAAAATTTCAAAGCACCACTTTAAAATATTCGTGATATTACAGCGCCGTGGGCCCCGCGCCGGAACCCACCAGGTTAAAAATCATTTTTAAAAACGTTCAAAAAGTCAAAAAAAGCCGATGACGGTAATATTTTCAAATACTCACAAAAGTCATTTATAAAATATCTGATATCGTCATAAGAATACCGTCAAAACGTGCAAGATCAAAATATCAAGACTCGGTTTAGGGAATCGGTTTTAGGAAATAAAACTCAGTTTGCAAGATACCAAAAGCCATCTCAAAATACTCACGTAGCGGATAAAATTAACACTCAAAGATTTACTCTAATGAAATGTAGAAATCGATAAATATGCTCGACTTCCGAAGCATACTACATAACCATTTTTACTCGGACCGTATACGCATGCTATATCCTAAAACAATAATATCACCAACAAGTTCCAATCCCTAGTTCACATTAAATACATTAGCACAATATAATCAAATACGTATGTAAAGGGACTTACAATCGAGAGACTTACCATCACGGATTGCCTGAAGATGATGTCGGAACCACGATACTAATCACAACTCTGATGCGCGCGACTTACACCGGACATGGACTTGACCCAACGGCCTAGGTTTTTCGCAAACCTAAGCTCTGATACCATATATGTAACACCCCCAGAATACGACCGGGAATGTCACACGCCGTAGACCCTTATCACAAGGATCTACCAGGCTAAACTCCAAAAGACTACTCAATGATTGACCGACCGGGATCAAAATTAATTACAAAGCAGACCGACAAGGTCATTAAACAATTCAGAAACTAACTAAATTTACTTCTCAATGACAATAATAAACTTGAACACAGAAAGGAATGACAACTTAATTTAATGAATGAAAACTACACCCATGCAAGGGTGGATATTCGACCGAAATAGAAATACCAACCAAAATGAAACAAAAGAAAAAGACTCTGACTCTTGTGTGATTAGCATCGTCGTCTTCCATCTCCTTCCAAGCCAATCCCGTGACTACTCTCGAGCTGTCAAAACCTGAGCGCATAATAGGCACCAACCCCCCGAAAACTCGGGGGTTAGTAAAGTGGAATTTTGCTAGTGCAAGTACATAATATACAAGATATACGAACAATAACAACACAAAACTCAACAGCCGCGAATCCTTAACATAAACCATACATTCCCATAGTCAACACAGAATAGCACTCGCATACACAAGGTGAAAGATAATCACATAGTCATATTCTCTTTAAGGAACATGACACCAATGAAACTTTAAACGAGCCCAAGGAGTCAGAAGATCTAGTTTGAAAAATCCCTTTTTATAAAAGGAAAAGTATTTTGATAAGAAAGTTTGAAAACATTATTATTGACTCGGGCCGTCTTGGGGTTTTGAAAATCGAATGGGAATACTTTTAGAAAATACTTCAAAAGCTCTCGGGTCCTCGACCCAACATGTGGAAAATAATTTGCAAGGAAACCATTACAACGTTATTCGGGGTCCTCGACCCAATTTATAAAACACTATTACAAGCGAATCATTACAACATCTCATGGGGTTCTCGTCCTAATCCAAATAATATCATCACGAGATCAAATCTCAACATCCCACGGGGTCCTGGACCCAATACACAGAATAATCATCACAGTACAATCAAAGGCACAACCTCTCATTCGACAAATCCTGCTCAAGACCCATGATTAATTAACCCTCGGAGATCTCGTCAAATATCCTTGGTTAATCAACCCTGATACCAATATTTAAAACAAGTTGAAACGAACTTTTAGAAACACGAATCGCGGTCTACATCAAGACCAACATTTTAAAGCGAGTTGCAAGAGCTTTGAATTACGAAAATCATTTGGTAACGGGGTCTTAGCTATCACTCAAATATCCGTTACCAATAAGCCTACCAGGTGCCTCCCTTGCACACCTGTGCACCGGTGTTCACTCCACTATGTTGGCCGCCCCTTGAACATGTCACCGCGCCGGCGATCACTCCCGCAAGAGCCGCCCCTTGCACGCGCATTAGGTAACACCGGTGTTCACCAACCATATGGAGCCGCACATTGCAGCGTACACCAGGCCGGAGTACACGCCCCGCCCTCGGAGGTTCCCGGATACGACGTTTCTCACAACAAGTATCCACATTGTTTCAAATATCAAGCACACAGACAAACATTACAACAATTATCAACTCAGTACACCAAGTCACACAATTTATCCGCTAGTCCATAACCATACAAATAAACAATAACACGCACGTTATCAATCAAAACTCATTCACAATAAGCCTTCAGGCATAACCAACCAACGCCGCACATATATATCTATATTGCGACTCAACCGAATATATATATATATATATATATAACCTTACTATATTATATCTATAAGTATGGTTCATCCATCGACCCAAGTTGAGTACGTCAAATAGTGTTAGCATTCATCACTCGGCATTCACCGACATATGTATGTATTTATCTATATACATGTATACATTTATATATATATATATATATATATATAGTTAAGAGCTCTCCTTTTTCAGGAGTAATATTTAAGTTATGTGGGACTTTTTGAGATTTTTGTATATTTTTCTGAAGTGCATTAATGGGCTAACCAAATGCAAACTTCTTGCATGTATGTGCAGTTAATTTTCTGGGTATGTTTAGATAAACGATTTTTAAAAGGATGGTTGCACTTAATAATAAAATCTGGGAAAATTCGTGTAAGTTCATAAGACATATAAATGCCTGGGTAAATTATTATAGCTTCTTAATCAGAGTCTGAGTTTTACTTTAAAATTCATAAATTGGAGTTTGAATCATACTAAAATGAGTAACCTAATTTCAATTTGACTTAAAGTAATACGTGGTATTTAATTCGTATAGGTTCCGTGAAGCGGGAGTGATCCATCTCGTGTGACCTTTCTTTTCCTATTTGTTTGCTTTGCCTAAGGTACAGATATTCTGACCTTATCTCTTAAGGTTTCTCATGATTCGTTCACATCTGTTTGATATTAGCTTTGATTATGATACCTTGATCTGAGCCTTCTTAGTATGGCTTTCTTTGACTTATGCTCTATTTGAACCTTTGCTATGGACCCTTAGATTTGTGAACCTTTGGCATTTGAACTTTGATATAAACCTTTGCTTTGAACCTTCGATATGAACCTTTGACATTTGGACTTTGATTATGACTCCTTGATGACTTGGACTTTGACTTTGATATGATATAACATTTGAACCCTTCAGTTTGATACCCGAGCCAAGTTCATTTCCTAGCCATGAAGGTAACATGGCCATGTCATTGATGCACCAATGGCATGACTCTAGTGTGGTTGAGTGATGTTCCACACCGTCCCATTTTGATATGATATGTGCACTTTATAATTGTTATGGCCAATATGATTTGTTAGGGGGCGTATGGATCATCCTAGGTTCGATTTTTATTTGATGGATATGATATGATATGTTCGGTGACTGATGCATGGGTGCGATCCATGTTTTTCACATGTTCGGGAGTTAGCTACTCCATGGTTACTATGATATTTGATTTGAATTATGTTCGGGCTCGTGGTAGATTACTGGCCTCTCCTTATTTTTGATATCCTTTTGTTTATACCTTATGCTTTGCCCAATGCACCATATTATTCTTTGTTCCTTATATTTTGTTGCGTTTATATATATCTGTTCACTGAGCTTTTTAAGCTCAGCCGCATTTCTTTTCCTGCGGCAGGTTTTAGGTTGGAAGCTGGGTTGAGTGAAGAGTGCATAGGAGCTCTTAGTAGACTACCCTGAGGATTAGAAGCCCATTTGCATCTCGATTAGACTTGGATTGGATTTACTTTGGGATTTGTATTACATATTGTATAGAGTTAGCATTTCTTTTGTTCTCTTATAATACCTTTGTAATTATTATGTTTAGAAGTCTTCCGCTTGCGTTGTATGTTCTGATTTGGCACCATAATGTGATACTTCTACCCTTGTCGGGTTGGGGTGTTACAATTATGGTATCGGAGCCCAGGCTGCGACTTGTAGTACATAAGTTATGACCTGTGGAAACTTGGACCCTTAGGTTTGCACTTTAGGAGCTTATGGAATAACCTTGGAAGGATTTGCTTTAGGTTCTCCCCTTAAGAAGTTTAGTATGACCGGTGAGGATTGGGTAGATTATATGATAAGAAGTTGGTTAGTCATTTTTCTTCCGCATCACTCTGATATATGCCTCTGCTTTAGTTAAGCCGTTATAAGATCATTCATTCCAGAACTTAGAAGATTTATCAGGATACGCAACATAAGTTTAGAATGCTTTGAGATTCTGTAGTATGCCTTATAAGTTTCATTTCCTGAGAATTTTCACTTTCTTTTGAACTTTAGTTCTTGATTTGTTTGTCACTCGTTTAAATTCCCTTCGTCTGTTCAGAGAATTCGCATATGTTTGAATTCGATGTGTTCGACACACTTTGTGGTTTTTCTTGATTTTGATAAGCACATTAAGATTCCTTCTTCGTTATTGATCTTGCCCTATCTTTTCTATCTCTACAAGAAATCTTATGATTATCCATCCCGAATATCCATATTGTTTGATGCGATTCGAAGATGTTTGAGGAGAAGTTCGTTCTGCTAATCTATTTCTTTAGAAATGTTCGATTCGATATTATTCTGGATACGAGTTTGTTGACTAAGCATTGTGATGCTATCAACTGTCATATTATTTTGTCATCTTTGGAGATTCGAGAGAACTCGAAATTTCATAACGTATTCCCCACCTGATAATTGATTATGATCACCTTTTTTTTGAAAATTCGTGCGTTAATCCCTCGCGGTTGTGAAGATACTTCGTTTGATGAAACTCGCCTCGAGAGTTCTTCGGTTGTTTGAAACTGTTCGCAGCGTATTCCTTAACGAACTACCAAGATTTCCATCTAAATGTGAAATTGTTTTGATCTGATTACGAGGATCTGTTCAGTCACAACTCGGGATAGAATGTGATTACAATAAAGGCATGTGTATATGAGGCAAGTATTATGACGCCTGGCCAACGTGATAATAGTTACATCATATAACTTGAACTTATTGTGGTCATAGGATATTTTGAGAAGTGCTGGAGGTCAGTAAGTTGGTTGATCTGGAAACCTTATCCGTATAAGAATGACGCTTTGCCCAATTCTGAAAACTCCATTGTGAATGACATCAGTGGAAGGGAAAGGATTGAAGAGCCAGCTTCTAGGAAGTGGTTTCACCGGTACAAGTTTCTGGTACAAGTGTGTATCTTTGATGTGCTTTTATTTTGTTTGTAGAGAAGAATGATAGTAGCATGAAGTTGAGGAAGCTGAATCGTATCATGTTTTGTGTGAAGGAGCGAGATGTTCCTAAAATTTCTTTTCGTATTCGTTATGACCTCTATGAGTATAAGAGATGCCAATTGTATTGGCTACTGCTCCGACTATTCCTATGGAGTTGATAAATCGTGTCTTTTATGAATATTTGGACAAATTGTCATTGTATGACGTTTTGGGTGTATTCAGAGCCGAAAGAGAAACACGAGGATCATCTTCGTATTCTGTGTTAACATTTCTACGTCAGAAGAAGCTCTATGTGATGTTTTCGAAGAGTAACTTTTGTGGGAAGAAGAACGAGAAGAGAATTCGGAAGAGCTGGAAAGAGATTTGTTTCTACTTCAGAAGGAGACCTAGCTATGTTCTTATGCAACATGGAATGATTTTAGTTAAGCATCTATACATCTAAGAACCGTGGGAGGTGAACGATCCGACGCATAAATTGTGGCAGACATGGAGAAGCTCAGGAGCAAGACGGTGGAAGATCAGCTATGTTAAAAGGCGAAAAGAAGCAGTTTTTATTGAAGCACACAGTTCTATCAACTCTATCCATCTCAGTTGTACTAATATGTATAGAGTCTTGAAGCGGGAGTTGTACGGGATGGTATGAAGACGGTGGTGACTACATCGGTGATTTTCACGCACAGGAGGAAGAACAACGTGAATTGAGTTGCAGTGGAGTATTGACTGGGATGGCTTGCTTGGAAGTTCGGCAGAGATTTCTTTCGGCAGAAAATCATTCAAGCTACATAGCGCACCAGCAGTAAACATGAAGGAAATCACATTTTGCAGCACATTTTCAGAAGAGGTACAAAAGCCTATGGAGATGTGATTCGGGATGTTAGTACGACTTCTCATTTTTAAATGAATGGATAGACAGAATAACTATTTGAACTTGGAAGAGGTGCTGAGCGGGAAATTTGACAAGTGTTTAGTTAGTTGTGGTTGCTCACTAAGGAAGATGGCATGCAAGTGACAAGATATTTTTCTAGGAGTTTGTATGAATGGAGATGTGGGATACCTTTTAGTTGGAATAAGGACAGAGAGTTACTTACTGAAGGTTCAGAATCGACTTCAGCAACTAATGGATTAGTTATTATTGTGAAAGAAGAATTTGGAATTTAGACCCGGAGTTGTGTGTCCGTATGAATTCCCCGTACAGCAGTGCTAAACGTTTTAGCATCTAAGGAGTTTTCGTTCGCGATATGTTAACCTTTAGGTTCGTTATTATTCGTACAATTATCCTACCAATTCCATTATGCCTTCCGATGTATTTCGATACTCCGATACGTGCCTAGTGATCGTTAGTACGAATGGGTTACCCATCTCTTCTAAGGAAACTCTTGATACGTTTGATGAGTCGATTTGTGCTCCTTCAACTTTGGCAAATTCTTTTGTTCATTCAGAATTCGGTAGGAATTGATGAAGTTTCATCGGTTAGTACTATCTCTGTATTTGTCTCGTGGGATTATGTGTTTCATGTATCTCCTTGTGAGATTTCAACCATCATCTGTCATCTGTCATCTGCTACGCATTTGTTTCGCATTCATTGGATCAGATTTGTTACGATTTGTGTTCTGTGGAGAGCCTGGGGCTATCCAAGTTGTCGGGATCGAGTCATGAGAAACTATTCCGTTTGTGAGGATTCTGCTGGAAGAACCTCTCCGAGCATGAGGCTAATTATCGTCATTCCTTTTTAATTGCTACTTCTCCGTCTAACTTTTGCAACTTCAGTTTTCGGGGACGAAAATTTTCTTTCAGAGGGGAAGAGTTGTAAAACCCTAAAATTCGAATTCCAAATTTACGTCTAATTTCGAATTTTTCTCTAAAATTTGTAATGATTTATTTTAAACCCTAACTATATGTTATGTATTAAAATTAAAATTAAAATGTACTAACCCAAGTTTATACCTATAATAAATAATTTGCAACATACGAATGATGATTGGAATCCCACTAATCTGGGCTAATTATCACATTCCACAACCAAACTCAATTATGGGCTTTCAATACCTTCCATTTTTAACCCCCTTCGCCCTAAAACTCTAGTATATATAACGCGACTTCTTTCTTGCCTCTCCCCTATTCATTCATACGAAGCATAACACACGCAAGCTGCTGTTGTTTTTCTCTATCAAGTCCAAGCGTTCAAGGGCTTTATTGCTATGTTCGTGATCCTTGAAAAGGTGTTGATGTGGTGATCTTAATTCGTGGGGTTTCTTCACGTTCTTTTCTTGTTTCGGTTCATCAAGGTATCACCAATCGCCCTCCTTTTCTGTCTCAAATCGACTCACCTATAATGTTAATCTGAATCTATAAAACACTAAAACCCTAATTTGTCGTATATAATATGCTTACTGAATCTAAATATAAAACCCTAACTAATTAATGAGGGACGTTTAGGGTTTTAATTGGGGAATTGTGTTGTTTCTGTCTCACTGTTGTTTCTGTCTCACTGTCCAGAATATGAGTCGTTTTGAAAGGGGTCCATTTTAATGATACCAATGAGTTTTTGGGTGATTCTTTAATCTAAAATCAAGTTCTGGAAAAGTACATTCTTAATATGTAAGACTTGTAATTTTTAGAGGTCGGTAGAATGTCTTTTCTGATTTTACAAGTTCAAGTGTCAAATCTGTCAATTAGTAATCCGAATTTCAACCTTGGTTTATGATTTTTGTTTTGAAATCATTAAGGAATCATTAACTCAAATTGGACAGGGCTTAAATATAAGATCTTTTTGGCCTCTGTGATTTTTGGTGGAATTTTTAGAGTAGCACAACATGGTCTCTTAATTGCTTACGTTTTGAATCTCAGATCTGTCACCGAATCTGGACTAGTTTTAATAAGAAATTTTTGTTCTATAGTTATACTACCTGGAAATTCTACAAAAATTACACAAAGTAGAAAACATACGTACCTACCTGAGGTAATTTTACTAAGGCTCCAGGAGGTGCACAAATATACTTTAAAAATCCAGAAACGTGATACATGTTTTGATACTAAAAGCTGAGTAATCGAGTCTGAAATTCAGTTGATATTTTTGATTTTTCATTTTAAAATCATAAAGAGTTAAGAGTTCTACTTTTTCAGAAGTAGTATTTAAGTTATATGGGACTTCTTGAAATTTTGGTATATTTTTTTGAAGTGCATTAATGGGCTAACCAAATGCAAACTTTTTGCATGTATGTGCAGTTAATTTTCTGGGTATGTTTGGATAAACGATTTTTTAAAGGATAGTTGCACTTAATAATAAAATCTGGGAAAATTCGTGTAAGTTCATAAGACATATAAATGCCTGGGTAAATTATTATAGCTTCTTAATCAGAGCCTGAGTTTTACTTTAAAATTCGTAAATTGGAGTTTGAATCATACTAAAATGAGTAACCTAATTTCAATTTGACTTAAAGTAATACTTGGTATTTAATTCGTATAGGTTCCGTGAAGCGGGAGTGATCCATCTCGTGTGACCTTTCTTTTCCTGTTTGTTTGCTTTGCCTAATGTACAGATATTCAGACCTTATCTCTTAAGGTTTCTCATGATTCGTTCACATCTGTTAGATATTAGCTTTGATTATGATACCTTGATCTGAGCCTTCTTAGTATGGCTTTCTTTGACTAATGCTCTATTTGAACCTTTGCTATGGACCCTTAGATTTGTGAACCTTTGACATTTGAACTTTGATATAAACCTTTGCTTTGAACCTTCGATATGAACCTTTGACATTTGGACTTTGATTATGACTCCTTGATGACTTGGACTTTGACTTTGATATGATATAACATTTGAACCCTTCAGTTTGATACCCGAGCCAAGTTCATTTCCTAGCCATGAAGGTAACATGGCCATGTCATTGATGCACCAATGGCATGACTCTAGTGTGGTTGAGTGATGTTCCACACCGTCCCATTTTGATATGATATGTGCACTTTATAATTGTTATGGCCAATATGATTTGTTAGGGGGCGTATGGATCATCCTAGGTTCGATTTGTATTTGATGGATATGATATGATATGTTCGGTGACTGATGCATGGGTGCGATCCATGTTTTTCACATGTTCGGGAGTTAGCTACTCCATGGTTACTATGATATTTGATTTGACTTATGTTCGGGCTCGTGGTAGATTACTGGCCTCTCCTTATTTTTGATATCCTTTTGTTTATACCTTATGCTTTGCCCAATGCACCATATTATTCTTTGTTCCTTATATTTTGTTGCGTTTATATATATCTGTTCACTGAGCTTTTTAAGCTCAGCCGCATTTCTTTTCCTGCGGCAGGTTTTAGGTTGGAAGCTGGGTTGAGTGAAGAGTGCATAGGAGCTCTTAGTGGACTACCCTGAGGATTAGAAGCCCATTTGCATCTCGATTAGACTTGGATTGGATTTACTTTGGGATTTGTATTACATATTGTATAGAGTTAGCATTTCTTTTGTTCTCTTATAATACCTTCGTAATTATTATGTTTAGAAGTCTTCTGCTTGCGTTGAATGTTCTGATTTGGCACCATAATGTGATACTTCTACCCTTGTCGGGTTGGGGTGTTACATATCTCTATATTGCGACTCAACCGAATATATATATAACCTTACTATATTATATCTATAAGTATGGTTCATCCATCGACCCAAGTTGAGTACGTCAACTAGTGTTAGCATTCATCACTCGGCATTCACCGACATATGTATGTATTTATCTATATACATGTATATATATATATATACGCATATCTATATACATACATATATGTTGGGATAACAATACCCGGTATCGAAACAGTTAGAATAAACAATCCCTGTATCGAATAGTGGTGATAAGATGTTTTGCAATATGCCAATCCAGCATGCAGTAAGCAAACTGTATCGAAAAGCTGATCAAAAGTGTCAACCTGTATCGAAGACCTCTCGTAGATCCAGCATACAGTAGAACCTATCATACAGCAAAGAAGTCTCATAAAGACTAAGTATGGAAGCTGTCTCGAATCGACAATACAGATATCATTCCATACATTATCAAACAGGACAAGAAGGAATCTTTGTTATTCGCGAAAGTCAAACTCCTGTTGAAGAAGATATATTTAAATACTAAAGGATACAGTATTTAAATATCAAAGTCGTCAGATATCTTCAAACAAGCGCAAAATCCGGATCGTGTTTTATTCAAACACATCATCTGGTTGGAATGGAATCTTGCTCAACGGATTTATCTCAACGGATATATTTCAGAAGACTATATATATCCCTTGAAGGATTTGAAGATCACTTACCAAAAAAAACCTACGAAGTTATTATCATATACATCAGAGCAAAACATATCTCCAAAGCTCACTGCTATTCTGAAAGAAGAGATATACAGTGCTCAAATCGTGAACAACACATCATCAGCTACAAGCTCAGAAAGCCAAAGCTGTTGTTCATATATTGTTCTAAACCTTGAACAAACCCATCAGCCCTGTGTGGACTGAGAATCCTTGCTCTTCCCGAACTGTGTGTGACGGACTTGCATTGAAGAGACGAAGCTTCGGAACTGTGTGTGAAGAAGCAAGTCAAGTGAAAGCTCAAACCAATATGTGTGAACGATTGAAGGCTAAGATCATTATAGCAATCTGTGTGAACGATATATTGATTAGGTTTGGTTATAATTACGTAGTTGTGTACGCAGTAATTGTAATAAACTTTTTACTCCTGTGTGGAGGATCAGTGGACGTAGAGGGGTTTACCTCGAACCACTTTAAAATTACCGTGTCATTTACCTTATCCATTTACTGTTTTATTAATCGTGATTATTTAAGTATACACTTCATACCAAGTTGTTGTATCCTCAGCAACTTACTATTTAAGACTTCCGCTACGCACTCAGATTTATAAACAGTACATATTGTTGTTTAAAACACTTTCCAAGCTGTATCCAGTATACTTAGTGGCCAACAAGTGGTATCAGAGAGGTTGATTCTAAAAATAATCAGTCGTATTTTTAACTGAATCAGATCCAAAATCACTTATTTTTGTAAAACGATCTTTTTCTTTCCTATATTCTCAAATGGACACATCAATGATCAACAAAGTTCCTATGTTCTCTATTAACGAATTTGATGATTGGAGAATTAGGATGGAGGCTCATCTTGCAGCAATGCACGAAGAAATGATTTTTGTCATATAGGATGGCCCCATCAAGATCATGAAGGTAAATGCGGAGCTCATGCCGAGATGCTAGAGAAAGAGAACGAACAATGGACGTCTGACGATCGAAAGCGCGCCAATCTCGACAATGTGGCGAAGAATGCGTTGTTTGTCACCCTCGACAAAGGCACATTCTCAAAGGTAAAGAGCTGTAAATCAGCCAAGGATATCTGGGATAAACTCAATTTGATTTGTGAGTGAACTGAGCTCTCAAAAGAAAACAAAATTTCAAAACTGACTCAGCAATTTGAATCTTTTGAAATGAAACCAACTGAGACACTTGAGGAACTTGACCTCAGATTCACTGGTATTGTTGGTGAACTTGAAGCTTTAGGCAAAATTTATACCCAAAAGGAGAAGAATTTAAAAATTTTCAGATCTCTCCCTGCCCGATGGGACATTAAGACCACAGCTATGCGTGTGTCGTGTAATCTAAATGAAATATCTACTTTTGATCTCTTCTCTGACCTCAAAGATTTTGAGTATGATATTGACAGAAGAGAGAAAGCTGAAGAATCTCCTTCAAAGGTTACACCACTAGCCGCTATATCGAACCGTCGACACATCATGCCCAGATCATCGAAGCCTAGTCACAAGAATGCTAACAGTGACGACGACATCCTGTCTCAAGATGAAATGGCGCTTCTCATGCATAAGTTCAAGAAGTTCATCAAGCAATCGGGAAAAACATCCTACAGGCCCAAACTTGTCCACAAGGTAAGTACCGAAACTTCATCCGGTGATGCTAACATGTGTATAATTGCAGGAAACCAGGACATTATGCAAATAAATGTCCTCATCCTAAAATTCAAAGGTTGTTGGAAGCCGAGCAATAAGAAAAGGATGAAAGAAGACGCGCTTGGAAAAACAAGCTCAAGGCCCTGATTGGAGAATCAGAAGCCTCCCCCGCACCATCCAAGTTCGAAGAATGTCTACAGGTGGTCACGGATAATGATTCATCCGATGATGAATTCGATGATAAAGCATATATGTGCTTTATGGCCAAGGACATTCCGGAAGATGAAGATAGCGACGATGAGGTAAGCTCAACCTCAATCATTCCTTCCAATGCATCTCATACTTTTGAAAACATGATGAATGAGTTTAAGAACATTCAAAAGGCCCATAAGACACTGAAAAATGAGAATATACAGCTCCAACTGTCTAACCTAGAGCTGAAAGATGAAAATGACTTGCTGAAAATAAATTATGAAAATATGTCTATTGATTGTGAAACCAGAAAAGTCGACCATGAAAAACTCATGGAGAGCAATCATCAACTTGCGCATGAACTAAGTGAGGTTAAAACTCACAATGAGAGCAAGACAAATGATTTTGTTCTACTTCAAGCCGAAGTCAAAGCTCTCGAAAAACGAGAAGATGAACTTGAGACCATTCTGAAATCTTTCGAGAAATCGTACAAAAGAATGGAAGAAATTCTAAGTACTGGGCAACATGCTCATGATAAAAGTGGCTTAGGATACAGCTCATTTTCAAACAAAGGGAAAACTAGTACAGTATTTGTCAGGGTTGTGGAACACATTCCTGTGTCGAAAGAAACTTCGAGTCCTGTGAAGGAACCTGTTGCTCAGCGAATAGCAAAGGCTGCCATTCCGCCACCTCAATCATACTCCAGACAGCGGAATCACCAGCCATTCAGACCTGAAAGGCGCACTCAACAGCATGCTCCCCGAGCATATCAACAGCGCCAACAATTGCTCGTAAGGAAGGCTGTATCCAAACATCAAAGGCCCGCACGGCAGTACTATCAGTACAGCACGCCTAGGTATTGGATACAGGAGCCCCGTTATTCCTCGAGAAAATAGGTGTCCGCACAGTATCAACCACAATGTTGGGAATCCAACTGGAGACCCAAAAGGCAAGCTGTAAGGCCAAAGAAAATGGCTCCACCTCCAAGACGGCACTCATACTGGACTAATAATAATAACCCTGAATTTTACATGCATAACAATTATCATGGTTATAGCGACTACGTATATGCCCCACGTAGATACCGCAATACTGTACCGAATGTGACCTACAGTAAACCAATTGCTGTCAGGAAAATTTGGGTACCTAAAGGCACTAACATTCGTGGACCCAAAAATCAAAGGGGACCTAAATCTACCTAATATCTTTGCTTACAGGACATCCTATAGGAGGACATCTGGTACTTCGATAGTGGATGCTCTCGGCACATGACCGAAGATAAAAACAAGCTATTAGATTTCGTAGAAAGTCGTGGTCCAAAAGTTCGCTTCGGTGATAAATCTAAAGGAAGAACAAGAGGGAAAGGAAACCTTCTTGTAGGAAAATTTAAGGTCACCGATGTTGCATATGTTGAAGGCTTACAGTACAATCTACTTAGTATTAGCCAGTTCTGTGATAAACAGTTCTCGGTGAAATTCTATAAAGATCGTTGTAGAGTCAAGAACATCCAAACCAAAGAAGTTGTGCTTACAGGAAGCAGATCAGGTAACATGTATATTGCTGACTGGAAGCCTATGAGCTCCTCAATTCCATGCTTTGTTGCCAAAGGCACTGCAGAACTAAGCTGGTTATGGCACAAGAGGATGTCTCACATCAACTTCAAAACGATCAACAAGCTCTCAAGACAGGGAATGGTAAGAGGATTGCCAAACGTGTCATTCAAAAAGGACAGCGTCTGCGGACCATGTCAGAAAGGCAAGCAAATCAAGTCCACCCTAAAGAGCAAATCCTACCTTTCAACCCAAAAAGTGTTGGAAATGCTACCCATGGATCTCTATGGTCCTGTAGACCCGGTAAGTTTTGGAGGTGAGAAATATTATCTTGTTGTTGTTGATGATTACTCCAGGTATGCTTGGACAATTTTCTTAAGCAAGAAGAAGGAAACAACATCAAAGCTGCCCGAGCTCCTCAGAAAGCTTCAAAATGAAAAAGGATCGAGTATCGTGTCCATTCGTTCCGACAGAGGTATAGATTTTACTAACCTCTTTATAGAGCAATACTGTTTGGAAAATGGGATACAACACGAATACTCAGCTGCCCGTACACCTCAACAAAATGGTGTTGCCGAGCGAAAGAATAGGACGCTGGAAGAAGATACAAGGATAATGATTGCCGCAAGCAAGTTGCCACAACGTTTCTGGGGTGAATCAACCAATACAGCATGCTACACTCAAAACCTCTGTATCGTCAACAAGCACCACAACAAAACAGCATATGAGGTATGGAACAACAAAACTCCATTAGTTTCGTATTTTAACATTTTTGGATGCAGGTTCTATGTGTTGAACAATGGGAAGGATCAACTTAGAACCTTTGATGAGAAGTCAGATGAAGGAATATTTGTAGGATATTCCTCCGTCAGCAAATCTTACAGGATCTCTAATAAAAGGAAGCTGACGATCGAGGAATCAGTTCATGTAGTGTTCAACGAACCTCACCATGACCCTACAGGAGTAGAAGCTGTTACTCAGAACATCCAACAACTTTCCATCTTAGATCCACCAACTCCCATAGAACCTATTGTTGACCTAGAAATCAACCCCGCATCTGTAAGAATCGACGTAGATGAAGCCGATGCCGATGTCAAGCCGTATCTACAAAGAACTCAAGATACAGTACGGGACCCTGAATTAGAACCCGACCGAAGATGGTTGAGAGATCACCCGCAAGAGCTGATCATTGGGAACATCAATGCTGGTGTTTCTACCCGTAGGAGAATATAGAGTACATAAGGAAATGTACTGTGTGCACAAGAAGAACTAGATACTGAGATATCACCATTCCCTGAATGGAAATCTCAATCCGAGTTTAGAAGACTCAATATGTGCACTATTGCTGTATTCTTAGCCCAGTCCGAACCTGTTCTACCATAAAAGCTCTTAATAATTCTCATTGGATAACATCTATGGAAGAAGAGCTTAACGGTTTCGAAAGAAACAATGTATGGTATCTTGTACCCAGACCTACGCATCAATCAATTATTGGAACCAAATGGGTATTTAGAAACAAGAAGGATCGAAATGGACTAATTATAAGGAATAAATCCAGACTAGTCGCACACGGCTATATACAGGAAGAAGGCATAGACTACGATGAAACGTTTTCCCCTGTAGTCAGACTAGAGGCCATTAGGATATTTTTAGCATTTGCCGCCCATAAGAGCTTCATCATATACCAAATGGATGTCAAAAGTGCATTCCTAAATGGAGACATTGCCGAAGAAGTTTATGTTGAACAACCACCAGGGTTTGCCAACACAGATGGCATCGATCTATTATACAGGCTAAGGAAAGCACTGTATGGACTTAATCAAGCTCCTAGAGCATGGTATGAGACCATGTCCCAGTATCTAACCGATAATAGATTTGAGAAAGGTTCTATGGACAAGACCTTGTTCAAAATACAGGAAGGTGATGACCTTCTAATGGTTCAAATTTATGTAGATGATATAATTTTTGGTTCAACTAACCTTGCTTTGTGTCAAAGGTTCTCACATCTCATGCAAAGTAAATTTGAAATGAGTATGATGGGAGAACTTAGTGATTTTCTAGGTTTGCAGGTAAAGCAGTTGCCTATAGGAATTTTCATCAACCAGGAAAAATACAGCAAGGAACTTCTCAATAAATTTGGAATGAACACTTCCAAATCATCGTCAACCCCCATGAGCAATTCCGTGCAGATTAGTTCTGATGAAGCCGGAAAGCCGGCTAACCAATCACTCTACAGGAAGCTTATTGGATCGCTCCTGTACCTAACGGTTAGCAGGCCTGATATCCAGTTTGTTGTAGGAGTGTGTGCGAGATATCAAGTAGCACCCAAAGAATCACACTTCAATACAGCTAAACGAATCCTGAAGTATATTAAAGGAATAGTCGATGTAGGACTGTGGTATCCTAAAGAAGTCGGATTCGATTTAGTTGGCTACAGCGACTCGGATCTCGGAGGCTGCAAGATAGATGGGAAGAGTACAAGTGGAACTTGTCACTTTCTTGGACCTAGACTTGTTTCTTGGTTCAGTAAGAAGCAATTGGCAAACTCACTTTCCACGGCTGAATCAGAGTACTATGCTGCTGGTAGTTGCTGTATGCAGATCCTTTGGATGCAGCAACAGTTGTTAGATTATGGGATTGAAGCCAAGGAAACTCGAATCATGTGTGATAGCACGAGTGCAATTGCAATCACGCACAACCCTGTATTGCACTCGCGCACTAAGCATATCAACATGAAGCACCATTTCATAAGGAATCATGTCAAGAACAAGGATCTTCGGCTGGAAAAAGTTCATACAGATAGTCAGTTGGCCGACATCTTCACCAAGCCTCTCGATACAGCAAAATTCAACATGCTTCGACAAGAACTGGGATTGCTACAACCTGTCTCCATGTAAGTATTTATTGTTTTTACTCAACAATTGAGGGGGAATGCTGTAAGACCTAAGAATACAGTATCCACCATTAATTATCTATACACTCAGATCCTTAAATACAGCACTGTAGGGAACAAAGCAATATGAATCATCCTACAGCTAACGCGTGCAATAATTAAGGGGGAATATAGTATGACCCATGAATACAGCATTAATCCAAAAATTGCTGTATGGAATTGAAACCTAATGTACATTTTAAGGGGTCGCAAATACAGCACATACTATGGGATTTCGATTCAATATATATTATAATATTTCATTTTAAAAATAATTTTTGTCCACGTGCCCTGTTTTCATATCAAACGTCGTTTACATTAAATGCCTTACACGACATCTGTACAATCAAATCTCAAAAGCCGCGATGTTTTCAAATTGTTTAATATTTAATACCGTCGTTTCAGGCATTAAGGGTAACAACAAATGTCAGAAGTGGGACCCACTCCTATTTTAAAATTCAATGGATAAGTGTACTAGTTACACTCAGTCCATCGTGACCGTTCATTTTAAACACCAGTTCCCATCCCTTAAATCTGACCATTCGTTCTCTGAAAACCCTTCTTCGCCGCCCACTATAAAAAGACTGTAAATACCATTTGAGACTCTTTATGCCTTCTGCATATTTTAAGAGCACTCAAGCAATTCAGCCTACAGGTTTTTCTGTATTTCATTGCATATTCTTCTTGAATCTTTTCATCTTTTCTTGAGATTCATCAATGGCGTCCACTCTGGAGAAAGCCTCGAACATCATTGATGGACGGATCTTCTCCAGATCTGTCGTCATCGAGTGAATTCACGCTGAAACTGATGACGTTGTATCCATGGAGTTCGTCATCACCAGAATCCGTCAGCAAGGCCTTTACCGCCTTGGGAGCCACACCGCCGAGAAATACAACGTACATTTGGTTGAGGACTTCTACCTCAACGCTGCCGTCCGCTTTATGTCGCTGGCCCAGGGAGGCCACGTCGCTGACATCACCACCGTCATTCGCGGAGAGGAGATCCGCGTCAACCAAGAACTTATCCAGAACATCTTCAGGCTGCCCGCTGATGGCCTGACTATGGAAGACCTTGAGACTTTTGGGTCTCAAGAGATGTTGACCGAGTACTATGGCCTGTTCACCAGCTCAGCTTCGTTGAATCTTTTCACACTACCTATCACAAGAAAAATTTCTGTTTGCCGTTCGTGTACTTCCATGACTTTTGTTGCCGTATCATCGAGAATCGCATAGGTGCCTTTTAGATGTGCACAAATCTTAGGTTTAGGATGATGGTAGCAATTATGACCTGTGAAAAGGTCAATTGGTGTCAGATTATTCTGAAGCGTCTGCAGGAAGAGGTGTCAAAACCTGCGTCGCAAAAGAAATCGATTGGTTTGTTTCTAAACCACATTTTGACAAAGTGCTGTCTTCCACAATCCGCATAGGCGAAGAAAATAAGTTCCCGGATCTATTTAGGAGGCGTCAAGCCTTCGGCCTTTAACCAGAGCACCCTGATCGCCAACCGACCATACGTCTGAAGAATGTCCTTGTCTGCCGATCCGAGAGATGTTTCTTCGAAGTCCCAGAGTGTTGACTCTTCAAAGAAATGAAAAAGATCTCACAGCAAGACACCAGTTGCGGCTGAGAAGCCGAAAAGGAAGCTAAGGAGGCTTACTAAAGTTAAAGCTCCAGAACCCTCCGAGGATGCTCCTATCGTGGCGCAACCCACTGATCAACTACCCAAGGGCCCAACCCCTGTGGAAGAGATGCCCGCTACTGTATCGACAGTAGATCCCGAGCCTTTGGCGGCAACGACGGATACAAGGACATCTGCCAACTCAAAAGACTCTAGCGAGTCGGCTGCCGGTTTGGAGCCAACAGCTACCTCTCCTATACGGGATTCCACACCTGTTCAGGATCCACCTTCCTTCGGGGAACCATCCCCTGTAATGAATCCCTCTCCAATACAGGATCCACACCTGTAGAGGAACCCCTTCCTACAGCAAACCCAGACGCTATACGGAGTCCCTCCCCTGACACAATAATTTCCAAGACTCTGCTTTCCGTGCAGATTGAGCAGTCATTCGAGCGATTTCTCCAATGGAAGAATTTTAGACTTGCTCCGTACGAAATCTTGTACAACTGGAGTGAGTGGAGTAACGAAGAGAAGTTCATTTTGGAAGTGACGGACACCCAAGTAATTGCTGTCCTGATCTAATGGGACAACTTATTCGTCAAGGAGCTAATTGAGAGTTATCTGCTTGATAAGGATGAGGCCAACAGGAAAGGAAAAGCTTTGTCAATGGAATCTCCCAAAAGTCCAAAATAAGACCACGACTTAGACGACGAAGACGATGCCTTTCAGGCAGGTCTAAAAATGAGCCATGGGGAGGCTCACGAAAGAGAAGTCTCTCAAGCCAAGAAGGATGAAGGGACATCCACCCATCAATCGTCCCCTTCGCCATAGCAAGACAATATTCCTGACAATGAGGATTCAGTCCCTCATGTCGAGGAAGAAGAAAATGTCTCGCAACAGGCACCCGAGACTGCTGTCGCCGCCGAAGAAGAAGAATCATGCGCCTTCCAGCAAGAGAAATCAGTCCCTCTGCCGGAAAAGGCGAATACTGAGAGACACCAGGAGGAATCAGTCCCTCCTGTATCTATGTCTACAGAAATCCCTTCGACACATGAGGATTTCGCACCCCCTGCTGCTGTACCCGAAACAGCTACTCCCGCCCCACCAACCGTCTTGGAATCCGACGACGGTACTATACCTGAGGATGTCCAACTCACTTCACGTCCTGATGTGAATTTGAGAAGGTTAAATGGAGTCGAGAACTTCGCCCTGCCAGATTCTCCCCACACTGAAACAAGAAAAGAGCGCTTACGTGCTCTTGGCCTCCAAACTGTATTTATTCAGGACGTAGTTGATGCTCTACACTCTATAGAAAAAGCTCTTGATTGAATGCACACATCTGCCATTGAAGAAATGACTGGACTTAAGCATGAAGTCTCCCGAGTGGTGGAAGCCTTCACTGTCCTGCCACAAGTCTTCAAGCAAGCCCTGAGCAATCTGCAAGAGAAACAGGAGAAGATCCTGCGAGAAGAGCAATCCAAGCTACGCGTATCTGAGGCTAAGACAGCATCAGCTATGATCGAATCCGGTTCCCAACTGCGAGCCCATGACAAGAACATTAAGGATATGTCGCAGGTGCTCTCCTCCCTTGTTGAGAGAATGTCAAATATTGAGACGATACAGGATGCCGCTCTGGAGATCCTGGGACGTCTTGATGAAAAGGTAGCATACCTTGATGATGCCAAAAAGTGGGAAGAAGCGAGAGAAGCCGCGAGGAGAACGAGGCTTCAGCAAGAAAGAGAGTTCAATGCTGCTCAAGACAGCATTACTGCAGAACTAAACAAATTGGTTGCAACCGCTCAAGGATACAGGATTTCAGGTTCTCGACCTGAGTTCCATGATCCCAGCATGGCAAAACATGATCCAAAGGCCTTCTGAAATTCGTCTGCCAACCAACCGCCATCCCACTGCTGAAGAAGTGAAGCAATGGAGGAGAAATGAACTGATGAGATATTTTGCAAAACTCGTCAGGGAATCCGCCATCTTCAAAGGATATAAAACCTTAGCGGAGGCTGCGGATAAATTTACAAAGTTGTTAGAAGAAGGAAAGCTTCCTCTCTAACAAGAAATGAAGTCCAAACATAGACGAGGAGATCGCATCACCCATCCAGAGGACTGGATTCTCGCCTTCGACAAATCATACGATGGTAGATCAATCTACTTAGATCGAGGCAATGATTCCCTACAGCATTGGTGGCGTGGAACCAAGAACGATCCCGACAAAAGGCTATGGAGACACTCAGATTATAGGAGTTAAATTCCTTGTATTTTTGTTTGTAATTATGTTTTCAGAACAGCAAAATATTGTAATCCTTGTTTCAATATCAATAAAATATTTGCCTGTCTTGAAAGATTACAACTCGTAATCTACTGTGTTATTGTATGATTACGGAATTTAAATTTAATTGCTGAAATTAATCACAAGTAAAGAAACTTGTTTAAAAATTAAGCTGTACGAACTTATCTGTGAACAGTTCATAGATTCAGTTGTATGCATCTAGAATACATTGTAAGATTGTGTCTGCGCGCCAATCATAAGCTTAAGCTGTAAAAACTCTTAGCTGCATCAAACTCGCCTGCGAGCAGTTCATAAATTAGACTAAGTTGCTGAAAGCCAGATCATTTGACAGAAGACCAAGATATCTGCCCGAAGTCATCAAGAAGGTTATTAGCTTCATGAAGAAGGTTTTGGCATCATCAAGATGGCTTGAAAGATTTAAGTCTTAGCAAATTGTCAAAAAGGGGGAAATTGTTGGGATAACAATACCCGGTATCGAAACAGTTAGGATAAACAATCCCTGTATCGAATAGTGGTGATAAGATGTTTTGACAATATGCCAATCCAGCATACAGTAAGCAAACTGTATCGAAAAGCTGATCAAAAGTGTCAACCTGTATCGAAGACCTCTCGTAGATCCAGCATACAGTAGAACCTATCATACAGCAAAGAAGTCTCATAAAGACTAAGTATGGAAGTTGTCTCGAATCGAAAATACAGATATCATTCCATACAGTTTCAAACCGGACAAGAAGGAATCTTTGTTATTCGCGAAAGTCAAACTCCTGTTGAAGAAGATATATTTAAATACTAAAGGATACAGTATTTAAATATCAAAGTCGTCAGAGATCTTCAAACAAGCACAAAATCCGGATCGTGTTTTATTCAAACACATCATCCCGCTGGAACGGAATCTTGCTCAATAGATTTATCTCAACGGATATATTTCAGAAGACTATATATATCCCTTCAAGGCTTTGAAGATCACTTACCAAAAAAAACCTACGAAGTTATTATCATATACATCAGAGCAAAACATATCTCCAAAGCTCACTGCTATTCTGAAAGAAGAGATATACAGTGCTCAAACCGTGAACAACACATCATCAGCTACAATCTCAGAAAGTCAAAGATGTTGTTCATATATTGTTCTAGACCTTGAACAAACCCATCAGCCCTGTGTGGACTGAGAATCCTTGCTCTTCCCGAACTGTGTGTGACGGACTTGCATTGAAGAGACGAAGCTTTGGAACTGTGTGTGAAGAAGCAAGTCAAGTGAAAGCTCAAACCAATATGTGTGAACGGTTGAAGGGTAAGATCATTATATCAATCTGTGTGAACGATATATTGATTAGGTTTGGTTATAATTACGTAGTTGTGTACGCAGTAATTATAATAAACTTTTTACTCCTGTATGGAGGACCAGTGGACGTAGAGGGGTTTACCTCGAACCACTTTAAATTACCGTGTCATTTACCTTCTGCATTTACTGTTTTATTAATCGTGATTATTTAAGTATACACTTCATACCAAGTTGCTGTATCCTCAGCAACTTACTATTTAAGACTTCCGCTACGCACTCAGATTTATAAACAGTACTGCTTGTTGTTTAAAACACTTTCCAAGCTGTATCCAGTATACTTAGTCGCCAACAATATATTTAACATATAAATATATATATGTATACGTATATTCGTAAAATAATTCACACACTTCGGTAACAATGATTTCACGTAGTTATAATTCATATATCAAGGTACTTGCCTTGGTAATCTCTCGCGAATACTCCGAAAATACGGTCGATTGGATAAATCCAGAACTCCAATGAAAACAACGATCGGAAGGGCTCAACACCAGATTTTCGTAGGGAATTCATCCCTAATATCCTATCATCAAATAAACAATCAATCACATGAGGAAAAACATCGCAAAACGACCGAATCTCCCTCAGCGGCATTTTCCCGGACACCTTGAAGGCGTCAATTGAAAACTCATATAAACGACGAATCGGACATGACAAAACTGTGGAAAGATGATGAAATTGATAGAATACAACTTAATCTACAATTATCCATCAGCAATCTAAGTTATATGGCTCGAACGAATGAAATCTATCAAGATCCCCAAATTTCCCAAAGTTTAGATTTAGGAAAAACTAACCTTGATTCGGTCGATTGAAGGATGTTATGGAATGATCAATCAATGGTATGAACTCAAGAACATCATGGATTTGTTGTTCAACAACATGCCTCCTTTCTCTCAAAACCTCTGGCCGCGGAAAGAAATGAAGGAAATGAAAAATGGGTTGAAACAGGGCTGCTCGGTCAAATATATAGGCAGACCGCCCTAGTGTGTGCTAGCGTGCCGGCAGCGTGCGCTAGCGGGCCGGCCTTGGTCCAGTCCAGAGGATCCTGGACTGAACCCCTCGCCCAGGTAGCGCGCGCTGGCTGCCGAGTAGCGTGCGCTACGCCTTCCGGTTAGCGCGCGCAGCGACCAGCCGTAGCGTGCGCTACCCGCCAACCCTCCGGAGTCCAGAACCTCATAGGCCTCACTGCCCGGCCCAGGTAGCGTGCGCTGGCTGCCGAATAGCGTGCGCTGGCTGCCGAATAGCGTGCGCTACGCCTGCCGGTTAGCGCGCCCAGTCTTCCGGCAGTAGCGTGTGCTATGCCGGTCCCTGCCGCACCCGTCCCGCCAGCGCCCAGCTGCAGTGCTGGTTCCTGCCGCAACCGTCTGGCCAACGCCCAATTACGCGGAATTCATATAATGCAACTTAATAATCATAAATCCATCACTATTCTAAGTTATAACGAATTACACGGACGAAATCAAATAAAATCCCCAATTTTCCCAAAACTAGGATTTTAGGAAAACTAACCTTGATTCGCTGGATCTAAGGATGTTATGGGATGATCAATCGATGATATGAACTCCATAACTTCGTGGATTCATAGTATAACAACATATCTTCGATTTCTCCAAGACTCCAGCCGCGGACAGGAAAGATAGGAAATGAAAAACGAGTGAAAATATGATTGTTCGGTCATATATATACTGGTGCAGCCTAGCGTGCGCTAGGCTGCTGAGCTAGCGTGCGCTAACGGGCGGTCATGGTCGAGAATGTTCGGCCGGGGCCCGCCATCACGCGCTGGACATGTGCGCTGTCGGCCTGTGCCGCAATCCAGAGACTTCCTGGACTAATCTGCTCGGCCAGGTAGCGTGCGCATCCTTCCGGCCGTAGCGTGCGATGGGCCGGCCGATTAGCGCGCGCAGTGTCCGACAGTGGCGTGCGCTACCTGGCGATCCTCCCCGAGTCCAGAACCTCTCTGCCCCTGCTGCCTCGGCCGACTAGCGTGCGCAGCCTTCCGGCCGTAGCGTGCAGCGCTTCCAGCGATGGCGTGTGCTATGCCGCTTCTGCGCACTCCGTCCGGCCGGTGCCACACCCGACGGTGCCCATCCGCCATGACCCGATGACTCGATTTTTCGAAAACGCGCGGAACGAACACGACAAAACACTCGCGGACAATGTTATCAATCCGGAATGAAAACAACATACAACAAAACACCATATACGGCCATAAACACCAAAATCAGTTGTCGAGAAAATAATACCGGCACTCGACAACCGGGAAATATCCGAAAAAAATCCAAAATAACCGGAACGAAAATCTTGGGTATTACATTCTACCCCCTTAAAAATAAGTTTCGTCCCGAAACATAAAATAAAAGCAAGGCGACTCTCGAAAACACACCAGAGCTCCATGTAGTATAAAGCTACTACGCTCCGATTCAACATGTAAGAATGCTTACGGAAAGCAACAAGCATGAATCACTATGGTTGATACAACCAAGCAGTACAAAAATCAAATCGCGATTCCATCGCTGAATGGTATGAAATTCTAGTAACTCAAAGATTTAGAAGATCAAATACGAAGACAATTTCCCAACACTTATGGAAAATACGAAGTGGACCAGATGTTCAATAATCACGATTACGAGATCCAACAATACTGATTGGACATTGACGAACAAATAGTAATGATCGAACAACAACGATCAATTCTGAATTTCACACCTCAAATCAGAGAATGCCCACTCGAAAGTAACTCTCGCGACCCGGTCCAGCCGCTAAGCCACAAGGTCCCCGTGTGACCCCGTCGAGTCAATCCCCGAGTGAGAGTACCCGAGAAAAACCTTGCAACTCTCATCAGTTCTCATTCCAAAGCCACAATCCTCAAGAGTCGATCACAATATATATAGTCGAGGTATTTTGCTAGAATGGACAAACTATCCAACACATACTCAGGACCCAGAATTTATACTATCCACAAGGAAGCACACTTATCTCAATAACACCGAACGACACAACCAATATCACACAACTCACATATTCACCGATAACCACATGACTCCACGCACAATTCTTAACAAAAGGATTGAACCTTAATTTACCGACGACATAATCACACATAATGACATCACCCGAAAGTAAGGAGATCCTATACTCAACACTAACACACATAGTCAATTAAGCACATTAAGTCCCGAACACAAGAGTCGTCTTTTAAGAAAACCATGATTGTAAATATACCGATTCTTTTGAGAAATGGTTGTAAACATTCATTTAGCACATACCGTCGATTTTCAACCATTATATTCGCAAAACACGTAATGTATGGGCAAGATACTTGCCTCGATAGTTGATACCGGACACTCCGACGAACATGGCTCAACCGGGAAACCTCGAACGCCCACAACTCTCTGGCGGAAACGACGGTAACACAACCGATCGGGAAACGGCGAACGGAAGGGTTCCGACTCAAGTTCTTCACAAGGAACCTGACCCTAAAATCATACCATGAATAAATTGACGATCGTACGAGGAAAAATAATCGTAGAACGCCCGAATCCCCTTTGTGACATTTTATCGAACACCTTCAAGGCGTCGATTAGAAACTCAATAAAACGACAAATCCTCGGCAATCCAACCATGGGAAAACAAGGAATTCGATATAATACAACTTAATAATCATAAATCCATCACGATTCTAAGTTATAACGAATTACACGAACGGAATCAAACAAAATCCCCAATTTTCCCAAAACTAGGATTTTAGGAAAACTAACCTTGATTCGCTGGATCTAAGGATGTTATGGGATGATCAATCGATGATATGAACTCCATGACTTCGTGGATTCATAGTATAACAACATATCTTCGACTTCTCCAAGACTCCAGCCGCGGATAGGAAAGATAGGAAATGAAAACCGAGTGAAAATATGACTGCTCGGTCATATTTATACTGGTGCAGCCTAGCGTGCGCTAGGCTGCCGACCTAGCGTGCGCTAGACTGCCGACCTAGCGTGCGCTAACGGGCGGTCACGGTCGAGAATGTTCAGCCGGGGCCTGCCATCACGCGCTAGAGATGTACGTTGTCGGCCTGTGCCACAATCCAGAGACTTCCTGGACTAATCTGCTCGGCCAGGTAGCGTACCCAGCCTTCCGGCCGTAGCGTGCGCTGGGCCGGCTGATTAGCGCGCACAGTGTCCGATAGTGGCGTGCGCTACCTGCCGATCCTCTCCAAGTCCAGAACCTCTCTGCCCCTGCTGCTTCGGCCGACTAGCGTGCACAACCTTCCGGCCGTAGCGTGCGCTGCCTTCCGGCAGTAGCGTGCGCTATGCCGGTTCCTGTCGCACCTGTCCGGTCAGTGCCCACACCCATCCGACCAGTGCCCGCACCCGTCCTGCCAGTGCCCATCCGCCATGACCCGATGACTCGATTTTTCGAAAACGCACGGAACGAACACGACAAAATGCTCATGGACAACGTTATCAATCCAGAATGAAAACAACATACAACGAAACACCATATACGGCCATAAACACCAAAATAAGTTGTCGAGAAAATAATACCGGCACTCGACAACCGGGAAATATCCGAAAAATCCAAAATAACCGGAACGAAAATCTTGGGTATTACATTCTACCCCCCTAAAAATAAGTTTCATCCCGAAACATAAAATAAAATTAAGGCGACTCTCGACAACACACCAGATCTCCATGTAGTATAAAGCTACTACGCTCCGATTCAACACGCAAGAATGCTTACGAAAAGCAACGAGCATGAATCACTGTGGTTTATAAAATCGAGCAGTACAAAAATCAAATCGCGATTCCAACGCTGAAAGGTATGAAATTCCAGTAACTCAAAGATTTAGAAGATCAAATACGAAGACAATTTCCCAACACTTATGGAAATTACGAAGTGGACCAGATGTTCAATAATCACGATTACGAGATCCAACAATACTGATTGGACAATGACGAACAAATAGTAATGATCGAACAACAACGATCAACTCTGAAGTTCACACCTCAAATGAAGACATCAATAACTTTGAAGTTTTTCTCGACCCCAAGAACCAAGCATTGTGATACTCCAGACATATCATAATTAATCATCAGTACAAACACTCTGGCAATTCTCGCGATCCGGTCCAGCCCTCAAGCCACCAAGTCCCTGTGCGCCCCATCGAGCTACCCCAAGTGAGAATGCCCACTCAAAAGTAACTCTCGCGACCCGGTCCATCCGCTAAGCCACCAGGTCCCCGTGTGACCCCGTTGAGTCAATCCCCGAGTGAGAGTACCCGAGAAAAACCTTACAATTCTCATCGGTTCTCATTCCAAAACCACAATCCTCAAGAGTTAATCACAATATATATAGTCGAGGTATTTTGCTAGAATGGCCAAACTATCCAACACATACTCACGACCCAGAATTAATACTATCCACAAGGAAGCACACTTATCTCAATAACACCAAAAATTAATTCGATCTGAATCCGAAGCGGTAACTAGCAGCAGAAGCGGTAAAACGAAAATTAATTCGATCTGAATTTCTACGAGGATCGATCGACTACGCATATACGAATATAAAATAAACAAAGGAAGATCCGAATCATACCCTCGTAGTCCGTTGGTTATATGGTGTTCTTCTCTTGAGCTATTCCCCAAGCTACGATCCAAAGTGCTCCAAGACCTTGGATGATCTAACGCCGAAAATACCGCATCTCTACTTGCCACGCGCCGGAGAAACGAACGGGATGACTATCACCTTGCTATCCTCTAAGGATACGGGTAGAGCTTGATGATGAAGCTTTTGATTATAACACTATAAGTGTATAATTTATTTCTCTCAATTATTCCTCACAATATTTTTCAAAGAAAATATAATGAAGATGAAGAATACTTTGAAGACAAAGAAAACTCTTCCTGCTCTCTCTCCTTCTCAACCGGCCGAAAGTCGGTCAATTAAACCCACACTGGATGAAAAAGGTTGAATACGACTAATACCATTGGTTGAAAAAACAGTATGGGAACCCCCGTATACATGCTTTATTGGCCAATTATATGAACATGTTCCGAAAAACATGGCCTATCACTATGAGTGGAGTATCACACTTCAAGGGTACCCGAAGAAAGGATTTTACAAGAACATGACTATATCATATAAAGTAGTTATTTTTTGATGAATGTGATATGTGATACGTTGCTATTACAGAAGTCTCATCTTACTGAGCCATTAGCTCACTAGATTCTTATGATACAAGTGATGATACTCAACACCCACAGGGCGCAACCCCTATGGAAGAAATAGCTACTATTGTTCATACAGTAGATCCCGAGCCTTTGGTGGCAACGACAGATAGACAGCTATTTGCCAACTTAGAAGGCTCTGGCGAGTCGAATGCCATTCAGATCCCAAAGCCATATCTCCTATAAGGGATTCTACACCCTTAAAGGATCCCTGTCCCATCAGGGTACCAACCCCTATTTGGGATCCATCTCCGAAATAGGTACCCACACCTATCGCGGATCCCTTTCCTAGAATAGACCCACGTACTGTACGGAGCCCCTCCCCCTCTGCTATCATTATGGAAACCCACTTGTTTCATTTATACTTTTTCGATTTGAACTATTTTATTCGAGTGAGAAATCTCGGGAAAAACTTTTGCTGTGACTGAGCCGTAGATGATTCAAGTTATTGTATTCTATGAATGGGTTGTGTATGGCTCGTATTTGCATGTTTTACTTGTACTAGCAAAATAGTGGAGTTTTGCTAACCCCCGATTATTCAGGGGGTGGATGTGTGTTCTGCGTCCAGGTACATGCTGGTTTTGGGAGCAAAACACGGGATCGGTGTGAAGGATGATGGAAGACGAATGATACTAATCACACGAAGGCCAGTTTTAGGTGTAGTCAGTCTGAGTTCATTGTATGGTCTTCTCCGCTGTCGTACTTTTGTTTGTGAGTGTATTTTACCCTTGCAAGGGTATGAGTCCAGACAGAATTATGTATATTAGAGTTGTATGATGATGATGTAAGACCAAATCGCTCTATTGGTTCGTTATTTTGTTACGTCGGCATGTAATGTATTATGTTGTTTCGGTGTCTAGCCTGGCATATCTTCATGGAGAGGGTCTGCGGCGTGTAATATTCCCGGTCAGATTCTGGGGGTGTTACAAACCAGCGTGCACTAGCGACCTTCCACCAATCATGCGCGGCAGCCTCAAGTCTGGATGTAGCCAATGCGTTGCTCATCAGTATACTGTGAAGCATTAAATATGTTCTCCATTTCTCCACCCATGATTCTGCCTTAATGTCATCAGGTTCTCCGTCAAATGTTGGTGGACTGAAGCGTAGGAATCTTTCAAGCATGTGATCTCGTGCCCCACCAGCAGTTCGGTTATTGGCTGCTTGTTGTTGTAGGAAGTTTGTTAGTTGAGTTAAGGCTTGTGCAATAGCATCATTCATGGCCCCGCCTTGTGGTGGCGATGGATTGCGATTGTTAGCTCGCTAGTTTGGCCATTCGTCACGGTTAACTCGTGGACGTCCTCTACGTCTATCATCCATCTAAACTAAGTTGATAGAATGGAATAGAAGTTAGTTGTTGTTTGAAGATTTGTTGATTAATTAAGTTAATTCATAGAACTAACTGAGTTCATATCAATGACAATCGTTGTTATCAGTGACTAGATTATTCGATTATTCAAAGACCATCAAATTCGAACAAGTTTATCGTTAATAAATAGCCGTAACATACCAAAATATGAAATTCGGTCATTCAGTCTTACCTTCTAAGAAAAATCATCAAATAGAAATAAATAACATAACTTCATAACCAAGTCTCTAATCTTCTCCGGAACCCATCCCCACATCCTCCTCCGGGTCCTCTTCGGGGTCCTCCTCCGGATCCTCCTCGGGGTCCTCCTCCGAGTCCTCCTCAAAATGCATGGTGTCTGTCGGTGGAGCCTGTGACGCCTCCCCTACCTCAGTCGTGGAGTCTGGGAATAGTCGCATCACCATAGCTAACTTATTCTTGGCCACTATTTGAAAATCTTCATGCTCGCGACGTGTAGAATGGATCTGATTCTCCATCATTTTGATCTTATGCATATGGAAGAATCTGGTACTGCGAAGCTGGGTAATGGTCCGATCTTTTAGGCCTAGCTGACTCTCTAGGGATTCCACCTTACGCTCTAGCTCCATGTACTCCGGTCTCATATGCTCTAGTGCCTCAAGTAGCTCATTCCTCTGACTGCGGAATGTCGATGTGTCCTGATGCACGCGGGCGATAGCCTCCCATAAACACTGGATCTGTATCTCATGGGTGTCAGTCAAGGTTACCGCATCCATGAGGGTTATCGTAACGCTCTCAATCTAAGCCAGTGCCTATCGTAGCTGCTCCTCGCTAATCAATCGTTGAGTATCAGAGTCAGTCTGGGTCTCATCAACTGGCTGCTTACCCCTAGTTGAGTCCATCTAAACAACAATACAACTAAGTCAGTATCAGTCACGGTCTATCCCAGCCAAATATAAAACCAAGCATGTATAATCATCAGTATTCTGAACTTAATGACTCAATGAATATGCTCATGACATGTAAGTGACAACGACACTAATACTTCATGTGAAGAAAGAATGAAGTTTAGTGGAATTTAAAGGAATTACTCAATTTCGTCTATTCCAAGTGAATAGTGACATGATTTAAACAACGGGATGGAACGATTCCCATTCATTATGACGAATGTTGAACGATTGATATGATTTGAGAATTCCATGGCCACTCACGTAGCTGGCAAAAAATTTGAGATCTCAACGAACTTTGCTATCCAAGTAAATAGCGAAGAGTTCGAAAAGAATTAGCATAGGCCTCTAAGTCTCGATTCTATATGTTCACTTCGTCCTAAGTGTAAATCCCATCTAAGTCCGAAGAATCTTATCCTGGTTAACCCGTTGTAAGTGTCTTTCTTACAAACTAGGCTCTGATACCACTTCTGTCACGCCCCCAAACATCGGGAAGGACGATGGCGCGACGCATCGGTCGATCATTCAATTTATTAGAGCAAGTACAGAAAATAAATAGCGGAAGCTCAATAAAGACAAGATAAAATACAAGGTAACGATCTTAGCCCAATAATCCTAAGATTCGGTAATACAGGAAAATATAATATCTGAATTACATTGATTACAATTTTGCAGCGAAAATAATGAAATGATTACAAGTATGGAAAACAACTTATTCAATACATTCAAGATAACAACCGAAAACTAGTCTTGGCAGTGGAGTGATCTAATCAGTCTCTTTCTCATTGTCTTCTTCGAATTCATCGATCTGCTCCCAGTCTGGTTGAAAAGGAAAATGGTGGGGTGAGACAAAAGGTCTCATTGGGTGGGTGATCATGTGCTAGTTTGGCTTGCCTTTAGTTCAAAGTTTTGAAGGATGCATGTTTATCGATTTGTGAATGATGAAATTAGTTCAGTCTTAGTTTTATTGAAATAATCTGTGCAATTTTAGAAGTTGACTTTACTTATTTGCTTAATAACAATAATTATCCAACCTCGTGGATAAAGTTAACTTTTAAAACGTTCAATCATGCAAACAATCAATTAATCATTCAATCATTCAATCAATCAGTGAACCTCGGAACCCGCCGATTTGGACTAGGAACCTAGCTCTTCCTTGTAACTCCTAACGTTGTCCTTAGCCTCACTTTATCGAGCATGTGCTCTCCATGTTAGTCGTGCTTCTCTATCTCTTATCTAGGCAGGACATGTCATGATCGTGGGTCTTTCTCCTGGATCTTGTCAAAATCGCGATTATCCCACAGTCTATGACCCAGGTCCCTCAGAACACTCCGTTCCTCGGTTATGGAAATAGGCAACAACGGTAGCCTCGTTCATGAACCGCAGCCGCGCTGCTCGATCCAAGACTCGGTCTAACCATCCCGACTCGGTTGGGATTCTAGAGGTGGCTCCTACAAGTTCAAGAGGTGGCCCTCGAATATTAGGTCAGGCGCTCTGTTTCGTATGGGTTCAAGAGGTGGCGCGCATCCATCGACATGGCACTTTTTCCCTATAGAATTAGAGGGCGGTCCCATACGCGGCACTTTGCTTGTATAGCACTTAGTTCGCGGACAGTCACACTTATTAGTTAAACGCATCACGGTGCATGCACATCGTACAATTATGGTTACGTGGACAAACCCTTAGTATAATTTGATTATGCTTTGAGATGGGAAGTTTATTGGGTGGCACGAGCATTATGAGATTAAGGGCTCGATTGAAAACATATTCTTAGGATAAACCAATCTATCTTTCTATGGGTACTAGATAAACCTCACGTAGATATCGATTGTGATTCTAACAATGCCGGATCCTTGATCCTAATAACACCGAATCTAATCGTATCCTTTCTTTTTCCTCTCTTGTATGATTTCGTGTATAACACTCAATCACTTAAACAATATAAGCTCAAGTACAACAACTAGAATGATTACAATGATATCTCAAGTATGAATGCTTTGGTCAATGTTGTTGTGTGGTTTGATACCAAGTGGTTTGGTATTATAGCCATTTTCATCCAACTAGCCGTTACTGCCAGCCTTCTCTAGCGTGCGCTGGACTTTTACAGTAGCGTGCTCTATTTGCCTGTTGCGTACGTTAATATACGTTGATTACGTACGTTAGCAGCTTCTCCTTCGGTCCAGTGGCTACTGCCTCTTTCTGTTAGCGTGCACTAACATCTCTTCTTAGCGTGCGCTAATGACACGTCATTGCTTGCATCATATATCCATTTAGATTATTTTACTTCTGACTTTTCCACCGAATCTCCCAACGGATTGATTATCTTTGAATTCAAACACTTTAGCTTGCGATATTCCTCAATTGTAGCGTGCGCTATGATTTCGTCATTGCTTGCGTTATACTATGTTTGAAAGTCTTCACAACGGTCATATACCCTCGATAGCGTGCGTTATGCTTTAGGTGTAGCGTGCACTATCTTCATCAGATGACTTTGTCTTCAGGTAACTTTGAACTTGTCTGATCTGCAGGCAGGTATCGTTAGCGTGCGCTAATCTTCATTACTAGCGAGCGCTAGCTTTGCAGTTATATCAGCTTTTTGCGTCTTCGACTCTTTCGTTGTTTTGTTTGCTTCTTTGTTGTTTTACTTTGTCTAACAACTTAATCATCAAAACTCTATTAATGAATATTTTGAATAATAATATTCCAACCATCTCCCCCCTTTTGATGATTACATAACAACATCTTGAATTGGATAAAACCTGCAAAAGAAAGTTTATATATATTTGTATAGATCAAAGTTTTTCAACTTTGTCCGTTTCGTTAGTTTCGTCTCCCAGCTTTTCTTTCTTTCCTTTTTGACTTCTTCTTTTTAATTTTCAACTTCTTCGTTTATTCTACTCTCCCCCTTTTTGATTCGTACAAATATTTATTTTTCTCTCCACCTTTTTACTTTTTATTTTTCTCGTCAATCTTACATGACGCTTTTTATCCATTCAACTTTTTTCTCTCCTTTTTTGTTATCAGCAAAAAGTGTAAATAAAAGGATACCAATTTATGATAAAATATGATATGATAAAATATGCATAAAATGGGTAAACTCCCTCTGACAAAAATTTCCCCAAAAAATATAAACTCCCCCTGAGTAAAATATTTATTGATAAATAAATTAATTTTTGGGGATACAACCGATAGTTGGTTTTCCTTTCGAGACATAGATGATATTCGGAATAAAAGTTTCTTTTGGAATCCAAATCTTTTTGATTTTATCGTTCGTCGTGGGCTTTTACAGTTTGAAATATGGTGCCCAATTTTTAAATATTTTTTAGAGTGGGGTATTTTGAAATTTAAGGATTCGTTTTTAGAATATGGTTTGAATCCCAACCCCTGTTTATTTAAAGTATTTTTGAACACAAGGCATTTGTTCAAATTTTTCGTTTCCACACGAAAATATCTTCGTTAAATTTTAAGCTCGGTTTGAACATTCAAGAGATCATCCTTTAAAGTATTTTCATTTTCAATGCATTTTGAATGATCGGTCTCGACTATTTTCCCTTTTTTCAAGAATTTTAAAAATTTCAATTGCCAATAATTTATTTTTCGCCTGAAGAGATTTAATCTAAAATAAATTATTTTGATAATCCGTATGCAATAATTCAAATGCTTCAAAAATTTCATTGTAGGAATTACTTACTTCACTTTCGACATCGCTATCGTCGAATGAGCTTCGGGCCTTATTGATTGATAAAATCATCCTCGTCTTCATCACTCCAAGTGGCAATTAGAACTTCCTTTTTAGGATTTGCTCGGCAATTCTTCGCGAAGTGTCATGGTTTACCACAGACTCGACAGTTGTTGTCGAATTTCTTCATTCGGCCGAGATGTCTTTCTTTCTCCGGTTTAATAAGTTTTGAAACTTATTAATATTCTTGGCATAATATGTCGATTCTTCGTCACTTTCGTCCACCGGGATTTTTTCATTGTTCTTCGACATCTTAACCTTCATGGCTATCGTTCTTTCCTTCGGCTTCGGCTTGGCATTCCGAGATTTTAGGACAATCTCGTAGTTTATAAGTGAACTAACGAGAGTACTAAAATCAAGATTGTTTAAATATTTCGATTCCATTATTGCCGTCACCGTTCCGTCCCATTCTCGAGGTAGTGATCGTAGGATCTTCTTAACTTTTTCACTACTTAAAAGAGGTTTTCCATAACATGCCAATCCATTCGTAATGACCGAAAATCGGTCAAGCATAATTGTGATGAATTCTTCTTCTTTCATCTGGAATAGCTCGTAATCATGAAGAAACATGTTGATCTTCATCTCCTTGACTTGAGAGGTTCCTTCATGTGTGACTTCAAGCATTTTCCATATTTCTTTTGCACTATCATACGAGGATATCCGGTTGTGTTCTGCAGGATTTAATGCATAATATAATAATTGCGTAGCTTTGCAATTATAGTGATCATTTTTCCAATCGGAATCATCGTACTCTTCAAATTTTTTAAGCGTACCGTTGGATTTGATTGGAATTTTTGGACCAAGACATATGACTTTCCAAAGCTCGATGTCATGAGCTCGGATGAATATTGACATCTTCTTCTTCCATGTCATGAAGTTAGATCCATCAAACAATGGTGGTCGATTTAGGGCAAGACCTTCGACCGGGGAAAATTGAAAAGCCATTTAAATCTTCTCCTCGGATGTTAAGCCGCTTCTAGGAGGTACCGCTCTCATACCCATTGTTGGAGCAATATTGGTCGGTATCTCCGTTTGGAGATAGAGTTGTAAAACTCTTTCGCGTTGCTGAAGCGATTTAAATAACAGTGTAGAAAATAAATCGACACAAGATTTATAGAGGTTCGGCCAAATGTGTCTACATCCTATCTCGATATATTTTTCTATAGGCTAAAGATAAACCTCTGCACCTCTCTTCTATCGGTCGAGGGATAACTGTTACAAACTCACCTTCTATCGGTCCGAGTAAACTGTTCAATCACTTGTCTTTATGTCGGTCCAAGTTAAATCGTTTTCCTTTTCTATTGGACAAGGAATCAACCAATCTAGCTTTCTATGGGTACTAGATAAACCTCACGGATGTCGATTGCGATTCTAACAATGCCGGATCCTTGATCCCAATAACACTGAATCCAATCGTATCTTTTCTTTTTCCTCTCTTGTATGATTTCGTGTATAACACTCAATCACTTAAACAATATAAGCTCAAGTACAACAACTAGAATGATTACAATGATATCTCAAGTATGAATGCTTTGGTCAATGTTGTTGTGTGGTTTGATACCAAGTGGTTTGGTATTTATATCCATTTTCATCCAACTAGCCGTTACTGCAAGCCTTTTCTAGCGTGCGCTAGACTTGTACTGTAGCGTGCGCTATTTGTCTGTTGCGTACGTTAATATACATTGATTACGTACGTTAGCTGCTTCTCCTTCGGTCCAATGGCTACTACCTCTTTCCGTTAGATTGTGCTAACACCTCTTCTTAGCATGCGCTAATGACACGTCATTGCTTGCGTCATATATCCATTTGGATTATTTGACTTTTGACTTTTCCACTGAATCTCCCAATGGATTGATTATCTTTGAATTTAAACACTTTAGCGTGCGCTATGATTTCATCATTGCTTGCGTCATACTGTGTTTGAAAGTTTTGACAGCAGTCATATACCCTCGATAGCGTGCATTATGCTTAAGGTGTAGCGTGTGCTATCTTCATCAGATGACTTTGTCTTCAGGTAACTTGGAACTCGTCTGATCTGCAAGCAGGTATCGTTAGCGTGCGCTAACCTTCATTACTAGTGTGTGTTCTAGCTTTGTAGTTTGATCAGCTTTTTGCATCTTCAACTCCTTCATTATTTTGTTTGCTTCTTTGTTGTTTTACTTTGTCAAACAACTTAATCATCAAAACTCTATTAATGAATATTTTGAATAATAATATGCCAACAATAGGTACTGATACAAGTGAGTTCATTACCTTATTTCCCTTAACTTCTTCTTCTTCCCTATTTGTGCTCTTCTCTTCTCTTCATTTTTGCTCTCGGCCTTCTCTCTTATTCTCTATATAACTTGTAATTTTTTTTGGTGTAAAGGAAGACAAAAGTTGTGCGTGAAAGTTTTTATAGGGAGGGAGGTGAAGGCTTGGTGTATAAGAGGTGTGACAAGTGTTTTTTGTATGTAACAAGTGTAAGGTTAAAGGGGGCACCTCACGCCTTACTCACCATGGCCGATTTTTAAACTATTTTTATTATTAATATTATTTATTTATTTTTATTTTTTTATAAAAGGCTGTAGGTTGGGCATGTGGTGTTGGGTTAGCCTTTGTTGAGTTGGGTTAAGGTTAAAGGTGGTTTAGTCTTCAGTCTTGGGCCCTAATTGAACTTTCAATTAAATTTCCTATGGTCCATTATTGAGTTCACTTGTAATTAAGTGTTGGTACATAGTGTCATACCCGAGATCTTCGTTCCAGTTTCATCGGAATTTTTTTCTCTTCAGTCGAACGGGTTGATGTCGTCCGCGTCTTTGGAATCATGTGCTTGCACTGTGGTTCGTTGAGTTTCGTAGCCTACTCATTATCATTTTCAATCTTAGTCGGTGCGTTCGCATGATCGGGAGATCGTCGAGTCACTAGCCGGGTAGTCGAAGGGTTGGCTGGGCCGAGTTACGACCGTAAGGCATGGCCGATTACGGCAGTAATGCACCCGCACACCTAGTCCTGGAGACACTCGATTATGGCCGTAAGGATCGCCAGGTTATGGCCGTAAGGCTTCATTACGGCCGCTAGGCGTTGGCCGGTTAAGGCCGTAATGGGTCTGCAGATTTCAGTCAGTGGGCCTGGGAGTTCGGTTACGGCCGTAAGGCCATGCCGAGTACGGCCGTAAGCGGTGTTCATTGCGTACGCTAGGAGTCGGCCGTTACGTACGCTATAGGCATTGACCAAGTTATGGTCGTAAGGCCCTGCCGGTTACGGCCGTAATGTTGTTGGCATATATAGGCCTGGGCTTTGGCCAGACCTCATTTTTACCCCTTTTCTCATTTCATGTGACGGCTGGTGACGAGAGGCTTGGGAACTCAGGTCCTTGGTCGATTTAAATCATTTCCAAGGTATTTTGGAAGATCCTTTTCCATTATATCATCACCAAATCCTTGTTCTTCGCCGAATCAAGGTTTCTTATGTCGAACCCTTGTTGTGTAATTTTTGGGGGGTTTTCTTCGTGATTCGGTGATTTTTTCGGATATTGATGAATTGTTTATGGTAATACCGTTGTATTGGTCATGACCTTCGGATTTTGTAACTCATTTATCGATTTTTATCACCCAGAAGTTGATTCCCGATTTCCTTGAAGAAACCCTCGAATTCTTGTTGTTTTTCGGGTTGTTGTGGATTCCATTTAGCATTACTGATTCGTGGTGATATTATTTTCGTAGTTTTCGTGGAGCTGTCGAGTTCTTGTTAGTTCTTGGAAGTTCTAGGGCTACCGGACTGTGTCCATTCGTTGTTTCCTTGCTCGCGGTATCGAGGCAAGTATCTTGCCCATACATTTTGTGTTTCGTAGACGTATTCGTTGGTATTGGAACCAAATTACAATTTGAATGTTTTAATGAACTTTTAAAAGGATCGATATGTTCTCGATAATTGTTGTCTTTCAAAAGAAAACTCGTATGCTTCGTGGATTAATGTGCTTTCGGAATATATGTGTTATTTTCGTATGATTGGAAGATGTTGAACATATTTAGTGAATTTTGTAGACCGTAATTATTTGCTGGGGATTGTGTATTGATATGTGTAATTGTTCGGTGAATATGTGACGTTGTGTGATATTAGTTGTTACTCCTTCGTAAGGAGGTTGTGGCGCTTGGTGTCGTTTGGTATTGGTATTTGTTTGTTGTTGTGTGACATTCGTGTGGGCATACGTCGACTAAAGTGGCCATTCTAGCGAAGTACCTAGCATTTGTTTGCATATTCTGGTATTCGAATTATCGCTTCCTGTGGCGTTGTGGATGTTTATGTGGTTCACCTAGGGACGGTCTGATGGGGCCTCTAGGGATACGTATTGCCGTGAGTGTGCGTATCGCGAACTAGGGTTAACCACCCAGGGACGGTCCAATGGGGCCTCTGCGGGGTGCGGCGGCCGTGAGTCTCGTACCAACGGTTAACTTTGAAATATTTTGTTGGAGAACTATGATTTTTGGCGCATATTTCGTCTGATTAGAATGGCAATTCAAATGGTATTGTACTTGGCCGGAATGGCAATAGTAAATGTGTTGCGTGTGATTCGTCCCTTAGCTATGATAATTTGGTATGGGTATGTGAGTCTTGTGGTTGCTCTGTGTATTGTAGCTCTGTGGTGTGTCTAGTTCGACCGTATGGTTAAGTTGCAAAGTTGTGCTCTCTGATGTCGTTCTGTGAGACTGTTGTCATGGTAATGTTTGACACAGTGTAGTTTCCGTCGGGTTGTTCTTGTGAGTATGTGATGATGTGGATGATTTGGGTCGTGGACCCCCTTGTTTGTGATTGGAATGTTATGATTGGGTTGTGGACCCCCGTGTTGTGATTGGAATGTTATGATTGGGTCGTGGACCCCGTATTTTGTTATCGGAATCGTATTTTGAAATAAGTGATTTTTAGGCTGTGTCCCTAAGTGTTTTGAAAGGCTTGAGAATTCTTAAACCCCAAATGTTTTCAAAACTCCCGACATCGTAAAATGTTTTGCAGGATGTAAAATGGTTTTATTCCTATCTTTCATAATTCAAACTGTTTTGATCAAGTGAATTATCTCGAGAAGTATATTCACGATTTCTACGTTCTTGGAGTATGATATGTATGGCTTGTCTTTGTATTTTTACTTGCACTAGCAAAACAGTGGAGTTTTGCTAACCCCCGAGTATTCGGGGGGTGGATGTCTGTATTGCGTCCAGGTATTTGCAGGTTGCTGGGGAGTGATTCACAGGATCGTTACGAATGATGATGGAAGACGACGATACTAATCATATGGAGACCGGTATTGGGTATTTGGCGATGTCTTGTTGTTTTGTCCTTCCGTTGTGTTTATTTTTCCCATTTTATGGGAACGTCGATTTATGTTAACCCCTGCATGGGTATGAGTTGTGAGAAAGAGTAATGTATGGTTGATGTGTATGTTGTGGTAAAAGACCAAATCGGTATAATGGTTCATTAATTACCCATGTTGGTATGTTTTGTATTGTGGTGTTTTCTGTATTTAGCCTGGTAGATCCTCATGGAGGGGGTCTGCGGCACTGTAATATTCCTGAATGGTTTGGGGGTGTTACAGAATATGGTATCGGAGCTTAGGTTGCGGAAACCTAAGCTGTCGGGTCGAGTTTTGTGTTGTCGGGTCTTGTCTTGTCTCGTCTTGTCTCGTCTTGTCTTGTCTTGTCTTGTCAGATTTTGCCTGACTGAGTCGTGTCGCGACGCGTCGTCTGAGGTGTCGGTCGTGATTACTATCGAGGTGCAGCCATCATCTTCATGCGATATGTGAATGTAAGTCTCCCTACTTTGTTGCGTCTCGTGTTATACGAGCTTGTGTGATTTTGTGTTATTATATGGAGTTTAAAAGTGAATTGTGAATACGTAATTCATGCTTGTTGATTCTCGTGTGTGCTGGAATGAAAAGTGATACCAGTGTATAAATGTGTATATATATTGTGTGAATCGTTTTACTTGAGTAATGGCTTGGTGTGATCCCGCAAGGAAAGTTTGTCAATGTGATATTTCAAAGTTTAATTATTTTTGAAGAGTCACGTAAATTTTATTTTAAAACATCCTTCGAGAAAGGAAAAATTTTGATTTCGTATGATGACCTCGAGACCGGATTTTTTTTAGAACTTAACTACTTATATTTTATTTTCCTCTTGCATTGCAAGTTCTCAAAATTCGATTTTAAAAACTCAAATGAGGTCTACAAAAAATTTACTCGAAACGTGGCTCTTACTTTCGACTTTTCGATTTCATGATCGTCGGTTCGTAGGTATGTAGAGATGTTGGCATTATTATTTGGTCAATAATGCTCAAAATTGTGACTAAGTTGGTGGTGTGAACGTTAAGTCGCCCTGTATGCACTTGTTGTGAGAGTCCTCATTACTGATAGGTAGGATTTCAGTTTTAGATATTAATTATCTTTTGACGGTTACTTGTGAGATACTGTAATTATGTGGACAGATGGTATTGGCGTATGATTGGATTTGATGGTAATGGATCGTACTTGATAAAGTGATAAATTATGTCTGTTGTGTGTGTGTTCGAAAACGCTTTCCTGAAAATTTTATAAACTTGAGCAAGTTGTGGAAAATTAAATTTCATAATGTTTTGACGGTTCGCTTAATCGGCGGCTTTGTGTGGACTTTGAAAATCGTTTAAAATTGGCGAGCCGGCCTTGAATTTTCTAAAGGAACCCCGATGGTATTGAAATAGTCGTTTTAAAGTACCTTTGAGCATTTTGTAAAATGTTACCGTCGTTGATTATCGTGTAGTGTTGAGAGGATTTTCGACAATGATTTTTGACGTACTGCTATATTTTCAAACGATTCGAGTAATTTTCAGAAATCTTTCACACCATAAAAAATTTTATTTTCAAAAACCAATACAATTTTTATTTTCAAAAATATATTGTGAAAGATGAAGAATCTTGCTCGATTTAATTTCAAACTCGAATTTAGAAAAGTTTTCTGAACTAAGCCAGTTATTGTGCGTGATCTTGAATCACTCCAAAATGATGATGTGTAATGGCATAGTGATTTTGATAGTGCCGTTTGTAAGGAAATATTGTTTTGCAAATAATTTCAAATGAGATAGTTAAAGTCCGTTGTTTAAAAGTTTTGACAAAAAAACTGAGGTACCAAAAATACTTTCAAAGTTTTATTTTGAATAAACATGCAAATCCAAGGATTTTCAAATGATATCATTTAAAAGGATACCTCGTGGATCTTCTTATCGAGTTGCTATTAGCTGTCTTATGTGATATGTCTAGCCGAGTTGGCAAATTGGTATATTATTTTGCGATGTTGTGCCGTGGTATTGAGTGAGTATCTGCTTAATATGCCGAGGGGTAAAGGGCGCGGTCGTGACCGCGGTACAGATAGTCATGGAGATCAGATGCGGGACCAAGAGAAGATTTTTGGGAAGGTTGCTATTCTAGCACTTCGTTCTCGTTGTTCAGGTTTCGGGGACGAAACCTCTTTTAAATGTGATATGGTGTAATACCCATATTTTTCGCTTTCATTTTGTTCGACTCTATCGACTCGTTTGTGTTCTTCGGTATTTTCTGGACTTGTTCTACTCTTCAATTTTCGTTGTTCGAACGAGTTGTGGTATTGTTTCGGGTTAATCCGTTTGTCGTTGTGACTTTTTCCGAATTCGGTTCCGCTCCTGTGAATCATACGTAAATGTATATCATGTCGTTTTCACCGGACCATATATTGTCTTGATTCGTGTTGTGGACTTCGGGGATGCTATTCGATTTTTGTTATTCGTCATGAATCCGATATGATGGTTCGACCGTTGTTGTCTCGATCGTTGTTGTTCGATCGTTTGTTGTCCGGTATTCGTTGATCTCGTATCATGATTTTTGAGCATTCAGATCACTTCGTAAGTTCCTTAAGTTCGGGAAATTAACTTCATATTTGATCTTCTAAACCTTGGGTCGTTGGAATTTCATAGTTCAACGATTAACTCGTGTTTTGATTGCTGTGCCGTTCGGGTTGGTTAATCATATTGATTTCGTTCGTTGTGTTTTGTTATCATTCTGATGTAGCAATATGAGTGGTAGCAGCTGCGTGCTGCATGTGAGTCGTTGCAGGTTGTCGGCAATGGATAGCATGTGTTATCTGAGACTGTACCACGTTTATCATTTTATGTTTAAGTTTCGAGGATGAAACTTCTTTTAAGGGGGGTAGAATGTAATACCCGAGATTTTTGTTCCGGTTTCGTCGAATTTTTTTTCTCTATGGTCGAACGGGTAGATGTCGTCCGCATCTTCGGAATCGTGTGCTTGCACTGTGGTTCGTTGAGTTTTGTAGCCTACTCGTTATCGTTTTAAATCTTAGTCGGTGCGTTCGCGTGATCGAGACGTTGTCGAGTCACTAGCCGGGCATTCGAAGGGTTGGATGGGCCGAGTTATGGCCGTAAGGCATGGCCGATTACAGCCGTAATGCACCCGCACACCTTGGCCTGGAGACACTCGATTACGGATATAAGGATCGCCAGGTTACGGTCGTAAGGCTTCGTTACGGCCGCTAGGCGTTGGCCGGTTACGGCCGTAATGGGTCGGCAGATTTCGGTCAGTGGCCCTGGGAGTTCGGTTACGGCCGTAAGTCCATGCCGAGTACGGCCGTAAGCGATGTTCGTTGCATATGCTAGGAGTCGGCCGTTACGTACGCTATAGGCATTGACCGAGTTATAGCCGTAACGCTGTCAGCATATATAGGCCTGGGCTTCGGCCAGACCTCATTTTTACCCCTTTTCTCATTTCTTGCGACGGCTGACGACGGGAGGCTTGGGAACTCGGGTCCTTGGTCGATTCTAATCATTTCTCAGGTGTTTTGGAAGATCCTTTTCGATTATAGCATCACTGAATCCTTGTTCTTCGCCGGATCGAGGTAATTCTTCCGTAGAACGTAGTTGTGTAATTTTTGGGGGGGTTTCTTCGTGATTCGTTGATTTTGTAGGATATTGATGAATTATTCATGGTAATCCCGTTGTATTGGTCATGACCTTCAGAGTTTGTAACTCATTTATCGATTTTTATCATCCGGAACTTGATTCTCGATTTCCTTGAAGAAAACCTCGAATTCTTGTTGTTTTTCGGGTTGTTTCGGATTCCGTTTAGCGTTATTGATTCATGGTGATATTATTTTCGTAGTTTTCGTGGAGTTGTCGAGTTCTTTATAGTTCTTGGAAGTTCGAGGGCTACCCGACCGTGCCCGTTCGTCGTTTCCTTGCTCGTGGTATCGAGGCAAGTATCTTGCCCATACATTTCGTGTTTCGTCGATGTATTCGTTGCTATTGGAACCAAATTACAATTTGAATGTTTTAATGAACTTTTAAAAGGATCGGTATGTTCTCGATAATTGTTGCCTTTCAAAAGAAAACTCGTATGCTTCGTGGATTAATGTGCTTTTGGAATATGTGCGTTAGTTTCGTATGATTGGAAGATGTTAAACATATTTAGTGAATTTAGTAGACCGTAATTATTTGCCGAGGATTGTGTATTGATATGTGTAATTGTTCGGTGAATATGTGATGTTGTGTGATATTAGTTGTTACTCCTTCGTAAGGAGGTTGTGGCGCTTGGTGTCGTTTGGAATTGGTATTTGTTTGTTGTTGTGTGACATTCGTGTGGGTATACGTCGACTAAAGTGTCCATTCTAGCGAAGTACCTAGCATTTGTTTGCATATTCTAGTATTCGAATTATGGCTTCCCATGGCGTTGTGGATGTTTATGTGGTTCACCTAGGGATGGTGTGACGGGGCCTCTAGGGATATGTATTGCCGTGAGTGTGCGTATCGCGAACTAGGGTTAACCACCCAGGAACGGTCCTACGGGGCCTCTGCGGGGTGCGGTGGCCGTGAGTCTCGTACCAACGGTTAACTTTGAAATATTTTGTTGGAGAACAATGATTTTTGGCGCATATTTCGTCTGATTAGAATGGCCGTTCAAATGGTATTGTACTTTGCTGGAATGACAACAGTAAATGTGTTGTGTTTGATTCGTCCCTTGGCTGTGATAATTTGGTATGGGTACGTGAGTCCTGTGGTTGCTTTGTGTATTGTAGCTATGTGGTGTGTCGAGTTCGACCGTATGGTTAATTTGCAAAGTTGTGCTCTCTGATGTCGTTCTGTGAGACTGTTGTCATGGTAATGTTTGACACAGTATAGTTTCCGTCGGGTTGTTCTTTTGAATATGTGATGTGGATGATTTGGGTCGTGGACCCCCGTGTTTGTGATTGCAATGTTATGATTGGGTTGTGGACCCCCGTATTGTGATTGAATATTATGATTGGGTCGTGGACCCCATATTTTATTATCGGAATCGTATTTTGAAATAAGTGATTTTTGGGTTGTGTCCCTAAGTGTTTCGAAAGGCTTGAGAATTCTTAAACCCCAAATGTTTTCAAAACTACCGAGATCGTAAAATGTTTTGTAAGATGTAAAATGGTTTTATTCCTATCTTTCATAATTCAAACTATTTTGATCAAGTGAATTATCTCGGGAAGTATATTCACAATTTCTACGTTCTTGGAGTATGATATGTATGGCTTGTCTTTGTATTTTTACTTGCACTAGCAAAACAGTGGAGTTTTGCTAACCCCCGAGTATTCGGGGGGTGGATGTCTGTATTGCGTCCAGGTATTTGTAGGTTGGTGGGGAGTGATTCACAGGATCGTTACGAAGGATGATGAAAGACGACGATAGTAATCACATGGAGACCGGTGTTGAGTATTTGGCGATGTCTTGTTGTTTTGTCCTTCCGTTGTGTTTATTTTCCCCGTTTTATTGGAACGTCGATTTATGTTAACCCCTGTGTGGGTATGAGTTGCGAGAAAGAGTAATGTATGGTTGATGTGTATGTTGTGATAAAAGACCAAATCGGTCTAATGGTTCGTTAATTACCCATGTTGGTATGTTTTGTATTATGGTGTTTTCTGTATTTAGCCTGGTAGATCCTCACGGAGGGGGTCTGCGGCGCTGTAATATTCCCGAGTGGTTTGGTGGTGTTACACATAGCCTAATAGGTAAGTCAATACTTCACTTTGACTTTAATTAATTGATTTTTCGATTTATAACAAAATTTCGAAATTCATAAATAAATAAATGAATAATAAACCATATTGAACTATAAGGCAAAATTGTTATTTTATTAAATTTTTATTATGATATAGTAAGTCGTACACATAATATGCTACCGGAAATTATGGGGTTTTACACCGGTGCTGGGGACGCCCTCAGTTTTCTCGGTGGGAGTCGACGCTCCGTCAACCCGAGTCTCTCTCGGCAACGATGCTCCGCCAGTGCCGAGGACACTCTCATCTACTCGGGGGGAATAGGCACTCCATCAAATCGAGGCTCTGTCGGAACCGAGGCATGATGAGGAGAATCGCGCATAAAATCATTATTACCTCCAAAGTCCCATGGCGGCGTATCAAGACGAGCACTCTGGCCCACTGTGTCATCACCATGTCAACGCATCTGCTCGACACTTTGGCGCACTGCATCATCAACATATAGACGCATTTGCTGGACCGCCCCAGCAGATGCTGAATTGATATATGCACACAGATGGGTGAAAAGAGTATCAAAATCAGTAATGCGTACAGTCTCCTAAGTACCCCGTGCCGGAGAAGATGCAGTCTGGTGAGTACCCCATGTCGGAGAACTCTGGCGCTGCGAATCAGTATGCACAGGATCATGAGACTCTCCTAACTACTCACGTCCAGTAGTAGGATATGTAGGCTCAGAAATAACTAGCCCAGATGTCTACTGTCGGACAATACGCTCTCCGACTGGATCACCGACTGAATCATCACCATCACGAGCCATCCCCTTCTCCTTCCCCTCCCCCCTTCTTGCATAGGGCCATACTGTGCATATATTGTAACACCCCCAAACCACTCGGGAATATTACAGCGCCGCAGATGTAACACCCCCAAACCACTCGGGAATATTACAGCGCCGCACACCCTCTCCGCGAGGATCTACCAGGCTAAATACAAAACAATGCATCACTTCACATGCCGACATGGCTACATAAAGGACCATTAAACCAATTTGGCCTTTTGTCACAACACACACAACATTACATACAAGATTCTTTCCCAAAACTCATTCCCACGCAGGGGCTGAAATACAATAACAATCCCATAAATCGGGGTAACAACACATCGGAGGGATAACCAACACGACTCTACCAAATACTCTACAATTGGTCTTCACGTGATTAGTATCTTCGTCTCCCATCATCCTTTGTATCGATCTTGTGATTCGCTCCCCAGCTACCTGCAAGTACCTGGACGCAATACAGACATCCACCCCCTGAATACTCGGGGGTTAGCAAAACTCCACTGTTTTGCTAGTGCAAGTATAAAACAGAAGTACAAACCATACACAACCTGCTTCAACAATATAAAAAAAATCATGAATATATTTCCCGAGATAATTCACTTAATCAAAACAGTTTGATTTATAAAAGGTAGGAATAGAACCATGTATCTCATACAAAATATTTTACGATCTCGGGAGTTTGAAAATATTTGGAATTAAGGAATTCTCAAGTCTTTCGAAAACACTTGGGGACACGGCCCAAAATCGTCTTTCCAAAATACGATTCCAATAATCAAACGCGGTTTCACAACCCAATTCACAACACACGGGGTCCAAGACCCGAATCATAAGCCACAGGGTCCACGACCCGAATCACATAACACATGTTCCTAAGGATTATTCGCGTCCCGTGCTAACAAGCCACGAACCTCAGATGCTCCCGTAGAACATACCCGAGTGAATAACCCAATAGGAAACCATACCAAATCACATGTCCTCGTGGCAACAGCCACAGAACCATTCCAAACCACAACCATAAGTTATCCCGGCATCGGGTTAACAAGCCACGAACCTCGGAGTCCCCGCAAGACATACCCGATGATAACCCCCACAAGTTATCCCGGCATCGGGCTAGCAAGCCCCGAACCTCGGAGTCCCTGAAATACATACCCGGATTGGATAACCCTACGGTCACGCCCGACCCATACTAGCAAGTATGGATCCCGGAGATTCAACAATCCTACCCGGAGGCACATCACTTTCAACGATCACATAACAATGAGCAGAACATCAAGCCAAACAACACTTGAACATCACAACCTCCTTTCAAAGGAGTAACAACTAATATCACACACAATACGTTCTTACCGAACAAGTACACATAGCATTACGTTATCCCCAGCAAAGGATTACGGTCTATTAAATTCACTCAAAGTGATCATAGCATCTTTTCAACATACAAAACCAACACACATATTCCGAGAACATATATATTCACGAAGTACACGAATTATCATTGAAAGACAACATTTATCGAGAACATACCGATCCCTTTTTACGTTCATTAAACATTGGGTTTCGCATAAAATCATTTATCATTAATTACGCCTACGAAACATGAAACGTATGGACAAGATACTTGCCTCGACATCGCGAGCGACGAAACGACGAACGGGCACGATCGGGCAACCTTCGAACTTCCAAAAACGATCAAGACTTCGACAGCCCACGAATACTACGAAAATAGCATCACCACGAATCAATAACACTAATCGAAATCCGAAACGATCCTAAAAACGACAAGGATCTAAGTGTTCTCAAAGAAATCAAGAATCGTTGATCCAGGCTATAAAAATCGATGAACGGTTAACAAAATCTGAAGATACGGTCAAGACAAACAAGAAAAAATAACCGATCGGATGAGATCGGTTAAGAATCACAAATCCAAGCAAAAACCCCAAATTTAAGAAAATAGGGTTCTAAAAAGAGATTACCTTGATTTGGACCAAGAATACGATTAGATGTTGTTAAACATCTACAAATCCGCTCAAAGATGAAGCTAGAAGAAAAAGATCGGTCCTACTCGCCTCTGGATCTCACTCCCGTCAGAAGGGATGAAGAAAAGTGGGAAAATGACGACTTAATCTTTGTTGTCGGTATTTATCTTTGAGCCGATTATTAGCGCTAAACACCCTGCATTAGCGTGCGCTAACGGGGTCAACGCTCCAGAGAAACTGCCTATAACAAAGTTAGCGTGCGCTAGCTAAAAGCCGTAGCGTGCGCTAACGGGTCACAAAACCCGTCGAGTAGCCCCTGGACAGAACTGCACCTACCGGGTAGCGTGCGCTAGAAAGAAGAGAGAGCGTGCGCTAAGCAGTCGACAGTGTGCGCTAGCTATCGGCCTTAGCGTGCGCTAACAAAGCTCCAGTCCCAGTACAATAGTTACTGGACTGTCTCTGGACTGCCAGTTAGCGTGCGCTACAAATTCGGTAGCGTGCGCTAACCACAACGCCGTAGCGTGCGCTATGCCACAAGCATTAGCGTGCGCTACACCACAAAAACTCAAAAACTCACAAAGTGATCCGAAACGCCTCCAAACACATGCCCCAATAAGGCACGACCAAAAAATGGCACAAAATTCCAACGATGAGGACAAAGACAATCTGATAAAACCCAGAAAACCCAACGAATCTGGAATAAAGATCTCGGGTATTACATTCTACCCCTCTTAAAAGAAGTTTCGCCCCTGAAACTTGAAACGTAAAACGAATAACGCAAAACAATTCCAGATGACATAAGCTATCCATTGTCGACAACGTGAAACGAATCACATGTAGCACGTGTCTGCTACCATGCATGTCGCTACGTCAGAAAGATAACAGAACGCAACGAACAAAATTAATATGGTTGACCAGCCCGAACAGTACACCAATCACAATGCGATCTAATCGCTGAACAAATATGAAATTCCACAACACGAGGATTGGGAGGTCGAAAATGAAGCAAATTTCCCGAACTTAAGGAAATCACGAAGGAGTCCGAACGCTCAACAATTACGAAACGAGATCAACAAAAACTGAACCATCAAACGATTGAGTTACAACGATCGAGACAACAACAGTCGATCAATCATGTTCGAATCACGACGAACAATAATACTCAAACAACAAACCCAAAGTTCACATCTCGACTCGAGACAATATACGATCCGGTGAAGACAACAAGATGTGTATTCACATAAGATCCACAGGAAAGGAAATAGCAATTGGAAAGTCATAACGACAAATGGGTTATTCTGAAACAATACCACAACTCGTTCGATAAACAAAAGCACTAGACAGGACAAGTTCAGAAAATATCAACGAACATAAATGATTCGACAGAGTCGAAAGTACAGAGTTCAAAATCCGATCCACTTCAAATAAAAGAAGTTAATCTACGGAATATCGAAACAACAAAACGAGGGAATTAACATAACAAACAACTGATAGGCTAAGCCACTCAGGGGCTTCTCGGAGTCGATCCAGATATCGGTGCTCAAGTCCGTGCACCGGAAGGCTCGGTAACCATCTCGCAAAACTGAACTCGGTGTCCCTCAAGTCCGCACCTATAACACGTTACTGGCAGAGAAGGACAATGTGCACGAACATGTCCCGCCACATTACAGTTAAAACATCTCCTGGCTTTACCAGGAGTCAGAGCAGACGACTTGGAACTCTCAGTTCCACGCATCGAGCGATGGAGCTTCATAGCGGAAAGGCTACGACATTGAAAACTAAAAACACCAACTCCTGCACCGTCCACACGGTCATCGGACTTCCTCTGCTTCTTCGACTCGGGCACACGCTCCGACGATAACGAAGCTAGTTCACGGGCTAATGCCCGATCTTGATAGTCTCTCAATGAAGTGCAATTGAATCCCGACATATACACATGAATATCCGGCTTCATCCATCTGTCAAAGTGAAGGATCCTCTCTTCCTCGGTTCTCACCCGATCTCGCACAAAACTGAGTTGTTTGCTATAATCGATGATAGCTTGCGACACCGATATATCTTGCGGTTCTGCCAAGTAGAATTCGTGAATCCTCTGCTCTCTAATTGGTTTCGGACAGAACTCAGCTTCCATAAATGCTTGGAACTCCGCCCACGTGACATCACGATCATGAGGTTTAACAGCTTCCCACTAATTAGCGGCATCTTTGTCGAGAAGGTACTGAGCGATAGGTACCTTCCGCTCTTCAGGACATCCGACAGCCTCGAAAATCTTTCCCAACTGGAAAATCCAACCATCCCATCCCAACGCATCCGCATCACCGGCGAATCGAGGGGGATTCATACGAACTACCTCGCGAAGCCATTGATTTACACCGACGTTCTTACTCGCGTCAATGCTACGTTGAACCACCTGGGTCAACTGAATCATCTGAGTTGCTACTTGTTGCAATATAGTAGCAACACCCAATCTAAAATCATTCTCAACGACATTCTCTCGATTCCGCATCTGATCCCCATGGCCATCAGCACCACGGTTACGACCACGACCTCTGCCCCTCTGCATACTAAAAAACAACAACCTATGGCAACGAAGGATCATAACACATAGCAAGATATTCACATCTCTGTCTTTAATCCAACATCATTAAATCATATACATATTACTATTTAATTCTAGTTAGAGCACAATATACAAACTATTATACCAAAAATCTTCATTTATAATGTCGTTGTTATGCGATTTATAAATGCAATGAAATTGAAATCATCCATTATATCAAAATCATTTTCTGTACGGTTTCCGCGCCGGAACTCACCAAGTTGAAAACCATTTTCAAAAACGTTCCAAAATGCCAAAAGGCTGATGACGGTAATACTTTCCAAATACTCCCCAAAAGTCATTTTCCAAATACCAAATACCATCATCAAATACCATTTGAAATTACAAGGCGTAGACGCGGAAACTCAATAGTTTCAAAATATATGTTAAGTCACCCGACAAAAGAGTTAGGAAAAAGGGTCAACGAAATAATTCAAATTTACAAACCCGAAAGGTCATTTTGAAACACACACTATTTGGTAAAAGTACCGAAAAAGTCATTTTGGACTTTACACACGCAGCGGACAAGAACACAGTTCAAATTACACATAGCCACACACAACAATTGTTATTCATGAACAACACACATAGAGTACGGTCTCAAATGGTCAGCCTAACAATCGCAAAAGTTAGACTTATGGCCAGAATGTAGTTTCCGAGCTTCTGCTCAGACCGATTAGGGTATGATTTAACAGAGACTTAGCGTGCGCTAGCCATGCCACGTTAGCGCGCGCTAGCTATTCTCATCCAGCAACACATTCATGAACATATACCAAATAATGTCAAAAGCCGAAGGTTACAAATAAACAACAACATACGAATCCAAACGCCAACATTTTACATTCTCACTACATATCGTTTAACCGAAAAAGTTGAAGGCGAAAGTCACGTCTCAAGTAAACTATTGGTAGACCTCGTTTAACCATTTAAAAATCAAATTTTGAAAATTTTCAATGCAAGATGAAAATATAATATGTGTAGTTTGAATTCTCAAAATCTTTGGTCTCGAGGTCATCATACGAAAATCAAATCATTTTTCCTCCTCGAAGGATGTTTTTAAATAGAATTTACGTGACTTCCCCAAAACATTTGAAGTTTAAAATACCACATTGATAAACTTTTATTGAGTAACCAGTCCAAAACATCATCCCTCTAAAAACAATTTCACACAAAGATGTGTGTATATATATATATATATACATGCATACCGGTACTACTCTTTATTCCAACACAATACAAGAATCAAACAAGTATGGAGTAAGTATTCACGAGGCACAATTAAACTCCACATAATAACACAGAATCACATAAACTCATATAACACGAGACACAACAAAATAGGGAGACTTAAATCCACAGATCACACGAAGATGATGGTTGCACCTCGATACTAATCACGACCGACAACTCAGACGACGCGTCGCGACACCACTCAGTCAGACCAAATCTGACAAGACAAGACCCGACAACACACAACTCAACCCGACAGCCTAGGTTTCCTCAACCTAAGCTCCGATGCCATATTCTGTAACACCCCCAAACCACTCGGGAATATTACAGCGCCGCAGACCCTCTCCGCGAGGATCTACCAGGCTAAATACAAAACAATGCATCACTTCACATGCCGACATAAAGGACCATTAGACCGATTTGGCCTTTTGTCACAACACACACAACATTACATACAAGATTCTTTCCAAAACTCATTCCCACGCAGGGGCTGAAATACAATAACACTCCCATAAATCGGCATCGGAGGGATAACCAACACGACTCTACCAAATACTCTACAATTGGTCTTCATGTGATTAGTATCTTCGTCTCCCATCATCCTTCGTATCGATCCTGTGATTCACTCCCCAGCTACCTGCAAGTACCTGGACACAAAACAGACATCCACCCCCCGACTACTCGGGGGTTAGCAACACTCCACTGTTTTGCTAGTGCAAGTATTAAACAGAATTACAAGTCATACACAACGTGCTTCAAGAATATAAAAAAAATCTTGAATATATTTCCCGAGATAATTCACTTAATCAAAACAGTTTGATTTATAAAAGGTAGGAATAGAACCATGTATCTCATACAAAATATTTTACGATCTCGGGAGTTTGAAAATATTTGGAATTAAGGAATTCTCAAGTCTTTCGAAAACACTTGGGGACATGGCCCAAAATCATCTTTCCAAAATACGATTCCAATAATCAAACGCGGTTTCACAACCCAATTCACAACACACGGGGTCCAAGACCCGAATCATAAGCCACAGGGTCCACGACCCGAATCACATAACACATGTTCCTAAGGATTATTTGTGTCCCGTGCTAACAAGCCACGAACCTCAGATGCTCCCGTAGAACATACCCGAGTGAATAACCTAATAGGAAACCATACCAAATCACATGTCCTCGTGGCAACAGCCACAGAACCATTCCAAACCACAACCATAAGTTATCCCGGCATCGGGCTAACAAGCCACGAACCTCAGAGTCCCTGCAAGACATACCTGATGATAACCCCCACAAGTTATCCCGGCATCGGGCTAGCAAGCCCCGAACCTTGGAGTCCCCGCAAGACATACCCGGATTGGATAACCCTACGGTCACGCCCGACCCATACTAGCAAGTATGGATCCCGGAGATTCAACAATCCTACCCGGAGGCACATCACTTTCAACGATGACATAACAATGAGCAGAACATCAAGCCAAACAACACTTAAACATCACAACCTCCTTTCAAAGGAGTAACAACTAATATCACACACAATACGTTCTTACCGAACAAGTACACATAGCATTACGTAATCTCCGGCAAAGGATTACGGTCTATTAAACTCACTCAAAGTGATCATAGCATCTTTTCAACATACAAAACCAACACACATATTCCGTGAACACATATATTCACGAAGTACACGAATTATCGTTGAAAGACAACATTTATCGAGAACATACCGATCCCTTTTTACGTTCATTAAACATTGGGTTTCGCATAAAATCATTTATCATTAATTACGCCTACGAAACATGAAACGTATGGACAAGATACTTGCCTCGATATCACGATCGACGAAACGACGAACGGGAACGATTGAGCAACCTTCGAACTTCCAAAAACGATCAAGACTTCGACAGCCCACGAATACTATGAAAATAGCATCACCACGAATCAATAACACTAATCGAAATCCGAAACGATCCTAAAAATGACAAGGATCTAAGTGTTCTCAAAGAAATCAAGAATCGTTGATCCGAGCTATAAAAATCGATGAACGGTTAACAAAATCTGAAGATTACGGTCAAGACAAACAAGAACAAATAACCGATCGGATGAGATCGGTTAAGAATAACAAATCCAAGCAAAAACCCCAAATTTAAGAAATAAGGGTTCTAAAAAGAGATTACCTTGATTTGGACCAAGAAGACGATTAGATGTTGTTAAACATCTACAAATCCGCTCAAAGATGAAGCTAGAAGAAAAAGATCGGTCCTACTCGCCTCTGGATCTCACTCCCGTCAGAAGGGATGAAGAAAAGTGGGAAAATGACGACTTAATGCTGTTGTCAGATTTATCTTTGAGCCGATTATTAGCAGCGCTAAACACCCTGCATTAGCGTGCGCTAACGGGGTCAACGCTCTAGAGAAACTGCCTATAACAAAGTTAGCGTGCGCTAGCTAAAAGCCATAGCGCGCGCTAACGGGTCACAAAACGATCCGGTAGCCCACTGGCGTAATCGCACCTACCGGGTAGCGTGCGCTAGAAAGAAGAGAGAGCGTGCGTTAAGCAGTCGATAGCGTGCGCTAGCTATCGGCCTTAGCGTGCGCTAACAAAGCTCCAGTCCCAGTACAGTAGTTACTGGACTGTCTTTGGACTGCCAGTTAGCGTGCGCTACAAATTCGGTAGCATGCGCTAACCACAACGTCGTAGCATGCGCTATGCCACAAGCATTAGCGTGCGCTACACCACAAAAACTCAAAAACTCACAAAGTGATCCAAAACGCCTCCAAACACATGCCCCAATAAGGCACGACCAAAATATGGCACAAAATTCCAACGATGAGGACAAAGACAATCCGATAAAACCCAGAAAACCCAACGAATCCGGAATAAAGATCTCGGGTATTACAGCAGACCCTCTCCGTGAGGATCTACCAGGCTAAATACAGAGAACACAACATGGCGATACATGCCAACATGGCTAATAATGAACCACTACACCGATTTGGTCTTTTACCACAACCTACATATCAAACATATATAACTCTTCCTTACAACTCATACCCACGCAGGGGTTGGAATACATCAACATACCCATAAAACGGAAAACTACACCACGGAGAGCCAAACAATGAGACTCTACCAAAATACTCAACGACTAGTCTTCATGTTATTAGTATCGTTGTCTTGTATCATCCTTCGTACTGATCATGTGATTCGCTCCCCAACAACCTGCAAATACCTGGACGCAATATAGACATCCACCCCCTGAATACTCGGGGGTTAGCAAAACTCCACTATTTTTCTAGTACAAGTATAAAATACAAATACAAGCCATATACAACATACCTTAAGGACATATGATCGGGAAATCATCCAGACATAAATAATAATAGACTTCCAGAGATAATTGTTTGATCAAAACCGTTCAATCATGAAAGATAGGGATAAACCCAAAATACCTCTTACAAAACAGTTTACAGTCTCGGGAGTTTTGAAAACATTTGGGATTTAAGAATTCTCAAAAACTTCGAAAACACTTAGGGACACGACCCAAAGATCATTTTCCCAAAATACAATTATGATAACAACATACGGGGTCCACGACCCAATTATACCATTCCGGTCACAAGGCTCGGGGGCCACAACCCAATCGTACCATTCCGGTCACAAAGCTAGGGGTCCACGACCCAATCATACGTATTAACATATTCCCAAGGATTATTCGCGTCCCGTGCTAGCAAGACACGAACCTCAGATGCTATCGCAGAACATACCCGAGTGAATAACCCTATGGGAAACCATACCAAAACGCATGTCTCTGTGACAACAGTCACATAATCATAATCCATACATATTTCATAGTCATCCCGGCATCGCAATAGCAAGCTACGAACCTCGGAGTCTCCACGAGACTTACCCGATTGGACAACCCATGACACGCACATCACACAACCAAACCACAACCATAAGTTATTCCGGCATCGCACTAACAAGCTACGAACCTCGGAGTCTCCGCAAGACAAACCCGGAGTGGATAACCCCACAAGTTATCCCGGCATCGGGTTAGCAAGCCCCTAACCTCGGAGTCCCCGCAAGACATATCCGGTTAGATAACCCTACGGTCACGCCCGACCCGTACTAGCAAGGACAGATCCCGGAGATTCAACAAATCTTACCCGGTGGCACATCACTTACAACAATCATACAACAACAAGCTAATACCGGTGCCAAACAACACTAAGCACCACAGCCTCCTTATAAAGGAGTAATAACTCATATCATACAACGTCACATATTCACCGAACAAGTATACATATCAATACACAATCCTCGGAAAGTGATTACGGTCTATTATATTCACGAAGTATGATTATAACATCTTCCAACATACGACGCATACACGCATAATCCGTAAACACATTTATTGACGCAACATATGAGTTATCTTTGGAGAAAACCCTTTTTTCGAGAACATACCGATCCTTTTTAAGGTTCATCAAAACATTCGGATTTGCACGTATAATCAACTACTGAATATTACGTCTACGAAACATGAAATGTATGGGCAAGATACATGCCTCGAAACCACGAGCAACCGAACAACGAACGGACACGGTCGGATAGCCCTCGAACTTCCAAGAACGACCAAGAACTCGCCAAACCCACGAATAATATGAAAATTAACATCACCAAGAATCAATAACACTAATCGGAATCCGAATCGACGCGAAAAACAACAAGGATCCGAGGGTTTCTTCAAAAAGATCAAGAGTCAAGTTTCGGGTGATAAAAATCGATAAACGAGTTACAAAATCTGAAGATTAAACCCCGGGCAACAAGATTACACAACCGATCGGATGAGATAGGGTAAGAATCACCAAAACCAAGGAAAACCCCCAAATTCAAGAAACTAGGGTTCTAAGAAGAAAATACCTTGATTGGAGCAAAAGAGATGATTAGTTGTTGAACACCTACAAATCCACTCCAAGATGAATCTTGATGATGGAGATCGCTCAAAATCACTCCAAGAGCTCTCTCCCGACGGAAAGAGATGAGAAGGGTGAGAAATGGCGAAATAAAGGTTGTTGTCCACTATTTATATTGGACAGTTATTAGCGTGCGCTAAACAGACTGCATTAGCGCGCGCTAACGGGGTCAACGCTCCAGAACATTCCGCCCATAACACTGTTAGCGTGCGCTAGCCAATATGCGTAGCGTGCGCTATCGAGTCACGAATCCAGTCCACTGGCTCCTGGACAGATTTACACCTGCTAGGTAGCGTGCGCTAGAAAAGACAAATATCATGCGCTAAGTAGACGATAGCGGGCGCTAACGACCACCCTTAGTGTGCGCTATCAAGACTCCAGTCCCAGTTCAGTAGCTTTTGGACTGCCTCTGGGCTACCAGTTAGCGTGCGCTACATATCCAGTAGCGTGCGCTAACAATTGGCACAGTAGCGCGCTACACCACAAGCGGTAGCGTGCTACACTACAGTGAGTCAAAAACTCATGCAACGATTTGAGACGAAAATCAAACATGTGTCCACTCATGACACACTGACTAGGGCTGTCTAAAAGGTTCGTGGTTAGTGGTTTTAGCCGGAACCGAACCGAACCGACATGGTTCCGATTAACCGAGAACCACTATTTGTTGTTAGGGTACGATTTGTGGTTCCTACTTCAGAAAAAAATATGGTTAGTGGTTAACCAGACAGAACCACAAACAGAAATTATGATAAATTAACAAATTGTAATTATATATTTTTATCCTAAAAAGAAATTCAATTGAATTAATAATATGTAAATTAATTACCCCCATATCAATTCTTCATTTCTAATTGTGTTGCATTTTAATTGTTGGATTTATGGATTAATTTTGACTTAGAGTTGTTGGATTTATGGATTAATTGTGTTGTTGTCTACTATTTTTGTTTCAAAAGATTAATTTTAGCATTTTAAAATTGATAATTTCAGTTTTTTCGGATAAAAAAAGAAAAATGGTTTTTAAGGTTAACCGAACCGGAACCAAATATAATCAGTGTGGTTCCGGTTAACCGAAATTTAAAGTGGTGTGGTTACTGGTTCCTATTTTGGGGTGTTTATGGTTCCGGTTAACCGAAAATTGTAGTTCGGTTAATCGGAACCGAACCACTCAACACCCCTAACACCGACGTGTCACACATTCTAAGGATATGGACAACGCCAATCCGATAACCCGCAGAAAAACTCAACGAAACTGGAACGAAGATCTCGGGTATTACAGTATACCCCTCTTAAAAGAAGTTTTGTCCCTGAAACTTAAAACATAAAACGACCAACGCAAAACAATCTCAGATAACACACACTATCCGTTGCCGACAACCTGCAACGAATCACATGCGGCACGGGGTTGCTACTATCCATATCGTTACGCCAGAATGATAACAAAATATACGAACAAAAATCAATGCGGTTCACCAACCCGAACAGTACATCAATAACAAACGATCGAACCACAACGATCGAGACAACAACGGTCGAACAAGTCATATTTGAATCACGACGAACAACAAAGATCAATTAGCATCTCGAAGTTCACACCTCGACTCACGACAATAGATGGTCTCGTAAAAACGACAAGATATGCAATGACATACGACTCATAGGAATGGAGCCGAATTCGCAAAAAGTCACAACGACAAACGAATTTCTCCGAAAAAATACCACAACTCGTCCAACAATGAAAAGTGAAGAATAGAACGAGTTCAGAAAATATCAACGGGCACAAACGAGTCGACAGAGTTGAAAATACAGAAGTTCAATAATTCGATCCACTTCTAATAAAAGAAGTTCATCCCCTAAATTCGAAACAACAAGGCAAAGGGATAACATAACATACGACTAGTAGACTACACCCTCAGGGACTCCTCAGAGTCAATCCTGATATTAGTGCTCAAGTCCGTGCCTCAAAAGACTCGGTGACTAGCTCGCAAAACTAAACCCGGTATCCCACGAGTCTGCACTTGTAACACGTTACTGGCGGAGAAGGGAAATATGCACGAACATGCCCCGACACATTGCAGCTGAAACACCTCCTAGCTTTACCAGGAGTCAAAGCTAACGACTTGGAACTCTCAGTCCCACGCATCGAGCGATGGAGCTTCACAGCAGAAAGACTACGACATTGCAATCTAGAAACACCAACTCCCTTACTGCCCACAAGGTCATCGGACTTCCTCTGTTCCTTCAACTCGGGCACACGTTCCAACGATAACGAAGCTAGTTCGTAAGCTAAGGCTCGATCCTGATAATCTCTCAATGAAGTGCAAGTGAATCATGTCATATACTGGCGAATCTCCAGCTTCATCCGTCTATCAAAATGAAGGATCTTCTCTCCCTCGGTCCTCACCTGATCTCGAATATAACTGAGTTGCTTGCTATAGTAGATGATAGCTTGCGACACCGATATATCTTGTGGTTCTGTCAAGTAAAATGTAACACCCCAAACTAAGCGGATATTACAGTGTCGTGGATCCCCGACTGGGACCCACCAGGCGAATGAAAATGATGAATTAAATAATATAATTGTAGTACCGAACCACATTATATTACCCAAATACTCCGATGAGGAGTTTAAGTACAACACACCAGGACAATACTGAATACTAGTATATTTTATATGAAGATAAAATACACAACACTGAATGAAACGGAGTATCCAAATGAAAGTCTGCAGCGGAAAATAAAGGACAATAACATGAATAACTGAAAGATCGGGGCCCCTACTAGTATCACTGACTCCTCATTGTCAACATGCTATTCCCGTGCTTTTGCCTTGCCATGACTCGAAAAACAAAATCCTCAAATGGCCGGTCCATTGAACAACAATCCTCAAGAGTTGAAAATACACAATCATGAGTTATCCACAGTTATACAATATCCTGTCGAAACATACGCAATCAAACATGCTATATGAATCAACAAATGATATGGCTCAAAGGAATGGCGCCACACTACGTCCGGGATGGAAATGTGTCCGTGCACAAGCCACCAACGAGTATCGATCGAATACACGTGTGGTCTTGTACCTAATCAGTCTCATGAAGCCATCAACTCGTGTGCACAGTCCAATGTGAGGCCATCAACCAACACACGACTATAATGTGCCCGACATGAAAATCCTACACATACCAACCGGCACGCCAGTATGACCCGGAATGCCACAATATGACAAAAGTGACAACGAAAATGAATCATGACTCACCAAGATTAAATGATGGTGAAATGAATGACAGCTTAATGAAATGATTGGAACCGTCGTTCCTTATGACTGAGGTGATTAATTGACAATGACAAGTTTTGATACGGTTAATACAATGATGAATGAGTTACGATTATGAATGAACAACATCAAAAGGAATGAATATCCTTTTAACCGAGTAAGAATTAACTTACACAATACCGATGAAGAATGTCCGTCCACGAACAACGTCCTAAGTGATATATCGGTCGCTCGAACAACCTTGAATAACAATAATTACCAACAATCGTTCAAAACACGTATCAAGCAACAAAACACGACTAACCCAAAGGTCGAAACAACGATAATCAAACCCATTGGGCATCCTAACGAATACGTAACCAACCACACAACTTCGAAAATATCCAATCCCGAATATGTCGAAATCAACACCAAAATGAGTATTACAAACTATCAAAACACTTCCAATGATATCAATAATCCATTAGGAATCCACAATACTAGATTACAACTACATCAATCGGAAAATCCCCAATTAACCGAAGTCAACCCCAAGGGTTCTTGAATTAATTCCGAAAATAGCCGTTAAATCCGTAAGAATGTATTTATCCAAGGTAGATAATCCATATCTAACATATTCCAATGATAATCCAAGCTTACACGAATAAATCGGAAGGAAAAACCCAAAAATTCGAAATTCTAGATCCAAGAGATTAATACCTTTGATTCGATGTTAAGGAGATGATGAAGTGATGATAATCCAACTCAAAGACTTGAAGATGATGATGGATGATAGAAGCTCAAAGAGAACTCTCTAAAATACCCGAAATCGCCCGAAACCGAAGAGGGAATGAGAAAGAGTGATAAAATGACGAACTCAGGCTAACTGTCCAATATATAGCCAATCCAGGTTAGCGTGCGCTAGCCCTTGTGCGTAGCGTGCGCTAACGGGTAATTTGGGTAGTCCAGTACCCACTGTCCGAAAACGGTAGCGCGCGCTACGTACTATTTTGTAGCGTGCGCTACGGCCATACCATTAACGTGCGTTAAAACCCATTGTTAGCGTGCGCTAACGAATTATTTGATGCCCAGTACTGGAATCCAGAAATCGTCTGTCCTCTGATCTGACCTCGGTAGCGTGCGCTACACCCAATATTTAGCGTGCGCTATAATATCGATTGCGTACGCTAAAAACAACTCATAGCGTGCGCTATGAATTAATCCAGTGCAGTCCAGTAGCCACTGGACTCAACCTGATCCGTCCTTAGCGCGCGCTACTCCAAATATTTAGCGTGCGCTACTACCACCCACTAGCACGCGCTACTTACCACTCGTAGCGTGCGCTACTAATAACTCACCTGCAGTCCAGTACCTTCTGGACTGCAGCCAGGGTAACATTAGCGTGCGCTAATGCTGAGTGGTAGCGTGCGCTACCTATACTCAATTAGCGTGCGCTAAAAAGAGTACGTAGCGTGCGCTACTCCTCACGCACAGTCCACAATGAAAATGACGATGATGATAAACACGGCACGAAACTCCAATTAGATTAGTGATGAATGACGATTGATACACGATACAATTACTCTGAATGATGAATACAATGATTGAATATGAGTGACAATTGATCAATAATGAGTGAATTTACTGAGTATCAATTACTGAATGATAAATACTGAATGGTAATTACTGAATTACAACCGGGTATTACATACACCCCCCCTTAAAAGAGTTTCGCCCCCGAAACTAAGGGTAAGCAACTCCGGAAGTGAACTATCCATCACGATCTGCAAACAAAAATGTCCAAATAGTTCTCGGGACCAAATCAATCGCATTCCCAAGTCCCCAAGTCTTGACGTCTCGAATCACAGTGAACGATTTCCCAAATTATCACGAAGTCTCGGTACGACACCAAAAGGAATGCATCAAATGATCTCAAAATCTCAAGATTCTCAAATACGATCATTATAAGATAGATCAACAATAAATGATCCACAACCACGATACATTATTACGGATTGAGTTATATAGTCATCTGAAAGACAAGGCTATATATCAAATGTACCCAACATCGATATCCTCCAAATCATCGATCTCCTCGACCCCAACGATTCAACGAAGACCCAAATCTGAACTCACCGCTTAATATGGCCTCGAAAGGTTACCAAAACGAGAGTGACTATAATGAATGATAAATGATTAGAAATCCGACAAGGATCAAGAATAACTCGCCGAAGTGAACTAATAACGAAATGAGTGATAACTCAAATGAAATTATTGGAACCATTGTTCCCCGTGAAGTGAATGATTGGTTGATAATTATAAGTCTTAACGTGATTGATATATGATGAATGACCTACGCGAATAATTGAACGGCGATGAAATGAATGATTATCCTATTGCCGAGCAAGAATTAACTTGCTCAAAACCGGTGATGAATGTCCTGTTGTATCACTGTTAAAGCAAACAACAGTCGAACTCGTCGTCTGAGATGAAGATGCTCTCCCAGCATGAATACGACTAGAAACGATCTCTTGGACGTCGGAGTCCGATGTCCCTCTGAACTCTTTCCATACCAAGGCAGGAAAGTCACGTGATGATTACAGATCTCGTATGAAGATTGCATTATGATTACGAGACGGAATGATATCAATGAGCATACACGCTAGAACAAAATGAATGCATTAATAATGCAATAAAACGATCGTCGACATGACGCCGTAATATGAGAAGATCGTATGAAAAATCAAGTGAGGTGACAAGCCTATCTGATGAAATTCCTGAAATGATTTCCTTGAACAAGTTCACAAGATTGAAAAATTTGATTCACAAGATCAACAACTGAACCGTGAGATGGACTGGATGGTTAATGAATTAATCGAACAATGAGATTGACTGAGTGACGAATGAATTAATTGAACAATGAGGTTAGCTGAGTGATGAATGAATTAATTGAACAATGAGGTTAACTGAGTGATGAATGAATTGACTGAAAATTTTAAAAAAAATCCTTCCACAAACCGCCGATAATAACCGGCTAATCCGAGAAAGCTTCGGATTTTCTTAACATTCTTCGGAGGTAACCAATCTTGGATAGCCTTCGTCTTCTGAGGATCAAAACGCACTCCACCTGATGGAATTACATGCCCGAGAAAAGTCACTTCGGACATCCAGAACTCACCTTTGGAAAACTTTCCATAAAGTTGCTCTCGTCTTAACACGTCGGGAACCTGATGAAAATGAACCTCGTGTTCCTCTCGGTCACGAGAATAATCAAAATGTCATCGATGAAGACAACAACAAACTGATCCAAAAGTCGATGAAAACCCAATTCATTAACTCCATGAATACCGCAGGTGCATTATGTAACACCCCCAGATCAAACCGGGAATATTACACGCCGCAGACCCTCTCCGTGAGGATCCACCAGGCTAGACATCAACACAACACATTACATTACATACTGACGAATCAAAATAACGAATCAATAGACCGATTTGGTCTTTCGACACTGACTTACAAATAAAAGTACATAAATTCATCCAGACTCATACCCACGCAAGGGTAAGATAATTACCACCACAAACAATAAGACAGCGGAAAAGACAATACAATGGACTCCGACTAACTGAACCCAAAACTGGCCTTCGTGTGATTAGTATCATTCGTCTTTCATCATCCCTCGTACCGATCCTGTCTTGCTCCCGAAAACCTGCGTGTACCTGGACACAATACAGATATCCACCCCCCGATTACTCGGGGGTTAGCAAAACTACACTGTTTCGCTAGTGCAAGTATAAAGTGCAAATACGAGCCATACACAACACATTCCGAGAATATAACGAAAGACTTCCCGAGATATATTTAGTAAAAAACATAGTTCAAGTCTTGAAAGCATAAACGAAGCAAGTAAGCATTTTGAAAATATTTCCAAATCTCGGGAGTTTTGAAAACATCAGAAATTGAAAAGTTCTTAATTCCTCGAAATCCATTTAGGGTCACAGCCCCAAAGTTCAATTTCCAAAATACAAATCCGTTTAACAAAACACGGGGTCCACGACCCAACCGTTCCGGTCACAAAACACAGGGTCCACGACCCGGTCATCCACTTCAATTCACTTACAAGGACACATTACCCATAACACATTATTCTTATGCCATTCTAGCCAAGCACCAAGACTCGATATACAATGTCTCTCAACCCCGAGCACAAAGCATTGTGATACTCCGGACAATATCACAATTAACGAAAACATCGTCATCCTCAAGATGAAAACCACAATCGTAACCCGCGGCCGTACCCCTTAGTATCGACCCCCGGACATCCCGTCGGACACTCCGGTGGGAAACCACTTCTGCGGCCGTACCCCTTAGTATCGACCCCCGGACATCCCGTCGGACACTCCGGGTGGAAGTTCATCCACACACGCACCCAAGTCCACTTCCGTGGCCGTACCCCTTAGTATCGACCCCCAGACATCCCGTCGGACACTCCGGGTGGAAGGAACAACACACACGTTCCAAAATCACAGTTGCAAACCACAAGCCTCGAAGGTCAATCACAGTATATATAGTCGAGGTACCTTACTAGAATGGCCAGTTCATCCAACATATACTCACGACCAAGTAATGATACGATTCACAAGGAAGCACAAGATTTCAACAAAGACCGAACGGCACAACTAATATCACACAAACTCACATATTCATCCATAAACACGTGACTCCAAGCACATAATTTGACAAAAGAATTACACTTTACATTTACCAACGACATAATCATACGCAATGACATCACAAGAAAGTAAGGTGATTCTATACTCGACACTAGCACACATATTCAACTAAGCACATTAATTCCCGACACACACGGGTCACCTTTACAAAAACCATGATGATAAATATTCCGATTCTTTTGAAAAATAGTTATTAATATTTATTTAGCACATATCGACGATTAACAACCGTAATATCCACAAAACACATAATGTATGGGCAAGATACTTGCCTCGATAATCGATACCGGACACTCCTACAATCACAGCTCAGTCGGGACACCTCGAACACCTACGATTCCCCGGCGAAGGAAAAGAATACACCCACGATCGAGAAGCTTGAAGAAAACGACGAACGGAAGGGTTCCGACTCGAGTTCTTCACAAGAATTCGACCCTAACAACATATAATCAATAAATCATCGATCATACGAGGAAGAATAATCGTAGAACGCCCGAAAACCCCTCTATGACATTTTACCGGACACCTTCAAGGCATCGATCAAGAACTCGACCAAATCGACGAATCGATACGATCCAACCATGGAATAATAAAGGAAATGATATAATATATCTAAATTATCATCAATCCATCAAAATCCTAAGTTAAATCGGATTAAACGGACGAAAACGAACAAAATACCCAAAATCCCCAAAATTGGATTTCTAGAAAATCTGACCTGATTCGGTAGATCGGAGGATGTTATAGGATGGATGATTGATGATATGAACTCCCAAACTTCATGGATTGATTGTCCAACAACATCTCTCCATGATTAACCAAGCTCCAGCCGCGGAAGGGAAGAAAACGAGTGAGAAAAATCGCCAAAACCCGTCTGCAGGGCCATAAATAGGCTGCACAGTGTGCCGCGGCCCAGCGGGAGTGTGCCGCGGCACATGCCCAAAAATGGCTCCCAGTGGTCGGCAGTGTGCCGCGGCACGGCCGTAGTGTGCCGCGGCACCCGATACTGTCGGTTTGGCCGAAAAATGCCACAGAGTGTGCCGCGGCCCTGCCGGCATGTGCCGCGGCCCACGGACGCCGGCCAGAGCTGCCGAGCACCGCCGGCCGTGACTCGGCGAGCTGCCGAGCACTACCGGCCGTGACTCGGCCGATGCGGCTGTGCCCAGTTGCCCGGCCATGACTCGGCCGGCCAACTCCGACGGCCCGAACGACCCCGAAACCCGAACCTGAATACGAATCGATGATACGGTTACGACGTACTCGCAAAGACGAATCTAAGAGCTAAGAGAACACACAATTCCGACCACCCGAAGGCTCGGAATTCAAGAATGGAAGTAATCACCCAAAACTTTGGGAAATTACGAAAATGGCCCAAAACGTCCGAAAATCACGATACGCGATCGAAACACCAAACCAAAGCTCGCAACATGAATAATAACATTAAATGAACTTACGAGAAACTCGAAATGACAGTTTCGGACGAGATTCGCAAGAATCGCACTCAAGTGCGGAAAAGTCGCTAAATAGCTCGGAACTCAACAAAACGATACCGAAACGAACTCGGATGACAAAAAGTGCAGAATTAATCATTCTCGAAATGACGAAACGGTCATGAGCGAGTCGTCAAAACGGACTCCGGCTGAAAAATAAATTTACCGAAAAATCGGAAATTGCGGATATTACATTCTACCCTCCTTAAAAGAAGTTTCGTCCCGAAACTTAAAACAAGTAGGGAGAAGCAATATCCTTCCAGGAAAACTCAACGAGATACGCAAGGAAACGCGTAACTTACGCCCATCGGCGAAACGTTACAAGCAACGCAAAGGAATATACGGCGTGAAAACACGCTCCACGACGACCAACACAACGCCGCCGTTAGGGATATAATAAAACCAACAAGTGACAAGCGTCATCAACTGGATAATACAATCAAGTCAATTATCCGAACAAACACAAAACACAATGGACGAAAATTAATACGATTGACCAACCCAACAGTACATCAATCAAAACGCGAGCCAATCGCTGAACAAATACGGAATTCCACCGCCCAAGGGTTGGAAGATCGAAAACGAGACTAATTTTCCGAACTTGAAAAGGTCACAACGTTATATAGATCAATTTGGGACAATATCAGAACTCGCTCGAATGACAAAGGTGAGAAACAACACCAGGTCAGAAGCATCAACGAACACAGTCGAGTCGATACGATTGGACGAAACAGAAGAGAAAGAAAGAAAAATGCGGGTATTACATCATATCACCTTTAAAAGAGGTTTCATCCTGAAACCTAAACAACGAGAACGAAGTGCTGGAATAACAACCTTCCCGACCATATCCTCTTGGTCCACATCCGATCTTCATGGCCATTAGTATCGTGGTCACGACTGCGTCCTCTGCCCATCGGCATACTAAGCGAATTCCCACTCAATACGATTGCACAACTTCGCAAAATATTATACTAAGGTACCAACTCAACACGACATATCACATGAGGTAACCAATAACAACTCGAAAAGAAAATCCACGAGGTATCCTTTTAAAGGAAATCTTTTGAAAATCCTTGGATTTGTATATCTATTTAAAATAAACTTTAAAAGTACTTTTGGTACCTCGGGTTGTTTCATCAAAACTTGCAAACAACATACTTTAACCGTCTCATTTGAAATCATTTGAAGTCATCATGCCTCTACGTATCATCATCACCGTTAACAACTAACAAGTTAACCATGCAAGATCATCAAATCATTCTTACATACTCTAATATTTCCAAATCCGAGTTTGAACTTTACATCGAGTGAGATTTTTCATCTTTCACTATATAGTTTTGAAAATAAAAATCGTATTGGTTTTTGAAATAAAATATTTTTTTGGTGTGAAAGATTTTGAAAATCATTCACTCGAATTATTTGAAAATGCAACAATATGTTAAAATCATTTTCGAAAATTCTCCCAACACTTCACAAACATCAACGACGGTAAAATTTTACAAAATGTTCAAGGTACTTTAAAACAACTCTTTCAAATACCGTCGAGGTTTTATTTGAGAATCCTAGGCCGGCTCGCAAATTTCAAACAATTTCCAAAGTTCATACGAAGCCGCCGGCTAATCGCACTTGCACAAACATATGAAAGTTTTGGAAAAGCGTGTTCGAACACACTCGCAGCAGACATAGTTTATCAATTCACCAAACACAATCAAATATCACCTAGCAATACGAAAAGTCTTAACACACATTCACGCACAACAGTTGTTATCACTAGACACCACGTAGAGAATACAACTACAGGTGATTGGCCGCAAAAATTAGACCTAACGGCTATAATGTGGTTCCATAGCCTCTGCCCAGACTGACTAACGCTCGCTACAACACATATTTAGCGTGCGCTACCCATGCTGCATTAGCGCGCGCTAGCCTTACACTTAGCGTGCGCTAACGGTTCTATTTTAGCAACATGATTGCGAACATATATACGACATTACTGGAATCGAAGGTCACAATTAAACAACAACAATATTCGAATCTCAAAGCCATCGATTCACATATTTACAACACATCATGAGCAACCATCAAAAGGCAATTGTCATTCAAAACCGAAAAGTTAAAAGCAAGGATCACGTCTTGAGTATATTTTGTAGAACTCATTTGAGTTCAAGACTCGTGTTTTGAAAACTTATAGTACACAGTGGAAAAGAATTATCAATAATTCGAGTTTTCAGAACTTTCAGCCTTGTGGTCAACATACGAAAATCAACTTTTTCCTCCCTTGGAGGGCATTTTAAAAATTTTACGTGACTCCCCGAAAGGATTCCAAAACTTAAAATTCCAAGGTTTATACTCTTGCAAGAAAAACGATTTATACAAAGATACATTCAGCAATATCATTCTACATTTTAGCGCAAGACGGGAATCAACAAATATATGTCACTTACTCACGATGCACCTTCAAATACTAACTACATAACACAGAATCACACAGGCTCGTATAGCTCGTGGTACAACCTGTAGTAGGGAGACTTACATCCACAGATCGCACGAAGATGATGGCTGCACCCTGATACTAATCACGTCCGACATTCCAAACGACGCGTCGCGACACGACATCAGTCAGACTCAATCTGACAAGACAAGACCCAACAATACACGACTGGACCCGACTGTAATACCCGGTTGTAATTCAGTCATTATCATTCAGTAATTTTATTCGGTGATTGTCACTCAGTAGATTTTCACTCATTTATAATCATTCATCAATCATATTCATTCACCGTGTTCACCGTTCGGAAAAACTTCGAGTTGTGTATCATTATTGTTCATTGTTTTAACTTTCCTCATACGAGTTCGACTTTGTTAGATCACCATTAATTTTTGGTAACTCCAAAAATTCTAAATCTTTGCAATATTATAGAGCATCGAGTTATCTTTCCAATGGTTCAAACGGTGAGTCAATCGGAGTCCGTACGAGAGAGTTATGGTCGTTTTAGCTCACCCGCTCATTTTTCAGATTTTGGCCGATCACGGCCGGACGGTTCGGTCGTGTCGTCCAACACGGCCCGTGCCGTACTCGTCCGGATAATGCGAAGTGTTCGCCTCGGGACCCGATCGTGTCGTGCAGCACGGCGAAGTCGCACCCTTCGGATAGGCGAACTGTCGCGGAGGCGGCCGTGTGCCGGGACACGGTCGAGTCAATCTTGGCGCCGCGAGACGGGTCCTTGTCGGTAGGCCCCTTCGCGCCGCGACCGTGTCAAGCGGGACACGGTCGAGTCCCTGCCGGCCAGATGCGCGCCGCGACCGTGTCGCGGGCACGGTCGAGTCTGGCCGCCGAGTCAACCCCTATAAATTCATTTTTGAGCATTTTGAGCTCATTTCTTCCATTTTTTCCATCTTCTTCACCTGCAACCGAGAGAGAATAACTTGAGGGAGAGATTTCTTCATCAATTATCATTTGAGTGTGTATTTTCATCACCTTCAATCATTTGGGAAGCTTGGATAGTCGTTTTTACACGTTTTCATCGGATCGAATTGGTTGGATCTTCAAGAGGTAAATTCTTCAACACTTTGAACTTCGATTTTGTGTTGAGATATGATGTTTTGGACGTTATAATCATGTTATATGAAGGGATATGTATATGATTATGAGTTTGTATAAGGATTCATTGGATTATTGAGGAATTATTCAAGAACACGTTGAAAATCGAGTTGGAATTGAGGATTTTCGACTAATTGTTGTTATAATCACATTTTTGGATATTCATAACGGATTATTGATCGTATTGGAGATGTTTTGTTGGTTTGAAACACTTCTTGGGGATTTTGATATTGGTATATTGAGGTTTGATTGTAAACAATCGGAGTTTGGACACAACGTGTTTGATTTAATGTCTCTATAGACTTGGTTTAGTCGTATCGACGTTTGGAATTCGTTATATTCGTGTTTAATTCGTGTATTGATCGGATTGTTGGTAATTGTATTGAATTAAGGTTGTTCGTGCGACCGACACTTCATTTAGGACGTTGTTCGTGGAAGGATAATTTTCACCGGTATTGGGTAAGTTAATTCTTACTCGGTTAAAAGGATATTCATACCTTTTGTTGTTGTTCATTCATAATCATAACTCATTCATCGTTATATTAACCGTATCAAAACTTGTTGTTATCAATTAATCATTTCAGTCATAAGGAACGACGGTTCCAATCTTTTCATTGAGCTGTCATTTATTTCATTACCATTCTATCTCGGTGAGTCATTATTCATTTTCGATGTCACTTTTGTTATAGCGTGGCATTCCGGGTCATACTGGCGTGCCGGTTGGTATGTGTTAGATTTTCATGTCGGGCACATTATAGTCGTGTGTTGGTTGGTGACCTCACATTGGACTGTGCACATGATTCATATTGTCTCGTGAGACTGATTAGGTACAAGACCACACGTGTATTCGATCGATACTCGTTGGTGGCTTGTGCACGGACACATTTCCATCCCGGGCGTAGTGTGGTGCCATTTCCTTTGAGCCGTACTGTTATTTGGTTCATATAGCATGTTTGATTGCGTATGTTTCGACAGGATATTTCATAACTTCAGATATAATCATGATTGTGTATTTTCAACTCTTGAGGATTGTTGTTCTTTGTAACAGACCACGTTTGGGGATTTTGTTTTTCAGGTCATGGCAAGGCAAACGCACGGAATAGCATGTTGATGTCGAGGAGTCCTAGTGATACTAGTAGGGGCCCGATCTTTGATTATTCATGTTATTGTCCTTTATTTTCCAGCTGAGACTTTCATTTGAATACTCCGTTTCATTCAGTGTTGTGTATTTTATCTTCATATAAAATACACTAGTATTCGGTATTGTCCTGGTGTGTTGTAATTAAACTCCTCATCGGAGTAATTATTGTTGTAATGTAGTTCGGTACTACATTTATCTTGTGTAATTCATTCATTTTCATTTGCCTGGTGGGTCCCAGTTGGGGATCTACGGCACTGTAATATCCGCCTAGTTTGGGGTGTTACAGAGTTGGTATCGGAGCGTGGTTTTGAATACTACCTTCCGAGTCATGTCTTATTTGAAATCATCGTCATCAGACTAGTATCATTGGACTTTCGCGTCACGTGTGACCTGTGCAAATGCCGAGCCAATCAGACCGGAAGAACTGTAAGATTTCTAACGCCATGGTATAATTTCTGGCAATTATCATTCATTCATAATTCATCAATTAACAATCCTCAAACATCATCATTCATTGTGATTAAGACGATCATGTTAACTCATTAATCACTTAATCCATTTCATTACTCAGTTAATAATCAGGACGATCACGTTAACTCATTAATTACTCAATTCATTTCATTACTCAGTTGTCAATCTGGAAGATCATATTATCAATCTTGTTAAGTTATTCAAGATAATCATTTTAAGAATTTCATCAGATAATCATGTAACTTCAGTAAATCATTCATATAATCACTAAGTTAGAGCATATATACTCATTTTCATCATCTCATGATATAATCATAACGTGTTAATCATGCGGGAAATATAATCATTATGCGACCTTCCTACTTGATATGGAGAGAGTCGTCGAGGATGCACGGGGAGAGGCCGCGGTGCGGACCGAAACCCGAGAAATAATCACTGGCCGGGAAATCGTGCCCAGGACTCGGCTCGATCAGAAGATATTCGGGTTGATCCACTCACTTTTATGCAGGCCATGATGACCCATGTGCAGTTGCTCAATCATCATTGCGCCACTCTGACCGGATTATTCGAGAGAACTCTCCCGTATGAGCCAGCTGCTAAAGAAAGTGATGAACAACAACCTTCATTTGTCAGCAAGAAATCAACGAAGCGTAATCAATCCGAAGGCGGTCAGTCAACCTTCAAGAAGCCTCGTGTGAGTCCTATCGTTTCTGAGCGACCTCCTACGGCGCATAATCGTGCGGGATCTCATTCCCGAGCGGCTAGTTCGGCCATCACCTGTTTCAATTGTGGAACGCCGGGTCATTTCAGCACTGAGTGTCTGAAACCGTCTATCACGTGCTATAATTGTGGGAATTTTGGGCATAAGGCCCGTTTTTGCCGAAAGGACTCCAAGTCAGCTCCGGTGGCATCTCAGGCCCCGAAGCAACCAGCGTTTCAGAATCAGACTGCTTTGTCATCGTCGTTTAAGGCAATGGAAGCAAATAGAGTTGGAGCTCGTATTTATCAGACGGGAGCGTCCGGTTCGGGGACCAGCAAGTCCCAGATTCATATGATGAGGAGGATCGACGATCCGGTGGTCCGAACGATTTCAGGTATACTCGTAATTTTATTTCAACTTGTGTGTACCTTTTGATGCTGGTACACCACATTCATTCATTTTCGAATCATGCTTGAATAGACTTATTTCGGGATAGTCCTATTGCTTGTGGACATCATACCATCGGTCTACCTGACGATGGAAGAATTTTCGGAATCATACCTAAGTAAGCTTAGTAACCGCGATTGGTTGGTGGACCTAATCGTGGTGAATTTATCTTAGACGATGTAATTTCGGTATTAGCTGGTTTAACCGTCTTAATACTATCCTCGATTAATACATTAGCATTTGGTCGCTATCTTTCCGTCGTTAGTTGTCGAATGTGTGCTTCAGGGAAGTAATCCCCGTTGTTCCAATAGAAATTCTATTATGGCGGAAGCAGAGAAATTCCGCAATCGAGCTATCCAATCATTCATTGTCTCATTTTCATCGATTGACCTTTCTAAGGCAATCGAGTTATTCAATCATTTCTTGTATCATTTCCATCGATTGGCTTTTCTAAGACAATCGAGTCATTCAATCATTCATTGTATCATTTTCATCGATTGACCTTTCTAAGGCAATCGAGTTATTCAATCATTCCTTGTATCATTTCCATCGATTGGCTTTTCTAAGACAATCGAGTCATTCAATCATTCATTGTATCATTTTCATCGATTGGCCTTTCAAAGGCAATCAAGTTTTCAAACATTCCTTGTATCATCTTCATCGATTGGTCTTTCTAAGACAATCGAGTTTTTCAATCATTATTGGTATCTCTTTTTATCGATTGACCATTCTAGGGCAATCGAAATGTTCAATCATTCGTGGTATCATTGTCATCGATTGACGATGTATTTCAGACGAGTTATCGGTTGCCTTCACATAGAGTAGGGAATTCGGAGTGAGTTGGAGCAGTGCGTCCCATTTATCGAAGGGACCGTATCGGATGGCCCGACAGAATGCGGGAGTTGAAGACTCAACTTGAGGAGTAGTTCGAGAAAGGTTATCTCCGAACGATTGCGTTCCGTGAGGAGCACCGGTGTGATCTGTCAAGGAGAAGGATGGCTCGTCTCATGTGTGTATTAATTACTAGGAGTTGAACAGGTGATGATCAAGAGTAGTATCCTTTACCTCGTATTGATGATCTTTTAGATCAACTTCAGGAGCTTCGATATTTTCCAAGATCGACTTAAGATCTGGATATCACCCGATTCGGATTCGAGAGTCGGATATCGCGAGACGGCGTTTCATACACGCTATGGTCATTATGAGTTCGTAGTTATGCCGTTCGGGCTAACTATTGCACTGTGGTATTCATGGGGGTTAATGAATCGGGTTTTCATCGACTTTTGGATCGGTTTGTTGTTTTCTTCATCGACGACATTTTGATTTATTCTCGTGGCGAGAGGAATACGAGGTTCATCTTCATCGGGTTCTCGACGTGTTGAGGCGAGAGCAACTTTATGGAAAGTTTTCCAAATTGAGTTACGGAGGTCCAGTGACTTTCTCGGACATGTAATTTCATCGACGAGTTCGTGTCGACCCTCGAAGACGGAGGCTATCCGAGATTGGCAACCTCCGAAAGATATTAAGTAAATCCGATGTTTCCTCGGATTAGTTGGTCAATTATCCAACCCACGATCCGGAGCTAGCAACCGTGGTTTTCGCGTTGGAAATTTGGCGTCATTATACGTATGGCGTTACACGGATATTCACCAATCATAAGAGTTTAAAGTATATATTTACTCGAAGGAGTTAAATATGCGGCAGGCGGTGGTTAGAACTAATCAAGGATTATGATATTAAGATCCTTTACCACCGGGCAAGGCGACGTTGTCGCCGACGCCTTGAGTCGTAAGTCCGTGCGGGAAGCGAGATGCTTTCGTTTAACATTCGAAGAAGCTTCAACAGAATTCCTTAGACCCGAGATCGAGGTCTGGCTTCAGCGAGTTCGGGGACAACTTTGTATGTTAGAGATATCATTGTCACTTGAGGAGGTAATCAGAGAGAATCAGAGTTCAGACCCAGCATTGATGCGCATCCGTGAAGATGTGGCTCGGGGGAAATCCCCTGGATTCGTGGTCCACGAGGATGGACTTTTGAGGTTTAAGAACCGGTTGTGCGTACCGGCGAATGACGAGTTGAAAAACTCTATTTTGAGAGAAGCTCATGCTACCCCTTATTCTGTTCATCTGGGGTCCAGCAAGATGTACAAAGACTTGAAACAAAATTACTGGTAGAGTAATATGAAGCGAGAAGTCGCGGAATTTGTTTCGAGATGCTTAACTTGCCAACAAGTCAAGATTGAACATCAGCGACCGGCGGGTATGCTGAAAACTCTTCCTATTCCAGAGTGGAAGTGGGAAGACATTTCTATGGATTTCATCACGAGTTTGCCGATGAGTCGTCGTGGCATGAATACAATCTGGGTGATTGTGGACCGCTTAACTAAATCAACTCATTTTCTTGAGATTAAGGATACTTGGGGTCCCGAGAGACTTGCCCAGTTATTCATCAAAGAGATAGTGAGGCCTGCAGTACTCTAAAAGTATCGTTTCGATCGTGTGACGACGGGTTGTGTCACATTTTTGGAAATCGATTCATCGTGCTATGGGAACTCGGCTTAATCTCGATCGCCTTTCATCCTCGGTCAGACGGACAATCGGAAGAACTATTCGGACATTAGAGGACATGTTGAGGGCATGCGTCCTCGATTGGAAGAGCGATTGGGAAGCCCAACTACCGTTGATCAGTTCACGTATAATAATAGTTGGCATGCTTCCATTAAGATGGCACCTTGCGAGGCCTTGTACGGTCGTTGTCGATCTCCCTTGTGTTGGGATGACTTGTCGAATCAATCGGCACGAACCCGTTATGCTTATAGCCGCCGGGAGAAGGTAGCTTTGATCAACGATCGTATGTTGACAACTCGAGTCGGCGAAATCATATGCGAGATAATCGTCGTCGACCACTAGAGTTCGAGACGGGTGACCATATTTTGGTCAAGGTAACCAGTCGAGGTATTTTTCCATTTCGGAAAAGCGGGGAAGTTGAGCCCAAGATTCATTGGACCGTTTGAAATTTTGGATCGAGTAGGCGAGTTAGCTTATCGATTGGCTTTACCTCGGCTTTGAGCGGGATTCATAATGTGTTTCACGTCTCTCGATTGCGGAAGTATGTTGCCGACCGAGTCACATACTTGATTCGACAAAATCGAGATCGCGGATGATCATTCGTACGAGGCGTCTGTGCGAGTGTTAGAGCGGCGAATCAAACAGTTGAGGAACAAGACGATCCCTTTGGTCAAGATTCAGTGGTCTAGACACGGAGTCGAAGAGGCCACTTGGGAAACCGAGGAGAATATGCGGGAGTGTTATCCCGAGTTGTTTGACCCTTAGTTTCGGGGACGAAACTCTTTTAAGGGGGGGTGTATGTAATACCCGGTTGTAATTCAGTCATTATCATTCATTAATTTCATTCGGCGATTGTCACTCAGTAGATTTTCACTCATTTATAATCATTCATCAATCATATTCATTCACCGTGTTCACCGTCCGGAAAAACTTCGAGTTGTGTATCATTATTGTTCATTGTTTTAACTTTCCTCATACGAGTTCGACTTTGTTAGATCACCATTAATTTTTGGTAACTCCAAAAATTCTAAATCTTTGCAATATTATAGAGCATCGAGTTATCTTTCCAATGGTTCAAACGGTGAGTCAATCGGAGTCCGGACGAGAGAGTTATGGTCGTTTTAGCTCACCCGCTCATTTTTCAGATTTTGGCCGATCACGGCCGACCGGACTCGGTCGTGTCGTCCGACACGGCCCGTGCCGTACTCTTCCGGATAATGCCGAAGTGTCTGCCTCAGGACCCGACCGTGTCGTCTGGCACGGCCGAGTCGCACCCTTCCGGATAGGCCGTAACTGTCGCGAGGCCCGACTGTGCCGTGACACGGCCGAGTCAATGCCGAGCGCCGCGACGGGTCACTTGTCGGTAGGCCCCTTCACGCCGCGACCGTGTCAAGCGGGACACGGTCGAGTCCTGCCGGCCGGATGCGCGCGACCGTGTCGCGGGCACGGTCGAGTCCGGGCCGCCGAGTCAACCCCTATAAATTCATTTTTTGAGCATTTTGAGCTCATTTCTTCCATTTTTTTCCATCTTCTTCACCTGCAACCGAGAGAGAATAACTTGAGGGAGATATTTCTTCATCAATTATCATTTGAGTGTGTATTTTCATCACCTTCAATCATTTGGGAAGCTTGGATAGTCGTTTTTACACGTTTTCATCGGATCGAATTGGTTGGATCTTCAAGAGGTAAATTCTTCAACACTTTGGACTTCGATTTTGTGTTGAGATATGATGTTTTGGACGTTATAATCATGTTATATGAAGGGATATGTATATGATTATGAGTTTGTATAAGGATTCATTGGATTATTGAGGAATTATTCAAGAACACGTTGAAAATCGAGTTGGAATTGAGGATTTTCGACTAATTGTTGTTATAATCACATTTTTGGATATTCATAACGGATTATTGATCTTATTGGAGATGTTTTGTTGGTTTGAAACACTTCTTGGGGATTTTGATATTGGTATATTGAGGTTTGATTGTAAACAATCGGAGTTTGGACACAACGTGTTTGATTTAATGTCTCTATAGACTTGGTTTAGTCGTATCGACGTTTGGAATTCGTTATATTCGTGTTTAATTCGTGTATTGATCGGATTGTTGGTAATTGTATTGAATTAAGGTAGTTCGTGCGACCGACACTTCATTTAGGACGTTGTTCGTGGAAGGATAATTTTCACCGGTATTGGGTAAGTTAATTCTTACTCGGTTAAAAGGATATTCATACCTTTTGTTGTTGTTCATTCATAATGATAACTCATTCATCATTATATTAACCGTATCAAAACTTGTTGTTATCAATTAATCATTTCAGTCATAAGGAACGACGGTTCCAATCTTTTCATTGAGCTGTCATTTATTTCATTACCATTCTATCTCGGTGAGTCATTATTCATTTTCGATGTCACTTTTGTTATAGCGTGGCATTCCGGTCATCTTGGCGTGCGGTTGGTATGTGTTGGATTTACATGTCGTTCACATTATATTCGTGTGTTGGTTGGTGACCTCACATTGGACTGTGCACACGATTCATATTGTCTCGTGAGACTGATTAGGTACAAGACCACACGTGTATTCGATCGATACTCGTTGGTGGCTTGTGCACGGACACATTTCCATCCCGGGCGTAGTGTGATGCCATTTCCTTTGAGCCGTACTGTTAGTTGGTTCATATAGCATGTTTGATTGCGTATGTTTCGACAGGATATTTCATAACTTCAGATATAATCATGATTGTGTATTTTCAACTCTTGAGGATTGTTGTTCTTTGTAACTGACCCCGTTTGGGGATTTTGTTTTTCAGGTCATGGCAAGGCAAACGCACGGGAATAGCATGTTGATGTCGAGGGGTCCTAGTGATACTAGTAGGGGGCCCCGATCTTTCAGTTATTCATGTTATTGTCCTTTATTTTCCGCTGCAGACTTTCATTTGAATACTCCGTTTCATTCAGTGTTGTGTATTTTATCTTCATATAAAATACACTAGTATTTGGTATTGTCCTGGTGTGTTGTAATTAAACTCCTCATCGGAGTAATTATTGTTGTAATGTAGTTCGGTACTACATTTATCTTGTGTAATTCATTCATTTTCATTTGCCTGGTGGGTCCCAGTTGGGGATCTACGGCACTGTAATATCCGCCTAGTTTGGGGTGTTACACCGACAGCCTAGGTTTCCGCAACCTAAGCTCTGATACCATAAATGTAACACCCCCAGATCAAACCGGGAATATTACACGCCGCAGACCCTCTCCGTGAGGATCCACCAGGCTAGACATCAACACAACACATTACATTACATACTGACGAATCAAAATAACGAATCAATAGACCGATTTGGTCTTTCGACACTAACTTACAAATAAAAGTACATAAATTCATCCAGACTCATACCCACGCAAGGGTAAGATAATTACCACCACAAACAATAAGACAGCGGAAAAGACAATACAATGGACTCCGACTAACTGAACCCAAAACTGGCCTTCGTGTGATTAATATCATTCGTCTTTCATCATCCCTCGTACCGATCCTGTCTTGCTCCCGAAAACCTGCGTGTACCTGGACACAATACAGATATCCACCCCCCGATTACTCGGGGGTTAGCAAAACTACACTGTTTCGCTAGTGCAAGTATAAAGTGCAAATACGAGCCATACACAACACATTCCGAGAATATAACGAAAGACTTCCCGAGATATATTTTGTAAAAAACATAGTTCAAGTCTTGAAAGCATAAACGAAGCAAGTAAGCATTTTGAAAATATTTCCAAATCTCGGGAGTTTTGAAAACATCAGAAATTGAAAAGTTCTTAATTCCTCGAAAGCCATTTAGGGTCACAGCCCCAAAGTTCAATTTCCAAAATACAAATCCGTTTAACAAAACACGGGGTCCACGACCCAACCGTTCCGGTCACAAAACACAGGGTCCACGACCCGGTCATCCACTTCAATTCACTTACAAGGACACATTACACATAACACATTATTCTTATGCCATTCTAGCCAAGCACCAAGACTCGATATACAATGTCTCTCAACCCCGAGCACAAAGCATTGTGATACTCCGGACAATATCACAATTAACAAAAACATCGTCATCCTCAAGATGAAAACCACAACTGGTAACCCGCGGCCGTACCCCTTAGTATCGACCCCCAGACATCCCGTCGGACACTCCGGGTGGGAAACCACTTCCGCGGCCGTACCCCTTAGTATCGACCCCCAGACATCCCGTCGGACACTCCGGGTGGAAGTTCATCCACACACGCACCCAAGTCCACTTCCGTGGCCGTACCCCTTAGTATCGACCCCCAGACATCCCGTCGGACACTCCGGGTGGAAGGAACAACACACACACACGTTCCAAAATCACAGTTGCAAACCACAAGCCTCGAAGGTCAATCACAGTATATATAGTCGAGGTACCTTACTAGAATGGCCAGTTCATCCAACATATACTCACGACCAAGTAATGATACGATTCACAAGGAAGCACAAGATTTCAACAGCACCGAACGGCACAACTAATATCACACAAACTCACATATTCATCCATAAATACGTGACTCCAAGCACATAATTTGACAAAAGAATTACACTTTACATTTACCAACGACATAATCATACGCAATGACATCACAAGAAAGTAAGGTGATTCTATACTCGACACTAGCACACATATTCAACTAAGCACATTAATTCCCGACACACACGGGTCACCTTTACAAAAACCATGATGATAAATATTCCGATTCTTTTGAAAAATAGTTATTAATATTTATTTAGCACATATCGACGATTAACAACCGTAATATCCACAAAACACATAATGTATGGGCAAGATACTTGCCTCGATAATCGATACCGGACACTCCTACAATCACGGCTCAGTCGGGACACCTCGAACACCTACGATTCCCCGGCGAAGGAAAAGAATACACCCACGATCGAGAAGCTTGAAGAAAACGACGAACGGAAGGGTTCCGACTCGAGTTCTTCACAAGAATTCGACCCTAACAACATATAATCAATAAATCATCGATCATACGAGGAAGAATAATCGTAGAACGCCCGAAAACCCCTCTATGACATTTTACCGAACACCTTCAAGGCATCGATCAAGAACTCGACCAAATCGACGAATCGATACGATCCAACCATGGAATAATAAAGGAAATGATATAATATATCTAAATTATCATCAATCCATCAAAATCCTAAGTTAAATCGGATTAAACGGACGAAAACGAACAAAATACCCAAAATCCCCAAAATTGGATTTCTAAAAAATCTGACCTGATTCGGTAGATTGGAGGATGTTATAGGATGGATGATTGATGATATGAACTCCCAAACTTCATTTATTGATTGTCCAACAACATCTCTCCATGATTAACCAAGCTCCAGCCGCGGAAGGGAAGAAAACGAGTGAGAAAAATGGCCAAAAACCCGTCTGCATAGGCCATAAATAAAGCCGCACGGTGTCGCTGCCCAATGAGTGTGCCGCGGCACATGCCCAAAAATGGCTCCCGGTGGTCGGCGGTGTGCCGCGGCTCGGCCGAGTGTGCCGCGGCACCCAGACACTGATCGGTTTGGCGAAAAATGCCACAGAGTGTGCCGCGCCTCGCCAAAGATGTGCCGCGGCCACAGACCGCTCGGCCGAGCCGCTGAGCACTGCCGGCCGTGACTCGGCCAGAAGCTGCCGAGCACTACCGGCCGTGACTCGGCCAGTGCCGGCCTGTGCCCAGGTTGCCCGGCCATGACTCGGCCGGGGCCAACTCCGACGGCCCGAACGACCCCGAAACCCGAACCTGAATACGAATCGATGATACGGTTACGACGTACTCGCAAAGACGAATCTAAGAGCTAAGAGAACACACAATTCCGACCACCCGAAGGCTCGGAATTCAAGAACGGAAGTAATCACCCAAAACTTTGGGAAATTACGAAAATGGCCCAAAACGTCCGAAAATCACGATACGCGATCGAAACACCAAACCAAAGCTCGAAACATGAATAATAACATTAAATGAACTTACGAGAAACTGGAAACGACAGTTTCGGACGAGATTCGCAAGAATCGCACTCAAGTGCGGAAAAGTCGCTAAAAAGCTCGGAACTCAACAAAACGATACCGAAACGAACTCGGATGACAAAAAGTGCAGAATTAATCATTCTCGAAATGACGAAACGGTCATGAGAGAGTCGTAAAAACGGACTCCGGCTGAAAAATAAATTTACCGAAAAATCGGAAATTGCGGATATTACACATTAATCAACCCAACCGGCATAACCGTAAACTCATAATGACCATAGCGTGTTCGAAATGCCGTCCTCGTGATATCCGACTCTCAAATCCGCAACTGATGATATCCAGATCTTAAGTCAATCTTGGAAAATACTGAAGCTCCCTGAAGTTGATCCAAAAGATCATCGATACGGGGTAGAGGATATTTATCCTTGATCATAATCCTGTTCAACTCCTCGTAATAATATATACACGAATGAACCATACTTCTCCTTGACAGATAACACTGGTGCTCCCCACGGGGACGCACTCGGTCGGAGATGACCTTTCTCGCACAATTCCTCAAGTTGAGTCTTCAACTTCTGCATTTCGGTCGGGCCATCCGGTATGATGCCTTCGATAACGGGGACGTATCGGGCTCCAACTCACTCGTGAATTCCACAACTCTATGTGAAGACAACCAAGTAACTCGTCTGGGAAATACTGTAATATCCGGTATTTTTCTTTCCCTTGTATTTTAATTTTTGGTATATTTCTCGGTCATAGTGACCCTCGTGTACCTTTCGGTGTGTCCTTCCTGTCAACTGTTGAACTGTATTCTCGTTATTGTGGTGCGGAACCGCCGTTTCAGGGTTGTCGTGGATCCATTTCGTGTTATTGGTTCCCAAATATTGATTCCTATCGTTTTATTCTCTTTCCGGATCATTTTTATCATTTTGGAACCCAATAGGGGGTGTGGGCCGCGGCACAAGATGTGTGTGCCGCGGCACACAAATTTCTTCAGTTGTTGGCCAAACGAACTGTACTGTGTGCCGCGGCACACCTATCCGGTGCCGCGGCACAATGCCAAGCCAGTGCCGCGGCACACTCGTGTGTCATCTGCGACCAAAACTCGCCTGTACCGGGTGCCGCGGCACACGCAGGCTGTGCCGCGGCACAATGCCGAAACCTGGGAGTGAATTTTTGGCCTGTGCCGCGGCACACGAAGCGGTCAACTGTGCAACTCGTCTTTATTAGACGAAATCGCCCGTCGTCTTCTTCATTTTCACTGCATCGCGAGAGAGAGTGTAAGAGAGGGATAGAGTTCTTCATCTTTATCCATTGGGGGGTCGATTTTCACCATTTTTCTTCGATAGTGAAGCCCGGGTAATCAATCTAGCGCGTGTTCTACGGATCTTGGTACTTGAATCCCCAAAGGTAATATTTCTAGAACCCTACTTTCGATTAATTTGGGGGTTTTGGGATTTTCTTCCGATTCGTTCCGTTTTGTTGGTGGATTCATGATGTATATGATTAATCTTGTTGATATCATTAATTTCCCTACGGATTCATGGTATATTTTCATAGTTTTGCGGAATCGAGAGGGTTTGGTTGTGGTCCGCCCTCGTTATTTTGTGCGAATATACATGAATCGTAGGCGGGTTTTCGGGTGTATTCCATTTCCGTATTCGGCTAGAGTTGGTTATAATTATGTTCTTCGAATCGTTAGGTTCGGTTCCGTTGATTCCTAGTGTTCGTCGGTGATTATCCTTCCCGTTCGTTGCGTCATCAAAATATTCAAGGCAAGTATTTTTGGAAACCTTTATGCTTAACGTGAAATGGTAATGTATATTGTGTGTGATTTGCTCACCTCGGGAGGGTCCGACGGGATCACGGGGGGAATCTATGGCTTCGTCCGGGATTCATGAGTTTGATTCGCTAGCCAGCTCGGGAGGGTCCTTAGAGGCCTCGTGTGGGATTCGTGGCTTCGTCCCGGTCGGAGGTGACGTGTGGGGGTGGGTTTGTTTTATGAATGTGGCCGGCTCGGGAGGGTCCTTAGAGGCCTCGAGTGGGATTCGTGGCTTCGTCCCGGTCTAGGCAAATTAATTGTATTTGTTTGTTTAGGAAAAGACATGTCTGGTTTTGACTTTTGAAATTGATATTGGTGCATGTACTATGAAATGTGTAAGCGATTGGTTTGCCTTGATTACTTGTACTAGCGTAATTGCTAACCCCTCTGGGGACCCGTTTTGGGGAAATTCTTGTTATGGATTTCAGGTTATGATTATCCGGACGAGCGGGCACCTGGATAGTGCGAGGACGTTGGCCAGGGTCGTTGACATGTGCATTTGGGTCTTTCTATTTCTTTCGTCCATTTCGATTTGGTTGTTCTAATAATTATAAACTCATAGAGTGTACTCGCGAGTACTTAGGCTTTTCATTTCAAACTCCGTATTGTGTTACTTTTAAATTGTTACATTGTTGGTTGATGATCATTTCGCCGGTTGCTCCGGGCGTAACTTTAATGTCTCATAATTAAATGTGTGCCCTCGCTAACCGGGATGGTTAGTCGAGTGGAGTTTTTCTTGTTTATAGCACAGTGGGTCCCTTGTGGGGTCCACGGCGCTGTAATAAACTCGAATATCTCGGGTGTTACGAGAAAATGGTATCGGAGACCTAGGTTTATGGATATCTAGGCTTGTTGGTTATTTGGTTCTAGTCGTGTTTTGTTTTGCACATTGTCACACCGCCAAAGATCCCAAGACTTCCGGTGCTCGTAAGTTTTCTTATTCGGCTCTTTTGTTTCTTGCATTGTATTTCCACTTTTGAATTGTAGTTGATTTTTTTTTCTCCCATACTCATAATAGAAATACTTCAGTTATCTATACACATAAGTATGGATGCCGGAGGAAATCGTTGGCGTGGTCGTGGTCGTGGTCGTGGACGCGGCCGGGGACGTGGGGCAGCCGGTGGGGCGGCCACGTCGCATTCTTCGGGAGCCGGCGTGCGGTGACCGTCATAGTCATGCTTCTTCTCGGGAGCGCGCCGATCTTGGTATTGCGGGCATTATCGGCAAATGGTTAACCAGATGGCGGCTATAGCTCGTGGTCGTAACCCCGATCAGGCCCATGCTAATCGGGGCGGAACGGATCATTGGCTTCAGGATGTCATCAAGATGCATCCTCCCCAGTTTTCGGGAGCTTCGGACCCGATCGGCTGGGAAGGGTGGATCAAAGAGATATCCAAAGTATTCACTGCTACCAACTGCCCCGAAGACCGTAAGGTCCCTATTTCTCAATATTTTCTCACGGGAGATGCTACAGATTGGTGGGAGGCCGTTGGTCCCAAAGATCATGTTGCTTCATGGGCCGAATTTCAAGAATTGATGGAGACCGAATATTGTCCGTGGCCGGTTAGACAGGCTCGAGTGCATGCTTTCTATGATGCTAAACCACGGGATATCCCCGTATCTCAGGCCATTTCCGACTTTAACAAGGAGTTGGGTTATGTGAAGACCCAAGTTGTCGAGGAGAGCGACAAGATTTTCCGTTTTTCCAGGAGAATGAAACTGTCCATTCGGGACTATATGTCTGGGCTCGTCTGTACTACTCTGAAGGATTACCAGAGTCGAGCCCTTGCTTATGATATGTCGGTGACCGCTAGCGATTTGGCTCATGAGAGCAAGAAGCAGAAGTCGGTCGGAAATTTTTCTGGTCCCAAGAGTGGAGGCCAGCAGAAATCTCAGGCTGCAAATATTTCTACGGGCGGTTCGGCTCGTTTCTCTGGGAGCTTTCGGAGTGCCGCCGGAACCGTCGTCCGGGACCCCAGATGCTTTAACTGTGGCAACCTGTGCCACGTGAACCGGGATTGTCTTCGTCCACCTTTAACTTGTCATACTTGTGGTCATCGGGCCACAAGGCTTCTTTTTGCGAGAAACTCGAGCCAGTTTCGGCGCCGTTCTTCTCACCCGGACCTATGGAGCCGAGTGTGAACCGGGGCTCATTTGCTCCGCCGCCTCCACCGAGTGCCGGCCGAGGTAGGGGTCGGGTCAGCCCGCTAGGGGTGGAGCTTCGATGTCGGCTCTGCTCGCCGCGTATCTATGAGATGAGGAGAGCCGATGATCCAAAGAAGCCATCGTGGCGGCAGTACCGTTCATATTCATTTCCATCCCGTCGGTGTGCTTTTGATTCGGGTGCTACGCATTCATTCATTTCTCTAGAGTGTGTACGCCGTTTGAGTCTCGACCGCTTGTCACCTTGCGAGCCTTTCATCGTTAAACTTCCTAGCGGTGATAGAATTGTCGGTGATCGAGAAGTCCGGACTGCTTCGTGATCATTTGTGAGAGGGCTTGGCTCTCTAATCTTATTGTTGTGAGTATCGAGGGCGAGGATTTAATTCTGGGAATGATTGGCTCGAGCGGCATGGTGCAATCATGAACTACCGCACGAGGATCATTACCATGTTAGCCGAGGACGGCATCGAACACTCTTTCGCGGGCGAAAGAGAAACCAAGTTTGTTATTAACGCCTTGAAGGCGGTGAAACTCTACGAAAGGGGTGTACGGTTATTGGTGCTACGCATTGAAGGCGGAGAATGGTGGAGCCGAGTTTTCGTCGATTCCAGTCGTTAGTGAGTTTCTGATGTATTTCTGACGAGTTGCGGGATTGCCACCGGATCGTGAGGTTGAGTTTGTTATAGAATTAGAGCCGGGCGCGGCTCCGATTTCAAGGCGCCGTATCGCATGGCACCTTCGAGAGATGGCCGAGTTGAAGAAACAGCTTGAGTGAACTGGAGTCGGGGTATGTTCGACCGAGCGCCGCCTTGGGGCGCACCGGTCTTGTTTGTGCGTAAGAAGGATGGTTCACTACGTTTGTGTATCGAATATCGCGAACTAAACAAAGTGACCATCAAGAACAAGTACCCTTTGCCGAGGATTGACGACTTGTTCGATCAGTTGCAGGGAGCTGCGGTGTTCTCGAAAATTGATTTAAAATCGTGGTACTATCGGCTCCGGGTGAGGGAGTCCGACGTGCAAGACAAATTTTCGGACGAGGTACGGGCATTATGAGTTTGTAGTTATGCCTTTCGGGTTAACTAATGCGCCGGCGGTGTTCATGCAATTGATGAACAAAGTTTTTATCGAGTATTTGGATAAGTGTGTCGTCGTCTTCATTGACGATATTCTTATTTATTCAAGGAATGAAGAAGAGCATGCCCATCATTTGCGGATAGTGTTAGACATTTTGAGGGCCGAGCAACTCTATGCGAAGTTCTCGAAATGTGAGTTCTGGCTGAAGGAAGTAATGTTTCTGGGTCACGTGATTTCAGCCGAGGGAGTTCGAGTAGATCCGCAGAAGATTGAGGCAGTGTTGGATTGGGCATCGCCCACAAACGTGAAGGAGGTCCGTAGTTTCTTGGGTTTGGCTGGCTACTACCGTAGGATCGTCGACGGTTTCACAAAACTAGCTCGGCCACTTACACAGTTGCTCCAGAAATCCGAGAAGTTCGTCTGGACCGATGAGAGGCAGTCGAGTTTCGAGGAGCTGAAGAAGCGTTTGACTTCAGCCCCGGTTTTGGCGTTGCCGTGTGGCAACGATGGATTCGCCGTTTATAGCGATGCTTCGGGCCAGGGTCTTGGGTGCGTATTGATGCAGCACGGCAAGACCATTGCCTATGCGTCGAGACAGTTGAGACCGTATGAACTTAACTACCCTACTCATGATTTGGAGTTAGCGGCGATGCTTTTGCGCTAAAGATTTGGCGTCTCTATCTTTTCGGCTCTGCATGTCGATTTTTACCGATCATAAAAGTCTAAATATATATTTACTCGTGAGAGTTGAATATGAGGCAGAGGAGGTGGTTAGAGCTGATTAAGGATTATGACCTCGAAATCCTTTATCATCCGGCAAGGCGAATGTCGTAGCCGACGCCTTGAGTCGAAACCGATTGCGTTGCGAACGCTTGAGGTCCTCACGTCTCGGTCGAGCTTCGGCGGGCTTTGATTGAGTTTGGTGTTGAGGTTTTGTTGCCTCGAGTCACGGCAACTTTGCGCTTTAGAGATTTCGTCGTCTTTGATCGATGAAATTAAGTCAAACAATTAGAGGATCCGATGATTACTCAAATCCGAGAGAACGTTCTTAATGGAAAGTCTCCACGGGTTTGTGATTCACGAGATGGTGTTTTGAGATTCAGTCGGCTTTGTGTGCCGAACGATCCAGAGTTGCGACAGAGTATTTTGCGTGAGGCCCATTCCACACCCTATTCCGTTCATCTGGTTCGAGTAAGATGTACAAGGACACGAGGAGGAACTTCAGTGGAATGATATGAAGGAGGAGGTAGCACGGTTTGTGGCGAGATGTTTGACTTGCCGGTGAGTCAAAATCGAGCATCGGCCCGGAGTTATTGCGATCACTTCCCGTTAGGAATGGAAATGGGAAGATATATCGATGGATTTCATTACGAGTTTGCCGAGATCGAGATCGGGCATGAATATGGTTTGGGTGATTGTTGATCGTCGACCAAGTCGGCACATTTTCTGGGCATCAAGGACACTTGGGGCCCGGAGAAATTAACTCGTGTGTTTGTCGCGCAGATTGTGAGACTTCACGGTACTCAAGTCTATTGTTTCGGATCGTGATGGCCGTTTTGTATCGCACTTTTGGCGGGCGGTGCATAAGGCGTTGGGTACCCGTTTGCATTTGAGTACCTCTTTTCATCCCCGATCGGATGGACGATCGGAACGCACTATCCAGACATTCGAGGACATGTTGCGTGCTTGTGCCCTCGATTGGAGTAGCGGCCCAGGAAGAGCATTTGCCATTGATCGAATTCACGTACAACAATAGTTGGCACGCGTCGATTCGAATGGCACCGTATGAGGCACTTTATGGGCGACGATGTCGATCGCCGATTTGTTGGAATGAGGCGTCCGATTTAGTCGGGACCGAGCCGGATGTCGTTTTAGAGACGAGGCGGAAGATAGAATTAATTCGGGAACGGATGTTGACGGCCCAGTCGGCGAAGTCATATGCCGATGTCCGTCGTCGACCTTTAGAATTCGAGGTGGGAGACCACGTTTTGCTGAAGGTGTCGCCGACGAGAGGGGTTTTCCGTTTCGGGAAGAAGGGGAAGTTGAGTCCGAGATTTATTGGACCCTTCGAGATTCTCGAGCGGGTCGGTGGGTTAGCATACCGTTTGGCGTTACCCCCGGCCTTGAGTCACATTCATAGCGTTTTTCATGTTTCCCAGCTGAGGAAATATGTTCCGGATCCTAGTCACGTCATCGATTATGGCGAGATTGATATTGCTGAAGATATTACTTTTGAGGAGCGTCCTTTGAAGATTTTGGAACATCGTGAGAAACGACTGAGGCATAAGACCATCCCTTTGGTCAAAGTGCAGTGGTCAAGACACGGTGTCGAGGAAGCAACTTGGGAAACCGAGGATAGCATGCGTGCTAGGTACACTGAGTTGTTTGTTTCTCAAGTTTCGGGACGAAACTTATTTTTAGAAGGGTAGAATGTAATATCCGGTATTTTTCTTTCCCTTGTATTTTAATTTTTGGTATATTTCTCGGTCATAGTGACCCTCGTGTACCTTTCGGTGTGTCCTTCCTGTCAACTGTTGAACTGTATTCTCGTTATTGTGGTGCGGAACCGCCGTTTCGGGGTTGCCGTGGATCCATTTCGTGTTATTGGTTCCCAAATATTGATTCCTATCGTTTTATTCTCTTTCCGGATCATTTTTATCATTTTGGAACCCAATAGGGGGTGTGGGCCGCGGCACAAGATGTGTGTGCCGCGGCACACAAATTTCTTCAGTTGTTGGCCAAGCAGATCTTGTGTGCGCGGCACACCTATCGTGCCGCGGCACAATGCCAAGCTTGATGTCGCGGCACACCTATCGGTGCCGCGGCACACTCGTGTGTCATCTGCGACCAAAACTTCGCTGACTGGTGCCGCGGCTGCGCAGCCGCTTGTGCACAATGCGAAACACAGGAGTGAATTTTTGGCACGTGTCGCGGCACGAAGCGGTCAACCTCGTCTTTATTAGACGAAATCGCCCGTTGTCTTCTTCATTTTCAACGCATCGCGAGAGAGAGTGTAAGAGAGGGATAGAGTTCTTCATCTTTATCCATTGGGGGGTCGATTTTCACCATTTTTCTTCGATAGTGAAGCCCGGGTAATCAATCTAGCGCGTGTTCTACGGATCTTGGTACTTGAATCCCCAAAGGTAATATTTCTAGAACCCTACTTTCGATTAATTTGGGGGTTTGGGATTTTCTTCCGATTCGTTCCGTTTTGTTGGTGGATTCATGATGTATATGATTAATCTTGTTGATATCATTAATTTCCCTACGGATTCATGGTATATTTTCATAGTTTTGCGGAATCGAGAGGTTTGGTTGTGGTCCGCCCTCGTTGTTATTTTGTGCGAATATACATGAATCGTAGGCGGGTTTTCAGTGTATTCCATTTCCGTATTCGGCTAGAGTTGGTTATAATTATGTTCTTGAATCATTAGGTTCGGTTCCGTTGATTCCTAGTGTTCGTCGGTGATTATCCTTCCCGTTCGTTGCGTCATCAAAATATTCAAGGCAAGTATTTTTGGAAACCTTTATGCTTAACGTGAAATGGTAATGTATATTGTGTGTGATTTGCTCACCTCGGGAGGTCCGCGGGATCACGGGGGAATCTATGGCTTCGTCTGGATTCATGAGTTTGATTCGCTAGCCGGCTCGGGAGGGTCCTTAGAGGCCTCGAGTGGGATTCGTGGCTTCGTCCGGTCTAGGTGACGTGTGGTGCTTGGTTTGTTTTATGAATGTGGCCGGCTCGGGAGGGTCCTTAGAGGCCTCGAGTGGGATTCGTGGCTTCGTCCCGGTCTAGGCAAATTAATTGTATTGTTTGTTTACGGAAAAGACATGTCTGGTATTGACTTTAGAAATTGATAAAGTTGCATCTACTATGAACTGTGTAAGCGAATGGATTCCCTTGATAAATAGTACAAGCGAAATAGCTAACCCCTCTGGGGACCCGATTTTGGGAAATACTTGTTATGGATTTGAGTTATGATTATCGAGACGGCGGGCACACAGACGATGCGAGGGCGTTGGCGGGAGTCGTTGACATGTGCATTTGGGTCTTTCTATTTCTTTCGTCCATTTCGATTTGGTTGTTCTAATAATTATAAACTCATAGAGTGTACTCGCGAGTACTTAGGCTTTTCATTTCAAACTCCGTATTGTGTTACTTTTAAATTGTTACATTGTTGGTTGATGATCATTTCGCCGGTTGCTCCGGGCGTAACTTTAATGTCTCATAATTAAATGTGTGCCCTCGCTAACCGGGATGGTTAGTCGAGTGGAGTTTTTCTTGTTTATAGCCTGGTGGGTCCCTTGTGGGGGGTCCACGGCGCTGTAATAAACTCTGAATATCTCGGGGTGTTACAAATACATCGTCAATCGATGACAATGATACCACGAATGATTGAACACCTCAATTGTCTAAGAACGGCCAATAGGTGACAATGATATAATGAATGATTAAGTAACTCGATTGCCCATGGACGGCCAATTGTTGCTACCCAAAATATTATCCGGAGATAGATATTGCTGGAATGGATGGGATAGCAAACAAATGCAAGAGCACTTCCGTGAGAAAGATAAATAACACAAGATTTGCCGGGGTTGTTAGTCCCGGGCTTGAATGCTCTCGCGAGATATTATTAATACCGATATTCGGGGATACAAGTACTAATGTAAGAATACAATTACAATGAGTGTAAAGTTCCTTGTTATCTTAGCTAGTGAGCGTGTAGATTGCCGGAAGAACAGTTGATGCTCTGTGAGTTCTTGTAACAAAGGTGATGAGCGATCGCGGCGGTGAGAGATCGAGCCTCTCACGGCGAGTATTTAGGCTGGATGTTTGGGCTTCGGGCTTATGAATCCCTTGGAATGCATCTAGTGGAGACTTGCTCCTTACGCCGATCGTCTTACGGGACGAGAGATTTGGAGAGAGAAGTCTGAGATGGATTAGGTGAGATAGCCGGAGCTTGATGATATGTGTGTTCTTCAAGATTTAGTGGATGTATCGGAATGTGAGAGAATGTGAACTTTTGGTGGAATGTATTTCGGACGTAAGTCAAATGAATTCGAACCGTATATTCAGTGAACTGGGAACCTTTTCCAGTAGGAGGAGGTTCTCTATTTATAGGGCTTGGACATGCCGGGCGATCGCCTTCTCTGCAATATAATAATCGGGCGATCGTCTTTTAGCACATGGGCCCGTCCCCTCAAAGTCTGCAGGAGTTCTTTGGCGATCAACTATGCGGTCGATGGGAGCTTACGCGTCTGATTCTTGCTGTCACGGGTGGTCCCACCGACAACTTTCGGCGCGCATCTTTGGTAGGTGAGGTAGGTGACAGTGTGGTCAAAAGTCTTGTCTGTCGGCAAAAAGATCTTATCTCTGTGGCGAAGATCTTGTCGGCGCCTTTGGTGGATCTGCACGTGGGTGCTTTCGAGATCCAGTCCTTGATGACTTTGGCGGACGATCGTCTGCTTTCGGGCGTAGGTCGATTGCCCTTAGCCGGTCACTAGAGCAGATCGCCCGGTATGCCAAAGGCGATCGCCCGGGAGTCGATCGCTAGGTACACGATGGTGGTTTGATATCTTCGACTTGGCGAGCTAGCCATAGTTGGTGATGTTGACTTGGTCGCTCGGCCTTATAGTCGATCGCTGTCGGGATGAATAAATCGTGACACAACAATTGCCCCGGCTCGCTCATACGTTGGAAAGCGTGGGGTGAGTGGCTCTCTTAGCGATCGCCGAATTTTTGACGACTAAGTGTTTTATTGAGCGCGATCGTCTTTGAGTGATATACTCTGGATTTGGACGACAGTTGGCATTGGCTAGCTGGGAAAAACAATGGGTGTTGAAAAGTCTCCTCGCACGTGTCGGGCTTCTATTGGAGGACGCCAACGGTCTTAATGACTCCTCGGTTGACGCGTCCTCGAAAAAGACGCGTGCGCGGGTCTCGAGTCAAGCCCAGTGCGCCGTTTGAGATTCGACCCCTGAGGTTTTCTCTTATTGCAATCGGGTCCACTGCCTTCTCTTATAAAAGGGGCGCGGGTGCGATCTCACTCACGCGTGCTTTTTGGAGAAAGAAGGACTGCTGCCGAATTTTACGAAGATCTAAGTGCCGATCGTCGATCGATTTCACTTTAGGGTAAGAAAAATCCTTCTCTTCCTTTCTAACTCGAAAATGGCGGAACCTCATCATCGTTTGGGCGGAACCGGTTACGCCGGGACATCGGTGCCAGGAGAAACTTCTTCCGTCTTCCACACAGGCAGCGGTGAAGCAATTCGAGCCGGAATCGACCAGCTGAAGTTGAGGCTTTGTTCAATGAGGCCGATGTTGCTAGGGAGTCGGCCGAGGAGAGACGATCGCAGATCGAGAGAGATCTGCGATCGGGGCTTACCGGGAGCAACATATCGATTTTGGACGGGCTATAGGGCCTTTCTTGAAATAATGGAGAGATTGGCGGTCCTACTCCGCGATTCGATTTCGGGATACTCGGTCGCTTATCCATATGTGCTCCCCAAGCGGTCGCGATATCGTGCCGCGCGGCCGATCGTTGTGGTCGCTCGGCCAAATACGAGCTCGGCGTCGAGAGAGATCGGCCGTCTGGAGGACAAGATTCCATGTTCCTTGAGATGTGGACATGTTCGCGCCCGCGGAGAATGAAGGAGCCGACCAGCCTCCGATGGGTATGGTCGCGATGAGTGAGGCCGTTATGGAGGCCGGGTTGCGCTTCCCTCTGTCCTTTGCGGTCTCCCATCTGTGGCCGCTTGGAATGTGGCGCCACTTGGTGGCCGACGCACGGCTCCAAATCATTTGCACCCTCACCCTTTTCGGCGGTCACCGCCCGAATCTCCGTCGCCGTTGGAGATGAACCATTTGTTTAAAGCGACGGCTCATAGAGGTTGGTCGGCGGTTACCATATTCAAGGCCGATCTGGCCGGGTGATTCATGGAGTTCGAATAAGATACGGGCGATCGACGAAGTGGTTACGGGTCGGCGGCAAGTGGAGAGCTTCGGCGGCGACAATCCCATGCGACCGGAGATCCCCACTGAATTTCGGGAGAGGAATCCCGGTAAGGGTTTAGACTCTCCCTTCGCTTGGATGTGTTTTGGACTGATCTAATTTGATTTCTGTTTTGCAGGCTTTCATATTCCGGCGATCGAGGAGCTGCCTTTCGACTTCCTCGTCGTTTGGGAGCGAATTAGGAGCTTGTCGGACGACGACCTAGACGCCACTCGGATCAACAAGGAGAGTCGCTGGTTGTCGGCTCGACTATTCCGCTTCCCGAGACATCTCGCGGTGACAGGTATGACTTTATGCGACCTTCAATTTCTAGGCGATCGCCTTATTTGAGGAAAGTGCCTGACCGTTAGTCGATCGTCTTTAATTGCAGAGGTTCGTTTCCCTCGCTTTTTGGAGCCTCCGGCGGAGATCGCTATGTCGAACCCAGGAGTCCTAGGCCGTCTTCACGCGAAGAGGTCGACTCGGGTTCCACCCGTTGCATTGCCTATAGTTCCGGAGGCGGAGCCTCGCGTGGAGCCGGAGCCTCGCGTGGAGCAGGTCGTGGTTGAGGAGGAAATTCCGGAGGAGGGTCTTGGGCGAATCGCAAGAGGCCGAGGCCGCAAGAAACCGTTCCCTGCCCCGGGCGATGAAGTGCCGATCGCCGCGCCTCCGATCACCATCGTTGCTCCGGAGCGCGAGCCGCCCTCTGCGGCTTTTCTGCGGGAGACGGCGATCGCGGATGCAGAGACTCCTCGAGGGAAGCCGTTTTTTGGTCGGGATCCCGAGAAGGCTGAGAGGTAGATAGCATTTCTGTGTTGACAATTGCATCTGCGTAGGAGTTGTACTAACTTAGCTGTTTTGATGCAGGATCCGTCGCGCAGATCCTTCTTGTCCACCGATGGTCGTGGATTTCCTGGCGAGCCGATCTCCTCGCCATTCCTGTGATATTCCTCCCTATGTTAGCAAGGCTGCTTCCGCCCTGCCGAAGGCGTGGACAACTGATCTGGATGCGATCGCTCGGCAGCGATCGTCGAGTTCGATGCATGCTGTTGTCGCCCTTTCTCTTTAGACGGCGACCATGGCCTTCCAGGCTGCTCAGGAGTTTGAGGGGAGGCCCTCCACTATTCGCCTTCAGGAGGATCTCGAGGCGGCTCGGAAAGAGAACGCCGAATTTGCTGACAAGATCGTGGCGATGGAGAAGGACTCCCTGGAGGCGGCCAAGCGGGCGAGCCATGAGCTTGAGCTGGAGAAGAAAGAGACGGAGAAATATCGCATGGCGGTCGACCGATTTCGGGACCAGATGCAGAGTGTCGTCCAGGCGCGGAATGCTGCTGAAGAGGAGGCCGATCGCCAGAAGGTGACGATCGCTGGGCTGAACAGCGAGCTGGCGGAGGCGAAAGAGAAGGTTGCTGCGAGGGAGGCCGAGCTCCACGGATCGCAACAGGCGATGGCCGAGCTGAGAGGAGAGGTTGAGGCGACCAGGGCCGATCCCTTCCAAAACTTGGAGTATGTCAGCGAGTTCGCCTATTATTTGGCGTTCGCCGACTCGATCCGAGCGGCTAAGAAGGGAGGCTTGGAGGTCGGTCCTCTTGCCGAGAAGTTCAAGTCATATGCATTGGAGCATCCTCTCCATTTGGCTTTCTTCTTGCCGATCTTGGACCTGGCGCACATCGGCGTGGATTTGAGCTGGTATCCGTCCCCAGCCAATCTTGCTCATCCCGACGCTCCGGAGGATGAGGGGACCGCGCCGAATGCTGATGGCGAAGGCCAGGCAGGGGCCTGAGGAGCTTCATTTTTGATGTTTTTAGCTTACTTTCTTTGTAGTTTGTAGCTTTCTTTTGTAGCACTTAGGTCTTCGGGCGATCGTGTACTCTATTTTTTTTCAAGTAATGAAATGAGCATTTGTCTTTCTGACTTATCACTTGAATGAATGGTTATTTTTAAGTCTTTGTTTGACTTTGTACAAATGTGTGAGGAGAGATCGTTTCGAGGGTAGTTCCAAATGAATTGATAAACTCATAAAGATAACTTTTTACAACATATTCGATCGCTGCACTACGTCTGAAAAAATGACGATCTCCGTATGTGGTTGAATAGCGACGATTGTCGTGTAGGTAGTCCGCACTCTTATAGCGACGATCGTCGTGTAGGTAGTCCGCACTCTTAGTCCGCACTCTTATTGCCCCTTGAATAGCGACGATCGTCGGGTGGTCCCACTGACAACTTTCGGCGCGCATGCTGGTAGGTGAGGTAGGTGACAGGCTGTGGTCAAAAGTCTTGTCTGTCAGCAAAAGATCTTATCTGCTGGCGAAGATCTTGTCAGCGCCTTTGGTGGATCTGCACGTGGGTGCTTTTCTGAGATCCAGTCCTTGATGACTTTGGCGGACGATCGTCTCTGCTCGGGGCGTAGGTCGATTGCCCTTAGCCGGTCACTAGAGCAGATCGCCAGCTGCCAAAGGGCGATCGCCCTGGGAGTCGATCGCTAGGTACCTGATGGTGGTTTGATATCTTCGACTTGGCGAGCTAGCCATAGTTTGACTGATGTTGACTTGGTCGCTCGGCCTTATAGTCGATCGCCTGTCGGGATGAATAAATCGTGACACAACACTCCCCACGGGGACGCACTCGGTCGGAGATGACCTTTCTCGCACAATTCCTCAAGTTGAGTCTTCAACTTCTGCATTTCGGTCGGGCCATCCGGTATGATGCCTTCGATAACGGGGACGTATCGGGCTCCAACTCACTCGTGAATTCCACAACTCTATGTGAAGACAACCAAGTAACTCTTCTGGGAAATACATCGTCAATCGATGACAATGATACCACGAATGATTGAACACCTCAATTGTCTAAGAACGGCCAATAGGTGACAATGATATAATGAATGATTAAGTAACTCGATTGCCCATGGACGGCCAATCGATGAAAATGATACAATGAATGATTGAATAACTCGATTGCCTATGAACGGCCAATCGATGACAATGATATAATGAATGATTAAGTAACTCGATTGCCCATGAACGGCCAATCGATGAAAATGATACAATGAATGATTGAATAACTCGATTGCCTATGAACGGCCAATCGATGACAATGATATGATGAATGATTAAGTAACTCGATTGCCCATGAACGGCCAATCGATGAAAATGATACAATGAATGATTGAATAACTCGATTGCCTATGAACGGCCAATCGATGACAATGATATAATGAATGATTAAGTAACTCGATTGCCCATGAACGGCCAATCGATGAAAATGATACAATGAATGATTGAATAACTCGATTGCCTATGAACGGCCAATCGATGACAATGATATAATGAATGATTAAGTAACTCGATTGCCCATGAACGGCCAATCGATGAAAATGATACAATGAATGATTGAATAACTCGATTGCCTATGAACGGCCAATCGATGACAATGATATGATGAATGATTGAATATCTCGATTGAGGAATTTCTCTGCTTCCGTCATATTAAAAATTCTTCTGGAACAACGGGGCTCACCTCCCTGAAGCACACATTCGACATCCAACGACGGAAATGATAGTGACCATACGCTTACGAACATTGAGAATGGTATCATGACAATCCATCTAATTAACACTCAATATTACATCGTCCTTAGATAAATTCACCACGATTAGGTCCACTAACCAATTGCGGTCATTAATCTTACCTTGGTATGATTTCCGAAAATCTTCCATCGTCAGGTACACCGATGGTATGAGGTCCACAAGCAATAGGACTATCCAAATTAAGTCTATTTAATCATGAGTCGAAAATGAATGAATGCGGTGCACCAGTATCAAAAAGGTACACACAGGTTGAAATAAAATTACGAGTATACCTGAGATCGTTCGGGCCACCGGATCGTCGATCCTCTTCATCACATGAATCCGGGACCTGCCGGCCCCCGAACCGGACGCTCCCATCTGATAAATATGAGCTCCACCTTTGTTTGCTTCCATTGTCTTAAACGACACTGACAAAGCAGTCTGATTCTGAATCGCTGATTGTTTCAGGGCCTGAGATGCCGCCGGAGCTGACTTAGAGTCCTTTCGGCAAAAACGGGCCTTATGCCCAGAATTCCCACAATTATGACATGTGATAGACGGCGTCGTACACCTAGTACTGAAATGGCCCGGCGCCCCATAGTTGAAACAGATGATGGCCGAACTGGCTGCTCGGGACTGAGATCCCGCAAGATTAGGCGCCGTAGGAGGTCGCTCAGAAACGTTAGGACCGGCACGAGGTTTCTTGGAGGTTGACCGACCGCCTTCGGACCGATTACGCTTCGTTGATTTATTGTTGACAGATGAAGGTTGTTGCTCCGCAATTTCCTTAGCAGCAGGCTTATATGTGAGAGTCCTCTCGATTAATTCGGCCAGAGAGGCGCAATGATGATTAAGCAATTGCATATGGGTCATCATGACCTGCATAAAAGTGAGTGGATCAACCTGAACATCTTCTGATCGAGCGGAGTCCTGGGTACAATTTCCCGATAGCGAGTGATTATTTTCCGAGTTTCGGCCCACACCGCGGCCTCTCCCCGTGCATCCCCTGACAGCTCTCTCCATACTGAAGTAGGAAGGTAGCATGATAATCATAGTTCTCGTATGAGTACCACATTATGATTTACGTCATGAAATGATGAAAATGAGCATATGCGCTCTAACACAGTGATTACATGAATGATTAACTGAGGTGACATGATTATCTGATGAAATTCTTGAAATGAGTACCTTGAATAAGTCAACATGATTAATAATATGATCTTCCAGATCAATAACTGAGTAATGAAATGAATTGAGTACTTAATGAGTTAACATGCTCGTCCTGATCATCAATTGAGTAATGAATGAATTGAGTGCTTAATGAGTTAACATGATCGTCCTGATCATCAATTGAGTAATGAATGAATTGAGTGATTAATGAGTTAACATGATCATCCTGATCATAATGAATGATGATGTTTGAGGATTGTTAATTGATGAATGATGAATGAATGATTATTGCCAGAAATTATACCATGGCGTTAGAAATCTTACAGTTCTTTCGGTCTGATTGGCTTGGCATCTGCACAGGTCACACGTGACGCAAAAGTCCAATGTTACTAGTCCGATGACGATGATTTCAAATGAGACATGACTCGGAAGGTAGTATTCAAAACCACGCTCCGATACCAACTCTGTAACACCCCAAACTAGGCGGATATTACAGTGCCGTGGATCCCCGATAGGACCCACCGTGCGAATGAAAATGATGAATTAAATAATATAATTGTAGTACCGAACCACATTATATTACCCAAATACTCCGATGAGGAGTTTAAGTACAACACACCAGACAATATCAATACTAGTATATTTTATATGAAGATAAAATACACAACACTGAATGAAACGGAGTATCCAAATGAAAGTCTGCAGCGGAAAATAAAGGACAATAACATGAATAACTGAAAGATCGGGGCCCCCTACTAGTATCATTGGGACTCCTCGCTGTCAACATGCTATTCCCGTGCTTTTGCCTTGCCATGACCTGAAAAACAAAATCCCCAGCCGGGGTCAGTTACACAGAACAACAATCCTCAAGAGTTGAAAATACACAATCATGAGTTATCCACAGTTATACAATATCCTGTCGAAACATACGCAATCAAACATGCTATATGAATCAACAAATGATATGGCTCAAAGGAATGGCGCCACACTAAGTCCGGGATGGAAATGTGTCCGTGCACAAGCCACCAACGAGTATCGATCGAATACACGTGTGGTCTTGTACCTAATCAGTCTCACGAAGCCATCAACTCGTGTGCACAGTCCAATGTGAGGCCACCAACCAACACACGACTATAATGTGCCCGACATGAAAATCCTACACATACCAACCGGCACGCCAAGATGACCCTAATGCCACAATATGACAAAAGTGACAACGAAAATGAATCATGACTCACCAAGATTAAATGATGGTGAAATGAATGACAGCTTAATGAAATGATTGGAACCGTCGTTCCTTATGACTGAGGTGATTAATTGACAATGACAAGTTTTGATACGGTTAATACAATGATGAATGAGTTACGATTATGAATGAACAACATCAAAAGGAATGAATATCCTTTTAACCGAGTAAGAATTAACTTACACAATACCGATGAAGAATGTCCGTCCACGAACAACGTCCTAAGTGAAATACCGGTCGCTCGAACAACCTTGAATAACAATAATTACCAACAATCGTTCAAAACACGTATCAAGCAACAAAACACGACTAACCCAAAGGTCGAAACAACGATAAACAAACCCATTGGGCATCCTAACGAATACGTAACCAACCACACAACTTCGAAAATATCCAATCCCGAATATGTCGAAATCAACACCAAAATGAGTATTACAAACTATCAAAACACTTCCAATGATATCAATAATCCATTAGGAATCCACAATACAAGATTACAACTACATCAATCGGAAAATCCCCAATTAACCGAAGTTAATCCCAAGGGTTCTTGAATTAATTCCGAAAATAGCCGTTAAATCCGTAAGAATGTATTTATCCAAGGTAGATAATCCATATCTAACATATTCCAATGATAATCCAAGCTTACACGAATAAATCGGTAGGAAAAACCCAAAAATTCGAAATTCTAGATCCAAGAGATTAATACCTTTGATTCGATGTTAAGGAGATGATGAAGTGATGATAATCCAACTCAAAGACTTGAAGATGATGATGGATGATAGAAGCTCGAAGAGAACTCTCTAAAATACCCGAAATCGCCCGAAACCGAAGAGGGAATGAGAAAGAGTGATAAAATGATGAACTCAGGCTAACTGTCCAATATATAGCCAATCCAGGTTAGCGTGCGCTAGCCCTTGTGCGTAGCGTGCGCTAACGGGTAATTTGGGTAGTCCAGTACCCACTGTCCGAAAACGGTAGCGCGCGCTACGTACCTTTTTGTAGCGTGCGCTACGGCCATACCATTAACGTGCGTTAAAACCCATTGTTAGCGTGCACTAACGAATTATTTGATGCCCAGTACTGGAATCCAGAAACCGTCTGTCCTCTAATCTGACCTCGGTAGCGTGCGCTACACCCAATATTTAGCGTGCGCTATAATATCGATTGCGTACGCTAAAAACCACTCATAGCGTGTGCTATGAATTAATCCAGTGCAGTCCAGTAGCCACTGGACTCAACCTGATCCATCCTTAGCGCGCGCTACTCCAAATATTTAGCGTGCGCTACTACAACCCACTAGCGCGCGCTACTTACCACTCGTAGCGTGCGCTACTAATAACTCACCTGCAGTCCAGTACCTTCTGGACTGCAGCCAGGGTAACATTAGCGTGCGCTAATGCTGAGTGGTAGCGTGCGCTACCTATACTCAATTAGCGTGCGCTAAAAAGAGTACGTAGCGTGCGCTACTCCTCACGCACAGTCCACAATGAAAATGACGATGATGATAAACACGGCACGAAACTCCAATTAGATTAGTGATGAATGACGATTGATACACGATACAATTACTCTGAATGATGAATACAATGATTGAATATGAGTGACAATTGATCAATAATGAGTGAATTTACTGAGTATCAATTACTGAATGATAAATCTTGAATGGTAATTCTTGAATTACAACCGGTATTACATACACCCCCCCTTAAAAGAGTTTCGCCCCCGAAACTAAGGGTAAGCAACTCGGGAAGTGAACTATCCATCACGATCTGCAAACAAAAATGTCCAAATAGTTCTCGGGACCAAATCAATCGCATTCCCAAGTCCCCAAGTCTTGACGTCTCGGATCACAGTGAACGATTTCCCAAATTATCATGAAGTCTCGGTACGACACCAAAAGGAATGCATCAAACGATCTCAAAATCTCAAGATTCTCAAATACGATCATTATAAGATAGATCAACAATAAATGATCCACAACCACGATACATTATTACGGATTGAGTTATATAGTCATCTGAAAGACAAGGCTATATATCAAATGTACCCAACATCGATATCCTCCAAATCATCGATCTCCTCGACCCCAACGATTCAACGAAGACCCAAATCTGAACTCACCGCTTAATATGGCCTCGAAAGGTTACCAAAACGAGAGTGACTATAATGAATGATAAATGATTAGAAATCCGACAAGGATCAAGAATAACTCGCCGAAGTGAACTAATAACGAAATGAGTGATAACTCAAATGAAATTATTGGAACCATTGTTCCCCGTGAAGTGAATGATTGGTTGATAATTATAAGTCTTAACGTGATTGATATATGATGAATGACCTACGCGAATAATTGAACGGCGATGAAATGAATGATTATCCTATTGCCGAGCAAGAATTAACTTGCTCAAAACCGGTGATGAATGTCCTGTTGTATCACTGTTAAAGCAAACAATAAATAACTCGTCGAGATGAAGATGCTCTCCCAAAGATGAATACGACTAGAAACGATCTCTTGGACGCGTGAGTCCGATGTCCCTCTGAACTCTTTCCATACCAAGGCAGGAAAGTCACGTGATGATTACACATCTCGTATGAAGATTGCATTATGATTACGAGACGGAATGATATCAATGAGCATACACGCTAGAACAAAATGAATGCATTAATAATGCAATAAAACGATCGTCGACATGACGCCGTAATATGAGAAGATCGTATGAAAAATCAAGTGAGGTGACAAGCCTATCTGATGAAATTCCTGAAATGATTTCCTTGAACAAGTTCACAAGATTGAAAAATTTGATTCACAAGATCAACAACTGAACCGTGAGATGGACTGGATGGTTAATGAATTAATCGAACAATGTGATTGACTGAGTGACGAATGAATTAATTGAACAATGAGGTTAGCTGAGTGATGAATGAATTAATTGAACAATGAGGTTAACTGAGTGATGAATGAATTGACTGAAAATTTTAAAAAAAATCCTTCCACAAACCGCCGATAATAACCGGCTAATCCGAGAAATCTTCGGATTTTCTTAACATTCTTCGGAGGTAACCAATCTTGGATAGCCTTCGTCTTCTGAGGATCAACACGCACTCCACCTGATGGAATTACATGCCCGAGAAAAGTCACTTCGGACATCCAGAACTCACCTTTGAAAAACTTTCCATAAAGTTGCTCTCGTCTTAACACGTCGGGAACCTGATGAAAATGAACCTCGTGTTCCTCTCGGTCACGAGAATAATCAAAATGTCATCGATGAAGACAACAACAAACTGATCCAAAAGTCGATGAAAACCCAATTCATTAACTCCATGAATACCGCAGGTGCATTAATCAACCCAACCGGCATAACCGTAAACTCATAATGACCATAGCGTGTTCGAAATGCCGTCCTCGTGATATCCGACTCTCGAATCCGCAACTGATGATATCCAGATCTTAAGTCAATCTTGGAAAATACTGAAGCTCCTTGAAGTTGATCCAAAAGATCATCGATACGGGGTAGAGGATATTTATCCTTGATCATAATCCTGTTTAACTCCTCGTAATAATATATACACGAACGAACCATACTTCTCCTTGACAGATAACACTGGTGCTCCCCACGGGGACGCACTCGGTCGGAGATGACCTTTCTCGCACAATTCCTCAAGTTGAGTCTTCAACTTCTGCATTTCGGTCGGGCCATCCGGTATGATGCCTTCGATAACGGGGACGTATCGGGCTCCAACTCACTCGTGAATTCCACAACTCTATGTGAAGACAACCAAGTAACTCTTCTGGGAAATACATCGTCAATCGATGACAATGATACCACGAATGATTGAACACCTCAATTGTCTAAGAACGGCCAATAGGTGACAATGATATAATGAATGATTAAGTAACTCGATTGCCCATGGACGGCCAATCGATGAAAATGATACAATGAATGATTGAATAACTCGATTGCCTATGAACGGCCAATCGATGACAATGATATAATGAATGATTAAGTAACTCGATTGCCCATGAACGGCCAATCGATGAAAATGATACAATGAATGATTGAATAACTCGATTGCCTATGAACGGCCAATCGATGACAATGATATGATGAATGATTAAGTAACTCGATTGCCCATGAACGGCCAATCGATGAAAATGATACAATGAATGATTGAATAACTCGATTGCCTATGAACGCCAATCGATGACAATGATATAATGAATGATTAAGTAACTCGATTGCCCATGAACGGCCAATCGATGAAAATGATACAATGAATGATTGAATAACTCGATTGCCTATGAACGGCCAATCGATGACAATGATATAATGAATGATTAAGTAACTCGATTGCCCATGAACGGCCAATCGATGAAAATGATACAATGAATGATTGAATAACTCGATTGCCTATGAACGGCCAATCGATGACAATGATATGATGAATGATTGAATATCTCGATTGAGGAATTTCTCTGCTTCCGTCATATTAAAAATTCTTCTGGAACAACGGGGCTCATCTCCCTGAAGCACACATTCGACATCCAACGACGGAAATGATAGTGACCATACGCTTACGAACATTGAGAATGGTATCATGACAATCCATCTAATTAACACTCAATATTACATCGTCCTTAGATAAATTCACCACGATTAGGTCCACTAACCAATTGCAGTCATTAATCTTACCTTGGTATGATTTCCGAAAATCTTCCATCGTCAGGTACACCGATGGTATGAGGTCCACAAGCAATAGGACTATCCAAATTAAGTCTATTCAATCATGAGTCGAAAATGAATGAATGCGGTGCACCAGTATCAAAAAGGTACACACAGGTTGAAATAAAATTACGAGTATACCTGAGATCGTTCGGGCCACCGGATCGTCGATCCTCTTCATCACATGAATCCGGGACTGCGGCCCCGAACCGACGCTCCCATCGATAAATATGAGCTCCACCTTTGTTTGCTTCCATTGTCTTAAACGACACTGACAAAGGCCTCGATTCGATCGCCGATTGTTTCGTGGCACGAGATGCCGCGGAGCTGACTTAGAGTCCTTTCGGCAAAAACGGGCCTTATGCCCAATTCCCACAATTATGACATGTGATAGACGGCGTCGTGCACCTAGTCTTGAAATGGCCCTGCGCCCCATAGTTGAAATGTATGATGGCCGACCGGCCGCCGGATCGAGATCCCGCAAGATTAGGCGCCGTAGGAGGTCGCTCAGAAACGTTAGGACCCGCACGAGGTTTCTTGGAGGTTGACCGACCTCCTTCGGACCGATTATGCTTCGTTGATTTATTGTTGACAGATGAAGGTTGTTGCTCCGCAATTTCCTTAGCAGCAGGCTTATACGTGAGAGTCCTCTCGATTAATTCGGCCAGAGAGGCACAATGATGATTAAGCAATTGCATATGGGTCATCATGACCTGCATAAAAGTGAGTGGATCAACCTGAACATCTTCTGATCGAGCGGAGTCCTGGGTACAATTTCCCGATAGCGAGTGATTATTTTCCGAGTTTCGGCCCACACCGCGGCCTCTCCCCGTGCATCCCCTGACAGCTCTCTCCATACTGAAGTAGGAAGGTAGCATGATAATCATAGTTCTCGTATGAGTACCACATTATGATTTACGTCATGAAATGATGAAAATGAACATATGCGCTCTAACACAGTGATTACATGAATGATTAACTGAGGTGACATGATTATCTGATGAAATTCTTGAAATGAGTACCTTGAATAAGTCAACATGATTAATAATATGATCTTCCAGATCAATAACTGAGTAATGAAATGAATTGAGTACTTAATGAGTTAACATGATCGTCCTGATCATCAATTGAGTAATGAATGAATTGAGTGCTTAATGAGTTAACATGATCGTCCTGATCATCAATTGAGTAATGAATGAATTGAGTGATTAATGAGTTAACATGATCATCCTGATCATAATGAATGATGATGTTTGAGGATTGTTAATTGATGAATGATGAATGAATGATTATTGCCAGAAATTATACCATGGCGTTAGAAATCTTACAGTTCTTTCGGTCTGATTGGCTTGGCATCTGCACAGGTCACACGTGACGCAAAAGTCCAATGTTACTAGTCCGATGACGATGGTTTCAAATGAGACATGACTCGGAAGGTAGTATTCAAAACCACGCTCCGATACCAACTCTGTAACACCCCAAACTAGGCGGATATTACAGTGCCGTGGATCCCCGACTGGGACCCACCAGGCGAATGAAAATGATGAATTAAATAATATAATTGTAGTACCGAACCACATTATATTACCCAAATACTCCGATGAGGAGTTTAAGTACAACACACCAGGACAATACTGAATACTAGTATATTTTATATGAAGATAAAATACACAACACTGAATGAAACGGAGTATCCAAATGAAAGTCTGCAGCGGAAAATAAAGGACAATAACATGAATAACTGAAAGATCGGGGCCCCCTACTAGTATCACTGGGACTCCTCGCTGTCAACATGCTATTCCCGTGCTTTTGCCTTGCCATGACCTGAAAAACAAAATCCCAAATGGGTCACATACGTAACAACAATCCTCAAGAGTTGAAAATACACAATCATGAGTTATCCACAGTTATACAATATCCTGTCGAAACATACGCAATCAAACATGCTATATGAATCAACAAATGATATGGCTCAAAGGAATGGCGCCACACTACGTCCGGGATGGAAATGTGTCCGTGCACAAGCCACCAACGAGTATCGATCGAATACACGTGTGGTCTTGTACCCTGTCGATCTCACGAAGCCATCAACTCGTGTGCACCCAATGTGAGGCCACCAACCAACACACGACTATAATGTGCCCGACATGAAAATCCTACACATACCAACCGCACGCCAAGATATGACCGGAATGCCACAATATGACAAAAGTGACAACGAAAATGAATCATGACTCACCAAGATTAAATGATGGTGAAATGAATGACTTAATGAAATGATTGGAACCGTGCTTCCTTATGACTGAGGTGATTAATTGACAATGACAAGTTTTGATACGGTTAATACAATGATGAATGAGTTACGATTATGAATGAACAACATCAAAAGGAATGAATATCCTTTTAACCGAGTAAGAATTAACTTACACAATACCGATGAAGAATGTCCGTCCACGAACAACGTCCTAAGTGAAATACCGGTCGCTCGAACAACCTTGAATAACAATAATTACCAACAATCGCTCAAAACACGTATCAAGCAACAAAACACGACTAACCCAAAGGTCGAAACAACGATAATCAAACCCATTGGGCATCCTAACGAATACGTAACCAACCACACAACTTCGAAAATATCCAATCCCGAATATGTCGAAATCAACACCAAAATGAGTATTACAAACTATCAAAACACTTCCAATGATATCAATAATCCATTAGGAATCCACAATACAAGATTACAACTACATCAATCGGAAAATCCCCAATTAACCGAAGTCAACCCCAAGGGTTCTTGAATTAATTCCGAAAATAGCCGTTAAATCCGTAAGAATGTATTTATCCAAGGTAGATAATCCATATCTAACATATTCCAATGATAATCCAAGCTTACACGAATAAATCGGAAGGAAAAACCCAAAAATCCGAAATTCTAGATCGAAGAGATTAATATCTTTGATTCGATGTTAAGGAGATGATGAAGTGATGATAATCCAACTCAAAGACTTGAAGATGATGATAGATGATAGAAGCTCGAAGAGAACTCTCCAAAATACCCGAAATCGCCCGAAACCGAAGAGGGAATGAGAAAGAGTGATGAAATGACGAACTCAGGCTAACTGTACAATATATAGCCAATCCAGGTTAGCGTGCGCTAGCCCTTGTGCGTAGCGTGCGCTAACGGGTAATTTGGGTAGTCCAGTACCCACTGTCCGAAAACGGTAGCGCGCGCTACGTACCTTTTTGTAGCGTGCGCTACGGCCATACCATTAACGTGCGTTAAAACCCATTGTTAGCGTGCGCTAACGAATTATTTGATGCCCAGTACTGGAATCCATAAACCGTCTGTCCTCTGATCTGACCTCGGTAGCGTGCGCTACACCCAATATTTAGCGTGCGCTATAATATCGATTGCGTACGCTAAAAACAACTCATAGCGTGCGCTATGAATTAATCCAGTGCAGTCCAGTAGCCACTGGACTCAACCTGATCCATCCTTAGCGCGCGCTACTCCAAATATTTAGCGTGGGCTACTACAACCCACTAGCGCGCGCTACTTACCACTCGTAGCGTGCGCTACTAATAACTCACCTGCAGTCCAGTACCTTCTGGACTGCAGCCAGGGTAACATTAGCGTGCGCTAATGCTGAGTGGTAGCGTGCGCTACCTATACTCAATTAGCGTGCGCTAAAAAGAGTACGTAGCGTGCGCTACTCCTCACGCACAGTCCACAATGAAAATGACGATGATGATAAACACGGCACGAAACTCCAATTAGATTAGTGATGAATGACGATTGATACACGATACAATTACTCTGAATGATGAATACAATGATTGAATATGAGTGACAATTGATCAATAATGAGTGAATTTACTGAGTATCAATTACTGAATGATAAATACTGAATGGTAATTACTGAATTACAACCGGGGATTACATACACCCCCCCTTAAAAGAGTTTCGCCCCCGAAACTAAGGGTAAGCAACTCGGGAAGTGAACTATCCATCACGATCTGCAAACAAAAATGTCCAAATAGTTCTCGGGACCAAATCAATCGCATTCCCAAGTCCCCAAGTCTTGACGTCTCGAATCACAGTGAACGATTTCCCAAATTATCACGAAGTCTCGGTACGACACCAAAAGGAATGCATCAAACGATCTCAAAATCTCAAGATTCTCAAATACGATCATTATAAGATAGATCAACAATAAATGATCCACAACCACGATACATTATTACGGATTGAGTTATATAGTCATCTGAAAGACAAGGCTATATATCAAATGTACCCAACATCGATATCCTCCAAATCATCGATCTCCTCGACCCCAACGATTCAACGAAGACCCAAATCTGAACTCACCGCTTAATATGGCCTCGAAAGGTTACCAAAACGAGAGTGACTATAATGAATGATAAATGATTAGAAATCCGACAAGGATCAAGAATAACTCGCCGAAGTGAACTAATAACGAAATGAGTGATAACTCAAATGAAATTATTGGAACCATTGTTCCCCGTGAAGTGAATGATTGGTTGATAATTATAAGTCTTAACGTGATTGATATATGATGAATGACCTACGCGAATAATTGAACGGCGATGAAATGAATGATTATCTTATTGCCGAGCAAGAATTAACTTGCTCAAAACCGGTGATGAATGTCCTGTTATATCACTGTTAAAGCAAACAACAGTCGAACTCGTCGTCTGAGATGAAGATGCTCTCCCAGCATGAATACGACTAGAAACGATCTCTTGGACGTCGGAGTTCGATGTCCCTCTGAACTCTTTCCATACCAAGGCAGGAAAGTCACGTGATGATTACAGATCTCGTATGAAGATTGCATTATGATTACGAGACGGAATGATATCAATGAGCATACACGCTAGAACAAAATGAATGCATTAATAATGCAATAAAACGATCGTCGACATGACGCCGTAATATGAGAAGATCGTATGAAAAATCAAGTGAGGTGACAAGCCTATCTGATGAAATTCCTGAAATGATTTCCTTGAACAAGTTCACAAGATTGAAAAATTTGATTCACAAGATCAACAACTGAACCGTGAGATGGACTGGATGGTTAATGAATTAATCGAACAATGAGATTGACTGAGTGATGAATGAATTAATTGAACAATGAGGTTAACTGAGTGATGAATGAATTGACTGAAAATTTTAAAAAAAATCCTTCCACAAACCGCCGATAATAACCGGCTAATCCGAGAAAGCTTCGGATTTTCTTAACATTCTTCGGAGGTAACCAATCTTGGATAGCCTTCGTCTTCTGAGGATCAACACGCACTCCACCTGATGGAATTACATGCCCGAGAAAAGTCACTTCGGACATCCAGAACTCACCTTTGGAAAACTTTCCATAAAGTTGCTCTCGTCTTAACACGTCGGGAACCTGATGAAAATGAACCTCGTGTTCCTCTCGGTCACGAGAATAATCAAAATGTCATCGATGAAGACAACAACAAACTGATCCAAAAGTCGATGAAAACCCAATTCATTAACTCCATGAATATCGCAGGTGCATTATGTAACACCCCCAGATCAAACCGGTAATATTACACGCCGCAGACCCTCTCCGTGAGGATCCACCAGGCTAGACATCAACACAACACATTACATTACATACTAACGAATCAAAATAACGAATCAATAGACCGATTTGGTCTTTCGACACTGACTTACAAATAAAAGTACATAAATTCATCCAGACTCATACCCACGCAAGGGTAAGATAATTACCACCACAAACAATAAGACAGCGGAAAAGACAATACAATGGACTCCGACTAACTGAACCCAAAACTGGCCTTCGTGTGATTAGTATCATTCGTCTTTCATCATCCCTCGTACCGATCCTGTCTTGCTCCCGAAAACCTGCGTGTACTGGACACAATCTGAGATATCCACCCCCGATTACTGGGGTTAGCAAAACTACACGTTTCGCTAGTGCAAGTATAAAGTGCAAATACGAGCCATACACAACACATTCCGAGAATATAACGAAAGACTTCCCGAGATATATTTAGTAAAAAACATAGTTCAAGTCTTGAAAGCATAAACGAAGCAAGTAAGCATTTTGAAAATATTTCCAAATCTCGGGAGTTTTGAAAACATCAGAAATTGAAAAGTTCTTAATTCCTCGAAAGCCATTTAGGGTCACACCCAAAGTTCAATTTCCAAAATACAAATCCGTTTAACAAAACACGGGTCCACGACCCAACTGCCTTGGCCACAAAACACAGGGTCCACGACCCGGTCATCCACTTCAATTCACTTACAAGGACACATTACACATAACACATTATTCTTATGCCATTCTAGCCAAGCACCAAGACTCGATATACAATGTCTCTCAACCCCGAGCACAAAGCATTGTGATACTCCGGACAATATCACAATTAACGAAAACATCGTCATCCTCAAGATGAAAACCACAATGGTAACCCGCGGCCGTAGCCCTTAGTATCGACCACCTGACATCCCGTCGGACACTCCGGGTGGTAAAACACTTCCGCGGCCGTACCCCTTAGTATCGACCCCGGACATCCCGTCGGACACTCCGGTGGAAGTTCATCCACACATGCACCCAAGTCCACTTCGTGGCCGCCCCTTAGTATCGACCCCGGACATCCCGTCGGACACTCCGGGTGGAAGGAACAACACACACACACGTTCCAAAATCACAGTTGCAAACCACAAGCCTCGAAGGTCAATCACAGTATATATAGTCGAGGTACCTTACTAGAATGGCCAGTTCATCCAACATATACTCACGACCAAGTAATGATACGATTCACAAGGAAGCACAAGATTTCAACAGCACCGAACGGCACAACTAATATCACACAAACTCACATATTCATCCATAAACACGTGACTCCAAGCACATAATTTGACAAAAGAATTACACTTTACATTTACCAACGACATAATCATACGCAATGACATCACAAGAAAGTAAGGTGATTCTATACTCGACACTAGCACACATATTCAACTAAGCACATTAATTCCCGACACACACGGGTCACCTTTACAAAAACCATGATGATAAATATTCCGATTCTTTTGAAAAATAGTTATTAATATTTATTTAGCACATATCGACGATTAACAACAGTAATATCCACAAAACACATAATGTATGGGCAAGATACTTGCCTCGATAATTGATACCGGACACTCCTACAATCACAGCTCAGTCGGGACACCTCGAACACCTACGATTCCCCGGCGAAGGAAAAGAATACACCCACGATCGAGAAGCTTGAAGAAAACGACGAACGGAAGGGTTCCGACTCGAGTTCTTCACAAGAATTCGACCCTAACAACATATAATCAATAAATCATCGATCATACGAGGAAGAATAATCGTAGAACGCCCGAAAACCCCTCTATGACATTTTACCGGACACCTTCAAGGCATCGATCAAGAACTCGACCAAATCGACGAATCGATACGATCCAACCATGGAATAATAAAGGAAATGATATAATATATCTAAATTATCATCAATCCATCAAAATCCTAAGTTAAATCGGATTAAACGGACGAAAACGAACAAAATACCCAAAATCCCCAAAATTGGATTTCTAGAAAATCTGACCTGATTCGGTAGATCGGAGGATGTTATAGGATGGATGATTGATGATATGAACTCCCAAACTTCATGGATTGATTGTCCAACAACATCTCTCCATGATTAACCAAGCTCCAGCCGCGGAAGGGAAGAAAACGAGTGAGAAAATGGCCAAAACCCGTCTCAGGGGCCATAAATAAGTGCACAAGTGTGCCGCCCAGCCGGGAGTGTGCCGCGGCTCTTGCCCAAAAATGGCTCCCGGTGGTCGGCGGTGTGCCGCTCGGCCGGAGTGTGCCGCGGCACCCGGTCGGTTTGGCCGAAAAATGCCACAGAGTGTGCCGCCTGCCCGCATGTGCCGCGCCCCACCGCTCGCCGCGAGCCGCTGAGCACCGCCGGCCGTGACTCGGCCAGAGCCGCCGAGCACTACCGGCCGTGACTTGGCGATGCGGCTTTCGTGCCTGTGTTGCCGGCTATGACTCGGCCGGGCCAACTCCGACGGCCCGAACGACCCCGAAACCCGAACCTGAATACGAATCGATGATACGGTTACGACGTACTCGCAAAGACGAATCTAAGAGCTAAGAGAACACACAATTTCGACCACCCGAAGGCTCGGAATTCAAGAACGGAAGTAATCACCCAAAACTTTGGGAAATTACGAAAATGGCCCAAAACGTCCGAAAATCACGATATGCGATCGAAACACCAAACCAAAGCTCGCAACATGAATAATAACATTAAATGAACTTACGAGAAACTCGAAACGACAGTTTCGGACGAGATTCGCAAGAATCGCACTCAAGTGCGGAAAAGTCGCTAAAAAGCTCGGAACTCAACAAAACGATACCGAAACGAACTCGGATGACAAAAAGTGCAGAATTAATCATTCTCGAAATGACGAAACGGTCATGAGAGAGTCGTCAAAACGGACTCCGGCTGAAAAATAAATTTACCGAAAAATCGGAAATTGCGGATATTACATTCTACCCTCCTTAAAAGAAGTTTCATCCCGAAACTTAAAACAAGTAGGGAGAAGCAATATCCTTCCAGGAAAACTCAACGAGATACGCAAGGAAACGCGTAACTTACGCCCATCGGCAAAACGTTACAAGCAACGCAAAGGAATATACGGCGTGAAAACACGCTCCACGACGACCAACACAACGCCGCCGTTAGGGATATAGTAAAACCAACAAGTGACAAGCGTCATCAACTGGATAATACTGTAATACCCGGTTGTAATTCAGTCATTATCATTCAGTAATTTCATTCGGTGATTGTCACTCAGTGGATTTTCACTCATTTATAATCATTCATCAATCATATTCATTCACCGTGTTCACCGTTCGGAAAAACTTCGAGTTGTGTATCGTTATTGTTCATTGTTTCAACTTTCCTCATATGAGTTCGACTTTGTTAGATCACCATTAAATTTTGGTAACTCCAAAAATTCTAAATCTTTGCAATATTATAGAGCATCGAGTTAGCTTTCCAATGGTTCGAACGGTGAGTCAATCGGAGTCCGGACGAGAGAGTTATGGTCGTTTTAGCTCAACCGCTCATTTTTGATTTTGGCGATCAACTGCCGAACGACTCGGCCGTGTCGTCCGACACGGCCCGTGCATTTCGTCCGGAAAGTGCCAAGTGTTCGCCTCGAGACCCGACCGTGTTGTCAGCACGGCCGAGTCGAACCCTTCCGGATAAGCGAGCGATCGCTGACACGCCCGACCGTATCGTCGCACGGCCGAGCTGCGCCGAAGTCAGCCGTCGGACGGTCACTGTCGGGAGGCCCTCCGCGCCGCGACCGTGTCATGCGCAGACATGGTCGAGTCCTCGCTGCCAATCGTCGCCACCGGTGTAACACGACCGCGCCGATCGGCACGGCCGTGTCCTGCAGCATCAACTCCTTAAATTCGCTTTTTTCAGCATTTCAGCCATTTTTCCCCTTTTCTTCACCTTCAACCGAGAAAGTAAGCTTGAGGGAAGGTTTTTCCTTCACAAATCATTTGGGTGTTTGATTTTCTTCATCTCCTTTCGATCATGAAGCCCGGATAATCAATTTAACGCGTGTTCTTCGGATTAAAGTACTTGGATCTTCAAAGGTAATATTCTTCAACACCTTGGATGTCGATTCTATGTTGAGATATGATGTTTTGGACGTTATAATCATGTTATATGAAGGGACATGTATATGATTATGAGTTTATATAAGGATTCATTGGATTATTGAGGGATTATTCAAGAACACTTTGAATATCGAGTTGAAATTGGGGGTTTTCGATTAATTGTCGTTATAATCACGTTTTCGGATATTCATTTTGGATTATTGATAGTATTCATGGGGTTTTGTGGGTTTGAATCATTCATTGGAAGTTGGTTTCGATGTAATTGAGTTTTGGTTGTAAACAATTGGAGATTGTTTACAACGCGTTTGTTTTAATGCCCCAATGAGTTTCGGGTATTGTTGTATCGACTTTTGAGTTGGTTGTGATCATGCTTGATTCGTATTAAGATAATTGTTGGTATTTATGTTGTTCAAGGTTGTTCGAGCGCCGATAATTTCATTAAGGACGTTGATCGTGGAAGTACCTTCTCGCCTTCGGTTTGAGGCAAGTTTTATACTTGTACTAGTCAATGAGATTAATGTCATCATATATGTGTATAAATGTGTTGTATCATTCCGAGACTTAGTCTCTTCATGAATTCATTGATATTAAGAGATCGTTCGAGATACCTTTCGCAATTTTGCCAAATATTTATTGTTATTCCTTTTTGGATTGTCATTAAAAGCGTACACGCCGATTAAAGGCATTGGCTTATTCATTTCTCACCTTCGTAAATCGGTAACCGATTAAAGGTACCGAGGCATCCTTCTTATCATTGTTATCGAATTTCCGTTCGCGACAAATCGAAATATTCAATCATTCACTATATCATTGTATCGATTGGCCGCTCTAAGGCAATCGAGGTATTCAATCATTCATCATATCGTTCATATCGATTAGCCATTATAAGGAAATCGAAGCGCTCAAGCATTCATGGAATCATCCATTGCATCATTGTCATCGGTTAGCCGTTCTAAGGCAATCGAGGTGTTGAGTTGGGACTGCCGAGGATGGTCTTTGGCCGACTCAAGACAAAGATACCATCCCTAATTGTGATACGGCTTTCATGCGTGGCTTCGCCCTAATTGTGATACGGCTTTCATGCCGTGGCTTCGCCCTAATTGTGATACGGATTTCATGCCGTGGCTTCGCCCTAATTGTGATACGGCTTTCATGCCGTGGCTTGCCCCTAATTGTGATACGGCTTTCATGCCGTGGCCGGCCCTAATTGTGATACGGCTTTCATGCGTGGCCCGGCCCTAATTGTGATACGGCTTTCATGCCGTGGCTTCGGCCCTAATTGTGATACGGCTTTCATGTCGTGGCTTCGGCCCTAATTGTGATACGGCTTTCATGCCGTGGCTTCGGCCCTAATTGTGATACGGCTTTCATGCCGTGGCTTCGGCCCTAATCAATAACAGCTTCGGGCTGTTTCGGCTTCATATGATTGTGATATTTGACAGTTTTCGGCTATTTTTAGGCCTTGTGATTGTCTTGTTAATTTCATTGGAGCCTCCGGGCATTGTGATTCATATTTAATCCTGTTCTGGTTTGGTTCATGTCGTGTAATTCATTGTGGTATTCTGTGATTATGATTCGCCATTGGGCACTTATGTTCTAACCTGTCGAACAGGTATTAATAGTATGCCGTGGGCATAGTATTTCACGAATGCTCGGTTCTTACCTTGGTTTGTGAGCATCTCGTATTATTATCATCATTATACCGTTTCATTCTGCCTTTGGATGCATATCATGTTATACATGTATTTGATGTTCATTATCTGGATGATCGACCCAGTGGGGCGGAACATGTTTTCATGTTTTAGGTGCTTGCGAGGAGAGAGTTGAGGCACAGGGGCATGACGATGGCGACGAGGCATACGAGCGATACTAGTCCGAGTTGTTCATTGTTGGTCAGTCAGTTGGAGTGTACTCCAGTATTGTCAGTTGTTGTCGTGTTGTATTACCCGAACAGATGTTCGTGGATGCTGTTGTATTTCATTTTGGCCATGTAGGCCACTTTTGTTGTTGAAATTCCTTATCGGAATATTGTGTCGGATATCATGGTAGGGACTATGATTTTCCCTTGTTGTTTAATTTAATGTATTTTAGTCATGTTCGCCTGGTGGATCTCCTGGCGTGGGGTCCACGGCACTGTAATAACCCAATAGGATTTGGGGGTGTTACAGAAATGGTATCGGAGATTTGGGTTGTGTAATACCCTGAGATGTGAGTTATGTGGTCCTACCGTCGTGGTAGCAGTGGGATTGTCGGGTTATGACAATCTAGTCAGTCAGGTTTTGTGAGTCGTAATATTAGTGCGACTGCACGAGTCATTCATTCATCGAGTCGTCGTCAGTGAAGACTAGTATCGCGAGACCTCGAAGCTTCGTATGACCTGTGTAAGGACTCGATTCTCTTTGTGTTCATATATTCATCATGTTATTAATTTTTCATGTTTGTTGAAACATATATGTGATATTAGTGTTACGATTGATTCATGACTAATTGTTTTGGAGCACGTGTGACCTGTGTAAGTGCTAAGGATCAACTCATTCACCAGTTAATAATCCTCAATCACCATTTTGATCTTGTCGATCATGTTAATTCATTCATCACTCTGTTAATCTCATCGTTCAATTAATTCATTCATCACTCGATCAATATCATTCATCACTCGATTAATTCGTTCATCACTCACCAATATCATTACTCGGATAATTCATTCATCACTCACCAATATCATTCATCACTCGGTTAATTCGCTCATCACTCAATCAATATCATTACTCGGATAATTCATTCATCACTCGATTAATTCATTCATCACTCATCAATATCATTCATCACTCGATTAATTCATTCATCACTCAATTAATTCATTCATCACTCGATTAATTCCTTCATCACTTAGTCAATCTCATTGTTCGATTAATTCATTAATCACTCGATCAATCTCATTGTTCACCAATTCATTCATCACTCGATTAATCTCATTGTTCGATTAATTCATTAATCACTCGATCAATCTCATTGTTCACCAATTCATTCATCACTCGATTAATCTCATTGTTCGATTAATTCATTAATCACTCATCAATCTCATTGTTCATCAATTCATTCATCACTCGCTTAATCTCATTGTTCGGTTAATTCATTAATCACTCGATTAATCTCATCGCTTGATTAATTCATTCACCACTCACCAATCTCATTACTCAAGTAATTCATTCAAGACTCACTCAATCTCATTATTCAGTTAATTCATTCATCACCCATCAATCTCATTGCTCAATTAATTCATTCATCACTCAGTCAATCTCATTACTCAATTAATTCATTCTTCACTCAGTCTATCTCATTACTCAGTTAATCATTAATCACTTATTCAATCTCATTGCTTAGTTAGTTCATTCATCACTCACTCATTGCTCAGTCAATTCATTAATCATCCAGTCCATCTCATTGTTTAGTTGTTGATCTTGTGGATTGAATTTTCAACCATGTTAACTTGTTCATGGTAATCATTTCAGGAATTTCATCAGGTAATCATGTTACCTCATTTGATCTTTCATGCGATCTCATCATATTCCGGTGTCATGTGGACGATCATTTTACGCATTATTAATGCATTCATTGTGTTAGAGCGTGTATGCTCATTGTTATCATTCCGTCTCATAATCATAATGCGATCTTCATACGAGATCTGTAATTATCACGTGACTTTCCTGCCTCGGTATGGAAAGAGCTGTCAGAGGAACATCGGACTCTGACGTCCAAGGGATCGTTTTCTAGTCGTCTTCGTGCTGGAAGAGCATCTTCATCTCGCATTTACGAGTTCGACCGTTGTTTACTTTAATCGTGATACAATATGACATCCATCACCGGTTTTGAGCAAGTTAATTCTTGTTCGGTAATAGGATAATCATTCATTTCATTGTCGTTCATTCATTCACTTAAGTCACTCATCATATATCAATCATGTTGAGACTTGTCATCATGAAATTAATCATTTAATTCACGAGGAACAACGGTTCCAATAATTTCACTTGAACTATCACTCATGACGTTATTAATTCACCTTGGTGAGCCATTCTTAATCCTGGTCGGATTTATAGTCAATTATCATTCATCATTCATTTTAGTCACTTTCATTCTCGTGACCTTCGAGATCATAGTTAGCGGCGAGTTCATCGTCGGATATACCTCTAATCGTTGAGGTACCAAGTCGAGGTATTTTCCGCTTCGGAAGACAGGAAGTTGAGTCCGAGATTCATTGGACCGCTTGAAATTTTGGATCGAGTAGGCGAGTTAGCTTATCGATTGGCTTTGCCTCGGCATTGAGCCGAATTCATAATGTGTTTCACGTCTCTCGATTGCGGAAGTATGTTGCCGACCGAGTCACATACTTCTCGGCCGAAATCGAGATCGCGGATGATCATTCGTACGAGCGTCTGTGCAGTGTTGGAGCGGCGAATCAAACAGTTGAGGAATAAGTCGATTCCTTTGGTCAAGATTCAGTGGTCTAGACACGGAGTCGAAGAGGCTACTTGGGAAACCGAGGATAGTATGCGGGAGAATTATCCCGAGTTGTTTGACCCTTAGATTAGGGGACGAAAATCTTTTAAGGGGGTGTTTATGTAATACCCGGTTGTAATTCAGTCATTATCATTCAGTAATTTCATTCGGTGATTGTCACTCAGTGGATTTTCACTCATTTATAATCATTCATCAATCATATTCATTCACCGTGTTCACCGTTCGGAAAAACTTCGAGTTGTATCGTTATTGTTCATTGTTTCAACTTTCCTCATATGAGTTCGACTTTGTTAGATCACCATTAATTTTTGGTAACTCCAAAAATTCTAAATCTTTGCAATCTTATAGAGCATCGAGTTAGCTTTCCAATGGTTCGAACGGTGAGTCAATCGGAGTCCGGACGAGAGAGTTATGGTCGTTTTAGCTCAACCGCTCATTTTTCAGTTTTGGCCGATCACTGCCGAACGAACTCGGCCGTGTCGTCCGACACGGCCCGTGCCGTACTCGTCCGGAAAGTGCGAAGTGTGCGCCTCAGACCCGACCGTGTTGTGCAGCACGGCCAGTCGAACCCTTCCGGATAAGCGAGCGGCTGAGACACGCCCGGCCGTGTCGCCTGCAGCACGATCGAGTCATGCCGAGTCACCGTCGGACGGGTCACATCGGGAGGCCCTCGCGCCGCGACCGTGTCATGCGGGACACGGTCGAGTCCTGTCGGCCAAGCGTCGGCCGGTATGCGACACGACCGTGCCGATCGGCACGGCCGTGTCCGCAGCGATCAACTCCCTTAAATTCGTTTTTTCAGCATTTCAGCCATTTTTTCCCCTTTTCTTCACCTTCAACCGAGAGAGTAAGCTTGAGGGAAGGTTTTTCCTTCACAAATCATTTGGGTGTTTGATTTTCTTCATCTCCTTTCGATCGTGAAGCCCGGATAATCAATTTAACGCGTGTTCTTCGGATTAAAGTACTTGGATCTTCAAAGGTAATATTCTTCAACACCTTGGATGTCGATTCTATGTTGAGATATGATGTTTTGGACGTTATAATCATGTTATATGAAGGGACATGTATATGATTATGAGTTTATATAAGGATTCATTGGATTATTGAGGGATTATTCAAGAACACTTTGAATATCGAGTTGAAATTGGGGGTTTTCGATTAATTGTCGTTATAATCACGTTTTCGGATATTCATTTTGGATTATTGATAGTATTCATGGGGTTTTCTGGGTTTGAATCATTCATTGGAAGTTGGTTTCGGATGTAATTGAGTTTTGGTTGTAAACAATTGGAGATTGTTTACAACGCGTTTGTTTTAATGCCCCAATGAGTTTCGGGTATTGTTGTATCGACTTTTGAGTTGGTTGTGATCATGCTTGATTCGTATTAAGAGAATTGTTGGTATTTATGTTGTTCAAGGTTGTTCGAGCGGCCGATAATTTCATTAAGGACGTTGATCGTGGAAGTACCTTCTCGCCTTCGGTTTGAGGCAAGTTTTATACTTGTACTAGTCAATGAGATTAATGTCATCATATATGTGTATAAATGTGTTGTATCATTCCGAGACTTAGTCTCTTCATGAATTCATTGATATTAAGAGATCGTTCGACACGATACCTTTCGCAATTTTGCCAAATATTTATTATTCCTTTTTGGATTGTCATTAAAAGCATACGCCGATTAAAGGCATTGGCTTATTCATTTCTCACCTTCGTAAATCAGTAACCGATTAAAGGTACCGAGGCATCCTTCATATCATTGTTATCGAATTGCCGTTCGCAGCAAATCAAATATTCAATCATTCACTATATCATTGTATCGATTGACCGCTCTAAGGCAATCGAGGTATTTAATCATTCATCATATCGCTCATATCGATTAGCCATTATAAGGAAATCGGCGCTCAAGCATTCATGGAATCATCCATTGCATCATTGTCATCGGTTAGCCGTTCTAAGGCAATCGAGGTGTTGAGTTAGGACTGCCGAGGATGGTCTTTGGCCGACTCAAGACAAGATACCATCCCTAATTGTGATATGGCTTTCATGCCGTGGCTTCGCCCTAATTGTGATACGGCTTTCATGCCGTGGCTTCGCCCTAATTGTGATACGGCTTTCATGCCGTGGCTTCGGCCCTAATTGTGATACGGCTTTCATGCCGTGGCTTCGCCCTAATTGTGATACGGCTTTCATGCCGTGGCTTCGCCCTAATTGTGATACGGCTTTCATGCCGTGGCTTCGCCCTAATTGTGATACGGCTTTCATGCCGTGGCTTCGCCCTAATTGTGATACGGCTTTCATGCCGTGGCTTCGCCCTAATTGTGATACGGCTTTCATGCCGTGGCTTCGCCCTAATTGTGATACGGCTTTCATGTCGTGGCTTCGCCCTAATCAATAACACTTCGGTCGCTTCGGCTTCATGTGATTGTGATATTTGACGCTTTCGGCTATTTTTAGGCCTTGTGATTGTCTTGTTAATTTCATTGGAGCCTCCGGCATTGTGATTCATATTTAATCCTGCCTGGTTTGGTTCATGTCGTGTAATTCATTGTGGTATTCGTGATTATGATTCGCCGTTGGGCACTTATGTTCTAACTTGTCGAATGTATTAATAGTATGCCGTGGGCATAGTATTTCACGAATGCTCGGTTCTTACCTTGGTTTGTGAGCATCTCGTATTATTATCATCATTATACCATTTCATTCGCCTTTGTATGCATAACATGTTATACATGTATTTGATGTTCATTATCTGGATGACTGACACCGTGTGGGCTGAACATGTTTTCATGTTTTAGGTGCTTGCGAGGAGAGAGTTGAGGCACAGGGGCATGACGATGGCGACGAGGCATACGAGCGATACTAGTCCGAGTTGTTCATTGTTGGTCAGTCAGTTGGAGTGTACTCCAGTATTGTCAGTTGTTGTCGTGTTGTATTACCCGAACAGATGTTCGTGGATGCTGTTGTATTTCATTTTGGCCATGTAGGCCACTTTTGTTGTTGAAATTCCTTATCGGAATATTGTGTTGGATATCATGGTAGGGACTATGATTTTCCCTTGTTGTTTAATTTAATGTATTTTAGTCATGTTCGCCTGGTGGATCTCCTGGCGTGGGGTCCACGGCACTGTAATAACCCAATAGGATTTGGGGGTGTTACAAATACAATCAAGTCAATTATCCGAACAAACACAAAACACAATGGACGAAAATTAATACGATTGACCAACCCAACAGTACATCAATCAAAACGCGAGCCAATCGCTGAACAAATACGGAATTCCACCGCCCAAGGGTTGGAAGATCGAAAACGAGACTAATTTTCCGAACTTGAAAAGGTCACAACGTTATATAGATCAATTTGGGACAATATCAGAACTCGCTCGAATGACAAAGGTGAGAAACAACACCAGGTCAGAAGCATCAACGAACACAGTCGAGTCGATACGATTGGACGAAACAGAAGAGAAAGAAAGAAAAATGCGGGTATTACATCATATCACCTTTAAAAGAGGTTTCATCCGAAACCTAAACAACGAGAACGAACGAAGTCGGAATAGCAACCTTCCCGACCATATCCACTTGGTCCACATCCGATCTTCATGGCCATTAGTATCGTGGTCACGATCAAGGCCCTCCGCCCATCGGCATACTAAGCGAATTCCCACTCAATACGATTGCACAACTTCGCAAAATATTATACTAAGGTACCAACTCAACACGACATATCACATGAGGTAACCAATAACAACTCGAAAATAAAATCCACGAGGTATCCTTTTAAAGGAAATCTTTTGAAAATCCTTGGATTTGTATATCTATTTAAAATAAACTTTAAAAGTACTTTTGGTACCTCGGGTTGTTTCATCAAAACTTGCAAACAACATACTTTAACCGTCTCATTTGAAATCATTTGAAGTCATCATGCCTCTACGTATCATCATCACCGTTAACAACTAACAAGTTAACCATGCAAGATCATCAAATCATTCTTACATACTCTAATATTTCCAAATCCGAGTTTGAACTTTACATCGAGTGAGATTTTTCATCTTTCACTATATAGTTTTGAAAATAAAAATCGTATTGGTTTTTGAAATAAAATATTTTTTTGGTGTGAAAGATTTTGAAAATCATTCACTCGAATTATTTGAAAATGCAACAATATGTTAAAATCATTTTCGAAAATTCTCCCAACACTTCACAAACATCAACGACGGTAAAATTTTACAAAATGTTCAAGGTACTTTAAAACAACTCTTTCAAATACCGTCGAGGTTTTATTTGAGAATCCTAGGCCGGCTCGCAAATTTCAAACAATTTCCAAAGTTCATACGAAGCCGCCGGCTAATCGCACTTGCACAAACATATGAAAGTTTTAGAAAAGCGTGTTCGAACACACTCGCAGCAGACATAGTTTATCAATTCACCAAACACAATCAAATATCACCTAGCAATACGAAAAGTCTTAACACACATTCACGCACAACAGTTGTTATCACTGGACACCACGTAGAGAATACAACTACAGGTGATTGGCCGCAAAAATTAGACCTAACGGCTATAATGCGGTTCCATAGCCTCTGCCTGCATCGACTAACGCCGCTACAACACATATTTAGCGTGCGCTACCCATGCTGCATTAGCGCGCGCTAGCCTTACACTTAGCGTGCGCTAACGGTTCTATTTTAGCAACATGATTGCGAACATATATACGACATTACTGGAATCGAAGGTCACAATTAAACAACAACAATATTCGAATCTCAAAGCCATTGATTCACATATTTACAACACATCATGAGCAACCATCAAAAGGCAATTGTCATTCAAAACCGAAAAGTTAAAAGCAAGGATCACGTCTTGAGTATATTTTGTAGAACTCATTTGAGTTCAAGACTCGTGTTTTGAAAACTTATAGTACACAGTGGAAAAGAATTATCAATAATTCGAGTTTTCAGAACTTTCAGCCTTGTGGTCAACATACGAAAATCAACTTTTTCCTCCCTTGGAGGGCATTTTAAAAATTTTACGTGACTCCCCGAAAGGATTCGAAAACTTAAAATTCTAAGGTTTATACTCTTGCAAGAAAAACGATTTATACAAAGATACATTCAGCAATATCATTCTACATTTTAGCGCAAGACGGGAATCAACAAATATATGTCACTTACTCACGATGCACCTTCAAATACTAACTACATAACACAGAATCACACAGGCTCGTATGTTGTTGCCCAAAATATTTATCCGAAGATTAATACTGCTGGAAGATGGACAACAAACAACAATTGCGGGAGCACTTCCGAGAGAAGATAAATAATACAAGATTTGCCGGGTTTGTTAGGCCCGGGCTTGAATGCTCTCGCGAGATGTTATTAATACAAATATTCGTGGATACAAGTATTAATGTGAGAAATCTAAATACAATGAGTGTAAAAAGACTCTGTTAATCCGGCTCTTGAGCGAAGCTTGGTGTTCTTCGTCCCGCCGATAATCTGCTCGGGGAGAAAAGGCCGGGAGAAGTAAGACCGAAAGAAAGTCATGCAAGAGTTGGAGATTAGCCAAGTGCTTAATGTTTGCTTCGTATAGTGTGCTTGAATCGCGATATTGTCAAGGAAGTCAAGCCTTTTTGTGGTAAAGGTTCGATCCTTTACAAGTGCCGGGAGCCATGCTTATATAGGGGCAAATGGTCTGTCCTGTAGTGGCTGATCGCCTGCCGGCCATTAGAATAATCTGCCGACCGCCTGTCGGCCAATATAATAATTTGCCGATCTCCTGGGCTGTCGGGCTAGAGTCCAAGAAAGATGCTGGCTGCCGGGCTAAAGTCCAAGGAAGAGGCTGCCACAGCTGGGCGGTCCAATAAGGAGCCATCACGTGTCCGAGTCGGGCCAACATGTGGCCCTACTGACAAGCTTTCGGCGGCCTGTCGGCTGGTGGAGGGAATCTGTCAGGCTTTGGTCCATGGCCCGAGATTCGCGGATCTTGTCTCGGCCTTTGCACGTGGTGCCAGTCTTGAGGCTCGGACTTCGCCGACTGGGTGTCCATCGGTGGTGATCGACATGAGCGGTCGTCCCTGGCTGATCATCCGAGGTCGTCAATGGTCGGTCACCAAGGGTCGATCGGCAGATGCCGATAGAGGGTCGCCAGATGTCGGTCGCCAGGAGTCGGTCGCCGAGTACCGAGAGACGATCGTATCTGAGGTCGATCGCTCGGCACCGGGATTTGTCCTGGGACCTTCTGGCCGCGCCTAGCATGTCCGGGGTTAGGGCTCGGCCGCCCGATCGCCGGCGGCAGACTTGCCTTGGTCGCCGGGCAAGAAGTCGGCCGCCGCCTCGGAGGCGATCGCCGGTCGGAAGGTGTTAATTCTTGACACAACAATTGCCCCCCAGCTTGCTCCTATGTTTGAAGACATGGGGCGAGGTGGTTCTTGCCGGTGATCGTGTATGGATGAGGACGGGCGATCTGAGCTGACTTAGGACTCGGACTTGGGCTATCATGGTCGATTGGCTTAGCTATCTTTCGGTCTTGTACCTGCAAAAAACAACATTGGCCGATCCCCCATGGAAACTTGGTGGTTTCGCTTTGGTTGAGGAATCGTGCACAGTCGCGGAAATCGATGGACCGACTCCATGACCGTGTCTTGGTGCACGAAGACAATGAGTGTCTCGTGACTCACTTTATTATAAGGGTCCTCTGTTAGGCTGCGCCTCGCCTTGTATTTAAACGAAGGGCGTGCGGTCTCGCCTAGAGGAGTCCTTGCGCGGCGTCGGATGAATCAACTCCACGCCCGCGGCTTGTTAGCTCTGCTTCCACCTCGGCCGCCATGGAGATGGCCGACCTCGACGGTACGTTGAGACGGGGTTGTGGAATGAGTCCACTGACATGTTGGAGAGCCCTCCGACTACGCCGGCCTCGTATTTAAACGAAGGGCGGGCGATCTCGGCCGAAAGGGACCTTGCATGGCCAAGCAATGGTTCCATCGACCGCCGTGATCATGGCTTTATGAAGTGCGGTGGAGGCGATCTTATGCCTTAGTCCGTCATGTTATATGCCGGATCAGATGGCGATCGTGTCCACCGGTTGCCGATGATGTTGCGATCCGCCGAAGATCGCGATCGTTGCCGCGGCCGATCGCTTTATTCGTAGGTCGGATATCGGCGATCGACGGAGCCACCCTTATTTAGAATGTTGGATCAGAGGCGGTGAGCGAGTCCTCCGGCTCTTCGGATAGTAGCGATCGGGCCGAAGACCGAGGTCGCCGCCGGCCGAGAATGGAGGTCGCCGCCGGGCGCCGGCCGCGGTACTCCTAGGCTAAGAAGAAGCCTTTGCCTGGACAGAAATCGCGGCTCTAGCCCTAAGGCTGCGTAGGTCGTCGGCGTGGTCTTCGTGAGATGCCCGAACATAGGCGAAACCCTGAAAACCCCCTAGGACCGCGTAGAGGGCGGTCTCATCGCTTACGGGCTCGCCGTTGAGGATGATCATGTCAACCCGGTCGATGTAGTCCGAGTCGGACTCCTGTTCTCCTTGCCTGATTTGCATCATGCGATGGCGACCTTCTGGCCAGGCAACCCTGGTGGCGAAGTGTTCCGTGAAGACGTGCGCCAGCTCGTTAAAAGAGCCAATGGACCGAGGTGGCAATGAAGTGTACCACCGGTGGGCGAGGTCGTCCAGCGTCAGAGGGAACATTCGGCACCGGGTCGCGTCGGATGCCCCACACCCGGTCATGTAGATGTTGAACTTGTGCAGGTGGGCTTGGGGGTCCGATCGCCCCTGGTACATGGGTGTCTGAGGAGGAGCGATCTTGTGCTGCACGGGGGCGAGCTCGATGTCGATCGTGAGCGGCTCGCTCGGCGCGGCGATCGTCTTGGTGGCGCCTGCCCCGGATTGCAGGAGCGCCTTCATGTCGTTGAGTTGACGTTGCATTGCGGCAATCGCCGCGGCTCGGCTGCTTGCGGATCGGCTTTGGGAGCGGGGGCCGAGGCGATCGTGTACCGACCTCCGACCCCACCGCCGCCGACCTCGGGAATCGCGGCGAGCGGGAGCCGGCCGGATCGCCTTGTGGGAGCCGGGTAGGCCGAGCTCCCGGTGACGGACACCAACTCCGCTGCCTCGTAGGCCGGGCCGGATCGCCGCTGTGTCGTCACCGCCTGTGCGATCGAAGACAGAGGTGCCCCGGCTGCCGAGCGCCTCTCCTTGCGGGCGAAAGCCTCCTGGCGATTGCTCGGCCAGTAGTGCCTTGAGCTTCCGCTTGATCTTCCGGCGAGAGACCGGGGGGGCGGCAGCAGGAGGCGCGTCGAGAGCACTCCGTCGTTCCTGAAGGGCGGCCATGGCCTCTTCGATCTGTTCATTGGTTCGAATCGACGAGCGAGAGGCTCGGGCCGCCGCCCGGACGGGATCGAGCGCCTCTCGATCGCGGAGGCCGCCTTCCACCATCGGGCCGCGCTCGACCGGGACGGAACAGGGGTCCGGGCCGGCCGCCGGCTTTCTTCGACGCGGATGCTAAGACATGATTTCGAAGGATTTCTTTGAAGTGCGGTGAGTGTCACTTCATATCTCGCCCGAGAACAGTGAGTGTTCTTCGAACGGTAGGTATAAAAATCGAGGGTTGGATCCTTCTTCTAGCGCCAATTGTTGTTGCCCAAAATATTTATCCGAAGATTAATACTGGAAGACGGACAACAAACAACAATTATGGAGCACTTCCGAGAGAAGATAAATAATACAAGATTTGCCGGGTTTGTTAGGCCCGGGCTTGAATGCTCTCGCGAGATGTTATTAATACAAATATTCGTGGATACAAGTATTAATGTGAGAAATCTAAATACAATGAGTGTAAAAAGACTCTGTTAATCCGGCTCTTGAGCGAAGCTTGGTGTTCTTCGTCCCGCCGATAATCTGCTCGGGGAGAAAAGGCCGGGAGAAGTAAGACCGAAAGAAAGCTGTTGCCAAGAGTTGGAGATTAGCCAAGTGCTTAATGTTTGCTTCTGTATAGTGTGCTTGAATCGCGATATTGCTGAAGGAAGCTGAAGCCTTTTTTGTGGTAAAGGTTCGATCCTTTTTACAAGTGCTGGGAGCCATGCTTATATAGGGGCAGCCGGGTCCTGTCCTGTAGTGGCCGATCGCCTGCCGGCCATTAGAATAATCTGCCGACCGCCTGTCGGCCAATATAATAATTTGCCGATCTCCTGGGCTGTCGGGCTAGAGTCCAAGAAAGATGCTGGCTGCCGGGCTAAAGTCCAAGGAAGAGGCTGCCACAGCTGGGCGGTCCAATAAGGAGCCATCACGTGTCCGGAGTCAGTCAACATGTGGCCCTACTGACAAGCTTTCGGCGGCCTGTCGGCTGGTGGAGGGAATCTGTCAGGCTTTGGTCCATGGCCCGAGATTCGCGGATCTTGTCTCGGCCTTTGCACGTGGTGCCAGTCTTGAGGCTCGGACTTCGCCGACTGGGTGTCCATCGGTGGTGATCGACATGAGCGGTCGTCCCTGGCTGATCATCCGAGGTCGTCAATGGTCGGTCACCAAGGGTCGATCGGCAGATGCCGATAGAGGGTCGCCAGATGTCGGTCGCCAGGAGTCGGTCGCCGAGTACCGAGAGATGATCGTATCTGAGGTCGATCGCTCGGCACCGGGATTTGTCCTGGGACCTTCGGTTGGCCAGTCTAGCATGTCCGCTGGGTTAGGGCTCGGTCGCCTGATCGCTGGTCGGCAGACTTGCCTTGGTCGCTCGGCAGTAAGTCGGTCGCTCGGCCTCGGAGGCGATCGCCGGTCGGAAGGTGTTAATTCTTGACACAACATCATATAGCTCGTGGTACAACCTGTAGTAGGGAGACTTACATCCACAGATCGCACGAAGATGATGGCTGCACCCTGATACTAATCACGGCCGACATTCCAAACGACGCGTCGCGACACGACATCAGTCAGACTCAATCTGACAAGACAAGACCCAACAATACACGACTGGACCCGACAGCCTAGGTTTCCGCAACCTAAGCTCTGATACCATAAATGTAAAACCCCGCATCAAACCGGAATATTACACGCCATGCACCCTCTCCGTGAGGATCCACCAAAGCTAGACATCAACACAACACATTACATTACATACTGACGAATCAAAATAACGAATCAATAGACCGATTTGGTCTTTCGACACTGACTTACAAATAAAAGTACATAAATTCATCCAGACTCATACCCACGCAAGGGTAAGATAATTACCACCACAAACAATAAGACAGCGGAAAAGACAATACAATGGACTCCGACTAACTGAACCCAAAACTGGCCTTCGTGTGATTAGTATCATTCGTCTTTCATCATCCCTCGTACCGATCCTGTCTTGCTCCCGAAAACCTGCGTGTACCTGAACACAATACAGATATCCACCCCCCGATTACTCGGGGGTTAGCAAAACTACACTGTTTCTCTAGTGCAAGTATAAAGTGCAAATACGATCCATACACAACACATTCCGAGAATATAACGAAACACTTCCCGAGATATATTTAGTAAAAAACATAGTTCAAGTCTTGAAAGCATAAACGAAGCAAGTAAGCATTTTGAAAATATTTCCAAATCTCGAGAGTTTTGAAAACATCAGAAATTGAAAAGTTCTTAATTCCTCGAAAGCCATTTAGGGTCACAGCCCCAAAGTTCAATTTCCAAAATACAAATCCGTTTAACAAAACACGGGGTCCACGACCCAACCGTTCCGGTCACAAAACACAGGGTCCACGACCCGGTCATCCACTTCAATTCACTTACAAGGACACATTACACATAACACATTATTCTTATGCCATTCTAGCCAAGCACCAAGACTCGATATACAATGTCTCTCAACCCCGAGCACAAAGCATTGTGATACTCCGGACAATATCACAATTAACAAAAACATCGTCATCCTCAAGATGAAAACCACAATCGTAACCCGCGGCCGTACCCCTTAGTATCGACCCCTGCACATCCCGTCGGACACTCCGGTGGGAAACCACTTCGCGGCCGCATTCTTAGTATCGACCCCGCACATCCCGTCGGACACTCCGGTGGAAGTTCATCCACACACGCACCCAAGTCCACTTCCGTGGCCGCACTTAGTATCGACCCCCAGACATCCCGTCGGACACTCCGGGTGGAAGGAACAACACACACACACGTTCCAAAATCACAGTTGCAAACCACAAGCCTCGAAGGTCAATCACATTATATATAGTCCAGGTACCTTACTAGAATGGCCAGTTCATCCAACATATACTCACGACCAAGTAATGATACGATTCACAAGGAAGCACAAGATTTCAACAGCACCGAACGGCACAACTAATATCACACAAACTCACATATTCATCCATAAATACGTGACTCCAAGCACATAATTTGACAAAAGAATTACACTTTACATTTACCAACGACATAATCATACGCAATGACATCACAAGAAAGTAAGGTGATTCTATACTCGACACTAGCACACATATTCAACTAAACACATTAATTCCCGACACACACGGGTCACCTTTACAAAAACCATGATGATAAATATTCCGATTCTTTTGAAAAATAGTTATTAATATTTATTTAGCACATATCGACGATTAACAACCGTAATATCCACAAAACACATAATGTATGGGCAAGATACTTGCCTCGATAATCGATACCGGACACTCCTACAATCACGGCTGTTGTTGCCCAAAATATCTATCCGAAGATTAAATACTGCTGGAGACGGACAACAAACAAATGCGGGAGCACTTCCGAGAGATGGTAAATAAAACAAGATTTGCCGGGTTTGTTAGGCCCGGGCTTGAATGCTCTCGCGAGATGTTATTAATACGAATATTCGTGGATACAAGTATTAATGAGAGAAATCTAAATACAATGAGTGTAAAGACTGTTGATCCGCTTGAGCTGGTGCTTCGTCCGCCGCATCTTCTCGAGGAAAGGCCGAGAAGTAAGACCGAAAGAAAGTCGCTGCCAAGAGTCGATGTTGGCCAAGCAATATTGCTCGCATAGGTGCTCGCACATTGCCGTAGGAATAGCAGTCGCCGCTCTTATATATAGGCAGGCTCGTCTGGGCTTATCGCCTTCATTTAATGCAATGGGGCGATCGCCCTAGCAGTTACGCGGTCGCCAAAGTCCACGCCATAGCCGCCAGTGTTCAATGAGATTCAAAGACGCTGCCGAAGCATCGCCATAGAGGTCCACTTGCTGCGACTTTGTCGCAGGTGACAGTAGTCACATGTCTTGTCCGCTCTTTTCGCACCGCCATGCCGTAGAGGTAGAGACAGTTTGTCGCCGCCAAGACGCGTCGCTTTGAGACTTGTTCGCCGATCGATGGCCATCGCCGCCATCGGCAGTTGGCAACGGCCGGTCATCAGCGTCGATCGCAGATGCCCAGAGGTCACCAGATGCCTGCAGAGATCGTCACAGTCGATCGCCAGAGTTGCCGCCGTGCCGAGTGATGATCGACCAGGTCGATCGCTGCACGATTGTCTCGACCTTAGCCGAGTTTGTCCGCCGGCTGTCGCCGTCGCCGCCGCAGAGCCTAGCCGCAGCAGAGTGCCGCTGCTGCCGAGATCGCCGCCGGAAGGTGTTAATTCTTGACACAACATATTTATCCAACATATTCTTGTTGTGTCAAGAATTAACACCTTCCGACCGGCGATCGCCTCCGAGGCCGAGCGACCGACTTACTGCCGAGCGGCCAAGGTACATCTGCCGAGCAATGACTGTGCGATCAAGGCTCACCAATGACTAGCCTAAATCGCCTAAGGAAGGTCCCAGACAAGTCCCAGACCGAGCGATCGACCTCGATACGATCATCATCACTGCACTCGGCGACCGACTCGGCGATCGACTAGCGACGATCCTCTCTCGGGCATCCGCCGATCGACCTTGGTGACCGACCTCCTGGCATCCGCCGATCGACCCTTGGTGACCGACCGCTTCAACCTTCGCTGATCGCCGATGGCCATCCACTGCCAAGACCAAGTCTCAAACCGACCCCACGTGCATCCACAAAAGGCGCCGACAAACCCGTCTCCTACCTCACCTACCAAAGATGGCCTGCACTCGAAAGGAGTCATGACAAGACATGTGACTACAAATGTCACCTACCGACAAAGTCCGCCGAAAGTAGCTAAGTGGGACCTCCTATGACAAGAGCCCGACGCGTGCCGGATCCTCATTGACCGCACGGCCGCCACCACCAGAGCCGGACTTTTGGCAGGCAGCCCACGTAACCTTTAGGGCGATCGCCCCATTGCATTAAATGCCGAAAGGCGATCGCCCACTAGGGGACAGGGCCTCTCAGCCTCTATATATAAGAGGGCAGCCTGCACTTGTATTCCCTCTGAGCAATATTGCGATTCAAGCACACTATACAGAAACAATATTTACACTTGGCCAACATCCAACTCTTGGCAACAGCTTTCTTTCGGTCTTACTTCTCCCGGCCTTTTCTCGAGAAGATTACCGGCGGGACGAAGAACACCGAGCTTCGCTCAAGAGCCGGATCAACAGAGTCTTTTTACACTCATTGTATTTAGATTTCTCTCATTAATACTTGTATCCACGAATATTCGTATTAATAACATCTCGCGAGAGCATTCAAGCCCGGGCCTAACAAACCCGGCAAATCTTGTTTTATTTACCATCTCTCGGAAGTGCTCCCGCATTTGTTTGTTGTCCGTCTCCAGCAGTATTTAATCTTCGGATAGATATTTTGGGCAACAACAACGGCTCAGTCGGGACACCTCGAACACCTACGATTCCCCGGTGAAGGAAAAGAATACACCCACGATCGAGAAGCTTGAAGAAAACGACGAACGGAAGGGTTCCGACTCGAGTTCTTCACAAGAATTCGACCCTAACAACATATAATCAATAAATCATCAATCATACGAGGAAGAATAATCGTAGAACGCCCGAAAACCCCTCTATGACATTTTACCGGACACCTTCAAGGCATTGATCAAGAACTCGACCAAATCGACGAATCGATACGATCCAACCATGGAAGAATAAAGGAAATGATATAATATATCTAAATTATCATCAATCCATCAAAATCCTAAGTTAAATCGGATTAAACGGATGAAAACGAACAAAATACCCAAAATCCCCAAAATTGGATTTCTAGAAAATCAATGATTCGGTAGATCGGAGGATGTTATAGGATGGATGATTGATGATATGAACTCCCAAACTTCATGGATTGATTGTCCAACAACATCTCTCCATGATTAACCAAGCTCCACCGGAAGGGAAGAAAACGAGTGAGAAAATCGCCAAAACCCGTCTCATAGGCCATAAATAGCCGCATAAAGGTGCCGCTGCCTGGGCCGAGTGTGCCGCGGCACATGCCCAAAAATGGCTCCCGGGTGGCAGCAGGTGCCGCGGCTCGGGAGTGTGCCGCGGCACCCAGACACTGTTTGGCCGAAAAATGCCACAGAGTGTGCCGCGCCTCGCCAAAGATGTGCCGCGGCCCACGGATCGCTCGCCGAGCCGCTGAGCACCGCCGGCCGTGACTCGCCAGAAGCCGCCGAGCACTACAGCCGTGACTCGGCCGGCCAGGCCTGTGTTGCGGCCATGACTCGGCCGGCCAACTCCGACGGCCCGAACGACCCCGAAACCCGAACCTGAATACGAATCGATGATACGGTTACAACGTACTCGCAAAGACGAATCTAAGAGCTAAGAGAACACACAATTCCGACCACCCGAAGGCTCGAATTCAAGAACTAAGTAATCACCCAAAACTTTGGGAAATTACGAAAATGGCCCAAAACGTCCGAAAATCACGATACGCGATCGAAACACCAAACCAAAGCTCGCAACATGAATAATAACATTAAATGAACTTACGAGAAACTCAAACGGCAGCTTTGGACGAGATTCGCAAGAATCGCACTCAAGTGCGGAAAAGTCGCTAAAAAGCTCGGAACTCAACAAAACGATACCGAAACGAACTCGGATGACAAAAAGTGCAGAATTAATCATTCTCGAAATGACGAAACGGTCATGAGCGAGTCGTCAAAACGGACTCCGGTTGAAAAATAAATTTACCGAAAAATCGGAAATTGCGGATATTACACATTAATCAACCCAACCGGCATAACCGTAAACTCATAATGACCATAGCGTGTTCGAAATGCCGTCCTCGTGATATCCGACTCTCGAATCCGCAACTGATGATATCCAGATCTTAAGTCAATCTTGGAAAATACTGAAGCTCCCTGAAGTTGATCCAAAAGATCATCGATACGGGGTAGAGGATATTTATCCTTGATCATAATCCTGTTCAACTCCTCGTAATAATATATACACGAACGAACCATACTTCTCCTTGACAGATAACACTGGTGCTCCCCACGGGGACGCACTCGGTCGGAGATGACCTTTCTCGCATAATTCCTCAAGTTGAGTCTTCAACTTCTGCATTTCGGTCGGGCCATCCGGTATGATGCCTTCGATAACGGGGACGTATCGGGCTCCAACTCACTCGTGAATTCCATAACTCTATGTGAAGACAACCAAGTAACTCGTCTGGGAAATACATCGTCAATCGATGACAATGATACCACGAATGATTGAACACCTCAATTGTCTAAGAACGGCCAATAGGTGACAATGATATAATGAATGATTAAGTAACTCGATTGCCCATGGACGGCCAATCGATGAAAATGATACAATGAATGATTGAATAACTCGATTTCCTATGAACGGCCAATCGATGACAATGATATAATGAATGATTAAGTAACTCGATTGCCCATGAACGGCCAATCGATGAAAATGATACAATGAATGATTGAATAACTCGATTGCCTATGAACGGCCAATCGATGACAATGATATGATGAATGATTAAGTAACTCGATTGCCCATGAACGGCCAATCGATGAAAATGATACAATGAATGATTGAATAACTCGATTGCCTATGAACGGCCAATCGATGACAATGATATAATGAATGATTAAGTAACTCGATTGCCCATGAACGGCCAATCGATGAAATGTTACTAGTCCGATGATGATGGTTTCAAATGAGACATGACTCGGAAGGTAGTATTCAAAACCACGCTCCGATACCAACTCTGTAACACCCCAAACTAGGCGGATATTACAGTGCCGTGGATCCCCGACTGGGACCCACCAGGCGAATGAAAATGATGAATTAAATAATATAATTGTAGTACCGAACCACATTATATTACCCAAATACTCCGATGAGGAGTTTAAGTACAACACACCAGGACAATACTAAATACTAGTATATTTTATATGAAGATAAAATACACAACACTGAATGAAACGGAGTATCCAAATGAAAGTCTGCAGTGGAAAATAAAGGACAATAACATGAATAACTGAAAGATCGGGGCCCCCTACTAGTATCACTGGGACTCCTCTCCGTCAACATGCTATTCCCGTGCTTTTGCCTTGCCATGACCTGAAAAACAAAATCCCAATGGGTCGGGCCATATTAACAACAATCCTCAAGAGTTGAAAATACACAATCATGAGTTATCCACAGCTATACAATATCCTGTCGTAACATACGCAATCAAACCTGCTATATGAATCAACAAATGATACGGCTCAAGGGAATGGCGCCACACTACGTCCGGGATGGAAATGTGTCCGTGCACAAGCCACCAACGAGTATCGATCGAATACACGTGTGGTCTTGTACCTAATCGGCCTCACGAAGCCATCAACTCGTGTGCACACCCAATGTGAGGCCACCAACCAACACACGACTATAATGTGCCCGACATGAAAATCCTACACATACCAACCGGCACGCCAAGATGACCCGGAATGCCACAATATGACAAAAGTGACAACGAAATGAATCATGACTCACCAAGATTAAATGATGGTGAAATGAATGACAATTAATGAAATGATTGGAACCGCTGCTCCTTATGACTGAGGTGATTAATTGACAATGACAAGTTTTGATACGGTTAATACAATGATGAATGAGTTACGATTATGAATGAACAACATCAAAAGGAATGAATATCCTTTTAACCGAGTAAGAATTAACTTACACAATACCGATGAAGAATGTCCGTCCACGAACAACGTCCTAAGTGAAATACCGGTAGCTCGAACAACCTTGAATAACAATAATTACCAACAACCGTTCAAAACACGTATCAAGCAACAAAACACGACTAACCCAAAGGTCGAAACAACGATAATCAAACCCATTGGGCATCCTAACGAATACGTAACCAACCACACAACTTCGAAAATATCCAATCCCGAATATGTCGAAATCAACACCAAAATGAGTATTACAAACTATCAAAACACTTCCAATGATATCAATAATCCATTAGGAATCCACAATACAAGATTACAACTACATCAATCGGAAAATCCCCAATTAACCGAAGTCAACCCCAAGGGTTCTTGAATTAATTCCGAAAATAGCCGTTAAATCCGTAAGAATGTATTTATCCAAGGTAGATAATCCATATCTAACATATTCCAATGATAATCCAAGCTTACACGAATAAATCGGAAGGAAAAACCCAAAAATCCGAAATTCTAGATCGAAGAGATTAATATCTTTGATTCGATGTTAAGGAGATGATGAAGTGATGATAATCCAACTCAAAGACTTGAAGATGATGATAGATGATAGAAGCTCGAAGAGAACTCTCCAAAATACCCGAAATCGCCCGAAACTGAAGAGGGAATGAGAAAGAGTGTTTATATGACGAACTCAGGCTAATTGTACAATATATAGCCAATCCAGGTTAGCGTGCGCTAGCCCTTGTGCGTAGCGTGCGCTAACGGGTAATTTGGGTAGTCCAGTACCCACTATCCGAAAACGGTAGCGCGCGCTACGTACCTTTTTGTAGCGTGCGCTACGGCCATACCATTAACGTGCGTTAAAACCCATTGTTAGCGTGCGCTAACGAATTATTTGATGCCCGATCGGGAATCCGTAAACCGTCTCGTCCTCCGATCCGACTCGTAGCGCGGCGCTACAACCAAAATTTAGCGTGCGCAATAATATCGATCAGGTACGCTAAAAACAACTCAGAGCGTGCGATATGAATTAATTCAAAGGTACCCAAAGAGCCACCGGACTCAACCTCGATCCATCCTTAGCGCGCTTACTCCAAATATTTAGCGTGGGCTACTACAACCCACTAGCGCGCTACTTACCACCTCGTGGCGTGCGCTACTAATAACTCACCGCAGCCCGTACCTTCCGGATCGCAATGTGGTAACATTAGCGTGCGCTAATGCTGAGTGGTAGCGTGCGCTACCTATACTCAATTAGCGTGCGCTAAAAAGAGTACGTAGCGTGCGCTACTCCTCACGCACAGTCCACAATGAAAATGACGATGATGATAAACACGGCATGAAACTCCAATTAGATTAGTGATGAATGACGATTGATACACGATACAATTACTCTGAATGATGAATACAATGATTGAATATGAGTGACAATTGATCAATAATGAGTGAATTTACTGAGTATCAATTACTGAATGATAAATACTGAATGGTAATTACTGAATTACAACCGGGTATTACATAAAATTCACAAACTCTCTATTCTCTAATCAGTTTCGGATAGAACTCGGCTTCCATAAATTCCTGGAACTCCGCCCACGTGACATCATGACCACGAGGCTTAATTGCTTCCCACCAATTAGCGGCATCTTTGTCAAAAAGGTACTGAGCGATAGGTACCTTCCGCTCCTCGAGACAATCGACAGCCTCGAATATCTTTCCCAATTGGAAAATCCAACCATCCCAGCCCAAAGCATTCGCAGCACCGGCGAATCGAGGGGGATTCATACGAACTACTTCCCGAAGCCATTGATTTACACCGAAGTTCTGAGTTGCGTCAGTATTGCGTTGAACTGCCTGGGTCAACTCAGTCATCTGTGCTATTACTTGTTGCAATATAGTTGCAACACTAATACCAATATCATTCCTGGCTATATTCTCTCGATCCCGCATCTGATCCCTGTGGCCATCAGTACCACGGTTACGACCACAACCCATGCCCCTCGGCATACTAACGAGCAACAACCTAACGTAACGAAATTCACATAATCACACATAGAATCCACTCACGGATGATAGACTGCAAAAATTAGGCCTGACGGCAAAAATGCAGTCCCAAAACTTTTGCCGCGCTAGAAAGCGCGCTCCTCAACAAAAGATGGTGTGCGCTAACGGTGCAAGTTTGGCAACACATTCATAATCACCTTCCAGCAGTACTAGACTGGAGGTTACAAATAAACAACAACGTACGAATCCCAATACCAACCGTTCACATAATTATAACATTACACAAATAACCATCACAAGTTAATTAATATCCAAAACCGAATTTCCACCTCTCGGTCAACGGGTCAAGAGAACCATCTCAACGAGTGCATACTGAATGACTCAGCGCTCACACCACCACTTTAATCATAACTTGGAGCATTATAGCCGAAATGACAACAACATCATTACCACATACCCTTTAACCGAAATTTATAACCGAAAGGTTAAAAGCGAAAGTCATGTTTCGAGTAAAAAAAATTTTGATAGACCTCATTTGAGTTTTAAAAATCAAATTTTCGAAAATTTGCAATACAAGATGAAAATGAAATATGAGTAGTTTGACTTCTCAAAAAATTTCGGTCTCGAGGTCATCATCTGGAAATCAAACTTTTTCCTCTCTTGAAGGATGTTTTAGAATAAAATTTACGTGACTTCCCGAAACAATTAAAGCTTTAAAGTATTACGTTGATAAACTTTCTCTGCGTAACCACACCAAAACATTACTCCTGTAAAAACAATTTATACAAAGATATATATATATACATATATACATATACCCCGGCACTACTCTCCATTCCAGCACATTACGATAATCAACAAATATGGATTACGTATGCACAACTCACATTTAGACTCCATAACATAAAAAAATCACACAAGCTCGCATAACACGAGACACAACATGATAGGGAGACTTACATCCACAGATCGCACGAAGATGATGGCTGCACCTTGATACTTGTAATATCCGGATTTACTACAGTGTATTTCATCTGTATTCAACCATGTATTATTTCGGATTGATAATTTTGATTATTGGAGTATGATATTTAGTGCATTAATATCTTTACGCATAAGTATAGAAACATGCAAAATTGCTCAAGCAACCTTGTGATAGCGCACGCTAAGAATGTATCTTAACGCGCGCTATCGGGCCATTTTTAGCGCACGCTATGTAGGTATGAGTAACGTGCGCTAAGGACTCAATTATTGAGCGGGGCAATGCTCGTGGCGCTGGGCCGGGACATGGGTCCGGATAAGATTCCGCCGACGCACCCGACAAAATCAAGTCAACCATTATTAGCGCACGCTAAGGGATGCTTAGTAGCGTGCGCTAACTTGTCAATAATGCGTAAAATTATAAATGGGACATCAACCGAGTTGGCTTGCATTTCTTTCGCACTTTCCTCAATCTTGAGAGTTCACGAGTTGTAGAAATACTCTTATACACTTAGAACACATATTGTTGATGTTTATACATTGGTTACCACGTGGGATGTTCATGGAAGTGGAATAGCACCTTGGAAGGGCATACAACCAACCGGAGTTGGATTCTACCTTACGGTTCAGTGATTTCGTCATTTTAAGGTATGTTCAATCTATCTCCGGACTTAGAGTTGGATTCTAACGATTTGGATGATCATGTTAACAAGTTATGGATTTTCATAGATGAATTATCCAAGTATATCATGTTTGGAATAGTGAGTTGTATAAGCCTGGAATACCTTGATTATAATCATCATGATTCGAATCTTAGTACACTGGATATGTGAAGAGAAGCTTCTATCATTGGTTAACCGAATCTAATAGATGATTTCATAGTAATCTTGGACTAGACGTTAACATCCTTATTGTTAGATAGATCTAAAGGTTTGATCATGGAAGGATTTATCTAGTATATATAGGACGTTTATCAACTTCAGGATAATATGGATCGATATAGAGGTGTTGATATCAACCATGTAGTTTTTCGTATTATCGTATGAAGATTTGAAGTCGGAAAAGAATATGGTTTTATATTGGCATGCATATCCTTGAATCCAAGTTGTCTTTATCCGTATAATCATTCATGAGGGTGTAGACATAGTATTCATGGAAGTAACATGAATTATCACGCAAGATTTCGTTGTTTCAAACATGGAAAGAAATGCCATCGCTCACCAAGAATCGCCATGCATAGATAGCGCACGCTATGCTATGCATTGTAACGTGCGCTATCGAGCAGCTTGTTAGCGTGCGCTACGCTTGGTACGTAACTTACGCTAGACCATCGACGAAGTCAATTGGCTGGCCGCGAGGTAATCGACCATGCATCGTTAGCGTGCGCTAGGCTTTGTTGTTTGCGTGCGCTATCGATGCACGTAACGCACGCTACACAGTACTTAGCGTGCGCTAAGCTATTCGGGCATTTCGCTTATGAACTTTTGACCGTTAATCGAATTGTTTAACATTCATACGACGTGAGATAAATCCTACATCATTTCTTTTGTTAAGGTTTGGTCTCATACGTGATTGATTGAGGAGGACGACCTTCGAGTGTTCATTTTCGTGGAAGTATTGTTATTGTCTTCAAATCGAGGCAAGTACCTTAATTGTTTTATGTATTGTTGTTATACATATTGTCGCATGTATATCGTTATTGTATGTCCACCTCGTGTTGGTCCGACGATCATCGGGGATCTATGCTAGCGCATACTGGATCATCGGACGGGTTTTTCCACCACGGGTTGGTCCGACGGGATCATCGTGGGTTCTAGGCAGTGAACGCTGGATCGATGGAATTACCATGTGTATGTATTGATATCATGTTGTGATTATCAATTGTGTATGTTATGTTTGAGTTTCTCGTAGGAGAAGACTCGTTGGTATTTTGTCGCTTACGTTATTATTATTATTCACCGTGAGATATGAATAATATGTTGTGGTACTTGTACTAGCATCGTTGTGCTAACCCCTTCGGGGTGAACATTTTGTTTGTGTTCGTGATCCGTGAGAGCGGGAAACAACCACCGGATCAAGATGACGACGAGGGTGCAGAGTGATGTCTCGACCGGGTTTATTTATCCGTTGTTCATCCGTTATTTCAATAAGTACTGAGTACGAAGTCGCTTGTGATGTTTTGAATTTGTTAATGTATTATTGAGTTCGTTGAACAATTGTACTATTCCCGTATTGGGTCGAATCGATGTATCAGAATTCCGTTATTTCCATTTATTAGTACCTTTTTATACTTGTTCAATTCTTCAGCCTTGTAAATCCTTACGTAAAGGATTTACGGCGCTGTAATATTCCCGAATATATCGGGGGTGTTACAATACTAATCACGACCGACATCCCAGACGACGCGTCGCGACACGACTTAATCAGATAAAATCTGACAAGACAAGACTCGACAATACACAACTCGACCCGACAGCCTAGGTTTCTGCAACCTAAGCTCTTGTAACACCCCAAGATCCATCCGGGAATATTACAGCGCCTCGGGCCCCGGAAAGGAACCCACAAGGCTAAAAGAAAATTTCGCGAACATTTACAAATGCCCAAGAGGCCAATGACGGTAATATCTTTGAAACATTTGAAGACTATATAAAAATTTGTTTATCAAAACCGTCGTAAAATCTCGTTTGAAAGGACAAGGCCTGAAATACCAGAACTCAACAGTTTAAAAACATACATTAAGCTATCACTTACACGTACCGACAAAATAGTTTAGAAAACGGTTGCCAAAGTAACCTAAGTTACCAGATACCAAAAGGTCATTTAAAAATACTCACGCAGTGGAAAGGACAGACAATTAAAAATACTCTAGCAGCGGAATACAACAACTGATCAGGAAACTCAATACACAATTACATGCCCTAGCCAGCATCCTCCGAGAAGCTCATCTCTCCACGACCGCTACAAGCTCGATATCTCAAGAACCTAAAAGGAAAGCCCACGATGGGGTCAGCCATAATATCCAACAATGATAACCATCACATCACATTAATAATTACATACCAATGAGAATACGAAATAAGAATACGACCAATGTAATCTTATCGTCATAACTTTACCAAAAATTCCCATCTCGCACAGTACCCAAGGTTCTCAAAACATCATCATAACTCACTGTTACGAAATCTACTAACTCTGTCCAACCCAAATCCGTTGGGTAACATCATCACATCTCGACATGAAAACCAATTGTCCATCAAAGACAAATACCAAGGGAAATACGGAACATACCTCGAGATATACAATACCACGACCATCATGTTAGTCTAATCCGAGATCAGATTAATGCAACATATGGACATGGTCCTAACACAACAAATGCATACTCATATGACAACGTCAATATTCTCACATCAATAACAACAATGTATACTTATGGCAGACCCATAATATACATATGCACAACAACACATGCTAAAATCAATGATGCGAATCCACATGATTCCATCAACATAACACTGGGTAATCCAACGATCCAGCGCCCTCAGCATAGATCCCCATGATGATCCCGTCGGACCAACGCATGGTAGAAAACCTGTCCAACGATCCAGTGCCCTCAGCATAGATCCCCATGATGAACCCGTCGGACCAACGCATAGTGGACATCCGATCCATCGCCCTCAGCATAGATCACACGATCCCATCGGATCAACACAACATAAACAATACAATTATGCATACACATATGTAACTCAATATGTTCATCAACATGAACAACATATGAATCAAAACATGAACGACACTATGATGAAACAACTAGGACGACTTCATGTTCAGCAACATGAATGGCAACCTGCATGATCAACATCATCAACACTAAACCGAATCAAACTAAGATACTTGTCCCGAGTCCTTCAGGAGAAATCTCGATGTCAAATCATCACCGGCGATTATCCTCAACGCTCGGCGATCCCAACGTGCCATGGACTATAGATACTCATATCCTCATCTTTATCGCAACGTAACCTTGATACCCGAATATGCCAATAACCGAGATAATGCATATACATTATGGTTTAACTCCCAAAATCGGAAAGACAACATATAATCCAAATCTCCAGAATTTGCAGCAATAATCATTGCTATATGCATTATAAACGAAATGAAACTGAAACCATTCATTAAACATTATAACTGAGCAAGTAATAACTTGCCTCGATACCGATGAAGCTGTCACCAATCCCTTGTCGTCGCTTGTAAGTTCCTCGGCCCCGATCAATGCAATCCACGAGCATCCTCGAACTTGACCGTAAGGCACGATTCTAATCACCGATCAATATTCTCAACCTATAACCATAATTCGATGCACAACAAGTTCAATAACAAACAATAACCGACATATCCAACCAATCAATCACAATGGTTCAATGAAACTTCGATCATATACAAAACCAAATAGTATAACCCAAACCGTTACGAACTCATATCCACAATATGAACCAAAATCCGCTAATCAATATTAACGATCAATATAACCTATCAACAAACCCAACGATTCCCCAATTATCCCAATTAAACATAAATCCGAACAACCCGAATCAATCAATCATGAACTCATTACCACGATACGTTTCCATAATCCGGTAATCGTATCAACGAGCAACTCATCCTGATAATAAGGATTACATAACACACTCTATTCCGAATTCATACGAATTAACATGATTCCTCATTGTTTATCATTGTAATTTTCGTAGTGGAACAATACTGTTGGCATAATCGGCAATCCGAACTATCCAAATAGTTCAATACCATTGATAATCTTGTTATAAAATTAACTATACTCTTTCCGGATTCAAAATTGCTATCATGATTCGTATTTCGTCAAGAACATACGAATTCTACCACTACAATCAACATAGCATTAGTCTAAATCATCAATTCCATGATTATACTTAAAAACCATCATATATCTCATCAAATCATATAATCCAAGAGTTCCTTAAGAACACAATTTATTCCGAAATCATGTTCATAATCCATAAAACAACATAATCCGATGTGTTCTAACACCTAGACAATCCTTATTCATACTTCAAGATGCATATTATCATGTTCTTCAACATACACTTCTTCTAACATCAAGAATCGAAACATTACTACTAAGAACACCAAGAACACTATGATTCTATAATCATAACCAACATAATCAAGGCATAGATTTCATCCTCCTTTAACAAAATTCCCATAAATACCAAGTATCATCACAACAACTCCATAAACTAGCATGATACGAATTAATCATCAACAATAACATCAAAAATCCGAATTGAAAGAGAGGATTATCCAACATACCTCATAGAAGATGAAATACACAAGTAACCACCTCAAGAATCATCAATATCTCTTCCTCTCAAGCTCCAAATCCAAGTCCTTAAGCTCATAATCCACTTAGAAGGACCAAGAATCCATCTCTGGGTGTTGAAGGTCGAAAAACGAAATGAAAATCCGAAGAAAATGAAATGACGGGCGTCCATTTTTATAAACTTCTAGCTCGTTACGTACGTAACATGCAAAAGTTAACATAAGTAACCAACATTTACGTACGCTATCTGACTTTGGTAGCGTACGTAACGACAGTCCAGAGGCTCCTGACTCATTTCGTTCACATCCTTACATACGTAACACATTCTCCATAACGTACGTAATACGTACGTTGACTTGCTACAGTAAAAGCTTATATTACGTACGTAATACACCCTGTATAGCGTACATAATACATAGTTGACTTGCCCATGCATGTTCTCCGTCGAAAGCTACCGACACAGGGCCCCACCTGCCGACCATATGTCCGATTCCTCTTGTTACGTACGTAATGCCTTAGCCTTAACGTACATAACACTAGCAACGTACGTAAGTCCTTAAGCTTAGCGTACGTTAAGGGCTCTATACTTAGCCAAATCCAATTGTTCCTGTCCGTCTCGACATATTGGATACGTATACACACATACTGAATACATATATTCAATCCAATAATATTCTCATATGATATACCCAATATCAAAAGCACGATAACCTGATACACGATACCCTCAAATGTAATTATCGACCAACTACGATAATTATACCAATACAACTGTCCCAGTTCCGAATTTATTTTATCCATACTGTATAGATTCCACGTTGTACAACATAACTCGGATAAAATAACATTAAATAACAGTAGTAGAAATTCCGGATATTACATACTACACCATTTAAAATAAGTTTTGTCCTCGAAACTTGCAATTCGTCATAAAGAAACAAACAAACCATTCAACCAAAATATTCCGAAACCATCACAACAACGATCAATCATCATCATTAACGAATAACCAAAACAGTACACTTACAAATGCGCAAAGTCGACGATCTCCTGAGATACTAGCAAGTGACTTCACTGTAAAGTCTCAACACGCTTACAGCCACAATTCCATGAGTCTCAACAAAACATAACATCTTCGGATGAAATAATCTATCTGTGTCAAATCCTGTCTATCTGGTTACACAATCAAGTCCCCAATTCTGATAAAACGAATAATACATGATACATCTGCGAAGCAACTGCCCAACGCAATGGCAACAATTCCCGAAACATCGACACAAAATCTGAACGCTCAGATGACCATTAGCAATGATCAACCAATAAATTAACCGAGAATATCATCAACATGCTAAACTCCAATACGACCAATCCAAAGGTCAAAACACAATCGAGAATATAATCAACATGATAAACTCTAATATGACCAACCAGAAGTCAAAACACAATCGAGAATATCATCATCATGATAAACTCCAATATTACCAACAAACGATCAACGATAATCGAGAATACCTTCACACGGTAAGCTCCAACACGATCAACACAGAACCACAGAAACCGATATATGAAAGAACAAAATTCTCAAAACGTTAAACAAATCACATATAGAGGATCTCAACGAAACACAACCGACTGGTGAACATACCCCTCGACATAAGAACAACCAATCACAAACCGAAGAACATATCCAATCATACAGGGAGTGGGAACGATCACTCAATATCCAAAACAACCAGCATGGGGTCACCATCCCCAAATCTACACTTACAAAGAAATCATTAAAAAAAATCACTATGGTAAAATCGCGCTACTACCGTACCAATGGAATCACATAGCACATATGTCCCGGTTCTACCAAATCCAGAGTTCCAAAATTACATCCTGTGCATGATTCTACATCACGCATCATATTTCTCTTATTCGATAAATCAACCGATCATCCCTGGATAACCAAACTATCATACTGAAGTTCGCATCTCTATTCATCGTTCCATGCTAATGTCTTATCCCGTTCGTGAGTCACACTCATAACTTCACCATGATATGTATTATGCACTAAATGTGCATGTATATCAATCACATTTTCAAAACCAATTTGAAATCATATAGTCTCGTAAAGAAGACAAATTTTCGAAAGTTCTTTCAAAAATTTCAAAACTCAAAACAAAAATTTTGGTAAGATCACAAAATAAATATTCGAAAATTAAATTGGCTAGCTGGTGCCAAGTATTCGATAACAGTTTCCTTCGAATCCAAGCGATTTCGAATTTTTAAAATGAAAACCATGCAAATGCTTGACCACATCCATACTCCTGTATACCAATTCGGTTCGTCACCAATATCCACTGATATTCCATCGAAAAACCACACGATAGAGTTCCAAAATCTCAATATATAAACTCCAACCAAAAACTCATTTTCCACATATGACTCGCAACGTCAATCATTTACCCATCCTGGATCACCTAAAATATGCTATGACAAAACATTGAAACAAATCAATACAGCAAAAGACTTCCCGAGAAGTTTCATTTGAACAAGTAACTCAAAACCGCGAACAGCATAAACGAAATAGATAAATGATTGATAAAGTGTTTTACAAATCTCGGGAGTTTTAGAAAACATGAAAAAGCCCTTTTTGAAACGTTAGGTCTCAGCCTAAATCCCGTTCCACATTACAAGAAGTTTAAAAAGTATAAAACCCTTTTTCGGACCCCAAGTCCTGAGTTATAAAACTATTTCAAAATCGATTGGGTCTCGGCCCAAAAATCATTTTCAGTAAAACATCCGTGAAATATTCATTTTGAAAAGTATCAATTCTAAATGCTCAAAAGCAGTTCATATATCTCAAAATGTACTAACATGACAACATGTTCTTCTCAACCATCCACAACATTCTCCCAAATGCACAATTCCGTTCCAAAATCTACCCAACATACTGATTTCCAAAATCATAGTTTCTCAAGATCATCAATCCTGTCCCAACTCTGTCATCTCATACGGTAACGCATTACATCTGCTGAATCTCAAAGCATAGCAACTTAGAACGGCAATAAATCTCAATGCAACTCAAAAATCCAAATACTTACAGATCGTGAAGGCGACGATTCCCCGTGATACTGGCACATGTCTCGACTTTAAAAAATACTCGATACAGACATTTTCAAAACACACGTTTTGCAAAATCAGTTCAACTCGTGAACACAACATAGCTCTATCCGAAGAAAGACGTTAACACCGTTTGGAAAAGTTTGCAACAACCCCAGTACTACACTGGTAAATCACCTAACGCACAAGCCCGAGTGAATAACAAAAACTCACGGCTCTAATATTTGTCAATCGAAAACTAAAATGACGCAACAAAACACGACCCAACTCGACCCGACTGCCTAGTTTTCTCAACCTAGGCTCCGATACCATATTCTGCAACACCCCCAGATCCGTCCGGGAATTTTACAGCGCCGTAGACCCCGGAATGGAACCCACAAGGCTAAAAGAAATTTGTGCAAACATTTACAAATGCCCAAGAGGCCAACGACGGTACTATCTTTAAAACATTTGAAGGCTATATAAAAATCTGCTTATCAAAACCGTCGTAAAATCTTGTTTGAAAGGACAAGTCCTGAAATACCAGAACTCAACAGTTTGAAAACATACGTTAAGCTATCACTTACACGTACCGACAAAATAGTTTATAAAACGGTTGCCAAAGTAACCTAAGTTACCAGATACCAAAAGGTCATTTAAAAATACTCACGCAGAAGGACAGACGATTAAAAATACTCTAGCAGCGGAATACAACAATTGATCAGGAAACTCAATACACAATTACATGCCCTAGCCAGTATCCTCCGGGAAGCTCATCTCTCGATGACCGCTACAAGCTCGATATCTCAAGAACCTAAAAAGAAAGCCCACGACGGGGTCAGCCATAATATCCAACAATGATAACCGTCACATCACATTAATAATTACATACCAATGAGAATACAAAACAAGAATACGACCAATGTAATCTTATCATCATAACTTTACCAAAATTCCCATCTTGCACAGTACCCAAGTTTCTCAAAACATCATCATAACTCACTGTTACGAAATCTACTAACTCTGTCCAACCCAAATCCGTCGGGTAACATCATCACATCTCGACACTAAAACCAATTGTCCATCAAAGACAAATGGCAAGGGAAATATGGAACATACCTAGAGATACACAATACCATGACAATCATGTCAGTCTAATCCGAGATCAGATCAATGCAACATACAGACATGGTCCTAACACAAGACCTACAAATGCATACTCATATGACAACGTCAATATGCTCACATCAATAACAACAATGTATACTTATGGCAGACCCATAATATACATATGCACAACAACACATGATAAAATCAATGATGCGAATCCACATGATTCCATCAACATAACACTGGGTAATCCAACGATCCAGCGCCCTCAGCATAGATCCCCATGATGATCCCGTCGGACCAACGCATGGTGGAAAACCTGTCCAACGATCCAGTGCCCTCAGCATAGATCCCCATGATGATCTCGTCGGACCAATGCATAGTGCACATCCGATCCAGCACCCTCAGCATAGATCACACGATCTATACACCCGAGCCATACACAACATACCCCAAGGACATATGATCGGGAATTCATCCAAACATAAATAACAATAGACTTTCCGAGATAATTATTTGATCAAAACCGTTCGATCATGAAAGATAGGGATAAACCCAAAATACCTCTTACAAAACAGTTTACGGTCTCGAGATTTTTGAAAATATTTAGGATTTAAGAATTCTCAAGACCTTCGAAAACACTTAGGGACACGACCCAAAGATCATTTTCCCAAAATACAATTATGATAACAACATAGGGGGTCCACGACCCAATCATACCATTCTGGTCACAAGGCTCGGGGTCCACGACCCAATCGTACCATTCCGGTCACAAAGATCGGGGTCCACGATCCAATCATACGTATCAACATATTCCCAAGGATTATTCGCGTCCCGTGCTAGCAAGCCACGAACCTCAGATGCTCTCGCAGAACATACCCGAGTGAAAAACCCAATGGGAAACCATACCAAAACGCATGTCTCCGTGACAACAGTCACATAATCATAATCCATACATACGTTCATAGTCATCCCGGCATCGCACTAGCAAGCTACGAACCTCGGAGTCTCCACGAGACTTACCCGATTGGACAACCCATGACACGCATATCACACAACCAAACCACAACCATAAGTTATCCCGGCATCGCACTAACAAGCTACGAATCTCGGAGTCTCCGCAAGACATACCCGGAGTGGATAATGTAACACCCCCATACCATATGGGAATATTACATGCCGTAGACCCTCCCTGCGAGGACCTACCATGCTAAACAATACAAAACTACCAAAAACTTGACCGAACGGAGTCAATCATTACAATAATATAGACCATTGAGGTCAATTACAATACAACCACACATACCAATGAGGTCACACGATTAATGCAAACGAGATGAAATACAACTCTTTAAAATAAATACCGATGCAGGGGTAAAGGTACACAACAGTAGAAGTCTGACTATAACTCGGTTGATACAATATAACTCGACCAAACTCTCAACTCTTGATTAGTATCGTAGCTCATCAACTCCTGTGCCGATCCTGTGACTGCTCCTCCGAACCTGCATGTACCTGGACGCAAAACAGACATCCACCCCCCGATTACTCAGGGGTTAGTAAAACTCCATTATTTTACTAGTGCAAGTATAATAGTATACGAAATGTATCCAGCAGAAAGCAATCATGAATCAGGTAACACAATAAATTGTCAAAGCATTCCCGAGAGGTTTTATTAATCAAGCAAAACAAGTGATGAAGTTTTTAAAATTAAATTTGGCATCTCGGGAGTTTTTAAAGTATAATTTCTTTTGGACCTCGAGTCCCAAATTACAAAACCTATATCAAAAATCGTCAAGGCCTCAGCCTGGTTCTTGTGTCAAAACACATTAGTAAAAATATCACCACGTGTCTGAGATTTAACATCAAAACATTATCCACACAATCACTGTTCGTACACATCATGTACCGAACTCCAAAGGTCACGACGAACCGTACCTGGATCAGACACTATTCGTACACATCAAGTACCGAACTCCAGAGGTCTCACGAACCGTACCTGGACCACACACACTATTCGTACACCTCATGTACCGAATTCCAGAGGTCACACAGACCGTACCTGGACCATACACAATGTTCGTACACCTCATATACCAAACTCCAAAGGACACACAGACCGTACCTGGACCACACACACTGTTCGTACACCTCATGTACCGAACTCCAGAGGTCACATGGACCGTACCTGGACCACACACACACACACTTTCCAACACATATCAAACAATGCAACACATCACCACGAATAACACACCTTACTACAAATACGTTCGAACATCCAATCATACACCAAAATACATGTCCAAGTATATAATCAATCCAACACATTAATCATAATCAACATAAGACATCAAACCCGAGCAATCAAGTCCAACACAAATCATGCAACTAACATGACCAACACAACTTCACAACGTTAAACAAGCAAGAATATCATTAATACCAACAAACATTCGAATAATCATATCGCACGAATCATATCCACGAAGGTAAACCAAATCATCGTAAATCTAATATGTAAACTTTATTCACAAGACACAAATCGTATAAATAGAATACTTTCCTCAGAATCGGCACCCAAATACTTCGACGAACACGGCTCGACCAAAGTGCCTCGAAACCTACAACTTCCGCAAGACACAACGAAAACATGATCACAACGAGGTTCCAGACCAACAACAACGGAAATCACACCAAACTATCGAAGGAAGACTCATTGGAACATTATTCAAACATTAAATGTTTCCGGTTCTTCAAGAACACTAGGATCATCAACCGGGTTGAACGAACCGAAGATATGGATATACAATCCATAAATCATTAATAATAACATCATATAACATCAAATGATTCATCAAAATGGACTAGAATCGAAATCAAGAATAAAATCACAAAATAGTTTGAAAAAGTATTTTCAAAGAATTACCTCAATCCGGATGAAGAACAAGGATTAGATGTTGTTAATCCACACCAAAACCTTGATGATTATGTTTAAGGATGTAATATTGATGAACTTTCGACAAAATCTCATCTATAAATCGCCCAAATCGCCAAATGAAGAGGAATAATGAAGAAATGGGTTCAGAAACCTATTTCTCACGTTTTATGCTGCTGCCAGACCAACTCGACCGTGTCGGATTTGACAAATATGTGTAGATAGTTTTTACAAATATGAACATAACTTTCTCATCCGAACTCAGATTGACTCGCCGTTTGAGCCATTGGAAAGATAACTTGATTCTCTATCACACTGTTAAGTTTCAGAATTTTTGGAGTTTTCAAGAATTTATGGTGATTTTACAAAGTCGAACCTAGATATGGAAAGTCGAAATAGTATGCCGATTAATCCGAAACAATATAAAATCTCGCTCGAATGACGAAAAGTGCTGAACAAAACATGTCCAAAATATGTCAATAAACACAAACGAGTCGCTAGAATCTAAAAATATAGAAATGAAAATATCGGGTATTACATTCTCCCCCACTAAAAATAAGTTTTGTCTTGAAACTTAACAAACATCAAAACGCCACATAACAAGACAAAAGCATTCAAGCAACAAAACAATTCTGCGCACGAGATTCAACCAACCAAACAATTCAGAAATCGTCCTCACCAGATACTACTGGCCCCACCAGGAGTAGGAGCGGAACTCCCAGTTCCCAGCCATACTAGCGACGTCTCGCAATGCACCGCTTGGTGCTCCACTGACCACACTCGAAATAGTTAACCGGCGGCTTCTTACAATTCACACGTGTCTCCGTAGGTTCAACAATCTACACGGACTTATACGACACAAAATATCAATCATCATGCACCAAACATAAAAACATTACATAATAAGTCTTCATACGAGAAACCATCTGCACTACAAACACAAAATATTATCACTTGGCATCGTTGGGCCCTCCAGAAGTATGAAGGGAACTCCGATTACCTACCATCTTAGCAACTATCTCACAGTACTGGTCTCGATGCCCCTTGCGTCCACAATTATAACAAGTCACCAGTGGTTTCTTACAACTCGCACGCTCGTGGCCCTGTATATTACAGTTGAAATATCTTGGAGCACTGCCTGAACTCAAAGACACCGACCTGGGTCTTTTAGATTCTCTAGATGACCGAGAAGGTCCCATACTCATCTGATACGAGGTTTGTGGTTTTAAAACCCCAATTTCCTTGCTTTCCGATGCCTCATCCGAAATCCTCTGTTTCTTTGCTACAGATACCGACTCGGTAGACAATACAGCCATTTCAAATGCTAAGGCTCAATCTTGATAATCCTTCAACGTAGTACACATAAAAGGAGTCATACACTGCCGAACATGAGGTTTCATATGCATATCGAAATAACGAACCTTATCTGCCTCACTTCTCACTTGGTCTCGAACATAACATAACTGCCGATTATAATCGACTATTGCCTGAGATATCGACACATCTTGGGTCGTAGCCGATAAGAACTCGACGATCCTACGCTCTTTAACAGGCGGCGGACAATACTCGGCCTCCATGGCAGTCTTGAATTCAGCCCAAGTAGATATACGATCACTAGGCACTACGGCCTCCGACCAGTCTGCAGCTTCCTTGTCGAGCAGGTACTGAGCAATAGGTACTTTTCTTTCGTCCGGACAAGCTACAGCATCAAATGTTCTGTCCAACTGGAAGATCCAGTTCTCCCAACCTAGCAAGTCAGAAGAACCTACAAAACGAGGTGGGTGCATTCTCATCACATCTCGTAACCATTTACTAGCTCCATTATCCCCATATGGGTTCTCATCTCGGTGCACGTTATGATTCATCTGTGCCAACTGATCAACCACCTGACGAAGGATGGTGGAGACGCCAACGTCAATATTACCTCTGGATGATTGCCCATGATCATGCGACTGGTCATCTCTACCATCTGTACTGAGCTGATTGGCACTTGACAACGAGCGAGTCGCCTTCTTATGCTTCTGAGTACGACCACTACCACGACCACGGCCTCGGCCTCGACCTCTCGGCATACTAAACGGACCACCGTTCAGAAAACAAAACAAACATCACATAATCAACATAGGACAGCAAACCGCAACACAATAAAATATTCGCTCCGTGTCATTACGCGAATACACGAACTAACACTACAACAATATAACATTCTTTAAAAATAAAATTTTCCGAGGTATTCGTCCAAATGATTGTATTTTGAAATTCTCGAGTTTGAAAAATTTTGCTGAAATGAGTTTTGAAAAAAAATATTTTTAATACCTTGGCCGTTTAATCAAAACCATGATTCCATTATCACATTTGTTCGTTTTGAAGTCATTTACAAAACAACATTTCGAAATATCAAATCTACTCGATAACTGATATCGTCAAAATGACCTACATGTAAACCACATGTTACCACGCCACACCATCACGGATAACAACGCACATCATAATCTGTGGCCATGCCCCTTAGCATCGACCCCGAGAGGTTTGGCCAAACCATCCCCGGGTAGAAAACCACTTGTACTAGCACTAATCATTACCACAGATCAACTATCACTTCAGGATAACATCATAGAATAATACAATTAAATCAGACCTCGCAGTCACAACACCTAAGTGTACAACCAAAATTTCCTAGTAAGAGTGGTAACGATTAATAACACGTCAATAATACCCACACAGGATAACCAACCGAGTGCGACATTACCGATACAATAGTTAAAGTTCACAATCGTCACTGGCGGACGACACGACTTTACCCATAGAATCAAACGATCGACAAAGAGCACATATACCACTGTAACAACAAAATTACTGTCGTGACAGTCACACGCTTACGGCCGTAATAACATGCAGTTTATGGCCGTAACAACTAGGAGTTTACGGCCGTAACACCTAAAAGCTTACGACCGTAATGGTAAACATCTTACGGCCGCAATCACTAGCTGCAAGATAGCAGAATTGTCCCAGCGGCCCCGAAATGGCTCTGAAGGTTAAGGACCGACTCCTAACAATATATCCCAACATTTAAAAACACTGCAAAATTCTCCGACGAGCATAACAACATAACAAACTTGGCGCAACGACATAGTCCCAGCACACAAACACATAACATGTTAAATTCCAAAAATCAAGGTCGTTTTGCAAAATAAAAATTTTCCAAAATCCTTTTGATCATATCCAAAAATGAGGTTAACAGTTTGCCGAAGTATTTTAAAATACATTTTTCAGATACCGTCAGAATGTGTCATTTGAAAGTACATGACTAATTCGTCAAAGTTCAACCGATTTCAAAATCCATACAAAACCGTTGTTTAACCGCACCATCGAAATATTTTCAAAAATCGATTCCTTTTTTTTTCAAACATACTCAAGCTCATAAAATCTTTTAGAAAACTGTTTTCAAACCTACACATAACGGACACAATTAAAATTATCCAAAGAAATAATGGAACTTAAAACCACATGCCCAAATGGCAAGCGAGATTACAAATTTAATCAAATACAATTCGTGAACACCAAGTTCAGACATACGTCAAAACCATCCATCTGAGTTCCTCACGAACTCTGCCGTCGATACGATCTCTGGATCACATTAAAGTTCACAGTTTTCACATCGCATTGCACCATTCGGTGTCCAAACATCAATATATTCAACTCAATACACAAACGGCGTACCACGAATATCAAACATGGATTCCATTTTACAACACCATGCAAATAAAATTATGCACAACAATTATCGCACATAAATGAAATCATGAAACACGGATACCTCGCATAAAAGAGGAGACTTACGTCCACCGGCCGCACGGATATGACGGTCGCCCACGATACTAATCTCGTCTGATAATACATACGACACGTTGTGCCCACGCACAACTCAACTTGTCACCCAGCAACTCAAATGACATGACCTCATATTACTCGACAAACCACGACTCGACTTGGCACGACAGCCTAGGTTTCCGCAACCTAAGCTCTGATACCATAATTGTAACACCCCTAGACCATATGGGAATATTACATGCCGCAGACCCTCCCAACGAGGACCTACCAGGCTAAACAACACGAAACTACCAAAAGACCGACCGGAGTCAATCATTACAATAATATAGACCATTGAGGTCAATTACAATACAACCACACGGACCGATGAGGTCACACAATTAACGCAAATGAGATGAAATACAACTCTTTAGAATAAATACTGACGCATGGGTAAAGGTACACAACAGCGGAAGTCTGACTATAACTCAGTCGATACAATATAACCCGACCAAACTCTCAACTCTTGATTAGTATCGTAGCTCGTCAACTCCTGTGTCGATCCTGTGGCTGCTCTCCCGAACCTGTATTTACCTGGATGCAAAACAGACATCCAGCCTCCGATTACTCGGGGGTTAGTAAAACTCCATTGTTTTACTAGTAAGTATAATAGTATACGAATTATATCAAGCAGAAAGCAATCACGAATCAGGAAACACAATCAATTGTCAAAGCATTCCCGAGAGGTTTTATTAATCAGCAAAACAAGTGATGAAGTTTTTAAAATTAAATTCGGCATCTCGGGAGTTTTTAAAGTATAATTTCTTTTGGACGTCGAGTTCCAAATTACAAAACATCTATCGAGAATCGTCAAGGCCTCAGCCTGGTTCTTGTGTCAAAACACATTAGTAAAAATATCATCACGTGTCTGAGATTTAACATCAAAACATTATCCACACAATCACTGTTCGTACACATCATGTACCGAACTCCAGAGGTCATGACGAACTATACCTGGATCACACACTATTCGTACACATCATGTACCAAACTCTAGAGGTCCCACGGACCGTACCTGGACCACACACACTATTCGTACACCTCATGTACCGAACTCCAGAGGTCACACGGACCGTACCTGGACCATACACACTGTTCATACACCTCATGTACTGAACTCCAGAGGTCACACAGACCGTACCTAGACCACACACACTGTTCGTACACCTCATGTACCGAACTCCAGAGGTCACACGGACCGTACCTGGACCACACACACACACACTTCCCAACACATATCAAACAATGCAACACATCACACGAATAACACACCTTAATACAAATACGCTCGAACATCCAATCATACACCAAAATACATGTCCAAGTGTATAATCAATCCGACACAATAATCATAATCAACACAAGACATCAAACCCGAGCAATCAAGTCCAACACAAATCACGCAACTAACATGACCAACACAACTTTACAACGTTAAACAAGCAAGAATAGCATTAATACCAACAAACATTCGAATAATCAAATCGCACGAATCATATCCACGAAGGTAAATCAAATCATCGTCAATCCAATATGTAAACTTTATTAACAAGACACAAATCGCATAAGTAAAATACTTTCCTCAGAATCAGCACGCAAATACTCCGACGAACACGGCTCGACCGAAGTGCCTCGAAACCTACAACTTCCGCAAGACACAACGAAAATACAATCACAACGAGGTTCCAGACCAACAACAATGGAAATCACACCAAACTATCGAAGAAAGACTCATTGGAACATTTAATCGAACATTAAATGTTTCTGGTTCTTCAAGAACACTAAGATCATCAATCGGGTTGAACGAACTGAAGATATGGATATACAATCCATAAACCATGAATAATAACATCATATAACATCAATCGATTCATCAAAATGGACTAGAATCGAAATTAAGAATAAAACCCCAAAATAGTTTGAAAAAGTATTTTCAAAGAATTACCTCAATCCGGATGAAAAACAAGGATTAGATGTTGTTAATCTACACCAAAACCTTGATGATTATGTTTAAGGATGTAATATTGATGAACTTTCGACTAAATCGCCCAAATCGCCAAATGAAGAGGAAGAATGAAGAAATGGGTTCAGAAACCTGTTTCTCACGTTTTATGCTGCTGCCAACCAACCCGAATGTGTCAGATTTGACATGGTCGTGTCACATGGGCAGAGCTGGATTTGTGTAGATAGTTTTTACAAATATGAACATAACTTTCTTATCCTAACTCGGATTGACTCGCCGTTTGAGCCATTGGAAATATAACTTGATTCTATATCACACTGTTAAGTTTTAGAATTTTTGGAGTTTTTAAGAATTTATGGTGATTTTACAAAGTCGAACCTAGATATGGAAAAGTCAAAATAGTATGCCGATTAATCCGAAACAATATAAAATATCGCTCGAATGACGAAAAGTGCTGAACAAAACATGTCCAAAATATGTTATTAAACATAAAAGAGTCACTAGAATCTAAAAATATAGAAATGAAATATCAGGTATTACAGATAACCCCACAAGTTATCCCGGCATCGGGCTAGCAAGCCCCGAACCTCGGAGTCCCCGCAAGACATACCTGGTTGGATAACCCTACGGTCACGCCCGACCCGTACTAGCAAGGACAGATCCTGGAGATTCAACAAATCTTACCTGGTGGCACATCACTTACAACAATCATACAACAACAAGCCAATATCGGTGCCAAACAACACTACGCACCACAGCCTCCTTATAAAGGAGTAATAACTCATATCATACAATGTCACATATTCACCGAACAAGTACACATATCAATACACAATCCTCGGAAAGTGATTACGGTCTATTATATTCACGAAGTATGATTATAACATCTTCCAACATACGACGCATACACGCGTAATCCGTAAAAACATTTATTCACGCAACATATGAGTTATCTTTGGAGAAAACCCTTTTTTCGAGAACATACCGATCCTTGTTAAGATTCATCAAAACATTCGGATTTGCACGTATAATCAACTACCGAATATTACGTCTACGAAACATGAAATGTATGGGCAAGATACTTGCCTCAAAACCACGAGCAACTGAACAACGAACGGACACGGTCAGATAGCCCTCAAACTTCCAAGAACGACCAAGAACTCGCCAACTCCACGAATACTACGAAAATAACATCACCACGAATCCATAACACTAATCGGAATCCGAATTGACCTGAAAAACAACAAGGATCCGAGGATTTCTTCAAATAAATCAAAAGTCAAGTTCTGAGTGATAAAAATCGATAAACGAGTTACAAAATCTGAAGATCAAACCCCGGGCAACAATATTACACAACCGATCGGATGAGATCGGGTAAGAATCACCAAAACCAAGGAAAACCCCCAAATTCAAGAAACTAGGGTTCTAAGAAGAGAATACCTTGATTTGAGCAAATGAGATGATTAGATGTTATTGAACACCTAGAAATCCACTCCAATATGAAGCTTGATGATGGAGATCGCTCAAAATCACTCCAAGAGCTTGCTCCCGGCGGAAAGAGATGTGAATGGTGAGAAATGGCGAAATAAAGGCTGGTGTCCAGTATTTAAACTAGACAGTTATTAGCTTGCGCTAAACAGACTGCATTAGCGTGCGCTAATGGGGTCAACGCTCCCGAAAATTCCGCCCATAACACTGTTAGCGTGCGCTAGCCAATATGCGTAGCTTGCGCTATCGAGTCAGGAATCCAGTCCAGTGGCTCCTGGATAGATCTGCACCTACCAGGTAGTGTGCGCTAGAAAAGACAAATAGCGTGCGCTAAGTAGACGATAGCGTGCGCTAACGACCACCCTTAGCGTACGCTATCGAGACTCCAGTCCCAATCCAGTAGCTTCTGGACTGCCTCTGGACTACCAGTTAGCGTGTGATACACATCAGGTAGCATGCGCTAACAATTGGCACAGTAGCGCGAGATACACCACAAGTGGTAGCGTGCGCTACACTACAGTGAGTCAAAAACTCATGCAACGATCTGAGATGGAAATCAAACACGTGTCCACTCATGACAAACCGACGTGTCACACATTCCAAGGACATGGAAAACGCCAATCCGATAACCTGCAGAAAAACTCAACGAAACTGGAACAAAGATCTCGGGTATTACATATATTGCACCCGCTCGCTCACAGCATCACTAATGGACTGCATATACAGCTCCTGCTTCTCCTCAGGTGTCGGAGATAACACCTCAAAACAGTCAATCTAAATGTAATTCAATGATACATTTTCATTAATTGCTACCTTAAATATCTACAAGAGTATTTACGTATTGAAAATATATAATTGATTACCTCCTCATCGAAGAATGTGGTAAAAGCAACATGACCCAGCTTCTTCAACTTCCAGAGTGTACAACGAGGTCGCTGGATGAAAGAAGTTCCGAGCATGATCCCACATATGGATCCTAATGAAGGTATAGCCTCGCAAACTCATATCTGAAAATAATAATTGAATCCCAACATAAGAAATAATAGCAATATTCATTTCGAGTTTGAGTATATAATTAAGTTAATGAATATGAGGACGTACCATAATAGCGTATATGTTACCATAAAAATGGTAGCTCGGATCCAGACCAGTGGGGACCTCAGTGGGAACATTGCTCAAATATGTGACCAAGATCTGATATGACTATAAGCCCCATGGAAAGCTCTACCACCAATTCTGGTCCTCAACCAACGTCCACAACCACCGGTCAACAATGCGCTTCCCACCATCCATACCGAATATCAAATAGCATATGCACAACACCTTAGCGACCTTTAGTGCATCACCAGGCTGCTCTCTAAAATATCCAGCAGCAAATCGATCACGAATACAGTCTAACATCTGCCCCCATGACTGAGCAATGGATACCGATCGTACACACTCCACAGCTCAGCAATGATAGTCTTAATAATCCCTAATCTAACATACCCATTTATCGAGCATTTCGAACCCCGCATATTCGGCCTCTTCCAAACAACATGACAATTCAATTCTATTTTAATTTTAGCTTCCCGAGGGTGTATTCGAGTAATATGTAATCAGAATAAAGTAACTTGTGCAATTTGAGCAACAGTAAAATTTATTCGGTTTATTCCATCGAGTTATTCTAATTAAATTTGAGACATTCGATTCAATTCGAATCACTTAATTCAGTTCGAGTCATCATATTTCGATATTAGTCATCCTAAATCAATTTGAGTAATCCTAATTGAGAATACAAAATTGAGTAATCCTAAATTATATTTGAGTAATACAAAAAAAAAACGAAATAAAGTAACTAAACAGAGTAAATTCGAGTAATAGAGTAATTCGAGAAAATAGAAACAATTCAAGTCACAAATATCTATAAATATCCATTCGAGTCACACTGAAAAGCCGATCCGAGTCATCGTTTGGGTAACTAAAGTTGTATAGTGCGAGTTTCTGTAATATCCGAAATTTCTATTACTATTGTTTAATGTTATTTTATCCGAGTTTTGTTGTACAACGTGGAATCTGTACAATATGGATAAAATAATTGTAGAACTGAGACATCTATATTGGTATAATTGTCGTACTTGGTCGACAAAGGATATAGTGCGTCATGTATACGTATCTAGTATGTTGAGACGACGAGCAAGATCAGTGTAAATGGCTAAGTGTAGCATTATTAGCACACGCTAATAATCATGTATAGCGCATGCTATCGTACTGGTTTAGCGCACGCTAAAGGTAAAAGGCAGCGCATGCTAGTGCAGAACAGATCAGAAGGAATCTATGTGTGGACCAGGCCACTTTCGGCGCATGTTCTGATTAGTCAACTGATGTTTGTCGTAAAGGATTAGCGCACGCTAATGCCTGTTGTTAGCGCACACTAATATCAGTCGGTCAATAGGGAATCTTGGCTTTATTGGTTACTTTCGGCATGTAGGGTCATGAGCCTATTCGGGGTAGGTGCAGACTGTAGCAAGTCAACTACGATTAGCGCACGCTAAGATACAAGATTTTGCGTGCGCTAGACAGTGTAGTTTACATACGTTATTGCATGGGCATTACATACGTAAGCTAATGTGCGGAGCAAGTCAGTAGCCTATGGACCGCGATAGCGCACGCTAACGAAAGAGAGTTAGCGCACGCTAACGAAAGAGAGTTAGCGCACGCTAACGAAAGAGAGTTAGCGCACACTAAGCATGTAATGTACGTTAAATGAGGACGTTAGCATACGTTAATAATATACAGTATATATATGTGTAGTTGGGCATTATCCTTCATTCCGTTCATTCCTTCCTTGCAACGCGAGAGAGAGATAGAGAGAGTTTTTAGAGAGAAGTTTGAGGTTCCAAACACTGAGAGATGATGATCTTTAACAAATATTAAGCTGAGGAACATGGATTAAAGTCTTGTTCTTGAAATTATTGATGATTCTTGTAATGAAGTTGATTGTTCTCCTTCATGGTTCGTCTATACAATGTAATAGTTCTTCACTTTTGGATTTCATTTTGGATTGGAGATTTACGTTCTTGAGTTGATGAATATCATATAAACAAGTTAATAAGTATGATTAGGAGATGGATTACCAGATTTTGATGATGTTGTTATTGATATATGGATATTGATGTGATTCGTATGGTTTGAATCGTGTTGTCCGTATTCTTGAGATAAGTTGGTTAAATCTTCTCCTCAGTTTCGAATGTTGATGTTATTGTTGATAATTACTCCCTGTAATGATAGATTATGGAAGTATTGTTACGTTCTTAAGGTTTCATGATGTTGATATTGAGGAAGATGATATATGGATATAGGACTTGGATTATAAGTTGAATGATTGTTTATATGTTAAAGGATATCGGATTTCGTTGTTTTGATAGCTTTGAACATGGTTTAGAATCACTTAGTGTTCTTGATAATCGCCATATATTGATTCGGTATCTGAAAAACATGCATTTGTACAGCATTAGCGCACGCTAAGCTTACGGGCTAGCGCACGCTAACGGGAGCTACTTATCGCACGCTACGTTATGCGTTTAACGTGCGCTAAGTAGACAGACAGTGCAGTATTTTCGTGTTGTGGTTGTGAATTTGTACTGGTTTGAGTTGGGTTGTTCAGACTTATGTTTAACCGAGATGTCGTAGAACCGTTGGGTTTGTAGATTGGTTATGTCGGTTATTGATTATTACCGGATTGTTGTTTATTTATTATTGCCATAGGTTGTGGTAAGTGATCGGTGATTAGAACCATGCTTTGCGGTCGTATTCGAGAATGTTCTAGATTGCATTGATCAGGGTCGAGGGACTTGTAGATGACGACAATGGATTTGGTAGAGACTTCATCAGTATCGAGTCAAGTTATTACTTGCTCAGTTATAATGTTTAATGAATGGTTTCAGTTTCATTTCAGTTATAATGCATATAACAATGATTATTACTGCAAATTCTGGAGATTTGGATTATGTGTTGTTTTTCCGATTCTGGGAGTTAAATCATAATGTATATGCTTTATCTCGGTTATTGGCATATTCGGGTATCAAGGTTACGTTGCTAGAAAGATGGGAATATGAGTATCTATAGTCCATGGTACGTTTGGGTCGCCGAGCATTGAGATAATCACTGGTGATGATTTGACATCGAGATTTCTCCTGAAGGACTCGTGACAAGTATCTTAGTTTGATTCGGTTTAGCATTGATGTTGTTAATCAGGCAGGTTGTCATTCATGTTGCTGAACTTGAAGTCGTCCTAGTTGTGTCATCATAGTGTCGTTCATGTTTTGATTCATATGTTGTTCATGTTGATGAACATATTGAGTCGCATATGTGTAAGCATAATTGCATTGTTTATGTTGTAAATGATCCGATGGGGTCATGAGGATCTATGCTGAGGGCGCTGGATCGGATGTCCACTATGCGTTGGTCCGACGGGATCATCATGGGGATCTATGCTGAGGGCACTGGATCGTTGGACAGGTTTTCCACCATGCGTTGGTCCGACGGGATCATCATGGGGATCTATGCTGAGGGTGCTGGATCGTTGGATTACCCGGTATTGTGTTGATGGAATCATGTGGATTCACATCATTGATTTTATCATGTGTTGTTTTGTGTATATGTATATTGTTGGTTATCCACCTCGTGTTGATCTAGTAGGATCATCTTGGGATCTATGCTGAGGGCGCTGGATCATGGGATTTCCATGAAGTATACACTGTTGTTATTGTTTTGAGCATATCGACGTTGTCATATGAGTGCATTGTAGGTCTTGTGTTAGGACCGTGTCCGTATGTTGTTGATCTGATCTCAGATTAGACTGACGTGATTTCGTCGTGACAGTTCATATCTTGAGGTATGTTCCGTATTTCCTTTGGTATTTGTCTTTTGATGGACAATCGGTTATCGTCTTGGGATTTGATGATGCTATCCGATGGATCGTATTGGTCAGAACTGGTAAATTTCTGTATCATGAGTTGGTTATGATAGTTTGAGAATCTTGAGTATTGTTTGAGGTACAATACATATATTATGTTCAAGTTTATTGGTTAATCGAGTACGAGATCTGATGAGAATTATTTGAGTAAGTAAAGTTACTACGATAAGATTACATTGGTCGTATTCTTATTTTGTATTCTCATTGGTATGTAGTTATTAATGTGATGTGACAGTTATCATTGTTGGATATTATGGCTGACCCCGTCGTGGTCTTTCTTTTTAGGTTCTTTGGATATCGAGCTTGTAGCGGTCATGGAGAGATGAGCTTCCTGGAGGATACTAGCTAGGGCATGTTTTTGTATTGAGTTTCCTGATCAGTTGTTGCATTCTGCTGCTAGAGTACTTTTAACTATTGTATTTTCCGCTGCGTGAGTATTTTGAAATGACCTTTCGTTTCTGGTAACTTGAGTTACTTTGGAAATCGTTTTCTGAACTATTGAGTTTCGGCCGTTTGGCCTCGCCCTTTTTAAAACGAGATTTTACGACGGTTTTGCTAAACAGATTTTATATAGTCTTCTAATGTTTTAAAGATAGTACCGTCGTCGGCCTCTTGGGCATTTGTAAATGTTTGCGAAAATTCCTTTTTGCCTTGTGGGTTCTATCTCGGGGCCCATGGCGCTGTAATATTTCCGGTTAAATCTGGGGGTGTTACAGAATATGGTATCGGAGCATAGGTTGAGAAAACCTAGGCAATCGGGTCGAGTTGGGTCGTGCTTCTGGCATGTCATTCGAGTTGTCAGTTGACAAGTGTTTGAGCTTTGGGTTTTGTTGTTCACTCGGGCTTATGTGTTATGTGATTTACCAGTGTAGTACTGGGATTGTTGTAAACTTTTCCGAACAGTGTTAACATGTTCCTTCGGATAGAGATGTGTTGTGTTCTCGAGTTGAACTGAGTTTGCAAAATGTGTGTTTTGAAAATATCTGTGTCGAGTATTTTCTAGAGTTGAGACATGTGCCGGTATCACGGGGAATCATCGGCTTCACGATCTATAAGTATTTAGATTTTTGAATTTCATTGAGATTTATTGCCGTTCTAAGTTGATACGTTTTGAGATTCAGCATATATTATGCGTTATAGTATAAGGTGACAGAGTTGGGACAGGATTGATGATCTTGAGGAGTTATGATTTTGAGAATCAGTATGTTGGTTAAATTTTGGAACGGAATTGTGTATTCGAGAGAAGGACTATAGATTGTTGAGAAGAACATGTAATCATGTTAGTTCATTTTGTGATATATGAACTGCTTTTGAGCATTTGAATATGATACTTTTCAAAATGAACGTTTCACGGATGTTTTACGAAAAATTATTTTTGGGCCGAGACCCAATCGATTTTGAAATGGTTTTATAACTCAAGACTTGGGGTCCGAAAAAAGTTTTCTACTTTTTAAACTTCTTGTAATGTCGAATGAGATACGGGCTGAGACCCTAATGTTTCAAAAGACTTTCCTGTTTTCTAAAACTCTCGAGATTTGTAAAATACTTTACCAATCGTTCATCTATTTTATTTCCGCCTTTCGGAGTTTTGGTTTACCTATTCAAATGAAACCTCTCGGGAAGTCTTTCGCTGTGTTTGATTTGTTGATTATTCTATGTTTTGCCATAACAGATTTGAAGTAATCCAGGATGGGTTAATGATTGACGTTGGGAGTCATATGTGGAAAAGGAGTTTTTGGTCGGAATTTATATATTGAGATTTTGGAACTCTATCGTGTGTTTTTCTGCTGGAATATCAGTGGATATTGGTGACAAGCCGAACCGGTATACAGGAGTATGGACATAGTCGAGCATTTGCATAGTTTTCATTTTAAAACTTCGAAATCGTGTGGATTCGAAGGAAACTATTATCGAATACTTGGCACCAGCGAGCCGATTTAATTTTTAAAATTGATTTCGTGGTCTTACGAAAATTTATGATTTGAGTTTTGAAATTTTTGAAAGAACTTTCGGAAATTTGTCTTTTGACGGGACTATATGATTTCAAACTGGTTTTGAAAATATGATCGATATAAATACGCATTTAGTGCATAATGCATATCATGGTGAAGTTCTGAGTGTGACTCACGAACGGATAAGACATCAGTACGGTACGAGGAAAAGAGATTCGAACTTCAGTATAGTAGTTTGGTTATCCAGGGATGATCGGTTGAATTATCGGATACGAGAATTATATGCTGCGTATTGTAGATTCGGGTACATAATATGATTTTGGAACTTAGGATTTTATGAAACTGAAGAATATGTGCTATGTGATTCCATTGGTATGGTAGTAGCGCGATTTTAGCATAGGTGATTTTTGAATGATTTCTTTGTAAGTGTAGGTTTGGGGATGGTGACCCCATGCTGGTTGTTTTGGATAGTGAGTGGTCGTTCCCACTCCATGTATGGTTGAATATGTTCGTCGGTTTGTGATTGGTTGTTCGTATGCCGAGGAGTATTGTAATACCCAGTTGTAATTCAGTCATTATCATTCAGTGTTTATCATTCAGTAATTATCACTCAGTAATTTTCACTCATTAATGATCATTTTTCACTCATATTCAATCATTGTATTCATCTTTCAGAGTAATCGTACCGTGTATCAATCGTCATTCATCATCAATCTAGTTGGAGAATCGTGCGATGTTTATCATCGTTGTCATTTTCATGGTGTGCTGTGTGTGAGGAGTAGCGCACGCTGCGTACTCTCTTTAGCGTACGCTAATTGAGTACGGGTAGCGCACGCTACCTCTCAACACTAGCGCACGCTAGTATGTTTCAAGCAGGCAGTCCAGAAGGCACTGGACTGTAGTTGGGTTGTAAGTAGCGCACGCTACGAATGGTAAGTAGTGCGCGCTAGTAGGCTGAAGTAGCGCACGCTATACAGTCGGTGTAGCGCGCGCTAAGGTCGGATCAGGTTGAGTCCAGTGGCTACTGGACTGAATGGAATTAATTCATAGTGCACGCTATGAGTGATTTTTAGCGTACGCAAACGATATTATAGCGCATGATAAATATTGATTGTAGCGCACGCTACCGCGATCAGACCAGAGGACATAAGGTTCGGACTCCAGTACTGGGCATCAGATAATTCGTTAGCGCACGCTAACCATTGGTGTTAACGCACGTTAATTACAGGGGGTAGCGCACGCTACAAGAGGTACGTAGCGCATGCTACCGTCGCGATCTGAGGGTACTGGACTACCCAGTATTCCCATTAGCACACGCTACGCACAGGAGCTAGCGCACGCTAACTGGGATTTGCTATATATAGGACAGTCCAGTCCTTTAACATCATTTTACCATCCCTCTTCGTTTCTTCGGCGGTTTCGGGCGATTTCGGGCGTTTTGGAGAGTGTTCTTCGAGGTGTAATCATCAATCATCATCTTCAAGTCTTTGAGTTGGATTAATCATCACTTCATCATCTCCAATACATCAAATCAAAGGTATTAATCTCTTGGATCTAGAATTTCGGATTTTGGGTTTTCCTTCCGATTTCTTCGTGTAAGCTTGGATTGTTGTTGGAATATGTTAGATATGGATTATCTACCTTGGATAAATGTATTCCTATGGATTTAATGGCTATTTTGGGGATTTATTTCAAGAACCCTTGGGGTTGACTTCGGTTAATTTGGGGATTTTCCGATTGATGTTGTTGTAATCTTGAATTGTGGATTCCTATCGGATTATTGATGCCATTGATATTGTTTTGCTAGTTTGAATCAATCATTTTAAAGTTGGTTTCGATAATTTGGGTTTGGTTGTAACCAACGGGAAGGATATTTGCTACGTATTCGTTTGAATGCCCCGATGAGTTTAATTATCGTTGTATCGACGTTTGAGTTGGTTATAATCAGGTTTGATATGTGTATTGAACGGATTATTGGTAATTGTGTTATTCAAGGTTGTTCGAGCGACCGACATTTCATTTAGGACGTTGTTCGTGGACGGACATTCTTCATCCGTGTTGTGTAAGTTAATTCTTACTCAGTTAAAAGGATATTCACTCCTTTCGTTGTTGTTCATTCATAATCATAATTCATTCATAAAGTACTAACCGTATTGAAACTTGTAATTGTCACTTAATTACTTCATTCACGAGGAACGACGGTTCCAATCATTTCATTGAGCTGTCATTCATTTCACCATCATTTCATCTTGGTGAGTCATTATTTATTTTCGGTGTCACTTTTGTTATATCGTGGCATTCCGGGTCATACTGGCGTGCCGGTTTGTATGTGTAGGATTTTCATGTCGGGCACATTTAAGTCGTGCGTTGGTTGTTGGCCTCGCATTGGACTATGCACACGAGTCGATTGCTTCGTGAGACTGATTAGGTACAAGACCACACGTGTATTCGATCGATACTCGTTGGTGGCTTGTGCACGGACATATTTCCATCCCGGACGTAGTGTGGCGCCATTCCTCTGAGCCGTACTGTTAGTTGAATTCATATAGCATGTTTGATTGCGTATGTTTTCAATAGGATTGTGTTTATTCAAATCTTGAGGATTGTTGTTCTGTGTAACTGACCCCGTTGGGGGATATTGTTTTTCAGGTCATGGCAAGGCAAAAGCACGGGAAGAGCACGTTGATGGCGAGGAGGCCCAGTGATACTAGTAGGGGGCCCCAGTCTCTTCAGTCATCTTTGTTTTCTTCATTTGTATTTCCGCTGCAGAATTCCGTTTGGAATGTTTATTCATTCAGGGTGGTGTATTTTATCTTCATATAAAATATACTAGTATTCGGTATTGTCCTGGTGTATTGTATTTAAGCTCCTCATCGGACTATTCGATAATATAATGTGGTTCGGTACTGCTATTATATTATTTAAATCATTAATTCTCATTCGCCTGGTGGGTCCCAGTCGGGGGTCCACGGCACTGTAATATCCGCCTAGTTTGGGGTGTTACAGAGTTGGTATCGGAGCGTGGTTTTGAATACTGCCTTCCGAGTCATATCTCATTTCAAATCATCATCCATCAGACTAGTATCATTGGACTTTCGCGTCACGTGTGACCTGTGCAAGAGCCGAGCCCTTCAGACCAAAGGACAGTAAGATTTCCTCATTTATCATTTTCATTGGTAATCAAGTTGATCATGTAAATTCATTAATCACTCAGTTCATTTTATTGTTCAGTTGTTGATCTTGAGGATCATATCATTAATCTTGTTAACTTGTTCAAGATATTCATTTCAAGAATTTCATCAGATAATCACGTCAATTCAGTTGATCATTCATGTAATCATTGTATTTGAGCGCGTATGCTCATTTTCATCATTTCATAATATAATCATAATGTGATATTCATGCGAGATATATAATTATCATATGACTTTCCACTTCAGTATGGAAAGAGCTGGCAGAGGACGCAGGGGAAGAGGCCGTGGTGCAGGCCGAAACCCGAGAGCTCGTGTGAATACACGTGTGAATGCTAGGAATAATGCTAACTCATCGAGCAGTGATGCTGCCACTCATTCACCTGGACGTAATCATTCACTATCAGGGAGTCGTACCTGGGACACAGCTCAGTCAGAGGGTGTTCGGGTTGACCCACTCGCTTTTATGCAGAGCATGATGGCCCAAATGACTCAGATGGCACAACTAATGGAGACAATGCATAACTCCACTACTCAAAATCAACAGGCTCCTCCGTCGCCACCTCAGAGGCAAGAGAGAGGTGTAAGCAGTATCATTAGCGATATCTCTCGCCAGCGACCACCTACCTTCGAGGGCTCATCTGAGCCGGCGGATATTGTTCATTGGCTTGAGCATTTCGAGAAGTTATTTGCTATGGTGGATTGCCCTGAAGGGCATAAAGTTTTAGTTGCGGCATACTATCTTGGTAAGAGCGCTCATTCATGGTGGTTATCGTTGAAGCCCACAGACGGATCATGTACTTGGGATCAATTCAAAACTCTCATGATGGAGAGGTATTATCCGTCCCCACTCAGGGAGGCCAAGTTGTCGGAATTACTCACTCCCGACCTTTCAGCGGACGATGATGTTCTCGCCATCGCCGAAAAATTTCAGGAACTTCTTCCGTTCGCCTCATCTATCATTCACTCTGAGGTGGACAAGATTAAGTATTTCAGCAAGAGGCTGAAACCTCGTATGCGGCTACAGTTGCTTAATCATAATTGCACCACTCTGGCCGAATTCATCGAGAAAGCTCTCACTTACGAGCTTACTGCTAAGGAGATTGCTAAGCAACAACCTTCATCTGCTGGCAAGAAGTTTAAGAATCGTAATCAGTCTGACGGCAGTCAGGCCACTTTCAAGAAACCACGTGCGGGATCTACTTTTTCTGATCGACCCCCTATGGTGCCTAAACCCGCGGAATCTCAGTCACGAGCGGCCAGTTCGGCCATCACCTGTTTCAACTGTGAAGAACAGGGTCATTTCAGCACCAAGTGTCTGAGGCAGACTGTCACGTGCCACAATTGTGGGATTGCTGGGCATAGGGCCCGTTTTTGCCGAAGGGACTCTAAAGCTACTCCGGCGTCATCTCAGGCCCTGTGACATTCGGCGGTGCGTAATCAAAGCCACTCGGTCGGCTGCTCAAGACGACAGGAGCTAATAAAGGCGGATCCAAGAGCTATCAGACGGGAGCATCTGGCTCGGGGACCGGCAAGCCCCGAATTTATGAGATGAAGAAGATCGATGATGCAGAGGCCCAAATGATCTCAGGTACACTCGATATTTTATCTCAACCTGTGTGTACCCTTTTTGATACTGGTGCATCGCATTCATTCATTTCCGAGTCATGTTTGAGTAGACTACGTCTGGGTAGTGCTACTAGTTGTGAGCCTTATATCATTGGTCTACCTGACGGTAGAAGAATTATCGGAAATCGTGAGATTTAGAATTGTCCGATTCAGCTTCATGGCCATGTATGGCTAGCAGACCTAATTATGGTAGATTTACCGAGAGACGACGTCATTTTGGGTATTGATTGGATGGATCGTCACAATGCCATCATTAGTGTCCGTAAGCGTATGGTCACTATCATTTCAGACGATGGGGTTGAATGTGTTTTTCAGGGAGGTAATCCCGGATGTTCTGGTAAGGTCATTAACTTGATGAAAGCAGTGAAATTACTCAGTCAGGGGTGTGTTGGTTATTGGTGCTATATGACCAAAACCGAGAAATCACCAGTAATGTTGACGGATATTCCGGTAGTGAGGGAATATGCCGATGTTTTTCCAGACGAGTTATCTGGTTTGCCTCCACAGAGAGATGTGGAATTCATGATTGAGTTGGAGCCCGGTATGTCCCCAATATCGAAGGCACTGTACCGGATGGCCCCGACCGAAATGCAGGAATTAAAGAACCAACTTGAGGAGTTGTTCGAGAAAGGTTATATCCGACCGAGTGCGTCCCCGTGGGGTGCACCAGTGTTGTTTGTCAAGAAGAAGGATGGTTCGTTTCGCTTGTGTATTGATTATCGGGAGTTGAACAGGGTGACGATCAAGAATAAGTATCCTCTAACCCGTATCGATGATCTTTTGGATCAACTTCAGGGAGCTTCAGTATTTTCCAAGATCGACTTAAGATCTGGGTATCATCAGTTGCGAATTCGAGAGTCAGATATTGCAAGGACGGCTTTCCGAACACGCTATGGTCATTATGAGTTTGTGGTTATGCCGTTTGGATTAACTAATGTACCTGCGGTATTCATGGAGTTAATGAATCGGGTTTTCACCGACTATTTGGATCAATTCGTGGTTGTCTTTATTGATGACATTCTAATTTATTCTCGTGACCGGGAGGAGCACCAGTTTCATCTTCATCAGGTGCTCGACGTGTTGAGACGAGAACAACTTTATGGGAAGTTTTCCAAGTGTGAGTTCTGGATGTCCGAAGTGACATTTCTTGGACATGTAATTTCATCAGACGGAGTTCGTGTCGACCCTCAGAAGACAGAGGCTATCCGAGATTGGCTACCTCCGAAGAATGTTAAGGAGATCCGAAGCTTTCTCGGATTGGCCGGTTATTATCGGCAGTTTGTGGAAGGATTTTCTAAAATCGCTCAACCCATGACGAATCTTTTATGGAAAGATAAGAAATACACGTGGTACGACGCGTGTCAACAGAGTTTTGAGGAACTCAAGAGCCGGTTAACTTCATCACCTGTCCTTTCTTTACCGCAAGGGACGAAAGGATTTGTGGTTTATAGTGATGCGTCCGGACAGGGTCTCGGATGTGTACTCATGCAGAACGGTAAAGTTATTGCTTATGCTTCACGACAATTAAGGCCTTACGAGGTTAATTATCCGACCCACGACTTGGAGTTAGCAGCCGTGGTATTTGCATTGAAGATTTGGCATCATTATCTTTATGGCGTTACTTGTCAGATATTTACCGATCATAAGAGTTTAAAGTATATATTTACTCAGAATGAGTTAAATATGCGACAGAGACGGTGGTTGGAACTAATCAAAGATTATGATATCGAGATCCTTTACCACCCGGGCAAGGCGAACGTTGTCGCCGACGCCTTGAGTCGTAAGTCCGTTCAGGAGCAGATGCTTGCTCGACACGCCTGTAAGGAACTTCACAGGAATTTCTGAGACCCGAGATCGAGGTCTGGTTACAGCGAGTACAAGGGCAACTTTGTACGTTGGAGATTTCATCGCCACTTGAGGAGGCGATCAGGGAGAATCAGGGTTCGGACCCATTTTTGTTATGCATTCGGGAGGATGTGACTCAGGGGAAAGCCCCCGGGTTTGTGGTCCACGAGGATGGACTTTTGCGTTTTAAGAATCGGTTGTGCATACCGGCGAATGACGAGTTGAAAACTCGATTTTGAGAGAAGCTCATGCTACCACTTATTTCGTTCATCCAGGGTCTAGCAAGATGTATAAAGACTTGAAACAAAATTACTGGTGGAGTAATATGAAGCGAGAAGTTGCGGAATTTGTTTCGATATGCTTAACCTGTCAACAAGTCAAGATTGAACATCAGCGACCGGTGCGTATGCTGAAACCGCTCCCTATTCCAGAATGGAAGTGGGAAGATATTTCTATGGATTTCATCATGAGTTTGCTGACGAGTCGTCGTGGCATGAATACAATCTGGGTGATTGTGGACCGCTTAACTAAATCAACTCATTTCCTTGAGATTAAGGATACGTGGGGTCCCGAGAGACTTCCCAGTTGTTTATCAAAGAGATAGTGAGACTGCACGGTACTCCCAAAAGTATCGTTTCCGATCGTGACGGACGATTTGTGTCTCATTTTTGGAAATCGGTTCATCGTGCTATGGGAACTCAGCTTAATCTCAGTACAGCTTTTCATCCTCAGTCCGACGGACAATCAGAGAGGACTATTCAGACTTTGGAGGACATGTTGAGGGCATGTGTCCTCGATTGGAAAGATGATTGGGAAGCCCAACTACCGTTGATCGAGTTCACGTGCGATAATAGTTGGCATTCTTCGATTAAGATGGCACCTTACGAGGCCTTGTACGGTCGTCGTTGTCGATCTCATTTGTGTTGGGATGACTTATTAGATTCAATCGGCACTGAGCCTGATATGCTTATAGCCGCCCGTGAGAAGGTAGCTTTGATCAGGAGTCGTTTGTTGACCGCTCAGAGTCAACAGAAATCATATGCAGATAATCGTCGTCGACCATTAGAGTTCGAGACGGGTGACCATGTTTTGGTCAAGGTATCCCCGAGTCATGGTATCTTCCATTTTGGGAAGAAGGGAAAGTTGAGTCCGAGATTCATTGGACCGTTTGAGATTTTGGATCGAGTAGGCGAGCTAGCTTATCGATTGGCCTTACCTCCAGCGTTGAGCCGAATTCATAATGTGTTTCACGTCTCTTAGTTGCGGAAGTATGTTGCCGACCCGAGTCACATACTTTAGTTCGACGAAATCGAGATCGCCGATGAGCATTCATATGAGGAGCGTCCTATACGAGTTTTAGAGCGGCGAATCAAACAGTTGAGAAACAAGACGATTCCTTTGGTTAAAATTCAGTGGTCTAGACACGGAGTCGAAGAGGCTACTTGGGAAACCGAGGATAGTATGCGGGAGAGTTATCCCGAGTTGTTTGACCCTTAGTTTCGGGGACGAAACTCTTTTAAGGGGGGGTGTATGTAATACCCAGTTGTAATTCAGTCATTATCATTCAGTAATTATCACTCAGTAATTTTCACTCATTAATGATCATTTGTCACTCATATTCAATCATTGTATTCATCGTTCAGAGTAATCGTACCGTGTATCAATCGTCATTCATCATCAATCTAGTTGGAAAATCGTGCGATATTTATCATCGTTGTCATTTTCATGGTGTGTTGTGTGTGAGGAGTAGCGCACGCTACGTACTCTCTTTAGCGTACGCTAATTGAGTACGGGTAGCGCACGCTACCTCTCAACACTAGCGCACGCTAGTATGTTTCAGCGTGCATCCGTAAGGCACTGGACTGCAGTTGGGTTGTAAGTAGCGCACGCTACGAATGGTAAGTAGCGCGCGCTAGTAGGCCGAAGTAGCGCACGCTATACAGTCGGTGTAGCGCGCGCTAAGGTCGGATCAGGTTGAGTCCAGTGGCTACTGGACTGAATGGAATTAATTCATAGCGCACTCTATGAGTGATTTTTAGCATACGCAAACGATATTGCAGCGCACGCTAAATATTGATTGTAGCGCACGCTACCGCGATCAGACCAGAGGACAGAAGGTTCTGGACTCTAGTACTGGGCATCAGATAATTCGTTAGCATATGCTAACCATTGGTGTTAACGCACGTTAATTACAAGGGGTAGCGCACGCTACAAGAGGTACGTAGCACACGCTACCGTTGCGATCAGAGGGTACTGGACTACCCAGTATACCCGTTAGCGCACGCTACCCACAGGAGCTACCGCACGCTAATTGGGATTTGCTATATATAGGACAGTCCAGTCCTTTAACGTCATTTTACCATCTCTCTTCGTTTCTTCGGCGGTCGGGCGATTCTGGGCGTTTTGGAGAGTGTTCTTCGAGGTGTAATCATCAATCATCATCTTCAAGTCTTTGAGTTGGATTAATCATCACTTCATCATCTCCAATACATCAAATCAAAGGTATTAATCTCTTGGATCTAGAATTTCGAATTTTGGGTTTTCCTTCCGATTTCTTCGTGTAAGCTTGGATAGTTGTTGGAATATGTTAGATATGGATTATCTACCTTGGATAAATGTATTCCTACGGATTTAATGGCTATTTTGGGGATCTATTTCAAGAACCCTTGGGGTTGACTTCGGTTAATTTGGGGATTTTCCGATTGATGTTGTTGTAATCTTGAATTGTGGATTCCTATCGGATTATTGATGCCATTGATATTGTTTTGCTAGTTTGAATCAATCATTTTAAAGTTGGTTTCGATAATTTGGGTTTGGTTGTAACCAACGGGAAGGATATTTGCTACGTATTCGTTTGAATGCCCCGATGAGTTTAATTATCGTTGTATCGACGTTTGAGTTGGTTATAATCGGGTTTGATATGTGTATTGAACGGATTATTGGTAATTGTGTTATTCAAGGTTGTTCGAGCGACCAACATTTCATTTAGGACGTTGTTCGTGGACGAACATTCTTCATCGGTGTTGTGTAAGTTAATTCTTACTCAGTTAAAAGGATATTCACTCCTTTCGTTGTTGTTCATTCATAATCATAATTCATTCATAAAGTACTAACCGTATTGAAACTTGTAATTGTCACTTAATTACTTCATTCACGAGGAACGACGGTTCCAATCATTTCATTGAGCTGTCATTCATTTCACCATCATTTCATCTTGGTGAGTCATTATTTATTTTCGGTGTCACTTTTGTTATATTGTGGCATTCCGGGTCATACTAGCGTGACGGTTGGTATGTGTAGGATTTTCATGTCGGGCACATTTAAGTTGTGCGTTGGTTGTTGGCCTCGCATTGGACTGTGCACACGAGTCGATTGCTTCGTGAGACTGATTAGGTACAAGACCACACGTGTATGCGATCGATACTCATTGGTGGCTTGTGCACGGACACATTTCCATCCCGGATGTAGTGTGGCGCCATTCCTCTGAGCCGTACTGTTAGTTGAATTCATATAGCATGTTTGATTGCGTATGTTTTCAACAGGATTGTGTTTATTCAACTCTTGAGGATTGTTGTTCTGTGTAACTAAGCCCGTTGGGGGATATTGTTTTTCAGGTCATGGCAAGGCAAAAGCACAGGAAGAGCACGTTGACGGTGAGGAGTCCCAGTGATACTAGTAGGGGGCCCCAGTCTCTTCAGTCATCTTTGTTTTCTTCATTTGTATTTCCGCTGCAGAATTCCGTTTGGAATGTTTATTCATTCAGGGTGGTGTATTTTATCTTCATATAAAATATACTAGTATTCGATATTGTCCTGGTGTATTGTATTTAAGCTCCTCATCGGAGTATTCGATAATATAATGTGGTTCGGTACTGTTATTATATTATTTAAATCATTAATTCTCATTCGCCTGGTGGGTCCCAGTCGGGGGTCCCGGTTTAAAATATGGACCAATAAAAGTCCGACCTAGGTTCTTAGATAAGGGGATGACAACCTCAAGGTCCTTTAGAAGGTCGCCGACCTCGGAGGCCCCACTTAGTTGTAACGTCTGTTAGAAGGGCGCCGACCTCGGAGGCCCCGCTGACCTATGATATCTGATAAAAGGTCGCCGACCTCGGAGGCCCCGCTGACCTATGATATCTGATAAAAGGTTGCCGACCTCAAAGGTCTCTCGACCTACTGATTTGAATAGGAATGAGCCGACCTAAAACCACCGAACTCAGGAAGGTCGAACTCTTGGGAAAGAAGATCCTGACTCACCTGACAGAATCCCTAAGATCCAGGGATTGAGATCCCATACCTTGCAATCCCGGAAATCCAGGGATGGAAAATCGCAGCCTGAATCCCTGGATATCTGGGATTTTCTTTGGAAATCAGGGAAAATCTTAGACAACAAGGCACCCTCCTCCTATAAAATGGAGAGAGGGGGTTTCTCAAAAAACAACACACTCTGAGAATATAGCATACTTTAGAGAGAGAAAGAAAAGAGAGTACTTCATATATTCTGGGTTTTCTTAGCTAAAACTTCTAAGATTAACCCAGTTCTTGGTGACCGATCAGCTCGGTTACATCAAGTGGCGCCGTCTGTGGGAACTGTGACATCGAGTCACTTTGAGTTGAGACGTGAGGTTAGTGATGGCGGAAGAAATGAACCAGAAAATAATAGGGGAGTTAATACCCAGAAATCTAGAAGAGGAACTAGCAGCTGCGGGTGGAGAAGCGACTTTGGAAAAAACACCCGTCACCCCTGTAGAAGAAGTTGCACCAAGCACAATTACACTGACGAAGGAAGCCTTAGCCGACATAATCGCCAGTGCAATTCAGAAGAGTCGGGAGGTCGAAAAACAAAGGGTACCACGAAAAATAATACCCATCCTTTCGGATGGGCCGGAGGAAATTGATCAGCAGGAAGAACATGGGGAGAGTTATCCAAGAATATGGGAGCGATCCAGACAGGAAAAAACGCAGGATCCCTTGATATCCAGCATACAGGACGAGCTGGAAGAGTTGCGACAGAGGGTTGCGGGGAAGGACATGGAGAGTCATCCAGGCCATCCCTTCTCAGAAGGCATACTGCAGGCCGAGCTCCCATATGGGTTTAGGGCTGTCACCTTCACCTACGATGGACTCTCAGATCCTACCCGACATTTATACTGATTCGAGAACATGGCGGTACTACATCGATATTCGGATGCCGTGAGTTGCAGAGCATTCTTGGCTACACTGACAGAGTCAGCTCAGGATTGGTTCCACCAGATACCCCTTGGGTCAGTCACCAGCTTCAAAACTTTCAGCTCCGCGTTCTTGACTCACTTTGCCAGCTGTGGCGCACCAAAAGACCTTCATGTCCTTGTTCAAGATCAAGCAATATTCGGAGAAGCGCCGAGAGCTTATGTGACCCGATTCACGAAGGCATGTCCGGAGGTACCCTCGTCGGAAGAAGTAAAACCAAGGCCTTGATGCGGGGATCGAGGACGGGGTTTCTACGCACCTCATTAGCTAAAACCAAAGAACATATGATGAGGTCTTAGCCCGATGCTCGAAATACATTAATGTTGAGGAAACCGAGAAGGATATGGAGGAATTGCAAGAAAAGCCCGAAGATGGGGAAAGGGGGTCCAGCAGATTGATACGACGGAGGAGTACACCTTTCAAGGAAATTTACCTCGAAGAAATGCCGCGGAAAACAGATCGAAAGAAGAACGATATCGTTCTAAGGCGACCAAGATTTGACCAATACTGACCCACTAACAATGAGGAGAGGTCATGTTTTGGAAGCAGTTGAGGGTAAGATGAACAGGGTTATCGAGTGGCCTGCATCTCGTCCTAATAGGCCCACCCAGCCGAAATCAGAGCTTTATTGTCGATTCCACAATGATTACGGGCATAAAACAGACGAATGCAAGCACCTTAATGATGAGATCGAGAGGTTGTTCCGAGCGGGACATCTGATGGAGTTCACATATCAGCAGAGAAATGGAGGTCGGAGGCAACCACCCATGCCCCAAGGAGGTGCGGGGGTGAAAAGAGAAGCTCCTCGGGGACCCGCTGCTCCCCCGGCTAAAAAAGGAGTGATCCACATGATATCAGGGGGACCAACCGACGGAAGTTCTAATCAGGCTAGAAAAGCCCACGCGCGAAAGGCTAGGTGTCATCAGCTCAAGGAGGTCGCCTCTGTAGGCAGTGGGCCTATCATTCAGTTCAGCCCCATGGATTATAACGGGATACATACACCCCACAATGACGCGCTGGTCATCACCGCAGAGATCGCCAGTTACGATGTGCAAAGGGTGTTTATCGATACGGGAAGCTCGGTAGACATCTTATTCTATGACTGTTTCAAACAGATGAACCTGGAAGTGGAATTGAGAAAGGTAGATACCGCGCTCTATGGGTTCTGTATGACCGAGGTGCAACCAGTCGGAGAAGTGGTGCTTCAGGTAGCACTAGGTCGGATGCCCCATCGGAAGGTCAAGACACTCAGATTTTAGTGGTGGACACCAAATCGGCCTATAATGCCATTCTAGGACGACCAGGGCTCAACAAATTCGAACCAGTGGCCTCTACCGCACACATGAAAGAAAAATTCCCCGTAGGAGGTGAGGTAGGAGAAGTAGCCGGAGATCAGTTTGTAGCCCGATCTTGTTATCAAACAACGGTAAAGCAGGGAGTGCAGCGCGGAAAGAGGACACCCGAGCTCGGGGGTCCGGATCCGGAGTCTAAGAGGAATAAGCAATCGAAGGCGCCCGAGGAAGCTGAGGAAGAAGGCGTCAAGCCCAACGAGGAGTTACTAGAAATAGAATTGGTTCCAGGAAAGCCGGAAACAAAAACTCGCATGGGAAGTCGGTTGGACGATGGAATAAAGGAAAGCCTCATCAGCCTGCTAAGGTGATTCGTGGACATTTTCGCGTTCGCAGCTGAGGATCTGGTGGGAATCAGCCCAACAGTTGCCGAACACAGGTTGAACATCGACCCAACCATAAGACTAGTAAAGCAGAAGAGGAGGCATTTCGGGCCAGAGATGGATGGGGTCATTGGGGAAGAGGTCGATAAGCTCCTCCGAGCTGGACACATAATGGAGATCCAGTTTCCGGAGTGGCTATCCAACACTGTGATGGTGGGAAAAGGCCAGGGGAAGTGGAGGATGTGCATGGACTTCCGGGACCTAAATAAAGCATTTCCCAAGGATCACTACCCGTTACCCCGCATAGATCAGCTAGTGGATTCAACCTCGGGGTGCGAGTTACTCAGTATGATGGACGCTTCCCAGGGATATCATCAGATTCCTCTCGCACCCGAGGACAGAAAGAGGGTTAGTTTTGTGGTTTCAAAGGGAACTTTTTGTTATGTACGCATTCCTTTTGGATTAAAAAATGCAGGAGCTACATATCAGAGGATGGTCGACAGAATCTTTAGATCCCAAATCGGCAGAAACAGGGAGGTATACGTGGATGACATGCTAGTGAAAAGTGTGAAGGCAGGAGAGCATATCAGAGACCTAGAAGAGACGTTCGAAAACCTGCGCGCATACGGAATGAAGCTCAACCCATCAAAATGTTCTTTTGGAGTCAAATCGGGAAAATTCCTGGGATATGTGGTCACAGAACAAGGAATCGAGGTCAACCCGGAGAAGGTCAAGGCGGTCTTTGCAAATGAATCCTCCAAAAAATATCAAGGATATCCAGATACTAACAGGAAGAATAGCAGGGCTGAGCCGTTTCATATCACGCTCGGCCGAGAAGGGACTCCCATTTTTTAAACTCTTAAGAAAAGGGAACAAGTTTGAATGGACCCCAGAAGCGCAAACAGCATTCGGAAAATTGAAAGAGTATTTGGCCGAGCTGCCCCTGCTCACCAAACCAGTACCAGGAGAGGATCTTGTAGTCTACTTATCCGTGGGAGAAGGAGCGGTTAGCTCGGTCTTGCTAAGAGAAGAAATGAATAAGCAAAAGACCATTTATTATACAAGCCGAATTTTGCAAGAAGCAGAATGGAACTACTCCGAGCTAGAAAAAGGGGCGCTGGCGTTAGTGGTTACAGCCAGGTGACTGAGGCCCTATTTCCTAGCCCACCGGATAAGACTGCGAACCAACTTGCCCTTAAGAGAGATATTAGGGCGACCTAATGTGTCAGGTCATCTGGTGAAGTGGGTGGTAGAAATGGGGGAATACGACATGGAGTATGAGCCGAGAACGGCGATTAAAGCTCAAGCCCTAGCAGACTTTATCCAAGAGGGGGCCATGCCATCGCCACCAGAAGGACAGTGGTTGTTACATGTGGATGGATCGGCAACAACCAGTGGTTCTGGGGCAGGGATAATCCTTACTACCCCGGAAGGTGAGCAATTAGAGTATGCCATAAAATTCGATTTCAGGGCATCTAACAACGAGGCCGAATATGAAGCCCTGGTTAAGGGAATGCACTGAATAGACTTGGGCGCGCGACGACTCATTGCTTACTCGATTCCCAACCGGTCACACAACATGTAGAAGGAAAATTTGAGATAAATGAAGATCGGATGAAGAAGTATGTGGAGGAAGTGAACGAGGTGCCAAAAAACTAGGGAATCGAAGTTAATCCATATCCCTAGGGCGGAAAATGCAAAAGCCGATTACCTAGCAAAATGGGAAGCTCCTTAGTGGATTGCCGCTCATGGAGAACGATTCGGGAGCAAACGGAGTAGCATCATGAAACAGGTGATGGAGGTGAACGAGATAGCAGATTGGCGAACTCCTTTGTTGGCATACCTAAGAAGGGCAGAACTACCCAAGGAGAGGCAAGAAATAATAAAAATTGTGTGAAGAGCAGCGAGGTTCTGTTGCATTAATGATGAGCTATACAAGAGGTCCTACCTCAGTCCATACCTACGATGCGTTTCGGAAGAAGAAGGGCGAAGTATATTGGAAGAAATCCATGAAGGGTGTTGCGGAGACCATACCAAAGGAAGAGCGCTGATTAGCAAAATGCTAAGGGCTGGTTTTTTTTGGCCGACCATGAGCAAGAGAGCAGTGGAAATGGCTAGGCGATGCCAAAAATGTCAAGTGCACGCACCCTTAATTCACATCCCAGCCGAGGATATGATCACCATGGGAGCACCCTGTCTATTCTCTAAATGGGGAATTGATATCATGGGGCAGTTTACACCTGGCTCGGGAGGAAAAAAGTTCTTAGTAGTAGCCATAGACTACTTCAGCAAGTGGGTAGAGGCCGAGCCCGTGGCCACCATAACCGAGCAAAGAATCATAAGTTTTCTGTTTAACAACATTTGTTGCAGGTACGGAGCACCCCAGATACTCATCTCAGATAATGGAACCCAATTCAATGGGAAGAGAACCCAATCCTGGTGCGAGGGTATGCATATCAAGCAAAGGTTCGCTGCGGTTGCTCACCTGCAAGCTAATGAGCAAGTGGAGGTAACTAACAGAACAATCTTGCAGGGGATAAAAACCCGCTTAGACAAAGTTGGAGGAGGATGGGTGGATGAACTTAGCTCGGTACTATGGTCGTACAGGACCACACCTAGATCGTCAACAGGAGAAACACCCTTCAGTATGGTATACGGGTCCGAAGCCATCATCCCCGCAGAAGTCGGAGAAATGTCCCACCGGGTTCGATGGTTCAACGAGGTGGAGAACGAGGAAATAATGAAGGAGGCGTTAGATACCATAGAAGAAAGAAGGGAAGCGGCGGCAGCACGTACTGAAAGATACAAAAGCTTGACAAAAGCAGCTCATGACAAAAGAGTCAGAAAGAGACAGTTCCAGGTCGGTGATTTGGTGCTTAGGCGAGTTGATGCCCTCAGAAAAACAGGAAAGCTGGAGCCGAACTGGGAAGGCCCTTACAAGGTAATCCGAATTTATGTGGGGGGAGCTTACGAGCTTGAGGATATGGAAGGGCACCTCATCAAAAGACCTTGGAACATATGTCACTTAAAAAAGTATTTTGTGTGAAGAGGTGTGGAAAAAAGCTTATGTTGTTTTAATAAAAGTCTATTACAAAAATATCTCTCTCTGAATGTGTTGATCAAGTAAAACTAGAAATGACATCTGATCAGGCGAAACGCCTTCAGATCCGAGTAAGGGTGAACCGCCCTCTCACATCTGATCAGGCGAAACGCCTTCAGATCCGAGTAAGGGTGAACCGCCCTCGACATCCGATCAAAGCAACGCCTTGCATCCGAGTAAGGGTGAACCGCCCTCTGACATCTGATCAGGCGAAATGCCTCCAGATCCGAGTAAGGGTGAACCGCCCTCTGACATATGATCAGGCGAAACGCCTCCAGATCCGAGTAAGGGTGAACCGCCCTCTGACATCTGATTAGGCGAAACGCCTCTAGATCCGAGTAAGGGTGAACCGCCCTATGACATCTGATCAGGCGAAACGCCTCCAGATCCGAGTAAGGGTGAACCGCCCTCTGACATCTGATCAGGCGAAACGCCTCCAGATCCGAGTAAGGGTGAACCGCCCTCTGACATCTGATCAGGCAAAACGCCTCCAGATCCGAGTAAGGGTGAACCGCCCTCTGACATCTGATCAGGCGAAACGCCTCCAGATCCGAGTAAGGGTGAACCGCCCTCTGACATCTGATCAGGCGAAATGCCTCCAGATCCGAGTAAGGGTGAACCGCCCTATGAAGCTATGACTAAGGGAAATACCCAACCTACACTAAAGATCGGTGAAAAAGTTAAGTCAAAGTGGTCAGGTTACATTTAAGATATTTCGAAATTTAATAGTCGGGACTATACTAAGAAAAAAGCCGGGCCATGTCGGAAAGTAATCATATCAAATCAAACAGGCACAAGATACATCAAGGTTACAATCAACACCGAACTATATCAACTTACCATACAAAGCACATCACTATCATACAAACCCCAAGTATATTCAACTCAAAAAGTTGTCATTCAAAATAGCTGTGCCAGTACAATAAAAAGAAAAGGGGAAAAAGAAACAGAAGAAAATATATATACATGTCTACACTAAACTACAGGCTCTGAAGACGGAGGAGGCAATGGATGAGAAGCATCATGATCGGTCCCAACCACCTCGGGATTAGGAGTGCTGGCCTTAACAGGTGAGCTAGGAGGAGTAGAAGGCAGCTCCAAATCCAGGCCAGATTGCTTTATGGACTCCTCAAGGGCGTCCTTCCACCAGGCAACCTCCGGAGATTCTTCCACGTCCCCGGACCAACCCGAAGGAACGGGAGCCCCGTCCAATGCAGCATCCCGGTCCATCTCGCCCGTAAAACCCAAAGAAGCTAGCTGCTCACGAGCACGAGTTAGAGCAAAATCAAAATATTGTGTCGCGGCAGGGGCTAGCTTAACCAGGAAAGCGGTAGAATTGTGATACCGGGCCAGGAGGGCGGAACGGTAGGCCTCCAGGAAAGAGTGACCAACGTCACTGGTCATAAATCGACGTCGGCCATCCGTTGCCCCGCGCTCATAAGACGATCCCTCGGATCTAGCCTCGGCTAGTTGAGCTTCCAGCTGGGTCACCTTTTCCGATTCCGCTCTAGCTTGAGCTTCGAGTTGGGTGACCTTCTCCAACTCAGCCTTAGCCCGGGCCTCAAGTTGAGCTATCCTCTCGGATTCGGCCCTAGCTTCCGAAAACTGAGCCTCGAGCTAGCCCACCTTCTCCGTTTCAGTTGTAGACAGGGTCTTCCAAAATTTCAGCTCTTGGTTCAGCTGAACATTGGCCATCTGAGCCCGTTCCAAAACCACCTCCCGCTCAGAACTTTTCTTAAGGGCAGCATCTAAGCGATACTCCCTCTCCTGAAGCTGAGCCGAGAGATTGGAATTAGCCGACAGGGCGGCCTCCAGGTCGGCTTGCATCTGGGTGAGCTGGGAGGAAGACATAGTGCCGAGCTTATGATCCTCTGCGAAGGTCACAAAGGTGGTGAAGAACTGCACAAGAAAGCAAGTTATATCAGGTCGGCAGAGAGGTAATAATAAAGGTGACAATAATCAAAAAGGGGGGAAGGCAAAAGAGGTTAATACCTTCCCAAAATACATCATCATGGCATCAAAGCGAGGGTCCTCTGTGGCATCTCGTAATCCTAGCTTATCCTTAGTCGGGACCATGGAGCTGAAATAGGGAATAAATCTATCAAACTCCTTGCAGCGGAGAAGAGTCTCCATAGCCGGACCTGGGGGACCCGCGGTCTTCGGCCGTTTGGAAGCAGGGGAGCTAGGAGAAGAGGCCCTCTGAGTGACCTGAAGCTGCCGAGATGAGATCGCAGGGCTTCATCCGCTGGTCAAGGTAGGAGCCAAGTCGGAGGGGAGAGTTACCCCAGACTTGGGGCGAGAAGGGAGCTTCCGTTTAGTTTTGGATGAGCCCTCTGCCCTCTCCTTGGGGGGATTCGTCGACTTAGGGACCTTCTCTTTTATTGGTTCAGCCGGCTTGGAGGCATCCGACTGGCAGGTCCGCATGAACCGATCTACAAAAAACAATACAAACGGTCAGGGAAATAGCTAAAAAAGCAAAATAACAAAGATCTGGAAAAAATAGATAAAGCCTACCGATGTCAGGGATAGTCGGGTAGGGATTCAAGCTCAGCCCACAATGGAACAGAAGATCATGGAATTGCGTCAGCTGGAAAGCATTATAGGGAATGGCATTCCATTCCCGAACTTTCTCGACCCACGCAGCCCGGATGGAATTGCGCCTAGGAATAGGATCCTGGCTCGGAGTAGCCTACGTCCATTCTGTAGGAAAGCCCCAAGAATCAGATGTAGGGAGCCGAAGGAAAAAGAAACGGGACCTCCAGTCCTTCACATTGGAAGGGAGGTGGGTGAAGAAATGGGCGTTGTTTCGAGAAGTCAAGTAAAAGGAGCCTTTAAAACTCTTCAGCCCAAAACAAAAATAGAAAAAGCCCAGGTCGAGTTCCTCATGTCTGTAATGGCACAGCACGAGAAAACCAACCATGTAACGAAAAGAGTTAGGAGAAAACTGGTTGAGGGGAAGATTGTATTTAACGGAGAGAGAGACAAGGAAGGGATGGGGTGGAAAGCGAAGACCACTGCTCACCTGATCCACAAACCGGGTAATATGCCCCGGGGGAGGATGATCAGGGGTATCACTAGCCTGAGGTGTGACAAATTCCCACCCCGGGGGAAGTCTAAGAAATCTTATAAAACTAGCCAACGCGGCTGGGCTAGTCCTCGATAGAGGATGGGGAAGGAGAACTCGAGTCGCTCCTACAACCGTCTGATATGGATCGGCTAAGAGGCCGGTCACAGTTACCTCGTCCATAGGAGGAGGGGAAGGAGGATCTACAATGATTAGGGGGATGCCAGAGGGAGGGATGTCACCTAGCTCGGACCAGTCTACGTCACCTAAAGGCTCATCCCTAAGACAGAGGGAGGAACCAGTAGCTCGCCCCGACCTACCCCCCGAATCCCCATCAGAAGAGGAAAGACCTTCTAAAAAAGAGTTCACGGCCGATTCGCCGGAAATACTTTGAGAATCCGAAGCAGACGACATAACAAAAGGAAGAAGAAAAGGAAAATATCTGTAAAACAAATCAAAAACTAAAGAGATGTTTAGATGAACATACCCATGGGATTGGGTGGAAGATCGCCGGAGAAAGGTAGAGCAAGCGCGTCGCTAGAGACAGATAGCTGTGATCGCTAGTGTCGCCTGAGAATTTTCGCACCAGAGGTTGAGGATATAAAAATGCGGAAATGACAAAGGAAGAAGAAGACCTCCTTTTATAGTAGGGAGGGGCGAAAACCAAGAAGGATAGGGATGATCTGGAGCGTCCGATGCCTTATTCGAAAGAACGGCTGGGATTTGGCACCGTCTTATCCGACCTATAGCAGGTCGACACCTGGCTTTGACCATCGACGCGACGTTTGGGAGGCGGGGAAAGGAAAAGACAGGTTATTATAGCGCACGAAGTCCGAAGAGCCTCGTTATCTGGGAACGGGAGTCCCAAGGATTATTGCGTCAAGGTCGTCCAATTATAAACAAATCTTACTCTACTCGGTCTTACAGCTCGACTAGAGTAGGGGGGACTGGTTGATAGGACGCTGAATGTACGGTCCCTGAAAACCCGGTTTAAAATATGGACCAATAAAAGTCCGACCTAGGTTCTTAGATAAGGGGATTGTAACACCCCGAGATATTCGGAATTGTTACAGCGCCGTAAACCCTTTTAGTAAGGATTTACAAGGCTAATTTAAAAGAATTGTAAATATAATCCAATCGTACAACTGAAGTTCAAATACAGATTTGATTCAACCGATCAAATGAGTTAACTTATACAACCATATCGAAATGACATTATTTAAAACAGACGTACTCGAGTACTAAAATCAAACCAAGAAAGACAAATCACCAATAACAACAAACATCACTGAACCCCTTCGTCGTCACATCGGTACTGTGGCTGTTTCCCTGCTCCTCGGCTACCTGAACATCAAAACAAATGTCCACCCCCGAAAGGGTTAGCAAAACGATGCTAGTACAAGTATCATTTAAACAATTCGAATATGCATCAACAATACATAACAAGATACACCACACGGACTTCCGCTACCGGAATCCGACAATGCGAATCCAAAAGATTCCATTAACACAACAAGGGTATTCCAATGATCCAGCGCCCTCAGCATAGATCCCAAGATGATCCCGTCGGACCAACACGAGGTGGAAATAACCCGTACAATGATCCAGCGCCCTCAGCCTAGATCCCAAGATGATCCCGTCGGACCAACACGAGGTGGACATCCGATCCAGCGCCCTCAGCATAGATCGTACAACGTACACAAACACAACTCATGCATACATATATGCCAAATCGTTATGTCCATCAACATGAACATACAAACACTGAATATCATGATATTTCAATAAAATAAATCCCATGTTCAACAACATGAATAAACCGCATGCATGCTCAAAAATACCAATTTTAACACATTACGATACTTGCCTCGAAGATGGCAAGAACGAAACACTTCAATGACCTCAACACACTCGAAGGCCACCTCCTTCGATCAACGTAGCAAGCTCGAACCTTAACAAAAGAAATGATATACAAATCATCTTAAGTCGAACGATTGCCTAGCAATTCGGTCTACGGCCAAAAGTTCAAAATATGCATTCTGCCTGAACCACTTAGCATACGCTACGTACTCTACGTAACGTGCGCTAAGCCTGCCTGTTAGTGTACGCTATCGTCTAAGCCTAGCGTACGTTATCCATGGACTGACAGTTCTCTCTGATCAGCCGACTGACTCGGCTGATATCATAACGTACGTTACGTACCAAACGTAGCGTGCGTTAACTTATCCCTGATAGCGCACGTTAACTTACGTATGTTAGCGTGCGCTAACCGTGCATGTGACACATCGCGTAAAACTAGATCTAATGGTGATGAACTCATGAATTCTATGGTGATAATACATGTCATCCCCGTGCATATCATGCTCATAAGGTTGTGTGAAAGTTCTATACGTATTAAATGACTATGAGATACAAGGACACGTATAATCATCACAACATCATAATTCATCTTGATCTTCAAGAAAATATTCTAAGTTTCGTTCATTACAAGTCCCAAAACATATGATTCCTCACGTAAAACATACGAACTAGGTAATCTTCATATACTGGTCATGATCAGTTTTGAAGATACATAATATGCTTAGGAGTCCACATACTAAAAAGGTTCAATGGATCATACGATGAATAAGTGCCGAAACGTCGAAAATATCCTTCTAACACATGATGTTCGACTATTAACAAATCTAACTGACTAGATAAGCATGATCAAACGTCCTTTAGAACACTACTAATATTGGTGAAGAATCACCTACCTCAAAGTAGTGAAGAACAAGGAGGAAATCGAAGCAATCCAACGTCGAAGGCTTGAACACCAATCCTCAATGATCTATAATCTTCAACACGAGCTAGGATGCTGATATGAAGTGTTTAGGATGCAGAGAGTAATACTCTAAGTATAAGGATTCGGATGTGGGGAGAGAAAAGACTGAAAATACGAAAAGGATGATGTCCTATTTATCGAAAATGGTTATTAGCGCGCGCTAGTCCATACTCGTAGCGTGCGCTAACGGCTTACTGACTACACTGTACTCAGCACTTAGCGTGCGCTATTCTCACCCAGTAGCGTGCGCTAAGGCGTTGACTTGGATTTTCCCGAAAGCCGTCCAGGTTCATCCCGACACAATCCGACCAAGATCCCCGGCCTGATCTCACCTACCACACGTCTCAATCATATTGACCACGTATAGCGTGCGCTAATGTTCCTTTGTAGCGTGCGCTATGAATCCATGTTAGCGTACGCTACACATAGACGATAGCGTGCGCTACATGCGCAGAATCACAATCTTAAATCACATTCATGAAATCATACGCTCAACAACACCGGACTATGAGATACGGAGAATAATACTCAGATTAAAGTGCAACAATTACAATATTACAAGTTCTAAATACATAACAGAAATCTCGGGTATTACATCCTTCCTCCCTAAAAAGAAGTTTCGTCCCGAAACTTAAGATGAAAACAACTCTGGATATCTAGTCTTCATACTGTCCTCCGTTTCCCAAGTGGCCTCTTCGACTCCGTGTCGTGACCATTGTACTTTAACCAAGTGTATTGGTTTATTCCTCAACTGTTTGATCCGACTCTCAAGTATCTTGATTGGTCTCTCTTCGAAGGTGCCATCATTAGCTATCTCGATCTCGTCGAAGTCAATGACGTGACTGGGGTCCGGTACATACTTCCACAATTGGGATACGTGAAACACATTGTGAACGTGACTCAGCGATGGTGGTAAAGCCAACTTGTATGCTAAATCCCCAACTCTCTCTAGGACCTCAAATGGCCCGATATATCTCGGACTTAGCTTACCTCTCCTCCCAAAATGGAAAATCCCTCGTGTAGGAGACACCTTCAATAGTACATGGTCTCCAACGTCGAACTCTAGAGGGCGACGATGTACGTCTGCATAAGATTTATGTCGACTCTGGGCAGTCAACAGTCTTTCCCGAATCAAAGTTATCTTTTCTTGACTCTGAACTATCAATTCCGGTTCTGTCCCGATCAAGTCCGAAGAATCATCCCAGCACAGGGGTGATCGACATATTCTCCCGTACAAAGCTTCAAATGGTGCCATCTTAATAGAAGCATGCCAACTATTATTGTCGGTGAATTCAATCAATGGCAAATGAACTTCCCAATCAGTTGACCAATCCAGAGCACAGGCTGTAAGCATGTCTTCTACTGTTTGTATAGTCCTTTCGGACTGACCGTCCGTTTGGGGATGATAAGCCGTGCTAAAGTTGAGCTCAGTCCCCAAAGCCCTGTGAACTGCCTTCCAGAAGTGCGACACGAAGCGACCATCTCGATCCGAAATAATGGTCTTCGGCATTCCATGCAATCTGACTATCTCCGCAATAAATACTCGCGCCAATCTCTCGGGTCCCCATGTATCTTTAATTCCTAGGAAATGAGACGACTTGGTTAGTCGATCAACTATAACCCAAATCATGTTCTCTAGTCCTTGGCATACTGGTGATGAAATCCATCGAGATATCCTCCCACTTCCACTCAGGGATCGGAAGCGGCTTTAACATTCCGACAGGTCGCTGATGTTCAATCTTAACCTGCTGACAAGTCAAACACTTCGAAACGTACTGTGCTACGTCCTTCTTCATATTCCCCCACCAGAAGTTTTGTTTAAGATCTTTATACATTTTATCACGCCCGGTGAATAGAATAGTACGCTGTGAGCTTCCTTCAGAATTGTCCGTCTCAAACCATCATCATCGGGAACGCAAAATCGACTCTGAAATCTCAGAACTCCATCATCTTGTATCACGAATCCTGGGGCCTTTGCTTTCTTTACTTCGTCACATAACCGAAGGATCAGAGAATCGTTCAACTGCTTAGATTTGATCTCCTCGACTAGTGATGAAGTCAGCTCCATCACATATAGTTGCCCTTGGATTCCTGGTGCCCATACTTCAATTCCTTCGCGGATCAGTTCCCGCCGAATGCTGGTTTGGGATGTAAGTGCTTCCAACACTCGAAGAGAAATAGGCTTACGGCTCAAAGCATCGGCTACTACGTTTGCTTTCCCCGGATGATAGAGAATCTCCAAGTCGTAATCCTTGATCAATTCCAGCCACCTTCTCTGCCTCATGTTTAATTCTTTCTGACTGAAAATGTACTTGAGGCTCTTATGATCTGTAAAGATCTGGCAACGAGTGCCGTACAAATAATGTCGCCAAGTTTTCAAGGCAAAGACCACAGCTGCTAGATCCAGATCATGAGTCGGGTAATTAACCTCATACGGTTTCAATTGCCGAGAAGCATAGGCAATCACCTTATCTTTTTGCATCAACACACATCCTGCACTCGATTTGAAGCGTCGTATACCATGAATCCACTGGCCCATCCGTAACGCTAATATAGGTGCTGTTGTTAGTCTCTTCTTAAGTTCATCAAAACCAGTCTGGCATTTCTCATCCCACGTAAACTTTTGAGTTTTCTGTAACAGCTGAGTGAGCGAACGAGAAATTTTGGAAAATCCCTCTACAAAGCGGCGATAATATCCAGCAAGTCCTAGGAAACTCCGGACTTCTTTCACATTACTAGGAACTTCCCATTCCAAGATTGCTTCGACTTTCTTCGGGTCCACCTGAACTCCATCAGCTGATATCACATGCCCAAGGAAAGTTACTTCCCTAAGCCAGAACTCGCATTTGGAAAGCTTTGCATACAGCAGTTCCTACCTCAAGGTGCTCAAAACCACACGCAAATGTTCGGCATGCTCCTCTGCGTCCTTCGAATATATCAAGATGTCATCAATGAAGACGACCAAAAATTTATCCAAGTATTCTAAGAATACCCGATTCATTAATTACATGAATACCGTAGGAGTATTGGTAAGTCCAAACGGCATCACTACAAATTCATAATGCCCGTACCGGGACCTGAAAGCAGACTTTGGTATATCCGATTCCTTAATTCTCAACTGATGGTATCCTGATCGCAAGTCAATCTTCGAGAATACCCTTGCCCCTTGCAGTTGATCAAACAAGTCGTCGATCCGAGGTATAGGATACTTATTCTTAATCGTCATCTTGTTGGGCTCCCTGTAGTCAATAAACAGTCGGAGGGATCCGTCTTTCTTCCGGACAAAGAGAACGGGCGCTCTCCAAGGAGAAACTCTAGGTCGAATATAACCCTTCTGTGACAATTCCTCCAGTTGCTTCTTGAGTTCATACATCTCGGTTGGCGCCATGCGGTATGGTGCTCTGGAAATAGGAGCGGCTCCAGGCTCTAATTCGATAGTGAATTCCACTTCTCTTTGCGGAGGTAACCCAGGTAGTTCGTCAGGAAATACATCTGAGAACTCATTCACAACTGAAATAGACGAGAGCTCTACTCCTTCCTCTTTCCTCATGGCATAACACCAAAGTCCATGACATCCCTGCTTCAGTAATTTCACGGATTTCATTGCTTTGATCAATTTTCCCGAGCTTCCCGGTCTCCATCCTCGGAATAAGTGTTCAGATCCGTCATCAGCAATGATAGAAATGACTCTCTCTCGGTAATTTAGAATAGCTCCATAACGGTTGAGCCAATCGTCTCCGAGAATTAAATCGTCACCGTAGATGTCAACTACAATAAGATTCGATGGCCAATCTCTCCCTCCTATAGACACTGGAAAGTCTCTAGCCTCTAGGGTTCCCACAATTCTCTCTCCACTCGGAAAACCCACAACATATGGTTCACAATCAAATAAACACGAGATTTTTAAACGATTAACACAGTTCAATGATATGAAAGAATGTGTAGCTCCGGATTCGAATAAGACACTGACTGGTTGCAAAAGAATCTGAATCGTACCTGATGCAACAGCAGTGTTCTGATCGTCAGATTTCCTCATCTCGTACAGGCGTGGAGGAACGGACCCAGCACTGGATGTCTCTCTCTTCCCAATATTCTACTGCTGAAATCCACTCTGTTGCGTCTGGTTCACACTTATCTCCTTCGGAACTGGCGCTGGAGCGCGAGTACCAAAAGATCTAGTAGCAACTCCACAGAAAGCCGCACGATGCCCTTCTTGCCCACAATCGTAACAAGTCACAGAAGATGCAGGGCAATCACGTCGAATATGCCCTGCTCGACCACAATTGTAGCATTTCTTTGATGCGTCCGAAACTGCTGATGTAGTCCGGAACTTCTTTCCACCTCTAGAAGGATGTGAAGGTTTCCTAGCCGAATAAAAGGAAGACTGGCCCTTGCGGGGCCCACCACTCTTGTTTTCTGAGAAGCTGCCGGTCACTTTTTGCTTCTTTGCCTCCACTGATTTCTGCACCGCCGCCTCTTTCATGTCGTAGGCCAGTGCTTTGTCTTGATACTGTCGCAACATAGTACACTCGAACCCGGACATGTACTGCTGAATCTCCGGCTTCATTCGCATATCGAAATGAAAAATCTTTTCTGCCTCCGTTCTGACCAAGTGTCGGACACACGTCAGCTGATGATTAAAAGTTTTGATTATATGTGTTACAGTTGCTTCCGAACTCTGTGGTGAGAAAAACTCTCGGATCTTTGCCTCTCTAACTGGACGAGGATAATACTGTGCTTCCATCATTAGTTTGAATTCCGTCCAGTCCGCATTATGATCCTCGGGTCGAATAGCTTCCCACCAGTCAAAGGCCTCCCCAGTCAGAAAGTACTGGGCAATGGGAACCTTCCGGTCCTCGGGACAGTTAATACCCACGAATATTTTCTCTAACTCCTTTAGCCAATGATCCCAAGTAAGTGCTTCAGCAGATCCGTCAAACTTTGGCGGGTGCAATTTGACTACCTTAGTAAGCCATCTGTCTCCCCGGTTATCCTCGTGGTGCTGCTGTCCCATTGCTGTCTGCCTGCGATCAACTACCTGAGCGAACTGGTTTATTTGAGCCACCACCTGTTGAAGCACTCCCGGCATGTTAGGATTTGCGTCGTCATTTGCCGATCCCTGCTGCCCTCCAGAATGGGAATCGGTTCTACTAGCCGATAATTCTGGGGTAGCTGCGGAGTCCTCCTGTCTCATATTTCCACGTCCGCGTCCACGACCAAGTCCGCGTCCACGACCCCCTCTCAACATACTGAAAACACAATTTTCAATATCCAGGGCAAAATTTTCAAAAATAAAGCCCGTCAATACTCACAAAACAGAATTAAGTAAAACGGTAGTACAAAAGATTAGGAGACTTACAACCACGGTCCACATGACGACTTTTGGCTGAACAGTGATGTTACAAACGGCTCGTAAATCAATAACGTAAACAGACCCAACTTAAAACCCGACTGCCAAGATATCCATGAATCTTAGCTCCGATACCATATTCCGTAACACCCCGAGATATTCGGAATTATTACAGCGCCGTAAACCCTTTTAGTAAGGATTTACAAGGCTAATTTAAAAGAATTGTAAATATAATCCAATCGTACAACTGAAGTTCAAATACAGATTTGATTCAACCGATCAAATGAGTTAACTTATACAACCATACCGAAATGACATTATTTAAAACAGACGTACTCGAGTACTAAAATCAAACCAAGAAAGACAAATCACCAATAACAACAAACATCACTGAACCCCTTCGTCGTCACATCTGTACTGTGGCTGTTTCCCTGCTCCTCGGCTACCTGAACATCAAAACAAATGTCCACCCCCGAAGGGGTTAGCAAAACGATGCTAGTACAAGTATCATTTAAACAATTCGAATATGCATCAACAATACATAACAAGATACACCACACGGACTTCCGCTACCGGAATCCGACAATGCGAATCCAAAAGATTCCATTAACACAAAGAAGGGTATTCCAATGATCCAGCCCTCAAGATAGATCCCAAGATGATCCGTCGGACCAACACGAGGTGGAAATAACCCGTCCAATGATCCGGTTCTCACTCTAGATCCCAAGATGATCCCGTCGGACCAACACGAGGTGGACATCCGATCCAGCGCCCTCAGCATAGATCGTACAACGTACACAAACACAACTCATGCATACATATATGCCAAATCGTTATGTCCATCAACATGAACATACAAACACTGAATATCATCATATTTCAATAAAATAAATCTCATGTTCAACAACATGAATAAACCGCATGCATGCTCAAAAATCACAATTTTAACACATTACGATACTTGCCTCGAAGATGGCAAGAACGAAACACTTCAATGACCTCAACACACTCGAAGGCCACCTCCTTCGATCAATGTAGCAAGCTCGAACCTTAACAAAAGAAATGATATACAAATCATCTTAAGTCGAACGATTGCCTAGCAATTCGGTCTACGGCCAAAAGCTCAAAATATGCATTTTGCCTGAACCACTAAGCATACGCTACGTACTCTACGTAACGTGCGCTAAGCTTGCCTGTTAGTGTACGCTATCATCTAAGCCTAGCGTACGCTAGCCATGGACTGACAGTTCTCTCTGATCAGCCGACTGACTCGGCTGATATCATAACGTACGTTACGTACCAAACGTAGCGTGCGTTAACTTATCCCCGATAGCGCACGTTAACTTACGTATGTTAGCGTGCGCTAACCGTGCATGGCAGATTACTACTGGCAGAAAACTAGATCTAATGGTGATGAACTCATGAATTCTATGGTGATAATACATGTCATCCCCGTGCATATCATGCTCATAAGGTTGTGTGAAAGTTCTATACGTACTAAATGACTATGAGATACAAGGACACGTATAATCATCACAACATCATAATTCATCTTGATCTTCAAGAAAATATTCTAAGTTCCGTTCATTCCAAGTCCCAAAACATATGATTCCTCACGTAAAACATACAAACTAGGTAATCTTCATATACTGGTCATGATCGGTTTTGAAGATACATAATATGCTTAGGAGTCCACATACTAAAAAGGTTCAATGGATCATACGATGAATAAGTGCCGAAACGTCGAAAATATCCTTCTAACACATGATGTTCGACTATTAACAAATCTAACTGACTAGATAAGCATGATCAAACGTCCTTTAGAACACTACTAATATTGGTGACGAATCACCTACCTCAAAGTAGTGAAGAACAAGGAGGAAATCGAAGCAATCCAACGTCGAAGGCTTGAACACCAATCCTCAATGATCTACAATCTTCAACACGAGCTAGGATGCTGATATGAAGTGTTTAGGATGCAGAGAGTAATACTCTAAGTATAAGGATTCGGATGTGGGGAGAGAAAAGACTGAAAATACGAAAAGGATGCTGTCCTATTTATAGAAAATGGTTATTAGCGCGCACTAGTCCATACTCGTAGCGTGCGCTAACGGCTTACTGACTACACTGTACTCAGCACTTAGCGTGCGCTATTCTCACCCAGTAGCGTGCGCTAAGGCGTTGACTTGGATTTTCCCGAAAGCCGTCCAGGTTCATCCCGACACAATCCGACCAAGATCCCCGGACTGATCTCACCTACCACACGTCTCAATCATATTGACCACGTATAGCGTGCGCTAATGTTCCTTTGTAGCGTGCGCTATGAATCCATGTTAGCGTACGCTACACATATACGATAGCATGCGCTACATGCGCAGAATCACAATCTTAAATCACATTCATGAAATCATACGCTCAACAACACCGGACTATGAGATACGGAGAATAATACTCAGATTAAAGTGCAACAATTACAATATTACAAGTTCTAAATACATAACAGAAATCTCGGGTATTACATCCTTCCTCCCTAAAAAGAAGTTTCGTCCCGAAACTTAAGATGAAAACAACTCTGGATATCTAGTCTTCATACTGTCCTCCGTTTCCCAAGTGGCCTCTTCGACTCCGTGTCGTGACCATTGTACTTTAACCAAGTGTATTGGTTTATTCCTCAACTGTTTGATCCGACTCTCAAGTATCTTGATTGGTCTCTCTTCGAAGGTGCCATCATTAGCTATCTCGATCTCGTCGAAGTCAATGACGTGACTGTGGTCCGGTACATACTTCCACAATTGGGATACGTGAAACACATTGTGAACGTGACTCAGCGATGGTGGTGAAGCCAACTTGTATGCTAAATCCCCAACTCTCTCTAGGACCTCAAATGGCCCGATATATCTCGGACTTAGCTTACCTATCCTCCCAAAACGGAAAATCCCTCGTGTAGGAGACACCTTCAATAGTACATGGTCCCCAACGTCGAACTCTAGAGGGCGACGACGTACGTCTGCATAAGATTTCTGTCGACTCTGGGCAGTCAACAGTCTTTCCCGAATCAAAGTTATCTTCTCTTGAGTCTGAACTATCAATTCCGGTTCTGTCCCGATCAAGTCCGAAGAATCATCCCAGCACAGGGGTGATCGACATCTTCTCCCGTACAAAGCTTCAAATGGTGCCATCTTAATAGAAGCATGCCAACTATTATTGTCGGTGAATTCAATCAATGGCAAATGAACTTCCCAATCATTTGACCAATCCAGAGCACAGGCTCTAAGCATGTCTTCTACTGTTTGTATAGTCCTTTCGGACTGACCGTCCGTTTGGGGATGATAAGCCGTGCTAAAGTTGAGCTCAGTCCCCAAAGCCCTGTGAACTGCCTTCCAGAAGTGCGACACGAAGCGACCATCTCGATCCGAAATAATGGTCTTCGGCATTCCATGCAATCTGACTATCTCCGCAATAAATACTCGCGCCAATCTCTCGGGTCCCCATGTATCTTTAATTCCTAGGAAATGAGCCGACTTGGTTAGTCGATCAACTATAACCCAAATCATGTTCATTTCCGTTCTAGTCCTTGGCATACTGGTGATGAAATCCATCGAGATATCCTCCCACTTCCACTCAGGGATCGGAAGCGGCTTTAACATTCCGGCAGGTCGCTGATGTTCAATCTTAACCTGCTGACAAGTCAAACACTTCGAAACGTACTCTGCTACGTCCTTCTTCATATTCCCCCACCAGAAGTTTTGTTTAAGATCTTTATACATTTTACTGTTGCCCGGGTGAATAGAATAGGGCACGCTGTGAGCTTCCTTTAGAATTGTCCGTCTCAAACCATCATCATCGGGAACGTAAAATCGACTCTGAAATCTCAGAACTCCATCATCTTGTATCACGAATCCTGGGGCCTTTCCTTTCTTTACTTCGTCACATAACCGAAGGATCAGAGAATCATTCAACTACTTAGATTTGATCGCCTCGACTAGTGATGAAGTCAGCTCCATCACATATAGCTGCCCTTGGATTCCTGGTGCCCATACTTCAATTCCTTCGCGGATCAGTTCCCGCCGAATGCTGGTTTGGGATGTAAGTGCTTCCAACACTCGAAGAGAAATAGGCTTACGGCTCAAAGCATCGGCTACTACGTTTGCTTTCCCCGGATGATAGAGAATCTCCAAGTCGTAATCCTTGATCAATTCCAGCCACCTTCTCTGCCTCATGTTTAATTCTTTCTGACTAAAAATGTACTTGAGGCTCTTATGATCTGTAAAGATCTGGAAACGAGTGCCGTACAAATAATGTCGCCAAATTTTCAAGGCAAAGACCACAGCTACTAGCTCCTGATCATGAGTCGGGTAATTAACCTCATACGGTTTCAATTGCCGAGAAGCATAGGCAATCACCTTATCCTTTTGCATCAACACACATCCCAGACCCTGATTTGAAGCGTCGATGTATACCATGAATCCATCAGTTCCATCTGGTAACGCTAATATAGGTACTGTTGTTAGTCTCTTCTTAAGTTCATCAAAACTAGTCTGGCATTTCTCATCCCACGTAAACTTTTGAGTTTTCTGTAACAGCTGAGTGAGCGAACGAGCAATTTTGGAAAATCCCTCTACAAAGCGGCGATAATATCCAGCAAGTCCTAGGAAACTCCGGACTTCTTTCACATTACTAGGAACTTCCCATTCCAAGATTGCTTCGACTTTCTTCGGGTCCACCTGAACTCCATCAGCTGATATCACATGCCCAAGGAAAGTTACTTCCCTAAGCCAGAACTTGCATTTGGAAAGCTTTGCATACAGCTGTTCCTTTCTCAAGGTGCTCAAAACCACACGCAAATATTCGGCATGCTCCTCTGCGTCCTTCGAATATATCAAGATGTCATCAATGAAGACGACCACAAATTTATCCAAGTATTCTAAGAATACCCGATTCATCAATTGCATGAATACCGCAGGAGCATTGGTAAGTCCAAACGGCATCACTACAAATTCATAATGCCCGTACCGGGACCTGAAAGCAGACTTTGGTATATCTGATTCCTTAATTCTCAACTGATGGTATCCTGATCGCAATTCAATCTTCGAGAATACCCTTGCCCCTTGCAGTTGATCAAACAAGTCGTCGATCCGAGGTATAGGATACTTATTCTTAATCGTCATCTTGTTGAGCTCCCTGTAGTCAATACACAGTCGGAGGGATCCGTCTATCTTCCGGACAAAGAGAACGGGCGCTCCCCAAGGAGAAACGCTAGGTCGAATATAACCCTTCTGTGACAATTCCTCCAGTTGCTTCTTGAGTTCATACTTCTCGGTTGGCGCCATGCGGTATGGTGCTCTGGAAATAGGAGCGGCTCCAGGCTTTAATTCGATAGTGAATTCCACTTCTCTTTGCGGAGGTAACCCAGGTAGTTCGTCAGGAAATACATCTGAGAACTCATTCACAACTGAAATAGACGAGAGCTCTACTCCTTCCTCTTTCCTCATGGCATAACACCAAAGTCCATGACATCCCTGCTTCAGTAATTTCACGGCTTTCATTGCTTTGATCAATTTTCCCGAGCTTCCCGGTCTCCATCCTCGGAATAAGTGTTCAGATCCGTCATCAGCAATGATAGAAATGACTCTCTCTCGGTAATTCAGAATAGCTCCATAACGGTTGAGCCAATCGTCTCCGAGAATTAAATCGTCACCGTAGATGTCAACTACAATAAGATTCGATGGCCAATCTCTCCCTCCTATAGACACTGGAAAGTCTCTAGCCTCTAGGGTTCCCAGAATTCTCTCTCCACTCGGCAAACCCACAACATATGGTTCACAATCAAATAAACACGAGATTTTTAAACGATTAACACAGTTCAATGATATGAAAGAATGTGTAGCTCCGGATTCGAATAAGACACTGACTGGTTGCAAAAGGATCTGAATCGTACCTGATGCAACAGCAGTGTTCTGATCGTCAGATTTCCTCATCTCGTACAGGCGCGGAGGAACGGACCCAGCACTGGATGTCTCTCTCTTCCCAATATTCTGCTGCTGAAATCCACTCCGTTGCGTCTGGTTCACACTTATCTCCTTCGGAACTGGCGCTGGAGTGAGAGTACCAAAATATCTAGTAGCAACTCCACAGAAAGCCGCACGATGCTAGAGGTGCCCAACCACGGGTCCGGGTCCGGGTCCGGGTCGGACCCGCCGGGTCGCCGGGTCGGCAGGACAGGACCCGGACCCCACCCGTACATATGAAATGTACGGGTTGGCGGGTCGACGGGTCGGCCACGGTCCGGTCCGGTCCGACCCACGGTCACGGGTCGACCCATCTAATTTTTTTTTTTTTTTTTTAAAAAAATATATATAAAACTTTTATTTGTTATCATTTTATACACGAAAAATAACTATAAATGAAAAAGGAAATCATTTGAAAAAATTAGCTTGTATTTAATTTTAAGTTTTTACTTAAAATTAAATTGCCTACGTATCCCCGTGAGGAATCAAAGCTCCACGTAGTTCTTTTACTTGAGAAGAGTTAAAAAAAATGGGCTTGTATTTAATTTTAAGTTTTCACTTAAAATTAAATTGCCTACGTATCCTCGTGAGGAATCAAAGCCCTACGTAGTTCTTTACTTACCTGACTTACCTTACTTACCTTTAGTCGAAGTCGATGTCGTCGTCGTCTTGATCGTCGGTTTGACTCATTTGACTAGACTCTCCTTCGGTAGTGCCTTCTTGATAGGCATCTTGGTCCGCTAATAGGTCATCCCATTTATTTTCTTGATCTCGTAACTCGGCTTTTGTTGCGTCTTTAAGTATCATTTGAGCCTCGAGATTTTTGGCGTCATTCGGGATCTCCGCTCGTCCAAGATATAGCCTCCTTCACTAAAAGCACTCTCAACGGGATCGTGGATGCGGGCACCGCAAGAATTTCTTGTGCCATAATGGAAAGTGTGGGAAATTCGGTTCCCTTCTTTTCCACCAATCCAATGATCAAAGGTACTGCATTGTCATCCTCCCACAAAACTAGTTGCATAATATCTACTAAGGTCATTTCTTTGACCAACGTTACTACCACCCCTATTTCTTGCTATATTATAGAGTTGTTGTTGAAATGGGTTAGTGGGAGTTCGAATTCCATGTTAAATGTATTTGTAGTCTTAGTTCTTGTTTTTGAGTTTGAATCTTATCACCGTATTTAGAAGAATATTCAAAAACAGCTTTCTAAACTATTTTTCAAATCAATTTTTACTTGTTCAACGTCAGAATATTTTCAAATAAAGTTTGACTTTCAACAAGATCCTCAATATTAGGAAAACCCAAATTTTTAAGAATATTATAATATATATCAAGTAATTGTTCTACTTGAGCTAAATTTAAATCGGGAGATAAAAAAGACTAATCAAGAAAACATCATGAATACGATTAAAGTATTTTAGCCATTTTAAACACATATTGTAAATAGCATTCGATAATCTTTCGGATTTACTACAAGCATCCATTTCGAATACAATAAAACAACAATGAAATAAAACTTTGGGAGACGTGGGATAATAACAACCACTTAAATCTTTAGTTGCATTTTCAAAAACCCTTAATAGTTTTATTAAATCTTTAGTTTCATCCCAATACGTTGGCAATAAATAAAATCCTTCTACGTGAAAATACGTATCAAAAAATTCACACAATAATTCTTTATATTCATTAGTTGAATTTAACATCTCATAAGTTGAGTTCCATCTATGTTTGACGTCTGGAGTAAAAAATTTGGGTTGAATTTGTTTTGACTTTAAAAATTTTACCCATTGTCCAGCTAACTTAGTGCGATTATGTAAAAACAAGACACATTTTCTAATTGGTTCTATTGCTTCATCTACAAATTTTAATGCATCTTGTACACATAAATTTAGAATATGACATATACATCTAGTATGAAATAATCGACCGCTAAAACAGATTGCAAGCTTGTATTAATGGTACACTTGCAATATTAGAACTAGCATTATCAAAACCAATTGTGAAAATTTTATCTTTTAAGCAATAAAAAGTTAAAATTTTAATAATTGCTCTAGCTATATTATCTCGCACTATGTGTACAATTAAATTTTTAAACGCAAGTAATCTTTTGTTTAAGTTCCAATTTTCATCAATCCAGTGTATAGTTATTCCCATATAATCATTTTTTTGTTTAAAATCTGCCCAAGTATCTGTGACTAAAGAAACTCTATGATTTATAGATCTAAAATAAGCTCGTAGTGCAAGTTTATGTTGTTTGGCTAAGTATACTACTTGTCTAGTCATTGTGGTACGTGGAATTCTTTTAATAGCAGGATTATAGGCATTTTGCATCCTGTATTCCCAACCCGTACTATCCGCAAAATTAAAAGGTAAAGATTCTTGTGCACATAATTTTGCCATTTGTTCTCTAGCAATTTTTTCATTATATTTATAAAGTTGAGATTCGGACATACCTTGACCGCCGTCAGCCCGGCTCCAGTAGAAGGTTGGAAGTTGAGTTGACTTTGTGACTTTTGTTCTCCGTGGACCGAGGCATGGTTATTTTCAAAATGCCTTTTAAAATTTCCATATCCATCCCGGCTTTATACGGATACTCTTTCGAGCAGAGTTGCAAGATACCTTCATCGAACCATCCGGCATTTTTCCTTCTTAAAGTGTTTTGAAAAAGTACGGATACTGGTCTCCTTTCTCGCAACAAAGCGTGCTTGTTTCTTGCTTTAGTTTTCTTGCTTCCTCTGCCTTTCACATTTTCTTCCTCCTCGGACGATAACTCCTCAACATAAGGAGGTTCTTCTTGACACTTGGCTTGCCGCAGGACGCTTCGACTTTGATTTTTGCGTCGGAGTTGGTACGCCATGAAGAGTGCGCTCGAATGTTGCATATGTTTGATTTAACATAGCTTCATCGATTTCATGGTCCATTTCTTCGTCGATGTTTTGCAGTTGTTGACGATTCGGGACACGACGAAATCCCCGGAGATCAACTTCTTCTTCACTGGTAGTTGTTGTACTACCGTAATAGATATTTTCATGTGTAACATCATATTCAGGATCTTGACTTTCATTTTCAAAATCGGGTGGAGTTTGGTTTTGGGGCTCCCGAATAATTATTCCGGATGGTTTCTTCGATTTGCCCCAAAGACCCATTCGCTCGAACTTGGACATTTTGGATTTTTTGGGAGATGTAGCAATACCCTTTCCCTTGTCAGAACTCGACATAATGATAAAATGCGAAAAAAAAGAGAGAGATTAAGTAGTATAGCAATTAACAATGAGAGTTTGAGAGATAGAAAGTATTGAAGGTGTGGAAAAATTGTGTTGGGGAGGGGGGTATTTATAGTTAGGAAAAAATTTTTTTTTAAAAATCGGACTAGCCGTTAGACCACGGGTCCAGTCCGACTCCGCTGGTCCGGTCCACCAGCCGGGTCCAACGGCCATTTTTGAATTTTTTTTTTTGTTTTTTTAATTTCCGCCGTCGACGGGTCGGACCCGTGGTCGACGGTTGGGAAGCTCGACCGGACCCCACCCGTATACCATGGGTCCGGCCGTGGTCGCACGGGTCGGCCGGGTCCGGGTCTTGCACGGGTCAGCCGGGTCCGGGTCGGCGGGTCGACCCGGCGGGTTGGGTCGTTTTGGGCACCTCTACACGATGCCCTTCTTGCCCACAATCGTAACAAGTCACAGAATATGCAGGGCAATCACGTCGAATATGCCCTGCTCGACCACAATTGTAGCATTTCTTTGATGCGTCCGAAACTGCAGATGTAGTCCGGAACTTCTTTCCACCTCTAGAAGGATGTGGAGGTTTCCTAGCCGAATAAAAGGAAGATTGGCCCTTGCGGGGCCCACCACTCTTGTTTTCTGAGAAGCTGCCGGTCACTTTTTGCTTCTTTGCCTCCACTGATTTCTCCACCGCCGCCTCTTTCATGTCGTAGGCCAGTGCTTTGTCTTGATACTGTCGCAACGTAGTACACTCGAACCCGGACATGTACTGCTGAATCTCCGGCTTCATTCGCATATCAAACTGAAAAATCTTTTCTGCCTCCGTTCTGACCAAGTGTCGGACACACGTCAGCTGATGATTAAAAGTTTTGATTATGTGTGTTACAGTTGCTTCCGAACTCTGTGGTGAGAAAAACTCTCGGATCTTTGCCTCTCTAACTGGACGAGGACAATACTGTGCTTCCATCATTAGTTTGAATTCCGTCCAGTCCGCATTATGATCCTCGGGTCGAATAGCTTCCCACCAGTCAAAGGCCTCCCCAGTCAGAAAGTACTGGGCAATGGGAACCTTCCGGTCCTCGGGACATTTAATACCCGCGAATATTTTCTCTAACTCCTTTAGCCAATGATCCCAAGTAAGTGCTTCAGCAGATCCGTCAAACTTTGGCGGGTGCAATTTGACTACCTTAGTAAGCCATCTGTCTCCCCGGTTATCCTCGTGGTGCTGCTGTCCCATCACTGTCTGCCTGCGATCAACTACCTGAGCGAACTGGTTTATTTGAGCCACCACCTGTTGAAGCACTCCCGGCATGTTAGGATTTGCGTCGTCATTTTCCGATCCCTGCTGCCCTCCAGAATGGGAATCGGTTCTACTAGCCGATAATTCTGGGGTAGTTGCGGAGTCCTCCAGTCTCATATTACCACGTCCGCGTCCACGACCACGTCCGCGTCCACGACCCCCTCTCAACATACTGAAAACACAATTTTCAATATCCAGGGCAAAATTTTCAAAAATAAAGCCCGTCAATACTCACAAAACAGAATTAAGTAAAACGGTAGTACAAAAGATTAGGAGACTTACAACCACGGTCCACATGACGACTTTTGGCTGAACAGTGATGTTACGAACGGCTCGTAAATCAATAATGTAAACAGACCCAACTTAAAACCCGACTGCCAAGATATCTATGAATCTTAGCTCCGATACCATATTCTGTAACACCCCGAGATATTCGGAATTATTACAGCGCCGTAAACCCTTTTAGTAAGGATTTACAAGGCTAATTTAAAAGAATTGTAAATATAATCCAATCGTACAACTGAAGTTCAAATAAAGATTTGATTCAACCGATCAAATGAGTTAACTTATACAACCATATCGGAATGACATTATTTAAAACAGACGTACTCCAGTACTAAAATCAAACCAAGAAAGACAAATCACCAATAACAACAAACATCACTGAACCCCTTCGTCGTCACATCGGTACTGTGGTTGTTTCCCTGCTCCTCGGCTACCTGAACATCAAAACAAATGTCCACCCCCGAAGGGGTTAGCAAAACGATGCTAGTACAAGTATCATTTAAACAATTCGAATATGCATCAACAATACATAACAAGATACACCATATGGACTTCCGCTACCGGAATCCGACAATGCGAATCTAAAAGATTCCATTAACACAGCAAGGGTATTCCAATGATCCAGCGCCCTCAGCATAGATCCCAAGATGATCCCGTCGGACTAACACGAGGTGGAAATAATCCGTCCAATGATCCAGCGCCCTCAGCCTAGATCCCAAGATGATCCCGTCGGACCAACACGAGGTGGACATCCGATCCAGCGCCCTCAGCATAGATCGTACAACTTACACAAACACAACTCATGCATACATATATGCCAAATCTTTATGTCCATCAAGATGAACATACAAACACTGAATATCATGATATTTCAATAAAATAAATCCCATGTTCAACAACATGAATAAACTGCATGCATGCTCAAAAATACCAATTTTAACACATTACGATACTTGCCTCGAAGATGGCAAGAACGAAACACTTCAATGACCTCAACACACTCGAAGGCCGCCTCCTTCGATCAACGTAGCAAGCTCGAACCTTAACAAAAGAAATGATATACAAATCATCTTAAGTTGAACGATTGCCTAGCAATTCGGTCTACGGACAAAAGCTCAAAATATGTATTCTGCCTGAACCACTTAGCGTACGCTACGTACTCTACGTAACGTGCGCTAAGCCTGCCTGTTAGCGTACCCTATCGTCTAAGCCTAGCGTACGCTAGCCATGGACTAACAGTTCTCTCTGATCAGCCGACTGACTCAGCTGATATCATAACGTACATTACGTACCAAATATAGCGTGCGTTAACTTATCCCCGATAGCGCACGTTAACTTACGTATGTTAGCGTGCGCTAACCGTGCATGGCAGATTACTACTGGCAGAAAACTAGATCTAATGGTGATGAACTCATGAATTCTATGGTGATAATACATGTCATCCCCGTGCATATCATGCTCATAAGGTTGTGTGAAAGTTCTATACGTACTAAATGACTATGAGATACAAGGACACGTATAATCATCACAACACCATAATTCATCTTGATCTTCAAGAAAATATTCTAAGTTCCGTTCATTCCAAGTCCCAAAACATATGATTCCTCACGTAAAACATACGAACTAGGTAATATTCATATACTGGTCATGATCGGTTTTGAAGATACATAATATGCTTAGGAGTCCACATACTAAAAAGGTTCAATGGATCATACGATGAATAAGTGCCGAAACATCGAAAATATCCTTCTAACACATGATGTTCGACTATTAACGAATCTAACTGACTAGATAAGCATGATCAAACGTCCTTTAGAACACTACTAATATTGGTGAAGAATCACCTACCTCAAAGTAGTAAAGAACAAGGAGGAAATCGAAGCAATCCAATGTCGAAGGCTTGAACACCAATCCTCAATGATCTACAATCTTCAACACGAGCTAGGATGCTGATATGAAGTGTTTAGGATGCATAGAGTAATACTCTAAGTATAAGGATTCGGATGTGGGGAGAGAAAAGACTGAAAATACGAAAAGGATGCTGTCCTATTTATAGAAAATGGTTATTAGCGCGTGCTAGTCCATACTCGTAGCGTGCGCTAACGGCTTACTGACTACACTGTACTCAGCACTTAGCGTGCGCTATTCTCACCCGGTAGCGTGCGCTAAGGCGTTGACTTGGCTTTTCCCGAAAGCCGTCCAGGTTCATCCCGATACAATCCGACCAAGATCCCCGGCCTGATCTCACCTACCAAACGTCTCAATCATATTGACCACGTATAGGGTGCGCTAATGTTCCTTTGTAGCGTGCACTATGAATCCATGTTAGCGTACGCTACACATAGACGATAGCATGCGCTACATGCGCAGAATCACAATCTTAAATCACATTCATGAAATCATACGCTCAACAACACCGGACTATGAGATACGGAGAATAATACTCAGATTAAAGTGCAACAATTACAATATTACAAGTTCTAAATACATAACAGAAATCTCGGGTATTACAGGGATGGCAACCTCAAGGTCCTTTAGAAGGTCGCCGACCTCGGAGGCCCCACTTAGCTGTAACGTCTGTTAGAAGGGCGCCGACCTCGGAGGCCCCACTGACCTATGATATCTGATAAAAGGTCGCCGACCTCGGAGGCCCCGCTTAGCTGTGACATCTGTTAGAAGGGCGCCGACCTCGGAGGCCCCGCTGACCTATGATATCTGATAAAAGGTTGCCGACCTCAAAGGTCTCTCGACCTACTGATTTGAATAGGAATGAGCCGACCTAAAACCACCGAACTCAGGAAGGTCGAACTCTTGGGAAAGAAGATCCTGACTCACCCGACGTAATCCCTAAGATCCAGGGATTGAGAGCCCATACCTTGCAATCCCGGAAATCCAGGGATGGAAAATCGCAGCCTGAATCCCTGGATATCCGGAATTTTCTCTGGAAATCAGGGAAAATCTTAGACAACAAGGCACCCTCCTCCTATAAAAGGGAGAGAGGGGGTTTCTCAAAAAACAACACACTCTGAGAATATAGCATACTTTAGAGAGAAAGAAAAGAGAGTACTTCATATATTCTGGGTTTTCTTAGCTAAAACTTCTAAGATTAACCCGGTTCTTGGTGACCGATCAGCTCGGTTACATCACACTGTATGTGATTGGTTTGTCGTTTTGAGAATGTTATTCTTTCGTATATCTATTTCTGTGGTTCTGTGTTGACCATGTTGGAGCTTACTGTGTGAAGGTATTCTCGATTATCGTTGATCGTTCGTTGGTCATATTAGAGTTTATCATGATGATATTCTCGGTTAATTTATTGATTGATCATTGTTGGTGATCATCTGAGCGTTCGGATTTTATGCCGATGTTTTGGGATCTGTGTCGTTGTTTCATAGATGTATCGTGCATTATTGATTTGTATCAGGATTTGGACTTGATTGTGCGATCATGCAGACAGGTTTTGACATGGATAGATTATTTCATCCGAAGATGATATATTTTGTTGAGACTCATGGAATTGTGATTGATAGTATCTCAGGAGATCGTCGACTTTGCGCATTTGTAAGTGTGTTGTTTTGGTTATTCAGTAATAATGACGATCGATCGTTGTCATGATGGTTTCGGAATATTTTGGTTGAACGATTTGTTTGTTTCTCTATAACGGCTTGCAAGTTTCGAGGACGAAACTTATTTTAAGTGGTGTAGTATGTAATATCCGGAATTTCTATTACTATTGTTTAATGTTATTTTATCCGAGTTTTGTTGTACAACGTGGAATCTGTACAATATGGATAAAATCATTATAGAACTGAGACATCTGTATTGGTATAATTGTCGTATTTGGTCGACAAAGGATATAGTGCGTCATGTATACGTATCTAGTATGTTGAGACGACGAGCAAGATCAGTGTAAATGGTTAAGTGTAGCATTATTAGCGCACGCTAATAATCATGTATAGCGCACGCTATCGTACTGGTTTAGCGCATGCTAAAGGTAAAAGGCAGCGCACGCTAGTGCAGAACAGATCAGAAGGAATCTATGTATGGACCAGGCCACTTTTGGCGCATATTCTGATTAATCAACTGATGTTTGTCGTAAAGGATTAGCGCACGCTAATGCCTGTTGTTAGTGCATGCTAATATCAGTCGGTCAACAGGGAATCTTGGCTTTATTGGTTGCTTTCGGCATGTGGGGTCACGAGCCTATTCGGGGTAGGTGCAGACTGTAGCAAGTTAACTACGATTAGCGCACACTAAGATACAAGATTTTGCGTGCGCTAGACAGTGTAGTTTACGTACATTATTGCATGGGCATTACGTACGTAAGTTGATGTGCGGAGCAAGTCAGTAGCCTATAGACCGCGATAGTGCACGCTAACTAAAGAGAGTTAGCGCACGCTAAGAATGTAATGTACGTTAAATGAGAACGTTAGCGTACGTTAATAAGATACAGTATATATATGTGTAGTTGGGCATTATCCTTCATTCCATTCATTCCTTCCTTGCAACCGAAAGAGAGAGTTTTTAGAGAGAAGTTTGAGGTTCCAAACACTGAGAGATGATGATCTTTAACAAAGATTAAGCTGAGGAACATGGATTAAAGTCTTGTTCTTGAAATTATTGATGATTCTTGGAATGAAGTTGATTGTTCTCCTTCATGGTTCGTCTATACAATGTAATAGTTCTTCACTTTTGGATTTCGTTTTGGATTGGAGATTTACGTTCTTGAGTTGATGAATATCATATAAACAAGTTAATAAGTATGATTAGGAGATGGATTACTGGATTATGATGATGTTGTTATTGATATATGGATATTGATGTGATTCGTATGGTTTGAATCGTGTTGTCCGTATTCTTGAGATAAGTTGGTTAAATCTTCTCCTCAGTTTCGAATGTTGATGTTATTGTTGATAATTACTCCCTGTAATGATAGATTATGGAAGTATTGTTACGTTCTTAAGGTTTCATGATGTTGATATTGAGGAAGATGATATATGGATATAGAACTTGGATTATAAGTTGAATGATTGTTTATATGTTAAAGGATATCGGATTTCGCTGTTTTGATAGCTTTGAACATGGTTTAGAATCACTTAGTGTTCTTGATAATCACCATATATTGATTCGGTATCTGAAAAACATGCATTTGTACAGCATTAGCGCACGCTAAGCTTACGGGCTAGCGCACGCTAACGGGAGCTACTTAGCGCACGCTATGTTATGCGTTTAACGTGCGCTAAGTAGACATATAGTGCAGTATTTTCGTGTTGTGGTTGTGAATTTGTACTGGTTTGAGTTGGATTGTTCAGACTTATGTTTAACTGAGATGTCGTAGAACCGTTGGGTTTGTAGATTGGTTATGTCGGTTATTGATTATTACCGGATTGTTATTTATTGATTATTACCATAGGTTGTGGTAAGTGATCGGTGATTAGAACCATGCTTTGCGGTCGTATTCGAGAATGTTCGTAGATTGCATTGATCAGAGTCGAGGGACTTGTAGATGACGACAATGGATTTGGTAATGACTTCATCGGTATCGAGGCAAGTTATTACTTGCTCAGTTATAATGTTTAATGAATGGTTTCAGTTTCATTTAGTTTATAATGCATATAACAATGATTATTACTGCAAATTCTGGAGATTTGGATTATGTGTTGTCTATCTGATTCTGGGAGTTAAATCATAATGTATATACTTTATCTCGGTTATTGGCATATTCGGGTATCAAGGTTACGTTGCTAGAAATATGGGAATATGAGTATCTACAGTCCATGGTACGTTTGGGTCGCCGAGCATTGAGGATAATCACTGGTGATGATTTGACATCGAGATTTCTCCTGAAGGACTCGTGACAAGTATCTTAGTTTGATTCGCTTTAGCATTGATGTTGTTGATCAGGCAGGTTGTCATTCATGTTGTTGAACATGAAGTCGTCCTAGTTGTGTCATCATAGTGTCGTTCATGTTTTGATTCATATGTTGTTCATGTTGATGAACATATTGAGTTGCATATGTGTAAGCATAATTGCATTTTTTATGTTGTAAATGATCCGATGGGGTCATGAGGATCTATGCTGAGGGCGCTGGATCGGATGTCCACTATGTGTTGGTCCGACGGGATCATCATGGGGATCTATGCTGAGGGCGCTGGATCATTGGACAGGTTTTCCACCATGCGTTGGTCCGACGGGATCATCATGGGGATCTATGCTGAGGGCGCTGGATCGTTGGATTACCCGGTATTGTGTTGATGGAATCATGTGGATTCACATCATTGATTTTATCATGTGTTATTTTGTGTATATGTATATTGTTGGTTATCCACCTCGTGTTGATCTAGTAGGATCATCTTGGGATCTATGCTGAGGGCGCTGGATCATGGGATTTCTATTAAGTATACACTGTTGTTATTGTTTTGAGAATATTGACATTGTCATATGAGTGCATTGTAGGTCTTCTGTTAGGACCGTGTCCGTATGTTGTTGATCTGATCTTAGATTAGACTGACGTGATTTCATCGTGACAGTTCATATTTTGAGGTATGTTCCGTATTTCCTTTGGTATTCGTCTTTTGATGGACAATCGGTTATCGTCTTGGGATCTGATGATGCTATCTGATGGATCATATTGGTCAAAAATGGTAAATTTCCGTATCGTGAGTTGGTTATGATAGTTTGAGAATCTTGAGTATTGTTTGAGGTACAATACAGATATTATGTTCGAGTTTATTGGTTAATCGAGTACGAGATCTGATGAGAATTATTTGAGTAAGTAAAGTTACTACGATAAGATTACGTTGGTCGTATTCTTATTTTGTATTCTCATTGGTATGTAGTTATTAATGTGATGTGACGGTTATCATTGTTGGATATTATGGTTGACCCCGTCGTGTGCTTTCTTTTTAGGTTCTTTGGATATCGAGCTTGTAGCGGTCGTGGAGAGATGAGCTTCCTGGAGGATACTGGCTAGGGCATGTTTTTGTATTGAGTTTCCTGATCAGTTGTTGCATTCTGCTGCTAGAGTACTTTTAACTATTGTCTTTTCCGATGCGTGAGTATTTTGAAATGACCTTTCGTTTCTGGTAACTTGAGTTACTTTGGAAATCGTTTTCTGAACTATTGAGTTTCGGCCGTTTGGCCTCGCCCTTTTTAAAACGAGATTTTATGACGGTTTTGCTAAACAGATTTTATATAGTCTTCTAATATTTTAAAGATAGTACCGTCATTGGCCTCTTGGGCATTTGTAAATGTTTGCGAAAATTCCTTTTAACCTTGTGGGTTCCATCTCGGGGCCCACAGCGCTGTAATATTTCCAGTTAAATCTGGGGGTGTTACAGTTTCAAGGACAGTTTCGAGTAACTAAACAGTTGCATAATTCGAGTAACTAAACAAAATATTCGAGTAACCCAAATACTGAACAATTGCATAATTCGAGTAACATTGAAATAATATCGGAATAATACTATAATTCGAGTAATAATATAATTCGAGTAACACTAAATACCATAATTCGGGTAACACTGAACAGTTGCAAAAAAATTCAAGTAACACAATGAAATATTCGAGTGACTCGGTTTTCGGGAAATATTGAAATCGGAATATCAGAATTGGAATATCGGAATATCGAGTAACACAGTTGCATAATCAGAATATCTAACACAGTTGCACAGTATTTGAGTATATTAGAATATCGAGTAACACGAAATAATCAGAAACTATCGAGTGACACGATTTTTCGAAAATTTGAAATCTTACCTAGTTTTAGGCAGATTCGGCGGCGACAGCGGAGAACTCGGCATCGGCATGACTGAAAGTGTCAGCGGCGCCATTCGGGGAACACCTCACATTCGGGGAAGTCGAATTCGCCATCGAAAAAGAGGTAACTCAATTGAATTGGTGTTACTCGGATACTCGTGAAACTCGTATTCTTTTTACTCGTGAAACTCGAATTTGTTCAGTCAGAATGAAAGGAAAATGAAGGCGATGCGCAGCGATTTTGTAATATCCGCAAATTTCGATTTTTGGTAATTTTCTTTTTTTTTTTTGGCGGGAGTCTGTTTTGAAAACTTGCTTGGGACCGTTTCATCATTCTGAGAATGATTAATTCTGCACTTTTTGACATCTGAGTTCGTTTCGATATCGTTTTGTTGAGTCCCGTGTTCTTAAGCGACTTTTCCGCGCTTGAGTCCGATTCTTGCGAATCTCGTTCGAAACTGTTGTTTCGAGTTTTCCGTATGTCCGTCTAACTTTGTTAGATGTGTTGTGAACTTTGGTTTGGTTTGGGCCATTTTGTAATTTTCCAAAGTTGTGGGTATCCGCATTTGTATTTGTTGTCTTGATCCTTTTCATGGTCACGTGTGAATTTGATTGTAGTTCAAGCTCTTAGTACGATCTTATTCTGGAGCTTACCGTGCGTATCTTGAACTTGTCATTTCGATCGGAGGAGTCCGTTGTTGTAACCCGTTTTGAGAGCACAACTGTTGTAGTTCTGGGTGCATTAGCACACTCTAAGGGATCTCCTTAGCGCACGCTATCGAGTAACAGGGCCTTATGTCAGTAGCCGAATTCAGACCCGTTAGCACATGCTAAAGACAGAAATTAGCATACGCTAACGACGATCAGATTCAATCCAGTAGGTACTGGAGTACCCCGTTAGCGCACGCTAACATATAATAGCGCACGCTAGTAATTCTTGCATGTATATCCGGGCAGAGGGTTTTGGAGGTCAACTCGGAATTTTTTTTGCGGCTGGTCGGGTTGGGTTTTCGAGAGGGCAGAGGGAGGTTCGGCCCAATTAGGTTTTCCAGGCGGATCTATAAGTAGCTGGCAGCAGTTCCGGCGACATATGGGCGATGGCGGCGGTCCAGGCTTGATTTCCGGCGAGCTAGAATTCTAGCACTGAGGTTCGCTCCTCTCGCTCTCGTTTTCTTCTTCAGTTCGGGCAGCACTGGAAGCCCTACTTTAGTCCAGCAAATTACTTGTAGTAGATTCCATTTGAGGGATGTACCAGCGCCGGCGACGTTCATCTATGGCCCATATTGGTTGGTCGTAGTTCCCCGGCGGTCGATCAGAATCCGTCTATGGCCTGAACCTGATTTAAGGCTTTAGTCGGATGTGTTATATTCATTTATGATGATTGGTATATGCCACATACAGCTGCAAAATCATAATACCCCTATTATTGTGATGAAATACGTTTTCAGACGTCTCCAACGAAAGACGAGCTTTAACCATGGACTCTTTCTAGTCCAACAGCATGCTATTTCCATCCGTCTTAAAAAGATAGTTTTGTTTTTCATTATGGTGTTCGCGGTGCTATCGTGTTCTCGATTGTGTTCAGGAGTTCGGGGCTGTCCGACCGCATCTCATTCATCGTCTCGTTTCGATCGTTATTTCGAGGCAAGTATTTTCTTATACATTTTGTGTCCTGCAAATAGAGTTTACATGTTGGATTTACGATGGTTGGTCTACCCTCGTGAATATGATTCGTGTGAATTGATTATAATTCGATTATTTTGAACATTGAGGGCTTTAATGATATTTCCGCTTGTTTAATGTTGTGGAATCGTGCATTCCGCGTTAATTGTGTTGTTATGTTGTGATTGATTGTTCATGATGGAGGTATTGTGTTGAGTATGATAATTGTGTCGGGTAAGTGGCCATTTCTAGCAAGTATTCCTAATGAACGTACATTCTTAGCATATTAGTATTGCATGAGTAATTATGTGTGTGTATGCTCACTGCAGGTTAGATCCGATGGGGTCTCGGTAGGGGTCCTCGCAGGGGTGGGTCTGCGAGCTTGCTTTTAACCACTACGGGTTCGATCCGACGGGGTCTCGGTAGGGGTCCACGGAGGGGTGGGTCCGCGGTTAATTGTGGTGCATTTTGTAAATGTGTTTTGATATTGGCGTTTCCGGAAACGAGTGTTTTTGAACGGTGATTTCATGATTTTTGCATGCATTGACTATATGTGTAAGAGGTAAGTTGTTCATTGACCTACTTGGCTAGGATGACACTGGAATATTTGTCGTTTGTGTTTAGTCCTTTAATTGTGGGTTTTGATGTTGGAAAACGGATCTTGTTATTGTTCTCGTGTACTGTGATTTGATGAGAATTGGGTTGAGATCCCAATGGTTTTGGTAAAGGTCGTTTTATGGAAAGTGATTTTGGGCCGAGACCCATTCGTCTTGAAATGGTTAGTTTCTTTTAACTAAGGACTTGAGGTCCAACAAGGTTTCTACTTTTAAATTCCCCGAGATGAGGAATTTATTTTTAAACACTTCTTTGATTGTTTTCGAATTAATAAAACCTCTCCGGAAGGCTTCGGTGGTTAATTTTCGTATTCGATTCGTGATTTCTATTTGTTTGTTACTTTTCGTATGATTATGTACTTGCACTAACAAAATAGTGGAATTTTGCTAACCCCCGAGTAATCGGGGGATGGATGTCTGTATTGCATTCAGGTTTTGGGGAGCATAGCACAGGGTCGGCATGAATGATAATGAAAGATGATCGATACTAATCACATGAGGACCCATACGTTATTGTATTGGTTCAGTTGTACTTTATTTTCACTGCAGTATTCTTACCCCGGTGTACGGGAGTGTGTTGTATTCGACCCCTGTGTGGGTATGTATTGAGATCGAGTTATATGTATTGATTGAAAGACCAAATCGATCTACTGAGTCATTTTAGCCTTAAAGGCGATGTTGAGATGTTTGATTTTAGTTACCAGCCTGGTAGATCCTTGAGGAAAAGGTCTACGGCGTGTAATATACCGGAGTAGATTGGGGGTGTTATATAAATGGTATCAGAACTTAGGTTGTGGAAACCTAGGCTGTCGGGTCAAGTTGTGTCTGTTGATTTTTGTCTTATCGGATTTTGTCTGACTGAGTCGTGTCGCGATGCGTCGTTTGAGTTGGTTGGTCATGATTAGTATCGTGAGGCGATCATCATCTTCGTGCGACCTGTGGATGTAAGCCGCCCTTCTTTGTATTGTGCCTCGTGTGACACGAGTTATTTGTATGATTATTTGTTAACTGATGGAATCTTCATGTAGATTCTTGGTCTCTTGATATGTGTTTATTTGAGTCTCATATGTTGTTTATATGAGGAGTGTTGTCACTGCTTATGTCTTCCCGACTGTTGTTTTTGTCCGCTGCTAATGATTTTCAAAATGATTTGCTCGTTTTGCAAGTGTTCTCGTGAAACCTTTATGCTCAATATGGAATGGAAATGTATATGTGTGTGATTTGCTCAGTCCGGGAGGGTCCGTAGAGGCCTCGGATGGGACCAGTGGTTTAGCCCGGTCCTAGGCAAGTTCGAATTGTGACTTGACTGTTTGTTTTCGGGAAGAGACATATCTTGTTTGAATTGGAACGATTTGATGCGTGTGATAGAGATGTGTAACCGAATGTTGATACGCATGAGTTTTGGGCATTCTTGCCTAATGTATTTTCGAAAACCATGAGTATCTTAGAAAATTAATTTCGAGACGTACTTTTGAAATGGATTATATTTTCAAGACGCCTAGTAGCGCAACTATGTGTTTCAAACTCTTATACTTTGAGGACCAAAATATTTTGAGATATTCTCAGTAACTTAGAAATGCAATTGCTCAGACCCGAATGTCGAGTATTTCTGAAAGTTTTAATTAAGAGAAAGACGTCCTCATTTTTATCAAACACAAGTCGATTTTTAAAAGTCTCGATAACGATGTTGTATTACCTTTTGAAATATGATACTCAAGATCAACTAGTATTTCCAAATTATTTTCAAAAATGTGGTTTTCATTTTTTTTTAAAAACCTCTTATTTATACTTGTGATCAGAGAATGTGCGTATGATGTTAGCATTGTCGTGAGGGTGTTGTCCTATGTGTTGTGATTGAACTGGTGGTGTGAACGTTGAGTCGTTCGCCATGCATTCATTGTGTTACTCTCTGTGAGAGGTGTGATGCTGGTACTAAATATTGTCGTTTCGTGGTGAATTGTGGATTACCGCACCTGTGCGAGCTGTTGGAGTCTGGGTTTGTATGATTGGGTACATATGTGATTGTTCATAGTGTTTTGTAATTGTGTGCTGGTTATCGTTCGAGCCGTTGAAATCACCGAATGATGTCGTCGTTGCTGTGGGTTTCCTATGTGTGTTGCCTTGCGATGGTAATCATTGTATGTGTTATGTATTATGATTCTCTGTCGTGCTGAGTGGTTACTTATTTGGTATGCCGAGATGTTTCAACCGTAATGTGCTGGGGCACGGGCTTCAGCACAGATAACAGGATCGGCTTTGAGAGGCCCTTGAAAGATGTTGATGTTGATTGCTTGTGGTGTTGCTACCTTGGTTTCGCTGTTAGGAGCCTCGAGGACGACGCTTCTTTTAAATGAGGTTGAATGTAATAACCGTATTATTTTTGACTTCTGCATTTTTCTCTTTCTCAATTCTATCGACTCGCCCGTGTTCGTTGATACTTTCTGAACTGTTCGGTATCTCGGTTGTTATTGTTCGAACGGACTGTGACCTTGTTTCGGATCAATCTGTTTATCGTTATGACTTATCCTAGTTCGGTTCGATTCTTGTAAACCTTGTTCGAAATTAACGACTTTTGGTTTCTACAAGTTCTTTTAATATCTTGAGTTGAAGTGTGAACTTCGGAGTCGTTGTTCGACCGTTGTTATTCGATCGTTGTTGTTCGACCATTGTTGCTCGATCATTGTTGTTCGATCGATGTTGTTCGATCAGTGTTGTTCGATCGTTATTGTTTGATCATTGTTGTTCAATCGTGGTTGTCCGATTTTTGTTGCCTGATCTCGTACCGCGAAGAATTGTCATTTACCGTTGGTCAGCTGTTTCGATTGCGGTCATTTAGGACACCGAGCCGTGCATTACGAGACGGTAACTGAAAGGTTTGGGGATTGAGTTTGGGTCTCTGCTCCGAAAAAACACAAGGATGCATGCCTAGTGTGGTTTTCGAGAATTTCGGCGTGGTCAGAGTTCTTCGTGGTTACGTTTGCGGATCGTGGTGCGTCTAATTTCTAGTTTCGAATGTGCGTGATTTCTTGTAATATGTGCCTTTTGTCTCTTGATTATTCGGCTAATTGATTGATTGTGCTATCTGTTTGGAAATGCTTGACACTTGTTGGTTTCATTATGTCTTTGCTGGTGGCATTATGATGGTCGTCGTTGAGCGTGTTCCCATGCCGTATGTTCCTTTGCGTTCTTGTAGCGTTTCATCTTTGGGCGCAAGTTATTCGGTTTCTGTGTGTTTCGTTGAGGTGTTCTTGTTGGGATATTGCTCCTCCCTACTTATTTTAAGTTTCGGGACGAAACTTCTTTTAAGGAGGGTAGTATGTAATATCCGCAAATTTCGATTTCCGATAATTTTCTTTTTTTGGCGGGAGTCCGTTTTAACAACTTGCTTGGGACTGTTTCGTCATTCTGAGAATGATTAATTCTGCACTTTTTGACATTCGAGTTCGTTTCGATGTCGTTTTGTTGAGTCCCGTGTTCTTAAGCGACTTTTCCGTGCTTGAGTCTGATTCTTGCAAATCTCGTTCGAAACTGTTGTTTCGAGTTTTCTGTAAGTCCGTCTAACTTTGTTAGATGTGTTGTGAACTTTCATTTGGTTATTCGACCACGTATCGTGATTTCGGGCATTTTGGGCCATTTTGTAGTTTCCCAAAGTTGTGGGTATCCGCATTCGTATTTGTTGTCTTGATCCTTTTCATGGTCGCGTGTGAATTTGATTGTAGTTCAAGATCTTATTACGATCTTATTCAGGAGCTTACCGTGCGCATCTTGAACTTGTCATTTCGATCGGAGGAGTTCGTTGTTGTAACTCGTTTTGAGAGCACAACTGTTGTAGTTCTGGGTGCATTAGCGCACGCTAAGGGATCTCCTTAGCGCACGCTATCGAGTAACAGGGCCTGAGGTCAGTAAGCGGATTCAGACCCGTTAACGGACGCTAAAGGCAGAAATTAGTGTACGCTAACGAAGATCAGATTCAGTCTAGTAGGTACTGGAGTACTATTAGACCCGGCAAAATAGGCCCAGGCCCGCGGGCCGGGCCAGCCCGCCCGTTTTTGGGCGGGCATCGGGCTGCATATTATTAGCCCAAAAAAACTCGGGCCTTTTTGGCCCGGCCCAGATTTGGCCCGCCCATAGAGGCCGGCCCATGCCCGCCCCGGCCCAGATTTTTTTTTTTTTTTTTAATTTATGTTATGTGTAATTATAATATTTAATTTTTTGTCCTTGTTTGTTAGATTATAATACATTTATATGTTAATTATTGATGTAATTTTATTTTTTTGGGACTTTGTGATTATTTGTAGTATCTCATATCAATAATAATATTATTTTTATTTTATGATTTTATAAGAAATTAGTAGTGATAAATGATATGATGATCAAATAAAAATATTTGTATATTTGTCTTTTGATTATGGTAGTGTAGTAAATAATGTAATTATCAAATAAAAATAATTGTATATTTATTTATCCGATTGTCGTAGTATAGTGAATAATATAATAATTAAGGATCGAAAAATATTTATATATTTATTTGAATTAATATTTCAAAAAAAAAAAAAAGGCCAGGCCAGTAGCTGAAGCAGTATGGCTAATAATTTTAATGGAAAAGCAGGCCTTTTGGCCCGGCAAAAGCCGCCGTTTTATCTGCGTTTAGGCCGGGCCATTCTTGCCAGGTCTAAGTACTATGTACTAGCGCACGCTAGTAATTCTTGTATGTATATCCCGGTAGAGGGTTTTAGAGGTCAACTCCATACTTCAGTCACCCGCTCCCCCACCCACGTTTCTCCCTCTCTTTTTTTTTTTTTTTTTTTTTTATTTCTCTCTCCACCAACCCCTACCCACGCACGGGTGAACAACCACCACCATCAATCATCTTCTTCCTTCTTTGAATCGACGGTGGCTTGGTCAAGGTCGGGATTTTTTTTGCGGCTGGTCGGGTTGGGTTTTCGAGCGGGCAGAGGGAGGTTCGGCCCGATTGGGTTTTCCAGGCGGATCTAGAAGTAGTTGGCGGCAGTTCCGGCGACATATGTGTGATGGCGGCGGTCCAGGCTTGATTTCCGGCGAGCTAGAATTCTAGTACTGAGGTTCGCTACACACGCTCTCATTTTCTTCTTCAGTTCAGGCAGCACCGGAGGCACTATTTTAGTCCAGCAAATTACTTGTAGAAGATTCCATTATAGGGATGTACCAGCGCCGGCGACGTTCATCTATGGCCCATATTGGTTGGTCGTAGTTCCCCGGCGGTCGATCGAAATCCACCGATGGCCTGAACCTGATTTAAGGCTTTAGTTGGATGTGTTATATTCATTTATGATGATTGGTATATGCCACATACAGCTGCAAAATCGTAATACCCCTATTATTATGATGAAATACATTTTCAGACGTCTCCAACGAAAGACGAGCTTTAACTGTGGCCTCTTTCTAGTCCAGCAGCATGCTATTTCCATCCGTCTTAAAAAGATAGTTTTGTTTTCCATTATGGTATTCGCGGTGCTATCGTGTTCTCGATTGTGGTCAGGAGTTCGGGGCTATCCGATCGCATCTCGTTCATCGTCTCATTTCAATCGTCGTTTTGAGGCAAGTATTTTCTTATACGTTTTGTGTCCTGCAAATAGAGTTTACATGTTGGATTTACGATGGTTGGTCTACCCTCGTGAATATGATTTGTGTGAATTGATTATGATTTGATTATTTTGAACATTGAGGGCTTTAATGATATTTCCGCTTGTTTAATGTTGTGGAATCGTGTATTCCGCGTTAATTGTGTTGTTGTGTTGTGATTGATTGTTCATGATGGAGGTATTGTGTTGAGTATGATAATTATGTCGGGTAAGTGGCCATTTCTAGCAAGTATTCCTAATGAATTTACATTCTTAGCATATTAGTATTGCATGAGTAATTTTGTGTGTGTGTATGCTCACTACCGGTTAGATCCGACGGGGTCTCGGTAGGGGTCAACGGAGGGGTGGGTCCGCGAGCTTCCTTTTAACCACTATGGGTTTGATCCGACGGGGTCTCGGTAGGGGTCCACGTAGGGGTGGGTCCGCGGTTAATTGTGGTGCATTTTGCAAATGTGTTTTGATATTAGCGTTTTCGGAAACGAGTGTTTTTTAACGGTGATTTCATGATTTTTGCATGCATTGACTATATGTGTAAGAGGTAAGTTGTTCATTGACCTACTTGGCTAGGATGACACTGGAATATTTGTCGTTTGTGTTTAGTCCTTTAATTGTGGGTTTTGATGTTGGAAAACGGACCTTGTTATTGTTCTCGTGTACTGTGATTTGATGAGAATTGGGTTGAGATCCCAATGGTTTTGGTAAAGGTCGTTTTATGGAAAGTGATTTTGGGCCGAGACCCATTCGTCTTGAAATGGTTAGTTTCTTTTAACTAAGGACTTGAGGTCCAACAAGGTTTCTACTTTTAAATTCCCCGAGATGAGGAATTTATTTTTAAACACTTCTTTGATTGTTTTCGAATTAATAAAACCTCTCCGGAAGGCTTCGGTGGTTAATTTTCGTATTCGATTCGTGATTTCTATTTGTTTGTTACTTTTCGTATGATTATGTACTTGCACTAGCAAAATAGTGGAATTTTGCTAACCCCCGAGTAATCGGGGGGTGGATGTCTGTATTGCATTCAGGTTTTAGGGAGCATAGCACAGGGTCGGCATGAAGGATAATGAAAGATGATCGATACTAATCACATGAGGACCCATACGTTGTTGTATTGGTTCAGTTGTACTTTATTTTCACTGCAGTATTCTTACCCCGGTGTACGGGAGTGTGTTGTATTCGACCCCTGCGTGGGTATGTATTGAGATCGAGTTATATGTATTGATTGAAAGACCAAATCGGTCTACTGAGTCATTTTAGCCTTAAAGGCGATGTTGAGATGTTTGATTTTAGTTACCAGCCTGGTAGATCCTTGAGGAAAGGGTTTACGACGTGTAATATCCCTGAGTGGATTTTGGGTGTCACAGATTTATAGAGTTACTCGCCAATTCATGTAATTTGAGTTTTTCGAGTAATAGGTTTCCTTATTCTAGTAACTCGAGCTTAAATTCGGGTAACTCGAGTTTGAATCCGGGTAACTCGAGTGATTATTCGGGTAACTCGAGTTTGAATCGGGTAACTCGCATTCGCATTCGAGTAACTCGAGTTCGAATTCGGGTAACTCGAGACTGTATGCGAGTAAAGAATATCGTATATTTTGAAAGGCAAAATGACTAAAATAGGACCTTAAGTTTACCAATTTTAGCACTTGAGGACTTAAATTTTAGAAGGTATCAAACTGGGACCTACTCTTTGAGCCGTTAGATCAAGTTAAGACCTCCATTAATTTTTGTCCATTAAGTCCTAACAGAGTGCTTATTTGGCAGTTAAATGACATGTGACAGATGTTTATTGGCTGGTCAATATATGACGTAAAATAATAAAAAATACAAAAGACTAGAAAATCTAAAAAATCTAAAAATTTGGAAATAATCTGGAAATATAAAAAAAATTCGGAACTTCAGGTAATTTTGTTTAAATTCTAGAATATTAATATTAAAAAATTGAGTTTTATTTAAAATTCGAAAATAAAAAAATTAAAAAAAATCTGGATCTTATTTATAAACTATTTTAATAAAAATAAAAACTGAAATATTATTTTCCATAAAATAAATAAAAAATATGATCAGTTATCTTCTCCAGTGAAATTGACTTCAAGTAATTAATCTTTAATCTGTTTTTTTAGATTTTTAGATTTTAAAAAAAAATAAAACAGTTTTTTATGAAAAGTGAAAAATAAAAAAAATAAATTACTATCAGTTTTTTTATAAATAAAATATAATAATAAAGAATTTTTATGTATTTTATGAAAAATAATATTCTAGTTTTTATTTTTATTAAAACAATTTATAAATAAGATCTAGAATCTTTTAATTATTTATTTTCGAATTTTGAATAAAAAATTCTGATTTTTAAATATTAATTATATTCCAGAATTTAAAAAAAATACCTGAAGTTACGATATTTTTAGTTTCCAGATTTTTTAAATAAAAAAATGAAGTTTTGATTTTTTTTCTTAAGTTTTTAAGATTTTTTATTTTTTTATATTTTCAAACTTTTATATTCTTTTTATTTTTATTATTATTTACGTCATATATTACCAGCCAATAAACATCTGCCACGTGTTTTTAACTGCCAACTAAGCACTCCGTTAGTACTTAACAGAGAAAAATTAACGGAGGTCCTAATGTGGTCTAACAGATCAAAGATTAGGTCCTAGTTTCATACCTTCGGAAACTTAGGTCATCAAGTGCTAAAATTGGTAAACTTGAGGTCCTATTTTAGTCATTTAGCAATTTTTAAAAGGTTACCCGACTACCTCTTATAAGAAATTAAAATATATGACCCGACTACCTCTAATATCAATTTCTTATAATTTTTAAAAATAAAGAATTAAAAATATTAATAATTAAATTTGTGCATTGGCAAGCGTGAAAGTCCAGATGTTGCAATTATAAGAGAACGGAGGTAGTATATGGATTAGTATATTATTATTAAATTTAATTTCTTATATATTTTGAAATATCACTTTAAAAATTGTTAAAATCAGGAATTATATAATTTAGTAAATACAAGTTTTTTCGTTTATTTTGTTATTTTATATTAATTAAATAAGATTTAAAATTAAAATAGTCTAATTGAATTATTCTATAGTTTCTTTGATTTATTTATAAATAATAATTAAAACTATTATTTCTACACTTTCAATATTATTTTTGAGTAAGATTATTTTGATTTATTTAATTGATTAGGACTTCAACTACCTTTTTAATTATATATATTCAACACTTCTTTTGCAATATTCCCAAGCATCTTTCATTTCAGTTGATTTTTTTATTGATATACCTAATTATATTGACTAACTAATATAAACTAATTAATTAATGGAATATATAATATTTCCGTGAGATTTTAGGTTTTTAATATATAGTGCACACTGTTATATCAAATTTCTGAGAATTATATTTTAATTAATGAAAATATGAAATCTTTTTGTAAATATAATCAATTCTTATTTATTCATAATTCATATTCCTTAATTCGTAAAAATTAATAAGGTAGATAAGAGTTATTTGAGGTATAATTATATTGTAATTAATGCAATGACGATTAGTTCAGTAATTGATTATGTGTCACCAAGATTTGAAGCGTGACATACGCACCAAGACCAACAAAAGGCGTGGCGATCATGAGAAGTTGTCGGCACTTGCAGCATATTCTGTATTAGTATATAGGGGGATATGTTAGATTGAGTGATGTCGATTGCACGAAAAAATAAATTTATTATAGTTATTGATTTTAATAATGTATTTAAAAATATTATATTTTTTATATTATATTTTCTTATAAGTATTTTTTGTTTATCTAATCTACTAAAAATATATTTTAAAATAATATATAATATATGAGAAACTATCAATTTTAATAATAACAAAAAAGAATATTAATGTTAAATATATTAAGATAAAATAAGATAAGATTGATAAAAAAACAAAAAATAATAAAAAGTAAAACAAAGGATAGAAAAGGAAAAAAAAGTTAAAATGGAGTGCGGGGTTGCCAGAAGGGGGGGGAGGGGGGATATTAGCACCTCTCCAAAAAGAAATAGTAGCTCTGCATAAGAATGAGCAGATGGAGGAAGCTATAGGCTCATCCAAGATGACATTTTTTTCCTGTGCCTACTACATCTTTACACTTATCCTCCACTCGAGCTTCCTGCAGTTGGTACAGTGCCAATTTGAACAGTTGCCAACTCCAGCTTCTTCTGATTTCCCCACAGCAGTAGCTTACGGCAGGCTCGAGAATCTCACCTCCGATATTCTCTCCAGTAGATTCGTCCAAGATTACAGCTTTTGTATTCAGAACCCGTAATCACTTTCTTCTGTTTTTCTCTGATTTTTTTCAGAAACGTTGGGGAAAAAGATTAATGGGTTGCGTTTATTATTCTTATTATAATTGTTTTCTTTCTTTCTCATTTGATTTTCTATTAGGGAGGCTGAATGGGACAGAGCTTTCAATTATTCTTCGGATTTGAGTTTCTTGACTGCTTGCTTGGCCAGAGCTGGAGGTAATGATTAGGGGAACATAAATATTTTTCGAGTTTAACTTGCTTTGTGTTTTCTGTAAATGCAAATCTTTTATTGGATTAATCTAGTTGGAAACAAGATTGCTGATTTCTCTTTTTCTTCTTGTTAGTTGACCAAGTTTGTTGTGAATGTGAGTTTCAACTTGATCAACCCAAATGACTTTGTCTATGATTTTATGGATGTTGATCCGTCAATTTACGGTTTGGTCTGCAAAATAGTTGTAGCAGTTGGTTGTCGGCTATTGCAGTAACTGTCGGCTGTTGATTAGAAAGCTGCCTGAAAAATTACTTCACCGAACATTAACTATTTTCATCAGTATGGTCGGAACAGCCGAGTACAAAAGCTGCTGCCAAACACGTCCTTATCAAATAAAAACGACTCTCAAATTAAGTCAACCTTGATTAATCTTTTTGATTGAATATCGGAATATCCTAGATTCCAATAGGAAATCTTGTGCTTATTTATTGTTTTTTTTATTGTATTGATTTTCAATGTATATATTTATCTTGTTTCTTTCTTTTGCAGATGTGACTCGACGATTGTGTACAGCAGCAGAAGTCTCGGTTTATTTCGATAACTTGAGAAATGGGGGAAACAACTTAAAGCCAAACAGGAACTGTAATTCGTCCCATTGGGCTGCAGGTTGTGAGCCAGGATGGGCTTGTGCAAGTGCAACCGATACTGATGAGCCCATTGACCTACTAAACTCTCAGGTCGTACCCGCAAGAGGATCTGATTGCGGTTCGTGTTGTGAGGGGTTCTTTTGCCCGTCCGGTATCACTTGCATGATACGTGAGTCATTGATAATCCTTTTATTGTTCAATTTGTTTAATATTTCCCATAGGCGTAGCAAGTTAAACTGACCCACCAAAAAAGGCAGTTAGTTTATCCGTACAATAACAGTATGTCGGTCTATGTGCCTAAGCTAAGGCTATACAAATTGAAAAGAAACGTTAGATTGAACACTAAAAAGACAAAAAGGTAACTGCATTTCTATATAAGAGATAGTAGAGATGAATTGGGCGTATATGTATAGTGGCCCAGCACATAATGTTGAGAGGCGGTCCACCCCCACCCCTCCCTCTCCGTCTCTGACACACACGCAGACGCAGTGGTCTTAATCGTTTATGCTACGTATGTCATGTCTATTAGTAAATTGGGGTTGCGGTGTTTTTAATATTCTTTCCTCAACTTTACGTCAGATTTCAGATTCTTTTTTGGTTGCATTAGAATTATTAGAGGAGGGAGGAGAAGCTGCATGCCACTTCTAGTCCAATATTTACTACTCCCTCCCTCCATATTCCTTTTTGGGCCGTCCCAAGATACTTGGTCATTTCCTTTTTAAGACACCTTTATCTCTCACAACTTTAAATAATATATATTCATACCATCACTTTATACACTACTTTTCAGCTTTTCTTAAATCCCGTGCCGAAAAGCAAATGCTCAAGATGGGTGGGACGGAGGGAGTATTTATTTAGATTTTATAGTTTTTTCTATGAAAGAAAACTAAACTATTAACAACCTTAACTTTGTAGCATGTCCATTGGGTTCCTATTGCCCACTGGCTACTCTCGACAAAAATACAGGCAGATGCGAACCGTAAGTTCGATCCTTTTCTGTTATAGTCCCTTTTTTCTTTCATCTTGGTCTATGTTGTGATTAAATTATTAATGCTGAAGCTATTCAGATATTCATACCAACTTCCGTCAGGACTAAGAAATCACACCTGTGGTGGTGCGAATATTTGGGCGGATGCTCGCTCAAACAGTGAGGTTTTTTGTTCTGCTGGTTCATATTGTCCGACAATAACCGAAAGAGTACCTTGTAGCAGTGGGTAGTAATTTTCGTACCCGCAACTTCTTAATTTTCAAATTTGGACCGAAAAAGTTTTGCTTTTATCATTTAAATGATAACGCTTGTATGTTAATTTCTCAGGAATTACTGTCCTATGGGATCTACGGATGAGAAACGTAAGCTTTGATAATAATGAAATGAATCATAGTGTTATGTATGAATTTAATCTTCTGTTCACTGTCTTGTTATATGTTACCCCCCCCCCCCCCCCCGTTTCACATTATTTGTGTTTTTTTTTCCTGCTTCAGGTTGAACTTTGACCATTAGAGATAATCATAAAATTACGAAAATTGTACTGCTATATTCACATTAAATAATTATTTATATACCGTAATTTTGTAATATTTCCTGTCATTATTATTTTGAGAGATGATCTATGGTCATAGTTCAACTTGAAAAAAACAAAACGACAAATAATGTGAAACTGAGGGATTAGTAACACTTGGAGATATCTAGAAGCTTTTCTTAGCGCTTGTTCGTGTCTTGGATGCTAACTTTGCAGGATGCTTTAAGTTGACTACATGCGATCCCAAAACAGAAAGTCAAAATATTCATGCATATGGAGTCATGCTTATTGTAAGTTGTTTTCTTTATATTGTTTTATGTTTACCACAAGAACTTGGTGGCTGTCTGTTGGTTCTTTTCTTCTTTTATTTTGAATGAGAATTTTCATATTGGTCATAATGTGATTAACATATTCTGTATTTTCCCAAGTGCCCTTTTTTTTTCAAATATAAAATTTGCGTTTCTATTTTGAATCAGTAGCCTGATTTTACGAAACATCCTAATGTATGGGACATTTTTCAAAAATGAGTTAAAATAGCATTTTGTTCTGTATTTTTATATAGTTTATCATTTTTCGTCAGCTGAGATATATAGTTTTACAAATGTTGCAGGCTGCATTGAGCACTATTCTACTTATTATATACAACTGTTCGGATCAAATTCTCATCACACGAGAAAGAAGATACGCCAAATACAGAGAAGCTGCTGCAAGAACCGCCAAAGAGAAAACACAGGCGCGCGTAAGGTGGAAAACCGCAAAAGATGCGGCGAAAAGACATGCCATCGAGTTACAATCTCAACTCTCCGACAAATTTTCGAATAAGCCCCTAAAAAGTCCAGACGAAATTAAAATCTTGGATCATGCAGAAAGCAATGATTTATATCCAACTACGTCAACCGCCTCCCAGTTATCATCCGAAAAAGAAGATATTTGTGATTCGGAGCCTAGGAATAAAAACCCGAAAAAGAAAAATCTAAAGGAGAAGGAAATTCACACTCACAGTCAGATTTTCAAGTACGCCTACTCTCGGCTGGAGAGAGAGAAAGCTCAACAACCGAAAAATAAGAATCTTACCTTCTCGGGTGTGATTTCAATGGCCACGAACAGTGAATCCAGGAAAAGGCCTCTTATCGAGATTGCTTTCAGAGACTTAACTGTCACTCTGAAAGGAAAACATAAGAATCTTTTGCAGGCCGTCACCGGGAAGATAAAGCCGGGTCGCATTACGGCTATCATGGGCCCTTCGGGAGCTGGGAAAACGACTTTTCTTTCTGCTCTGGCTGGAAAATCGGTTGGATGCACGGTTAATGGCATGATTTTGATTAACGGTAAAGCAGTTTCTATTCATTCCTATAGAAAAATCATTGGTTTTGTTCCACAAGATGATATTGTGCATGGGAATCTGACTGTGGAGGAAAATCTGTGGTTTAGTGCACGGTGCAGGTATGTCGTGTTTTATATATGCAAACCAATATGGAAAATTTACATTAGATCATTTGTATGCGATCATATTCATGCAATCAATATCAAATTACCAAAGGTATATTGAGTAGAAAGAGGGAAGCGGAAGGAAAGTTTTATGAAATTCTATGAATACAACAAAGAGAACTCTAAAGTTGTGTTTGGATGGAGTGATTTGGATTTGAGAAAAGGGTGAAGCCAAGGATTTTCGACTAAAAAATATCAGATGCCATCGTGGTGAAAGAGAAAGAAAAGGTACAAGTGGGCGCTGTAGGAATTAAATTACATTGCAACTTAAACATTAATCATATCGATTGTGGACTTCAAAATTTCTAGATCTCAAATGTAGTATCCAGACACAACCTCGTGCAAATGGATAGTATCCTTGCCATATAAACTATGCTCTGTAGTGCCTTTTCTTTTTCATGCTTGAGTTTAGGACTGAGCGTGAACCTTTAAGCAAGCTCAGGTCTTCGGCTTGATTCACAACCCTACTTGCATCCTTGTACGATCAACTAACTTCACTTCTTATTCTACGCTCAGTTAGATCACAAATTTTGAACTCTGTTAACTCTTTTTATTTGGCTTTTACTATCTCTCATATCTTCCATACCTCTCCTCTTTGGCCTTTTCCTTTCCTTTTCTTCTTTTTTACTCCCTACGTCCTACTTGAAAGGTCCTATTTCAACAAATGATTTGGTTTTAATAGAAGAATGCTATTTCTATTTTTTTTTTTTTACATCTTATGCCCTAATTATATGAATATGTAAGTCTGAAATTATTTCCAACTAATACATATAATTGGAATAAATGGTAACAAAAAGCTTAGTATCCTTGCAATCCAAGGAAGTTATACATTCACCAAATAGGACTCTTTATGTCGGACGGAGGGAGTAATATCTTTTATCTGGTTGGAGTGGAGGGGAGGAAAAACATACTCTATGAGGTCATTTGTGAAAGATGTGACTAAAAAACACTACAAGCGAAGATCCACTGTCTTCCAATGTTGTGGCATTTTTTTTCTATTCATGAATATTTATCCCAAACTTTCATCTCGTTTCTCATTCGTATGAAGGTTGCAACATGAAAGAAATCCGGCATAAAATTTTGCCACTTTGTTTTTTGCATGAATTATGGCGTTAACTAATTTTAGACAATTAATTGGCACTATAATCTTCATGCCACCGAACTCCAACATAGTTGGGATTAAGGTGCATAGTTGGGATTAAGGTGCAGTTGATGATGAATATTTATCCCAAACAGTAGTATTCGCTTGCTCATGTGACCATGTGGTTGTGTGAGAATATTATAACCTCGTCACCATCCCTATCTTAGATTTTTATTTATCATCTCATTTTGTACTTTTCGGAAAACCATAGCAACATATAAAATTCCTCACTAAGTGCATTTACATTTTAATTTTTTGAAGACTATCTGAAGATTTACCAAAACCGGACAAGGTTCTTATTGTTGAAAGGGTCATCGACTCCTTGGGGTTGCAGGCAGTTCGTTGTTCCTTAGTTGGGACCGTCGAGAAGAGAGGTATCTCAGGAGGCCAAAGGAAACGGGTAAATGTTGGTATTGAGTTGGTAATGGAGCCATCATTATTGTTCTTGGACGAACCTACGTCTGGATTGGACAGCTCATCTTCTCAGCTACTTCTTAGAGCACTAAGGCGAGAAGCACTTGAGGGGGTTAATATTTGCATGGTTGTCCATCAACCAAGGTAAAAATCAATACTGTAGATTATAGGTTTGGCCCTTAGGTGTTAACAAGTGATTATCGAATTTGTGTAGAGTGGAATTTTTACAATGTCCTCTGTTGATACTTGGGGAGTTTTTGCAAAAACTTTTTTTACTAGAAGTATTTTTATTTATATGTAGCAGAAGCTAAAAATAGTTTAGAATCGAAAGTTGGTAGTGCTGCTATTCGAGCTGAGCGAGCCCGACCTAAAGCTCGAGCTCGAGTTGAGGTCTTATCGAGCCGACCTGAGCTTGTCTCGATAACATTACCGAGTAGAAAGCTCGCTCGACTCAACTCGACCCGAAAAACTAGTTTAACGATCGTAACGAGCCTATCAAGGCCGAGCCGAGATTAACGAGTCTAATGGAATTGTAGGAAAAATCTCAATTACCGAGCCTAACGAGTCCAGCTGGAGCAGACTAATTAGTAAAGCGAGTACCTAAATGAGCTTGAGCTTGCTAGTTTAGCTATATGAGTCGAGCCTTAACGAGTTGACTCGATCCGAGCTCTCGAACAGCTCTAAAAGTTGGTAATGTTAAATAGATGACTACACAAAAACTACCCTTTGTACTTACCCCAAACCTCAATGCCCAAGGGTAAGTTTTGTAATTATCTCAGTAATCAAAGTTGAATAAGGTAAAAGATTGTTTGGTGAAAAATTTCTAGTAGTGCTTTATTTGTATGAACCCAACCTAGAGACGAAATCAGGAAACTTTTATTTATTTATTTTCAAGCTGTCGCAAGCACTCCCTTAATACCATATACCTCACTCGTATGTGAAAAAGAAGGAATCTTTACGAAATTAGAGCAACAAAACCTATTTCTATGCGACACTTTTCGTGTTGGTTTACTATTTCTTTTTTTCTTTGAAGCTACACATTGTTCCAAATTTTCGACGACTTGGTACTTCTTGCAAAAGGAGGTTTTACCGTCTATCACGGGCCCGTAAGAAAGGTCGAAGAATACTTTTCCGGACTTGGTATCGTTGTCCCGGGTCGTGTTAACCCTCCAGATTACTTTATTGACATTTTGGAGGGAATGGTTAAGATGAGTTCAACCTCGGTTGTGAGTTACACCGAACTTCCTGTTAGGTGGATGCTGCATAATGGCTATCCTATCCCACCGGATCTGAGAGTTGATTCTGCCGGAGATAATAATATCCAAACGATGAATATTGATCGCGGTCATGATTTCCGTGGTTCCAACATGGAGGAACAATCTTTTGCTGGGGAAGTTTGGCAAGATGTTAAAGCCAGTGTGCAGCGTAAGCGTGATAGGATAAGACACAACTTTTTGAAGTCGACTGATATGTCTTACCGAAGAACCCCGAATATTTTCTTACAATACAAGTACTTTCTTGGAAGGTACGTAATTAAAATCTATTCTTTCGATGGTTGATAAGATCAATTGTCAAAGAGGTTTCGTCGTGCTCGGATTTTTCTTGTACACTGAGATTTAGCTTGGGTACACGAAAACTGTCATCTTTCAAAATAGCAAATAGGAAAATTGCAAAATTAGTGCTCTAAAAATTATGTTTAGCAGAAAAGCTCTGTAACTATATAAAAATCTAAAGTCTTTTCATGAAATATGCACGGCTTGCAAAATCGTCCTGAAACTATTTAAACATTTCAATTTTAGTCCTGTTTAACAGCTTGCAAATTGTGTATTTTGCAGGACCACAAACTTGAGATCTTTATATATGATATATAGCTATAGGATTATTTTGCAAATTGTGCATTTTGAAGGACCACTCCCTAAAGTTACAGGACCCAGTTCGCAATATTTGCCTTGCAAATACTAATTTGCCACATTTGTTTCTATTTTACAAACTGCACCTAGTGATAATGTTTGTCCTCAAAGGCGGTATTTATGATTACTCGAAGGGAGTATTTGTAATTCTGAAAAAATTTGGGGGATATTAAAATGTTGCAATTTATAATATGGCTTGGCTGGTAACTGTTTATATAATGACAATATCAGGTTGAGTAAGCAGCGAATGCGAGAAGCAAAGACACAAGTAGTAGATTATCTGATCCTTTTAATTGCTGGGGCCTGCTTGGGATCACTTACCAAAGCGAGTGATGCAACCTTCGGTTTTTCTGCTTATACATATACGATAATTGCCGTTTGTGAGTTTGTAGATTTGGTTCTTTACACTTAAAAGCTGATAACTGCTTTTTATTTAGTCATTTTCACTTGGCTGTAGATCTTTTTTTTTTAGGCACACTTCGTTTTATGTCTTTAAGCTTACAGTGTCCATCTTTATAAAACTAGAAGAATGTTGTATGTTAAATCTAAGGGATAATTACAAAATGTGTCCTTGAATTTGACCTAATTATAAAAACACAGCTATTTTTTTGATTCAACATTAAAAAGTAAGGAGCTAAGTGATGAAGGGGATAAATGTAAGAGTCTAAGACAAAGTAAAATATCAGGGGTTCTTTTTGTATTTTGAAAATTCGCTGGGCTTTTATTTAATTAGGTCCAACCTCCAATTTACATTTTGTGATTAATCGAAAATCTAATTGAGACACGCCAGCCTTAAGATCTATATCAAAATCTTGTGAATTTTTAACACACTCGATTCTTACCCCCCCTCCCCTGCCACACACACCCCTCCAAACACAAACATTACAGAACACACACATTACAGAGTCGTATATGTTTGTGAATGCATTTGAGGTTTAGTTTACGAAAAAATCAAGTTACCTCTTAGAAACGTTAAATACACTCATGTTGAGGTGGCAATTTGTAAATGAAGCAAATATCAAAGGGGGCATGTGCAATTTCGAAAGACAACTGGGTATTCTTGTAGTTGTAACTACTTCTGATTTTGGGAGCTGTATCCACTTCTTATTCGCCAATTTCAGCTCTACTGTGCAAGATTGCGGCTTTGAGGTCATTTTCTCAGGACAAGTTACAATACTGGAGAGAGAGTGCTTCCGGCATTAGCAGCCTGGCCCATTTTGTGTCCAAGGACACAGTCGACCTATTCAATACGCTGATAAAGCCCGTCGTCTATCTCTCAATGTTTTATTTCTTTAGCAATCCAAGATCATCCTTTGCGAATAACTATATTGTCTTGCTATGTCTCGTCTATTGCGTCACTGGTATAGCTTATGCATTGGCCATCTTGCTCGAACCCGGTCCTTCCCAGCTGGTAATAATACTATCATATCCCTTAATAATTGGTACAATCTGAGCTTCTATGATAACTCAAGGTCGACTTTTTCACTTCCTGCAGTGTTCGGTATTGTTTCCGGTGGTATTGACCCTTATTTCGACTCAGTTGAATGCGAACAGTTTTGTGAAAGGTTTGGCCAACTTTTGTTATACAAAGTGGGCTCTAGAAGCATTTGTTACTGCAAATTCGGAACGGTATGCCACCATTACCATTTCCTAATTACATGGAGCAATTAGTTTTACATACTAAAGAGCATTTAGATATGGTGGAACTCTATTTCTAAGTGGAGGTTCGTATATAAAAACTAAAATTTTATATACATATATAAATATATGAATAATACAAGATACATGTATATATATTTTGTAACTGACTAGCACAAGTATTTAGGAGACAAGTACATGTATTTACTTTAGGGTAAAATACATCAAATCTCCTTGTGTTTATCTAAAAATGCACCAAAGCCCCTATAATTTATAAATTGCACGAAATCCACTTGTGTTGTAAGAAAGTCTTTACAAAATTCCCCAAATTTCCATCAAAAGAGTTAACGGCGTTAATTCTTCCGTTAAAAATAATAAAAAACATTTAAAAATCAGAATATATTTAAAAATCTGAAATTATTTTTAATTTCTAATATATCATTTAAAATATCAGAAAACTAAGTGAAATTTTTATTTATGAAAATTTAATATTCATAAAAATTGACTTTTATGTTTCTCCAAATTATTTAATTTACTTTAAAGGAATTCAAAATTTCTTGTTTTTTGAGTTTAAAAAAATGTACTTATTTTTTATATTTAAAAATTAAAGGAATCTCAAATATATTTTTTTACATATATTTCTGATTTTTTAAACAATGTTTTTATTTTTGAATTTTTTTAGTTAATTTTATGATATGTTTAGATTGAGTTTTAAAATTTTAAAATAATTTCATATTTTTAAATAATTTCTTTAAATATTTTTTTTAATATTTTCTTACTCTTTTAACTGAAAAATTAACGCCATTAACATTTTTGACTAAAATTCAGCGTAAGGGGATTTTGTGCAGACTTTCTTACAATACAAGGAAATTTCGTGCATTTTCTAGGACATAGGGGATTTGGTACACTTTAGCTGAACACAGGAGTTAGTTTATGCATTTTACTCATTTACTTTAACTAGGCAGACTAGCCTAGATAATTGTTTTAAACCATTTTAAGTTTCACATATATATGTATATATGTATTGCAACTTTATGTTATTTATTACCTTCACCGTCGCGTAAAAAGAGTTCACTTTGGAAACTATTTTTTGTTCCAAAATAAGAGTTCAATTTCTATTTAATTTATTTTACATACCTTATTAAAATAAAGAAATGAAACGTTTGTTGTCTGATGAATGACATTTTAAAACATTTCACTGTCAGTAAATAATGGTGAAAGAAATAGTTATTGGTATTGTACCTTGCCTCTGATAAAATATCCTTAAGAAGGTATGTGCTTGTTTTACAAATACCTTCCTGAAACAGACGCGGTTTTTTAAATGGAACCAAGTGTTATTAGGGGCGAATTTGTAATTTTCAAAAGATACGTAGATTTTCGTAAATAAGAATGAACTTCAAGGGCCTTTTTAAATTATTTCAACCAACACTCATTAATGATGCTGCCTATTTACTCTTTAAACCTTGATCACATCACAGGTATTATGGCGTGTGGCTCCTGACACGTTGTGGTGCGCTCTTGAGGTATGGCTACAATGTTAATCGTTGGGGGCTCTGTCTAGGTTTGCTAATTCTTGCCGGTGTAGCTTCCCGTGCTGTAGCTTTCATTGGCATGGTAACTCTCCAAAAGAAATGACTTAAATCTCTAAGAGAGCCATATGAATATATCTTTCGTACTTCCGTTGGTGGGTGGGACACCATTGATGGGGCCTTTTTTTTTTTTTTTGTTTCTTTTGATTTGCATATAGAATCCTTGTAGTGAACCAGATTAGATAGATATATGCAGACTGTCTCTTTTAGATGGACACAGTGGGAAAATGCATTTTATGCGTAACAAGCATTCTTTCATGCATAATTAGTACAAAATTCATGTTATTCGCAATTCGTAGGATAAGAACCATTCTCACAAGAGCCCACTACTATATATATATATATATATATAGGGGGCTTTATTTTCAGAACTCTCTTAAGTGCGAGAACTCCTCTAAACTAATGAGATTTTTTTAAATATTAAAAAATATTATTAATTCAAAAGGGTATTATAGTAAAATACAATTTTTATTACGGGAGATAACCCTACTGATGATAACCCCTACTATAATAGCTCGATGATAACCCCTACTATATATATAATCCCTATTATATACTAGGGGTTATGATCAGTAGGGGTTGTATGACATGATGTACATTATGTATTATTAGGAGTACAAAAGGTGGTTCTCGCAGTTCTCGCACTTCACAGGGTTCTGAAAATAAAGTTACACTATATATATATAGAGTGGCGTGTTCTATGCAGTACCAATATTAGATGCAGTATTTTACAGTACTAATTTATGCATGAGTTTTGTACTAATTATGCATGAAATATATGTATTTCGTGCATCAAAATTTCAATGCATTACTTTACAGTACTAATTTATGCATGAGTTTTGTACTAATTATACATGAAATATATGCATTTCGTGCATCAAAATTTCAATGCATTAAAATATGCAATATATGCATCAAAATATCGATGCATTAAAATATTATATTACATGCATCAATTTTTTGTGAGAATTAATGCATTGAAATTTTGATGCACGAAATGCATATATTTCATGCATAATTAGTACAAAACTTATGCATAAATTAGTACTGTAAAGTACTGCATCTAATATTGGTACTGCATATATATATATATATATATGAGATAATACAAACATATAGCCACTATGACTAGGTGGAATACAATAGTTGTCAAGGAACTTAATATGGATAAATTCTAGCCATTTTGAGTGATTTGGGACCATTTTACTTTTACTTTTCACTTTTTCTCATTCTCTCTCATCATGTTACGATTTTATTTTTGTGTTATGATTTGTTGTTTTCGTAACTGTTTTATTATTATTTGTGGATTTCGTGACGAAATGATTTGTTACGATTTTGTTTTGCTGTTAGGACTTGTTGAGATTTTATTAATTTCATTACGAATTTATCTTTCCGTACAATTTAGTGTGTTACATTTGTTTATTTCGTACCAAAATGATTTTTTACGGTTTTATTTTTGTGTTACGATTTAATGATTTCGGTGGTCTTCTGATGCCAGATTCTTTTGTTTAAAAGTCCATTTCTTCTACAATAAACAAACAATAAAACCAAATCAATAATTCGGAACATGTAAATAATGTTATGAAATAGCAAATTATGTATGCATTTGACGAGATGCATTTGACCTATAAGGCAAATTGTTACGAAATACGACATTCAATCCGTAACACCTGTTATGAAATTGGTAACATTTGCTACGAAATACGAAATTCGTAACAACATAATTAACTGTGTTACTAAATCGCACAAAAAAACCCCAATAAGCATAAAAATGACGATACGAAATACGAATTTCGTAACAAGGATACAAAATATCCGATACGAAATTATAAATTCGTAACAGAGTTATAACCTTATTATGAAAATCACATTTCGTATCATTTGTTCTTGCTTTTCGTATCATTATTTCAATACGAAAATCTAAAATCGTAACAAAATATTCAATACGAAATTGCAATTTTTCATAATATGTGTAACAGATCTGAGAAAAAACAGGTGATACTAACAAGATTCGTATGAATTCACCCATCAGTTCAACCACAAATCATATCAATTCACCAATCGTAGCAGTTACGAAATTCGTAACAGGTATACTAAATCGTAACAAAATATTCAATACGAAATTGCAATTTTTCATAGTATGTGTAACAGATCTGAGAAAAAACAGGTGATACTAACAAGATTCGTATGAATTCACCCATCAGTTCAACCACAAATCGTATCAATTCACCAATCGTAGCAGTTACGAAATTCGTAACAGGTATACTAAATCTCCGATACGAAAATTTCAAATCGGCACAAATGTATTACGAAATTAGAATTTCGTAACTTCATACTGATACGAAATGACAATCTTAACAAAAAATCAAGGCATAGTGATACAAAATGATAAAATTGTAACATGGTAACCCAGTACGAAATGAATAAATCGTAACAACTATAAATTCGTAACCATGTATGCAAACATGCAAAAACTAGATCTAAAACACCAATACATCCAAATCGGTCGGAAATCACCCCAAATATACCACGAATCACCAGGAATCATATAAAAACTTGTAAATCATCAAAAACAAATACGAAAATAGTATTATTTCAAGCTAGATTTGGGATTTTTCTAGAGAGAGAAAGATGAAGAAAGAGAAATAAAATTGAATGGGAGGGGTGCCGCATGAGAATGCCATTAATCTCAGGAGCAGAGAGATCTCGTCGGATAAGGAGTGGTAGATGTGGTCGGAATCGATCTCGTCGGAGTCAGATCCATGGATTGAAGCTCGCCGGAGATGAAGATGGTGGTGACCTGTGAACATGGACGACGTCTGAGATTCTGGGCTGGAGAAGACGAGCAGAAGAGCGGCGGCATAAAGAGAGCAGCAACGGCGACAGAAGAGCGGCGATGGCTAGGGAGAAGGGAGGAGCAGCGAAGTAGAGAGACAGAGAGAGAGGGGAGCAGGCGTATGAAGAAGAGCGAGAGAGAGGGAGAAAAAAGTAGGTGGGTTGACAATATTAAGTTGCATGACATAATTTATAGTCTAAGGGGTCCATATGGATAGGTTCCTACTCTCTCTCTCTCTCTCTCTCTCTCTCTCTCTATATATATATATATATATATATATATATATATATATATATATATATGAGGATATTACATCCAACTACCTCCTGTTTACAGTTTTAGTCCCTATTGTTTCATAAATTACAGCGAAAAACAAAAATCTGGCTTGGTGTTAACTTCCATTAAAAAGATGAAAATGCCCCTCTATTTACTTGAATAAAACATTTCTTTTGAAATATATTTCATATTAAACAAATAACCTAGTTTTTGTATTTTGCAATTCATTTCTCTTTCTCCCTTCTCTCTCAACCCGATTTTAGAAAATAATTTTATTTCAGAAAATAATATTTTATTTTCAAAAAATAATTTTATTTTTTCAGAAAATATTTTTTTATTTTTTCGAAAAAATATTTTTTTTCCCGAAAAAATAATTTTTTTTCCAGAAAATATTTTTTATATTTTCAAAAAAAATCCAAAAATATTTTTTTCCAGAAAAAATAATTTTTTTCCAGAAAATATTTTTTTTTTATTTTTTTCAAAAAATAAAAAAAGGTTCCATAAAATAATGTTTTTTTCGAAAAGATAATATTTTTCCAAAAAATATTTTTTTTATTTTTTTGAAAAAATAATATGTTGTTTTCTCTCCTCTTTCAAAACAGCGCATTCGATAGTATTTTTTCTAGAAAATATTTTTTTTTTTGGAAAATTTTTTTTTCTGGAAAAAGAAATCGGGCCGGATTTGAGCAAGGGTGTGTTGGGATTTTGAAAAATAAGTTGGCTCAATTTAAACAGTAAAATTTAAAAATAACGGCTACTTGAAAGTTTGAAAATTTATTACACTGAAGTCCAAAAGTGTTATATATATATTACAATGAGGTCCAGAATGTGCCACCCATGTGAGACCAAAAATCAGTGTTCTAAAAATCGGCCTGGGCGGCCGCCTAGGCGGCGCCTAAGCGCTAGGCGGCCCCCGGGCGCTCCGATTATGCCCTGGGCGTTTGTCCTGGGCGTTCGGGTAATTAATCGGCCGCCTAGGCGGGCTGGGCGGGCGCCTAGGATGGCAAGCTGGGCGGGCGCCTAGGCGGCTGGGCGGGCGCCTAGGATGGCAAGCTGGGCGGGCGCTTAGGCGGCTGGGCGGGCGCCTAGGCAGCTGGGCGGGCACCTAGGCAGCTGGGCGGGCGCCTAGGCAGCTAGGCGGGCGCCTAGGCGGGTAAATATTTTTTTTTTATTTTTTTATATTAGCGGTACTATAAATTTCTGAATTTAGATACTATGAACTATGTTATGCTTATGTCAATGTTTAACAAATTAATATATGATCGATTATATGTTTGTTTAAATATTTAAATATTAGATGTTTTTTATTCTTTACATATATATAATCTTTTATATATAAAAATAATTATAATAATAATAATAAATAAATCCGCCTATTCCGATTAATTCCCGAGAAATCCCCGATTAATCCTCTGGGCGCTAAGCGTTAGCAATCCGAACGCCTAGCGCCTAGCGTTTTTTAGAACCTTGCCAAAAATAAATAGATAAAAACGAAAAGAAAAAATAAAAGCGCAAATCCGGAATATCGGTACTCTCTCTCCGGTGACATCATCTGAAAGATTGACCTTTGTCATTCGTTGTAAATATAGTTTCTGGACAGAACAAAGTTTGTCCTTCATTATAATATCTGAAACAATAGGGACTAAACTGTAACTAGGCCATCTAAAAAGGTAGTCAGATGTAAATCACCCATATATATATATATATATATATATATATATATATATATATATATATATATATATATGGGGGCTTTATTTTCAGAACTCTCTTAAGTGCGAGAACTGCGAGAACTCCTCTAAGCCAATGAGCTTTTTTTAAATATTAAAAAATATTTTTAATTCAAAGGGTATTATAGTAAAATACAATTTTTATATTATTTTTGAATTTTTTTATTAAATATAATAGCCCCTACTGATGATAACCCCTACTATATCTATAACCCCTACTATATAATAGGGGTTATGATCAGTAGGGGTTATGTGCATTGACATGATGTACATTATGTATTATTAGGAGTACAAAAGGTGGTTCTCGCAGTTCTCGCACTTAACAGGGTTCTGAAAATAAAGTTACACTATATATATATATATGTGTGTGTGTGTGTGTGTGTGTGTGAGAGAGAGAGAGAGAGAGAGAGAGAGAGAGAGAGAGAGAGAGTTCTGGTGAGAATAAATTTTCAGTTAAGAAATAATAATACATTCATACTATTGATTTAATTATTTTTAGTGATCCAGATTAAATGCATGAAATGAAGGAAATATACTTCCCATATATTAATTACCAATTTACCAAATAAGGAATCAATCATTGATTAGGAAATAATCTAAGTATTCACACAATCCGGACCATCTATAACATGCAACCAAGGGTTGGGATGTATTCTTGTTTCTCAAAATAAATATCATTCTCATATGATCCCTTTTCTATATATATTGAAAGGTGAGTACTTTTTTAGGTTTCTTGAGGTGTTGAATACAATTCCTAGGTTTCTTGAGGTGTTGAATACAATTCCTATGACCAAGTGATGGGGTCCTAAAAAGTATGATATTTCGATCCTTGTCCTAACAATTACAAGAAAACGGTATCAGCCTAAAATTACGAATCACTTCGCTTAATTAAGATTCAATTTATTTTGATGTTATGTAATGTTGTATGTGTAATATCCGCAATTTTCGATTTTCGGTAAATTTATTTTTTTCGGCGGAAGTCCATTTTGACGACTCGCTCATGACCGTTTTGTCATTCCGAGAATGATTAATTCTGCAATTTTTGTCATCCGAGCTCGTTTCGGTGTCGTTTTGTTGAGTTCCGTGCTTTTTAGCGGTTTTTCCGCACTTGAGTTCGATTCTTGCGAATCTCGTCCGAAACTGTTGATTCGACTTTCTCGTAAGTTCATTTAATGTTATTATTCATTTTGCGAGCTTTGGCTTGGTGTTTCGATCATGTATCGTGATTTTCGGGCGTTTTGGGCCATTTTCGTAATTTCCCAAAGTTTGGGGTAATTACTTTCCGTTGTCAAATTTCGAGCCTTCGGGTGGTCGGAATCGTGTGTTCTCTTAGTGCTCGGATTCATCTTTGCGAGTACTTCGTAACCATATCTTCGATTCGTACTCAGGTTCGGGTTTCGGGATCGTTCGGGCCGTCGGAGTTGGTCCCGGCCGAGTCATGGCCGAGCATGCTGGGCCAGCCATTACCGCCGAGTAACGGCGGTAGTGATCGGCACTTACGCACGTAAGGCCGATTACGTACGTAAGGCCCTGGCCGTAACGTCACGTAACGCTCCCGGCATTTCCAGTGATGAGTTCGGCCATGGCGATTACGTCGTAAGCCATGGCCGACACGTCGTAACGACCGTGATCGGCCTATTTAAGGCCTGGCAGCGTTTTTCTTCAGCCATTTCTCACTCATTTTCTTCCCTTCCGCGGCTGGAGATTAGTTCATCATGGAGAGATGTTGTTGGACAATAAATTCATGAAGTTTTGAGGTTCATATCATAAATCATCCATCCTATAACATCCTCCGATCTACCGAATCAGGTCAGATTTCCTAGAAATCTAGTTTTGGGGAATTTGGGTATTTTGGTTGTTTTCGTCCGATTAATCCGATTTAACTTAGGATTATGATGGATTGATGATTATTTAGATGTTTTATATCTTTTCCCTTGTTATTCCATGGTTGGATCGTATCGATTCGTTGTTTTGGTCGAGTTCTTGATCGACGCCTTGAAGGTGTCTGGTAGAATGTCATAGAGGGGTTTTCGGGCGTTCTACGATTATCCTTCCTCGTATGATTGTTGATTTATGGATTATATGTTGTTAGGGTCGAGTTTCTTGCGAAGAAACCAAATTGAACCCTTCCGTTCGTTGTCGTTTTCCTTTTCGAAAACATCGGGCGTTTCGAAGCTTTCCGGTTGAGCCGTGTTCGTCGGGATACTTGCGTGCCGATTTTGAGGCAAGTACCTTGTCCATATGATTCTTGTTTTGTGGATATAATAATTGGTGATCGTCTAAATGTGTTTGTGTGGTCGTTTGAATTGAACTTTCAAAAGATTTGATTAGCCTTGTTAAAGGCCCTCTTTCAAAATGCGTGTGTTTTGTGAATGGTGTGGTTTGTGAACTATGTGAATTCTATGGATATTTTTGGTGTTGATGTTGCACTTGGTATTGCGTGTGGACGTATATGGTTTCTTTTCGGTGCGTTATGGTTTGACGTGGTGTTTTGCTAAGTGTTGTTGGCATTAACTCATGATTTGACATATTTGTGATTGTGGCAAATGTGAAACCCTTGTCGTTGTGAACTCTATGCATTGATGATTCGACCACAAGGTTATCAATTCGGGTAGGTCTGGAGAGGGCTCCGAGAATCGTCACTTGCGAGTGCGATGTCACGATAACTTGTGGGTATATTCGATTGATCTTTACCGGGTAGGGACCCGTGAGGCCTCCGGCGGCGCGTTACTTGCGAGTACGGCCATTTGATATGATTTGGCCATAAGGTTATCTAATCGGGTAGGTCTGGAGAGGGCTCCGAGAATCGGTACTTGCGAGTATGATGTCAAGATAACTTATGGTTGTGATATGTTGTGAATTGTTTCGCTAGCCAGCTCGGGAGGGTCCTTCGAGGCCTCGGGTGGGATGTCTGTGGTAGCGTCCCGGTCCTAGGCGATGCGCGTGCGTGATTACGTTTCGTTGAATTTTATGTCCGTTGAGGACACGTGATGTTGGGCTCTGGCCCTGTGAATTGTTGTCGGTTTTCTATTTGCGAAAATAAAACCTTTGGGCTGTGACTCTGTTGATTTTAGAAAGAGAAGGATTTGATAATCCTAATTTGTTTTCTATTAAAACTCCCGAGGATATTTTAAACCATTTTGCAAACCATTCTCGTTATTTGTGATCTTTCGGATTTGGAAAGTTTTACTCAAATTTTTGCCTCGGGAAGTATTCGTTTCGTGATATTTTAATCTTTAAGGATTCCTGGTTATTGTTATTCGTGGAACTTGAATTATATGGCTCGTATTTGCACTTTGTATTTGCACTAGCAAAACAGTGGAGTTTTGCTAACCCCCGAGTATTCGGGGGGTGGATGTCTGTTTTTGCATTCAGGTTTTGGAGCATAGCACAAGGTCGGCACGAAAGATGATGAAAGATGAACGATACTAATCACACGAGGATCCGTATGATGTTATTGGTTTAGTTGCATTTTATTTCCGCTGCAGAATTCTTTCCCCGTTGTACGGGAGTGTGTTGTATTCGACCCCTGCGTGGGCATGTATTGTAATTGAGTTGTATGTATTTATTGAAAGGCCAAATCGGTCTACTGAGTCTTTTTAGCCTTAAAGGCATTGTCGAGTTGTTCGTTTGTTATTACCAGCCTGGTAGATCCTTGAGGAAAGGTTATACGGCGTGTAATATCCCTGAGCGGATTGGGGGTGTTACATAAATGGTATCGGAGCTTAGGTTGTGGAAACCTAGGCTGTCGGGTCAGTGGTGTCTATTGAGTTTTTGTCTCGTTGGATTTTATCTGACTGAGTCGTGTGGCGACGCGTCGTCTGAGTTTGTTGGTCGTGATTAGTATCGTGGGCGATCATCATCTTCGTGCGACATGTGGATGTAAGTCTCCCTTCTTTGTGTTGTGCCTCGTGTGACACGAGCTATTTTTATGATTATGAGTTAATTGACGGAATCCTCTTATGGATTTTGATTTCGTGATATGTGATTATTTGACTCCCATTTTTCGTTCATATGAGGAGTAGTGTTGCTGTCTTGTGCATGTTTGACTTTATTTCTTTTATCCGCTGCGTGAGTTCTTTTGTAATGGCTTTCGGTATTTTACCGACTGAGTTTTATTTCGAAAACCAATTCCCTTAACGGAGTTTTTAGCATTATGGCCTTGATCATTTTGGCGAAATTCTTATGACGGAATTTAGTATTTTGTAAATGGATTTTGTGAGTTTTTGAAATATTACCGTCATTTGCCTTTTTGGTAGTTTATAAAAGGTTTTTAGCCTGGTGGGTTCCGGCGCGGGACCCACGACGCTATATTGTTCCTTGTAATTACCTGAAATTTTTGGGCATTCTAGCCCATTGAATTATTTTTGAAAACCTTGAGTATCTTAGAAAATTAAAATTCGAGACGTACTTTTAAAACGAATTATTTTCTTGCGGTGTTTTCAAGGTGTTTTCTAATGCCGCAATACATTTCAAAAATTTTCCGGTTGAGGACCAAAAATATTTTGAGATATTTTCAAATGCAGTTGCTTAGACCCAAGGGTCGAATATTTTTGAAAGTTTTTCACTAAAAGAAAGGTGTCCTCATTTTTGTTCAAACGCAAGATGATTTTCAAAGTCTCGATAATGGTGTTTGTACTACTTTTTGTAAAATGATACTCAAGATCAACTGTTGTTTCCAAACTGTTTTCAAAAGGTGGTTTTCGTTTTTAAACCTATCATTCCTGTTTGCGGACCGGAAATGCGTGTATGGTTTTCGAACTTTCGTTACGGTGTTAACCCCGAATTGTGATTGAATTGGTGGCGTGAGCGTCGAGTCGTTCGCCACGCATATATTTTGTTAGCCCTTGTGGGAGGTGTGATGACGATCCTTAATGTTGTCATTTCGTGGTGGCTTGCGTGTTATCGCACCTGTGTGAGTATTAAATCTTGGGTTTGTACGTTTGTGTACATATGTGATTGTTTCATAATGTTTGTAATTATGTCTTTGGTTATTGTTCGGGCCGTTGAGGTCGCCGAACGATACCGTCGTTCTTTGTAGTGTTTGTGTGTATTATTTTACGATGATAATCGTTGTATATGATATGTATTATGATTCCTTGTTGTCTTTGAGTTGGCATCTCCGCTATGTTGTTTTGCGACGTTATGCCCCATTGTATCTAGCATTTGTATTTTCGGTATGCCGAGCCGAGGCATTTCAACCGTGATGTGCCGGGGCATGCACGTGTAAATTGTTCTTCTCGTCAGTAACACATTTCAAGTGTGGACTCGAGGGGCACCGAATTCAGTTTTGCGAATTGACTACCAAGACTTTCGGAGTTCGCGCTTCAGCACAGTTATCAGAATCGGCTTTGAGAGGCCTTCGAAGGATGTTTCTATCGGTTGCTTGTTGTGTTGTCACATTGATTTCGTTGTTGTGAGTTTCGGGGATGACACTTCTTTTAGATGAGGTCGAATATAATACCCGTATTATCTTTGGCTTCTGCATTTCCTCTTTCCCAAGTCTATCGAATCGCTCGTGTTCGTTGATACTTTCTGAACTTGTTCTGTATTTCGGTTTCGTCGTTCGAACGAGCTGTGATCTTGTTTTGGGTCAATCTGGTTATCGCTGTGACTTTTTCGAGTTCGGTTCGATTCTTCTGAACCTTGTTCGGAAGTGACATCATCTGGTTTTACTAGTTCTCTTATTCGAAGTGGATCAGATTTGGAACTTCTATATTTTCGACTCCGTCGACTCGTTTATGTTCGTTAACATTTTCTGAGCTTGCCCTATCCCTTTCTTTTGTTGATCGAACGAGTTTGGTGTTTTGAAATTACTCGTTTGTCGTTGTGACTTTTCAATTGCTATTCCCTTTCCTATGGATCTTATGTGAATCACATCTTGTTGCTTTTACCGGATCATATATTGTCTCGAGCCGAGACATGAACCTGAGAGTTGTTGTTTGAATTTTATTGTTCTTCGTGATTCGAACATGATTGTTCGATTTTTGTTGTCTCGACCATTGTGGTTCGATCGTTTGATTGTTTGGTTTTTGTTGATCTCGTTTCGTGATTGTTGAGCGTTCAGACTCCTTCCTAATTTCCTTATATTCGGGAAATTTGTCTCGTTTTCGATCTTCCAACCCTTGGGCGGTGGAATTCCGTATTTCTTCAGCGATTGGCTCGCGTTTTGATTGATGTACCGTTGGGGTGGTCAATCATATTGATTTTCGTTCGTTGTGTTTTGTGATTGTTCGGATAATCGACTTGGTTGTATTGTCTGTTTGATGACGTTTGTCACTTGTTGGTTTTTTTTATGTCTCTATCGGTGGCGTTGTGTTGGTCGTCGTGGAGCGTGTTTTCACGCCGTATGTTCCTTTGCGTTTCTTGCAGCGTTTCGCCGTCGGGCGCGAGTTTTCGGTTTTTGGGTATCTCGTCGAGTTTTCCTGACAGTGGATATTGCTTCTCCCTACTTATTTTAAGTTTCGGGACGACACTTCTTTTAAGGAGGGTAGAATGTAATATCCGCAATTTTCGATTTTCGGTAAATTTCTTTTTTTCGGCGGAAGTCCGTTTTGACGACTCCTTCATGACCGTTTCGTCATTCCGAGAATGATTAATTCTGCACTTTTTGTCATCCGAGCTCGTTTCGGTGTCGTTTTGTTGAGTTCCGTGCTTTTTAGCGGTTTTTCCGCACTTGAGTTCGATTCTTGCGAATCTCGTCCAAAACTGTTGATTCGACTTTCTCGTAAGTTCATTTAATGTTATTATTCATGTTGCGAGCTTTGGCTTGGTGTTTCGATCACGTATCGTGATTTTCGGGCGTTTTGGGCCATTTTCGTAATTTCCCAAAGTTTGGGGTAATTACTTTCCGTTGTCAAATTTTGAGCCTTCGGGTGGTCGGAATCGTGTGTTCTCTTAGTGCTCGGATTCATCTTTGCGATTACTTCGTAACCGTATCTTCGATTCGTACTCAGGTTCGGATTTCGGGATCGTTCGGGCCGTCGGAGTTGGTCCCGGCCGAGTCATGGCCGGGCATGCTGGGGCCAGGCCAGCCCTGGCCGAGTAACGTGCGGTAGTGATCGGCACTTACGTACGTAAGGCCGGTTACGTACGTAAGGCCCTGGCCGGTAACGTACGTAACGCTTCCGGCATTTCGAGCGGTGAAGTTCGGCCATGGCCGATTACGTACGTAACCCGGCCGGCAATCGGCCTATTTAAGGCCCAGCACGTTTTCTTGACCATTTCTCACTCATTTTCTTCCCTTCCGCGGTGGAGATTAGTTCATCATGGAGAGATGTTGTTGGACAATAAATTCATGAAGTTTTGAGGTTCATATCATAAATCATCCATCCTATAACATCCTCCGATCTACTGACCGTCGATTTCCTAGAAATCTAGTTTTGGGGAATTTGGGTATTTTGGTTGTTTTCGTCCGATTAATCCGATTTAACTTAGGATTATGATGGATTGATGATTATTTAGATGTTTTATATCTTTTCCCTTGTTATTCCATGGTTGGATCGTATCGATTCGTTGTTTTGGTCGAGTTCTTGATCGACGCCTTGAAGGTGTCCGGTAGAATGTCATAGAGGGATTTTCGGGCGTTCTACGATTATCCTTCCTCGTATGATTGTTGATTTATGGATTATATGTTGTTAGGGTCGAGTTTCTTGCGAAGAAACCAAATTGAACCCTTCCGTTCGTTGTCGTTTTCCTTTTCGAAAACATCGGGCATTTCGAAGCTTTCCGGTTGAGCCGTGTTCGTCGGGAGACTTGCGTGCCGATTTTGAGGCAAGTACCTTGTCCATATGATTCATGTTTTGTGGATATAATAATTGGTGATCGTCTAAATGTGTTTGTGTGGTCGTTTGAATTGAACTTTCAAAAGATTTGATTAGCCTTGTTAAAGGCCCTCTTTCAAAATGCGTGTGTTTTGTGAATGGTGTGGTTTGTGAACTATGTGAATTCTATGGATATTTTTGGTGTTGATGTTGCACTTGGTATTGCGTGTGGACGTATATGGTTTCTTTTCGGTGCGTTATGGTTTGACGTGGTGTTTTGCTAAGTGTTGTTGGCATTAACTCATGATTTGACATATTTGTGATTGTGGCAAATGTGAAACCCTTGTCGTTGTGAACTCTATGCATTGATGATTTGACCACAAGGTTATCAATTCGGGTAGGTCTGGAGAGGGCTCCGAGAATCGTCACTTGCGAGTGCGATGTCACGATAACTTGTGGGTATATTCGATTGATCTTTACCGGGTAGGGACCCGTGAGGCCTCCGGCGGCGCGTTACTTGCGAGTACGGCCATTTGATATGATTTGGCCATAAGGTTATCTAATCGGGTAGGTCTGGAGAGGGCTCCGAGAATCGGTACTTTCGAGTACGATGTCAAGATAACTTATGGTTGTGATATGTTGTGAATTGTTTCGCTAGCCAGCTCGGGAGGGTCCTTCGAGGCCTCGGGTGGGATGTCTGTGGTAGCGACCCGGTCCTAGGCGATGCGCGTGCGTGATTACGTTTCGTTGAATTTTATGTCCGTTGAGGACACGTGATGTTGGGCTCTGGCCCTGTGAATTGTTGTCGGTTTTCTATTTGCGAAAATAAAACCTTTGGGCTGTGACCCTGTTGATTTTGGAAAGAGAAGGATTTGATAATCCTAATTTGTTTTCTATTAAAACTCCCGAGGGTATTTTAAACTATTTTGCAAACCATTCTCGTTATTTGTGATCTTTCGGAGTTGGAAAGTTTTACTCAAATTCTTGCCTCGGGAAGTATTCGTTTCGTGGTATTTTAATCTTTAAGGATTCCTGGTTATTGTTATTCGTGGAACTTGAATTATATGGCTCGTATTTGCACTTTGTATTTGCACTAGCAAAACAGTGGAGTTTTGCTAACCCCCGAGTATTCGGGGGGTGGATGTCTGTTTTTGCATTCAGGTTTTGGAGCATAGCACAAGGTCGGCACGAAAGATGATGAAAGATGAACGATACTAATCACACGAGGATCCGTATGATGTTATTGGTTTAGTTGCATTTTATTTCCGCTGCAGTATTGTTTCCCCGTTGTACGGGAGTGTGTTGTATTCGACCCCTGCGTGGGCATGCATTGTAATTGAGTTGTATGTATTTATTGAAAGGCCAAATCGGTCTACTGAGTCTTTTTAGCCTTAAAGGCATTGTCGAGTTGTTCGTTTGTTGTTACCAGCCTGGTAGATCCTTGAGGAAAGGTTCTACGGCGTGTAATATCCCTGAGCGGATTGGGGGTGTTACAGTATGAGTCTTCGCTTTTCACCTCTCCCTTCATTAGTACATCTAAGTATAACTCGTGGCTTTTCACTTTTCCCTTAATTAGTACATCCAACTCTTGACTTTTCATTTGTATTGTAACTTACATTTGGAGAGGCTATATAAAGCCTTACTTGTAACTTTAGATATATGAATAAAATGATTCCCCTCCTTTTTGTTATCTAGCTTTCTCTCTTGTTATATATATATATATATATATATATATATATATATATATATAAAATATATTAACACGTTATCAGCACGAATTACTTTTATGATTAAGCTTTTAAGGTTATTTGTATATCAGAATATGAACATCTACTCACAAGAAAGGTACAACTAAAACCATTCTTAGCGCGATAGGCTTATACTCAAGTACGCTTATTAATATGCTTATACATAAATTTCTGAAAATCAGTACTCTTGTAAAAATCTTATATAATCCATTATATATCCATTTTAGTTGATTATAGACATTATAGAAAGATGTTTTCGATACCTACAAATTTCGTGTTTGCACAAATTTGAAATTTTGAGTCTAAATATGCCAAAATATGCACTCTTTGTTATCCTTCCGTTTTTATTCGTGAGCAGTTTTTAATAATTTCTAAGATTCATAACAAAATGTGTTTAACTCCGAATCTTACTTGCGACATCAATCTGGAAAGCTTATGTAATCCGGTTTATTTGTCTAGTTATTATTATACAAAAATTAGACATTTATTGGTGTAAAATGACCTACAAAAATTCTAGAATGTTTATAAATTTCTGCATTATGTCGCGATTTCGAAAATCCATATATTCTTCGTTACTTGTCTATCATTTATGCTTCTTATCAATTATGAAACCTCTGAGAAAAGGCTAGAGTGATATATAAATATTATGTGTATTATTTATAAAATTTATGTGCGTTCCTAATATCAAAATTCTAGACTTCAACATTCCAGTATCTTTTATATGTTACTTGAAATTAATTTATATTGGGTTTTTACATAATAGTGTTTGCAGTGTTGAATCTCACAAAGCTTGAATTCAATGCACTTGATATCACTGGCAAGAATTATTTGACATGGATTTTGGATGCCGAAATACATCTCAGTGCTATGGGTCTTGGTGACACCATAAAAGAAGGGAATAAAACTTCTCAGCAAGATAAGGCACATGCTATGATATTTCTCCGCCATCACCTTGATAAAGGATTGAAAACTGAACATTTGACTATAAAGGATCCATCAACTCTTTGGAAAGATTTGAAGGAAAGATATGACCACCAGAAAACAGTGATACTACCTAAAGCTCGCTACGATTAGATGCATTTACGGTTGAAAGATCATAAAAGTGTAAGCGAGTATAATTTCAAAATGTTTAAGATCACTTCTCAATTGAAGTTATGCAGTGAAAATATCACTAATAAAGATATGTTAGAGAAAACTTACTCCACTTTCCATGCCAATAATATGCTCCTACAGTAGCAATATCTTGAACGAGGATTCACTAAATATTCTGAGCTTATTTCAATTTTACTTCTTGCTGAACAAAATAATGAGCTCTGGATGAAGAATGACCAAGCACATCCAACTAGTTCAACACCATCCCCTGAAGTGAATGTTGTGACTAGTAATAAATATGGACAATAACAGTTTGGACGTGGACGTGGACGTGTGCGTGGGCGTGGGTGTGGGCGTGGATTGGACGTGGTCGCAGACATGCTTGTGGACGTGGTTTTGGGCATGATTAAGGTCATAATTACCAAAATTTCTGAAACTTTAAAAAGAAACCTCACCACTAGAAGTGGACAAAAAATGAGGAGAAAAATAAAGGAAGTACAATGGTTAAAAGTGTTGAAAATACTTGTCACTGTTGTGGGATGAAAAGTCATTGGAGCCGTACCAGTAGTGCCTCTAAACACCTTATTGACCTTTACCAGACCTATTTCAAAGGAGTTGAAACTAACTTCACTGAATAGAATGATCTTTTAGGAATTGCCCGTCTAGAAGCACACCTTGAAGGTGGAGATCAAGTTGATCATTAGGGCCTTACCCACATGAAAGTCGGTGATTTCTTTGAAGATGTCAATGTGGAGACAGTCAAATTTGGTGGCGATGAGGCCAATAATAATTAATTATATATTAAGGCCCTGCTTTATAATTAATTATGTAATAAGGATTTACTCTGGTGTTTAATGTTTGTGTCTGAACTTTAAAATAATTGGATCTATTTTAAGCATATTATGTAATTTTCTTTTATCATGAATAAATATTTGAAATATTATTTCTCTAATCTTTATTTATATATTTGTTTTGTGAAGAAATATGATCAGCAGCCTCTCATCATGTGTTATAAAAGATGAAGAATCCTTTGTTTGGCGGATAGTGCAACAACGCATACAATTATGAGAAATCGAAAATATTTTTTGCATCTAACATTAGGCAAAGCTAATGTAAATACAATATCTGGTGCATCAGATCTTATTGAGGGCTCCGAAAGAGCTAATATAATGTTACCTAATGGTACACAATTTGGTATTGATGATGCAATGTTTTCCACCAGATCTAAGAAAAATCTTTTGAGTTTCAAAGATATATGTCGAAGTGGTTATCACATTGAAACAACAAATGAAAATGACAATGAATATTATATATAACGTCAATTGTCTAAGGGGGAAGCAAATAATGGAAAAGCTCTCATCGTATATGGCATGATTATTTAGGCTAGGAGTGTCTAAATGGTTCCCGGTTCTCGATTAGAACCGGAACCGAACCGGAACCGAGTCGGTCCCGGTTAACCGGAATCGTATAATCGGTTAAAGGTTCGGTTTTCGGTTCCTTATTACATAATTTTTCGGTTTTCGATTCGGAACCGGAACCGAACGGTTCCGAACCGAAAACCGATTTTATAATATATTTATTAAATATTATTTTTATATTTTATACTTATATATATTTATTATTTTAGTTTTTGTAAATTAAAAATTTAAAACCCTAATATTGTTAAATAAATATTTTATATTTTTTTAAAAATTTATAACAATATATTATATATGTTTTCAATAATATTAATTTTATAATTTATAATTTATAATTTATAATTTAACCCGTGCAAAAAAAAAATGATTCTGTCGGTTTAACCGAACCGAAACCGAAAATAACCGGTTCGGTTCCGGTTAACCGAAATTTTATATGGTTCGGTTTTCAGTTCTCATTTTTGGGCAATTACGGTTCTGGTTAGACGTACCTGGGCTTCTCGGCCAGGCAGTTTTATCCCGGAACCGACCCAAAGTCAACGGTTTTAGCCTGTCACGGCCAATCAGCCCGACCTGGACCGGGACCGAGAATCCTTGCAGGCTAGGGTCGGGAAATCAAACCGAGGACCGACGGTTCGTGCCCGTCGGTCCTCGTAATCCGTCGGTTCGCAGCAGCCTCACGGCCGGGCCGGCCCGATAAAAAAGAGCAAGATCCCAAGAGCCTTCTCTCCCAACGGCTCTTTTCTGCAGCTAGCCGTTGGCAGCCTTCCCCCTCCACCCCAAACCTTCCCAATAGTCCCCCTTTCCCTACCATCCCCACTATAAATACTACATGTTTCTAACTCAAAATTCACCAAGAATCACACTCTAATTCTCTCTCAAATTTCAACCTTTACTCTCTCGACTCTCTACACTCCATGTCTACCTCAAAGAGCAATAACAACAAGGGCAAGGGCAAGACCATTGAACTAGGCCAACGAAGTGGAGGAGGAAACTTTCAAACTCAAAATTGTGCTTAACTTATTTATTGTAATTTTCCTCATTCTTAATGCAAAATTGCAAAGTCCTTCTCCTTATTCATTTTTCAATAATTTAATGAGTTTTTAAATATTTAAAAAAATTCAAAACAAATCAAAACATTAAGAATTATCATTTTCTATTCATAAAAGTAATAAATATACAAGAATAAAATGAAAAAAAATATTAAAAAGTTAAATTGGGCAGCAGTCGGATCCCCTGTTTTCGTCGCGGGCTGCGGGCTGGCCCATTGAAACCGGCGGTTTTAGCCCGGCCCGGGACCAGAGGGCTTCTATCCCGGCATGGGTGGTCGGGCTCGTCTTCGATCCGGGCTCGGTTATGTGTTTTGGGGACCGAGGACCGCCGGTTCGAGGCCCGAAACCGGCAGTTTCGGCCCGGCGGCACGTCTAGTTCCGGTTAACCGAAAATTTCGGTCCGGTTAACCGGAACCGAACCGTTCGACACCCCTAGTTTAGGCCATCCGGCTTCAACAATGATGCGAATAATTATAAAAAATTCAAATGAACATCCTCTAAAGAACAAGATTGTTCCATTGTCCAAAGATTTCTCATGTGTTGCTTGCTTTCAAGGAAAATTAATAACAAAACCATCGCCTGTGGAAGTTGCTATTGAATGTCCATCATTTTTGGAGCGAATTCAAGGAGATATATGGAGACCTATTGCCCCACCAAGTGGGCCATTTTAGTAATTTATGGTACTAATAGATGCATCGACACGATGGTCGCATGTTAGTCTATTATCCACTCGTAATGTTGCATTCACAAGACTCCTTGCTCAAATAATTCGATTAAGGACACAATTCCCAGATCATATAATTAAAAAAACTCGAATGGATAATGCAGGGAAATTTACATTCCAGTCTTTTAATGACTATTGCATGTCTATTGGGATTTCAGAGGAACATCCTGTTGCACACACACATACTCAAAATGGCTTAGCGAATCTTTTATTAAGAGGTAGAAATTGATTGTTAGGCCTTTACTTATGAGAACAAATTTACCAAATTCTACTTGGGGATATGCAATATTACATGCAGCTTCTCTAGTTCGGTTAAGGCCAACTGCTTATCATAAATATTCCCCATTGGAGCTTGTGAATGGACATGAACCAAATATATCTCATTAAGAGTTTTTGGGTGTGTAGTTTATGTTCCAATAGCTCCTCCTCAGAGAACAAAAATGGGACCCCAAAAAAGATTATGGGTATATGTCGGGTTTGATTCCCCCTCAATTACTAAATACCTGGATCCCATTACTGGTGGTATGTTCAACGCAAGATTTACCGATTGTCAGTTTGATGAGACAATTTTTCTAGTATTAGGGGGAGAGAAGTCAAAATTTGAAAAAGAAAAAAGGAAATTTTATGGAATGCATTATATCTGTCTCATTATGATCCTCAAACAAATCAATGTGAACTTGAAATCTAAAAGATTATCCACCTACAAGAGGTTTCATGTAACACGCCAAACTAGTCGGCTATCACAGTATCGTGGACCCCCAACTGATTATATTACCAATTACTCCGATGAGGAGTTTCAAGTACAATACACCCAGGAATACAGAATACATATATATTTCATATGAGGATGAAATATACAACACCAAATTAAAATGGAAATCCAAACGGAACTGCAGCGGAAAACACACATGAATGAAAACAAGAATAGTTGGGAAGACTGGGGCCCCCTCCTAGTATCACTGGGATTCCTCGCTGTCACCGTGCTCTTCCCGTGCCTTGCCTTGCCATGACCTTAAAACAACATCCCCAACGGGGTCACTTACACAAAAACAACAATCCTCAAGAGTTGAACAAATACAATAATCACATGGCTTACTTCTGAAATCAACTCTCCAAGAGGGGCATCATAGTACGCCCGAGATGGGATGTGCAAGTACACAAGTATCCGAGTGTTCGGAAAACCTGCATAAACATACACACTTGTGCCTAATTAGTCTCACGGAGGCACGTTACCGTGTGCACAGTCCAATGTGTTGGATTACCCGCATAACACATGACTATCGTGTGCCCGACTAAAAATTCCACACATAACCACCCGACAACGCAATATGATCCTGGAAGGTCACAAGAACAAAAGTGACCATGATGAAAAGAAATCCGACAAGGGTCAGGTGAAATAATAACACAATGAGTGATAGCTCAATGAAATGATTGGAACCGTCGTTCCTCGTGAATTGAATGATTAGTTTGATAATTACAAGTCTCAACATGACTGATATATTATGAATGAGTTATATGTATGAATGAACAAGAACGAAAGGAATTATTATCCTTTTAACATAGCAAGAATTAACTTGGCTCAATACCGGTGATGAAATGTCCTTCCTCGAACAAACGTCCTTAATGGATTATCGGTCGCTAGGACAACCCTGAATAACACAATCACCAACAATTCGCTTAATATACATATCAAATATGATCACAACCAACTCAAAAAGTCGATACAACAAACCCAAACTTATTGGGATATTTTAACAAATACATTGTAAACAATCTTCAATCGTTTACAACCAATCTCAATTATATAGATATCAAGCCTCCAATGAGTGATTCAATCCAAAAAAACGTCCTCAACACAATCAATAATCTAATAGGAATACATAATTCAAGATTTCGACAACATCTAATTGAAACCCCCCAATTCCAAAATCAACATTCAAAGTGTTCTTGAATAATCTTCCAACAATCTAATGATAATTCATAGAAACTCATAATCATATGTATATCCCTTCATATAACATTATTATAACATCCAAAACATCATAATCCATCTCAAAATCGAATTCTAAGATTTTGAAGAAATTACCTTTGAAGATCCAAACTCTTTGATCCGTTCGAACTCGCGTTTAATCGACCTACCAAGCTCCACAATCGAAAATAGATGATTAGAACACGAACACACAAGTGTTTTGATGATGAAAAATCTCTCCCAAGAACCTCTCTCTCAGACTCAAGTGTAGAAATGAGGAAAATGAGGGACAAAAATCCGCCCAGCTCTATAAATATACCGCGCAGAGTTACGGCCGTAACTCTCCCATCTTACGGCCATAACCAACCCAAGTCAACGACCTTACGGCCGTAACATTACCACACTTACGGGCGTAACTCCACCTCGTCGAAAAACCATATCGTCCAATCTCGTAGACTTACGGCCGTAACAAAAACTCCCTTACGGCCGTAAGTAACCTTCGTCGAAACAACAATAATGTCCAACTCCCGACCTTACGGCTATAACACTTCGACCTTTATGGGCATAACTACGCTTCGTCGACAACACCCCAAATACCAAAATCGTCTCTTATGGCCGTATCCTGCAAATCTTACGACCGTAAGTTTGCTTCGTCAATAACATCCTTAAACCAACGTACGCATGTTATGTCCGTAATGTAACCTATGTTACGGCCGTAACTCTTTGCTGGAGTAATAATGCAGCAAGTCCGCCTTGTCTTTACGAATGATGAATGATCCGACATACATAACTTGCATGAGTATAATAAGTCCAATAACACGCAATAAACGATACTTCCAACACAAGGATACCAATCACGATGATAATGATAATATTCTCGTCTCGATTCTCAAATAGGGTTGAAAGAGGAATGATAACTGATACACGATTCAAAAATACACCGTGCGACGAACACAAACGAATGAACATGAATGATGAATGATTACTAATGAGTGAAAATTACTGAGTGACAATTACAGAATGAAAATAAATGAATTCGCAACCGGGTATTACATACTCCCCCCTTAAAAAGAGTTTCGTCCCCGAAACTAAGGGTCAAACAATTCGGGGTAACTCTCCCGTATACTATCCTAGGTCTCCCAAGTAGCCTCTTCGACTCCGTGTCTCGACCACTGAATTTTAACCAAAGGAATCGCCTTGTTCCTCAACTGGTTGATTCATCGCTCTAAGACTCGTACAGGACGCTCCTCGTATGTATGATCATCTGCGATCTTGATTTCATCGAACTGAAGTATGTGACTCGGGTCGGTAACATACTTCCGCAACTGCGAGACGTGAAACACATTATGAACTCGGCTCAAAGCTGTAGATAGATCCAATTGATAAGCTAGATTGCCTACTCGATCCAAAATTTCAAATGGTCCAATGAATCTCGGACCCAACTTTCTCCTTTTCCCGAAATGGAAAATACCTTGACTCGGGGATACCTTGACCAAAACGTGGTCACATGTCTCGAACTCTAATGGTCGACGATGATTATCTGCATATGATTTTTGTCGACTCTGAGCGGTCAACAAACGACTCCTGATCAAAGCTACCTTCTCGCGGGCGGCTATTAGCATATCGCGCTTAGTGCCAATTGATTATGATAAGTTATCCCAACACAAGGGAGATCGACAACGCCGATTGTATAAGGCCTCGTAAGGTGCCATCTTAATTGAAGCATGCCAACTGTTGTTGTACGTGAACTCGATCAATGGTATTTGGGCTTCCCAATCATCTTTCCAATCAAGAACACATGCCCTCAACATGTCCTCCAACGTCTGAATAGTTCGCTCTGATTGTCCGTCGGACTGAGGGTGAAAAGCTGTGCTGAAATTTAGCTGGGTTCCCATGGCACGATGAATGGATTTCCAAAAATGTGACATTAATCGCCCTTCACGATCAGAAACGATACTCTTGGGGGTACCGTGCAATATTACGATCTCTTTAATGAACAACTGGGCAAGTCTCTCGGGACCCCACATATCCTTGATCTCAAGAAAATGAGCTGACTTAGTTAAACGGTCCACGATTACCCAAATTGTATTCATGCCACGACGACTCGTTGGCAAACTCGTGATGAAGTCCATTGAAATATCCTCCCACTTCAACTCTGGAATAGGGAGCGGTTTTAGCATACCCGCCGGTCGCTGATGTTATATCTTGACTTGATGACTGGTCAAACATCTCGAAACAAATTCTTCGACTTCTCGCTTCATATTACTCCACCAATAATTTTGTTTCAAGTCTTTGTATATTTTGCTAGACCCCGGATGGATGGAATAAGGGGTAGCATGATCCTCTCTCAAAATAGAGCTTTCAACTCGTCATCCGTCGGAATGCATAACCGGTTCTTAAATCGTAAAAGTCCATCCTCGTAGACCACAAATCCAGGGACTTTCTCCTGAGCCACATCCTCTTGAATGCGCAGCAAAAACAGGTCTGAACCCTGTTTCGTTCTGACCGCCTCCTCCAGTGGCGATGAAATCTCTAACATGAAAAGTTTCCCTTGCACTTGCTGCAACCAGACCTTGATCTCAGGCCTTAAGAACTCCTGTTGATGAAGTTCCTTCTGAACGGTTAAATGAGCAAGCATTTGCTCCGGAATGGACTTACGACTCAAGGCATCGGCGACAACGTTTGCCTTACCCGGGTGGTATTGTATCTCAATATCATAATATTTAATCAGTTCCAACCACCGTCTCTGTCGCATGTTTAACTCCTTCTGGGTAAATATATACTTTAAACTCTTATGATCGGGAAAATCTGACAGGTGACGCCATAGATATAATGACGCCAAATCTTCAATGCGAAAACCATGGCCGCTAGCTCCAGGTCGTGGGTCAGATAATTGACCTCATAAGGCCTCAGTTACCGCGAAGCGTAAGCAATCACCTTCCCATTCTGCATTAATACGCATCCAAGACCGTGTCCGGACGCGTCACTATAAACTGCGAACCCTTTCATACGTTGTGGTAAAGAAAGGACATGCGCTGAAGTTAAACGGATCTTAAGTTCCTCAAAACTCTGCTGACACGCGTCACACCACGTGTATTTCTTATCCTTCCGCAAAAGGCTCGTCATAGGTTGAGCGATTTTAGAAAACTCTTCTACAAATTGCCGGTAATAGCCTGCTAATCCGAGAAAACTTCGGATTTCCTTAACATTCTTCGGAGGTTGCCAATCTCGGATAGCCTCCGTCTTTTGAGGGTCGACACGAACCCCGTATGATGAAATCACATGTTCGAGAAACATCACCCCAGACATCCAGAACTCACATTTGGAAAGTTTTCCATAGAGTTGCTCTTGTCTCAACACGTCGAGGACCTGATGAAGGTGAAGTTCGTGTTCCTCTTGGTCACGAGAATAAATCAAAATTTCATCTATGAAGACAACCACAAACTGATCTAAATAGTCGATGAAAACTCAGTTCATCAACTCCATGAATACCGCAGGTGTATTAGTTAACCCAAACGGCATCACTACAAACTCATAGTGCCGATAGCGTATTTGAAATGCCGTTCTTGCAATATCCGACTCTCGAATTCGCAACTGATGATACCCAGATCTTAAATCGATCTTGGAAAATACTGAAGCTCCCTGGAGCTGATCTAAGAGATCATCGATGCGGGGTAAGGAATATTTATTCTTGACCATTACCCTGCTCAGCTCCCGATAATCAATGTACAAGCGAAATGAACCATCTTTCTTCTTGACAAATAACACTGGTGCTCCCCACAGGGATACACTCGGTCGGATATAACCTTTCTCGGTTAATTCATCCAGTTGATTCTTCAGTTCCTGCATTTCGGTTGGGGCCATACGATATGGTGCTTTTGATATTGGGGATGTACCAGTCTCCAACTCTATCGTGAATTCAACATCTCTCTGTGGAGGTAAACCAGGTAACTCGTCTGGAAACACATCGGATTAGTCTTTCACTATAGGGATATCTGCCAACGTCACTGATGATTTCTCGGTCTTGGTCATATAACACCAATAACCGACACACCCCTGATTGAGTAACTTCACTGCTTTCATCATATTAATAACTCTTCCGGAACGGCTGGGGTTACCCCCTTGAAATACACACTCGACTCCATCGTCTGAAATGATAGTGACCATATGCTTACGGACACTAAGGATGGTATCATGACGATCCATCCAATCAATACCCAATATTACGTCATTTCTAGGTAAGTCTACCACGATTAGGTCCGCCAACCATTCACGGCCATTAAGCTGAATCGGACAGTTCTTAACTTCATGATTTCTAATAATTCTTCTACCGTCTAGTAGACCAATGAAATAAGGTTCGCAACTAGTAGCACTATCCAGTTGTAGTTTACTCAAACATGACTCAGAAATGAATGAATGTGATGCGCCAGTGTCAAAAAGGGTACACACAGGTAGAGATAAAATTTCGAGTGTACCTGACATCATTCGGGCCTCCGGATCGTCGGTCCTCTTCATCTCATAAATTCGGGGCTTGCCAGTTCCTGAACTGGATGCTCCTGTCTGATAATTATGGGCTCCGCCTTTACTTGCTCCCGTCGTCTTAAACAACGCGGACTGAGTGGCTTGATTCTGAACAACCGACTGCTTCGGGGTCTGAGATGCCGTTGGAGCAGGTCTGGAATCTCTTCGACAGAAACGGGCCTTATGCCCGGCAATCCCATAGATGTTACACGTGATAGTCTATCCCGAACACTTAGTACTGTAATGACCCTGTTCTCCATAATTGAAATAGGTGATGGCCGAACTGGCCACTCGGGACTGAGATTCCGCGGGTTTGGGCACCATAGGAGGTCGCTCAGAAAAAGTAGAGCACGTGCGAGGATTCTTGAAGGTCACCCGATTGCCCTCGGACCGATTATGATTCTTCGATTTCTTGCCAGCAGATGAAGATTGTTGCTTAGCAATTTTCTTAGCAGTAAGCTCAGAAGCAAGAGCTTTATCAATAAATTCGGCCAAGGTGGCGCAATGATGATTAAGCAGTTGCATCCGCATACGAGGTTTTAACCTCTTATTGGAGTACTTGCTTTTATCCGCTTCGGAGTGGATGACGGATGAGGAAAAAGGAAGTAGCTCCTGAAACTTCTCGGCGATGGCGAGAACATCTTCTTCCATTGAGGGGTCAGGACTGAGTAATTCCGATAAATTGGCCTCCCTGAGTGGGGCCGTATAATATCTTTCCAACATAAGGGTCTTAAACTGGGACCAAGTACAAGATCCGTCGGTGGGCTTCAGAGATAGCCACCATGAGTGAGCGCTCTTACCCAGATAGTAAGCCGCAACTGAAACTTTGTGCCCTTCGGGACACTCCACCATAGTGAATAGTTTCTCAAAATGTTCAAGCCAGTGAACAATATCCGCCGGCTGAGATGAGCCCTCAAATGCAGGTGGTCTCTAGCGAGAGATGTCGCCGATTATATTGCTCACACCCCACTCTTTCCTCTGAGGTGGCGGCGGAGGAGCCTGCTGAGTCTGAGGGACTGAATTCTGCATGGTCTCCATCAGGTGTGCCATCTGTGTCATCTGGGTCATCATGCCCTGCATAAATATGAATGGGTCAACCCGAACACTTTCTGATTGGGCTGCAGCTCGGCTACGACTTCCTGACAGTGAGTGATTATCTCCCGGTGAATGAGTGGCATCGTCAACTGAGTTGGCAGCGTCGCTACCTGTTGAACTAATGTTATCCCTCACGTTCGCACGTGTATTCACACGAGATCTCGGGTTTTGGCCCGAACCACGGCCTCTCCCCCTGCGTCCTCTGACAGTTCTATCCATACTGAAGTAGGAAAGCCACATGATAATTATATATCTCGCATGAATATCGCATTATGATTATGTTATGGAATAATAATAATGAACATACATGTTCTAACACAATGAACGCATTAATAATGCAATAAAATGATCGTCGACATTACGCCAGAATATGATAAGACCGCATGAAAGATCAACTGAGGTGACATGATTATTTGATGAAATTCCTGATATGGTTATCCTGAACAAGTTAACCAGATTGATAATACGATCCACAAGATCAACAACTGAGCAATGAGATTGACTGAGTGATTAATGAGTTAACATGATCGACAAGATCAAAAATGATGATTGAGGATTGTCGACTGATGAATGAGTTGATTCTTATTGCCAGAATTTATACCATGGTGTCAGAAATCATACCGTTCTTTTGGTCTGAGGGGCTTGGCGCTTACACAGGTCAAACATGACGCGAAAGTTCAATGAAACAAGTATGATGAACGATGATTTTCAATGAGACAAGACTCGAATGAGTAGTATTAAAAACCACGCTCTGATACTGTAATATCCGGATTTATTATTGAGTATTTCACCTGTATTTGAGCCCTGTATTATTCGGAATTGTGATCTCGATAATTGGAGTATGATATTTCTCACATTTGTATCTTTGTACATGAGTATAACATCATGTAAATTTTCTCATGCAAACTCGTGATAACGCACTCTCATGCAAATTCGTGATAACGCACGCTAAGAATGTAGCTTAACGTGCCTTATCGGCTAAAACTAGCGCACGCTATGATTAAAGAATTGCGTGTGCTAGGCAGTCAATTATTGAGCTAGGCGGCTAGCACATGCGCCAGCCGGACATGGATCCGGATAAGATTCCCTCGGACGAACCTGGATAGTTTTGGAGTCAACACTTATTAGCGTGCGCTAAGGATAGTAGGATAGCGTGCGCTAATCAGCTAATGTGCAGAAACATTATATAAGGGGCAACAACCCATTTTACTTGGTTTACATTTCCTTCACCTGTCCTTCATTCTTGAGAGACCAGAGAGCCTTATATCTTCCTTAAACACACTTAGACCACCTCTACTTGATCACTAAAGATTGGATGTCACTTGTGATTGATCATTGAAGTGGAGAAGCACCTTGGATTGGCATACAAATAACCGGAGTTGGATTCTACCTTTTTGACTCGGTGTTTTCTTCATCTTAAGGTATGTTAATTCTTTCTCCAACCTTAGATTCGTGTTCTAAAGAATAAGATGATCATGCTATCAAGATATTGAGTTCCATTGCTGAATTATTCAAACAAATATCATGTTTAGAAGTTGGAATGATTATGCTTATGATATCATCGTTGAAACATCGTAGTTGGAATCCTAGTACGTCAAATGATGAGAGGAATATTCTGAGATTGATTATCCATATGAATAACGTTGCCATATTGATCGTAAACTTGGAGTTGATATCACTTTTGTTAAAAGGACTTTGGAAAGAATCATCTTAGGTTGTACCCTTTCTTACAAGTTGGAATTGGTAGTTCACATTTAAGATGAAGTCTGAATGTATTAATGACAATGGAATCTAGTGCATCAACCTGAGATGACCGAACTTCACATGAGAATGATACTCGAGTTGAATATAAGAATTGTGATGATATTCATTTGCTTGAATTCAAAGATGGTTGAATCCGTAAGATCATTCATAAGTTATGAATATGATATGTAGACGGGTAACGTACGTTAATCATTGAGGAGTTCGTAAGTTTCATCACCGTTAGAACAGTCTGCTGCCCAGTAGTGAAACTGCCATGCACGTTTAGCGTAGGCTAAGCTATGTAGATTAACGTACGCTATCGGGCATGTTTTGCGTACGCTACGTTTGGTACGTAACGTACGTTATGTTATCAGGCGAGTCAGTCGGCTGATCAGAGAGGACTGTTGATACATAGTTAGCGTACGCTAGACTTCGTTGTTTACGTGCGCTAATGAGCAGGCTTAACGCACGCTACATAGAATACGTAGCGTACGCTAAGCAGTTCAGGAAGATTACGTTTTATGAACTTTCGGCCGTAAATTGGATTGTTAGACATTCGTACGATGTGAGATGAATTCTATATTATTTCTTTTGTTAAGGTTCGAGCTTGCTACATGATTGATCGAAGGGGCAACCTTCGAGTGTTTCGTTTTTCGTGGAAGTAGTATTCTTGTCTTCGAATCGAGGCAAGCACCTTAATTGTTTTATGTATTGATGTTATACATATTGTTGTACATGTATGTCGTTGTTGTATGTCCACCTCGTGTTGGTCCGACGGGATCATCGGGGGATCTATGCTAGCGTGCGCTGGATCATCGGACGGGATTTCCCACCTTGGGTTGGTTTGACGGAATCATCGGGGGGTCTAGGCAGTGAACGCTGGATCATCGGAATTACCATGTGTATGTTGTGATATCATGTTGTGATTATCATGTGTGTATGTTATTATTGAGTTTCTCGCAGGAGAAGACTCGTTGGTATTTTGTCATTTATGTTATTATTATTCGTGAGATGTTGAATAATATGTTGTGGTACTTGTATTAGCATCGTTGTGCTAACCCCTTCGGGGGTGAACTTTTATTTATGTTCAGGATCCAAGAGAGCGGGGAAACAACCACTGGAGTTGCATGACGACGAGGGTGCAGAGTGATGTTCCGGCCGGGTTTATTCATCTGTTATTTGTATCGTTTTAATAAGTACTCGAGTACGTCGTCGTTTGTGATGATTTGGATTTGGTGATGTATTAATAATTTTCCTTTGGACATTTGTATTTTCAGTATTAGTCAGAACTGTTGTATTTTATTTCAGTTACTTTCATACGTTGGTATCTGTTATTGTCTTTTCATTTCTTCAGCCTTGTAAATTCTTATGTAAAGGATTTACTGCGCTGTAATATTCCTGAATATATCAGGGTGTTACAGAATATGGTATCAGAGCTAAGATTATGGATATCTTGGCTATTGGGTTAAAGTAAGGGTCATATATGTCTTTTGAGGTAACCGGTCGCGAATAACATCACTGTACTGCCTACGTCTTCATGCGAGTGGTGGTTGTAAGTTCCTAAACTCTATCTCGTTCTTTACGTATTGTACCTCTTTATACTTGAACTTTTGAACGATATTGTTTCATGTATATAGAGTATTTATGCTTACAGTATGTTGAGAGGTAGACGTGGACGTGGTTGCGGTCGCGGTCGCGGACGCGGGCGAAGGAATGCCGAAAGAGAAGCTTTGCCTTCTAATCAGGCCAGCCAAAGCTTAGGCGAGCCACAGAGATCTATTAATAATGAACCGGAACCTGCTATGCCCGAAATCCTTCGTCAGGTGGTGAACCAGATGACCCAGTTCGCCCAGGTCGTGGACCGAATTACAACAGGGAGATCGACATCAGGGTATCCCAGACATGGGAAATCGAGGCGATCAATGGCTGCAAGAGGTGGCGAAGATACAACCACCTAAATTCGACGATATTTCTGAGACTCCCACCTGGGATCATTAGTTAAAGGAATTGGAGAAAATTTTTTCCGGGATTAATTGCCCAGACTGTAATACCCGGTTGTAATTCAGTCATTATTCAGTATTTATCATTCAGTAATTGTCACTCAGTATATTTTTCACTCATTAATGATCATTCATCGTTCATTTCATTCATTGTATTCACCGTTCGGAGTATATTGGTATCGCGTATCAGTGTTATTTCATCATTCAACCCGATTGGATAGTCGGTCCGAGCGTATCATCATTGTCACTTTCATGGTGGTTTGTGTGTGAGGAGTAGCGCACGCTACGTACTCTCTTTAGCGCGCGCTAATTGAGTACAGGTAGCGCACGCTACCACTCAGCATTAGCGCACGCTAATGTTGTCCTGGCTGCAGTCCAGAAGGCACTGGACTGCAGGTGAGTTATAAGTAGCGCACGCTACGAATGGTAGGTAGCGCGCGCTAGTAGGCCGGAGTAGCGCACGCTATGCAGTCGGTATAGCGCGTGCTAAGGTCAAATCAGGTTGAGTCCAGTGGCTACTGGACTGCATTGGATTAATTCATAGCGCACACTATGAGTGGTTTTTAGCGTACGCAATCGTTATTGTAGCGCACGCTAATTATTGATTGTAGCGCATGCTACCGAGATCAGATCATAGGACATAGGGTTCTGGACTCCAGTACTGGGCATCAGATAATTCGTTAGCGCACGCTAACATTTGGGGTTAGCGCACGCCAATTGTACATCCGTAGCGCACGCTACCAAAGGTACGTAGCGCGTGCTACCGTTGTCGGACAGTGGGTACTGGACTACCCAAGATACCCGTTAGCGCACGCTAAGCATGGGGGACTAGCGCGCGCTAAACTGAAATCACTATAAAATGGACAGTTAGCCCAGATTTTGGCATTTGTCATTTCTTCACTTCCTCTCTTCGGTTCCGGGCGATTTGGAGCGATTTGAAGAGTATTCTTCGAGGTGTAATCATCAATCATCATCTTCAAGTCTTTGAGTTGGATTAATCATCACTTCATCATCTCCACAACATCAAATCAAAGGTATTAATCTCTTGGATCTAGAATTTCGGATTTTTGAGTTTTTCCTTCCGATTTCTTCGTATGAACTTAGATTGTTGTTGGAATATGTTGGATATGGATTATCTACCTTGGATTAATGTATTCCTACGGATTTATTGGCACATATTTCGGATTTCAAGAACTCTTTGGGGGTTGACTTTGATATTTTAGGGGGTTTTCGATTAGATATCGTCGTTAACTCGAACTATGGATTCCTATGGGATTATTGAAATCATTGGAAGTGTTTTGATGGTTTGGAATACTCATCTTGGAGTTGGTTTCGATATATATTCGAGTTTGGATATTGTTGAATCGACGTTTGAGTCGGTTATGATCGTATTTGATTCGTGTAATGATCGAATTATTGGTAATTGTGTTATTCAAGGTTGTTCGAGCGACCGACATTTCTTTTAGGACGTTGTTCGTGGACGGATATACTTCATCGGTATTGTGTAAGTTAATTCTTACTCAGTTAAAAGGATATTCATTCCTTTCGTTGTTGTTTATTCATAATCATAATTCATTCATAAGGTACTAACCGTTTCAAAACTTGTAATTGTCACTTCATTACTTCATTCACGAGGGACGACGGTTCCAATTATTTCATTGAGCTATCATTCATTTCAGTGTCATTTCATCTCGGTGAGTCATTATTAATTTTTATGTCACTTTTGGTTATATCGTAGCATTCCGGGTCGCACTGGCGTGCCGGTTGGTATGTGTAGGATTTTCATGTCGGGCACATTATAGTCGTGTGTTGGTTGGTGGCCTCACATTGGACTGTGCACACGAGTTTATGGCTTCGTGAGACTGATTAGGTACAAGACCACACGTGTATTCGATCGATACTCGTTGGTGGCTTGTGCACGGACACATTTCCATCCCGGACGTAGTGTGGCGCCATTCCTTTGAGCCGTACTGATAGTTGATTCATATAGAATGTTTGATTGCGTATGTTTCGACAGGATTTTTCATAACTTCAGATATATCATGGTTGTGTATTTTCAAACCTTGAGGATTGTTGTTCTGTATAACTGACCCCGTTGGGGGATATTGTTTTCAGGTCATGGCAAGGCTAAAGCACGAGGAGAGCACGGTGATGGCGAGGAGTCCCAGTGATACTAGTAGGGGGCCCCAGTCTTTTCAGTCAATTATGTTTTCTTCATTTATTCCGCTGCAGACATTCCGTTTGAATACTCATTTCATTCAGTGTTGTATATTTTATCTCCATATAAAATATACATGTATTCTGTGTTATTCTGGGTGTGTTGTATGAAACTCCTCATCGGAGTAATAGATGTTGTAATGTGGTTCGGTACTACATTTACCCTGTGTAATTCATTCATTTTCATTCGCCTGGTGGGTCCCAGTCTGGGGGGTCCACGACACTGTAATATCTGCCTAGTTTGGGGTGTTACAGAGTTGGTATCGGAGCGTGGTTTTGAATACTACCTTCCGAGTCATGTTTCATTTGAAATCATCGTCATCGGACTAGTATCATTGGACTTTCGCGTCACGTGTGACCTGTGCAAATGCCGAGCCAATCAGACCAAGAACTGTAAGATTTTTAACGCCATGGTATAATTTCTGGCAATAATCATTCATTCATAATCTATCAGTTAACAATCCTCAAACATCATTTTCATTTTGACCAGGACGGTCATGTTAACTCATTAATCACTCAATTCATTTCACTACTCAGTTGTTGATCTGGAAGATCATATCATTAATCTTGTTAACTTGTTCAAGATAATCATTTCAATAATTTCATCAAATAATCATGTCACCTCTGTTAATCATTCATGTAATCACTGTGTTAGAGCGTATGCTCATTTTCATCATCTCATGTCATAGTCATAATGTGATATTCATGCGAGAGATATAATCATCATGTGACTTTCCACTTCAGTATGGAAAGAGCTGGCAGAAAATGTGGGGGGAGAGGCCGTGGTGCAGGCCGAAACCCGAGAGCTCGTGTGAATACACGTGCGAATGCTAGGAATAATGCTAATTCTTCGAGCAGCGATGCTGCCACTCATTCACCTGGACGCGATCATTCACTATCAGGGAGTCGTACCCGGGACACAGCTCAGTCAGAGGGTGTTCGAGTTGACCCACTCGCTTTTATGCAGGGCATGATGGCCCAAATGACTCAGATGGCACAACTAATGGAGGTGATGCATAACTCCACTACTCAAAATCAACAGGCTCCTCCACCGCCACCTCAGAGGCAAGAGAGGGGTGTAAGCAGTATCATTGGCGATATCTCTCGCCAGCGACCACCTACCTTCGAGGGCTCATCTGAGCCGGCGGATATTGTTTATTGGCTTGAGCACTTCGAGAAGTTATTTGCTATGGTGGATTGCCCTGAAGGGCATAAGGTTTCAGTTGCGGCCTACTATCTTGGTAAGAGCGCTCATTCATGGTGGTTATCGTTGAAGCCCACAAACGGATCCTGTACTTGGGATCAGTTCAAAACTCTCATGATGGAGAGGTATTATCCGGCCCCACTCAGGAAGGCCAAGTTGTCGGAATTACTCACTCCCGACCTTTCGGCGGATGATGATGTTCTCGCCATCGCCGAAAAATTTCAGGAACTTCTTCCGTTCGCCTCGTCTATCATTCACCCTGAGGCGTACAAGATCAAGTATTTAAGCAAGAGGCTGAAACCCCATATGAGACTACAGTTTCTTAATCATAATTGCACCACGTTGGCCGAATTCATTGAGAAAGCTCTTACCTATGAGCTTACTGCTAAGGAGATTGCTAAGCAGCAACCTTCATCTGCTAGCAAGAAGTCCAAGAACCGTAATCAGTCTGACGGAAGTCGGGCCACTTTCAAGAAGCCACGTGCGGGCTCTACCTTTTCTGAGCGACCTCATATGGCGCCTAAACCCGCGGAATCTCAGTCTCGAGCGGCCAGTTCGGCCGTCACCTGTTTCAACTGTGAAGAACAGGGTCATTTCAGCACTAAATGTCTGAAGCAGTCTGTCACGTGCCACAACTGTGGGATTGCTGGGCATAGGGCCCGTTTTTGCCGAAGGGACTCTAAACCTACTCCGGCGTCATCTCAGGCCCCAGGACATTCAGTGGTGCAGAATCAGGCCACATAGTCAGCGTCATTCAAGACGATAAGAACTAAAGGTGGATCCAAGTGCTATCAGAGGGGATCATCTGGTTCGAGGGCCGGCAAGCCCCGAATTTATGAGATGAAGAAGACCGACGATCCAGAGGCCTGGATGAGCTCAGGTACATTCGATATTCTATCTCAACCTGTGTGTACCCTTTTTGATACTGGTGCATCGCATTCATTCATTTCCGAGTCATATTTGAGTAGACTACGTCTGGGTACTGCTACTAGTTGTGAGCCTTATGTCATTGGTCTACGTGACGGTAGAAGAATTATCGGAAATCGTGAGATTGAGAATTGTCCGATTCAGCTTCATGGCCGTGTATGGCTAGCTGACCTAATCGTGGTAGATTTACCGAGGGACGATGTCATTCTGGGTATTGATTGGATGGATCGTCACGATGCCATCATTAGTGTCCGTAAGCGTATGGTCACTATCATTTCAGACGATGGGGTTGAATGTGTTTTTCAGGGAGGTAATCCCTACTGCAGTAAGGTCATTAATTTGATGAAAGCAGTGAGATTACTCAATCAGGGGTGTATTGGTTATTGGTGCTATATGACCAAAACCGAGAAATCACCAGTAATGTTGACGGATATTCCGGTGGTGAGGGAATATGCCGATGTTTTTCCAGACGAGTTACGTGGTTTGCCTCCACAGAGAGATGTGGAATTCACGATTGAGTTGGAGCCCGGTACGTCCCCAATATCGAAGGCACCGTACCGGATGGCCCCGACCGAAATGTAGGAATTAAAGAACCAACTTGATGAGTTATTCGAGAAAGGTTATATCCGTCCGAGTGCGTCCCCGTGGGGAGCACCAGTGTTGTTTGTCAAGAAGAAGGATGGTTCGTTCCGCTTGTGTATTGATTACCGGGAATTGAACCGGGTGACGATCAAGAATAAATATCCTCTACCCCGTATCGATGATCTTTTAGATCAACTTCAGGGAGCTTCAGTATTTTCCAAGATCGACTTAAGATCTGGATACCATCAGTTGCGGATTCGAGAGTCGGATATCGCAAGGACGGCATTTCGAATACGCTATGGTCATTATGAGTTTGTGGTTATGCCGTTTGGGTTGACTAATGCACCTGCGGTATTCATGGAGTTAATGAATCAGGTTTTCATCAACTATCTGGATCAGTTCGTGGTTGTCTTCATTGATGACATTTTGATTTATTCTCGTGACCGAGAGGAGCACGAGGTTCACCTTCATCAGGTTCTCGACGTGTTGAGACGAGAACAACTTTATGGGAAGTTTTTCAAATGTGAGTTCCGGATGTCCGAAGTGACTTTTCTCGGACATGTAATTTCATCAGACGGAGTTCATGTCGACCCTCAAAAGACGGAGGCTATTCGAGATTGGCTACCTCCGAAGAATGTTAAGGAGATCCGGAGATTTCTTGGATTGGCCAGTTATTATCAGCGGTTTGTTGAAGGATTTTCTAAAATCGCTCAACCCATGACGAATCTTTTACGGAAAGATAAGAATACACGTGGTCCGACGCGTGTCAACAGAGTTTTGATGAACTCAAGAGCCAGTTAACTTCAGCACCTGTCCTTTCCTTGCCGCAAGGGACAGAAGGATTTGTGGTTTATAGTGATGCGTCCGGGCAGGGTCTCGGATGTGTACTCATGCAGAACAGGAAAATTATTGCTTATGCTTCACGGCAATTGAGACCTTACGAGGTTAATTATCTGACCCACGATTTGGAGCTAGCAGCCGTGGTGTTCGCTTTGAAAATTTGGCGTCATTACCTTTATGGCGTTACTTGTCAAATTTTCTTCGATCACAAGAGTTTGAAGTATATATTTACTCAAAAGGAGTTAAATATGCGACAGAGACGGTGGCTGGAATTAATCAAAGATTATGATATCGAGATTCTTTACCACCCGGGGAAGGCGAACGTTGTCGCCGACGCCTTGAGTCGTAAGTCCGTTTAGGAGCAGATGCTTGCTCGTTTAACAGTCCAGAAGGAGCTTCAGCAGGAATTCCTTAGACCCGAGATCGAGGTCTGACTTCAGCGAGTACAAGGGCAACTTTGTACGTTGGAGATTTCATCGCCACTTGAGGAGGCGATCAGGGAAAATCAGGGTGTGGACCCATTTTTGTTACGCATTCGAGAGGATGTGACCCAGGGGAAAGCCCCCAGATTCGTGGTCCACGAGGATGGACTTTTGAGATTTAAGAATCGGTTGTGCGTACCGGCGAATGACGAGTTAAAGAACTCGATTTTGAGAGAAGCTCATGCTACCCCTTATTCCATTCACCCGGGGTCTAGCAAGATGTATAAAGACTTGAAACAAAATTACTGGTGGAGTAATATGAAGCGAGAAGTCACGGAATTTGTTTCGAGATGTTTAACCTGTCAACAAGTCAAGATAGAACATCAGCGACCGGCGGGTATGCTGAAACCTCTCCCTATTCCAGAGTGGAAGTGGGAGGATATTTCTATGGACTTCATCACGAGTTTGCCGACGAGTCGTCGTGGCATGAATACGATCTGGGTAATTGTGGACCGCTTAACTAAATCGACTCATTTCCTTGAGATTAAGGATACTTGGGGTCCCGAGAGACTTGCCCAGTTATTCATCAAAGAGATAGTGAGACTGCACGGTACTCCTAAAAGTATCGTTTCCGATCGTGACGGACGATTCGTGTTTCATTTTTGGAAATCAGTTCATCGAGCTATGGGAACTCAGCTTAATCTCAGTACAACCTTTCGTCCTCAGTCCAACGGACAATCAGAGAGGACTATTCAGACTTTGGAGGACATGTTGAGGGCATGTGTCCTCGATTGGAAAGATGATTGGGAAGCCCAACTACCGTTGATTGAGTTCACGTACAATAATAGTTAGCATTCTTCGATTAAGATGGCACCTTACGAGGCCTTGTATAGTCATCGTTGTCGATCTCCTTTGTGTTGGGATGATTTATTAGAGTCAATCGGCACCGAGCCCGATATGCTTATAGCCGTCCGTGAGAAGGTAGCTTTGATCAGGAGTCGTTTATTGACCGCTCAAAGTCGACAGAAATCTTATGCAGATAATCGTCGTCGACCATTAGAGTTCGAGACAGGTGACCATGTTTTGGTCAAGGTATCCCCGAGTCGTGGTATCTTCCGTTTTGGGAAGAGGGGAAAGTTGAGTCCGAGATTCATTGGGCCGTTTGAGATTTTGGATCGAGTAGGCGAGCTAGCTTATTGTTTGGCCTTACCTCCGGCATTGAGCCGAATTCATAATGTGTTTCACGTATCTCAGTTACAGAAGTATGTTGCCGACCCGAGTCACATACTTCAGTTTGACGAAATCGAGATCGCTGATGATCATTCATATCAGGAACGTCCTATACGAGTTTTAGAACGGCGAATCAAACAGTTGAGGAACAAGACGATTCCTTTGGTTAAAATTCAGTGGTCTAGACACGAAGTCGAAGAGGCTACTTGGGAAACTGAGGATAGTATGCGGGAGAGTTATCCCGAGTTGTTTGACCCTTAGTTTCGGGGACGAAACTCTTTTAAGGGGGGGTGTATGTAATGCCCAGTTGTAATTCAGTAATTATTCAGTATTTATCATTCAGTAATTGTCACTCAGTATATTTTTCACTCATTAATGATCATTCATCGTTCATTTCATTCATTGTATTCACCGTTCGGAGTATATTGGTATCGCGTATCAGTGTTATTCATCATTCAACCCGGTTGGATAGTCGGGCCGAGCGTATCATCATTGTCACTTTCATGGTGGGCTGTGTGTGAGGAGTAGCGCACGCTACATACTCTCTTTAGCGCGCGCTAATTGAGTACAGGTAGCGCACGCTACCACTCAGCATTAGCGCATGCTAATGTTGTCCTGGCTGCAGTCCAGAAGGCACTGGACTGCAGGTGAGTTATAAGTAGCGCACGCTACGAATGGTAGGTAGCGCGCGCTAGTAGGCCGGAGTAGCGCACGCTATGCAGTCGGTATAGCGCGCACTAAGGTCAAATCAGGTTGAGTCCAGTGGCTACTGGACTGCATTGGATTAATTCATAGCGCACGCTATGAGTGGTTTTTAGCGTACGCAATCGTTATTGTAGCGCACGCTAATTATTGATTGTAGCGCACGCTACCGAGATCAGATCAGAGGACAGAGGGTTCTGGACTCCAGTACTGGGCATCAGATAATTCGTTAGCGCACGCTAACATTTGGGGTTAGCGCACGCCAATTGTACATCCGTAGCGCACGCTACCAAAGGTACGTAGCGCGCGCTACCGTTGTCAGACAGTGGGTACTGGACTACCCAAGATACCCGTTAGCGCACGCTAAGCATGGGGGACTAGCGCGCGCTAAACTGGAATCACTATAAAATGGACAGTTAGCCCAGATTTCGGCGTTTGTCATTTCTTCACTTCCTCTCTTCGGTTTCGGGCGATTTGGAGCGATTTGAAGAGTATTCTTCGAGGTGTAATCATCAATCATCATCTTCAAGTCTTTGAGTTGGATTAATCATCACTTCATCATCTCCACAACATCAAATCAAAGGTTTTAATCTCTTGGATCTAGAATTTCGGATTTTTGGGTTTTTCCTTCCGATTTCTTCGTATGAACTTAGATTGTTGTTGGAATATGTTGGATATGGATTATCTACCTTGGATTAATGTATTCCTACGGATTTATTGGCACATATTTCGGATTTCAAGAACTCTTTGGGGGTTGACTTTGATATTTTAGGGGGTTTCGATTAGATATCGTCGTTAACTCGAACTATGGATTCCTATGGGATTATTGAAATCATTGGAAGTGTTTTGATTGTTTGGAATACTCATATTGGAGTCGGTTTCGATATATATTCGAGTTTGGATATTATTGAATCGACGTTTGAGTCGGTTATGATCGTATTTGATTCGTGTAATGATCGAATTATTGGTAATTGTGTTATTCAAGGTTGTTCGAGCGACCGATATTTCTTTTAGGACGTTGTTCGTGGACGGATATACTTCATCGGTGTTGTGTAAGTTAATTCTTACTCAGTTAAAAGGATACTCATTCCTTTCATTGTTGTTCGTTCATAATCATAATTCATTCATAAGGTACTAACCGTTTCAAAACTTGTAATTGTCACTTCATTACTTCATTCACGAGGGACGACGGTTCCAATTATTTCATTGAGCTATCATTTATTTTAGTGTCATTTCATCTCGGTGAGTCATTATTAATTTTTATGTCACTTTTGGTTATATCGTGGCATTCCGGGTCGCACTGGCGTGCCGATTGGTATGTGTAGGATTTTCATGTCGGGCACATTATAGTCGTGTGTTGGTTGGTGGCCTCACATTGGACTGTGCACACGAGTTGATGGCTTCGTGAGACTGATTAGGTACAAGGCCACATGTGTATTCGATCGATACTCGTTGGTGGCTTGTGCACGGACACATTTCCATCCCGGACGTAGTGTGGCGCCATTCCTTTGAGCCGTACTGATAGTTGATTCATATAACATGTTTGCTTGCGTATGTTTCGACAGGATTTTTCATAACTTCAGATATATCATGGTTGTGTATTTTCAAGCCTTGAGGATTGTTGTTCTGTATAACTGACCCCGTTGGGGGATATTGTTTTCAGTTCATGGCAAGGCTAAAGCACGGGGAGAGCACGGTGATGGCGAGGAGTCCCAGTGATACTAGTAGGGGCCCCCAGTCTTTTCAGTCAATTATGTTTTCTTCATTTATTCCGCTGCAGACATTCCGTTTGAATACTCATTTCATTCAGTGTTGTATATTTTATCTCCATATAAAATATACATGTATTCTGCATTATTCTGGGTGTGTTGTATGAAACTCCTCATCGGAGTAATAGATGTTGTAATGTGGTTTGGTACAACATTTACCCTGTGTAATTCATTCATTTTCATTCGCCTGGTGGGTCCCAGTCGGGGGGGAGGGTCCACGGCACTGTAATATCCGCCTAGTTTGGGGTGTTACACAGACGACTGGAGAGCCTCTATTGCTCAGTAGCTTCTGATAGGGGAAGCATCCGAGTGGTGGGAAGCCATCCGGCCTGCAGATCATGATGCGTACTGGACATAATTTAAATTGATGATAGAAGCTCAGTACTGCCCTCGTCCTGTGAGGGAAGCCAAAGTTCGGGAGTTTTTCTCCGCTCAGCCTTCAGATGTGCCAGTATCTCAGGCAATTAAGACGTTTAACCAGCAGCTGGCATTTGTTCGACATCTGTTCAGAACAGATGCAGAAATGATGATCCATTTTGATATGAGAATGAAACCAGAAATCTAGAGATACATGTCCGGTTTTGAGTGTATCACTCTCCGTCAATACCAGGATAAAGCATTGGCGTATGAAATCAAGGAAGCAGCAATGGAGAAATTTACAAAATCCAAGAAGCAGAAAGTTTCTGGTAGTTTTACAGAGCACAAGAGCAGCGGGCCCCGCAAGGCCCAGTCATCCTTCCATTCGTTTAAGAAACCTCCGCACCCATCCAAGAGCGGAAGGAACTTCGGAGTAGCATCAACCACGATGGATGTCACCAGGAAATCGATGGAATTGCCCCCTACCTGCCGTGACTTGTTTTGATTGTGGTCGGGAGGGACATCGTGCAGTGTTCTGTGAAGAGGCTGCAAAGTCTTTTAGAGCCCGTACACCGCAGCTAGTTCAGAAGGAAGTCAATATCCAACAGACACAACAAAGTGTTCAGATGCCTCAGAATTTTGGCCGCGGACGAGGTAGAGGACAATGGGACCGAAAGGGTACATCGAGTGCCGGATCTGTTCCCCCACGTCTGTACGAGATGAGGAGAACAGATGATCAGGATGCTGCTGTCGCATCAGGTACTGTTCATATCCTTTCCCAGCCAGTTAGCGTTTTATTCGATATAGGAGCTACGCATTCATTTATATCCTTGTCTTTTGTAAATCGTTTGAATATTTCTGGTTTTCATAGTTGTGAACCTTATGTTGTGGGTTTACCGAGCGGAGAGAGTATTGTTGGAAACTTAGAAACTATAGATTTTCCTGTATCTTTTGGAGGCAGAGAGTGGCTCTCAAATCTGATTGTGATAGAAATGAAAGGAGACAACCTGATACTCGGAGATGATTGACTTAATCGATATGGAGCTATTGTAAACTACCGAAAGAGGAATATCTCGCTGATCGCTGACGATGGTTCCGAAATACTGTTTGAAGGATGGAAACCAGGAAGCTCAGGAAAGATGATCAAGGCAATGAAAGCTGTTAAATTGTTGAAACAGGGTTGTACCGGATACTGGTGCTATGAAATGAAGAAAGAATACGAAATTGTGGAACTTTCATCCATTCCTGTTGTGAACGAATTTCCGGATGTATTTCCTGACGAGTTACCTGGACTACCTCTACGACGGGATGTAGAATTCACCATCGACCTGGAACCCGGAGCGACACCAATTTCTAAGGAGCCGTATCGTATGGCACCTACTGAGATGTACGAACTGAAAAAGCAACTGGAGGAGTTACTGGACAAAGGCTATATCCAGTCAAGCGTTTCGCCCTGGGGAGCACCAGTACTTTTTGTCCGAAAGAAGGATAGATCGCTTCGACTGTGTATTGACTATCGAGAGCTGAACAAGATGACGATTACGAACAAGTATTCAATGCCACGGATTGATGATTTGTTTGACCAGTTACAAGGAGCAACAGTGTTTTCTAAAATCGATCTGAGATCAGGATATCATCAGCTGAGGATTAAGGATTCTAATGTTCCGAAATCAGCGTTCAGGACTCGCTACGGACACTATGAGTTTGTAGTGATGCCGTTTGGTCTCACTAATGCACCTGCTATATTCATGCAATTGATGAATCAAGTGTTCATCGAATATTTGGATAAATTTGTGGTTGTGTTCATTGATGACATTCTGGTGTATTCTAAGAGCCCGGAAGAGCATGCACAACATTTACGGATTTTGTTAGACCTGTTGAGAAATGAACAATTGTACGCCAAACTTTCTAAGTGTGAATTCTGGCTAAAGGAAGTAATGTTCCTCGACCATGTGGTATCAGCTAAAGGAGTCCGAGTAGATCCTCAGAATATCGAAGCAGTTATGGATTGGAAGCCTCCAAAGAACATGAAAGAAGTCCGAAGTTTCTTAGGACTTGCTGGATATTATCGTCGGTTCGTGGAAGGGTTTTCCAAAATTACCCGCTCACTTACTCGACTACTGCAGAAAACTCAAAAGTTTGAGTGGAATGAGTTTTGCCAGAATAGCTCTGATGAATTAAAGAAGAGATTGACGACAGCACTCATTATAGCACTCCCACGGGGAACTGGAGGATTTATAATTTACAGTGATGCTTCGAACCAAGGACTCGGATGCGTATTGATGCAGAATGATAAGGTGATCGCTTATGCATCACGACAGCTGAAACATTATGAAGTGAATTAGCCAACGCACGATTTGGAACTGGCAGCAGTAGTTTTTGCTTTGAAAATCTGGAGGTATTACCTGTACGGGACTCACTGTCAGATTTTCACGGATCACAAGAGTCTCAAATACATTTTCAGCCAGAAAGAGTTGAACATGTGGCAAAGAAGATGGCTGGAACTTATTAAGGACTATGACTTGGAGATTCTTTATCATCCAGGCAAAGCAAATGTAGTGGCCGATGCACTTAGCCGCAAGCCTGTTCCTATTCAGATGCTGGAGACTCTGACCTCCCAGCTTAGCATTCAACGAGAGATGATTGAGAAGGAATTGAAGTATGGTTACAAAGAGTCCAAGGACAACTGTGCGTGATGGAAATAACTTCATCGTTAACCGAAGAAATCAAATCTAAGCAAGTAGATGATCCTCTGATGATTCGGTTACGTGAAGAAGTGATCAAGGGAAAGGCCCCTGGATTCGTAATTCATGATGATGGAGTTTTGAGATTTCAGAACTGACTTTGCGTTCCCGATGTCGATGTTCTGAAACAGACGATTATGAAGGAAGCTCACAACATGCCCTATTATATCCACCCGGTCACCAGTAAGATGTATAAGGACCTGAAACAAATCTTTTGGTGGGGCAACATGAAGAAAGATGTAGCGGAATATGTCTCGAAGTGTTTGACATGTCAGCAGGTTAAGATCGAGCATCAACGACCTGTCGGAATGCTGAAGCCGCTCCCGATTCCTGAATGGAAGTGGGAGGACATATCGATGGACTTTATCAATAGTATGCCGAGAACCAAGACAAGAATAAACATGATTTGGGTGATAGTTGATCGTTTAACCAAATCAGCTCATTTTATAGGCATTAAGGACACTTGGGGACCAGAGAGGTTGACACGAGTATTTATTTCAGAGATAGTCCGATTGCATGGTATGCCAAAGACCATTATTTCTGACCGAGACGGTCGCTTTGTATCGCATTTTTGGAAAGCAGTTCATAAGGCCTTGGGGACCGAATTGAACTTCAGCACAGCTTATCACCCGCATTTCATACGTTGGTATCTGTTATTGTCTTTTCATTTCTTCAGCCTTGTAAATCCTTATGTAAAAGATTTACGACGCTGTAATATTCCTGAATATATCAGGGTGTTACAGATACCAACTCTGTAACACCCCAAACTAGGCGGCTATCACAGTGCTGTGGACCCCCAACTCGGACCCACCCGTCGAATGAAATACAATGATTTAAATAATATAATTGTAGTACCGAACCACATTATATTACCAATTACTCTGATGAGGAGTTTCAAGTACAATACACCCAGGAATACAGAATACATATATATTTCATATGAGGATGAAATATACAACACCAAATTAAAATGGAAATCCAAACGGAACTGCAGCGGAAAACACACATGAATGAAAACATGAATAGTTGGGAAGACCGAGGCCCCCTAATAGTATCACTGGGACTCCTCGCCGTCGCCGTGCTATTAGCATGCCTTTGACTTGACATGACCTAAAAACAACATCCCCAACGGGGTCAGTTACACAAAAACAACAATCCTCAAGAGTTGAACAAATACAATAATCACATGGCTTATTTCTGAAATCAACTCTCCAAGAGGGGCATCATAGTACGCCCGAGATGGGATGAGAAAGTACACAAGTCTCCGAGTGTTCGGAAAACCCGCATAAACACACGAACTTGTGCCTAATTAGTTTCACAGAGGCACGTTACCATGTGCACAGCCTAATGTGTCGGATTACCCGCATAACACATGACCATCGTGTGCCCGACTAAAAATTCCACACATAACCACCCGGAAACGCAATATGATCCTGAAAAGTCACAAGAACAAAAGTGACCATGATGAATAATGATGAAAAGAAATCCGACAAGGGTCAAGAATGACTCACCGAGGTAAAATAATAACACAATGAGTGATAGCTCAATGAAATAATTGGAACCGTCGTTCCTCGTGAATTGAATGATTAGTTTGATAATTACAAGTCTCAACATGATTGATATATTATGAATGAGTTATATGTATGAATGAACAACAACGAAAGGAATTATTATCCTTTTAACAGAGCAAGAATTAACTTGTCTCAATACCGGTGATGAAATGTCCTTCCTCGAACAAACGTCCTTAATGGATTATCGGTCGCTAGGACAACCCTGAATAACACAATCACCAACAATTCGCTTAATATACATATCAAGTATGATCACAACCAACTCAAAAAGTCGATACAACAAACCCAAACTTATTGGGATATTTTAACAAACATATTGTAAACAATCTTCAATCGTTTACAACCAATCTCAATTATATCGATATCAAGCCTCCAATGAGTGATTCAATCCAACAAAACGTCCTCAACACAATCAATAATCCAATAGGAATACACAATTCGAGATTTCGACAACATCGAATCGAAACCCCCCAATTCCAAAATCAACATTCAAAGTGTTCTTGAATAGTATTCCGACAATCCAATGATAATTCATAGAAACTCATAATCATATGTATATCCCTTCATATATCATGATTATAATATCCAAAACATCATACTCCATCTCAAAATCGAATTCTAAGGTTTTGAAGAAATTACCTTTGAAGATCCAAACTCTTCGATCCGACGAACTCGAGTTTAATCGATCTTCCAAGCTCCATAATCGAAGATAGATGATTAGAACACGAACACACAAGTGTTTTGATGATGAAAAATCTCTCCCAAGAAACTCTCTCTCGGACTCAAGTGTAGAAATGAGGAAAATGAGGGACAAAAATCTGCCCAGCTCTATAAATACCGCGCAGAGTTACGGACGTAACTCTCCTATCTTATGGCCGTAACCAACCCAAGTCAACGACCTTACGGCCGTAGCATTACCACACTTACGCGCGTAACTCCGCCTCGTCTAAAAACCATACCGTCCAATCTCGTAGACTTACGGCCGTAACAAAAACTCTCTTACGGCCGTAAGTAACCTTCGTCGAAACAACAATAATATCCAACTCCCGTACTTACGGCCGTAACACTTCGACCTTTACGGGCGTAACTACGCTTCGTCGACAACATCCCGAACACCAAAATCGTCTCTTACGGCCTTATCCTGCAAATCTTACGGCCGTAAGTTGGCTTCGTCAAAAAGTCCTTAAACCAACATATGCATGTTACGGCCGTAATGTAACCTATGTTACGGCCGTAACTCTCTGTTGGAGTAATAATGCAATAACTCCGCCTTCTCGTTACGAATGATGAATGATCCGAAATACATAGCTTGCATGAGTATGATAAGTCCAATAACACGCAATAAACGATACTTCCAACACAAGGATACCAATCACGATGATATTGATAATATTCTCGTCTCGATTCTCAAACAGGGTTGAAAGACGAATGATAACTGATACACGATTCAAAATTATGCCATACGATGAACACAAACGAATGAACATGAATGATGAATGATTACCAATGAGTGAAAATTACTGAGTGACAATAAACGAATTCGCAACCGGGTATTACATTGCAAATAAACTGCCTGATGCATTTACTGATGTTAAGACAGTGATGAAGTCACATATACCAGCTGTCAATGTTCCTTGTAAAATTAACTTCCAGATGAAGATAATAAAATTATGCTAGAAAATGAGTCTAAAGTACGCCAGAAGCGTGGTAGACCTATTGGATCCAAGGATAAAAATCCAAGAAAAGCAAGAAAACTTGATAATCAAACTGATACACCAAATGACATCATTCCAAAAGAAACAGATTGTATCACTGAACAGACATCTTCAAAGGATGATCAAACACCTGAAATTGATAACAATCAAGAGATCTCGATAAACTATATAATTTCAAGAAAAAGGTGGAATAGAAAAGAAATAATCATGGATGATATATTTGCATATGCAGCTGCTCTTGATATTATTAAAGAAATTGAGGATAATGAACCCAGATCGATCTATGAATGTAAAAGAATAAATGATTGGCCAAAATGCAAAGATGCTTTTGAGGCGAATTGAGCTCACTTGGAAAACTTCAAGTTTTTGGATCAGTTGTCCAAACACCTGTAGGTGTGAAATCCATTGGTTATAGACGGGTACTTGTGCGCAAACGAAATAGAAAATAATGTTTTGAGATACAAAGCACACCTTGTTGCACAAGGCTTCTCACAAATATCGAGAATTCATTATGAAGAGACTTATTCACGGTAATGGATGCAACGACATTCAGATTTTTGGCTAAGTCTGTCAATTTTAGAAGGGCTCCGAATGAATTTAATTGATGTTGTGACTGCCTACTTATATGGGTCACTTGATAATGACATCTACATGAAAATCCCTGAAGGATTGAAAATTCCTGAAGCATGTAGCTCAAAACACCGAGAGGTGTACTCAATTAAGTCACAAAGATCCTTGTACGGGTTAAAATAATCAGGACGAATGTGTTCTAATAGTCTCAGCCAGTACCTTTTGAAAGAAGGATATATTAAGAATGCAATATGTCCATGTGTCTTTATCAAAAGGACAAAAAAGGGATTTACTATCATTGCAGTTTATGATGATGATTTGAACATCATTGGGACTCATGTTGAACTTGATGAGACGATTACATATCTAAAGAAGGAATTTGAAATGAAAGATTCAGGGTAAAACAAAAATTTGCCTTGGTTTTTAAGTTGAACATTTATCAAAAGGAATCGTTGTTATCAGTCATCATATATTGAAAAGGTCCTTAAATGATTTATTATGGATAAAGCATATCCTGTCACTACACCTATGGTTGTACATTCACTTGAAAAGAAAAAGGATCCATTCCGTCCTAGAGAAGAGGCAGAAGAACTTCTTGGTCCTGAAGTACCATATCTTAGTGCTATTGGTGCATTAATGTATCTTGCCAATTATACACGTCCCAATATTGCTTTTTCAGTTAATTTATTAGCAAGACATAGTTCCGCTCCAACTCGGAGACATTCGACTAGTGTGAAACAGCTATTTAGATATCTTCGAGGAACAATATATATGGGTTTGTTTTATGCTAAAGATTCAAAAGCGTAACTAATTGGTTACACTGATGCTGGATTTCAATTCGATCCTCATAAAGGTAGATTACAAACAGATTACTTATTTATATATGGTGATACCGCAATATCTTGTCGGTCTACAGAACAGACTCTTGCAGCAACTTCTTCGAACCATGTTGAAGTTTTAGCACTTCATGAAGTAAGTTGAGAATGTGTATGGCTAAGATCTTTGGTCCACCATATCCGAGAATTATGTGGCATTTTAATCAATAAAGGAAGACCTAGTGTTCTATACGAAAATAATGAAGCATGTATCACTCAGACTAAAGAAGGTTACATCAAATGAGACTGGACGAAGCACATCGATCCAAAATTTTTCTTCACCTATGAACTTCAACAAAGGGAGAAATTGATATTTGTCAGATCCGTTCATGTGAAAAAACAGCAGATTTGTTCACAAAAGCACTTCCTACATCTTCCTTCGAGAATTTGGTACACAAGATTGGGATGTGCAAATTTCGAAATATATATTTACAATAATAGCCATGTTGCAATGAGGGGGAGATATACAAGATTCACTCTTTTACCAAAGTACAACACATGAACTCTTTTTCCTTCACTAAGGTTTTTTCCACAAGGTTTTTCCTAGTAAGGGTTTAACGAGGCATGATGTTTGTGTGAGTTATCTAAGGGGGAGTGTTATGTAATGTTATATGACTTGTGTCTTTTCACCTTTCCCTTCATTAGTACATCCAAGTATGACTCTTAGATTTTTACCTTTCCCTTCATTAGTACATCCAACTATGACTTTTCATTTGTATTGTAACTTACATTGGAGAGGCTATATAAAGCTTTAGTTGTAACCTGTTAGATATATGAATAAAATAATCTCCCTCCTTTCTATTATCTAGCTTTTTCTCTTGTTCTCTCTCTCTCTATATCATATATTACACGATAGAAACTCGTTTATTGCAATATTTTATTGTTTTAAGTTTTAAAATTTTAGCTTGATCGTGGGCGTCATTGTCTCTAGGTTTTGGAGTAGTTTTTACTATTTTTATTAAATCAAAACTAATAAATAAGAATAATGATGCTCGGTAAATTAGTGTTGGATGGTAGATTTTTATTTTTGAATACTTTTCATAATTTATTAGCTTTTGGAATAAAGTTTGACAAAAGATACTAAATTTTGTTATAAAATATTACTTTATTTATTTGTTTGTTTATTTATTTATTTAGTGTATTTGTCGAACATGTATACTAAATAACTACTTTTGGCTACTAGTTAACAACTAGTTCGTAGCTACTGCAACCGCTAACAACCAACATCTACAACCAACAACCACAACTAGTTTTGCCGAATAGACCCAGTGCACTGCCCTACCAAAACAATTTATGACCATGAATGAGTTGATTATATGCTAAAGTTTCATTATGTTGAATGGAAAATAATTGAGACGATAAAGTAGGGCAAAAAGGTATATATTCTCATTGATAACATCCCTATATATAGAGAGAGATTACATACAAACATGCATAATCCTACCCTAACTAGGAAATCCCATAAATAACATACTTAGGCACACAATGTGTATTATTACTTTAACACTCCCCCTTGTGCCTAGTCTACAAGCGCATGTCATTTTGCCTCATTAAGACCTCTTCAAGCAAAACCCAATGGGAAAAATATCTTGATTGTAGGGAAAAAAGTACATCATCTAGACACATCAAGCTTAGACTTCGCCCTTTGAGCTTATCCTTTCACATGATCGCTACATTAATTATAGCACTACTAAGGTGACCATTCCATCGATCCCTAAAATCGTACATCTTGTTACCTCATTAAAAACTCTCCAAGTGATAAAAACTATGTGGGAAAAATGATCCTTGGAAGGAAAAGAGTATAACGTATGGTGTGGATGTAAGACTCCCCCCCAAGTCTATATCTCCCCCTCAATTGTACATCAATCAATGATACTTTGAAAAACTTCTGCATGTGTCGTTTGTCTCATTAAAAACTTCGCCAAGTAACAAAACACACTGAGAGAAAATAAACCTTGGTCAAATAAAAGAGTACAATGTCGGTGAGTAAGTTTCTTTATAACTCACTCTTCTCCCTCTATCTTTACATCAATTTTGGGAGTTTGGAAATTATCCGCATTCTGATACTGCTCACATATTTTTCAAACACGAATTTGGGCAAAGATTTGGTAAACAAATTGGCCACATTCTCCTCAGATCTCACTTGCTTTACTTTAATGCTAAGGAGAGCTTGTTGTTGCTGATTGTAGAAGAATTTAATGTGCTTTGTGTTATCCCCCTTGATATACCCAAGCTTCATATGTTCGATTCAAGCTGAATTGTCTTCATACATGCATATGGGTGCTCCAGTGACATTACTTAGTCCACTGTTACCTCGGATATATGTACTGATAGCTCTTAACCAAATATACTCATGTATCGCCTCATGCAAAGCGATAATCTCAACGTGATTAGATGAGGTAACTACAAGGGTTTGCTTAGTAGATCTCAAATATATAGGTGTGTTCCCAATAGCGAATACATAGTCAGTTTGGGAACGATCTTTGTGTGGGTCAGAGAGATACCCTGCATCATCGAGTCCTACCAATACGTTCGTCAGGGTAGGTTCTTCAGCGTTAGCATTTACTTCAGCATTTGCCTTAACGAAAGCAACTTCTTTTTCTTGCTTGTATAAAAAGAATAGTCCAAAGTCATGTAACACCCCCAAGATATTCGAGTTTATTACAGCACCATAAATCCTTTATATAAGGATTTACTCGGCTAAGAATTTAAACAACATTAATAAATACCAACAATAACATTTATTATTACATATCTAGTTTCAAAAGAACAAAAAGACAAACACCAAACAGTAAACAATACAATACCATCCAAACAACACAAAGCAACATTGTACTCAAGTACTTATTAAAAACACAACACAAACTGAAAGGACTCTCCGGACCGTTAACATCACTCTGCACCCCGTCATCATGTAGCTCATGTGGTTGGTTTACAGCTCTCTTAGATCCTGAACATAAGACACATGTACACCTCCGAAGGGGTTAGCACAACGATGCTAGTACAAGTATGATAATTATACAACAGATTATTCGACAACACGTGAAAAATAACGCAATATCAACAACAACACAACAAGCCTCTCCTACGATAAGACTATCAATGCATTACACAATATGACAATCACAACATATAAATAGTAATCTGATGATCCAACGTTCACCGCATAGATCTCAAGATGATCCCGTCGGACCAACATGAGGTGGAAAACCCGTCCAATGATCCAGTGCACGCTAGCATATATCCCAAGATGATCCCGCCGGACCAACACGAGGTGGACAAACGACAACGACACATATGCACAACATGAATAACATTTATACGAAAACATAATTAAAGTACTTGTCTTATAATGACAACAAGGAATAAATACTTCGACGAACACCAAAACACTCGAAGGTCGTCCCTTCGCCTAACCACTTGCAAGCTTTGAACCTTAAACAATAATAAAATAACGAAAAGTTAAACTTGCATATACATAACTAACACGCGGGCATCTAACGTTCTTAACGATGATCAATTAAGCCATTTTACATGCGGCTGATTTCACGGTTCAAACATCCGACAAATACATATTTCATGTGAAATGAATGATCCTATAAAATGTCGATGTCTTCGAGTTCATAGATAAACATGTCATCACAATTCCATACTCCAATCTCGATTATCTCTTATATGTGGTTAGGCTAATCTATGATTGATACAATTGTTACCAACATCATCACTTCATTCTAACTATTATCATGAATATTTGCTAATCAACCAACCCTTACAAGATATGACGAAAATCCTCAATATTCATCCTCTTGAATTCACCTAATAAGGTGATAACATTAACAAGTCCTTTGATCATTTTGAAAACATCATCCAATGTAAGTTTACAATCTCGGAAAACTTCCTCCCACTTGTTCAACATAACGAGGCTTGAATTATAATCCTTTAGCGATGGAAAAAACTTAAGCATAATCATTCCAAACTTCCTTAAACAGGGTATTCAGTTAAATAAGTCATCCATTAGACCTAATGATCTCAGTAGCATGTTCATAACATTCCTAAGAACATGAATTCAAGGTTGGGATAGCATCAACATACCTTGATACGAAGAGAAACGACAAAGCAATCGGTAGAACCCAACACCAGAAGTTTGAAGACCAATCCAAGATATCTTCCATCCTCAACAACCAAGTAAAGAGTCTAATATACTAGTTAAGTAAGGTTGGGAGGTCTGGGGAGAGGTAAGGTTCAAACAAAATGACTGAAAGGAACAAAATGGGTGATGTCCTATTTATAGAAAATAACATTTAACGTACGTTATCCCTTATCATTAGCGTACGCTAACGGGTTACTAAGCTCACCACCTCAATCTGCCTTCAATCTTGCGTATGCTATCAGAAATCACGTACGCTACCTGCTGCCTTAACGTATGTTAACTAGTAGTATAGCGTATGCTAATGATTTTATGAACCTTAATGCATGTTTCTGTCTTTGTTTTAGCGTACATTAACTACATTGGGTAGCGTACGCTAAACACCGTTGACTTTACTTTTCCAAGAAGTGTCCAGGTTCATGCAAGGGACATCCGTCCGCATCTTCATCCGGCCCCACACGCCGACCATGTCCTAATCTGGTGTTGACTGCCTCTCGCGTACGCTAAGCATAGAGCATAACATACGCTAGCTCTAGTTAGTAGCGTATGCTAGGTACATACTTAGTGTACGCTAATTATCATGCAGGCAAATGCATGAATTAGCAAACTCTACACAATATGATCATAAATACTGGATTATGGATACGGGAAAATCATACTTTGATTAATTATACGATATAATTAAATACCACAAGATTCAAATACATATGAAAATACACAACAACTATTCGGGTATTACAAGTTAATAGTTCCTTTTAGGTATCTAAATATGTTCTTCATACCATTTCAATGACGTTGCTCGGTGCTGAACTAAATCGATCCAGCAAGTTTATTGAGAAGACGATATCATGTCGTGTACATTGAGCCAAGTACAATAGAGTGCTTATTGCACTTAAGTAGGGAAGTTCAGCTCCCAAAAGCTCATCGTCATCTCTCTTTGGACGGAATGGATATTTCTTCGCATCCAAGCTACGACCAATCATGGGAGTGCTAGCCAGGTGTGCTTTATCCATATTAAAGCGTCTAAACATCTTCTGGACATAAGTATACTGGTGGATGAAAATTCCACAAACTCTACATTCTATCTGAATGCCATGACATAAACGAGCCTTCCCAAGATCTTTCATCTCAAACTCGGTTTTCAAGTATCCGACGGTTTCTCTTATTTCATCAAGAGTGCTGATTATATTCATATCGTCGACATATACTGCGATGATCGCAAACCCAGAACTTGTTTTCTTTATGAAGACGCAAGACAATTCATTGTTCTTGTATCCCTTCACAATCAAGTATTCACTCAGACGGTTATACCACATCCTTCCGGATTATTTCAAACCATAAAGTAGCGCTCCAAACGAAGTGAATACGCACTCCGTGCTCTAGAGTTACTTGATTTAGGTAATGGAATGCCATTAGGCACTTTCATGTAAATCTCCGTATCTAGATCTGCATAGAGATACGCAGTGACCAGGTCCATTAGCTACATTTCCAATCCTTCATAAATAACTAGGCTAATTAGATAGCAGAACGTAATAACGTCCAGGGCGCTGTGAGATACCTTGTGCAATAATACGAACCTTGTACCTTAGGACTTTGTGATTCTCATTACGCTTTCTGACAAGAACTCATTTATGTCCAAAAGGCTTTACACTTGGCGGAGTTAGCACTACTTGGCCAAATACGTGGCGTTTTGTCAGAGAGTCAAGCTCTCCCTGGATAGCTTCTTTCCATTTAGGCAAGTCTGCTCTTCGTTGACATTCTTCAACAAAGTGTGGTTCGATATTATCATCCTGTATGCAAACACATCATAAATATGAGTGGTCGATCGTTCCATCAAATCAGAAGCACTTTTATAGTTGATCGATATTTTTGTTCTCTAATGTTGAATCGATCTTCGGGGCATCCCCTAGTAATAATTCGTGGACATAGCTATAATTAGAGACAATCTCATGGGAAGGATTCCTAATATTGAGGATTAAGGGATTGATTTGTGTCTCACCTACCATTTTCTTCCTTGAGCGGTGTCTATCGAACTAGGTGGCCTCCCCATTTTCCTTTTGGGAGCCACAACCTCAATCGCACTTCCACTGGGTGCGATCGCATCAGTTGGTACATTAGTGATGTGCAACTTATTGGGGACTTCTAACCTTAGAGGCACATTTGCAGCTGGAATATGTGATCTTGTCACTTTGGCGATATTAGTAAACGCATCAGACATCGAATTTGCTATGTTCTGAAGATCGAGGATTCTTTGTACTTCACGATCACATAGTGAGCTACGGGGATCATAATTATACAGACTAGGGGTAGGCCGGTACAATTTCTATCGTTCCTTGAGAAATTTCTTTTTCATCTCCCCCTAACGACGAGAATTTTATCTCATAGAAGTGAAAATCCGCAAAACGTGCAGTAAAGAGATCACATGTCAAGGGTTCTAAAAATAGCGAATAATTGTTGGGGATTCATATCCAATGTAAATACCTAAATGTATCGGAGGACCTATCTTATTCCATTGTGGGATCGGCATATATATTGCCTAACCAAATATGGGCAAATGTGAGATATTCGGCTCATATCTAGTTACCAACTGGTGCATAGAATGATTGGCCAACAGTGGGTATTGTTGTTACCCAAAATATTATCCGGAGATAGTATTGCTGGAATGATCGAGTAACCAACAAGTGTGGGAGCACGTCCGTGAGAAATTAAATGACACAAGATTTGCCGGGGTTGTTAATCCCGGGCTTGAATGCTCTCGCGAGATTTTATTAATAAGTATACTGTCGAGTACAAATATTAATATTAGAATCTATTACAAAGAGTGTAAAGATTTCTAGTTTTCTAAGCTGTGGAGCGTATAGAATATCGGAAGAACCAGCTATGGAGTTCTGTGAGTTCTTGCTATGGATGTTCTGTGTATGAGAATGTCTTTCTCTTTTCTGTCTCTCGTTTTCTGTATTTTCGAAGCCCTTATTCTGCGTTATGGACCTCCTATTTATAGGAGACAAAGTTCCTGGGGTCCCTCCCGCGATCGCAGGCGATCGTCGTTATTTATATTATAATAAGACGGCCGATCGTCCCGTCACGTGGGGCTTTTCCCTTAGAGTCAGCGGCTGTTACTGACAGCCGGCTGTACGGTCTGACGGGGAACTTGCATGCGTCCTGAGTCACTGTCACCCACCTTTTCGGCGGCCCTGTTGGTAGGTGAGGTAGGTGACAGACTGTGATCACAGGTCTTGTCTGTCAGCACCTTTTGCAGGTCTGCGGCCCTGTTGGTAGGTGAGGTAGGTGACAGGCTGTGGGCACAGATCTTGCCTGTCAGCACCTTTTGAGATCTGCACGTGGGTCCCAGCCCGAGATTTGGGCTTTGATGACTTTTGACGGATCGTCAATTAACAAAAGACGATCGCCAATCAACAAAAGACGATCGCCGTACACTTCATTGGCGATCGCCGTGGGTGCCGACTTCTGGGTGTTTGCCCAGAGTATATCTCTTATGGTAGACTCCCCGACTGCTATGACGATCGCCTTCGAGGCGTGTTTAATTGCCGTACAACAATTGCCCCCCAGCTCGGCTCGATGTTGAAAACACGGGGTGAGGTGGCACTGTTTGGCGATCGCCAATGTTTTAGACAACCGGGCGATCTGATTTCAAAATTGGACGATCTCTTTTTGCGCTGGGAGTGGCGGGAAAAGAAGGCGGGCTCTCGAAACATTGCAAGGACACGCGTCGCATTTCTATTGAGGGAGCCCGACGGTTCGTCAGACTTTGTCGTTTGGTGTGCCCTCGAAAAGACGTGTACGCGGGATTCGAGGGCCGCATTTATTGTGTTCCCCTACTGTCGGTTGTATCCCAGCCCTCGGACTTTCGCCTATTTGCACAGAGACCCCCGCCTCCATCTATAAAAGGGGCTAGGGCTACTCCATTTTCATTTTTCACGCGTCCTTGCCTTCCTGCTGAAACTCTGCAGAAATTTCTGAAGCTTGTTGTGCCGACCGTCTTCCTTTCTTTAGGTAAGAAACCCAATTTTCTTTCTCCCTTAATTTTTTAAGAATATGTCGGGAGGATCTAAGATCTTCGAGGCCGGAAGCACTTCTGCCGCCGCTGCTTCGCCGGACCGGGAGGGAATTCCTGTGGGAATCCCCGTGGAAACGGCCGTAGAGGCTATCCGTGCGGGGATTGCACCCGCAGAGCTTGAGGAGCTTTTCAACGAGGCCGTAGTGGCGGGATCCGCGGCGGCGGAGGAGCGAGATGCATCGCCGGTGGAAGAAGACGAACTGATGCGTTTGTCTTGGGAAAAAGATAGCGTCTTCGGCCCCGTCTATACGGCTTTCACTAAACTTATGGAGGGGATTGCCGGGCCCTGTCCGGAGTTTGATTTCGAGGCTTACTACGCCGCTCATCCCTACGAACATGTGAAGCGGACGGAGTTTCGGGCTGCTGACCCGTCTCAACGGACTCTTGGTCAGATTCGGAGTTCGGCGACCTGGAAGGACTTGACCCGCTGGAGGGTCAAATATCATATCCCCTCTGATGTGTCATTGCACGTGCCCTCCGAGAACGAACGTGCTGACCAGCCTCCCGAGGGTATGGTCGCCATCAACGAAATGACCAGTGCCAGATGCGGTTTCCCTTGCCGTTCTTGTCTCGTCGTATCTGATCGCCTGGAATTTGGTGCCTCTTCAGTTGACGCCGAACGCCTGGCTGCAGATTATCAGCACATTGACATTGTTTGGCGGTCACAGGCTGTTTCGCTTGCCTTCTGCGCTGGAGATGAATTATCTTTTTAAGCTGACTGTGCAGAAGGGATCGATCGGCGGTTACCATATTCAAGGTCGCCTGGGTAGGGTGGTCATTGGGGTGCCGAACAAGGCTTGGGGCGACCTGACAAAGTGGTGCTGGGTTGGTGGTGCATGGAGGTCGGCATCGAGCGAATCGCCGGAGGAGGAGTTGGATATCCCCACCAATTTTCGGGAGAGGAATCCAAGTAAGGGTTTCCACTCTCCCTTTATTTGGATACTCCTTGGACTGATCTAATTTATTTCCCGTTTTGCAGGATCCCTTTTTCCATCGATCAATGATCTCCCCTTTGATTTCTCGATCATCTGGGAGCGGATTCGCGCATTGCCGGATTCCTACAAAGACGTTCAATCAGTCAGCCACGAATCTCATCGGTTGGGAGCTCGACTGTTTCGCTTCCCTCGCCACTTGAAGTCCCCTGGTATGATTTTTCATTTACTCTCTTCTGCGTGGCGATCGCCTCCAAGAGGTCGCCATGTCTAAGTAAGTGTCTAACTTGTTTGAGTTTCTTCTTTGGCAGAGATTCATTTTCCCCGTTTCGCCGAGCTACCGCAGTAGATCGCCATGTCTAATCCCGGTTTTATCGGTCGCCTTCATCTGGGAAAGAAAACGGGTCGCGTTGCTGCGACGTCGTCTCGCCCTGCCCCTGTGGTGAGGCCCGCTGCGGTGCCGGTCGCCGAACCAGAATCTCAAGGTGAGGAACAACTTCAGCGCAACCGCAAGAGGCGGAGGACGGAGGGGTCCCTTCCGTCGGCTGAGGCGGATTTAGCTATTTTGGAGCCGCCGATCGCCGCTCCCCCCGTTTCTTCCGCTCCGATGGTGGAGGGGTGCAGTCCCGAGCCATCGCGGCCCGGCCTGTGCCACTGCCGGCTACTTGAAAAGGACGGCGATCGCCGAAGCCGAGACTTCTCGGGAAAGCCCTATTTCGGCCGTGATCCAGAGCTGGTCAACAGGTGAGATTGGTTTGAACTTTCCGAGTTAGGCATTCTGAGTGAGGTATAGGCTAACTCCTTGGTTTCTTTGGTTTGTGCTGCAGGGTTCGTCTCGCCGATCCGGACGTCGCTCCCATGGTGCTGGACTTTTTGTCGAGCAAGGCTCCGCAAACATCTCTCGACGTCCCAACTTACATCCAGCAGGCTATCACCTCTCTGCCCAAGGCCTGGACGACCGATCTTGATGCGATCGCTCGTCGTCGATCTGGAGATGCCATGCAGGCGACCCTTACCCTGGCTCTCCAGACGGCGACGATGGCCGTCCAAGCCGCTAGGGATTTTGAGGGGCGACCCTCCACTGCTCATCTCCATAGCGACCCCGAGGCCGCTCGGAACAAAAATATTGAGGCTGCCACCCGGATCCAGTCTATGGAGAAGGAGTTTGAGGAGACGGCCAAACGGGCTAAACAGGACGTTGACCAATTGAAGCAGGAGCTGAGCCGCTCTAAGGAGGCTTCTGACCGGTCCCGTGATAAGGAGAAGGAAACCCGCCAGAAGTACGCGGCTTCGCAGGAGGAGGCGGCCGGGCTGAAGGCGATGGTGGATCAGCTCAGGGATGAGCTGGAGGCGGTGAAGAAGGAGCTGGAGACGGCCAAGGGTGAGAATGCCGCCAAGGTGGTCGAGCTGGCGGAGGCTGAGAACACGGCCGCGGAGTTGAAGGGGCAGCTGAAGGCGATCGAGACCGATCCCTACCAAAATGTGGCGCTCGTCGGTGAGTTCGCCTATTACTTGGCCTATGCTGATGCTGTTCGAGGCGCTAAAAAGGCAGGGATCGAGATCGGTCCCTTGATGGAGAGCTTCAAATCCTATGCCCTCGAGCATCCTCTGCACTCGGAGTTCTCCTTGCCGATCCTTGACCTAGTCGACTTCGGGATCGACTTGAGTTGGTATACTGGCAAACTCATTCATCCCGAGGCCGATGGGGGGGCCCAAGCCGATCCGCAACCTGAGGGCGATGGCCAGCCGGCGGGGCCTTGAGAGACATTTTGTTTTCCTCTGTAACTTGTACTTTTTGTTTTCCTTTTGTAATGCCTTCGGGCCCCGTAATGTACGAAACTTGCGTTATGAATAAAATGCTCCTCTTTTTATACTGTTTCTTTGCATACGATCGCCTTTGAACGTTTGCGTGAAATTTTTACAAGTACGTGTATGATTGCTTTCGACGTTTTGTTCATCCGACCGATTGTCTGAGTGTTGAAAGCATTGATATGTTTTGAATCAGAATTCTTACTTGTAATTTTTGTCGGACGACTACGATCGTCATGCGTATGTTTGAGTGAAGCCGATCGTGCGTGGTTCCTTTTTTGTTCGATCGTATTTGGGATTAGCTTGACCCATCTCTGCCCCCTTGTTTTTGTTTACTTATTGTAAGTAAGGAAACAAAAACTAGCTTGTCTGGCGAGCTATCTTCAGTTTTGTCGATTCTGAAGAATTATGTACGGTTGGGGTGTTCGATGGACCGACCTCCCTAATCGTGTCTTTGTGTGCGAGGGATGTTGTGTATCCCGCGACTCACTTTTTGTGAGGGTCCTCCGTTAGGCTATGCCTGCCTTGTGTTAAAACGAAAGGTGGACGATCTTGGTCTGGAGGAGTCCTTGCGCGGGGCGTCGTCGGTTTATTCGACTCCACGTCCGCGGCTTGTCAGCTCTGCTTCCACCTCGGCCCGCCATGAAGATGGCGACCCTCGATGGTGTACGTTGAGACGGGGGTAGTGGCACGTCGCATTGTCCGGGTTCACCATGTTAGATGATGAACCATTGAGGGAGGGCGATCGTGTCCACTGATTAGTTTTGGAGGGTCCTTCGGCTACGCCGGCCTCGTATTTAAATGAAGGACGGGCGATCTAAGCCCAAAGGAACCTTGCATAAGCTGTCGGTTCCATCGACCTCCAGAGCCATGGATGTATTGTTTTCTACCTCGTATTGTCATGCTTGAACGACGATCCTCGACGGTATGTAATATGCTAGTGGGGCGATCGCCAGAATAGATGGGATAGAGAACAAAAATATTTCATTATATTCCTTGTACATTTGGCAGTTGAAAATGAATACAAAGTTATCATTGATAGTATTTCTTCAGATGTACGGCGTTCCAGGGATATCGGTCCGGAGTACCGTCAGGGTGTTCCAGCTCGTAGGCTCCCTTAGTTAGCCATTTCGATATCCTGAAGGGGCCTTCTCAACTTGGTCCAAAGACACCTGTGTGGGTTTGGATCTTCTTGAGGACGAGATCGCCCACTTGAAACCGCCTTTCCCTGACCTTCGAATTGAAGAACTTTTCGGATCTCCTTTTGTGGATAGTGTTCTTCATTTCCGAGGTCAGTCGTCGTTCTTCGAGCATGTCGAGGTCGATCCGCCGGGCCACATCATTATCGATCGTCATCTCTTGCTCGGTTTGATGGCTGAGGACGGCGATCTCCGATGGAATCACCGCTTCTGTTCCGAAGGCGAGGGCGAATGGGGTTTTGCCGGTTGAATTACGGGTCGTTGTTCGGTAAGACAACAAAACGTCTGGGATCTCGCTCGCCCATCGTCCTAGCCTGGATTCGAGTCGCGCTTTAATTGTGTGTTTGAGGATCTTGTTCACTGCCTCTACCTGCCCGTTCGTCTGAGGGTGATAGGGAGCCGAGAACAACCTTTTGATTCCCCACTTCTCACAGAATTGCATGACTTCTAAGCCGTCGAACTGCTTTCCATTGTCGGAGATGATGGCCTGGGGTAGACCGAATCGGCATATGATGTTTCTCCAGATAAACTTGATCACTTGCTCTTGGCCGATCTTGTTGAGCGGTTCGGCCTCTGCCCATTTGGTGAAATAGTCGACCCCTACGACGGCGAACTTACAGCCTCCTGGAGCCGTCGGTAAGGGACCTATGAGGTCGATGCCCCATTGCGCGAATGGCCACGGGCTGTACATTGAGGTGAGCTGCTCGGGGGAGAGTTTAATACTTGGTCCCATTACTTGACACCTATGACACGACCTGGCATAGGCGATCGCATCCTTCTGAAGTGATGGCCAGAAAAAACCTTGCCTGGTTGACTTATGGATGAGAGCTCGTCCGCCAGCGTGTTTTCCACAGATCCCGTCGTGGATCTCGGCTAAAACGAGCTGTCCTTCCTCCGGTGTAATACACTTGAGGAGGGGAAGGCTGAAAGCTCGCTTGTAAAGCCGATCGTCCAATAGGGTGTATCTGGTCGCCCAGAGCTGGAGTTGGCGAGCTTTGATACGGTCGTCAGGGACCGTCCCGTCCTTCAAGTATTTGATGCGGAGTCATCCAGTTCTCTTCGGCAACGGAAACTGTGGTAACCAGGTTTCTTTCGATTGCCGGCCTCGCTGACTTTGTAATTTGGATATTAGAGAAATCGGCTGCCCCATCTGACGACGCTAGCTTGGATAGGGCATCGGCCTGAGAGTTGTGCTCTCTCGGAACTTGTTCAATTTGTACTTCTTCTTATTTCGTGCACATTTCGGCGACCATCTCTTGGTATTTGATTATCTGTTCGCCGCGTGCCTCATATTCTCCTTTGACTTGGTTCACGACCAAGAGGGAGTCCATGAAGATATGGAGGCGACGAACGTCTAGGGCGAGAGCTAGGTCGAGCCCGCCTACCAAGGATTCGTATTCGGCTTCATTGTTGGTCACACGAAACCCGAAATGCACGGCATTTGTGAAACTTTGTCCGTTGGGGCTAATTAGGACAATCCCTGCCCCTGCTCGCGAGTTGGTCGCCGAACCATCAACGTACAGCTTCCAGGCAGGGCGACCGACCTGGGTCGTACTGTGAGGGAATGTTAACTCCACTTGATCGCCGTGCAAGGAGCATATGTGATGCCGTATTGGGCGATCTCTAGTGACCATTTGAGGAGTCGCCCGTTGGTGTCTGGTCGATGTAGAACTTGCCTTAGAGGGAGAGTTGTCAGAACCTCCACTTGATGCTCGAAAAAATAGGCTCTTAGCTTACGGACACTCATGACTAGAGCGTAGGCGATCTTCTCCAAAGGTGTATAGCGTGTTTCAGCATCGTGGAGCGCTTGACTAACATAGTAGATCGGCAAATGGACTAGTCCCTCCGCTCGCACCAAGACCGCACTCAGCGCGACCTCCGAGGCCGCTAGGTAAAGGAATAATTTCTCACCGGGGTTCGGCTTTGCCATGATCTGGGGGTTGGATAAATATTCCTTTATTTTGGCGAAATCTATCTGACTCTCTTTCGTCCATGCGAACATCTTGTTCTTGATGGTCGCGAAGAAAGGCTTGCTTTTATCGCCGAGCCGAGATATGAAGCGGTTGAGGGCAGCCAGACAACCTGTGAGGCGTTGTACCTGCTTGACGTTCCGAGGTTCCTGCATGTCAAGGATCGCTTGTATTTTGGTGGGATTCTCCTCGATCCCCCTCTGGCTCACAATGTGCCCCAGGAATTTCCCGGAGCCCACCCCGAAGTTGCATTTCTTGGGGTTTAGCTTCATGTTGAATTTTTCGAGGATGGCGAATGCCTCGGCGAGAACATTGACGTGATCTTCCTTCTTGAGGCTTTTGACCACGATGTCGTCGATGTAGACCTCCATGGTTTTGCCGATCTGATTAGCGAACATCCTGTTGACCAGTCGCTGGTAGGTTGCCCCTGCATTCTTCAAGCCGAACGGCATTCGGACCCAAAAGTATATGTATTTTTCCGTGTGGAAAGATGTGTGTTTTATGTCTTTCTCCGCCATTGGGATTTGATGATACCCGGCGAAGGCATCCATAAATGACATCATTTCGCAGCCTGCAGTACTATCGACCAAGTGATCAATATGAGGCATCGGAAAGTGATCTTTCGGACAAGCCGTGTTGAGGTCGGTGAAGTCGATGCATAACCTCCAGGAACCAGTTGGCTTCTTGACGAGTACCGCGTTGGCGACCCAGTGTGGGTCGTCTGTAGCTACCCCGATTAATTTGTTGTCGAATAACTTTTGGACTTCTATGTTGAGCGCCGCGTATTTTTCGGGACCGAATTTCCTACGTTTTTGGTGAACAGGCTTCATCGCCGGGTCGATCTTTAGATAGTGGCAAGCGTGCTCGGGACTTATGACAACCATATCTTGATGCGACCAGGCGAAGACTCCGATGTTCTTACATAGCAAATTGATCAGATCTCCTTTTAGTGCGCGGTCGATGCTCGCGCCAATCTGTACTTCCCGTTCTGGACGAGCCGGATCTATCGTTATACTCTCCAACTCTTCGGCGGGAATGGTCGCTTCTTGCTTGGAACGATTTCCGGACTCGATCCTTGGATTGACGTCGAGACTCGGCTCGAAACCGATCCTTGGCTCGATGTCGTCCGTTAACTGATCCGAGATGGCGTCCTCTGAGTTGGGTTGGTACGATGTGTTTGGTTCGTCGATCTCCATGGGTCGATCGTCGATCGTTTCAACGTCACACATATCGGGGGAAGTATTGAAAACAGTAACGACATAGGAATAATTCAAACATCTTTTTGCCATTAGCTGATCCCCCTTTACAGTACCGACCGTCCCATCGACAGTGGGGAATTTGATACAGTAAAAGAAAGACGAAGCGACCGCCTCAAAGGTTTCTAAGAAGGGACGACCTAGGAACCCATTATAGATGCTAGGTCTATCTATGATTACAAAATTTAGGTTCATAGTAATCCTAACCTTGGGATCATAAAAGCATATTAGCTCGACGGAGAGCTTGATCCTCCCGTAGGCTTGGACTGTGCTGTCGCCGAATCCTTGGAGCACGGTGTCGAATGGCTTGATGAATTTGGTTAAGTTTCCGAGCTGGTCCAGAGCAGATTTGAATATGATATTGCAGAAGCTCCTGTTGTCAACCAGTACGCGGTCGACCGCCTTCCCAAGGATACAAGCAGAGATCACCAATGCATCCTCTTTGGGGCATTGTACTCCCTCCCTGTCCTTGTTGGAGAAGGTGATGAGCGCGTCTCTAGCGATGGTCGGCTCTGGAGGTACCACGATATGGACCCCGGCGAACGCCCTTAGTTCGGCCTTCCGCTTCCTGTTTGACGCGGTGGAAACCGGGGAAAGGCCCCCGAGGTTCCCACCTCCTGCTCGAAGCATATTAATCCGACCGCCAGGGTTGATCGGAGGAATCGATTCATCCGAATGCTCTGGTTCGTGCTCGATCCTGGCGACCGGATTGGGAGGCGTCCTTTCGTTTTGTCGGCGCTCGCGCCCTCCGGTCCTCTCTGTTCGAGGTTCTGGCTTGGTGACCAGGTTGTCTAATTTGCCTTCCTCAAACAGTCTCCAGAGTTGCCTGAGAAGGTCGCGGCATTGGCTGGTGTTGTGGCTGGGACTCTTGTGGTAGGCACAGAATTTGCTATGGTCCAGATGACCGTGGTCCCTTATTGGCTTTGGTTTGGAAAGCCATTCGCGCCCCTTAATTGCGTTGAAGATGTGGGCTGGAGATAAGTTGAGGTTGTGAAGGAGGTGAACCTCTACATCCCCGAAGGCTTTGAATTCGCCAGGCGGCTTTGCGACCGCCTTTCTGGGCTTGGCGACCGCCTTCTTCTGGACATGGGATGTCGTCTTCCCTTCTCCGGTGGGTTCCTCATCTAAGCGGAGGGAGAGCATCCTTTGCCTGGCCAGGAAATTGGCGGCTCTGACGCGGAAGACCGAGTAGGTCGGGGGGATATCCTTTGTGAGATGCCTGAACATGGGTGAGTGGCCTTAGAATCCCCCTAGGACTGAATAGAGGGAGAGCTCGTCGCTAATGGGCTCGCCGGTGAGGACTATCTCGTCCACCCGGTCGATGTAATCTTCATCTGGCTCGTCCTTCCCCTGCTTGATTTTCATCATGCGGTGGGGGCCTTTAGGGCGAAGCGACTTTGGCGGCGAAGTACGACGTAAAGTCGTTCGCCAGATTCTCGAAGCAATTGATTGAGCGAGGTGGCAGTGAGATGTACCACCTGTGGGCGAGGTCGCCCAGAGTTAGCGGGAACATTCGACACTTCGTCGCATCTGATGCTCCATATCCGGTCATGTAGATCCAGAATTTGCTCAAGTGGGTCTCCGGATCCGATCTTCCCTCATATAGAGGTGTCTGTGGGGGAGCGATCGTTTGTTAAACCGGGGCGAGCTCGATCTGGACCGCGAGTGGTTCACTTGGTCCAGAGATCGATCTCCTAGCGCCTGCCCCAGTGTCTAGTAGCGCCTTCATTTCGTCATTTGTGTGCATTGCGGCCATCGCCGTGCTTTATTGCTCGATTGGCTACGGAGCGAGCCGAGGCGATCATGTACCGATCCCTGCCCCCATGGTGGATGACGAGTTCTCTCGGCGCGGATTCATTTCTTGGGCGAGTGGGGCACATCGGCCGCTGTCTTCTGGGAGTCGGATATGCCGAACTCCTGGTGACGGATTCGGACTCCGATGCCTCCCAACTCGGGCCCGACTGCCCGGGTCTCCACGAGGGATCACTCCCTAGGCGGCTGAAGACGGAGTCTTCCCGCCTTACGAGAGACTTTGCCTGCGGCTCAGGGTTTTCTGTTGATTTCTCAACATATATCCCTTTGAGCTTCCGCTTGCCAGCTCGGCGGATGGTTGACGGAGTGATGGTGGGCGAGTCGCATGCAATCCGTCGCTCCCTGAGGACGGCTATGGCCTCCTCAATCTGTTCCGCGGTCTGGAACTGATCGAGTGAGAGACTAGGGCCGTCCCTTGGGGGCGGGAGTGAGGACCTAGCATCGCCGCGGTCACCCTCCGCCGTGGGTTGGGATTCGGTCCGGGTCGGAATGATATTTCCGGCAGATCTCAGGGTGGCTCTCTTGGAAGTTGTTGCAGATGTCATTTTTCTGAAGGTTTTTTTTTCTTTTGAAGAACAGTGAGTGTTTTTTCAAGTGTATGTCCGGAGAACAATGAGTGTTCTTCGAGACGGTCGGAATAAAAGTGAAGGTAAGCCCTCCTTCTAGCGCTAATTGTTGTTACCCAAAATATTATCCGGAGATAGTATTGCTGGAATGATCGATTAACCAACAAGTGCGGGAGCACGTCCGTGAGAAATTAAATGACACAAGATTTGCCGGGGTTGTTAATCCTGGGCTTGAATCCTCTCGCGAGATTTTATTAATAAGTATACTGTCGAGTACAAATATTAATGTTAGAATCTGTTACAAAGAGTGTAAAGATTTCTAGTTTTCTAAGCTGTGGAGCGTATAGAATATCGGAAGAACCAGATATGGAGTTCTGTGAGTTCTTGCTATGGATGTTCTGTGTATGAGAATGTCTTTCTCTTTTCTGTCTCTCGTTTTCTGTATTTTCGAAGCCCTTATTCTGTGTTATGGACCTCCTATTTATAGGAGACAAAGTTCCTGGGGGCCCTCCCGCGATCGCAGGCTATCGTCGTTATTTATATTATAATAAGACGGCCGATCGTCCCGTCACGTGGGGCTTTTCCCTTAAAGTCCGCGGCTGTTACTGACAGCCGGCTGTACGGTCTGACGGGGAACCTGCATGCGTCCTGAGTCGCTGTCACCCACCTTTTCGGCGGCCCTGTTGGTAGGTGAGGTAGGTGACAGGCTGTGATCACAGGTCTTGTCTGTCAGCACCTTTTGCAGGTCTGCGGCCCTGTTGGTAGGTGAGGTAGGTGACAGGCTGTGGGCACAGATCTTGCCTGCCAGCACCTTTTGAGATCTGCACGTGGGTCCCAGCCCGAGATTTGGGCTTTGATGACTTTTGACGGATCGTCAATTAACAAAAGACGATCGCCAATCAATAAAAGACGATCGCCGTACACCTCATTGGCGATCGCCGTGGGTGCCGACTTCTGGGTGTTTGCCCAGAGTATATCTCTTATGGTAGACTCCCCGACTGCTATGACGATCGCCTTCGAGGCGTGTTTAATCGCCGCACAACAGGTCTGAAATGAATAAGTAAGGCTGCATGTAGGACTGCATATCCCCAAGTAGAGATGGGCAGATTGGTGCGCAAAACTAATGCTCGTGCTACCATTTGGATTCTTTTAATAGTTGCCTCTACGAGACCATTTTGTGTATGTACATGGGGACGAGATGCTCTACATCGATTCCGATTGACATGAAGTAGTCATCAAATACTTTAGATGTAAATTCTCCTCATTATCGAGTCGAATAGACTTGATAGGATGATCAGGATGATGACTCCTAAGACGAATGATTTGAGCTAGGAGTTTTTCAAATGCATCATTTCGAGTGGAAAGGCGTGCGGCATGTGACCAGCGTGTCGAAGCATCCACCAATACCATAAAGTACCTAAATGGTCCGTATTATGGATCAATGGGTCCATAAATATCTCCTTGTATACGTTATAAGAATGGAATGTTTGCTTTAGTGTCTTTAGAGTAGGAAGGTCTTGATCATACTTTAGCTAAAGAGCAGGCTTTGCAAAATGAGTTATGTGCTTTTGACATAGTCAATTGCTTAGAAGGGGCATATATCTCTGGTTCTGTAGATGACATAACATGCTTAACATCAATACTGTTCCTTGTGTTGAGTTTTTGACCATTTTTCACTCGAAGGAATAGATGCCCGTGCGAGTTCTTTAGGATACGGATCATCATATCTCGACCAGGATGACCATGTATATCATGCCAAAGCCTATTTGAGTAATTGTCCCAAATTTCATTTAATGTGACAGCATAGCCTAATGGTTGTGGTGTACAGTCGAATATTTTGACTCTTGAGTTTTTCTAATATGCGTGTACGTCCGCATTCATTAGATGTAATGTAAAGGAACTCAATTACATTCTCACAGTGGATTTCGACAAGAAAACCATTGCTACGTACATCTTTAAAGTTGAGTAAGGTTTGAGGGGCTCTAGGTGCGTATAGAGCATCGATAACTTGGAGAAGAGTGTTGTTAGGTAACAAAAGTCGGACATTACTTTGCCCTTCGATGAGTTGGGAGGACCCAATCATCATAGTTACCGAGGATTGACAGGCGACCAGTTCAATGAATAGAAGCCTATACCGAAGAATGGTGTGGGTAGTACCACTATCTACCAAATATTTAAGTTCTTCTCGATTCATTCCTACAAAAAAGAGGAAAAGACATTCGAACCATAAACACGCAACCAATATTCATTTCTTTGAAATAAAGCTAAGAATCAAACCTAAGCAGTAATAATATGCTAGAAAAATAAAGTTGCATCACACCATTACAAAAAATAAAACATCTATAAAATCATTATGAGGCAACTATGCCAAATGTAAATGAGAAAGTAAACATGATGCTAACATTCATTCATAAAGGGTGCCTCTAATGACTGTGACATGTATAGCTCAGTGCGATTATCAGTGACAATGAAATTGACATCGAGGGACTTTTTGAGATCATCCTACTCTATATAGTGAGCTTCCCATTCTTTAGACTCTATATATTTCTTGTAATGGGCTGCGACTTGGTTTCTTGCATGGTAGTTCTTGTACCAATGTCCAACATCTCTACAGCGATAGCACAGTTCGTTGCAACTCTGACTTTAGGGGCGACAGGAGGGGTAGGTGCTTTTTGATTTCCTTAACTAGTAAAGTCGGGAGCGTTAAGTCTTCTCATTACATTAGAAGGACCCCACGTCCTCGACCACATCCGGAACCACTGTGCCCTTTACCACATTGTGGTTTGGGGTTGCCATGATCAGTCACCTGTACATTGGGGTTCTTTCCACCTTTTGCTTTGCCATAATTAGCCTCGAAAATTTTCTTTATCCCAGTGGGCCTGACATTGTTGCTCACTAGCACTTCATTATGCCTCTCAGCCACTTGCACTAGGTGGATGATCTTAGTGAAGGTAATGATGCCTTTGTTGTCATACTCCATCCTATACTGGTTTTCTAGTATAAGGGCCGAAGTAGAGAAAGTGAAAAAGGATTTTCTGAATTATATCATCTTTTGTGATGTCCTTCCCACAGAAATTAAGGCGTTCTTTGAGATGGAGCATATCTTTGTTGAAATCATTGATCCGTTCATAGTCAAGCAAACGGATTTCATTCCACGGCACGATCAACTCTCGAAGCAAAGTATTGTGAATGTTACCAAAACGGCCCTTAAGGGCATCCCACAATTCATTGGGGTATTTCAACTGCACATATTTCCATCTTAGGCTGGGGTCGATATGTCGCCTAAGGCATATTAATACACTAGCTTTGATTTTGTCAGATGGTGCTTCGCCTGCAGTATCAAAGATAGTGGCACTATAGTCCTTAGCGACAAATGTGGTCTCGACGTCAGAGACCCACCTATGATACTCGAGCCCTTCTGAGTCCAAGATGTCAAATTCGGGACGAGTCAGATGAGCCATCTTGATACAAGAAAAAAAAGGAAATGAGTTTTCACGGTAAATCATGAGTACTTTCCATGATAAAATTTTCAATGTTGAGTAGCGTTATTATTTTTTGGAACCAAGATATAGTCAAAAGTTATTTTCGATGCTATTGTCCATGAAATTTCTTTATCATGTTTTAGCTTGAGGTAATTCGTAGAAAAGTGTTCTATAAGTTCTACCAATGATGGACCCACATTCCATATCTATCAACGCTACAAGGTATATAATTATAAATATAATCACATTGTTTTAGGAATATATCTATACGCGTATATGTGTACTCAAAGAAGTGTCTTACATCGCAACATACGTTAGTTCATGTGAATTAATTTTAATCCAATTTCCTTTAAGCAATTTAATTTTGATTTAATTAAATGAATGCAGCATGTTTTTAATTTGTTTAATTAAGCATAAAAATAAAATTTGTGGAATATAATATGCAACCAAAGGTAATTAAAAGCATGTAAAATCGCACGTTGCATATAGTATAGTTCGTATCGTGTACCTTACTTCGGGGTCGAGAAGGTAAAAGAAATCCAGTTTGTGGAGTTGCGGGTTGTGAGTTATGGTAGGCGGGATCGCACTAGAACCGGTCGGACGCAATGACCAGCCTGGTCGGGCAACATCGGTATGGGTTGGGCAGCAATGGTTCGGGTGCGGCCGTTCTGAAATCCTAACTTGCGAATTAGCTGGACAACGGGCCGAGATCGAAATAGCGGGCCGATATCAGAAAACGTGGGCCGATATCAGAAACATGGGCCGAAGGGGCTTAGGAGACAGGGTCCGGAATCTGGATTGAAAATGGGGCCAAGAGACGGGTGGTCGGATGTCTATGACCGCGGGTGGCTGTGTGCGAATATCCTTTCCAATCTACCTCGTGGTTGAGAGAAATGCGCCTCGGGAAGGTAGATCCGATCTGGTGCAGAATCGGGATCGAGGGTTAGGAAACGCGGTTGGAACGCGGTGCCTTTGGAGCAGGAGTCACGAGCAGGAGGGCGTATCGCGGCTACGTTTTCAATCGTAGAAGATGACGCGCGGCGGTGGACGAAGGCAAGAACGAGCAGCGGTCGCAGAAGATGATGCGCGGTGGCTGTTCGGAATTAGGGTTTCGATGGGAGGGGGTTGCGTCCCGGGGGTAGGGCTTCGACCGGTAGGGTTTCGGTCGGGGCGTCCGAAAATCTGACTTTTTCTTCTTTTTCTTTTTTTTTTCGGAATTTTCAGAAATTGCTCGAACATTTTTTTCCTTGCTCAGTTGGGACACTATGTGCTGATAACGTGTTAAAGGGAAAATAACTGAGACAATAAAGTAGGGAAAAAGGTGTATATTCTCATTGATAACATCCCTATTTATAGGGAGAGATTACATACAAAGAGGCCTAATCTTACCCTAACTAGGAGAGGCCATGAATAACAAATTTAGGCGCACAATGAGTATTATTACTTTAAAACATTAATCGTTATTCAAAATCAACAATAAATTAGAAGGCCTCTTATAAATGAATATAAATAGGGGAAATTACATCACATTATAATTGGCAAAAACCATCTTTAAGTCCCTGTACTTTTATTTTTTATTTCCCGAGGTCCCCGTACAATTTTTTTATTTTCATGAATCATTGTACTATTGTTTTTAATGCTATTAGGTCCTTATTTAATACTCCGTTAACTTTTCAGTTAACTAATTTACAAGTTATTATTTATTTATTCATTATTTTCTATATCATATTTTTATTTTATTTTTAAATACTTTGTTGTCATTATTTATTGATTAAACTATAAATAATGCCAATTATTTAAAAGTCATTATTTAAAAAATAATGCCATGTTGCCCCGTACTTTTATTTTTAAAAAGTCATTATGTAAAAATCATTATTTACAATATTAAATATTAGTAAATATTAAATCAAAAAAATCATTATTTACAATTAATTATTTTTTTAAATCATTATTTATGGTCTAATCAATAAATAATGACAACATGGCATTTAAAAAGTAAAATAAATATCTGATGTGGAAAACGATCAAAAAATAAAAAACTGACTTGTAAATTAGTTAACGAAATGTCTAGTAAGGACGTAATAGCATAAAAAAATAATAGTAAGACTAAGAATTCATTAAAACGAGAAAATTGTATGGGGACCTCATGAAACAAAACATAAAAGTACAGGGACTTAAAGATGGTTTTTGTCTATTATAATTTAGTAAAGTATTACGATAATAATATAATTATAAAATATGTACACACAATTACTCCCTCCGTAATTTACCTAATGCCCCAGTTACTGTTCGGTAGGGAATTTAAGAAAGCTGGTAAAGTGGAATAAAGTGGTGTAAAAAGACACGAGGGTAGGGAAGTCCATAAAGTAGGGTGGGTTACGTAATGGCACAGGGGTGAGTGGGCGAGTGGTAATGAGGTTGGGCGAGAATTATGATGGCTAATTGATAATGATTACTGGTTTATTTTTGCTTACTCTTGCATATAGATGTGGGTTTGTGATCCGGCGATGATATTTTGATTGTCGGGGAATCGTCACCCGATTAAAGTTGTTGGGTTAAATTATAAAGGGAAGTGGCAGTTATGCAGTGGTGGTTTTGGTGGCTATTGATTCTATTTCTCGCAAAACTTGGATTCTGGACGGTGGTGGTTCCAAGCTCGACTGCGATAGGGTTTAGGTCCATTTGGTTTTTCTTATTATTTTCATTGTTTTTCAAAAGTTTGAGTTGTTTTGTGTTTGAATTCGCCAACTTTTTGGATATCTTTCTAACCATTTTTATTTACACATTGTGGATGTATACATGCTTATGTTGATTTGATTTGCATATGCAGTTTTGTTATGTGTGTTGTATGATGGGTGATAATTCATACCATGATAGCACGGTGAATTGAAAATGTCAAATTATTAGATTATCTTATTAGAACAAAATATATTGGCCGTTGGAAGTAAAAAAAATTGGTCATTAGAGGTTGCCAACGGCCAATAGGTGGCCCACCAGAGAATGAAAAAAGAAACATGTCCGGTCGAAGGAAGTCCACCGCCGACCGATAGTGGCCCCGTTGAAGAGCAACCTCGTCGCATAAAAAAATTAGTAGTATCGGAAGGTCTGCGGACGGTGGGCCCGCCGAAAATCAAGTCGACCGCAAATAAAAATAAGATAAAATGAAAATAAAAACTGCTCATCGACGGAGGTCTGCTGGCGACGCTCCCGCCGAAGAGCAGGCCGACGGAAAAAAAAGAAAAAAGAAAAATTACCGTCGCCGAAGAGCAGCCAACAAGCCCTCGGGATAACAGCCCCGACCACACAATACTGCTACCAGTTAAATCTCGAGATGTGTATCTGGCTCCCAGGTTCTTAAATATCCTCAACTACCACGCACAATGAGTCGTCCCCCAAGTGATTGCTGTAACACCCTCAAGATATTCGAGGTATATTACAACGCCGTGAATCCCTATATGGGACCCACCAGGCTGAACAGCATCATACTCATCGACTCACATAAACGACAAAACAACACCATGTCATAAAGACGCAAAACAGAATAATCCACCTGGTTCAACCGGTCAAACATAACATCATCAATCAACGCAAACATATAGGCAACAATACAATCCGGACGAACAAGAACTCTTAAGTACTCGAGTACAACTATTAGTTCAAAAGCCACAAAAGATGAAAAGACAAAAAGACATTAAGACGTCACTTATGCACAATCATCACGCATGGCCATCATCCGTGTACTGCTCCAGCGCCCGCTCGTCTCGATGAACCTGACCTGAAATTTATAAAACGAATTTCCCCAAAACGGGTCCCCAGAGGGGTTAGCAATTACGCTAGTACAAGTAACCAGATGAACAATTTACATCTTACACATATAGTAAATGCATGCAATAAAGAAAACCGTTCGAAAGCACTCATTTCCGGAAATGCCAATATCAAATCACATTTGTAAAATTTCACCACAATTAACCGTCGATCCACGTCTCTGTGGACCCCTACCGAGACCCCATCGGATCTAACCCGTAGTGGTTAAAAGCAAGCTCGTCGATCCACGTCTCTTGTGGACCCCTACCGAGACCCCGTCGGATCTAACCCGTAGTGAGCATACACACACACACACCATTTCTCATACAATACTACTATGTCAAGATTGTAAGTTCATAAGGATACTTGCCTCGATTAAATAGACGATGACACGAACGGAACGGAAGAGTTGAACACGGCCGCAAGGAACCGTCGGAAATGAACCTAACGATTCGAATAACACAATCACAACCAACTCTAGACGATTACGGAAATGGAATACACCCGAAAACCCGCCTACGATTCATGTATATTCGTACCAAAAATAACAACGAGGGCGGACCACAACCAAACCCTCTCGATTCCGTAAAAACCGCAAAATATCCATGAATCCGTAGGAAAACTAAAGATGCTAACAATATTAATCGTATTCATCATGAATCCATCAACAAAACGGAACGAATCGGAAGTAAAACCCAAAACCCCCAAATTAATCGAAAATAGGGTTCTAGAAATATTACCTTTGAAGATTCACGTACTAAGATCCGTAGAACACGCGTTAGATTGATTATCCGAGCCTCGCAACCGAAGGGAAATGATGAAAATCGACCCCCGGATGAAGAATGCTTGAGAAGTTCTCCCCTCCTAGGTCTCTCTCTCGCGCGCAGGTGAAATGAAGGAGAAGACGGCCGATCTCGTCTAATAAGGACGAGATTGCACAGTTGACCGCTTCGTGTGCCGCGGCACAGGCCAAAAATTTACTCCCAGGTTTCGGCAGTGTGCCGCGGCACAGCCTGCGTGTGCCGCGGCACCCGGTACAGTTGGGTTTTGGTCGCAGAAGACACACGAGTGTGCCGCGGCACCGGATGGGTGTGCCGCGGCACACAGTACAGTTTGTTCGACCAACAACTGAAGGAATTTGTGTGCCGCGGCACGCACATCTTGTGCCGCGGCCCACACCCCCTATTGGGTTCCAAAATGATAAAAATGATCCGGAAAGAGAATAAAACGATAGGAATCAATATTTGGGAACCAACAACACGAAATGGATCCACGGCAACCCCGAAACGGCGGTTCCGCACAACAATAACGAGAATACAGTTCAACAGTTTGATAGGAAGGACCCGCTGAAAAGTACACGAGGGTCACTACGATCGAGAAATACACCAAAAACGAAAATACAAGGGAAAGAAAAAATACGGATATTACATCCTACCCCTCTAAAAAATAAGTTTCGTCCCGAAACTTAAGAAACAAACAACTCCGGGTACCTAGCACGCATGCTATCCTCGGTTTCCCAAGTTGCCTCCTCGACACCGTGTCTCGACCACTACACCTTGACCAAAGGTATGGTCTTATGCCTCAATCGTTTCTCACGATGCTCCAAAATCTTCAAAGGACGCTCTTCAAAAGTAACATCCTCGGCGACATCAATCTCACCATAATCGATGACGTGACTAGGATCCGGGACATATTTCCTCAGCTGGGAAACATGAAAAACGCTATGAACATGACTCAAGGCCGGAGGTAACGCCAAACGGTATGTCACCCCACCGACTCGCTCGAGGATCTCAAAGGGGCCGATAAATCTCGGACTCAACTTCCCTTTCTTCCCGAAACGAAAAACTCCCTTCGTCGGCGACACCTTTAGCAAAACGTGGTCTCCCACCTCGAATTCCAAAGGTCGACGACGGACATCGGCATACGACTTCTGTCGACTCTGAGCAGTCAACATCCGTTCCCGAATTAATTCTATCTTCCGCCTCGTCTCTAAAACGACATCCGGCTCGGTCTCGACCAAATCGGACGCCTCATTCCAACAAATCGGTGATCGACATCGCCCCCCATAAAGTGCCTCGTATGGTGCCATTCGAATCGACGCGTGCCAACTGTTGTTGTACGTGAATTCGATCAGCGGCAAATGTTCCTCCCAGTCACTACTCCAATCGAGAGCACAGGCACGCAACAAGTCCTCGAACATCTGGATAGTGCGTTCCGACTGTCCATCTGACTCGGGATGAAAAGAGGTACTCAAATGCAGCCGGGTACCCAACGCCTTATGCACCGCCTGCCAGAAGTGCGATACGAAATGGCCATCACGATCCGAAACAATAGCTTCGGAGTACCGTGAAGTCTCACAATCTGCGCGATAAACACACGAGCCAACTTCTCCGGGCCCCAAGTGTCCTTGATGCCCAGAAAATGTGCCGACTTGGTCAGACGATCAACAATCACCCAAACCATATTCATGCCCGATCTCGATCTCGGCAAACTCGTAATGAAATCCATCGATATATCTTCCCATTTTCATTCCGAAACGGGAAGTGACTGCAAAAGCCCAGCCGGTCGCTGATGCTCGATTTTGACTTGCTGGCAAGTCAAACACCTTGCGACAAACTGCGCGACCTCCTCCTTCATGTCATTCCACCAGAAGTTCCTTCTCAAGTCCTTGTACATCTTACTCGAACCAGGATGAACGGAGTAAGGTGTAGCATGGGCCTCCCGCAAAATACGCTGTCTCATCTCTGAGTCGTTCGGCACACAAATCCGACTCTGGAATCTCAAAATACCATCCTCGTGAATCACAAACCCAGGAGACTTTCCCTTAAGAACGTTCTCTCGGATTTGAGTAATCATCGGATCCTCTAACTGCTTCAGCTTAATTTCATCGATCAAAGATGACGAAATCTCTAAAGCACATAGTTGCCCGACGGCTCCAGGCAATAAGACTTCAACATCTGACTCGATCAAATCCCTTCGAAGCTCAGACTGAGATGTAAGGATCTCAAGCATTCGCAACGCCACCGGTTTCCGACTCAAGGCGTCAGCCACGACGTTCGCCTTGCCCGGATGATAAAGGATTTCGAGGTCATAATCCTTAATCAACTCTAACCACCTCCTCTGCCTCATATTCAACTCTCGCTGAGTAAATATGTATTTCAGACTTTTATGATCGGTAAAAATCTGACATGCAGAGCCGAAAAGATAGTGACGCCAAATCTTGAGCGCAAAAACGACTGCCGCTAACTCCAAATCATGAGTAGGGTAGTTCAGCTCATACGGCCTCAACTGTCTCGACGCAAAGGCAATGGTCTTGCCGTGCTGCATTAATATGCACCCAAGACCCTGACCCGAAGGATCGCTATAAACGGCAAAACCCTTGTTGCCACATGGCAACGCCAAAACCGGGGCTGAAGTCAAACTCTTCTTTAGTTCCTCAAAACTCAACTGCCTCTCGTCATTCCAGACGAACTTCTCGGATTTCTGGAGCAACTGTGTAAGTGGTCGAGCCAGTTTCGAGAAACCCTCGACGAACCTACGGTAGTAGCCAGCCAAACCCAAGAAACTTCGGAGCTCTCTCACGTTTTTGGGCGGTGCCCAATCCAATACCGCCTCGATCTTCTGCGGATCTACACGAACCCCTTCGGCTGAAATCACGTGACCCAAAAACATCACTTCCTTCAGCCAGAACTCACATTTCGAGAACTTCGCATAGAGTTGCTCGGCCCTCAAAATGTCTAACACTATCCGCAAATGATGGGCATGCTCTTCCTCATTCCTTGAGTAAATAAGAATATAGTCTATGAAGACGACGACACACTTATCCAGATACTCGATAAAAACTTTGTTCATCAACTGCATGAACACCGCCGGCGCATTAGTTAACCCGAAAGGCATGACTATGAACTCATAATGTCCATACCTCGTCCGAAAAGCTGTTTTCGGCACATCGGACTCTCTCACCCGGAGCTGATAGTACCCCGATTTCAAATCAATTTTCGAGAATACCGCAGCTCCCTGCAGCTGGTCGAATAAGTCGTCAATTCTCGGCAAAGGATACTTGTTCTTGATGGTCACCTTGTTTAGTTCGCGATAGTCGATACACAAACGTAGTGAGCCATCCTTCTTCCGCACAAACAGGACCGGTGCGCCCCAAGGCGAGGCACTCGGTCGAACATACCCCGACTCAAGAAGCTCACTCAACTGCTTCTTCAACTCTGCCATCTCTGAAGGTGCCATGCGATACGGCGCCTTCGAAATAGGAGCCGCACCCAGCTCTAACTCTATAGCAAACTCAACCTCACGATCCGGTGGCAATCCCGGTAACTCGTCAGGAAATACATCCGGAAACTCATTAACGACTGGAATCGACGAAAGCTCGACTCCACCATCCTCCGCCTTCAAGGCATAGCACCAATAACCAGTACACCCCTTTCGCAGGAGACTCATCGCCTTCAAGGCATTAATGACGAATTTCTGGTTTCCCCTCCTTCGCCCCGCGAAAGAGTGCTCGGTGCCGTCCTCGGCTAACATAGTGATGATTCTCGTGCGGTAGTTCATGATCGTACCATGCCGCTCGAGCCAATCATCACCAAGAATCAAATCCTTACCCTCGATACTCACAACAATAAGAATAGAGGGCCAAGTCCTCTCACAAATAAGTACAGAACAGTCTCGAACCTCCTGATCACCAACGATCCTATCGCCGCTAGGAAGCTTAACGATGAAGGGTTCACAAGGCGTCAAACAGTCGAGACTCAGACGGCGCACACAATCCAAAGATATGAACGAATGCGTAGCACCGGAATCGAAAAGCACACTGACAGGATGAGAAAGAATATAAACAGTACCTGTCGCCACGACAGCTGCTGGGTCATCGACTTTCCGCATCTCATAGACACGCGGGTGGGCTGAGCCGACACTGGAAGCTCCCCCCTTAGAGGGCTGACCCCGACCTCTTCCCCGACTAGCACTCGGCGGAGATTGAGGAGCAAACGATCCCTGATTCACACTTGGTTCCCTAGGCGCTGGAATGGAAGCCCGGGCACCAAGAATTCTCTCCCTCTCGGCCTGACGGCCTTGTGGCCGGTGCCACTGCGATTACACGTCGGCAAAGGGCTCAAACAAGTACGGCCGCGTGGCACATGCGACCACAATTGAAACACTTCACATCGCGGAAAGGAGCACCGGTAGTTCCACGAGGACCCCCAGTGAGCAGGCTGGACCACCGCCGGCGGGAAGTTAGCGGTGGGATCTCTGCGACCCCCACTCTTGTGGCCCGAAAAGTTCGCGGACTTACGCTTCTTACTCTCGCGGGCCGCCTCACTCTCCGTCACAGACATATCATAAGCAAGGGCCCTGCTCTGGTAATCTTTCAAGGTAGTGCATACGAGCCCCGACATATAGTCCTGAATCGGCAACTTCATCCGTCTGGAGAAATGGAAAATCTTGTCACTCTCCTCGACAACTTGGGTCTTCACATAACCCAACTCCTTGTTAAAATCAGCAATAGCTTGAGATACGGGGATATCTCGCGGTTGAGCATCATAAAAAGCATGTACCCGAGCACATCGGCGGCCACGGCAATATTCAGTCTCCATCAACTCTTGAAACTCAGCCCACGAAGCAGCATGGTCTTTGGGCCCAACGGCCTCCCACCAGTCCGTAGCGTCCCCAGTGAGAAAATATTGAGCAATAGGGACTTTACGGTCCTCGGGACAGTTAGTGGCAACGAAGACCTTAGATATCTCCTTGATCCACCCTTCCCAGCCAATCGGGTCTGAAGCTCCCGAAAACTGAGGAGGATGCATCTTGATAACATCTTGGAGCCATCGATCCGCTCCGCCCCGATTAGCGTGGGCCTGATCCGGGTTCTGAACCGCCTGAGCTATTGCCGCCATTTGGTTCACCATTTGTTGCATAACAGCCGCAATACCAAGGTCAGCGCGCTCCTGAGAAGAAGCATGACTGTGGCGGTCGCCGGTACTGCCGGCTCCCGAAGACTGCGACGTGGCCGCCCCACCGGCTGCCCCACGTCCCCGGCCGCGTCCACGACCACGACCGCGACCACGACCTCTTCCAGCATCCATACTGGAGTTAAATAAGTAGCAAAAGCCATACGAGGGTAAGTACGAGAAAAGAACAATCACAAGTCGAGAATCAAAGGTACGATACAAGGAAATAATGAACAGAGGAAGGAAAACTTACGGACACTGGTAGTACCGGAATCATGGCAGCGTGACGATGATGTGCAAAACAAAACACCACAAGACCCAATAAACCGACAAGCCTAGGTATCCATATACCTAGAGCTCTGATACCATTTTCTGTAACACCCTCAAGATATTCGAGGTATATTACAGCGCCGTGAATCCCTATATGGGACCCACCAGGCTGAACAGCATCATACTCATCGACTCACATAAACGACAAAACAACACCATGTCATAAAGACGCAAAACAGAATAATCCATCCGGTTCAACCGGTCAAACATAACATCATCAATCAACGCAAACATATAGGCAACAATACCATCCGGACGAACAAGAACTCTTAAGTACTCGAGTACAACTATTAGTTCAAAAGCCACAAAAGATGAAAAGACAAAAAGACATTAAGACGTCACTTATGCACAATCATCACGCATGGCCATCATCCGTGTACTGGTCCAGTGCCCGCTCGTCTCGATGAACCTGACCTGAAATTCATAAAACGAATTTCCCCAAAACGGGTCCCCAGAGGGGTTAGCAATTACGCTAGTACAAGTAACCAGATGAACAACTTACATCTTACACATATAGTAAATGCATGCAATAAAGAAAACCGTTCGAAAGCACGCATTTCCGGAAATGCCAATATCAAATCACATTTGTAAAATTTCACCACAATTAACCGTCGATCCACGTCTCTGTGGACCCCTACCGAGACCCCGTCGGATCTAACCCGTAGTGGTTAAAAGCAAGCTCGTCGATCCACGTCTCTTGTGTACCCCTACCGAGACCCCGTCGGATCTAACCCGTAGTGAGCATACACACACACACCATTTCTCATACAATACTACTATGTCAAGATTGTAAGTTCATAAGGATACTTGCCTCGATTAAATAGACGATGACACGAACGGAACGGAAGAGTTGAACACGGCCGCAAGGAACCGGCGAAAATGAACCTAACGATTCGAATAACACAATCACAACCAACTCTAGACGATTACGGAAATGGAATACACCCGAAAACCCGCCTACGATTCATGTATATTCGTACCAAAAATAACAACGAGGGCGGACCACAACCAAACCCTCTCGATTCCGTAAAAACTGCAAAATATCCATGAATCCGTAGGAAAACTAAAGATGCTAACAATATTAATCGTATTCATCATGAATCCATCAACAAAACGGAACGAATCGGAAGTAAAACCCAAAACCCCCAAATTAATCGAAAATAGGGTTCTAGAAATATTACCTTTGAAGATTCACGTACTAAGATCCGTAGAACACGCATTAGATTGATTATCCGAGCCTCGCAACCGAAGGGAAATGATGAAAATCGACCCCCGGATGAAGAATGCTTGAGAAGTTCTCCCCTCCTAGGTCTCTCTCTCTCGCGCGCAGGTGAAATGAAGGAGAAGACGGCCGATCTCGTCTAATAAGGACGAGATTGCACAGTTGACCGCTTCGTGTGCCGCGGCACAGGCCAAAAATTTACTCCCAGGTTTCGGCAGTGTGCCGCGGCACAGCCTGCGTGTGCCGCGGCACCCGTCTGATTAGGTTTTGGTCGCGAAGACACACGAGTGTGCCGCGGAACCGACGTGTGTGCGCGGCTGCCTGCTTGTGCCGCGGCACCGGATGGGTGTGCCGCGGCACCACGTCTGATTTGTTCGACCAACAATCAAGGAATTTGTGTGCCGCGGCACGCACATCTTGTGCCGCGGCCCACACCCCCTATTGGGTTCCAAAATGATAAAAATGATCCGGAAAGAGAATAAAACGATAGGAATCAATATTTGGGAACCAACAACACGAAATGGATCCACGGCAACCCCGAAACGGCGGTTCCGCACAACAATAACGAGAATACAGTTCAACAGTTTGATAGGAAGGACCCGCTGAAAAGTACACGAGGGTCACTACGATAGAGAAATACACCAAAAACGAAAATACAAGGGAAAGAAAAAATACGGATATTACAATTGCTCCATGCTGGACCTCCTCAAATCCAACTGCAAGGTCCCACCGAGATCTGCCTCCCACACTGCCGCTTGAAGCCCTTAATATTTAATTGTTCCACCAGCATACCCCGATATATATATATATATATATATATATATATATATATATATATATATATATATTATACATTAACAGATTTATGTAAATATAATATAACTTAAGATATACTTAAATATGTAAAACATAACTATCTATGTATAAAAAATATGACTTTAAATAATTTGAATACATATGTAGTATAAAAATTTACAGATACATATTATAATTATAAATTTAAAAATATATATTAACTTATATTATATATAACAAAAAATATAATATAAAAATATTTATTGGTAAAAATGAAATATAACTTTATTGGGATGTATTTTCAGACATAAGAATTTAAATATAACTGGATATATTTAATATAAACTTATATCTACATAACATAATATAACTTCAAATATATATATAAGTATCTTTATACATTTAAAAAGTGATATATTATTAAAAAATAATATGACTACATCTATATATATATATATATATTATCATGTAACTTTATATATAAAAAAAGATATTATAACATAATTTTAAATATACATATGAATATAAATATAATATACCCTAAGATATATATATATATATATTATAATTTGTTATTATCATTTAACATTAATTATAGTTGAGGATATATTATATAAATTTATATCTACATATCATAATATAACTTTAAAAATATATATTAATATTATGTATTTAAAAGTCATAAAAAATATAACTATACATAATACAATGTAACTTTAAATATATACGGTATAATATAACTCTAATATATAAATATATATTATAAATCTGTAAATATAGTTTAACATATATAATATAATTATATATTGTAACATAATTTTAAATATATATATATGAATATAATATAATATTAAATGTATCTCTTATAATATAATCGTATATATATGTATATATACATATACATATTATCATAAAATTTTAATTATAATTGAGTATATATTGTATAAATTTATATGTACATATCATATATATAAATATAGAAACATATACTAATATTCATTATTTAAAAGTTATACAAATATAAAACTATTTATTGTTTAAAAATTAACATAACTATATATACATATTTAAATATAACTTAATGTATATACATAAATATTATCATATAAGTTATATAACTGAAAATTTATAATATAATTTATGAATATATTTAAATTATAATATAATTTAAATATATATTAAGTTATATTATATATTGAAAAAGTGACATAAAATCGTTTCTTCATAGAATTAATGTTAAATTCTCCTAAAATTGTAATTTCTAAAGCGAACTAACATTGGTTCTCTTCAGAATCAGTGTGAAATGGGAGAATTTAACATCGGTTCTGTAAAATGGGATAATTTCACATCGGTTCTCAAATATCGATGTAAAATGAAATAATTTTACATGAGAGAATTTAACATCGATTCTCTCGAAACCGATGTTAAATGAAAAACTAACACTAATTTTTAATAGAACCAATGTTAATTTGCTCTAAAAATTATAATTATGCGACCACGTTTTTTCTAACACCGATTTTTATAGAATCGATGTGAATTGAGCGATGTTAAATGTCTTTTTTTGTAGTAGTGATTGATCTTTTCATGTGCACTTGACCAAAAATACCACTGTCCTTTATATTATATACTAGTGGATAACTCGTGTCGTAATGGTATGGTGACAGTGTTATAATTGGATTAAAATAATAAAATTACCAGATTATCTGGCTAGAAGAAAGACATGTTGGCATGTGGTCGGTGGCGGCCTCGCCGATAAGCAAGCGACATGCCGGCTGTAGAAAAGGGAAAAAAAGCATACCGTTGATGGAGTTCTTCCAGCGGCGGTCCTGCCGGGAAGCAAGCTAGCCGTTGGAGGTTGACCGACAACCGACTGCGCCACTGCTGGAAAACGGCTGGCCGACTGACAAGAAAAAAAAGTATAGGCTGGACGCCAACCAACCACCAAAGGTGAGCTGGCTTCCGGTAGCGGTCCTGCCGGAAAACAGGTAGGTTGCCGATCGTAAGAAAACAAACAAACTGACCGGAGCCAACGGACGGAGGTCTGCCAGTGGCCAGCGTGGCCCTGCGCGAAAATGGGCCGGCGAAAAAAATGGTCCCCCGAGCGACAATCAAAGTTTTCGAAAAACAAGCCAGCAGACTGGTCGCAAAAAAAAAAGAAACTCGCCGACCACGGGGGCTGTAATATCCGCAATTTCGGATTTCCGGTAATCCTCTTTTTTCGGCGTAGGTCCGTTTTGACGACTCGTTTGGGACCGTTTCATCATTCTGAGAATGATTAATTCTGCACTTTTTGTCAACCGAGTTCGTTTCGGTATTGTTTTGTGAAATCCCGTGTTTCTTAACGACTTTTCCGCACTCGAGTTCGATTCTTGTGAATCTCGTCCGAAATTACTGTTTCGAGTTTCCCGTAAGTCCGTTTAACTTTGTTAGACGTGTTGTGAACTTCGGTTTGGTTATTCAATCACGTATCGTGATTTTCGGACGTTTTGGGCCATTTTCGTAATTTCTACCTTCCGTTGTCGAATTTCGAGCCTTCGGGTGGTCGGAATCGTGTGTTCTCTTAGCTCTCAGGTTCGTCCTTGCGAGTACTTCATGACCGTATCTTCGATTCGTATTCGGATTCGGGTTTCGGTGTCGTTTTCTTGAGTTCAATGATTTTAAACGACTTTTCCACGTATGAGTTCGACTTTGTTAAATCACCATTAATTTTTGGAAACTCCAAAAATTCTGAATCTTTGCAATATTATAAAGAATAGAGTTATCTTTCCATTGGTTCAAACGGTGAGTCAATCGGAGTCCGGACGAGGGAGTTATGGTCGAAATAGCTAAGTCACTCACATGTTCCAGTTTTGGCCGAGCAGCCTGCCGGAAGGGCCGCGGCACACTTGGCCGAGCCGCGGCACGCATCGTGATTCAATCTTCGGCCGACCCGTCTGTACCTTGTGCCGCGGAAAATGCCGGCAGGGCCGTGGCACACTGCCGAGTCACTGCCGGCAGATGCCGCGGCACACTTCGGCTGGGCCGCGGCACACTGTGTCAGCCTATTTAAGGCCCTGCAGTCGTTTTTTTTTCGCCATTTTCTCCTTCTTCTCCTTCTCTTCCGCGGATGGGGTTATTCTTATCATGGAGAGATGTTGTTGGTCAATAAATCCATGAAGTCTTGGAGTTCATATCATCAATCATCCATCCTATAACATCCTTTGATCGAGCGAATCAGGTCAGATTTTCTAGAAATCTAATTTTGGGGATTTTGGGTATTTTGTTCGATTTCATCCGTTTAATCCGATTTAACTTAGGATTGTGATGTATTGATGATTATTTAGATGTATTGTATCATTTTCCTTGTTATTCCATGGTTGGATCGTATCGATTCGTTGTTTTCGTCGAGTTCTTGATCGACGCCTTGAAGGTGCCCGGTAAAATGTCATAGAGGGGTTTTCAGGCGTTCTTCGATTATTCTTCCGCGTATGATCGATGATTTATTGATTATATGTTGTTAGGGTCGAATTCTAGTGAAGAACTCGAGTCGGAACCCTTTCGTTCGTTTTCTTCTTGAGTCGAGCTTCCTGGCCAACCGTGTTCTTCGGAGCGTTTGGTAGCGGTTATTAAGGCAAGTATCTTACTATACGACTTGTATCTTGCAACTAGTAATCACGTATGAGATCTATGATGATTTTGCTTGCCTTCGTAAACATGTTCCGTTTGAGTTGTTTGTGTTTTCCGAAATTTGAAGGCTTTGTGATAATAGTGTTATATTGGTATATGCGTTAGTTGCTGTGCAATGCATTGCGTACCGAACGTGTGTTATGTTGGTTGTACGTCGTTGATTGATGATAGTTGTTGAGAGTGTTGAGATTGGGTTATGTGGGTGTGACGTACGATTTTGTGGTGATCAACGTGATTGACTAACTGTGCTCATTGTTGTATGTAATGTGAATGTGAATGTGATATGTTGGAACGCTAAGTTCACTCGTGCGGGTTCAACGGGGCATACGAGGATTCATGACACAGGTCCATGGGATCAGAACTTAGTGTGTGGTGCTAAGTTCCAATCGTGCGGGTCTGACGAGGCCTACGATGATTCATGGCACAGGTGCATTGAATCAGGACACAGTACGTCCAATCGTGTGGGTTCGACGGAACCTACGGTGACACGTGACACAGGTTCACGGGGTCGGGACTATTTGTTGTGATTGTTGTGTTTGCTCAATCCGTGTGGGTTGTTGAACCTACGGAGACTCGTGGCAAGCGATCACGGCGTCGTGAGCGTGATTGATTGTTGTGATTGTTGTGTTTGCTCAATCCGTGTGGGTTGTTGAACCTACGGAGACTCGTGGCAAGCGATCACGGAGTCATGAGCATGATTGATTGTTGTGATTGTTGTGATTGGTTAAGTCCGTGCGGGTTGTTGGACCTACGGAGACACGTGACAGGGGATCACGGTGTCACGAATCATGTTTTGTAAAACAAACTTTTGTAAGAAAGTTTTAAGAAAAGAACGTTGGGCCGAGCCCCATGAGATTTATGGAAATGTTTTCGTACTGTAAATTGTTGAAATACAATTTTGAGATTTGGGTTAAGACCCTAAGATTTTCGAAAGGTTTTAAAATTCTAAAAATTCCCGAGGTGATAATCTTATTTTCGAATGCTTTATAGCTTATCTTTCCTTGTGAAAACCTCCCGGGGATATTTTGATACTTGATTGTTATATTTGATTCACGATTATTACTTGCTTTTTATATTTCGTATGATTTGATACTTGCACTAGTAAAACAGTGGAGTTTTACTAACCCCCGAGTCATCAGGGGGTGGATGTCTGTTTTGCGTCCAGGTACATGCAGATTCGGGGGAGCAGTCACAGGATTGGCACAAGAGGATGACGAGCTGCGATACTAATCATGAGTTGAGAGTTGTTTGATTTTTGTTGTGTTGTCAGAGTTGATTTCAGTCTTCCGCTGTATTGTATTTCGACCCCTGTGTGGGTAATGTCGTTTAAGTCAGTTTTGTTGATTGGGGTTGTGTGACCTCATCGGTTTGTGTATTCACGTGTAAGTGACCATAACGGTCTGTATTATTTTATTGTTTGACCCTGGTCGGGCATGCATTTGGTTGTTTATGGATGTTTAGCCTGGTAGATCCTTGTGGAAAGGGTGTACGGTGTGTAATATTCCCATATGGTTTTGGGGTGTTACATTTATGGTATCGGAGATTAGGTTGCGGAAACCTAGGCCGTCGGGTCGAGTTAAGTCGTGAATTGTCGAGTAATGTGTTGTCTTGTCGTTCGAGTCGTCAGAGACAAATTGAGTTGTGCGTAGTCACAACAAGTCGGTTATGTTGTCGGACGAGATTAGTATCGTGGGCGACTGCCACCTCCGTGCGACCTGTGGATGTAAGTCTCCTCCTTTATGCGTAATACCTGTGTATCTCGATTTTATCTTAGTGAGTTAATTGCGGTGCATGATTTTGTTTACACAGCATTGTGTGATGTAGTTGTGTTTAATACTTATGGTACATGGTATGAGTATAGCTGAGCGTATTGTTGTTTTACTTTTGAACCACCGTGTGGGGTGGTATGGTGTGAAAGTTGTAAACCTTGATGGGTTCTGTGAAGATATCAACGGTAGAGTTTGTGAGAAACTCCGATGAATGATCTTGCTGTGCGTTTAAACTTGATACCACGAGATGCATTTGATTGAATTGGCGACCGTGGTTGCCATTTGAGTATGTGGTTTTAAATTCGACTGTTTTTGGAATGTTGTAGTTTTTGTCCACTATGGATAAGTTTAAGAATATTTTCTGAAGGACTTTACAGTTTGAGAATTTTTGTAGAAATCGATTTTTGGAAAATATTTTGGTGGTGCGGTCAAACCACGGTTTACATGGATTTTTAAAATTTGTAAATTTTGACAAATGGGCCGTGTATTTTCAAATGACACCATCAGATGGTATATGAAAAATGTGTTTTGAAGTACTTCGGATATTGTAAAATATTACCGTCGTTTTGGTTATGAACTAAAGGATTTTGGAAAATTTTTATTTTGCAGAATAATTTTTGGTTTTTGAAATTTTGAACTTCTTATTTCCACGTCTTGGGGCAAGTGGTTGTGATAAGTTTGTGGTGTTGTTGTGCTCGCCGGAGAATGTTTCAGTGTTTTCTAAATATTGAGGTACATGGTTTTGATTGGACGATCGGGGTATTAAAAGTGTTTTAAAAAAAAATCATTTCACCAAATTTTTCAAACTTGAGAATTTTAAAATTTTATCATTTGAATAATACCCCGGAAATATTTTATTTTTGCTGCGAGTGTTTGATCCCTACGATACGTGTGTGGTTTTGACTGTGTTTGGTTGGGTAAAATCCAAACACCTCTGTTGATGTGATTGTGCGAATTATTTTTGAATGAAGTTCTTAAATTACAGTGTTAGTTCATGCACATGTGTGACGACTTGGAGTTGATGCTTTATCGTGCTGCTATTATCGTCCTATGTTGATGTTATGACATTTGTATGGTTGCTTTATTCTGTTTGGTCGTCCGTTCAGTATGCCGAGAGGTCGTGGCCGAGGACGTGGTCGTAGTCGTGGTCGTGATCAGGAGCGTGAGAGGGCGACTCCCTCCTTGCCGAGTACCGATCAGCTCAGTACAGATCAGGGACATTCGACTAGCGTTAATGTTGACATTGGCGCCGCCACCATCCTTCGTCAGGTGGTTGATCAGTTAGTGCAGATGAATCAGGCCGTACATCGGAATGAGAACCCGGATGGGGATAACGGGGCTAGTAAGTGGTTACGAGATGTGATGAGGATGCAGCCGCCCCGTTTTGTGGGTTCATCTGACTCGTTAGGTTGGGAAGGCTGGCTCTTCCAGTTGGACAGAACATTTGATGCTGTAGCTTGTCCGGATGAGAAGAGGGTACCCATTGCTCAGTACTTGCTTGACAAAGAAGCTGCAGACTGGTGGCAGGCTGTAGTGCCTGCAGATCGTACACCTACATGGGCTGAGTTTAAGACCGCTATGGAGGCAGAGTATTGCCCGTTGCCTGTTCGTGAACGCAGGATCGTTGAGTTTTTCTCAGCTGCGCCCCAGGATGTGTCGATATCCCAGGCCATAGTCGATTTTAATCGACAGCTGGCTTATGTTCGTGATCAAGTGAGAAGTGAAGCGGACAAGGTCCGATACTTCAATATGCGCATGAAACCCCATATCCGTGAGAGTATGGCTCCGCTCATGTGTACCACCCTGAAGGAATATCAGGACCGAGCTTTAGCCATTGAGATGGCCGTTTCTGTATCGGAATCTGGTTCAGAGAGTAAGAGACAGAAGACCTCGAGTAACTTTTCAAGAGGCCAGAGAAGTGAGATCCGTGAGCCTGTTGCTTCACAGTTTCCTTCTGGGAGCACTCCTCGTTCGGTTGACCAGTCTAAGAATCCTACTCACGATCCGAGTAAGACAAGCGGCGTGAAGTTATGCTTCAATTGTAGCCGTGTGGGCCATACTCGTAAGAATTGTCGCTCGCCGCAAGTTAACTGTTTCAAATGTGGACATGTGGGACATCAGGCGGTACACTGCGAGACCGTCGTTGAGATGTTCGGGAGCCGAGATCCCGCCCCTACGCGTGGAGAGCTCAGTGGTGCCCAGTAGCATAGTTGCATGTTGTATTTGTGTTGTAATTCGAGTAGAGATTGATATTTGTTGCGTGAACTTTTTGGTTTTGTTTGTAGTCTACCCTGATGTTTTATTTTAAGTTTCGGGACGAAACATATTTTTTGTGAGATAGAATGTGATATCCGGTACCCTCGTTTTCCGTTATCTTGAATTGTTTGTGTTTTGTCGTCGGACATTTTCTTGTTGATGAGAATCGGAATGATTTCTATCGTAATACTCTATTTGTTTCTATCGCATAGCCATTTTAGTCGGGTGCAACTTGTTGTCGCGTACGTTTCTTTGACTAAATGTGTGCATATGATGTGGTATGTGATGCGTCGTTAATTGATCGTTATTGTTTTGAATCATTGCCGGTGGCGTTGTTATGGTCGTCGTGGGGCGTGTTTTCAGGTTGTATGTTCTTTCGTGTTGCTTGTAACGTTTTGCCGTTGGGCGCGATTTTTTCGGTTCTGGTGTATCTCGTTGAGTTTTTCTGGTGGGATATTGCTTCTCCCTACTTGATTTAAGTTTCGGGATGAAACTTCTTTTAAGGAGGGTAGAATGTAATATCTGCAATTTCGGATTTCCGGTAATCCTCTTTTTTCGGCGGAGGTCCGTTTTGACGACTCGCTTGGGACCGTTTCATCGTTCTGAGAATGATTAATTCTGCACTTTTTGTCACCCGAGTTCGTTTCGGTATTGTTTTGTGGAATCCCGTGTTTCTTAACGACTTTTCCGCACTCGAGTTCGATTCTTGTGAATCTCGTCCGAAATTACTGTTTCGAGTTTCCCGTAAGTCCGTTTAACTTTGTTAGATGTGTTTTGAACTTCGGTTTGGTTATTCGATCACGTATCGTGATTTTCTGACGTTTTGGGCCATTTTCGTAATTTCCCAAAGTTTGGGGTAATTACCTTCCGTTGTCGAATTTTGAGCCTTCGGGTGGTCGGAATCGTGTGTTCTCTTAGCTCTCAGGTTCGTGCTTTCGAGTACTTCGTGACCGTATCTTCGATTCGTATTCGGGTTCGGGTTTCGGTGTCGTTTTCTTGAGTTCAGTGATTTTAAACGACTTTTCCACGTATGAGTTCGACTTTGTTAAATCACCATTAATTTTTGGAAACTCCAAAAACTCTGAGTCTTTGCAATATTATAAAGCATCGAGTTAGCTTTCCAATGGTTCAAACGGTGAGTCAATCGGAGTCCGAACGAGGGAGTTATGGTCGAAATAGCTAAGTCACTCACATGTTCCAGTTTTGGCCGAGCAGCCTGCCGGAAGGGCCGCGGCACACTTGGCCGAGCCGCGGCACACATCGTGATTCAATCTTCGGCCAACCCGTCTGTACCTTGTGCCGCGGAACATGCCGGTAGGGCCGCGGCACACTGCCGGCAGATTTGGCCCTATACCGCGGCACACTTCGGCTGGGCCGCGGCACACTGTGTCAGCCTATTTAAGGCCCTGCAGTCGTTTTTTTTCGCCATTTTCTCCTTCTTCTCCTTCTCTTCCGCGGCTGGGGTTGTTCTTATCATGGAGAGTTGTTGTTGGTCAATAAATCCATGAAGTCTTGGAGTTCATATCATCAATCATCCATCCTATAACATCCTTTGATCGAGCGAATCAGGTCAGATTTTCTAGAAATCTAATTTTGGGGATTTTGGGTATTTTGTTCGATTTCGTCCGTTTAATCCTATTTAACTTAGTATTGTGATGGATTGATGATTATTTAGATGTATTGTATCATTTCCCTTGTTATTCCATGGTTGGATCGTATCGATTCGTTGTTTTGGTCGAGTTCTTGATCGACGCCTTGAAGGTTCCCGGTAAAATGTCATAGAGGGGTTTTCACGCGTTCTTCGATTATTCTTCCTCGTATGATCGATGATTTATTGATTATATATTGTTAGGGTCTAATTCTAGTGAAGAACTCGAGTCGGAACCCTTCCGTTCGTTGTCTTCTTCGGGGTCCGAGCTTCCCGGTCGAACCGTGTTCTTCGGAGCCTTTGGTAGCGGTTATTAAGGAAAGTATTTTACTATACGACTTGTATCTTGCGACTAGTAATCACGTATGAGATCTATGATGATTTTGCTTGCCTTCGTAAATATGTTCCGTTTGAGTTGTTTGTGTTTTCCGAAATTTGAAGGCTTTGTGATAATAGTGTTATATTGGTATATGCGTTAGTTGTTGTGCAATGCATTGCGTATCGAACGTGTGTTATGTTGGTTGTACGTCGTTGATTGATGATAGTTGTTGAGAGTGTTGAGATTGGGTTATGTGCGTGTGACGTACGATTTTGTGGTGATCAACGTGATTGACTAACTGGGCTCATTGTTGTATGTAATGTGAATGTGATATGTTGGAACGCTAAGTTCACTCGTGCGGGTTCGACGGGGCCTACAAGGATTCATGGCACAGGTCCATGGGATCAGAACTTAGTGTGTGGTGCTGAGGTCCAATCGTGCGGGTCTGACGAGGCCTACGATGATTCATGGCACAGGTCCATTGAATCAGGACACAGTACGTCCAACCGTGCGGGTTCGACGGAACCTACGGTGACACGTGACACAGGTTCACGGGGTCGGGACTGTTTGTTGTGATTGTTGTGTTTGCTCAATCCGTGTGGGTTGTTGAACCTACGGAGACTCGTGGCAAGCGATCACGGAGTCGTGAGCATGATTGATTGTTGTGTTTGCTCAATCCGTGTGGGTTGTTGAACCTACGGAGACTCGTGGCAAGCGATCACGGAGTCATGAGCATGATTGATTGTTGTGATTGGTTAAGTCCGTGCGGGTTGTTGGACCTACGGAGACACGTGACAGGGGATCACGGTGTCACGAATCATGTTTTGTAAAACAAACTTTTGTAAGAAAGTTTTAAGAAAAGAACGTTGGGCCGAGCCCCATGAGATTTATGGAAATATTTTCGTACTGTAAATTGTTGAAATACAATTTTGAGATTTGGGTTAAGACCCTAAGATTTTGAAAGGTTTTGAAATTCTAAAAATTCCCGAGGTGATAATCTTATTTTCGAATGCTTCATAGCTTATCTTTCCTTGTGAAAACCTCCTGGGGATATTTTGATACTTGATTGTTATATTTGATTCACGATTATTACTTGCTTGTTATATTTCGTATGATTTGATACTTGCACTAGTAAAACAATGGAGTTTTACTAACCCCCGAGTAATCGAGGGGTGGATGTCTGTTTTGCGTCCAGGTACATGCAGATTCGGGGGAGCAGTCACAGGATTGGCACAAGAGGATGCCGAGCTGCGATACTAATCATGAGTTGAGAGTTGTTTGATTTTTGTTGTGTTGTCAGAGTTGATTTCAGTCTTCCGCTGTATTGTATTTCGACCCCTGTGTGGGTAATGTCGTTTAAGTCAGTTTTGTTGATTGGGGTTGTGTGACCTCATCGGTTTGTGTATTCACGTGTAAGTGACCATAACGGTCTGTATTATTTTATTGTTTGATCCTGGTCGGGCAAGCATTTGGTTGTTTATGGATGTTTAGCCTGGTAGATCCTTGTGGAAAGGGTCTACGGCGTGTAATATTTTCATATGGTTTTGGGGGTGTTACATTTATGGTATCGGAGATTAGGTTGCGGAAACCTAGGCCGTCGGGTCGAGTCAAGTCGTGAATTGTCGAGTAATGTGTTGTCTTGTCGTTCGAGTCGTCAGTGACAAATTGAGTTGTGCGTAGTCACAACGTGTCGGTTATGTTGTCGGACGAGATTAGTATCGTGGGCGACTGTCACCTCCGTGCGACCTGTGGATGTAAGTCTCCTCCTTTATGCGTAATACCTGTGTATCTCGATTTTATCTTAGTGAGTTAATTGCGGTGCATGATTTTGTTTACACAACATTATGTGATGTAGTTTTGTTTAATACTTGTGGTACATGGTATGAGTATAGCTGAGCGTATTGTTGTTTTACTTTTGAACCACCGTGTGGGGTGGTATGGTGTGAAAGTTGTAAACCTTGATGGGTTCTGTGAAGATATCAACGGTAGAGTTTGTGAGAAACTCCGATGAATGATCTTGCTGTGCGTTTAAACTTGATACCACGAGATGCATTTGATTGAATTGGCGACCGTGGTTGCCATTTGAGTATGTGGTTTTAAATTCGACTGTTTTTGGAATGTTGTAGTTTTTGTCCGCTATGGATAAGTTTAAGAATATTTTCTGAAGGACTTTACAGTTTGAGAATTTTTGTAGAAATCGATTTTTGGAAAATATTTTGGTGGTGCGGTCAAACCACGGTTTACATGGATTTTTAAAATTTGTAAATTTTGACAAATGGGCCGTGTATTTTCAAATGACACCATCAGACGGTATTTGAAAAATGTGTTTTGAAGTACTTCGGACATTGTAAAATATTACCGTCGTTTTGGTTATGAACTAAAGGATTTTGGAAAATTTTTATTTTGCAGAATAATTTTTGGTTTTTGGAATTTTGAACTTCTTATGTCCACGTCTTGGGGCAAGTGGTTGTGATAAGTTTGCGGTGTTGTTGTGCTCGCCGGAGAATGTTTCAGTGTTTTCTAAATGTTGAGTTACATGGTTTTGATTGGACGATCGGGGTATTAAAAGTGTTTTCAAAAAAATTTCATTTCACCAAATTTTTCAAACTTGAGAATTTTAAAATTTTATCATTTGAATAATACCCCGGAAATATTTTATTTTTGCTGCGAGTGTTTGATCCCTACGATACGTGTGTGGTTTTGACTGTGTTTGGTTGGGTAAAATCCAAACACCTCTGTTGATGTGATTGTGCGAATTATTTTTGAATGAAGTTCTTAAATTACAGTGTTAGTTCATGCACATGTGTGACGACTTGGAGTTGATGCTTTATCGTGCTGCTATTATCGTCCTATGTTGATGTTATAACGTTTGTATGGTTGTGTTATTCTGTTTGGTCGTCCGTTCAGTATGCCGAGAGGTCGTGGTCGAGGACGTGGTCGTAGTCGTGGTCGTGATCAGGAGCGTGAGAGGGCGACTCCCTCCTTTCCGAATATCGATCAGCTCAGTACAGATCAAGGACATTCGACTAGCGTTAATGTTGACATTGGCGCCGCCACCATCCTTCGTCAGGTGGTTGATCAGTTAGTGCAGATGAATCAGGCCGTACATCGGAATGAGAACCCGGATGGGGATAACAGGGCTAGTAAGTGGTTACGAGATGTGATGAGGATGCAGCCGCCCCGTTTTGTGGGTTCATCTGACTCGTTAGGTTGGGAAGGCTGGCTCTTCCAGTTGGACAGAACATTTGATGCTGTAGCTTGTCCGGATGAGAAGAGGGTACCCATTGCTCAGTACTTGCTTGACAAAGAAGCTGCAGACTGGTGGTAGGCTGTAGTGCCTGCAGATCGTACACCTACATGGGCTGAGTTTAAGACCGCTATGGAGGTAGAGTATTGCCCGTTGCCTGTTCGTTAACGCAGGATCGTTGAGTTTTTCTCAGCTGCGCCCCAGGATGTGTCGATATCCCAGGCCATAGTCGATTTTAATCGACAGCTGGCTTATGTTCGTGATCAAGTGAGAAGTGAAGCGGACAAGGTTCGATACTTCAATATGCGCATGAAACCCCATATCCGTGAGAGTATGGCTCCGCTCATGTGTACCACCCTGAAGGAATATCAGGACTGAGCTTTAGCCATTGAGATGGCCGTTTCTGTATCGAAATCTGGTTCAGAGAGTAAGAGACAGAAGACCTCGAGTATCTTTTCAAGAGGCTAGAGAAGTGAGATCCGTGAGCCTGTTGCTTCACAGTTTCCTTCTGGGAGCACTCCTCGTTCGGTTGACCAGTCTAAGAATCCTACTCACGATCTGAGTAAGACAAGCGGCCTGAAGTTATGCTTCAATTGTAGCCGTGTGGGCCATACTCGTAAGAATTGTCGCTCGCCGCAAGTTAACTGTTTCAAAAGTGGACATGTGGGACATCAGGCGGTACACTGCGAGACCGTCGTTGAGATGTTCGGGAGACGAGATCCCGCCCCTACGCGTGGAGAGCTCAGTGGTGCCCAGTAGCATAGTTGCGTGTTGTATTTGTGTTGTAATTCGAGTAGAGATTGATATTTGTTGCGTGAACTTTTTGGTTTTGTTTGTAGTCTACCCTGATGTTTTATTTTAAGTTTCGGGACGAAACTTATTTTTTGTGAGATAGAATGTGATATCCGGTACCCTCGTTTTCCGTTATCTTGAATTGTTTGTATTTTGTCGTCGGACATTTTCTTGTTGATGAGAATCGGAATGATTTCTATCGTAATACTCTATTTGTTTCTATCGCATAGCCGTTTTAGTCGGGTGCAACTTGTTGTCGCGTACGTTTCTTTGACTAAATGTGTGCATATGATGTGGTATGTGATGCGTCGTTAATTGATCGTTATTGTTTTGAATCATTGCCGGTGGCGTTGTTATGGTCGTCGTGGGGCGTGTTTTCAGGTTGTATGTTCTTTCGTGTTGCTTGTAACGTTTTGCCGTTGGGCGCGATTTTTTCGGTTCTGGTGTATCTCGTTGAGTTTTTCTGGTGGGATATTGCTTCTCCCTACTTGATTTAAGTTTCGGGATGAAAATTCTTTTAAGGAGGGTAGAAAGTAATATCTGCAATTTCGGATTTCCGGTAATCCTCTTTTTTCGGCGGAGGTCCGTTTTGACGAATCGCTTGGGACCGTTTCATCGTTCTGAGAATGATTAATTCTGCACTTTTTGTCACCCGAGTTCGTTTCGGTATTGTTTTATGGAATCCCGTGTTTCTTAACGACTTTTCCGCACTCGAGTTCGATTCTTGTGAATCTCGTCCGAAATTACTGTTTCGAGTTTCCCGTAAGTCCGTTTAACTTTGTTAGATGTGTTTTGAACTTCGGTTTGGTTATTCGATCACGTATCGTGATTTTCTGACGTTTTGGGCCATTTTCGTAATTTCCCAAAGTTTGGGGTAATTACCTTCCGTTGTCGAATTTTGAGCCTTCGGGTGGTCGGAATCGTGTGTTCTCTTAGCTCTCAGGTTCGTGCTTGCGAGTACTTCGTGACCATATCTTCGATTCGTATTCGGGTTCGGGTTTCGGTGTCGTTTTCTTGAGTTCAGTGATTTTAAACGACTTTTCCACGTATGAGTTCGACTTTGTTAAATCACCATTAATTTTTGGAAACTCCAAAAACTCTGAGTCTTTGCAATATTATAAAGCATCGAGTTAGCTTTCCAATGGTTCAAACGGTGAGTCAATCGGAGTCCGAACGAGGGAGTTATGGTCGAAATAGCTAAGTCACTCACATGTTCCAGTTTTGGCCGAGCAGCCTGCCGGAAGGGCCGCGACACACTTGGCCGAGCCGCGGCACACATCGTGATTCAATCTTCGGCCAACCCGTCTGTACCTTGTGCCGCGGAACATGCCGGTAGGGCCGCGGCACCGCCGGCGATTTGGCCCTATCTGCGGCACACTTGGTGGGCCGCGGCACACTGTGTCAGCCTATTTAAGGCCCTGCAGTCGTTTTTTTTCGCCATTTTCTCCTTCTTCTCCTTCTCTTCCGCGGCTGGGGTTGTTCTTATCATGGAGAGTTGTTGTTGGTCAATAAATCCATGAAGTCTTGGAGTTCATATCATCAATCATCCATCCTATAACATCCTTTGATCGAGCGAATCAGGTCAGATTTTCTAGAAATCTAATTTTGGGGATTTTGGGTATTTTGTTCGATTTCGTCCGTTTAATCCTATTTAACTTAGGATTTTGATGGATTGATGATTATTTAGATGTATTGTATCATTTCCCTTGTTATTCCATGGTTGGATCGTATCGATTCGTTGTTTTGGTCGAGTTCTTGATCGACGCCTTGAAGGTTCCCGGTAAAATGTCATAGAGGGGTTTTCAGGCGTTCTTCGATTATTCTTCCTCGTATGATCGATGATTTATTGATTATATACTGTTAGGGTCGAATTCTAGTGAAGAACTCGAGTCGGAACCCTTCCGTTCGTTGTCTTCTTCGGGGTCCGAGCTTCCCGGTCGAACCGTGTTCTTCGGAGCCTTTGGTAGCGGTTATTAAGGAAAGTATTTTACTATACGACTTGTATCTTGCGACTAGTAATCACGTATGAGATCTATGATGATTTTGCTTGCCTTCGTAAATATGTTCCGTTTGAGTTGTTTGTGTTTTCCGAAATTTGAAGGCTTTGTGATAATAGTGTTATATTGGTATATGCGTTAGTTGTTGTGCAATGCATTGCGTATCGAACGTGTGTTATGTTGGTTGTACGTCGTTGATTGATGATAGTTGTTGAGAGTGTTGAGATTGGGTTATGTGCGTGTGACGTACGATTTTGTGGTGATCAACGTGATTGACTAACTGGGCTCATTGTTGTATGTAATGTGAATGTGAATGTGATATGTTGGAACGCTAAGTTCACTGGTGCGGGTTCGACGGGGCCTACAAGGATTCATGGCACAGGTCCATGGGATCAGAACTTAGTGTGTGGTGCTGAGGTCCAATCGTGCGGGTCTGACGAGGCCTACGATGATTCGTGGCACAGGTCCATTGAATCAGGACACGACGCGTCAACCGTGCGGGTTCGACGGAACCTACGGTGACACGTGACACGGAGTTCACGGGGTGGGACATTTGTTGTGATTGTTGTGTTTGCTCAATCTGTGTGGGTTGTTGAACCTACGGAGACTCGTGGCAAGCGATCACGGAGTCGTGAGCATGATTGATTGTTGTGTTTGCTCAATCCGTGTGGGTTGTTGAACCTACGGAGACTCGTGGCAAACGATCACGGAGTCATGAGCATGATTGATTGTTGTGATTGGTTAAGTCCGTGCGGGTTGTTGGACCTACGGAGACACGTGACAGGGGATCACGGTGTCACGAATCATGTTTTGTAAAACAAACTTTTGTAAGAAAGTTTTCAGAAAAGAACGTTGGGCCGAGCCCCATGAGATTTATGGAAATATTTTCGTACTGTAAATTGTTGAAATAGAATTTTGAGATTTGGGTTAAGACCCTAAGATTTTGAAAGTTTTTGAAATTCTAAAAATTCCCGAGGTGATAATCTTATTTTCGAATGCTTCATAGCTTATCTTTCCTTGTGAAAACCTCCTGGGGATATTTTGATACTTGATTGTTATATTTGATTCACGATTATTACATGCTTGTTATATTTCGTATGATTTGATACTTACACTAGTAAAACAGTGGAGTTTTACTAACCCCCGAGTAATCGAGGGGTGGATGTCTGTTTTGCGTCCAGGTACATGCAGATTCGGGGGAGCAGTCACAGGATTGGCACAAGAGGATGACGAGCTGCGATACTAATCATGAGTTGAGAGTTGTTTGATTTTTGTTGTGTTGTCAGAGTTGATTTCAGTCTTCCGCTGTATTGTATTTCGACCCCTGTGTGGGTAATGTCGTTTAAGTCAGTTTTGTTGATTGGGGTTGTGTGACCTCATCGGTTTGTGTATTCACGTGTAAGTGACCATAACGGTCTGTATTATTTTATTGTTTGATCCTGGTCGGGCAAGCATTTGGTTGTTTATGGATGTTTAGCCTGGTAGATCCTTGTGGAAAGGGTCTACGGCGTGTAATATTCCCATATGGTTTTGGGGGTGTTACATTTATGGTATCGGAGATTAGGTTGCGGAAACCTAGGCCGTCGGGTCGAGTCAAGTCGTGAATTGTCGAGTAATGTGTTGTCTTGTCGTTCGAGTCGTCAGTGACAAATTGAGTTGTGCGTAGTCACAACGTGTCGGTTATGTTGTCGGACGAGATTAGTATCGTGGGCGACTGTCACCTCCGTGCGACCTGTGGATGTAAGTCTCCTCCTTTATGCGTAATACCTGTGTATCTCGATTTTATCTTAGTGAGTTAATTGCGGTGCATGATTTTGTTTACACAACATTGTGTGATGTAGTTTTGTTTAATACTTGTGGTACATGGTATGAGTATAGCTGAGCGTATTGTTGTTTTACTTTTGAACCACCGTGTGGGGTGGTATGGTGTGAAAGTTGTAAACCTTGATGGGTTCTGTGAAGATATCAACGGTAGAGTTTGTGAGAAACTCCGATGAATGATCTTGCTGTGCGTTTAAACTTGATACCACGAGATGCATTTGATTGAATTGGCGACCGTGGTTGCCATTTGAGTATGTGGTTTTAAATTCGACTGTTTTTGGAATGTTGTAGTTTTTGTCTGCTATGGATAAGTTTAAGAATATTTTCTGAAGGACTTTACAGTTTGAGAATTTTTGTAGAAATCGATTTTTGGAAAATATTTTGGTGGTGCGGTCAAACCACGGTTTACATGGATTTTTAAAATTTGTAAATTTTGACAAATGGGCCGTGTATTTTCAAATGACACCATCAGACGGTATTTGAAAAATGTGTTTTGAAGTACTTCGGACATTGTAAAATATTACCGTCGTTTTGGTTATGAACTAAAGGATTTTGGGAAATTTTTATTTTGCAGAATAATTTTTGGTTTTTGGAATTTTGAACTTCTTATGTCCACGTCTTGGGGCAAGTGGTTGTGATAAGTTTGCGGTGTTGTTGTGCTCGCCGGAGAATGTTTCAGTGTTTTCTAAATGTTGAGTTACATGGTTTTGATTGGACGATCGGGGTATTAAAAGTGTTTTCAAAAAATTTCATTTCACCAAATTTTTCAAACTTGAGAATTTTAAAATTTTATCATTTGAATAATACCCCGGAAATATTTTATTTTTGCTGCGAGTGTTTGATCCCTACGATACGTGTGTGGTTTTGACTGTGTTTGGTTGGGTAAAATCCAAACACCTCTGTTGATGTGATTGTGCGAATTATTTTTGAATGAAGTTCTTAAATTACAGTGTTAGTTCATGCACATGTGTGACGACTTGGAGTTGATGCTTTATCGTGCTGCTATTATCGTCCTATGTTGATGTTATAACGTTTGTATGGTTGTGTTATTCTGTTTGGTCGTCCGTTCAGTATGCCGAGAGGTCGTGGTCGAGGACGTGGTCGTAGTCGTGTTCGTGATCAGGAGCGTGAGAGGGCGACTCCCTCCTTTCCGAATATCGATCAGCTCAGTACAGATCAGGGACATTCGACTAGCGTTAATGTTGACATTGGCGCCGCCACCATCCTTCGTCAGGTGGTTGATCAGTTAGTGCAGATGAATCAGGCCGTACATCGGAATGAGAACCCGGATGGGGATAACGGGGCTAGTAAGTGGTTACGAGATGTGATGAGGATGCAGCCGCCCCGTTTTGTGGGTTCATCTGACTCGTTAGGTTGGGAAGGCTGGCTCTTCCAGTTGGACAGAACATTTGATGCTGTAGCTTGTCCGGATGAGAAGAGGGTACCCATTGCTCAGTACTTGCTTGACAAAGAAGCTGCAGACTGGTGGTAGGCTGTAGTGCCTGCAGATCGTACACCTACATGGGCTGAGTTTAAGACCGCTATGGAGGTAGAGTATTGCCCGTTGCCTGTTCGTGAACGCAGGATCGTTGAGTTTTTCTCAGCTGCGCCCCAGGATGTGTCGATATCCCAGGCCATAGTCGATTTTAATCGACAGCTGGCTTATGTTCGTGATCAAGTGAGAAGTGAAGCGGACAAGGTTCGATACTTCAATATGCGCATGAAACCCCATATCCGTGAGAGTATGGCTCCGCTCATGTGTACCACCCTGAAGGAATATCAGGACTGAGCTTTAGCCATTGAGATGGCCGTTTCTGTATCGAAATGCAGTTCGAGTAAGAGACAGAAGACCTCGAGTATCTTTTCAAGAGGCTAGAGAAGTGAGATCCGTGAGCCTGTTGCTTCACAGTTTCCTTCTGGGAGAACTCCTCGTTCGGTTGACCAGTCTAAGAATCCTACTCATGATCCGAGTAAGACAAGTGGCCTGAAGTTATGCTTCAATTGTAGCCGTGTGGGCCATACTCGTAAGAATTGTCGCTCGCCGCAAGTTAACTGTTTCAAATGTGGACATGTGGGACATCAGGCGGTACACTGCGAGACCGTCGTTGAGATGTTCGGGAGACGAGATCCCGCCCCTACGCGTGGAGAGCTCAGTGGTGCCCAGTAGCATAGTTGCGTGTTGTATTTGTGTTGTAATTCGAGTAGAGATTGATATTTGTTGCGTGAACTTTTTGGTTTTGTTTGTAGTCTACCCTGATGTTTTATTTTAAGTTTCGGGACGAAACTTATTTTTTGTGAGATAGAATGTGATATCCGGTACCCTCGTTTTCCGTTATCTTGAATTGTTTGTATTTTGTCGTCGGACATTTTCTTGTTGATGAGAATCGGAATGATTTCTATCGTAATACTCTATTTGTTTCTATCGCATAGCCGTTTTAGTCGGGTGCAACTTGTTGTCGCGTACGTTTCTTTGACTAAATGTGTGCATATGATGTGGTATGTGATGCGTCGTTAATTGATCGTTATTGTTTTGAATCATTGCCGGTGGCGTTGTTATGGTCGTCGTGGGGCGTGTTTTCAGGCTGTATGTTCTTTCGTGTTGCTTGTAACGTTTTGCCATTGGGCGCGATTTTTTCGGTTCTGGTGTATCTCGTTGAGTTTTTCTAGTGGGATATTGCTTCTCCCTACTTGATTTAAGTTTCGGGATGAAACTTCTTTTAAGGAGGGTAGAATGTAATATCCGCAATTTCGGATTTCCGGTAATCCTCTTTTTTCGGCGGAGGTCCGTTTTGACGACTCGCTTGGGACCGTTTCATCGTTCTGAGAATGATTAATTCTGCACTTTTTGTCACTCGAGTTCGTTTCGGTATTGTTTTGTGGAATCCCGTGTTTCTTAACGACTTTTCCGCACTCGAGTTCGATTCTTGTGAATCTCGTCCGAAATTACTGTTTCGAGTTTCCCGTAAGTCCGTTTAACTTTGTTAGATGTGTTTTGAACTTCGGTTTGGTTATTCGATCACGTATCGTGATTTTCTGACGTTTTGGGCCATTTTCGTAATTTCCCAAAGTTTGGGGTAATTACCTTCCGCTGTCGAATTTTGAGCCTTCGGGTGGTCGGAATCGTGTGTTCTCTTAGCTCTCAGGTTCGTGCTTGCGAGTACTTCGTGACCGTATCTTCGATTCGTATTCGGGTTTGGGTTTCGGTGTCGTTTTCTTGAGTTCAGTGATTTTAAACGACTTTTCCACGTATGAGTTCGACTTTGTTAAATCACCATTAATTTTTGGAAACTCCAAAAACTCTGAGTCTTTGAAATATTATAAAGCATCGAGTTAGCTTTCCAATGGTTCAAACGGTGAGTCAATTGGAGTCCGAACGAGGGAGTTATGGTCGAAATAGCTAAGTCACTCACAAGTTCCAGTTTTGGCCGAGCAGCCTGCCGGAAGGGCCGCGGCACACTTGGCCGAGCCGCGGCACACACCGTGATTCAATCTTCGGCCAACCCGTCTGTACCTTGTGCCGCGGAACATGCCGGTAGGGCCGCGGTACCTTTCTTAGAAGTCACCCGTGATTTGGCCCTATCTGCGCGGCACACTTGGTGGGCCGCGGCACCGTGTCGGCTATTTAAGGCCACTATGATCGTTTTTTTGCCATTTTCTCCTTCTTCTCCTTCTCTTCCGCGGCTGGGTTTGTTCTTATCATGGAGAGTTGTTGTTGGTCAATAAATCCATGAAGTCTTGGAGTTCATATCATCAATCATCCATCCTATAACATCCTTTGATCGAGCGAATCAGTTCAGATTTTCTAGAAATCTAATTTTGGGGATTTTGGGTATTTTGTTCGATTTCGTCCGTTTAATCCGATTTAACTTAGTGTTGTGATGGATTGATGATTATTTAGATGTATTGTATCATTTCCCTTGTTATTCCATGGTTGGATCGTATCGATTCGTTGTTTTGGTCGAGTTCTTGATCGACGCCTTGAAGGTGCCCGGTAAAATGTCATAGAGGGGTTTTCGGGCGTTCTTCGATTATTCTTCCTCGTATGATCGATGATTTATTGATTATATATTGTTAGGGTCGAATTCTAGTGAAGAACTCGAGTCGGAACCCTTCCGTTCGTTGTCTTCTTCGGGGTCCGAGCTTCCCGGTCGAACCGTGTTCTTCGAAGCGTTTGGTAGCGGTTATTAAGGCAAGTATCTTACTATACGACTTGTATCTTGCGACTAGTAATCACGTATGAGATCTATGATGATTTTGCTTGCCTTCGTAAACATGTTCCATTTGAGTTGTTTGTGTTTTCCGAAATTTGAAGGCTTTGTGATAATAGTGTTATATTGGTATATGCGTTAGTTGCTGTGCAATGCATTGCGTACCGAACGTGTGTTATGTTGGTTGTATGTCATTGATTGATGATAGTTGTTGAGAGTGTTGAGATTGGGTTATGTGCGTGTGACGTACAATTTTGTGGTGATCAACGTGATTGACTAACTGTGCTCATTGTTGTATGTAATGTGAATGTGAATGTGATATGTTGGAACGCTAAGTTCACTCGTGCGGGTTCGACGGGGCCTACGAGGATTCATGGCACAGGTCTATGGGATCCGAACTTAGTGTGTGGTGTTGAGGTCCAATCGTGCGGGTCTGACGAGGCCTACGATGATTCATGGCGAGTCCATTGAATCGGGACACGATCGTCAACCGTGCAGGTTCGACGGAACCTACAGTGACATGTGACACAGGTTCACGGGGTCGGGACTGTTTGTTGTGATTGTTGTGTTTGCTCAATCCGTGTGGGTTGTTGAACCTACGGAGACTCGTGGCAAGCGATCACGGAGTCGTGAGCATGATTGATTTTTGTGATTGTTGTGTTTGCTCAATCCGTGTGGGTTGTTGAACCTACGGAGACTCGTGGCAAGTGATCACGGAGTCATGAGCATGATTGATTGTTGTGATTGGTTAAGTCCGTGCGGGTTGTTGGACCTACGGAGACACGTGACACGGGATCACGGTGTCACGAATCATGTTTTGTAAAACAAACTTTTGTAAGAAAGTTTTAAGAAAAAAACGTTGGGCCGAGCCCCATGAGATTTATGGAAATATTTTCGTACTGTAAATTGTTGAAATACAATTTTGAGATTTGGGTTAAGACCCTAAGATTTTCGAAAGGTTTTGAAATTCTAAAAATTCCCGAGGTGATAATCTTATTTTCGAATGCTTCATAGCTTATCTTTCCTTGTGAAAACCTCCCGGGGATATTTTGATACTTGATTGTTATATTTGATTCACGATTATTACTTGCTTGTTATATTTCGTATGATTTGATACTTGCACTAGTAAAACAGTGGAGTTTTACGAACCCCAGTAATGTCGGGGTAGATGTCTGTTTTGCGTCCGGTACATGCAGTTCGGCGATCCACAGGATTGGCACAAGAGGATGACGAGCTGCGATACTAATCATGTGTTGAGAGTTGTTTGATTTTTGTTGTGTTGTCAGAGTTGATTTCAGTCTTCCGCTGTATTGTATTTCGACCCCTGTGTGGGTAATGTCGTTTAAGTCAGTTTTGTTGATTGGGGTTGTGTGACCTCATCGGTTTGTGTATTCACGTGTAAGTGACCATAACGGTCTGTATTATTTTATTGTTTGACCTTGGTCGGGCAAGCATTTGGTTGTTTATGGATGTTTAGCCTGATAGATCCTTGTGGAAAGGGTCTACGGCGTGTAATATTCCCATATGGTTTTGGGGGTGTTACAGGGGCCGCCTGTAATATCCGCAATTTCGATTTCCGGTAATTTCCTTTTTTTGGCGGAAGTCTATCTTAGCGACTCTATTGTGACCATTTTGTTATTCCGAGAATGATTAATTTTACACTTTTTGTCATCCGAGTTCGCCTCGGTGTCGTTCTGTTGAGTTCCGTGTTCTTAAGCGACTTTTCCACGTATGAGTTCGATTTTGTAAAATCACCATCAATTCTTGGAAACTCTAAAAGTTCTGAATCTTTTCAGTATTATAGAGCATCAAGTTATCTTTCCAATGGTTCAAACGGTGAGTCAATCGGAGTCCGGATGAAGGAGTTATGGTCGAAATAGCTAAGACTACACAGTGAGCCTGGCGCGTCTGTACCGCGGGCTGCGACCTTCTGCTGGCCGGGCCGAGGCACTAAACTGGCTGCTGCTCGAAATTTTGGCCGTGGGCCACGGCACACTCAGTACGAGCCACGGCACGCGAGTTAGATCACCCTTTTTCAGCGGATTTTTGGAGGAAGGAAGCTCATTTCATCCTCCTCTTCATTTCTCCTCTCCTTGGGCGATTTTTGGGCGAATTCTTAGGCAATTTTGTAATATCCGCAAATTGGATTTCCGGTAATTTTCTTTTTTTGGCGATAGTCCATTTTGACGACTCGTTTGGGACCGTTTCATCATTCTGAGAATGATTAATTCTGCACTTTTTGACATCCTAGTCCGTTTCGGTGTCGTTTTGTTGAGTTTCGTGCTTCTTAGCGACTTTTCCGCACTTGAGTTCGATTCTTGCGAATCTATTTCGAAACTGCTGTTTCGAGTTTCTTGTAAGCCCGTTTAACTTTGTTAGACGTGTTGTGAGCCTTGGTTTGGTTATTCGATCACGTATCGTGATTTTCGGGCATTTTGGGCCATTTTGTAATTTACCCAAAATTGTGGGTATCCACATTTGTATTTGTTGTCTCGACCCTTTTTATGGTCGCGTGCGAGTTTGATTGTAACTCAAGATCTTAGTATGATCTTATTCTGGAGCTTTCCGTGTGTATCTTGAACTTGGTATTTCGATCGGAGGAGTCCGTTGTTGTAACCAGCTTTGAGAGCACTACTGCTGTAGTTCGGGCTGCCTTAGCGCACGCTAAGGGATCTCCTTAGCGCACGCTATCGAGCAGCAGGGACTGAGGTCAGTAGCTTGATTCAGACTGTTAGCGCACGCTTAGGGCAGGTGGTTAGCGCGAGCTACGGTGCAGTGGTTAGCGCACGCTACAGGTTGGGTAGCACACATTAACTGGTAGTTCGAGGCAGTCCAGTGGCTACTGGACTGGGTCTGGAGGTATCGTTAGCGCACACTAACTTTTGGTGGTTAGCACACGCTAACTGTGCATTTGGCAGAACGTTTGTTCTGATGCTTCGATAGCGCACGCTAATCAGGTAGGATTAGCGCACCCTAAGCTGTCCAGTATATAAACTGGACAGCAGTCTTTAATCTTCATTTTCTTCATTTCTTCTTCTTCCTCCGCGGGTCTGAGACGAGGCGACTAGGGTTCACGACCTGGGCTAATTTTCTTCCATACCAAGGTGTTTTGTGGCATCCTAGGTGATTATAACATCATCTAATCCATTGTTCTTCGTCGAATCAAGGTATATTTCTTGATTTCCTTCGAGTTGACTTTTTGGGGGATTTGTTCTTGATTTCGTTTTCCATCCATTTTTGATGAACCTATTGTTGTTAAATGATGTTTTTAAACATATCCTATAGATTGAACATCTATATTTCAGTTGGGAATTCCGTTTTCATGTTTTGATAGGACGGATCGTGTTCTTGGCCGTTTTGGGAGAAACACTTAAACTTTCGTCATTTGTTCTTTGAATTCGGCGGCTGTGGGTCGTACTTTGGAATTCATTTTCGTTGTTATTGTTGTCATTCGTAGTTTATTATCGCGGGTCGTCGTTCAGCGGAGTCGGCGGGTTCGTAGTCGGTCCGAGTCTCCTCACTTCGGTCGATTCTCCGCATTATGGTTATTCGAGGCAAGTACCTTGTCCATACAATTCTTGTTTTATAGATATGATAATTAGTGATCGTCTCCTTGTGTTTATTTGATCATTTGAATTTCACTTTCAAAGATTCGGTTAGCCTTGTTAAAGGCCCTCTTTCAAAACGCGTGTGTTTTGTGAACATTGTGTTCGTGGATGGTTACGTGAATTACTATGAGTACACTTGGTGTTGTCGTTGTGCTTTGATAATATATATGTATATATTATCTCATATCGGTGCGTTGTGATTTGACCATTGCGTTGTGCATTGTATTTATTGCCATTGAGTGAATTACTTGGATATTATTGATGTGATATGTTATTTATGTGAATGTGTGGATATGGTTGAAGGTCTACGGTGACACATGGCACGTGATCATGTGGTCAGGATGCAGCAAGTGATTGATCCAACCGTGAGAGCCTGAGATAATCTACGGTGACACATGGCTTGTGATCATGTGGTCAGAATGCAACAAGTGATTGATTCAACCGTGAGATATGGTGGGTGATTTGTTTAGCTAGCCAGCTCGGGAGGGTCCTTAGTGGCCTCGAGTGGGATTTGTGGCTTCGTCCCGGTCCTAGGCGATGCATGTGCGTGATTTGTTTTATGATTTTGGCCAGCTCGGGAGGGTTCTTAGAGGCCTCGAATGGGATTTGTGGCTTCGTCCCGGTCCTAGGCAATGCCTGTATGTGATTATGTTGTGTTGATTTTATGTCCGTTGAGGACACTTGTTGTGGGCTCTGACCCTGTGAATTGTTGTTGGTTTTATTTGTGAAAATGAAACCTTTGGGCTGTGGCCCCTGTTGATTTTGGTAAGAGAAGGATTCGAAAATCCTGAGTTGTTTCTATCAAAACTCCCGATGGCATTTTTAATCACTTTATAAATTGTTTCCCTTGACTTGGGATCTTTCAATTTTGGAAAGCTTTACCTAAACCCTTGCCTTGGGAAGTATTTTCGTTATGTTTAAATCTTAGAGTATTCTTGATTATTATTGTTCTTGGAACTTGTATTGTATGGCTCGTATTTTTGCACTTGTACTTGCACTAGAAAAACAGTCGAGTTTTGCTAACCCCCGAGTATTCGGGGGGTGGATGTCTATCTTTGCATTCAGGTTTTGGAGCATAGCACAGGGTCGGCATGAAAGATGATGAATGATGAACGATACTAATCACACGAGGACCCGTTGATGTCATATTGGTTTAGTTGTATTTTATTTCTGCTGCAGTATTCTTTTCCCATTATACGAGAGTGTGTTGTATTCGACCCCTACGTGGGCATGTATTGTAATTGAGTTGTATGTATTTATTGAAAGACCAAATCGGTCTACTGAGTCATTTTATCCTTAAAGGCATTGTCGAGGTGTTTAACGTTGTTACCGGCCTGGTAGATCCTTGAGGAAAGGTTCTACGGCGTGTAATATCCCTGAGCGGATTGGGGGTATTACATAAATGGTATCAGAGCCAGGCTTGTGGAAACCTAGGCTGTCGGGTCAAGTTGTGTCTGTTGAGTTTTGTCTCGTCGGATTTTTTTCTGACTGAGTCGTGTCGCGACGCGTTGTCTAAGTTGGTTTTTCATGATTAGTATCATGGGGCGATCATTATCTTCGTGCGACCTGTGGCTGTAAGTCTCCCTTACTTGTATTGTGCCTCGTGTGACACAAGCTATTTGTTTGATTATTTGTTAAGTGATGGAATCTTTATGTATATTCTCGGTTTCATGATGTGTTTATGTGACTCTCATATCTCGGTTATATGAGGAGTGTGGTCGTTATTTGTGTCCTTTTAAATATGATATTTGACTGTTGTTTCCGGTAAAGGCAGGTGTTTTCTTGGTTTGAACGAGTCGATGCGTGTATTATGACTGTATGTAAGTGAATATTGTTTCATGTGAGTTTTTAGGCATTCTAGCCTAATACATTTTCGAAAACCTTTAGTGTCTTAGAAAATAAAATTCGAGACATACTTTTAAATGGATTGTATTTTCGGGGCGCCTACTAGCGCGACTATCTATTTCAAAATTCTTCTACTTTGAGGACCAAAATATTTTGAGATATTTTCAATTATTTTTAGAAATGCAGTTGCTTAGACCCAAGGGTCGAATATTTCTGAAAGTTTTTCACTAACAGAAAAGTGTCCTCATTTTTGTTCAAATGCAAGATGATTTTCAAAGTCTCGATAATGGTTTTTGTACTACTTTTTGTAAGGTGATACTCAAGATCTACCGGTGTTTCCATATTGTTTTCAAAAAGGTGGTTTTCGTTTTTAAAACCTATCACTTCCTGCTTGTGGTCTGAGAAGGTGTGTATGGTGTTATTATTGTCGTTAGGGTGTGAGCCCTCCGAGTTATAATTGAATTAGTGGTGTGAATGTTGAGTAGTTCGCCACACATATGTTTCGTTAACCCTTTGTGGGAGGTGTGATGATGATCTTTAATGTTGTCATTTCGTGGTGGTTTGTGTGTTATCGTACCTGTGTGAGCTGTTAAAGTTTGGGTTGGTACGTTCGTGTATATGTGTGATTGTTCCATGATGTTTTGTGATTATGTGCTGGTTATCGTTCGGGCCGTTGAGATCGCTGAACAATACCGTCGTTGCTATGATTTTAGTATGCGTGTTGCTTTACGATGGAAATCGTTGTATGGGGTATGTGTTTTGATTTTTTTTTCTGTTGTGCTGAGTGATTACTTATTCAGTATGCCGAGGGGCCGAGATCGTGGTCGTGGCAATCAGACGCGTGGTCGAGATCATGCTGCCGGTGATGATGCCGGTATCGGTGTCGCTACTATTTTACAGCAGGTAGCCACACAGATGACTCAGTTAACTCAGGCAGTTCAGTGTTTTTCAGTTGTGACCCAGAACACTGGTGCAAATCAGTAGCTTCGAGAAGTGGTTCGCATGAATCCCCCTCGTTTCGCTGGTGCTGTAGATGCATTAGGCTGGGATGGTTGGCTTTTCCAGTTGGAAAAGATATTCGAGGTAGTTGATTGTCCAGAAGAACGTAAGGTCCCGGTAGCTCAGTATCTTTTCGACAAGGATGCCGCTAGCTGGTGGGAGGCTGTTAAGCCTCAAGATCGTGTTGTTACATGGGCAGAGTTCCAGAGATTCATGAGAGATGAGTTTTGTCCGGAGCCGATCAGAAATCAGAAGATTAATGAATTCTTTTCGGCGAAACTGCAGGATGTACCGTTGTCTCAAGCTATTATTGATTTTAGCAAACAACTCGGCTATGTGCAGAATTAAGTAAGGACAGAGGAGGACAAGATTTGTCATTTCAGTAGGCGGATGAAGCCGGAGATTCGTTAGTACATGGCAGGTCTCGCTTGTACTTCCTTAAGAGATTATCAGAATAGGGCGTTGGCCTATAAGCTATCCAGATTGCCGACTGAGATTATATCCGCGTCGAAGAAACAGAAAACCGTTGGATACTTTTCAGGAAATCAGGGGAGTGGGGCCCCTGAGTTGGGGACTTCGTTTCGTCCTCCTAAGGTGGTTCCTCGATCGCGTGATCAGGGGAGTAGTACCCCTGCAGTGAGTTATGTGAATAGCTCAAAGATATGTTATAACTGTAGTCGAGTGGGCCATACTGCGAAGAATTGTCGTTCACCGTTAGTCAGCTGTTTCGAGTGTGGCCAGGTGGGTCATCGAGCCGTACATTGCGAGACGGTAGCTGAGAGATTTGGGGATCGAGGTTGCGTCTCTGCTCCGAAGGGACACGGAGATGCCTAGTGTGGTTTTAAGTACTTCGGCGTGTTGGTTGATGTACCGTTAGGTTGGTCAATCGTGTTGATTTTCGTTCGTTGTGTTTTGCGATTGGTCGGATAATCGACTTGATTGTATTATCTGGTTGATGACGCTTGTCACTTGTTGATTTTATTATGTCTCTACCGGTGGCGTTGTGTTAGTCGCCGTGGAGCATGTTTTCACGCCGTATATTCTTTTGCGTTGCTTGTAACGTTTCGCCGATGGGTGTAAGTTACGCATTTCTTGTGTATCTCGTTTAGTTTTCCTGGCGAGATATTGCTTCTCCCTACTTGTTTTAAGTTTCGGGACGAAACTTCTTTTAAGGAGGGTAGTGTGTAATACCCGTAATTTCGATTTCCGATAATTTCTTTTTTTCAGTGAAAGTCTGTTTGGACGACTCGCTCATGACCGTTTTATCATTACAAGAATGATTAATTTTGTACTTTTTGTCATCCGAGTTCGTTTCGGTATCGTTTTATTGAGTTCCGTGTTTTTGGAGCGGTTTTTCCGCACTTGAGTTCGATTCTTGCGAATCTCGTCCGAAACTATTGTTTCGAGTTTCTCGTAAGTTCATTTAATGTTATTATTCATGTTGCGAGCTTCGGCTTGGTGTTTCGATCGTGTATCGTCTATTTCGGACGTTTTGGACCATTTTCGTAATTTCCCAAAGTTTGGGGTAATTACTTTCCGTTGTCGAATTTCGAGCCTCCGGGTGGTCGGAATCGTGTGTTCTCTTAGTGCTCGAATTCATCTTTGCGAGTACTTCGTAACCGTATCTTCGATTCGTATTCAGGTTCGGGTTTCGGGGTCGTTCGGGCCGTCGGAGTTGGCCCCGACGGAGTCATGGCCGGGCAGTCTGGGCCCAGGCTGGCACTGGCCGAGTTACGGCCGGTAGTTCTCGGCAGTTACGTACGTAAGCCTTGGCCGGTTATGTACGTAATGATGCCGTCATTTTTGGGCAGTGTCTCGGCCATGGCCGGTTACGTATGTAAGCCCTTGGCCGGTTAAGTACGTAACTCGGCCGGCAGGCAGCCTATTTAAGGCCCAGCAGTCGGGTTTTTCACCCATTTTCTCATTCTTTTTCTTCTCTTCCGCGGCTGGAGGTGTGGTTATCACGGATAGATGTTGTTGGACAATCAATCCATGAAGTCTTGGAGTTCATATCATCAATGATCCATCCTATAACATCCCTTGATCGAGCGAATCACGTCAGAGTTCCTAGAAATCTAGTTTTGGGGAATTTGGGTGTTTTGGTTGTTTTCATCCGTTTAATACGATTTAACTTAGGATTGTGATGGATTGATGATTATTTAGATGTATTATATCATTTCCCTTGTTATTCCATGGTTGGATCATATCGATTCGTTGTTTTGGTCGAGTTCTTGATCGACGCCTTGAAGGTGTCCGGTAGAATGTCTTAGAGGGGTTTTCGGATGTTCTACGATTATTCTTCCTCGTATGATCGTTGATTTATTAATTATATGATGTTAGGGTTGAGTTTCTTGCGAAGAAACCGTGTTGAACCCTTCCGTTCGTTGTCGTCTTCCTTTTCGATAGCATCGGGTGTTCCGAAGCTTCCTGGTTGAGCCGTGTTCGTCGGAATACTTGCGTGCCGATTTCAAGGCAAGTACCTTGTCCATATAATTCTTGTTTTGTGGATATGATAATTGGTGATCGTCTAAATGTGTTTGTTTGGTCATTTGAAAATTATTTTCAAAAAATTCGGCTAGCCTTGTTAAAGGCTCTCTTTCAAAACGCGTGTGTTTTGTAATTGTGTAGGTCGTAAGTTACTACGTGGATCCTTTGTATATGTTTGGATTTTATGTGGTGCTTAATAATGCGTGTGTACGTATATGACTTCATTTCAGTGTATTGCGGTTTTGGACATGAGGTGATGTTAGTTGTGTTGTGTCGAGAATTATACTCTCCGACCGGCGATCGCCTCGTAGATCGGGCGACCTAGCCATTGCCGAGTAGCGGAGGCAGAACTGCCGACCAACGATCGAGCGACCTAGCCATAGCCGAGCGACCAAGATAGATCGACCGACCAAAGGTCCCAGGACAAGTCCCGGTGCCGAGCAATCGACACCTAAGACGATCGTCTCTCGGTACTTGGCAATCGACTCCTGGTGGCCGACTAGCAGACGATCACTTCTCAACGCTTGTCGATCGACACTTGGTGACCGACCGATGCCGACCTCCGGTGACCGACCACTTCCGAATGCCTCATGCCAATCAAAGCTGATGATCATCCAATTGGCAAAGGCCGAAGCCCAAGGCTGACCCCACGTGCAGGGCCGAGACAAGATCCACATTTCACGGATCATTGACCACAGCCTGTCAGCATCCGTTCACCAGCCGACAGGCCCGCCGAAAGGTGTCCGTGGGACCGCCCGTGACAGTGACCCCGGACGCGTGCTGGCTCCTCATTGGACCGCACAGCTGGCTGCTGGCAGCAACCTTGGACTTTAGGCAGACAGCCCATGTGACCTTAAAGACGATCGCCCCATTATTATATTGGCTGAAAGACGATCTCCCGCCAGGAAACAAGGCTCCTCAGCCCCGATAAATAGAAGGCTCCCTGCACTGGTCCAACTCTCTCTCTCTCCCGCGATTTCAGCACACAATACAGAAGCAACATAACACAACTTGGCTTTCTCCTACTCTTGGCAACATCTATCTCTCGGTTCTTTCTTCTCTCGGCCTCTCTCATACAAAAGACGATCGGCAGGGACGAAGAACACCATGCTTCGCTCAAGAGCTGGATTAACAGGATCTTTTTACACTCATTGTACTTAGATTCTCACATTAATACTTGTATCCACGAATATTTATATTAATAACATCTCGCGAGAGCATTCAAGCCCGGGCCTAACAAACCCGGCAAATCTTGTGTTTATTCATATTCTCTCGGAAGTGCTCCCGCAACCTTGTTTGTTGTCCGTCCATTCCAGCAGTATTTAATCTTCGGATAAATATTTTGGGCAACAACAATTGGCGCTAGAGGAAGGGGATCTAACCCTCAATTTTTTATTCCTACCGGCTCGAAGAACACTCACTGTTATCGGGGCATATACTTGAAGTGACACTCACTGCGCTTCAAAGAAATCTTTCATAAATCATGTCTTCCGCCTCCGCGTCGAAGAAAGCCGCTGGCCAGCCCGCCAGATGCCTCGTTCCGTCTCAGTCCGAGCCACAGCCGATGGCGGAAGGTAGCCGCCGCAGTCCGAGACGCTCGATCCCGCCCCTGGGCGGCGGCCCAAGTCTCTCACTCGATCAGTTCCAAACTGCGGAACAGATCGAGGAGGCCATGGCCGTCCTACAGGAGCGACGGAGTGCTCTCGACGCGCCTCCCGCTATCACCCCCTCGGCCATCCGCCGGAAGACCAAGCGGAAGTTCAAGGCGTTACTGGCCGAGCGATCGCCAGGAGGCTCTCATCCGCAAGGAGAGGTGCTCGCCAGCCGGGGCACCTCTGTTTTTGATCGCCTGGGCAGCGACCCATCTTGGCGACCGGGATAGTCCGGCCCCAGCCGCGAGACGATGGAGTTCAAGTCCGTCACCAAGATCTCGGCCTATCCAACTCCCAGAAGGCAGCCCAGCCGCTTGGCTCCCCCTCGCTAAATAGCCGAGGTCGGCTGCAGCAGAGTCAAGAGATCGGTACATGATCGCCTCGGCTCCCGCACCCAAAGCCGATCCGCGAGCGACCGAGCCACGGCGATGGCCGCGAGCGACTGAGCCACGGCGATGGCCGCGATGCAACGCCAGCTCGACGACATGAAGGCGCTCCTGGAATCCGGGGCAGGCGCCAAGAAGAAGATCGCCGAGCCGAGCGAGCCACTCGCGGTCCACATCGAGCTCGCCCCCGTACAGCACAAGATCGCTCCTCCGCAAACACCCTTGTACGAGGGGAGATCGGACCCCAAAACACACCTGAGCAAGTTCAACATCTACATGACCGGGTGTGGGGCATCAGACGCGACCAGGTGCCGAATGTTCCCTCTGACACTGGACGAGCTCGCCCACAGGTGGTACGCCTCATTGCCGCCTCGGTACATCGGCTCCTTTAACCAACTGGCGAACGTCTTCACAGAGTACTTCGCCGCCAAGGTCGCTCGACCGGAAGGTCCCCTTCGCATGATGCAAATCAGACAGGGAGAAGAAGAGTCCGACTCGGACTACATCGACCGAATAGACGAGATCATCCTCAACGGCGAACCCGTAAGCGATGAGATCGCCCTCTACACGGTCCTAGGAGGATTCCATGGCCTTTCGCCTATGTTCAGGCACCTTACGAAAGACCAACCCTCGACCTACGCGACCTTCCGAGCTAAAGCCGCAGACTTTCTGGCCAGGCAAAGGTTTCTTCTCAGCCTCTAAGCAGCGCGATCGGCGCCCGAACGACGATCTCCCGCCCGATCGCCATTATCAAACAACATACAACCATGGTCCTGGTAGTCGATGGAACCGGCTGCTTCGGCCATGTAAGGTCCCTTTGGGCCAAAATCGACCGCCCTTCGTTTAAATACGAGGCCAGCGTAGTCTGAGGGCCCTCCAAAACTAATCAGTGGACACGATCGCCCGCCCTCAAGGTTCATCATCAAACATGGTGAACCCGGACAATACGACGCGTCACTACCCCCGTCTTAACGTACACCGTCGAGGTTCGCCATCTACATGGCGGGCCGAGGTGGAAGCAGAGCTAACAAGCCGCGGGCGTGGAGTTGAATCATCCGATGCTACCCCGCGCAAGGACTCCTCTAGACCAAGACCGCACGCCCTTCGTTTAAATACGAGGCTAGGCGCAGCCTAACAGAGGACCCTCACAATTAAATGAGTCACGAGACACTCAATGTCTTCGCGCACAAGACACGGTCATGGAGTCGGTCCATCGAACTCCGCGACTGTGCATGATTCCTCAAAACAATGAAACCATCAAGTTTCTGAGGGGGATCGGCCAATGTTGCTTTTTGCAGGTACAAGACCGAAAGATAGCTAGCCAATCGACATGATCGCCCAAGTCCGAATCCGGAATCAAGCTCAACGGATCGCCCGTCCTCATCCTACACGATCGCCAGCAAGAACCACCTCGCCCCATGTCTTCAACATCGGAGCAAGCTGGGGGGCAATTGTTGTGTCGAGAATTATACTCTCTGACCGACGATCGCCTCAGAGATCGGGCGACCTAGCCATTGCCGAGCAGCGGAGGTAGAACTACCGACCAGCGATCGAGCGACCTAGCCATATCCGAGCGACCAAGATAGATCGACCGACCAAAGGTCCCAGGACAAGTCCCGGTGCCGAGCGATCGACACCTAAGACGATCGTCTCTCGGTACTTGGCGATCGACTCCTGGTGGCCGACTAGTAGACGATCACTTCTCAGTGCTTTCCGATCGACACTTGGTGACCGAATGATGCTGACCTCTGGTGACCGACCACTGCCGAACGCCTCATGCCAATCAAAGCCGATGATCATCCAGTCGGCAAAGGCCGAAGCCTAGGACTGACCCCACGTCCAGGGCCGAGACAAGATCCGCATTTCACAGATCATTGACCACAACCTGTCAGCATCCGTCCACCAACCGACAGGCCCGCCGAAAGGTGTCTGTGGGACCGCCCGTGACAGTGACCCCGGACGCGTGCTGGCTCCTCATTGGACCGCACAGGTGGCTGCCGGCAACAGCCTTGGACTTTAGGCAAACAGCCCATGTGACCTTAAGGACGATCGCCCCATTATTATATTGGCCGAAAGGCGATCGCCCGCCAGGAAACAAGGCTCCTCAGCCCCTATAAATAGAAGGCTCCCTGCACTGGTCCAACTCTCTCTCCTGCGATTTCAGCACACAATACAGAAGCAACATAACACAACTTGGCTTTCTCCTACTCTTGGCAACAGCTATCTCTCGGTTCTTTCTTATGTCGGCCTCTCTCATACAGACGACGATCGGCAGGGACGAAGAACACCAAGCTTCGCTCAAGAGCTGGATTAACAGGATCTTTTTACACTCATTGTACTTAGATTCTCACATTAATACTTGTATCCACGAATATTTGTATTAATAACATCTCGCGAGAGCATTCAAGCCCAGGCCTAACAAACCCGGCAAATCTTGTGTTTATTCATATTCTCTCGGAAGTGCTCCCGCAACCTTGTTTGTTGTCCGTCCATTCCAGCAGTATTTAATCTTCGGATAAATATTTTGGGCAACAACAAGTTGTTACACCTTTGAAAGGAGGTTGCGATGCTTAATGTTGTTTGGCTTGATAATCGATTATTGTTGTGTTCTTGTTACAAGTGATGTGCCTTCGGGTAGGATTGTTGAATCTCCGGGATCCATACTTGCTAGTATGGTTCAGGCGAGACCATAGGGTTATCCAATCGGGTATGTCTTGCGGGTACTCCGAGGTTCGTGGCTTGTTAGGTCGATGCCGAGAGAACTAGTGGGGTTATCATCGGGTATGTCTTGCGGGGACTCCGAGGTTCGTGGCTTGTTAGCCCGATGCCGGGATAACTTATGGTTGTGATTTGGTTGTGATGTACGTGTCATCCAATCGGGTATGTCTTGTAGGGACTCCGAGGTTCGTGGATTGTTATCCCGATGCCGAGATAACTAGTGGGGTTATCATCGGGTATGTCTTGCGGGAACTCCGAGGTTCGTGGCTTGTTAGCCCGATGCCGGGATAACTTATGGTTGTGATTTGGTTGTCATTTGTGTGTAATTTGTTTCGCTAGCCAGCTCGGGAGGGTCCTTCGAGGCCTCGAGTGGGATCCGTGGCTTCGTCCCGGTCCTAGGCGACGTGTGTGCGTGATTTGTTTCATGAATGTGGCCAGCTCGGGAGGGTCCTTAGAGGCCTCGAGTGGGATTCGTGGCTTCGTCCCGGTCCTAGGCGATTCTTGTGTGTGATTATGCCGTGTTGATTTTATGTCCATCGAGGACACGTGACTTGGGTTTTGGCCCTGTGAAATGTTGTCGGTTTACTATTTGTGAAACAAAACCTTTGGGCTGTGACCCCTGTTGATTTTTGGAAAGAGAAGGATTCAATAATCCTAAGTTGTTTTCTATTAAAACTTCCGAGGGTATTTTAAACCATTTTACAAACCGTTCTCGTTATTTGTGATCTTTCAGATTTGGAAAGTTTTACTCAAACTCTTATCTCGGGAAGTATTCGTTTCGTTGTATTTGAATCTTTAAGGATTCCTGGTTATTGTTATTCTTGGAACTTGAATTATATGGCTCGTATTTGCACTTTATACTTGCACTAGGAAAATAGTATAATTTTGCTAACCCCCGAGTAATCGGGGGGTGGATGTCTGTATTGCATTCAGGTTTCAGGGAGCATGGCACAGGGTCGACATGAAGGATTATTAAAAGATGATCGATACTAATCACATGTGGAACCGTACGTTGTGTATTGGTTCAGTTGTACTTTATTTTTCGCTGCAGTATTTTTCCCCGTTATACGGGAGTTGTTATATTTTGACCCCTGCGTGGGCAAGTGTTGTAATAGAGTTGTATGTTTTTATTGAAAGACCAAATCGGTCTACTGAGTCATTGTAGCCTTAAAGGCATTGTCGAGTTGCACGTTTGTTGTTACTAGCCAGGTAGATCTTTGAGGAAAGGTTCTACGGCGTGTAATATCCCTGAGCGGATTGGGGGTGTTACAGCAGGCTGGCAGCCTGCTGAGAAAAAAAGTTGGTCAATCGTCATAGGTCCGTCGTCCGACGACGGTGGCACGTCGAAAGCTGGCCGGCGACCTAGCATAAAAAAAATGGCCGGTCGTAATGCTCGTTGACCTGGCTGTCCTAATCGAGCCGATAATCCAGGCCACACATGGCCCAACACACCAAAAGTCTAGATATGATCTGATACTCTCTGTTACGTACATAAGGCACAAGGCTTACCGTACATAACTGTCTACGATAACATACGTTAAGCTCTCATCATAGCGTACGTAAGTGCACTAAGGACAGCGTCCAGAATGTAACTCACCAAGGATGTCTACAATCAAGATGATACGATTATAGTAAATATCAACACCATAAACATTACATTAATTCTAATTATGACACGACGATACTCGAATCATTCGAATAATACAACGGTACAAATGCAACAGTAAAAAATAAAGTTACAGCCGGATATTACATACTATCCCTCTTAAAAAGCGTTTCATCCTCGAAACTAAGGGTAAACAATAAGGAATATCACACCGGTGGTCTGACGTAAAAAAAAGCTGGTCAGCCGTCGGAGGTCTGTCGACAACCGACAGGCCTGCCGTAAAAACTGGTCGGTTAGAGGTCCTTCAGAGATTCCGTAGAATTTTTTTTTCTTTTTTTTTTTTCTGAAAACTAGTTGTCCCTTTAATTTATTTTTAATTTAATATTTTAAGTGTATTTTTTAAGTTTATTGTTGTGGAACATGTTTCGATATTATTATTATTATTATTAAGTATTATTAAATTTAACACAAAAAGAAAGAAGTGAGATGAGAGAGATACAATAGTCTTTTTCGGTGTAGACTACCACCACCAAAAGCACCACCGTCGTTTATATTATAGATATTTAATAGGTTATTCTTTCAAATTGAGTAGTTTGTCTGATTTTGCCGATTTCTTTGTTGCCAATTTCTATTTGTTAGGCAAAAGGATGTTGAGAAAAGGCGACTTGTACGATAAAAGTTCCTATTAGTTTTTACTTTTCATTTTGTAAGGTCGGATATTCTTGAAAAAGTTATTTGTGTTATAAAATTGCGTATTATAAGAGAGAATAGAGAGAATGATTATCAGGTATGATTTTCATTAATAATGGAAGTCCTATTTATAGGAAGACTTCATATGGCACAATCGTAATTATATAATTATATCAGGGGAATAATAGCCATTCACACTATATAAAAATAAAAGGGTAATTGAAATATCACTCTCATGGTATTTTTATAACACTTCCTCTTGAAGGACTATTTACATAAATATCTGGTGAATTAGTTTGAAGAAAAACCCAATAGGAGAAAAGCTTCGAAATTGTTTGTGGTCGAGCTTGTAACGGTCATATCTTCATGCATCATAATATTTCTAGGAAAACCCTTGGGATAAAACTTCATCAATTTGTAATCTCGTAAATTTGCTCCCCTTATCTCGATAATTCTTGTATGAGTATTCTTGTGACGTCTCAGTAAAACCTCGTGGGACAAAAACTGAGTAAATAGTATGATTCTCTTACACACGTTTCTGTTGGAACAATATTTTTTAGATCATTTTGATGATGTGTTATTAAAACCAAAATTTACTTAAAACATATTTTTTCCTTCAGTTAGCGTACGTAAAACAAACAATATTAACGTACGTAACATTCACAGTTGTTTGCAAGATTTTCAGTACAGTTAACGTACGTAACTCTCTTATCATAACGTACGTAACACTCATTGTTTTCGTAAGTTTTTCTGTACAGGTAACGTACGTAACAAGCCTTATCTAACGTATGTAATGCTTGAAATATTCTGACCGTTGGAAAAGTCATTAGCCGTTGCAACAAGTCGTCACACTCAACGGATCTCTGACCGGAAGATTACGTACGTAATCATACAGTACGTAACGTACGTAACGTATATTATCAGATCTCACTGAACCAGTTCTTCACTAATCGTTACGGCCGCTATTCGAAGCATATAACGTACGTAACGTTTATAACGTACGTAACTCATATCGCCTAACATACGTAACTCATATCGCCTAATGTACGTAAGCAGTGAAACTGCTCCAACGGGAAAATAAGCTCAAGAAGGCTATAAATAGCTCACTTCATGGAGATAGAAGATACACAAGCATTCTGAGCCTACTAGCATACTCAAGCAATATCAAGCAAACATTTTGAGAGATATACTTATTCTAGATTGTGATACGAGAAGATTTGTTCTATAATTTCCAATCTTCATTCTTGTATCGAAAAACGATATATTGTGAAAGTCGAGTTCCTACTCGCATTTGATTTTTTGTAAAGGTTATCTTGTACCCAGAAAAACAAGAGTGTTTTAGTGAGGTTGTTCTTGAGCCCGAAAATCAAGAAATTGTAAGAAGTTGGCACTAAATTAGAAAGTGTAATTATAAGTTCTAAGAAAAGTCCTAGTCGATAAAACTAGGTAGGGGACGTAGGCTTCGTTAATAGCCGAACCTCTCGAACAAATTCTTGTGTTCTTTCTTTTCCGCATTTTAATTACTCCGATATTTTGCTTCCGCAAAAAGAGTTCAATACTCTTATCCGCACTATTCAACCCCCCCTTCTAGGGGCGGTACCAATCTAACAATTGGTATCGGAGCGGTCTCTTTATCACCGGATTAACACCCGCTAGAGAAAAGATCCAAATGGCATTTATCCACTCCTCCGTTGAAGGCAACGCTCTCAATCGCCCTCCCTTCTTCGATGGTTCAAACTTTATGACATGGAAGAAGAAGATGTCCATCTTCATCCGAGCTCACGATATTGAAATATGGAAGGTCAATGCCCTTGGACCTACCATTCCTAAGAAGACGGATGGCTCTCTCAAAAGTTTTGAAGAGTACGATGATGCCGATTGGAAGAACGATCACTTCAATAGTAAAGCCACTCAATTGCTTTACTGTGCTCTCAATCCAGAAGATCACAATAGAATTTCTTCTTGCGAGACGGCGAAAGAAATCTGAAAAATGTTAGAGATCACCCATGAAGGTACGAGTCAAGTTAAGGAAACCAAAATCAATATGCTTCTTCACGATTATGAACTCTTCACTATGAAAGAAGAAGAAAACATTACCACTATGCTTGACCGTTTATCGGCAATCACTAATGGGCTAGCTTCATTCGGAAAACCGATATCAAGTAGTGATAAAGCTAAGAAAATCCTTCGGTCTCTACCAAGAGAATGGGACGCTACTGTTACGGCTATCATGGAGTCAAAAGACATCAATACCATAGAATTCAGCGCTCTCATCGGATCTCTCATTAATTATGAGATTGTCATTAAATCTCGAAGTTCGAAACCAAAACCCAAGGAGAGAGAAAGGACAATCGCTTTCAAATCCAAAGAAGAAAGCGATCTAGAGGATGAACCTATCGAAGAAGAGGACGAAGAAAACGCCTTCTATGCCAAAAACATAAAGAAATTCAAAAATCTTCTACAAAGGCGCCGGAGAGACATCAAGCAAGAATCAAGGGATGAATCCAAAAAGACTCACTTCCCTCAAAACAAAAAGTTCGACAACACTTGTCGAAGGTGCGGCGTTCCAGGCCATTTTGCGAAAGATTGTCGTGCTGCTTGTTGTTGCCCAAAATATTTATCCGAAGATTAAATACTGCTGGAATGAACGGACAACAAACAACAATTGCGGGAGCACTTCCGAGAGAATATGAATAAACACAAGATTTGCCGGGTTTGTTAGGCCCGGGCTTGAATGCTCTCGCGAGATGTTATTAATACAAATATTCGTGGATACAAGTATTAATGTGAGAAATCTAAATACAATGAGTGTAAAAAGACTCTGTTAATCCATCTCTTGAGCGAAGATCGGTGTTCTTCGTCCCTGCCGATCGTATTCTTGATGAGAGAGGCCGAGAGAAGAAATAACCAAAAGATAGCTGTTGCCAAGAGTAGGAGATAGCCAAGTGCTGTGTATTGTATGCTGAAATCGCGATAATGCTAGAGATTTGGCCGAGTGCAGGGAGCCTGCTATATATAGGGGCTGAGGCGCCTTGTCTTCTAGCGGGCGGTCGCCTTCCGGCCATTATAATAATGGGGCGATCGTCTGCCGGCTAATATTATAATGGGGCGATCACACGGGCTGTCGGCCTAAAGTCCAAGGTAGATGCTGGCAGCCATATGTGCGGTCCAATGAGGAGCCAGCACGCGTCCGGAGTCACTGTCACATGCGGTCCTACTGACAACTTTCGGCGGGCTTGTCGGCTGGTGGACGGATGCTGACAGGCTATGGTCAACGATCCGTGATATGCGGATCTTGTCTCGGCCCTGCACGTGGGCTCAGTCCTGAGGCTCGGCCTTTGCCGACTGGATGACTATCGGCATGAAGCGGTCGTCTCTAACTGGTCACCAGAGGGTCGGCATCGTCCAGTCACTCAGGGTCGGTCGGCAAGTGCCGAGATATGATCGACCGCTGGTCGGTCGCCAGGAGTCAATCGCCAAGTACCGAGAGATGATCGTATCGTATTTGATGTCGATCGCTCGGCACCGAGACTTGTCCTGGGACCTTCGGTTGATTTATCTTGACTACTGGGCTAAGGCTAGGCCGCCTGGTCGCTGGTCGGCAGTTCTGCCTCGGCTGCTCGGCAGTAGCTAGGTCGCCCGATCTCCGAGGCGATCGCCGGTCGGAGAGTATAACTCTCGACACAACAATTTCCCCCCAGCTTGCTCCGATGTTGAAGACATGGGGCGAGGTGGTTCTTGCTGGCGATCGTGGAAGATGAGGACGGGCGATCTTGTTGAGCTGACTAAGGATTCGGACTTGGGCTATCATGGTCGATTGGCTAGCTATCTTTCGGTCTTGCACCTGCAAAAAACAACATTGGCCGATCCCCCTCAGAAACTTGATGGTTTCGTTGTTTGAGGAATCGTGCACAGTCGTGGAGTTCGATGGACCGACTCCATGACCGTGTCTTGGTGCGCGAAGACTTCGTGACTCATTTTATTGTGAGGGTCCTCTGTTAGGCTGCGCATCGCCTCGTATTTAAACGAAGGGCGTGCGGTCTCGGTCTAGAGGAGTCCTTGCGCGGGGCAGCGTCGGATGATTCAACTCCATGCCCGCGGCTTGATTAGCTCTGCTTCCACCTCGGCCCACCATGAAGATGGCGAACCTCGACGGTGTACGTTGAGACGGGGGTTGTGGCACGTCGCATTGTCCGGGTTCACCATGTTAGATGATGATCCTTTGAGGGTGGCCGATCGTGTCCACTGATTAATTTTGGAGGGCCCTCAGACTACGTCGGCATCGTATTTAAACGAAGGGCGGGCGATCTTGGCCCAAAGGGACCTTGCATGGCCGAAGCATCCGGTTCCATCGACTACCAGGACCATGGCTTTATGATGTGCGGTGGAGGCGATCTGATGCCTTAGTCCATCATGTTAAATGGTGAACTGTCGATGGCGATCGTGTCCTCCGGGTTGTTGATGTATCTTGATGATGGTGATCGGGCCGGAAGACTGTGATCGTCGCTCGGCTTCCGATCGCGTTATTCATAGGTTGATATCGGCAATCGGGCGGGAGATCGTCGTTCGGGCGCCGATCGCGCTGCCATAGGCTGAGGATAAACCTTTGCCTGGCTAGAAAGTCGGCGGCTCTTGCTCGGAAGGCCGCGTAGGTCGTGGGTTGGCTCTTCGTAAGATGCCTGAACATAGGCGAAAGACCATGGAATCCTGCTAGGACTGTGTGGAGGGCGATCTCATCGCTTACGGGCTTCCCGTTGAGGATGATCACGTATACTCGGTCGATGTAGTCCGAGTCGGACTCTTCTTCTCCCTGCTTGATTTGCATCATGCGAAGGGGGCCTTCCGGCCGAGCGACCCTGGTGGCGAAGTACGATGTGAAGACGTTCGCCAGCTCGTTAAAGGAGCCAATGGACCGAGGTGGCAATGAGGTGTACCACCGGTAGGCGAGGTCGTCCAGCGTCATAGGGAACATTCGTCACCTGGTCGCGTCAGATGCCCCACACCCGGTCATGTAGATGTTGAACTTGCTCAGGTGCATTTCGGGGTCCGATCTCCCCTCGTACAAAGGTGTTTGCGGGGGAGCGATCTTGTGCTGCATGGGGGCGAGCTCGATGTTGACCGCGAGCGGCTCGCTTGGCTCGGCGATCGTCTTCTTGGCGCCTGCCCTGGATTCCAGGAGTGCCTTCATGTCGTCGAGCTGACATTGCATTGCGGCCATCGTCGTGGCTCGGTCGCTTGCTGATCGGCTTTGGGAGCGGGAGCCGAGGCGATCGTGTACCGATCTCCGGACTCCACTGCTGCCGACCTCGGCTATTTGGCGAGGGGGAGCCAGACGGCTGGGCTGCCTTCTGGGAGTCGGGTAGGCCGAGCTCCTGGTGACGGACTCAAACTCCGTCGTCTCGTAGCTAGGGCCGGACTACCCCGGTCGCCAAGACGGGTCACTGCCCAGGCGATCGAAAACAGAGGTGCCCCGGCTGGCGAGCGCCTCTTCTTGTGGACGAGAGCCTTCTGGCGATCGCTCGGACAGTAACGCCTTGAGCTTCCGCTTGGACTTCCGGCGGATGGCCGAGGGGGTGATAGCGGGAGGCGCATCGAGAGCACTCCGTCGCTCCTGTAGGACGGCCATGGACTCGTCGATCTGTTCCTTGGTTCGGAGCTGATCAAGCGAGAGGCTTGGGCCGGACCTCAGGGGCGGGATCGAGAGTCTCTGACCGCGGCGGCTACATTCCGCCATCGGCTGTGGCTCGGATTGAGACGGAACGAGGCATCTGGCGGGCTGGCCAGCGGCTTTCTTCGACGCAGAGGCGGAAGACATGATTTCTGAAAGATTTCTTTGAAGCGCAGTGAGTGTCACTTCAAGTATATGCCCCGAGAACAGTGAGTGTTCTTCGGGACGGTAGGAATGAAAATTTGAGGGTCAGATCCCCTTCTTCTAGCGCCAATTTTTGTTGCCCAAAATATTTATCCGAAGATTAAATACTGCTGGAATGAACGGACAACAAACAACAATTGCGGGAGCACTTCCGAGAGAATATGAATAAACACAAGATTTGCCGGGTTTGTTAGGCCCGGGCTTGAATGCTCTCGCGAGATGTTATTAATACAAATATTGGTGGATACAAGTATTAATGTGAGAAATCTAAATACAATAAGTGTAAAAAGACTATGTTAATCCAGCTCTTGAGCGAAGCTTGGTGTTCTACGTCCCTGCTGATCGTCTGCTTGTATGAGAGAGGTCGAGAGAAGAGAGAACCAAAAGATAGCTGTTGCCAAGAGTAGGAGATAGCCAAGTGTTGTGTATTGTATGCTGAAATCGCGATAATGCCAGAGAGTTGGCTGAGTGCAGGGAGCCTGCTATATATAGGGGCTGAGGCGCCTTGTCTTCTGGCGGGCGATCGCCTTCCGGCCATTATAATAATGGGGCGATCGTCTGCCGGCTAATATTATAATGGGGCGATCACACGGGCTGTCGGCCTAAAGTCCAAGGTAGATGCTGGCAGCCATATGTGCGGTCCAATGAGGAGCCAGCACGCGTCCGGAGTCACTGTCACATGCGGTCCTACTGACAACTTTCGGCGGGCTTGTCGGCTGGTGGACGGATGCTGACAGGCTGTGGTCAACGATCCGTGATATGCGGATCTTGTCTCGGCCCTGCACGTGGGCTCAGTCCTGAGGCTCGGCCTTTGCCGACTGGATGACTATCGGCATGAAGCGGTCGTCTCTAACTGGTCACCAGAGGGTCGGCATCGGCCAGTCACTGAGGGTCGGTCGGCAAGTGCCGAGAGATGATCGACCGCTGGTCGGTCGCCAGGAGTCGATCGCCAAGTACCGAGAGATGATCATATTTGATTTATCTTGACTGCTGGGCTAAGGCTAGGCCGCCTGGTCGCTGGTCGGCAGTTCTGCCTCGGCTGCTCGGCAGTGGCTAGGTCGCCCGATCTCCGAGGCAATCGCCGGTCGGAGAGTATAATTCTCGACACAACACTGCTGCTCCAATAAGTTCATCAAAACCACCTCACGAAAAGTTCAAAAAGAAGGAAGTTTATGTCGCCACATGGAGCGATGATGATGAGGATGATGAACCACAAGTCCAAACCAATCTTGCTCTAATGGCCCGCGCATCCGAAGATAGTGACGAAGAAGTCGAGGTTAGTGATTCTCATGAAGAACTACTTGATGCTTTTGAATCCCTAAATAATGAATACGAAAAGGCTTGCAATAGTAATAAAGATTTGAAAAAGAAAATAAAACTCCTTGAAAATGAAAATGCTAAATTATTGAAAAACAAGGAAGTTTCGATTGATCATACGAATTGTTTGGAAACTGAGAAAATTCTGAGAGATGAATTGCACAAAACTCAGAAAGAATTAAAACTTTATGTTAGAAAATTCTCATGTGGTAATGACAAATTCGAGCAACTATTATTTGGTCAAAAATTTTCTCTTTCAAACCAAGGACTTGGATATAATTCATTTCCAATGAAAAAGTCCTTAGAAATTACCACAAAAGATTCGGACACTTTAAAAATGGGAATTCCATCATGTCCAAAATGTTTAAAACCTGGACATACCGAAACTTACTGTCGTAATTCTAGACGTACTATAAGGGTTAAGCAAATTTGGGTACCAAAAGGGACCGTTGTTAAAAATCAAGTTTTTGTATCTAACTCCTCAGGACCCAAATTAGCCTGTGTACCTATAAAACGGAAGAAAATTGTTTTTGTAGGTACAAGCAAGGAAGACAACATTATCAAATAAATGGTATGTTGATAGTGGATGTTCAAATCAGATCAGTGGAAATGAACATCTCTTCACGGAGCTGAAAAAGGAAGATCGTGGTTGTGTTACCTTTGGCGATAATAAAAAGGGCCAAATAAAAGGGACAGGTAAAATTGGTAAGAAACCTTTACCTACTATTGAAAATGTTCTATTTGTTGATGGACTTTGCTATAATCTCCTAAGTGTTTCCCAACTTTGTGACACCGGTCTTAAATTAATTTTTGAAATTACGCATTGCACGGCAATGAGAAAAGACCAAATCGTTTTTATTGGGTTGTGTTATGGAAATATTTACATTGTTGATCTCCAAGATGAATCTTCTTTCAACGAAAAATGTCTACTTTCATACGATGAAAATGCCGTTATTTGGCACCAAAAATTGGGACATGCCTCTTTACCACTACTTTCAAAATTGGCCAAAAATGATATTGTTCGTGGTCTACCAAAATTAAATTTCAGAAAAGACCACATTTGTGAGGCCTGTATTAAAGGTAAACATGCAAGAGGCTCGTTTAAACCGAAAATGGAAATTTCCACTAATCGCATTCTTGAATTAATTCATATGGATTTAATTGGTCCGTCTCGACATGCCAGTCTAACAGGTAAACTTTATACTTTAGTTATTATCGATGATATTTCAAGATTTACTTGGGTAAAATTCTTAGCCAATAAAGATGATGCTTTTAACGAGTATGTTAAGTGGTGTAAGGTTACCCAGAAGGAAAAAGAATTACCAGTTATCGCCATTCAAACCGATCATGGTGGAGAATTTGATTCTAATCTCTTTGAAGATTGGTGCAATAAATATGGTATTGGGCACAACTTTTCGGCACCTCGGACACCTGAACAAAATAGAGTTGTCAAAAGGAAGAATTGCTCTCTAGAAGAAATGAGCCGGACAATGCTCAATGAGTATGGTCTCCCTAAATATTTTTGGGCCGAAGGCGTTAACACCGCTTGTTATGTTATTAATCGTGTCCATCTCAGGAGAAACAAAATGATGACTCCTTATGAGATTTTTAAAGGTAAAAAGCCCAATTTATCTTATTTTCATCCATTTGGTTGTAAAGTGTTTATTCATAATAATGGTAAGGATAATTTGGGTAAATTCTATTCAAAATCAGATATTGGAATATTTCTTGGTTATTCTACTAATAGTAAAGCGTATCGGGTATTTAATTGTAGAAGAGGCTCGGTAGAAGAATCTATTCATGTAAAATTCGATGATACAGTTTTACCCCCGAGAAAGGTTGTTTTTGATGATGATGCATGTATGGTTCCAGATAATGAAGTGTCCTATATATCAAAGGAGTTGGAGAAGCTCGACGTAAGCTCGGACAAGCAGGAGGAAAATACTTACAACCTTCCTAAAGATTGGGCAAATGTGAAAGACCATCCGATGGAATAAATTCTCGGAAAAATCGATGAAGGTGTACGAACTAGGAGGAATATAAATGATTGTATTAACAATATTGTATTTATTTCTCTTACAGAACCAAAGAATATCGATGGGGCCATAAATGATGAGAATTGGGCTATTGTTATGCAAGAAGAGCTAAACCAATTCGAAAGAAATAATGTTTGGGAATTAGTTCCGGCACCGACAGACAAATCAATCATTAGTACCAAATGGGTTCATAAAATCAAAACCGATGATGATGGTCTCCCTATTAAAAATAAATCGAGGTTGGTCGCCCAAGGTTATAATCAAGAAGAAGGCTTGGATTATGAAGAAACATTCGCTCCTGTTGCTCGTCTTGAAGCTATTCGTCTTCTCTGTGCTTTTGCCGCATACAAGAAGATCAAACTCCATCAAATGGATGTAAAAAGTGCATTCCTAAATAGAATCATCCAGGAGGAAGTGTATGTCAAGCAACCACCGGGTTTTGAAGATTATGATCATCCAGATCATGTGTACAAGCTCCATAAAGCTCTCTATGGATTAAAACAAGCTCCGAGAGCATGGTATGATCGTTTAAGCTCTTTTCTTATTTCAAATGGGTATAAAAGAGGTAATGTTGATAATACCCTATTCATTAAGGTTTTAAGTGATGATATGTTAATTTGTCAAATCTATGTAGACGATATTGTTTTTGGTGCAACTAACGAATCTCTGTCCAAAGAATTTTCAAATCTTATGAAGGCAGAGTTCGAAATGAGTATGATAGGAGAGTTGAAAAACTTTCTCGGTCTCCAGATTAGGCAACTCAATGACGGAATATTCATTCACCAATCCAAGTACGTCAATGAGCTCCTAAAGAAATTTAAGATGGAAGATTGCAAAGAAATATCCACCCCTATGTCTTCCACTCTTAAACTCGACAAAGATGAAAAAGGTAAATCTGTTGACCAAAAACAGTATCGAGGTATGATCAGCTCTTTACTCTATTTAACTGCATCTAGACCCGATATAATATTTTCTACTTGTCTGTATGCTCGCTTTCAAGCAAATCCTAAAGAATCTCATCTCATTGCGTGTAAAAGGATTCTTCGATATTTAAAATATACTGCTGGCTTAGGCCTGTGGTATCCCTCTAGCATTGATTTTCAACTTTTTGCATATAGTGATGCCGACTTCGGTGGATGTAAAATTGATAGAAAAAGCACCACCGGAACTTGTCATTTTATGAGTTCGTGTTTAATTTCATGGGGGAGTAAGAAACAGACTAGTGTCGCTACTTCCACAGCTGAAGCTGAATATGTGGCTGCGGGAAGTGCATGTGCACAAGTCCTTTGGATCAAAAATCAATTACTTGATTATGGCATCGGACTTAAAAATACTCCTATTTTTTGTGACAATACGAGTGCCATTAATTTAAGCAAAAACCCCATTTTGCATAGTAGGACAAAACACATAGAAATTCGTCACCATTTTATTCGTGACCATGTCCAAAACGGGAATGTTCGTCTATAATTTGTTGGTACTAATGAACAATTAGCATATATTTTTACAAAACCATTACCCGAAGAGGCTTTCAACTTTATTCGCATAAATTTAGGAATGGGTCATGTTGACCATTTTTAAATGTTGCACACTCATCATAGTCACATTAAATGGTCATTTAAATCGGAACATCATCGAAAGGGCAAAGACTGTTCATTTGGTCCTGCTTACGGACGTTACGAGCGGTCCATTACGTACGTAAAAGGACCTTACGTACGTTACAGGGTAATATATTACGTACGTAACAAATCGTAGGATTCAGTCCATAGAATTCAGGTTTTTACGCTACGTACGTTACAGAGAGGGTATAACGTACGTAATCCTCTTTTGACCCTAACACTTATAAACCTATTTCGACCGTCTTTTTCATTTCACCTCAAATCCCTAAAAATCGACGGCGAAGAACTCCCTACAAAATCGACCGAAACATCTTTTTCATCCATCAATCTTTAGTTTTCCGGCTAATTCACTCAAGATGGCATCCAGAACCGGAAAGAAGCGAAGAGGAGAAACCTCCCAACAGTCTTCCACAGCTTCCGGCGAACCAACCCTTCGGAATGCTCAGGCTATGAAAATTTTCAATGAAATCCTTATCGATGAAGAGGTAACTCCGAGTCACCATTTTGATTTCGTATCACTGAATTCTGTTGGTGTTGCTATCGAAGAATTCTTCGATATGCTTGGAATAAATCGTTTCGTTAGCCTTGCTCGTCCGGTATATGTGGATTGTGTGAAAGAATTTTATGCCAATTTTTTTGTCACGTATGATTCTGATGGACTTGCTGTGGTTAACTCTCTTGTTCATGGTAAACCTATATCCTTTGATGCCGAAAAACTCTCGGAACTCTTTGGTCTCCCTAATGAGGGTTTTCGTTGTAAAGGAGAGTTTGCCGCTCCAGATGGAGTCATTGACAACTTCTCTGACGATGAAAGCTATGGTGTTCATGAGTCCAAGGTCCGTGATTTCTTGACGGACAAAGCCGTTCTAAATGTTTATTCAGGGCGTTTTGAGAACAATGACTTTGGGATAAACATCCGCTTGCTTCATGATGCCATTACCCGATGTTTAATGCCAAAAGTGAACGCTCAACTTTGTTTGGTAAATATCGATATGGAAATCATCTATCACGTTTTGAAATATCATCAAGTCAACTTCGCGTCTATTGTGCTTAAATGGTTTGTGGAAAAAGGTCAAATTTTCCACAAAAAGAGTTACGCGAAAGTTGATCGTCAAAGAAAATCGGGAATGCCGTTTGGGTCAATCTTAACAGAAATATTTGAGAATGCAGGAGTTGATTTGTCTGGGGTTCATGGGGTTCCGATTCCTAGGGGGAGCCTCGTCACCGAGGGGACTATACGGACGATGAGGTATCTACGCACGAGAAATCGTGGGTGGATATACTTTGCGTACATCAAGGATGACGATCGGCTTGTAGATGGGGGTGCTCTTCCAAGACCGGAGGAGAGGATCACTTCTAGGGGGATTGAGCATACTAGACCTCGTCCTTCATCTCAGCTTGGTTCCTCCCGACCTCGTCCGGAATCCTCTTCATCTCAGATGGCTACTCGGATGGATAGGCTCGAGAAAGATATGAGCGAAATCAAAATCATGGTCAAAAGCATCTGCACACACTTTGGGATGCCGCCGACACCTCCGGATGCGGACCTTGACTAGTCGGGTTATCCTTCTTATGATGATGTTTCCCTTTTTTATTAAGACCAAACATTTTATTTTCGTGCATAACTTCTATTGGTGTTTTAAATGTGTTTGCATGAACTATCTTTGTTTTTATGGATTCTTATGGTTATTCTGTTGATTATGGTTAACTATCTTGAATTTTATTGATTATATTGCGTATTGTTGAATTTTTTGCAGGATCTCTCAACTTTTTGTTAATGACAAAAAGGGGGAGAAAAATATGTATTCATTTTTGAAATCATCTTTGAAATCATTTTTTGAAATAACCCGTGCTCGTTTTTAGGGGGAGCCTTATTCAAGGGAAAAGCTTATTAAATTTTTAAATTTTCCTTAAAATTTTGTTTTCAAAAACTCCCATACTTAAATTTTGTCATCATCAAAAAGGGGGAGATTGTTGGAACAATATTTTTTTAGATCATTTTGATGATGTGTTATTAAAACCAAAATTTACTTAAAATATATTTTTTCCTTCAGTTAACATACGTAAAACAAACAATCTTAACGTACGTAACATTCACAGTTGTTTGCAAGATTTTCAGTACAGTTAACGTACGTAACTCTCTTATCATAACATACGTAACACTCATTGTTTTTGTAAGTTTTTCTGTACAGGTAACGTACGTAACAAGCCTTATCTAACGTACGTAATGCTTGAAATATTCTGACCGTTGGAAAAGTCATTGGCCGTTGCAACAAGTCGTCACACTCAACGAATCTCTGACCGGAAGATTACGTACGTAATCATACAGTACGTAACGTACGAATGTATATTATCACATCTCACTGAACCAGTTCTTCACTAATCGTTACGGCCGCTATTCGAAGCATATAACGTACGTAACGTTTATAACGTACGTAACTCATATCGCCAAACGTACGTAAGCAGTGAAACTTCTCTAACAGGAAAATGAGCTCAAGAAGGCTATAAATAGCTCACTTCATGGAGATAGATGATACACAAGCATTCTGAGCCTACTAGCATACTCAAGCAATATCAAGCAAACATTTTGAGAGATATACTTATTCTAGATTGTGATACGAGAAGATTTGTTCTATAATTTCCAATCTTCATTCTTGTATCGAAAAGCGATATATCGTGAAAGTCGAGTTCCTACTCGCATTTGATTTTTTGTAAAGGTTATCTTGTACCCAGAAAAACAAGAGTGTTTTAGTGAGGTTGTTCTTGAGCCCGGAAATCAAGAAATTGTAAGAAGTTGGCACTAAACTAGAAAGTGCAATTCTAAGTTCTAAGAAAAGTCCTAGTCGATAAAACTAGGTAGGGGACGTAGGCTTCGTTAATAGCCGAACCTCTCGAACAAATTCTTGTGTTCTTTCTTTTTCGCATTTTAATTACTCCGATATTTTGCTTCCGCAAAAAGAGTTCAATACTCTTATCCGCACTATTCAACCCCCCCTTCTAGTGGCGGTACCAATCTAACAGTTTCTTAATTGTAGGAGTGTCCATCAGCTGCCTAAGTAAGGGAAAAGAATACATTATTCATACTAATATGTCATTCCAATTGCTTCGTTAAAAACCTTGCTAGGAAAATCCAATGGGACAAAACTTTAGTCAAGGAAAAAAGAGTGCAACGCCTATTTTATACAAATATGCCCTAGTCATTTCAACAATCTTATGTGGATTAGCATGAGTATCATATTGAGTGCAATTTGCCAGACTCAAATTATTATAATACCAAAACCTCTTCTAGAGATTCCATTTTAGTTGTGATTAAATTGCCTCGTTAAAAACCTTGCTAGGAAAATCCAGTGGGATAAAATCTCAGTCAAAGAAAAGAGTACAACATATAATTTTACTTCACAACACCTTATTTTAAGTCATTGCACACACTGATAATATATTTAAAATCTACCGAGGAGTTTCGTTTCACTCTCACTAAACACATATATTAGACTTTTATTACAAGGGCATATATTCAATTTTGGTAGATTTTAATATCTTCATTTTCACAAATCATGTATTTGCATATCCATATTCCACAAGGATGGATTTCATTAACCACATTTCACAATCATGGATTTCACTATCCACATTTCATGGATTTTAATATCCACATTTCATTGATTGATATGCTTATTTCATTCACGGATATCTTCATTTTGTTCATTGATATACTCTTTTCAATTATTAATATTCTCATTTCATGGATATCCTCATTTAATTCACAGCGCTATTCTTTTATACTGTGTCGACACATTTCAATTTTATTTATTTCTCCGTAGCGACATAATTTCTCGAGATATCTCATTATCAGTAATTTATTATGATTATATATTATAGTTATGTCCATATACTTCTCAAAAGCTTAACCTTTATCATTTGTTTTGATTTATATTTAGGGGATTATTATTTATTTATCAAAGCAGTTGTAGTTGGTATCAAAGATTAATAATATTTCATACATCTTTGAATTTCAAGTTCATATTTCAATTGTGAGGATTTAATATGATGCATTTCATATATTTCCAACTATTAATACTCTCCTCATGCTAAGAGATTTTTGAGCACTAAAGGCATATGCCAGCATCTCAGTATTCATTTCCAGTCATGGGAGTTTATATATTATATTCTCGATATTGGATGGAGGACTTTAAATCGTTTGCCAAATAATGTCCCACTTGTATGCGCATATCTGATCCTTCATGGACCTACTCAAGTTTATTTGAGATATATTACTAGCTTTATCTGATCTGGAATACATGCTCAAACTATGAGCAAATTATCTCATAAATTTCCGATTACGAGTCATATACATGTGACTATCTAGTGGATGCATAATATCTAGTAGTTCACATGTAAAGGGAGTGGGCTCATACTCCCCTTAATATATTCCAAATTTATTAGTAACTCATTCCTAATATTGGCTAGTAGTGATATTATTAAACGTGAATAAATATTTGAAGACATGATGTGTTTATATCACCACATAGATATTTTACCGACATATCACATCATCTGGATTGCACAACATTATCAATATGGATTCGCCGATCCCGTGCATTATATCATGGTCATTATTCAAAATATAGAGTCGTAGTTTACATGCTTTAGGATATGAACTATTCAAACGCGGAGTTAAATCTCATACGTGTAATCCCAATCTATAAATAGATTATCATTGTATTCACAAAATTCGCCCATACCGCGAGTGTGAATATCATAATGGATTCAATGCTCTCGAAATCTTCGAAAATACTACCCATCTCTTTCAGTAAATATCATAAAAATAATTTATTGAGTTAGTGTTCGCTATATTTTTAAACAATCCGCAAGTATATGGAGTAAGTGTAGAAAGCGGCGAGCAAGGTCGTATTCCACAGAGACTAAATATTCTTATTGTGTTGAGTACTAGATTGTAGTATTTCCAGTTTTATCTAGACGATCGGAAAGTAAAATGGATGGTTAATGAAATAAAATCAAATAATCACAATAAATTAAAACAATTGAAAATACCCGAATTAAAGCGAATTTTAAGATTTTAGAAAGGTAGATTCCAAGGCTAGGTTTCCGTTGATTACTAAATTTAGTCGGGATTAGTTTCAAAAGGTTCTAAGTGCGTCTCCAAAACGATGATCACAAAAATATTTTAAAGTCTCTCTCGAGATGCAATAAAACGTAGATTAAACAACCTATAACACGTCTCCGTCTATTATAAATTATCTAACTCCAAAATGTTCATAAGATTAGATATCATCATAGTTCATCACCGATTTCTCAATCTCGTAATTTACTACGTCAAATACTCGAAACCTATTAATGCCCTCTTCTCTCGAATTATGAGCAATTAAGTTTAACATGTAAAAACATTGATCAAGTGTCTAAACATGAATCAAAACCAAGTATTTGATAAAGAAATCACACTAGATAAATATAATCATCAATCTCTCAAAATCATAGTAATCAACGTACTCCCATGCCCGGAATCTAAAGAGTTTAGCCAGACATGGTAATGAAAGGAAGATTAATAATCATCATATTCATGCTAATTAAAACAACAAAATGAATAAAAGATAGGAAGAAGATAAAACTCATGGTGTGTCTTGATCGATCCCGGTTGAAGCCTTCAAATGTTCTTGAAGTGTTCTTCAAGAATTTCTTCAAAACTCCTTCTTTTTGGAATGCAAGCCCTTAATCTTTTGTTTTTTTCTCTCTCTAATCTCCCAAATTCAGCATATCTCTTATCTTGCCCCATATCCTCCTTTTATAAAGCTAAAAGTATTACTTTTCTACACAAATCTTGCAAAAAATGTCAAAAGATGATATTTCCACCGAAAAGTGACACGGCCCGTGTCATAGTGTGCTCAAAATGCTAAAACCCGCTGGACAGGGAACTCGACCGTGTCAAATGACACGGCTCGTGTCATACTCGTCTGGAAAGGTAAAAACTTGCTGGATGTGAAACCCGACCGTGTCAATATGGCACGACCGGGATAATGACACGGCCCGTGTCGATTGACACGGCCGGGCTCGTGTTGACTCGTTTTGACACCGTTTTGACTCCTTTTTAAGCCCGATCTCTCGTTTCCGTATTGCTTGATATGTATTGGGGTCGGAGACTTCGTTCTTGCTTGATTTATGTCCATAAAGTACCTATAAAATCAATAAAACGTACCCAAGCGTGATCGAGTCTAATAAACACAATATGAGTATAAACGACACAGTTCTACACATTTTAGGATCTTAAAACCCAGAAAATCGATGTAAAAATATGTGTAAAAATGAGTGTTATCAAAATCCCCCAAACTTGAACGTTGATCGTCCCGAGCAATGCACTTTAAAATAACCACTCTTAAGGGAACTCGTCCCTCAACATACCTCAAAGGATCATTTTGAAATTTCATCAATACGCCTCAAGAAATAAATAAGTCGAGTTCTATAAAGTATGCAAATCTCGGGGGTGCTTCCTTAACATCATAGCTAATACTTGAATAATACGAACCTCGCCGGTCAAGTGTATTCCCTCACTCTCAAAGTGTATAATGGGATAAGTGACACTCAAAACTCATTCAATGAAATAAGAATCCCCATAGGCTTGCCAATCGTCTACATCTCTACCACTAGTTGTGCATGCAAATTTCGTGAATCAAAAGGGACTTTATCGGTTGTAATGTAGGATTTTTGGTCGGGGTAAGATAAGTATGGCTTAAAGTGACTTGACTTGAGAAAATTAGAATATTATCTCAATAATCACTTCGCTCAAATAGAAGCTCAATAATCCCTTAGAATTTGTTTCCTTCAACCCCTTGATTTTAATATCATCGCACTAAGCACTTTTGAAAGTGAGAATCACAACCTTATTCCTCCTTATTGCTCCATAATCTCGTTTCTTTTGTGTCCACGAATTTTTTTCTTTTTATGTTTTCATGTGGTGGACAACATCATCATTAAATCACACCGATCTTCCTTCAAATTTATTTTGATAAATCATTGCATTTTGAACCAACAATCTTCCCGATCGCTTCCACACATCTTTTCATTCTTTTGCCAATTTGTTCTAAATAGATCAAGTATAGGGACAAAAGTTTATAATGGAACGGAAAGCTCATAATGTGGCTAACAAGAAATAGGCTTTAAGCTCAATCGGGCTAACTAGGGAAATAAATTTTTCGGGTTGGCCAAAAGGTTTGAAGGGTTGCCAATAAAAATAGCCTAAAATCATTTTCACTAATTTGCACACACACTTGTAGTTTCGAATAAGATAGCAGGGCAAGTTCTAGAGTCTTAAAAAGATGAATGGTACACTCGACAATGAAACTTGCATATTTAATGATGCACGAAGGCTCAAAAGCTCACAAGCTAGATTTGTTCATACTTCCAAGAGATTAAACTATTTATTCAATTTCACACCCTTTTGATTATTCTACAATTTTCCCCCTACAAATTATCCTTCATTTGCATATCAAAATAACAAAATAAATCCCGAGGTATCCAAGACAAGAGTTCATTCTTTCAAGTTTCATCTAAATTCATCATCATCATCAAAACACACCAAAATAAAACACACCAAAAAAAAAATTCAAACCAAAACGTAAAACAAAATCCAAACACACAAAAAACATAAAAACAAACAAACAATGTAGGTATTTGTTGACCCAATATCTCCCCCAAAACTTGAATTAAAGAGTATACACATAAAGGGGGCATAGTATTTAAACAAACAAAAAACTTTGGGTCAAGAAATACTTACAACCGGTCCTATTGATTTGGCGGAGGAAAGTGGCCTTGTTGGACATGCCAATCTTCCATTCGTCGTAAAATTTCTAGCATCTCGTCTTGTCTTTGACGGGTCTCCTCTCGGAAAGCCTCGAACTCTTCTCTCAGCGTAGAACGAGATGTGGCATGTCTTGTTTCGGCCTGTCTCGACGACTCGGGCCGTTCTCTCCTTCTTTCTTCTTCCTCCCTCGTTTCTCTTTCTTCTTCTGGGCCTCTCTCATATTCGAATTCTTCCTCCATTCTTTCCTCCCTCTCTTCTTCTCGCATCCTGTCATCTCTATCCTCAAATTTCGAATGCCTAGGACGGACATTCCGAGCAACATATCTTTCACTAGGAGAATTTAATCCAGCTGCATCCCGGGCCAATTTATGCGCTGCCGTCGCCATTTGTAGATTTCCTAAGTCCCGAATACTGGAAATAGTTGTCAAAGTTGTATTCGGGAGTAGGAAGTGATCGCCATCATTCTGGAGGAAAATAACTCGAGAGTCGTAGTCGAGAATATTCATCAACTTCATGACTTGGACAGATAAAAGCATATTTCCCGGGAGGGGAGTTCGGTTTTCTAGAGGTACGTCAAGATGAAGTGCGATAGGGGTAATTAAACCCCCTATCCAAATCTCCCCTCTCGGTTTAGTGGCAACATCTTCAAAGTGATCCATGATAATAGCGCCGGTTGCGGGATTTGTTCCGTCAAGTATATGAGCTAAAACATAAAGCTCTCGCTGAGTAATTAGCCCCGTTTCTTTTCGGCCGAAGATAGTGCTCGCAATGACCTTGTGTAGATAGCGGAGGATAGGGTTGCGGTGTGAGGATCCTTTCGCCGACTTTGGGATGTAGGGACGTGCACCGCTCCCTGGGTATTCAACCATTGACCTCCAGTAAGTCTCACACTCGAATCGATTGATTCGGTATTCTCCGTGCCTTCGAGCGTCATATATAGTAGCCAATTCACCAGGACCCAATTTTTCGTTTTTGTTGTTTAGCCGAAATTCCAAGGTGGTCGGCTCATGCGAAATAGGGTCTCTTTTAAAGGAGAGTGTGCTAAGAAATTCCAGCGTTAGGCAGCGGTAAGTGGGCCAATGTTGGGTCATTAACGTCGTCCAACTTATTCGTGCAAGTAGCCTCAAGACATCGTCTCTTATCCTCATCGCCGCCATGCACTCATCGTCCGGCCATCGAGTGGGAAACATTTTTTTCTGCCCCAATGTCTCCCATCGTGCTAGGCGACTTCGCGGAAGCTCAATTTCATACGTCTCGGGCGTCTCGACAGCCCCCTGAGTAGGTATTCTATCCGGTTGTTCAATTTCTGTTATGAGTCTTCCTCGTCCTCGTTGAGTTGTGCCTCGTCCTTGTTGGGCATTTCCTCGTCCTCGTCCCCTGGCCATTTTTCTGCAAGAGATTCATCAATTATCATTTGTTCAAACAAGCTCAGAATCCCTATTTTTCGATAATAAACGCACCCCCAACTTTTTACAAAATAAACATTTTTCCCAAAAATAAGCGTTTTCTTCAAAAACATCCCAACCGTAAATTTCAACGCCAAATGCATAACTAAAATCCCAAACATGTAATAACATCAATCATATATATCCAACATGTATGATAATTACCAACAAAATTTCAACTCTTTTAACTCATGACAAATTCCACAAAAAAAATAATCCATTCAAGAACCCTAAATTGCTCAATAAATCATGTTCCACATAATCTCAATGCAATGAATAATTAAACTTTCCAAAATCGTGAATCATACCTTGAATTTGGAGTGAAAATTGAAGAAAAACTCAGAAAAAATCGCGACCCAAACCCGGATGAATTCGTCCGATTCGTACCCTTTTAAGCTTTAGGAATGTGGAATAATGATGAACACTATGTTATTATATGAGATTTGACACGGTTTTTGCCTGATTTTGCCGGATTTAATGGGATTCGGGGCTAGGGTTTATGATTTGGGGGAGGAGGAAAGTTTGGGGAAGAAGATGAATTGAACTTGGCCATACTGTGGTTTTTATACCCCTAGACCGACACGGCCCGTGTCGATTTAAACACAGCCCGTGTCATACCTGCCTCTTTTGTTAAAAATGATGCTGTCCACTTGACCCGGCCGTGTCAAATGACACGGCCCATGCCGTACTACTCTAGAAAGTGATAAATGATCTGGGTACCTGACTCGACCGTGTCAGATGACACGGCCCGTGTCGTACCTGCTTGGAACGTTCAAATCGACTGACCACCTGACCCGGCCGTGTCAAATGACACGGCCCGTGCCGTACTTGTAACACCCCCAAAACCGTATGGGAATATTACACGCCGTAGACCCTTTCCACAAGGATCTACCAGGCTAAACATCCATAAACAACCAAATGCTTGCCCGGCCAGGGTCAAGCAATATAATAATACAGACCGTTAAGGTCACTTACACATAAACACACAGACCAATGAGGTCACACAACTCTATCAACAGAACTGACTAACAACATTACCCACACAGGGGTCGAAACACAATACAGCGGAAGACTGAATCAACTCTAACAATACAACCAAACTCTACCAACTCTCGACTCTTGATTAGTATCGCAGCTCGTCATCCACTTGTGCCAATCCTGTGACTGCTCCCCTGAACCTGCATGTACCTGGACGCAAAACAGACATCCACCCCCCGATTACTTGGGGGTTAGCAAAACTCCACTGTTTTACTAGTGCAAGTATAATACGATACGAAATGCAACAAGTAAATAGCAACTACAATTTTAATACGGAAATCTATTATCAAAATGTTCCCGAGAAGTTTTAGAATTTCGAACTCAAGCAAGAGATATTTGAAAAGGAACACATCATCTCGGGGATTTTTAAAGCAGAAATTCTTTTGGACCTCGAGTCCCAATTTACAAAACCTTTTCGAAAACATTAGGGCCTTGGCCCGATTCTCGATTCAAAACACACTAGATAAGATATCATTATGAGTCTGAGACCCATATTTAAAATATTACCCAAACAAGCACTATAACACGATCATTGTCCGTAAACATCATGTACCGAACTCCGGAGGCCTCGACGGACCTAACCTGGACCGCACACACTATTCGTAGACATTATGTACCGAACTCCAGAGGCCTCGACGGACCCTACCCGGCCACAAACACCGTTCGTACATATCATGTACCGAACTCCAGAGGCCTCGTCAGACCCTACCTGGATCACACACCTTGTCCGTACACGTCATGTACCGGACTCCAGAGGCCTCGTCAGACCCTACCTGGATCACACACTTTGTTCGTACACATCATGTACCGAACTCCAGAGGCCTCGTCAGACCCTACCTGGATCACACACTTTGTTCGTACACATCATGTACCGAACTTCAGAGGCCTCGTCAGACCCTACCTGGAACACACACACATCGACACGACACAATTCATAATCATCAAATGTCAAGCCATTCCACATTACACCGAGGTGCATAATCAAGTATGTAAACCAAGACAACACACACATCATAATCATCACAACAACTCAACAATGACCAACCACGCCCGGCACAAACTTAGATGATTTGAACATCCAACACAATTCCAAGATGTTAACTAAGTGAAGGTATCATCGTTACCGTCAATCGTTCATAAAAATTCAATTCATACGAAGCATATACACGAAAGCAAACCAATGTATCACAACCATAATACGACGTCCCTATTCACAAGACACAATTCGTATAGTAAAATACTTGCCTTAATAACCGCTACCGAATACTCCGAAGAACACGATTCGACCGGGAAGCTCGGACCCCAAAGAAGACAACGAATGGAAGGGTTCCGACTCTGGTTCTTCACAAGAATTTTGTTCCTAACACACAACGATATCAATTCAATCACAATTCTACGAAAACGTATAGAACTTCCCAAGTTCTACCCATTGAAGCATTATATCGGACACCTTGAGGGCATCGCCCAATATAATCGTTTAACAGAGAAATACTCGAATTTGTTCCACAAAACTTCAAGGGTTATGAATGATTTCGAGTATACAACTAAGTTCTAACAATAATCTGAACTAAAACGAATCAAATCGGCCAAAACATCGGGAAACCTCAAAAAAGTCCCAAAACCAAGAGTTTAGGTGTTCTTACCTTTGATCCGGACGGAAGATGATGTTAGATATGAATCAAACTTCCAAAACATGTTGCTCCATGTCATATCGATCCAAATACATCCATTATTGACTAAGAAACGCGAAGAAACGAAGAAAAAGGGTGAAAATGGCCGGATGACTCGGTCCAGGCCCTTAAATAGCCGACCCTAGCCGACCGCTTACGTACGTAATCGGCCATGGCCTACGTACGTAATCGGCCATGGCCTACGTACGTAATCGGCCAGGGCCGAACTCTCTGTATTGATTCTTCCGGACATGTTACGTACATAACCGGCGGTCATTACGTGTAACAGGCCTTCTGGCGTTGCTGGCGGGCCATTACGGCCGTTACTCGGCCAGGTCTGGCCAGCCAGGCCTCGGTCGATCCGACAGTCCGAAAAATCCCGAAACTCAGACCTGAACGTAAACCGAAAACATGATTACGAAGTACTCACAAAGACGAATCCGAACACTAAGAGATCACACGATTCCGACCACCCAAGGGCTCGAAATTCGACAACGGAAGTAATTACCCCAAACTTTGGGAAATTACGAAAATGGCCCAAAACGTCCGAAAATCACGATACGTGATAGAATAACCAAACCGAAGTTCACAACACGTCTAACAAAGTTAAACGGACTTACGGGAAACTTAAAACAACAGTTTCCAACGAGATTCGCAAGAATCGAACTAAAGTGCGGAAAAGTCGCCAAAAAGCACGGAACTCAACAAAACGATACCGAAAAGAACTCGGATGACAAAAAGTGCAGAATTAATCATTCTCGGAATGACGAAACGGTCATGAAAGAGTCGTCAAAACGGACTTTCGCTGAAGAAAAGAAATTACCGGAAATCAAAATTACGGGTATTACAGTACTACTCCAGAAAGTTGAAAATGATCTGCCTGCACGACCCGACCATGTCATATGACACGGCCCGTGTTGTACTGGCCTGGAAAATGTAGTTTTGTCCTCGATATGTTTTTCCTACCATTTGAACACCAAAATTTGAACCGGTTAGTTATTCAACAAGAAAATACAAAAAATGCGAAAAAAAATCAAAACATGAAAATAAAAATTATTGGGTTGCCTCCCAATTAGCGCTAAGTTTAACGTCTTTAGCCGGACATCTTCAACTGGAAGTTTTTATGGCTCGATTAAAGTTATTACGGATATGGCTTCCTTTTTATAGGGATGATAGTAGTGTTTGACTCGTTGTCCGTTAACTTTAAATAGCTCTCCGTCTCTGCTCATGAGCTCGACTATTCCGGGTGGAAGTACTTTCTTGATCACGAATGGACCCGACCATCTTGATTTTAATTTTCCGGGGAACAATTTTAGTCTTGAATTATAGAGAAGTACTTGTTGTCCCGGCATAAATTCACGTTTAACGATCATCTTATCGTGCCATTTTTTAGACCTCTCTTTGTAGATTCGAGAATTTTCGTAACATTCATCCCGGAATTCTTCCAATTCATTTAGCTCTAGCAATCTTTTCTTTCAGGCGACCTCAAAATCCAATTTTATTCTTTTCAACGCCCACATTGCTCTATGCTCCAATTCCAAAGGTAGGTGACATGATTTCCCAAAAATGAGTTGATAGGAAGATGTTCCCAAAGGAGTTTTATAGGCCGTACGATAAGCCCAAAGTGCATCGTCAAGTTTGGATGACCAATCTTTCCGAGATGTACTCACCGTCTTCTCCAAGATTAGCTTAATCTCTTTGTTGGCCACTTCGGCTAGTCCGTTTGCTTGTGGATGATAGGCCAATGATTTCTTTGATAGGACCCCATATTTTTGAAGGAGTTTATCCATGATTTTGTTGACAAAATGCGATCCCCGATCACTGATTAATGCTCTTGGAGTTCCGAATCGACAAAAGATGTTCTTCTTTAAAAATTTCATTACTACTTGAGCATCATTTGTTGGAGAAGAAATTGCCTCGACCCATCGAGATACGTACTCGACCTCTAGGAGAATGTACTTATTTTCGAATGATGATGAGAATGGACCCATGAAGTCGATACCCCAAATGTCAAATAGTTCAACCTCAATTACGTTGGTTAGGGGCATCTCATGACGTCTTGAAATATTTCCTACTCATTGGCATCTATCGCATTGTTGAATGAAGAGATAGCAATCTTTGTATAGCGTAGGCCAATAAAATCCACTTTGCAACACCTTTGCAGCAGTCCGTGTTGCTCCGAAATGTCCCCCGGTTGGTGATGAATGACATTGTTGAAGAATTTCATCCCATTCCTCTTGCGGTACACATCTCCTTACGATCATGTCGGCACATCTCTTAAAAAGTAATGGGTCATCCCACATATAGTACTTGATATCATGTAGGAATTTCTTCTTTTGATAATGAGATAAATCCGGGGGTAGCACACCTGCGACCAAAAAATTAACAATGTTAGCAACCCACGGAAATTTAGCTTCTATCATATAAAGCCGCTCGTCCGGAAATTCTTCTTTAATCCCTTCGATCTCGGGTTCCTCCTCCTTTTTGTACTCGAGGCGAGATAAGTGGTCGGCTACCACGTTTTCACAACCTTTTCTGTCTCGAACTTCCACGTCAAACTCTTGTAAAAGAAGAATCCATCGAATTAGATGAGGTTTAGAATCTTTCTTCTCAAACTAGTATTTGATAGCTGCGTGATCCGTGTGTACTATCTTCTTTGTCCCAATTAAGTATGATCGGAACTTATCAAAAGCAAATACCACGGCAAGCATTTATTTCTCTGTTGTTGTGTAATTTTGTTGGGCTCCGTCCAATGTTTTGCTTGCATAATAAATAGCCCGAAAGAGTTTCTCACGACGTTGTCCCAACACAGCTCCGACCGCATAATCACTTGCATCACACATGATCTCAAAAGTTTGAGACCAATCCGGTACCACGAGGATAGGAGCACTCACTAATGCCTTCTTTAAAGTCTCAAATGCCTCCAAACATTTGTTAGAAAGAATGAAAGTGGTATCTTTTTCTAGCAATTTACTCAAAGTTTTGGTGGTTTTTGAAAAGTCTTTTATGAATCTCCTATAAAAACCCGCGTGTCCAAGAAAACTCCTAATTGCTTTTTCATTCTTTGGTGGGGGAAGTTTCTCAATGGCGACAATTTTCACCCTATCAACCTCCAAACCGGCGGCGGACACTCGATGGCCTAGAACAATTCCTTCTTGCACCATAAAGTGGCATTTCTCCCAATTCAACACGAGATTAGTGTCTTCACATCGCTGCAAAACTAAAGTAAGATTATGCAAGCAATGATCAAATGAATTTCCAAACACCGAAAAATCATCCATGAAAACTTCCATTATATTTTCGATCAAACCGTGAAAGATAGCCATCATACAACGTTGAAATGTGGCTGTAGCATTGCATAAACCAAACGGCATTCTACGATAAGCATAAATTCCATAAGGACATGTAAAAGCCGTTTTTTCTTGATCTTCCGGTGTTATGTAGATTTGATTATACCCTGAATATCCATCACGAAAACAGAAAAATTCATGCCCCGCCAATCTATCAAGCATTTGATCAATGAAGGGGAGGGGAAAATGGTCTTTGCGAGTAGCCGCATTTAAAGCCCTATAGTCTATACATACTCGCCATCCCGTAACTACTCTCATAGCAATAGATTCATCTTTTTCGTATTTAGTTACGGTCATCCCTCCCTTTTTTGATACAACTTGCGTAGGACTTACCCACTCACTATCGGAAATTGGATATATCATCCCGGCATCTAAAAGTTTTAGTACTTCCTTTTTCACCACTTCTTTCATTATGGGGTTAAGTCTTCGTTGATTTTGCACTTTAGGTTTAAAATTTTCTTCAAGCAAAATCCTATGCATGCATAAGGAAGGACTAATTCCCTTCAAATCTGAGATAGACCATCCTATAGCCGACTTATGTGCTCTCAATACATGAAGCAATTTATCTAGTTGAGTGGATGAAAGTGAAGAGGATACAATTACCGGATTCGATTTGTTATCATCTAGGAATGCATATGTGAGGTGTTCCGGGAGGGTTTTAAGGTCCAAGCTTGATTTAGATGAATCCGATTGAGATGAAACGGACCCCAAATTTTTGTCCATGTCGTTGGACACGTTTGGTTCGTCCGTCAGCTTGATTTTTGCAACTAATTCATGCTCCCCTTTGTCAAAATCATCGAATGTATTGATTTGCGTTTTTTCCTGTAGAGAATTCAATTCAGAAACATAATCAAACAAGTCAGAATCGTCAAACTCCAAAGTTGAATCACTAGAAAAACATGAATTCGTAAGAGCAAACTCTAACGGATCCGAAGATAATGAGTGTAAGATTTTTTTTCTTTCCATACGAGCTTATATGGTCAATAACATTGCAATATTCCGTATTATCATGAAATTTCATAGCTTTGAATATAGAAAATAGAACATGCTCGTCGTTAACACGTAGTGTTAATTCTCCCCTTTCAACATCAATAAGAGCCTTTCCCGTTGCTAAAAATGGACGTCCAAGGATAAGTGGTAAATCTCCGTCTTCTTCCATATCAAGGACAACAAAATCTGCTGGAAAAATAAATTTGTCAACTTTTACAAGCACATCTTCAACAATCCCCTTGGGATGTGTTATGGATTGATCCGCCAATTGTAGCATAACCATTGTGGCTTTCATTTCTCCGACACCTAATTTCCTGAAAATAGATAACGGCATGAGGTTAATCGAAGCACCTAAATCACACAAAGCTTTATCGAATGAGACATTTCCAATAGTGCATGGAACAGTAAAGCTTCCGGGATCCTTAAGCTTTTGAGGCAATTTGCGTTGGATAATAGCGCTACATTTTTCGGTTAGTTTAACCGTCTCATGATATTCCATCTTTCTTTTTCTTGACATCACATCCTTCAAGAACTTTGCGTAGTTAGGCATTTGTTCCAAAGCGTCTGCAAAAGGAATATTGATATTAATTTTCTTGAAGATGTCTAAAAACTTTGCGAATTGTGCATCTAACTTTTTCTTTTTGAAACGTTGAGGAAAAGGGAGAGGAACGTTAGGAGTAGAGTTAGGATATATTTCATGCTTCTCAGCCCCCTTTGATATATCATGCTTTCCTTCTTCCTTTTAAATTTCGAATTGATCCTCCTTGACTTCCTCACTTGGCATCTTTGGCCCTTCATAATTCGTTCCACTTCTTAAGGTGATCGCTTGACACGACTCTTTTGGATTCACTTCGGTATTGCTTGGAAATTGTCCCCGTTGATGTTGACTCCCGACAACTTTAGCTGATTGTCCAATTTGAGTTTCGAGATTTTTCATTTGAGCTCCCATGGTGGTAGCTAATTGAGTGACATGTCCTTCGATTTTGTCTAATTTCTCCTCATCTCGACTAAATCGGCTTTTTGTCTCCATCATGAAGGTAGCTAGAATATTCTCGAGATTCGACGTCGGATTTGCTTCTTCAATTATCTCCCCATTTGATACCTTGAATCCGGCCGGTGGTTGCAAAGCATTCGTTGGATTAGCATAGCTAAAATTTTCATGATTTCGATTTGAGGGATGGTAGAAGCCTGCTGGTGGACTATTCCGGTAATTGTTGTAACTCCGATTATTAATGTAGTGTGCCTCCTCCAATGGATCGGGCGGTAGTGAACTTGAACTTCCTTTAGAAACTCCCTTTGAATCGCCTCCTTTTGTTAGAGCTCCCAATTGAGTAGTTAACATCGTCATTTGCGCGGTTAATGCCTTTATAGGATCTGAATCGGATATCTCAGCCACCCTTCTAATATTTTATCTTTCCGTGGGCCATTGATAGCTATTCATAGCCATTTTTTCGATCAATCCATACGCTTCTTCAGTGCTTCTTGCTAGCAATGCCCCTCCCGCGGAAGCATCAATAAAATTTCTTGTTTCCCCCATAAGACCATTGTAGAAGAAACACATTTGTTGGTCTTCGGGGAAACCATGTCAAGGGCATCGCCTTAGTAGATCTTTCACACATTCCCAAGCTTCATATAACGGTTCGGAGTCCAATTGACGAAATTGAGTAATCTCACTTTTTAGCTTCATTGTCTTGTTTGGTGGGAAAAATTTGAACAAAAATTTTTCGCCCAATTCTTCCAATGTCTTTATACTTCCGGGAGCTAAAGTTCCAAGCCAATTTCTTGCTTTCTCCCTCAAAGAGAATGGAAACAATCGTAAGCGTATGGCATCATCCGAGACTCCGTTCATTTTGATAGTATCACATATTTGCATGAAATCAGTGAGATGGGCATGTGGATCTTCGACAGCAAATCCTCTAAATTTATTTTGTTGAACCATTGAAATTAAGGCGGGTTTCAACTCGAAATTATGAGCGTTGATTGGAACATGAGTGATTCCTCCAAAGTTTCGGTCTAGTTTCGGTCAGAATCCATCCCAAATTGATTGCACCCTAGTTGGTGGATTTTCAATCCTTCTGCCCTCGTTGTCTTGGATTACTGCATTCTCGTTCACGTTTCCCCTTTCCATGTTGTCTCCCGCTCTCTCCATGTCTTCAAAAAGATCCCTTCTTAGTTTCCTTGAGGTAGCACTTGTTCTTCGGGCAAATGCTTCTACTTCTGGGATGAAAGTTTCTAAAGGCACTCGAGATGAACGAGTGTTCATGCACTCCCTGAGTAGAAATTGTATGAGTTAAGTAATAAATAAGAAAATGTCTAAAGTAAGACTAGAAACACTTATCGTAATATCAACACTAACAAAAATTAATTTAGTCCCCGACAACGGCGCCAAAAACTTGTTCGCTATATTTTTAAACAATCCGCAAGTGTACGGAGTAAGTGTAGAAAGCGGCGAGAAAGGTCGTATTCCACAGAGACTAAATATTCTTATTGTGTTGAGTACTAGATTATAGTGTTTCTGGTTTTATCTAGACGATCGGAAAGTAAAATGGATGGTTAATGAAATAAAATCAAATAATCACAATAAATTAAAACAATTGAAAATATCCGAATTAAAGCGAATTTCAAGATTTTAGAAAGGTAGATTCCAAGGCTAGGTTTCCGTTGATTACTAAATTTAGTCGGGATTAGTTTCAAAAGGTTCTAAGTGCGTCTCCAAAACGATGATCACAAAAATATTTTAAAGACTCTCTCGAGATGCAATAAAACGTAGATTAAACAACCTATAACACGTCTCCATCTATTATAAATTATCTAACTCCAAAATATTCATAAGATTAGATATCATCATAGTTCATCACCAATTTCTCAATCTCGTAATTTACTACGTCAAACACTCGAAACCTATTAATGCCCTCTTCTCTCGAATTATGAGCAACTAAGTTTAACATGTAAAAACATTGATCAAGTGTCTAAATATGAATCAAAACCAAGTATTTGATAAAGAAATCACACTATATAAATATAATCATCAATCCCTCAAAATCATAGTAATCAACGTACTCCCATGCCCGGAATCTAAAGAGTTTAGCCGGACATGGTAATGAAAGGAAGATTAATAATCATCATATTCATGCTAATTAAAACAACAAAATGAATAAAAGATAGGAAGAAGATAAAACTCGTGGTGTGTCTTGATCGATCCCGGTTGAAGCCTTCAAATGTTCTTGAAGTGTTCTTCAAGAATTTCTTCAAAACTCCTTCTTTTTGGAATGCAAGCCCTTAATCTTTTGTTTTTTTCTCTCTCTCTCTCTAATCTCCCAAATTCAGCATATCTCTTATCTTGCCCCATATCCTCCTTTTATAAAGCTAAAAGTATCACTTTTTCTACACAAATCTTGCAAAAAATGTCAAAAGATGATATTTCCACCGAAAAGTGACACAACCCGTGTCAAATGACATGGCCCGTGTCATAGTGTGCTCAAAATGCTAAAACCCACTGGACAGGGAACTCGACCGTGTCAAATGACATGGCCGAGCAAATGACACGACCGTGTCAAATGACACGGCTCGTGTCATACTCGTCTGGAAAGGTAAAAACTTGCTGGATGTGAAACCCGACCGTGTCAATATGGCACGGCTGGGATAATGACACGGCCCGTGTCGATTGACACGGCAGGGCTCGTGTTGACTCGTTTTGACACCATTTTGACTTATTTTTAATCCCGACCTCTCGTTTCCGCATTGCTTGATATGTATTGGGGTTGGAGACTTCGTTCTTGCTTGATTTATGTCCATAAAGTATCTATAAAATCAATAAAACGTACCCAAGCGTGATCGAGTCCAATAAACACAATATGAGTATAAACGACACAGTTCTACACATTTTAGGATCTTAAAACCCAGAAAATCGATGTAAAAATATGTGTAAAAATGAGTGTTATTAGTTAGACTTTAATGATTAAGGGTGCTAATGAAAAATGGCATCCCTAAAGATATTCGATGGTTGATTGAATCACAAGTTTGATTATATGGAGAACTTTCAACTCATTTAAGTACATGCGAGGTACAAATAGGAGTAATTTTGCAAAGAAACAAAGAGAAAAAAGATTAGGTGGATGCTAGAATGTGCTCGGTGGACCTGTGACACATAATGTAAATTTGTGGGATTTGTGTCTAAAAATCGAGAAGATAAAATAGCGTTCATCAAGAATGGGTTAGTAAGAAATCTATGGATCATGATATCCAACAAATTCTTGAGATACATCCTAGTGGATATACTCATCGTGAACTTATGGCTTTGTGGACACAATTTAAGGATGAATGGGGAACACTATAGTCATGAAAATTTAATCTCAAAAGATCTAATTTTAAGTCCATTCTGTCAAAATTGAAATAAGGTAAATAGCAAAATAATGCAAGTTAATGCTTTTTCTTATTTTAATAAATATTGTTTTTCAATATTCAAATTTCTCAGCTGTCGACTGATAACGTCATTTTCTTCTGTAAATTTGTCAAAACAAAAATAGTAAAAGTAATGACTTATCTGCTGCTCATTTTTCAATGAAATTAGTGAAGTCATTCGTCTTCAAGCAAAAAGTTTGTTCTATGAATTTGAGATCCAAAAATCATAAAATGTATCTCATAAAAAATATTTTGAAAATTTAGTGTAGAGAGAGATGGAGTTTTCAGAAATCTTCATATATATCTCGTCCAATTAAAATGATATGTATTATGGGTTAATCCAAATTGATAGGTTGTATCCAATATATAGACATGACATATTAGTTAGTAAAGAGTTGAAAAAACACAAAATTGATATACTTTATGGAGGGAGTAACCATACATATTTGGGTTATCTATTAAAGGCTACACAAAATAAGAAAATAAGAGTAACAAGTGTCATACATATCAACGAAGTTAGAACCAATATTATAATGGGTTCGACAAGATTGATACTTCAAGCGCAAGCTATGTATATGGTGAATAATAGTGATGCCTTTATTGTTCTTACAGGCGGCTATGATACACTCAACGAGATATTCAATATCACGTCACGGGCTGAGCGGGACTTCCAAACCAAACTTATAGGTTTGTTGAATATTAATAGTTTCTTCAATGATTTGCTTGCTTTTCTAAATAAAGGTGTAGATCACAAGTTTATCTCTGAGCCAGCGAGAGAAATACTTATATGTGCCAACACAGTTGTTGGTCTACTTATAAAGTTTCAAGCATCTATTTCAGTTGGGAATTTGGAAGTCAAAGCTCATGAGGCACATACTATTGTTGTGAAGCGAAAAAGAAGTTTAGATTCATTAGATCTCTCATTATAAAACCAGATGCCATCTAAGGGTGTTAGAGTTAAGGAAATTTATACTCTCGAGCCCCACCGTTGCTTTATGGGTTTCATATATATTTTTCTCGGTATATTGTCGAGTGTTTACAACCTTTTCGTCTAGTTTCAGTATTTTTCACTTCGACTGATTTGTGCTTCTTCCAGAGTAATAATAATATAAGTTTTGTCATTATGCAAATATAGTATTCTCACGAATATATGAGATATGCTTCTCCATGAGCATTGTCATATCAATATGACTTCAGATGATCCGACCATGACAGTATATAGACTACTTTATTAAAATCTCTACAATAAATATATATCCATAGTTCTTTCAGCTTTTGAGTATTGGGATATTAATTCGTATGATATATTTGATAATAATATATATTAAAAATATTATTATTATATTAATATTAGTGTCAAAGAACTTTCCTAATACAAATCAAGATGGTGTCAAGAAAATTGGATCCTGTTAGTCTATGCTTTTTATATGTAAACAAAAAGAAATTTGAGATTTAATAAATCAAAGTAATATTATTATTTGTTCCGAGATATCCTTTCCTTATTGGTGTCTTGCCTAAGACTGTTTGTAGGGGGATACAGAGATGGAAGGTTCTAGACCCTTCCAGAGGTAGTAGGATCCTATTAGATGTCTTACCTTAACTAGGAATCCTATGTATGGAAGGACTCTCATTGTAATGCCTATATAAAGGCCCCTCTATTCTAGGGGTGGACTCGGTTCCATTCGGTTCGGTTTTTGACCGAAACCAATAACCGAACCAAATATTCGGTTTCGGTTTGGTTTGGTTCTTTTTGAAGTTCGGTTCGGTTTTGGTTTGGTTTGATGTTTTTTCGGTTCTTCACAATATAAATTTAAATATTATATTCAATAGAATAAGTTATATATAACAACAATCCAACAAAAGTTATATATATGCTCAAATAAGAGATAGACTTGCATAGCAATTTACAAATATCTCAAAAGATATAACAATCACAAATCACAATAGGTCATTCTCTAAACCTAAATTAGTTGAATCACGAATTACACGAACATATTATCGGTTTTCCTTTGATCCATGAGGGTCTTAAAAAACAAAAACAAATTACACTAAAATCTCAAACACATAAAAGTCACAAGAAGATGTCATTTTAGTATGTGACTTTGACTTCGGTCCATTTCGGTTCGGTTCGATTCTGTCCGACCTCGAACCGAGAACCGAACCAAACTAATTAGGTTCGGTTTATTTTTCGGATTTTTTCGGTTTGGTTTTCAATTTTCGGTTCCGAAATGCCACCCCTACTCTATTCATTGTTATCAATACAATTGATTTGCTGTCTTTTACTTTCTCCTGAAACACGTTATCATCACGTAGCTCAAAGAAAAAAAAAAGAATAAAAAAATCGGCCAACACCGCCGCCACCGCCAGCCACCGCCGCTGCAGCACCGCCGCCCGCCGCCGCTGCCTAGCCGACCACCGCCGGACCATCGCCGCCGATCCAGTCCAGCCACCACCACCGGACCGCCGCCGCTGACCACCGCCGCCGATCCAGTCCAGCCGACCACCGCCGGACCATCACCGCCGATCCAGTCCAGCCGACCACCGCCGAACCATCGCTGCCGATCCAATCCAGCCACCACCGCTGGACCGCTGCCGCTGACCACCACCACCACCGGCCAGCTCCAGCCCAGCCAAGTCCGACCCGGTTCAGAATCTCGGACCAAAAACCCGAAGATCAAATTAATTTATTTTCGGAAACCGCTAAAATTGCGCCCCCAGTTTCACGTCGTCGCATCGAGTACCAACCGATAGATCGAAGCACACCACAAATTCATCCATATCACGTGCCTAATTTTTTAATCGAGGTAATTATCTGAACTTGTCCCTATTCAATTCTCTCTTTTTGGAAATTTTTCTTTTGGGGACATGGGTTATTGGGTTCTTTATCTCCCACGCTATTTGCGGTGGATGAGACCGCGGGAGAAGTCGGTATCTCTGCGTGTCGAAGAAAACTGTGTGACGGTCCTCGGGGAGTCACGGAATTATTGAAAGTCGATACTTGTGGTTGTTGCATACACCACGTATCTGGGTGTGATTTGATATCGCCTTTTTTGTCGACTTTACTAAACAACAATTAAGGGAAGTACATCGAGTAACGGTTATGTTACACGCTTTTAAAAGCATCGATTGTGACCGTTTACATTGTCACTGAAAATCCAACAAGACTAACTTCCTCTTGTTTATATCTTGTAGATGGCACAAAGCTCCAATGTTCATCCGAAGTTCGACATCCTTGACCATGCTGGTAAGGAGTACCATAGGTGGGTCTCAGACATTCGCTTGACGTTCGTCGGTAAGAGATTTACCACCACCATCTTTCCCTCTAACGAGCCTACCGCTCAAGAACTGAGCGAGGAAACCAAGGCTAATGCACTGATGTACTTGCGTAGACATATACATCCGTTGTTGAAAAAGTGTTACATGAATTTGCAAACCCCCAAAGAACTATGTGATACACTCGAACAACGATTTAATAATGTGCATGATCAGCGCTTCCCCGAATTGCAACTTCAGTGGAAGCAAATCTGGTTTTTGGATTATGCGAATGTGGAGGCCTATAACCAAGCCATCCTCGATCTTCGCGCTGATCTTGGTTTTTATGGTGTCAAGAAGTCTGATCAAGACATGATCGAGAAGACTCTTAACATGTTTGCCGTGGGAGCAAGTGTGATTGCTCATCAGCTGCGCATTGCCTATGAGGAAGGAAGAATTAAAAATTTTAGTGACCTTATCTCCCATCTCGCGAAAAAAGAAAGGCACCATGAGATTATTCTCAACAGCAATGCGCGCCCAGCTGGTACGAAGCCGATTCCGGAAGGGAATCATGCTACCCACAGGAAGGCACCACAAAAAAATAGAAAAGGCAACGCTACTCAGTTTTTGCAAGCACCACGGGTGCATGACTCGAGCAAGCGAGGGAAAAGACGAGGTCGCCCTTCCAATGTGTGGAAGAGGCAAGGTGGCTCGGCCACGGGACCTAGTGGAACCCAACCACGTGGACCGCCTCCTGCCGCCGATATTGGAAGCACTCTAAAAGAAGGCCGGAGTTGCTATACTTGCGGCTCAAAGAAGCATACTTACCACAATTGCAAGGCCCCAAAGAACATCCAAGCCTAATACAAGTACTACAAATAGTACTTGACTCAAGAGTCAAATTACATGGAGGAAGATAATGAGAATACGGAGGTGAACCATATTGAGATCCCTCCTCTCACCATTGCGGACAAAGACCAACATTTGGATGTTGCTGACTTTGACTAGATCATTGTAGTTTGACTAGTTTTACGCTTTTGTTATGTTTTTTCTTGTTTCTAATTTTATTTCGAGAACTACTTCGGGAATTTCTATGAATGTAATAAAGTTTGCCATGATGAATAAAATTCTTTTAATTGCTGTGATTGTGCAAAAACGAATTTTATTTTTCCCTTCAAAAGCATGTTTGGTTTATCACAAAACAATTGCTCAGTAATAAATTGCTTGGTTAATTTGATACATTGGTGGATTTCATAAAAACTTTTGATCAAGACTAGGCGCATCCTCCTTGGTATTTGTTTATGTTTTGAATGTTCAAACGGAATCAGTGGTTTTTAAACAGCCTTAGCTGTACCGACATTCCTACTTTCTCTGAAAGTCTACCAAGTTGGAGTTATCGAAAGGATCATTAGTCGAGTTATAAATGTAACACCCCCAAGTTATTCAGGGTATATTACAGCGCCGTGAGCCCCGCCGTGGAACCCACAAGGCTAAACATACGCGGAACTATAAACTTGACCGAGAAGGTCTACATACAATGGAAAGAAAGACGATACAAATGGTATTCAAAACCATAACCAATGAAACCATATACATCACTGCACAAATCAATACCTCGGCAACACAGGCCGGAACATCAAGGAAACTGAAATACAATACTCGAGTATTTAAAAATCCATTCCAGTACAACAACACTGAATGGAGGAATACCGGAGACAAGACACAGTATCACACTTGCCCATCATCTTCATGCCGAACCGGTACCCACCTGTCCGCTCTCCTGGAACCTGAAATACATGAAACGTATTTCCCCCATAAAGGGGTTAGCCGTCGAATAGCTAGTGCAAGTATAACAGTATGAAACACAATACTCCTCGACAATAAAGTAAATGTAATCCGTCAATTCATCAATATCCGTCAATTCATCAATTCAAGACTAGTATTCCGGAATAACTAAAATCTCATAAGACGTATGTGAATGCCGTAGAAACGGTTCGTTCACCTCATACGCCGTTACGTATGTGAATGCCGTAGAAACGGTTCGTTCACCTCATACGCCGATACATGTAGGAATGCCGTCAAAACGGTTCGTTCATTACAAGCCAACAATATATCTATGAATGCCGTAAAAACGGTTCGTTCATGATATGCCATCAATATTTCTATGAATGCCGTAAAAACGGTTCGTTCATATCATACCATCAATTCCTCTTACTTTCAAAGTCGAGAACGTACAATCATAAATGTATACTTGCCTTAATAAACGTTACCGAAGATCCCGAAGAACACGGTTCGACCGGGAAGCTTGAACCACGAAGAAGACAACGAACGGAAGGGTTCCGACTTGAGTTCTTCACAAGGATTTCGTCCCTAAGTCATATCAATGATAAATCAACAATCGTACGATGAATAATAATCGTACAACGCACAAACCCCCCTCTTAGACCTTTTGTCGGACACCTTCAAGGCGTCGACTAATAACTCAACCAAAACGACGAATCAATACAATCCAACCGTGGAATAATGATGGAAATGATAGAATACATCTAAATAATCATCAATCCATCACTAATCTAAATTACTACGGATTAAAAGGATGAAGTCAAACAAAATCCCCAATTTCCAACACAAAATTCAAAGTGTTCTTGAATAATCTTTCAATAATACGATGAATACTCCAAATGTCGATAATCATGCGTATATCACTTCATACCCCATGATTTTAACATCCAAAACATCATTACCCAATACAAAATCGAAATCCAAGATGTTGAAGAAATTACCTCTTGAAGATCCAAGCACTATGATTCGAAGAGCACGCGATAGATCGATGATCCGAGCTTCACAATCGAAAAGAGATGAAGAGAAATCACACACTCAAGTGATAGGTGAAGAAACATCTTCCTCTCAAGACTCCTCTCTCGTGCCCAAGTGAAGAAATGGGGAAAAATGAGGTGATCCGCTCAAGAAAACGCAGATATAGGGTTAACTGTCATGTGTGCCGCGGCTCAGTAGAGGTGTGCCGCGGCACAGGCCCAAAATTTGCTCCCAGGGCTCGGCAGTGTGCCGCGGCTCAGCCGAAGTGTGCCGCGGCACATGGTACAGACGGTTTTGGCCGAATCTGGAAAATGAGAGTGACTTAGCTATTTCGACCATAACTCCCTCGTCTGGACTCCGATTGACTCACCGTTTGAACCATTGGAAAGCTAACTCGATGCTTTATAATATTGCAAAGATTCAGAATTTTTGGAGTTTCCAAGAATTTATGGTGATTTAACAAAGTCGAACTCATACGTGGAAAAGTCGCTAAAGAACACGGATGTCAACAGAACGATACCGAAACGAACTCGGATGACAAAAAGTGTAGAATTAATCATTCTCGGGATGACGAAATGGTCCCAAGCAAGTCATCAAAACGGACTTTCGCCAACAAAGAAAAATTACCGGAAATCGAATTTGCGGATATTACATTCTACCCTCCTTAAAAGAAGTTTCGTCCCGAAACTTAAAACAACTAGGGAGAATCAATATCCCGCCAGGAAAACTCAACGAGATACACAAGAAACGCGTAGCTTACACCCAACGGTGAAACGTTACAAGTAGCACAACAATACATTACCCGAAGGTAATCCAAGCCAACACTGAGGTAAATACGAATCACAATTTCTGAAGGCTCCAACAGAAATACCAATACATCGTAATGGCTTGAAAGCCCCTCAACCGAAGCTGTATATCACGATGGCCTGAAAGCCGAACAGTCCAAAGCTGTAAATCATCACAATACAGATCTCAAAGAAGCAAACCTGACTGTCGGACATACCCCTCGGCGTATGAACGACCAATCGCAAATCGTCGGACATATCCAATACAACATGGACTACGAACGACCAAACAATAAGGCTCAAGAGGGAACATCACAGTACGCCCGATCCGGAAATGTGTCCGTGCACATGTCCACCCCGTATACAGAATCCAGAATATACGTGTGACAATGTACCTAACTAGCCTCACGAACTACGTCTCGTGTGCACGGTCCAATGCGGAAACATCCACGCATAACCATCGTGTGCCCGGCTAAAAATCCTACACAATAACCAATCGGAACGCAGATATGATTTCGGATATGTCACGATACAACATGACAACGAAACTCAAAGGATAACACATCCAATACAGATCATACGACTCACCAAGTGAACGATGACACACGAATAATCAAAGATCGACACGACCAACAATATTCAAAACAACCATCCTGGGATCAAAATCCCTAAGGACCGATTAACACGAGCAACGATCACAACACAACAGTTGGGAAATCCTCAACCCTCAACGATCACAAAATTATCGAGTTCGCAAGAATAATAGTGTGCTGCCTTGAGTCGGCCAACACGACAATAATAATTCAACGGATGGGAACTCTCCTCGACAGTCCCAATTCAATACTTCGATTACCGTAGAATGGCCAATCGATAACAACGATACAACGGATGAGAATATCTTTGACAACGGATGGGAATTATCTTCGATAATCCCAATTCAATACCTCGATTACCTTAGAACGGTCAATCGGTAATCAATGATACGATAGAATAGATGTCCCGGTGTCTTAAACCGACCACCGAAACGGAGATGATAAAAGGATATATCAACGTCTCCAATCGGTTAATATAATATTAATAGAAAAAACACCGATATCAATAACGACGATCACCACAATATCTCAATGGAACATCCATCACAATCACAATCGATACGTCGATACCGCGAACTGGCTATCGACAGCGACTTTACCAACAAGTATTGCAATGCCTCGAACCGGCCTTTTACAAACAACAGTAACATTTGGCATAATTTGCCGACGGGTGTCGTATCAAACAATCCCCTGATATCAATAGAATCATAAGGAGGCCAAGTCTCGAAATGATACACACATTCGTACACATACATGATAACATTAGTCTCATGATTAGTACGAGTATAAAACTTGCCTCGATATCAATACAACGAACTGTTACCAATTCAGTTGATTTCGTCTTACGAATTCCTCAGTCTCGACCAAGTTAATCTACGAATCCTTCAACCTTAACCGCAACACAACAGTCATAATTCATGATCAAACATCATACCTTATTGTAAGACGAAGGATTAATAATCAACAGGTTCGATGACGACCAATATCAATACCACCAAACCATAACTCAATCGTTTCACCATATCTCGACTAATCACAGTCTGAACAATCCAACTCAGACACTTACAAATCCTGTCCACAATACGAGTCGAAATATGATGATCATATCAGCAACCAATTCGGACCAATAATAAGGGTCTAAATGTTATCGGTTCCAAACTCAATTCTTAAATACGAATTGACAAGGTTCCCTTCTCGTAAATCCGTAGTTAAAATTTTCCGATGATCATCGTTAATTCGAACCATCCAATTAGTTCAACATTATAGATAATCATATTCTAAGGTTATCAAACAATCCAATCATTCGACTTGAATATTTGCTCCATACGTATGGGCTTCCAAATTCAGAGATGAATAATAATTTCATCAAACTCGTAATCACATTCGTATTCCTATACGAATGTTATTTCCAACACCGTTTAGCTCTAAATATGAATATTCCATATTCATTTTCAAAACATCAACACTTCTTAGAAATTTTCATCACTTCGTATAATTCAAGAGTTCTTCAAGAACACGAGATATCTGAAATCCCATTCAGAACAACATATCCGAGGTATATATATCTCCATGTTACCATTTTCTTCGTCATGCCATTCATACAACCTTAAGAGTCGCAACAATACCGTCATCACCATATGAAGAAGGTCTCAATAATCATATCAACATCCGAAATCTCTTATTACAATTCCAATAAATCTCGTATAACCTTATCACATGATACCACAATTGTAACACCTCCAGATCCTCCTGGAACTATTACACGCCGTAAACCCTTCTCACAAGGATTTACCAGGTTAAGCACAATTTTCCACGCCATTTCAAAAAATGCCAAAAAGACCGATGACGGTAATATTTTTCAAATACTAAAAAAAATCATTTTCCAAATACTGTCAAAACGATCAAGGCTAAAATGCCAAAAACTCAGTTTAGGGAATCGGTTTTACAAAATAAAATTTAGTTGGCAAAATACCAAAAGCAATTTCAAAATACTCACGCAGCAGATAAAAGTACAGTCCAATTTATGCATTTTCATTGAAATAAGACGAACATCAAAATACACGATTCCCAACATACTCCCTCCCAAGTAGTAATCCCAAAAAATGAACCACTATCAAAGGGATACGAGGACTACCATGTATGGACGAACCACGAAGAAGAATAACTTGGACTCCATTCCAAGAATCATCAAAAACTTCAAGAACAATACTCAAATCCGAGCTCTCCATCTTAATCTTGTTTGAGAAAATCATCTCTCAATGTTTAGGAACTTCAAGTACTCCCCAAGGTTCTCTCTATTGACTGAAGGAAGGAGAATGGACAAAATGCCTCTCAGCACTCGTCTATCCTCTCTATAAAACACATCACTAGCGCGCGCTAGACCTTATATTTAGCATGCGCTACATGACTAGCGTGCGCTATCCTTCCTTGATAGCGTGCGCTATCGGGCAGTCCAGAAGCTACTACATCGCTTCGGAATTCATCTAACGTACGTAATGCCCATGCATTAGCGTACGCTAACAGGCGTTGAGTTGATACAGTGAAATGCTCAGTAGCGTGCGCTATACTTCGACCTTAACGCGCGCTAATCGTCGTTGACTAGCTACAGTATCGTGCCCCCACATGCCGAAAGCATCCGCGATTATCGAGATTCCTTTGACCGATATGGAATTAGCGTGCGCTAATCATACGGTTTTAGCGTGCGCTAGCTCTACACGACAAGCACACGTTGACCTTATCTGGACACGCGTCGAACATGGCCGGGTCCACCCGCCGAAAGCTAAGATTCCATTATTGGCGATCTGGTGTCAGCGTGCGCTAACCAACATGCGTTAGCGTGCGCTAACTGAATATAAAAATCAACCTGGGCCTACCTGTCGGCCACCTTCCGAAACTAACCCAGCAAGTCGTTACGTACGTTAGGGGTCCTCCTTAGCGTACGTAACCGAATCTCTTAGCGTGCGCTAAGTATGCACCGTAGCGTACGCTAAGTATATATCTTAGCGCGCGCTAGGCATACCTTGTAGCGTGCGCTAACGTAGCTGTACTTAGCCATTTTCTGCTATTCTCTACCAACATCTCGACGTACCAAACGATCATACGACACAGTGAATACATATACGCATTCAGCAACATTGTCATACGTTCACATCATCCTCAAGCACAATTATCCAACATATAAATCCAAAATCACCAAGATAACCAAGAATTATCGAATAATCCAAACAACATACTTACAGGCCTGTGAAGTCGATGATCTCCCGTGGTACTAGCATGCGACTCCCAAACAAAGTCTCAACACAGAACCGATACACGCTAATATCGAAATTAGCAATTTGACAAAATCTCAAGGAAGGGTTCACGTCCGTAACCACAGTCACGACTTCTTCTCCTTACGTCCAACATTCTAAAGGGCACACACGTGCGGAAGTATAATCCAAATCGCACCTTCTCGAAGTGACTAATTCTAAAGAACACCAAGCTAAAAACGAAACGGTCAAGAAAATACAAGAAGAGTGAGAGGACTTACAAGTACCGGTCGCACTGTGATGATGGCAGAGTAGTGATACTGTGGGCAAATGACGACTCAATCGACCCAAAAGACCGACAGCCTAGGTATCCATAAACCTAAGCTCTGATACCATATTCTGTAACACCCCCAAGTTATTCAGGGTATATTACAGCGCCGTGAGCCCCGCCGTGGAACCCACAAGGCTAAACATACGCGGAACTATAAACTTGACCGAGAAGGTCTACATACAATGGAAAGAAAGACGATACAAATGGTATTCAAAACCATAACCAATGAAACCATATACATCACTGCACAAATCAATACCTCGGCAACACAGGCCGGAACATCAAGGAAACTGAAATACAATACTCGAGTATTTAAAAATCCATTCCAGTACAACAACACTGAATGGAGGAATCCAAGAAAAAAATAACCGGAGACAAGACACAGTATCACACTTGCCCATCATCTTCATGCCGACCCGGTACCCACCTGTCCGCTCTCCTAGAACCTGAAATACATGAAACGTATTTCCCCCATAAAGGGGTTAGCCGTCGAATAGCTAGTGCAAGTATAACAGTATGAAACACAATACTCCTCGACAATAAAGTAAATGTAATCCGTCAATTCATCAATATCCGTCAATTCATCAATTCAAGACTAGTATTCCGGAATAACTAAAATCTCATAAGACGTATGTGAATGCCGTAGAAACGGTTCGTTCACCTCATACGCCGTTACGTATGTGAATGCTGTAGAAACGGTTCGTTCACCTCATACGCCGATACATGTAGGAATGCCACAAACGGTTCGTTCATTACATGCCAACAATATATCTATTAATGCCGTAAAATCGGTTCGTTAATGATTTGCCATCAATATTTCTATGAATGCCGTAAAACGGTTCGTTCATATCATACCATCAATTCCTCTTACTTTCAAAGTCGAGAACGTACAATCATAAATGTATACTTGCCTTAATAAACGTTACCGAAGATCCCGAAGAACACGGTTCGACCGGGAAGCTTGAACCACGAAGAAGACAACGAACGGAAGGGTTCCGACTTGAGTTCTTCACAAGGATTTCGTCCCTAAGTCATATCAATGATAAATCAACAATCGTACGATGAATAATAATCGTACAACGCATAAACCCCCCTCTTAGACCTTTTGTCGGACACCTTCAAGGCGTCGACTAATAACTCAACCAAAACGACGAATCAATACAATCCAACCGTGGAATAACGATGGAAATGATAGAATACACCTAAATAATCATCAATCCATCACTAATCTAAATTACTACGGATTAAAAGGATGAAGTCAAACAAAATCCCCAATTTCCAACACAAAATTCAAAGTGTTCTTGAATAATATTTCAATAATCCGATGAATACTCCAACATGTCCATAATCATGCGTATATCACTTCATACCCCATGATTTTAACATCCAAAACATCATTACCCAATACAAAATTGAAATCCAAGATGTTGAAGAAATTACCTCTTGAAGATCCAAACACTATGATTCGAAGAGCACGCGATAGATCGATGATCCGAGCTTCAAAATCGAAAAGAGATGAAGAGATATCACACACTCAAGTGATAGGTGAAGAAACATCTTCCTCTAAAGCCTCCTCTCTCGTGCCCAAGTGAAGAAATGGGGAAAAATGAGGTGATCCGCTCAAGAAAACGCAGATATAGGGTTAACTGTCATGTGTGCCGCGGCTCAGTAGAGGTGTGCCGCGGCACAGGCCCAAAATTTGCTCCCAGGGCTCGGCAGTGTGCCGCGGCTCAGCCGAAGTGTGCCGCGGCACAGGGTACAGACGGTTTTGGCCGAATCTGGAAAATAAGAGTGACTTAGCTATTTTGACCATAACTCCCTCGTCTGGACTCCGATTGACTCACCGTTTGAACCATTGGAAAGCTAACTCGATGCTTTATAATATTGCAAAGATTCAGAATTTTTGGAGTTTCCAAGAATTTATGGTGATTTAACAAAGTCGAACTCATACGTGAAAAAGTCGCTAAAGAACACGGAATTCAACAGAACGATACCGAAACGAACTCGGATGACAAAAAGTGTAGAATTAATCATTCTCGGGATGACGAAACGGTCCCAAGCAAGTCGTCAAAACGGACTTTCGCCAATAAAGAAAAATTACCGGAAATCGAATTTGCGGATATTACAATAAATCAAACACCCCCGATGCATTTTGAAGTGTTTAAACGCTCATATGGCCACATTGCCATAGTATTGTATCAACAATAATGCCTTTGAAAAAGGCTTCAACCTTGCTCTATCACTCAACAATAGGGAAATACCAAAATAGCAACTTGAAATGAGCAATGAGATCTGAGTTTAATGATCCAGAAAGTGCACAATCTATGGACAGAAACATACGGAAGTCTAGTTTCCAGAACAGCTGACCGTTCATCCATAGCCTTCTTAACGAAGAAGTTATTGCTGTTTTAATGAATAAAGGTCAAGCTACGCGGAAATTATTTTCAGCGATTGTGCTAACTTTGATCCTAACCAACTTGGCCAAATTTCCCCAAACTCGAAGTTAATGAGTTTTCGCTATGTCTTTCATCACAAGACTAATCGAGTTTCATGTCTTATTGTAGATGTCTCGTGATGAAATTGAGTGCCTTGCTGATAGTGGAACAACCCACACTATTCTTCGGAATAGACAATTATTTAAGGATATTGTGCCATATATATCCTCAGTGACAACAATGATTGATTCCTCCCAAGTAATTCAAGGGAGGGGACCTGCTTATTTCTTGCTACCTAATGGTATGCATATTAATGTCACAAATGCTCTCTATGCCCCAAGAGCAAACCGAATCTTGCTAAGTTTTAGGGACATCCGTGGCAACGGTTATCACCTTGATACACACTGTGAGAATGGGATAGAATCTTTGTGTGTTACTCTGGCAGAATGCGGAAGACGCTGCATTCTCGAGAAACTTATGAGTTTAAGTAGTGGTTTATACCAGACTACAATAAGGGTTATTGAATCCTACACTGTGAGTCACGAACTTTGTGATTCCGAAGCATACCAACTATGGCATGACCGACTCGGTCACTCTGGACGCGACATGATGATTCGCATTTTGAAAAACTCACATGTCATCCATTTTCCAAGTCCAGAAAATGATTGGAAGCACCACTCGATATCGGCATTGATGTGAGCGAGCTTGATATCGTATCACCGGGATTAAAGATCGCACGCCCTGATAAGGTTGATAGTGCATTTTTCGTAAATCCCGAGGCTTCCGTGGCAATTTCCAATGCCCATAAATCGTTTTGCAAAGCCTGTTCACTAGAAAAGTTGATACCCTCTTCGTCCTTTGCTAAATACTCAACACAAAACATTCACTTCTTATAAAGAATTCAAGAGACATTTGTGGACCTATTCAATCAAAGTCCGGACCATTCAGATACTTTATGGTTCTGGTTGATGCATCAATGCGATGGTCACACGTCGCTCTGCTATCCACAAGAAATGCTGCATTGGCTAAACTCATAGCACAAATCATCAAGTTACGGGCTAACCACCCCGACTTTCCAATATCGTCATTAAGATTGGACAACGCTGGTGAGTTTACATCAAAATCCTTTGACGACTATTGCATGTCGATTGAGATTGAAGTTGAACATTCCGTCCCCCATATTCATTCGCAGAATGGCCTTGTTGAGGCTATGATTAAGCAGTTACAGCTTATCGCCTGAGCATTGGTATTGCACACCAACTTCTCGACTTCTGCATGGGATTATGAAATTTTGCATGCGACTATACTTATTCGCTTTCGACCCACTACCAATCAACCGTTTAGTACGTACCAGTTGGTAACTAGATATGAGCCTGATATTTCACACTTACTCATTTTTGGTTGTGCAGTCTATGTGCCAATTACGCCTCCACAGCGTACTAAAATGGGTCCGCAAAGACGATTAGGTATATACGTTGGCTATGAATCGCCTAAAATTATCCGCTATTTGGAGCCTTTGACCGGAGATCTACTTACTGCAAGATTTGCAGACTGTCACTTTGATGAGACAAACTTCCCCTCGTTAGGGGGAGAGAGGAATCGAACGATTCCTGTTGAACGCCAGGAAATTCTCTGGAGTGCTCCCTCCTTGCCTCATCAAGATCCCCGCACAGCTCAATCCGAGCTAGAAGTGCAACGTATTCTCAGTCTTCAAAAAGTTGCGGATTCAATGCCCAACAGCTTTATTGATACTGTGAAAGTGACAAGATCTACCATTCTCGCTGCGAATGTTCCTGTGGTTGACCCCGTCGTGGGCTTTATTTTTAGGTACTCGGAGTTCGAGCTAGTAGCGGTCGTGAAGGGGTGAGCTTCCCGGGTGATACTGGCTGTGGCATGTTTTTGAGTATTCTTTTCTGGTTGTTTTATTCCGCTGCAAATGTGTATTTTGAACTGTGTGTTATCCGCTGCGTGTGTATTTTCAAAATGGCGTTCCGGTATTTCTACCAACTCGTGTATATTCCAAATGGCATTTTTGGGTATTTCATAACTTGGGTTATTTCGTTAAACCCTTTTTCCTAACTATTTTATCGGTACGTATAAGTGGTGGCTTAACGTACATTTTGAAACTATCGAGATTTGGCATTTCGCCTTGTATTTTAAAATGGTATTTTATGACGGTAATTGAGAACTATGCTTTTGAAAATATTTGAGTATTTAAAATATTACCGTCATTGGCCTTTTGGCATTTTTAAATATTTTTTAAATGATTTTTAGCCTCGTGGGTTCCGGCGCGGGACCCACGACGCTGTAATATCCCGGGTGGTTTTGGGGGTGTTACATTGTCGAGCCATCACATTATCTTTCGTCTTGCCTTTAATGTTTAAAAGTGTACCAATTACACTATCACCTACATTCTTATCCATATGCATAACATCTATACAATGTCTAACATCTAGATGGGACCAGTATGGTAGATCAAAGAATATCGACCTCTTCTTCCAGATATTTTTCTCAATAGCCTTCTTCTTGGTCTTCCCAAATATAGTATTGATGTTTTTAACCCGATCATAAACCTGTTTACCCATCAAGGGTGTAGGTGCACTTCCATCCTCCTGACATCCGTTAAAAGCTTTTTTTAATCTACGATAAGGGTGATAACATTCAAGAAACCTTTGATGTCGAGTGTACAGTCTTTTGCCCATGTTTTAGTTGTATATAACTCGTGTTTTCTTCATATATAGGACATTCATGATGCCTCTTAACACCATACCCACTCACATTTTTATATGCTGGAAAGTCATTAATGGTGCAAAATAACAATGCATGCAACTTGAAACTTTTGCTGACAATACCCATCAAACAAGTTTATCCCTTCCTCCCTTAACATTTTCAAGTCTTCAATTAAAAGGACTTAGATAAACATCTATGTCATTTTCTGGCTGTCTTGGGCCTGAAATCATCATAGATAACATAGCATACTTTCGTTTCATGCACAACCAATCAGGTAGATTGTAAATTACAAGCATAACCGGCCATGAACTATGCTTACAGCTCATGTTACCAAATTGATTTATCCCATCTGTAGCAAGTCCAAGTCTAAGATTTCTATCCTCATTCCCAAAACCCGGAAACAAGTTATCAATATTCTTCAACTTTAAAGAATCAGCCGGATGGCGAAGTTGTCCATCGCATTTTCTCCCATTCGCATGCCATATGAGGTTCTTCATCTCATATGCAATTGCAAACAATCGCTTGAACCTTAGAATTATTGGAAGATACCATAACACCTTCGCATGGGAACCTCATTTTGTGATATCATCAATACAATCATCTTAGATTTGTACCTAGATACCTCGCATGTGGGACACTTATGCAATGTTTCAAACTTTTTCCTGCATAATATGCAATCATTAGGGAATGCATGTATTTTCTTGTACTCCATTCTCATTGGACACAATATCTTCTTTGCCTCATAATTATGATTCGGTAATGTGTTATATTCTGAGTGCATCTCCTTCAAGAGTTCAAGCAATTCAGTAAAGATTTTATCACTCAATCCATTTCTTACCTTCAGATTAACTAGTTTTAACACTGCTAACAATCGTGTAAAGACCTAACACCCCAGCCACAAAGGTGTCTCTGAATCACTTTTCAACATATTATACACATGTGCTCATTGAAAAGATTCTTGTCCAACATCATGAATCATTTCTTCAACTCGATCGTATGTATCTACATCAATGTCATGAGTGTCTTCCGTATGCTCACTTGAAAAGTTCACTATTTCACCGTGCCATGTCCATATTTTATAATTCTTGTTAATTCTACCACAAAGAAGATGTTCTCGAATCTGGCCAACTTCATGCCTTCTTCCATTCACACAATTGATACAAGGACAACAAAACTTTTTATCGGGTTCTGGTTGATTTTGTTGTGCAAATTTTAGAAATTGCTCAACTCCATTCTCATATTCATCACTTATTCGACTAGCGTTCACCCATATTCTGTAAAACCACACAAAAATCATGTAAGCGTTAGACTCAGTAAATATAGTTGTAAGATATCATCTCATTGTCATGAATAAAAATTTTGTTACGAATCCCTTGATGTTCCGATTGATTAATTGTTAATCGCCCAAATTTAAATTTTTATTATTCAATATTTAGCACACATAATTAATTAAATAACATACTAAAATAACTAATGGGAGAAGCCCTAAAATGACACTATAAATACTTACACTTATCACCTAGCCACTCTTTACATTTTCAACACAAAAGATAAAGAAAAATCTGCATAAAGAGAGAGAGAGAGAGAGTGAGGGCCGAACTAGAAGAAGAAGGAGGAAGAATAAGATTCAAGCAAGAACTAGGTAATCTAACCTTCTATACTTCCTTCTATAATTTATAGTTATAATCTTCATACACTAACTTAAATCTCATAATGCAAACAAATACACCTCCTTGGTGAAATATGAGTCGGCCGAAATATGTAGAGGTGAAGGGGAGATCGTCTTTCAATGTTTGAGATCTAGAACCGACTAGTCCCGACAAGAATCAAGGTGGGTGAAACTCTTCCAAACCTTTAAGTAATAATCTTTTCTTACTTATGATGCATGTAAATCTGAAATTTCTTCAAGTATGATGTTGACAAATTATTGAAATCACCATATTAAAAATTCATGCCATGATATTTGTACTTTGAATTACACGTATATTCGTTTTTCTTGAATTTTACTTTCGAAAATTATGAAGTATGGTGAGCATGCATAAATCTGGAAATATTTGTATAAATACATGTTTTAGAGATATATGTTATGGTTATATTAACATGCAATACGCTTTGTTGGATTTAAACGATAACCGATTTGGTAGTCGGATTTCGATTATGTGAAAAAATTGAATATTGTATGTCCTATTCGAAATCTTGATGAAACCCTACCAAAATCTGGAACTATATGTTATATGATTATGTTAGGGTATTTTGATAACTTATTTGTGGCAAAACGGGGCTTTATTTAAGTAAATGGAACCTTAGGGGTGTAAATTGTAATTTACAAAAAGTTGGGACTAAACTGAAATTTTTGAGAATAAACTGTTCTGGACCCTAAAAAGCATATATATCATCACATATAGGCTGTCCGTAAAGTTTCATGTGAATCGGAGTTTGATAATTAAGCTTATTAGTCAAATTTGCAATTTTAAAACAATTCCGGGGTCAAAATGCAAGAAATCAAAAATTCTGGACCAATTCCGATTTTTCTGGACTTATTCACAAATCTGGGATTATAGGTTCATCACGAGCTATCTCGTAAAATTTCGTTAAATTCCGAGTTAAATCCGTAGCTCTAAAGGCCTCAGAGCAATTTTGTTAAGTTTTGGGGCAATTTCATAATTTCTGGAAATTCCAGTCCCGAAACTGGAAATTCCGAATCTCTTCTTAAATCTGAAATTGAAATAGCATATTTGACTTTCTTATAAATTTTCACGACCATTCGAGTTCATTTCATATCTCCAAATGCTTAGGCTCAACCTAAGGGTATAAACGTCGTTTCGACCAACTTCATAAAAATTCTCGACTTCTTTTCATCGAACCAACTAATCCAATTCATCTGACTTGAACCATTTAAAACCGTTGATGAAATATTGAGAATATTTTCAAATTAATATACAAATCCTATTCCATATTACCGTGCCACAAATATAAGTAACCATATTCCATAGTTAATCAAAAGACGCAATTAATCTCAGTGATTGAATGTTTAAGTGTTACTCGTGCTATGCAACTAACTGACAATTGTGACTGTCCGGGAACTAAATGCTATACAAACAAACTGCCACGGATGGGTCCGCCCTCATTTCATTCACAGCGCTATTATTTTATACTGTGTCGACACATTTCAATTTTATTTATTTCTCCGTAGCGACATAACTTGTCGAGATATCTCATTATCAGTAATTTATTATGATTATATATTATAGTTATGTCTATATACTTCTCAAAAGCGTAACCTTTATCATTTGTTTTGATTTCTATTTAGGAAATTATTATTTATTTATCAAAGTAGTTGTAGTTGGTATCAAAGATTAATAATATTTCATACATATTTGAACTTCAAGTTCATATTTCAATTGTGAGGATTTAATATGATGCATTTCATATATTTCCAACTATTACTACTCTCCTCATGCTAAGATATTTTTGAGCACTAAAGGCATATGCCAGTATCTCAGTATTTATTTCTAGTCATGGGAGTTTATATATTATATTCTCGATATTGGATGGAGGACTTTAAATCGTTTGCCAAATAATATCCCACTTGTATGAACACATCTGATCCTTCATGGAGATACTCAAGTTTATTTGAGATATATTATTAACTTTATCTGATCTGGAATACATGCTCAAACTATGAGCAAATTATCTCATAAATTTCCGATTATGAGTCATATACATGTGACTATCTAGTGGATGCATAATATCTAGTAGTTCATATGTCAAGGGAGTGGGATCATTGTAACACCCTCGAGATATTCGTAGTATGTCACAGCGCCGTGAATCCCGTCTAGGAACTCACAAGGCTAAAATATACGACATCCACAACAAAAATATCAAACTCTCCAGACATTCATCCATAATTTACGAAACAAATCCCAAAATCAAAACACAAAGACGACAAGTTCGACGTGATCAACCACAAAAGAAATAACTCCTACAGTACTCGAGTACCGTCTATTAGTTTAGACAAAATATGATGTTTTACATCCAGACTCAAAGAAAATTAAGACATCTAGACATTCCACAGTATCACGCCTGCACGTCATCGTCGTACTGTCCCGGTGCTCGTCCAACCCCATTCTTTAAACCTGAAATACATGAAACGTATTTCCCCCAAATGGGGTTAGCCGTGGAATAGCTAGTGCAAGTAACACAAACGAATTCTAATATCTTACAATATCAAAGCATATGCATCGACAATTCAAAACGCATAAGATAATGATTTCCGAAAATGTAAAATCTATAATGTATCACAAAACACAATCCTCCCGATTAACCATGGACCCGACCATGCGCATCCCTCCGAGGCCCCGATAGACCCTCCCGGAGTGGTTAACCCAAAAGTTCGTGAATCCAACCATGCACGAATTCCCCCGAGGCCCCGTCGGACCGTCCCGGAGTGAACATGACTCTCTCAACACTCATATACACTACTTTGCACATTCAAGATATTAAGTTCATAAGAGTTACTTGCCTTTGAGACATGCCAGATTGTTTCGAGAAGGTAAAAGACCACCGACGAAGGAATTTGGAGATTTCGGACCTAAATAAGTCGTACAATAACTATTAACAATAGTACGATCGGATAATCAAATGGAAATACGCCCGAAAACCCCACGTACAACACGATTATACCAACATCATATTCAACGAGGGTGGATCGAAACTCCAATCCTCTCTATTCTCAATGATTCAAGTATAACCCATAATCTCGTATGAAAAACATGTATTGGTGGTAGGAGAATTATACTCAACTCATTTATTCCCAATTTACGATTAAAATTGAAGGATTACAAGGAAACCCCCAAATTCCCAAAAATCTAGGGTTCTAGCGATTTACCTCGGATCGAAGACAAAGAGGATGATTTGGTGATGCCAAACTACTCCACAATTTCAATGAAGATGATTACTAGATAGCGGAAGACTTAAAAATCATACAAGAGTCGCCCAAAAATCGCCCAAGTCGCGCAGGAGGAGAAGAAGAAAGAAAAGTGGACGAATTCGGTTGGCTCCTGGGTTTTTATACCCAGGCTGGATTACGTACGTAATCCATAAGGATTAACGTACGTAAGTCCCATAACGTACGTAAGGATTTATCCCATTACGTACGTAACGAAAAATGCAAAACTCCCTGACCAATTTCTCGAAGGTCGTTACGTACGTAAGGATAGGGCCCTAACGTACGTAACAACCTTTACGTACATAAGCGTTCTAATGGTTACGTACGTAATACAGTCCCAGGGTAGATTTTGAATAGTTTGAAAATAAAGAATGCGGTGGAAACACGAGGCGATGCAATTACGAAACAAGAGTAACTTGCGAAAGATTTGAGACAACGAACTTAAGCACTAAAAGAAAATACGATCGCAATCACCCGATGGTTAGGAAAACGACCATAAAGGTAAATTGCCCCAAACTTTTAGGAAATTACAAAACGACCTAAAATAGCCGAAAACTACGATACGGAAACGAACAACTGTGCCGAAACTTACTACATGTCTAACGACATTAAACGAACTCACACAAAATCTGAAACCACAGTTTCGCACCACAATCACACAGAATGAGTCAGCGAATGGAGAATACCAAGACTAAATACAAAATCGAGTAAAACAATATCGAAACAAGCTCGGATGACAAAACATAAAGAATTAAACATTCTCCAAATAGTGAAACGGTTACAAGCGAGTCGCTAAAAATGGAAAATACTCCAAAATGGAAATTACCAAAAATAAGAAAAGTACGGATATTACATTCTCCCCCTCTAGAAATAAGTTTCGTCCTGAAACTTAAGAGGTAAAAAGTTCAGGATATTTAGCGCGCATGCTGTCTTCGATCTCCCAAGTCGCCTCCTCGACCCCGTTCCTCGACCACTGATCCTTAACCAACGGAATAGTCTTATTTCGGAGTTACTTGACCCGATGCTCAAGGATCTTCACCGGCCTTTCTTCAAATGTGACATCCTACGCTACTTCGATATCCCTATAATCGGTGATGTGACTCGGGTCCGGAATGTACTTTCTCAATTGAAAGACGTGGAACACACTGTGAACGTGACTAAGGGTTGGGAGTATTGCCAACCGATAAGCCAGTTCACCGACTCTGTCTAGAATCTCAAACGGCCCAATGTACCTCGGGCTGAGCTTCCCCTTCTTCCCAAAACGGTAAACCCCTCTTGTCGGCGATACTTTGAGTAACACATGATCCCCTACTTCAAACTACAAGGGTCGACGACGAACATCAGCATACGATTTCTGTCGAATCTGAGCACTTAACAGTCTATCTCGAATGATCGAGATCTTCTCTCTAGTTTCCATTAACATGTCCGGTTCTGTTCCCACCAGTTCCGAGGTCTCATCCCAAAAAATTGGAGACTTACACCATCTACCATATAATGCTTCGTAAGGCGCCATTTTGATCGATGCGTGCCAACTATTATTGTAAGTAAATTCGATCAGCGGCAGATGCAACTCCCACTCACTACTCCAATCTAAAGCACAAGCCCGCAGCATATCCTCCAACGTCTGAATCGTCCGTTCCGTCTGACTGTCTGACTGCGGATGGAAAGATGTACTCAATCTCAACTCGGTGCCCAAAGCCTGATGGACCGACTGCCAAAAATGCGAGATGAAATGACCATCCCAATCAGATACGATAGTTTTAGGCATACCGTGTAGCCGTACTATCTTTGCTATGAATACTCGAGCTAACCTCTCCGGTCCCCATGTATCCTTAGTACCAAGAAAATGCACCTATTTCATCAATCGGTCGACAATCACCCAAATCATATTCATCCCGGTCTTCGTCCTCGGTATCCCGGTGATGAAATCCATGGAAATGTCTTCCCACTTCCACTCGGGAATAGGAAGCGGCTTCAACAGTCTGGCTGGCCTCTGATACTCAATCTTGACTTGTTGGCACGTCAAACACTGTTCTACAAACTCCGAAACATCCTTCTTCATATTACTCCACCATAAACTCTTCTTAAGGTCTTTATACATATTACTCGCTCCGGGATGGATAGAGTAAGGGGTAGCATGAGCTTCTCGAAGTATTTTCTGTCTCAAGTCTAAATCATTCGGAACGAGGAGTCTCCCTTGAAACCTCAAACTACCGTCCTCATGAACCAAAAAGCCAGGGGCTTTCCCTCTTTCTGAATCCGCCTTCAGCTGACTGATCATCGGGTCATCACTCTGTCCCCCTTTTATGTCATCAACCAAAGACGAAGTAATCTCGAGGGTACGTAACTGGCCCTGCACTCGCTGAATCCATACTTCGATCCCTTGTTCATTAAGTTCCCGTCGAATCTTCGCTTGTGATGTGAGAATCTCGAGCATCTGGAGTGATACCGGTTTCCGACTCAGCGCGTTTGCCATAACATTGGATTTTCCTGGGTGATAAAGGATCTCCATGTCGTAGTCCTTTATTAGTTCTAACCAGTGACGCTGTCTCATGTTCAGTTCTTTCTGGCTGAAGATGTACTTCAAGCTCTTATGATCGGTATAAATCCAGCACGGAGAACCGTATAGATAGTGGCGCCAGATCTTTAGTGCAAACACCACTGCAGCCAACTCCAGATCGTGAGTAGGATAATTCGTCTCGTACGGTTTCAACTATTGCGAAGCAAACGCTATAGTCCTATCGTGCTGCATTAGAACACACCTGAGTCCCTGGCCTAAAGCATCACTGTAAACCGAAAACCCACCATTCCCTTGAGGTAAGGCTAACACCGATGCCATAGTTAAATGCCTTTTCAGTTCCTCGAAACTCCATTGCCTCTCATCATTCCACTCGAACTTCTCGGACTTCTGGAGTAACTGAGTAAGCGGTCGAGCAAGTTTAGAAAACCCCTCGACAATCCGTCTATCCCAGCAAGTCCCAAAAAGCTACGAACCTCCTTCACGCTCTTAGGCGGTGCCCAATCTAATACTGCTTCGATTTTCTGGGGATCTACACGAACCCCTTCAGCTGTAACCACATGTCCTAGAAACATAACCTCCTTCATCCAAAATTCACACTTCGAGAACTTCGCATACAGACGCTGATGTCTCAGTATCTCCAATACTAGTCGCAAATGTTGAGCGTGTGTCTCGTCATCATGAGAATAAACTAAGATATCATCAATAAAAACGACTACGCATTTATCGAGATGCTCGATGAATATCTTATTCATTAGCTGCATAAATACTGCTGGCGCGTTGGTCAGACCGAATGGCATAACCACAAACTTGTAGTGACCATACCTCGTGCAAAAAGCGGTCTTAGGAATGTCGGACTCCCTCACCCGAAGCTGATAGTATCCAGATCTCAGATCAATTTTTGAAAACACAGTAGCTCCCTGTAACTGGTCGAAAAAATCGTCGATACGAGGCAAAGGATATTTATTTTTAATGGTCACTTTGTTTAGTTTCCGATAATCGATACATAAACGCAGTGAACCATCTTTCTTCCTCACAAACACGATCGGCGCACTGCAAGGTGAGGCACTAGGTCTGATATATCCTTTCTCTAATAGTTCCCTCAACTGACTCTTCAGTTCCTGCATTTCTGAAGGTGCCATACGGTACGGTGCCTTAGAGATCGGGGCTGCACTCGGTTCTAAATCAACCGTGAACTCGATCTCCCGCTCCGGTGGTAGTCTTGGAAAATACTCCGAAAAAACATCTGGAAACTCGTTTACCACTGGAATTGAAGAAAATTCGCCCTTCTTGTTCTCTACTCTCGTAGCGTAACACCAATATCCTATGCATCCATCCCTAATGAGTTTCGCCGCCTTCATAGCACTGAATAATAATTTCTGACCCTTCCTCCGGTGTCCCACAAATGAATGCTCGGTACCATCCTAGGCCAACATCGATATACTTTTCGTACGATAATTCATTACTGTGCCATGTCTATCAAGCCAATCGTCCTCGAGGATCAAATCCTCATCAACGATATCAACGACTATTAAGTTCGAAAGCCACACTCTATCCGCGATCATTATTGGGCAATCTCTAACTTCTCTATTCACCACAATTCTATCCCCACTAGGCAATTTAACCACAAATGGTTCGCAAACAGTCAAACATACAATATTCGCTCGATGCACACAATCCAAAGAGATGAATGAATGCGAAGCACCAGAATTGAAAAGCACTCTAACTGGTTGAGAGAGGACATGAATGGTACCTGTAGCCACAATAGCCTCTGGATAGTCCGCTCTCCTCATCTCATAGACACGTGGCTGAAGTGAACCAGCGCTGGAGGCTCCCCCTCTAACGGGCTGACCCCGTCCTCGACCCCGACCGAAACCCTGAGACGGCTGACCAGATGACGACTTTTGATTGACACTTGGTTCTCCCGGCGTAGGGGCATATGTCGAAGCTCCAAGAGTCTTCTCTCCCTCAGTACAATATGCAGCTCTATGGCCCATCTGGCCGCAACTATAGCACTTCAGTCGAGGCAGATCACAATCACGATTGATATGGCCCTGCTCGCCACAATTAAAACATGTTACAATCCGGTTGGATGCATTAAGACCAGCTCTAAAATTTCGATTGCTTCCTGATGTACGGTGAGACTTCCCAGATGGGTGGTTCGCCGACTGAGACCTCTACTGGTTGGTATTCTTGTTACCCAAAAATTTTTCTGAAGTCTTTTGTTTCTTTCCCTCACTAGCCGTCTCCCTAGCGGCAAAGGACATATCATAGGCCAAAGCTTTGCTCTGATACCATATTCTGTAACACCCCCGAGATATTCGGAGTATGTCACAGCGCCGTGAATCTCGTCTAGGAACTCACAAGGATAAAATATACGACATCCACAACAAAAATATCAAACTCTCCAGACATTCATCCATAATTTCCGAAACAAATCCCAAAATCAAAACACAAAGACGATAAGTTCGACGTGATCAACCACAAAAGAAATAACTCCTACAGTACTCGAGTACCGTCTATTAGTTTAGACAAAATATGAAGTTTTACATCCAGACTCAAAGAGAATTAAGACATCTAGACATTCCACAGTATCACGCCTGCCCGTCATCGTCGTACTGTCCCGGTGCTCGTCCAACCCCATTCTTTAAACCTGAAATTCATGAAACGTATTTCCCCCAAATGGGGTTAGCCGTGGAATAGCTAGTGCAAGTAACACAAACGAATTCTAACATTTTACAATATCAAAGCATTTGCATCCACAATTTCAAAACGCATAAGATAATGATTTCCAGAAATGCAAAATCTAAAATGTATCACAAAACACAATCCTCCCGATTAACCATGGACGCAACTATGCGCGAATCCCTCCGAGGCCCCGATAGACCCTCCTGGAGTTGTTAACCCAAAAGTTCGTGAATCCAACCATGCGAGGATTCCCTCGAGGCCCCGTCGGACCGTCTCGGAGTGCACATGACTCTCTCAACACTCATATACACTACTTTGCACATTCAAGATATTAAGTTCGTAAGAGTTACTTGCCTTTGAGACATGCCGGATTGTTTCGAGAAGGTAAAAGACCACCGACGAAGGAATTTGGAGATTTCGGACCTAAATAAGTCGTATAATAACTATTAACAATAGTACGATCAGAAAATCAAATGGAAATACGCCCGAAAACCCCGCCTACAACACGATTATACCAACATTATATTCAACGAGGGCGTATCGCAACTCCAATCCTCTCTATTCTCAATGATTAAAGTATAACTCATAATCTCGTAGGAAAAACATGTATTGGTGGTAGGAGAATTATACTCAACTCATTTATTCCCAATTTACGATTAAAATTTAAGGATTACAAAGAAACCCCCAAATTCCCAAAAATCTAGGGTTCTAGCGATTTACCTCGGATCGAAGACAAAGAGGATGATTTGGTGATGCCAAACTACTCCACAATTTCAATGAAGATGATTACGAGATAGCTGAAGACTTAAAAATCGTACAAGAGTCGCCCAAAAATCGCCCAAGTCGCGCAGGAGGAGAAGAAGAAAGAAAAGTGGACGAATTCGGTCTGCTCCTGGATTTTTATACCCAGGCTGGCTTACGTACGTAATCCATAAGGATTAACGTACGTAAGTCCCATAACGTACGTAAGGATTTATCCCATTACGTACGTAACGAAAAATGCAAAACTCCCTGACCAATTTCTCGAAGGTCGTTACGTACGTAAGGATAGGGCCCTAACGTACGTAACATCCTTTACGTACGTAAGCGTTTTAATGGTTACGTATGTAATACAGCCCCAAGGTAGATTCTGAACAGTTTGAAAATAAAGAATGCGGTGGAAAAACGAGGCGATGAAATTACGAAACAAGAGTAACTTGCGAAAGATTTGAGACAACGAACTTAAGCACTAAAAGGAAACACGATCACAATCACCCGATGGTTAGGAAAACGACCATAAAGGTAAATTGCCCCAAACTTTTAGAAAATTACAAAACAACCCAAAATAGCCGAAAACTACGATATGAAAACGAACAACTGTGCCGAAAATTACAACATGTCTAACGACATTAAACAAACTCACACATAATCTGAAACCACAGTTTCGCACCACAATCGCACAGTACGAGTCAACGAACAGAGAATACCAAGACTAAATACAAAATCAAGTAGAACAATCTCGAAACAAGCTCGGATGACAAAATGTAAAGAATTAAACATTCTCCAAATAGTGAAACGGTTACAAGCGAGTCGCTAAAAATGGAAAATGCTCCAAAAATGGAAATTACCAAAATAAGAAAAGTACGGATATTACAATCATACTCCCCTTAATATATTCCAAATTTATTAGTAACTCATTCCTAATATTGGCTAGTAATGATATTATTAATCGTGAATAAATATTTGAAGACATGATGTGTTTATATCACCACATAGATATTTTATCGACATATCACATCATCTTGATTGCACAACATTATCAATATGGATTCGCCGATCCTGTGCATTATATCATGATCATTATTCAAAATATAGAGTCATAGTTTACATGCTTTAGGATATGAACTATTCAAACGCGGAGTTAAATCTCATACGTGTAATCCCAATCTATAAATAGATTATCATTGTATTCACAAAATTCGCCCATACCGTGAGTGTGAATATCATAATGGATTCAATGCTCTCGAATCTTCATAAATACTACCCATCTCTTTCAGTAAATATCATAAAAATAATTTATTGAGTTAGACTCTAATGATTAAGGGTGCTAATGAAAAATGGCATCCCTGAAGATATTCGATGGTTGATTGAATCACAAGTTTGATTATATGTAGAACATTCAACTCATTTAAGTACATGTGAGGTACATATAGGAGTAGTTTTGCAAAGAAACAAAGAGCAAAAAGATTAGATGGATGCTAGAATGTGCTCGGTGGACCTGTGACACATAATATAAATCTGTGGGATTTGTGTCTAAATCGAGAAGATAAAATAGCGTTCATCAAGAATGGGTTAGTAAGAAATCTATGGATCATGATATCCAATAAATTCTTGAGATACATCCTAGTGGATATACTCATCGTGAACTTATGGCTTTGTGGACACAATTTAAGGATGAATGGGGAACACTATAGTCATAAAAATTTAATCTCAAAAGATTTAATTTGTAAGTCCATTCTGTCAAAATTGGAATTAGGTAAATAGCAAAATAATTCAAGTTAATGCTTTTTTATTTTATTTTAATAAATATTGTTTTTCAATATTCAAATTTCTCAGCTGTCGACTGATAACGTCATTTTCTTCTGTAATTTTGTCAAAACAAAAATAGTAAAAGTAATGACTTATCTGCCGCTCATTTTTCAATGAAAATAGTGAAGTCATTCGTCTTCAAGCAAAAAGTTTGTTCTTTGAATTTGAGATCCAAAAATCATAAAATGTATCTCATAAAAAAATATTTTGAAAATTTAGTGTAAAGAGAGATGGAGTTTTCAGAAATCTTCATATATATCTCGCCCAATTAAAATGATATGTATTATGGGTTAATCCAAATTTATAGGTTGTATCCAATATATAGACATGACATATTAGTTAGTAAAGAGTTGAAAAAACACAAAATTGATATACTTTATGGAGGGAGTAACCATACATATTTGGGTTATCTTTTAAAGGCTACACAAAATGAGAAAATAAGAGTAACACGTGTCATACATATCAATGAAGTTAGAACCAATATTATAATGGGTTCGACAAGATTGATACTTCAAGCGCAAGCTATGTATATGGTGAATAATAGTGATGCCTTTATTGTTCTTACAGGCGGCTATGATACACTCAACGAGATATTCAATATCACGTGATGGGCTGAGCGGGACTTCCAAACCAAACTTATAGGTTTGTTGAATATTAATAGTTTCTTCAATAATTTTCTTGCTTTTCTAAATCAAAGTGTAGATCACAAGTTTATCTCTTAGCCAGCGAGAGAAATACTTATATGTGCCAACACAGTTGTTGGTCTACTTGTAAAGTTTCAAGCATCTCTTTCTGCTGGGAATTTGGAAGTCAAAGCTCATGAGGCACATACTATTGTTGTCAAGCGAAAAAGAAGTTTAGATTCATTAGATCTCTCATTATAAAACCAGATGCCATCTAAGGGTGTTGGAGTTAAGGAAATTTATACTCTAGATACCCACCCCTGCTTTATGGGTTTCATATATATTTTCTTTTCGTATATTGTCGAGTGTTTACAACCTTTTCGTCTAGTTTCAGTGTTTTTCACTTCGATTGATTTGTGCTTCTTCGAGAGTAATAATAATATAAGTTTTGTCATTATGCAACTATAGTATTCTCATGAATATGTGAGATATGCTTCTCCATGAACATTGTCATTTCAATATGACTTCAGATGATCCCACCATGACAGTATATAGACTACTTTATTAAAATCTCTACAAGAAATATATATCCATAGTTCTTTCAGCTTTTAAGTATTAGGATATTAATTCGTATGATAAAATTGATAATAATATATATTAAAAATATTATTATATTAATACACTACGCCATAGATGGCTTTCTACAACATTTAGGCATGGGTGTTATCTTCTTGGATGTTACCATAGCTATGAAATTTTGAACCTATCACAACATTGTGGTTATGGTGTTAACAAATCCATAAACGTATGTTACTCTAGCTATGAAAGGTGTGACACTCAGCAACACCATGGGATGTGTTACCTTAGAGTATTAGTAAATTTTTTTGATTATTTAAAATTAATAAATATTTAACTTTAAAAATAATTACTTTGAATAAAATTATTGAAGTTATTAATATAAAAAGTAATATTCTATTAAATAATCAAATTATTTATATTTTATAAATATTAAAATATTTGTAAATAATTTAGAATAAAAAGATTTTAAAATAAAGTAATATTTAAAAATTAATAATTTTTGATTAAAATTATTAGTAATTTTCATAGATAAAATAAGAGCTTGTAATAACTGTGAATTTTTATAAAATAATTAAAATAGTAAATTTAATAATTATAATTAAACATCAACAAATTAAAATAAATTTGTGATATTTTTTTAAGAAGAAAACTAAAAACAAAATAAAATATATACAGTGAATTATTGAAATGGGGTGAGAGCGGCAAAACAAATACACAAGCAGCAAAACGAAAAATAGGTCAAAGAAATTGGGGGAAATATGGGGCAAACACTCACTATCTAAAACTCTGCCGGAGCTTATACCTCTCTATAATTTAGTGGGTTCAATTAGGATCGAAAACGTAGTTCCGTTCAATTAGGTTTATTAAACTGCTTAATTACTTTTATTAGGATTAAATCAAAAAAAAAAAGGATTAACAAAACCCTAAGTGTGATGCTTGTGCGCCGCACTCATACTCTCCCACTCTCAAAATGCTCAGCGTCTCTCTCTCTCTCTCTCTCTCTCTCTCTCTCTCTCTCTCTCTCTCTCTCTCTCTCTCTCTCTCTCTCTCTCTCTCTCTCTCTCTCTCTCGCACCCTTTCACTCTCCATTTGGTATTTTCTTTTCTTTTGGAAGTCGTCCCTCTCATTTGTTCCTCTCATTTGTTTCTCCCGTATCTGCTTCTTCATGCTTCTCTCCCGAATTCTCTTTTTGGAGTGACGAACGTAATTCAGCAAACTAATTCCCAATTTGCAAGAGCAAATGTAACAATGGCGAACGGTGATGATTTGGCGCTGGACATTGAGGAATTGAAGCAGCTTCAGAGCATTGTACACAAATCTCCGATGTTGAATGTTAGCAACCTTGAGAAGGTTAGTCTCTCTGCATTCAACACAAATCTCCGATGTCGAATGTTTTTTGTTTTATTTTCCGACGATCGTATGCTAAGAAATGTTCACATGGAGGATGGGCTAGGGTTTTCCATTTTACATCTACAAACATCACAAAAACTAGGTTTCCAGAGCGTCTATGCTCCCCTCTTCTCCTTCTTCACTGCTCTTCTGCTTTCATCAACCTCCGTGGCTTCAGTCGATCCACCGTAATCTTAGATGTATACTAGTAAAAAACTAGGGAATTTTTTATCTTCTTTATATGTTGCCTAAATGTCATTGGCTAATATTTGGAACAACATAAGTTGCAAGTTCGTATATAGTCATAATTACAGTAGGTTAATCACAAAGTGTTGTCTTTCATGATGAATCTGAATCTTGGGAAACTTATTAAATGGATAATGATGTATCGAAGAAGGTAATTCTATTTTTATAATTGCACATTATTGTAACACTAGGAATGATTATCGAACTTCTTACCACATATAATGATAACCCTGCTTCAAAGTTCTCAATGATGTGACCTTTTGTTTTATCCACCATTTTTGTTTTATTTTACTTAAATCCTCTGAGGAAGATCTGATTTAGTTATTTAACTTTGCATTCTGATTTTAGCTTTGTGTCATCCCACAAGGATTCTGGACATGATGGTCATAAGCAGATTTAAGTATAACCTAGATTTGGTCATTATTTGAATTGGTTTAAGAGTTGAGTTATTTTTTCACATGTTGCCTAACATGTTATTGGCTAATAATTAGAAGAACATAAGTTGCAAGTTCGTATTATCCTTCTCCTTCTTCATTGCTCTTCTGCTTTCATCAACCTCCGTGGCTTCTGTCGATCCACCGTAATCTCAGCTGTATACTAGTAAAAAACTCGGGAGTTTTTTTATCTTCTTTATATGTTGCCTAACATGTTATTGGCTAATAATTAGAAGAGCATAAGTTGCAAGTTCGTATTGACTCATAATTACAGTAGGTTAATCACAAAGAGTTCATTTGCAGGATGAATCTGAATCTTGGGAAACTTATTCAATGGATAATGATGCATCGAAGAAGGTATTCTAGTTTTATAATTGTACATTATTGTAACACTAGGAATGATTATTGAAATTCTTACCACATATAATGATAACCCTGCTTCAAAATTCTCAATGATGTGACCTTTTGTTTTGTCCACCTTTTTTGTTTTATTTTACTTAAATCCTCTAAGGACGCCCAGATTTACATTTTTAATTTTGCATTTCAATCTTAGCTTTGTGTCATCCCACAAGGATTCTGGACATGATGGTCATAAGCGGATTTAAGTATAACCTCGTGGTGCACGTGCACCACCAGAATTCTCAGATCCGGCCATTGTTTTGCAATATTTGAATTGGTTTAAGAGTTGAGTTATTTTACTTTATATTATATTTTTTTCAGTAAGTTGAATTATTACCCTTCACCGGAACCTCGCTGCACGGGGATGCTTTGTGCACTGGGCCACCCTTTACTTGCTTCTTTTTATACGGGGGTGATTCAATGCTTCATTTCGACCTGTTCTACCCCAATGAATTTGGGACATGGACTTGATATGATGCGATGTATGTGCGATGGTTTGAGGATTGAAAGAGTGATTATAGTTGAATTTTTAAATTTTAGTATTCTGCTATTCAATGATTTCCGATAATAGTATGTTCTCACTGGATTAAATGAACTGGAAATGAATTGGAATGGGTGAATTTGTGTGATTGTTATTGAATAATTACTGAATGTTTCGATTCTAGGAACTTTTGGATGAGGTTGTACATTATAGCAAGTTTTGTACCATTTTCATGATCACAAGCTCGTGTAGATGGTGTTGATCTTAACAATGAGCCTTAATTATTCCACGGATCTTGGTTAGTTCTGATTTGAAAAACGCGAACATATTGTTGTTGTCTTGTTTAGTTCTTAGCCATAGACGATTTTGGTTATGCTTTTTTGTATTGGTATACTGATTTATTTTGTGCCATTGTTCCTGTGTAACCCATGACGTTGTTCCTTTTAGGTTTTACGAGTACAATTTTTTTTTATACCTTCCTGCAAAGGTCATCTTTTAATGCTTAATTCGTGATTTCTTTTTCAATTATCAAATGCAGCTACCTATGCACCGTCTCACCAAATACCATCTCCAATTCAACACACCAACTCCTGTATCAAGTGCTCCGTTGTATCCAAGTCTTTGTTGAATTATGTTCCTCTCAGGCCTCAGCTCTTTCAGCTGGGATCAGGATAATGATCAAGTATAGGTAGGAATGCTATCTTTTCGAGAATTTTGAGCTCTAGGCATGTTACTTTGGTGGAAATGATTCCATACTCCTTGGTGTCAAGCTTATAGATTTGCAATTGCCATAATTTATTTGTAAACTAGTTGATGCTTTGTTGCTGTATTTTCTTATTAATCAGTGTGTGGCATTTGTGATTGAGCTGCTGTGAGAGTGTGCTAATGACACATGTTTTAGCTAATAACAAACAATGATGGCAAATGACATACTCAGCTCTCAAATTCTCCAGGTTTCCAAGCCGTACTCTGAGTTCTTCAGTGAGGGAAACCTGAAAACAATGGAAGTAAATGAAGAGAATCTGGAGGAGAAGACTCCTCCAGCCGAGATGGATGCCGAGATGCCTATTGCTGCTATAGATGTCGGCATTGCTGAAGATAATAATGACTGGGAAGATGCTGGAGAAGAAGCTTATGATGGGGACTTTGGTGAGGATTAACACTTTCTTTGTGACCTGTACTACCAATATTAGCTTAGCTTCTATTATCTACATTAATTTTAATTGCATTTGTGTGTGCTTTGATCAGTCCAAGTTTGATCCACCTTCCCACTGTGCTATGATTATTGTGGTAGTTTTTTAAAATATTTTATTTATAACCATATTTCAGCCTTTAATATTTGATTTACTATATCATTCGGTAGAGCCTTAAAGGCATTCTTTATGCATTTCTTTTAGATTCTTACTGCATAAATTATATGTTCTTCTTCTAAATTCTAAAAATGTTTTACTTCTAAATAGACAACCTGTTAACACCTACTGTTCTTCTTCTAAATTCTAAGGTAGTTGTTAACAAGGTGTCTATTTGGAAGCTTAGTAACCATCACTAATTATTGACTTCTTTCTTGTTTCACTCTGCAGCTCTCTCGTTCAAAGAAGGTGAAGTTTGTGAATGGACACCAACTCAGGCACATTGGTTAATCCTTGGCTAATTGAATAAGTGTTCCACAGAATAGTTTCTTAGAGCCTTTTTTGTATATTAGTCTTAGACGTCCACTGCTTTATGACAGTATATTTTGAACTAGTATTGGTTTTTCTGTCTCGCTTATGACATTGTGATGTGGTTGGTTAAAAATGACCAAGTTATTTTCTTCTAGTACTTGTAATGTAGTTGGTTGGATTTGTGATTGGATATAGTTGGTTTTTTTATGATGAGATTATGTAGTTGGTTTTTGTGAATTGGTTTGTTGGTTTTTTAATGGGAAATGCTAAATTAAAAATTTACATTTTTATTTTGTTAAAATGAAAGTGTTACCTTAGGTACTATATATATGTTGCAAATGTCTTTCATTGGTAACACTTAGACTAAAAATTGCTGCGCATTTTGTGGCCCCACCCATGGCCCCCACAAAGTAAGCCCTACTAACAGGCCCAAGAAAAGTGGGTCCCACCGGTGGGCCCGACCTGTGGGACCCACAAAATGGGCCCACATGTGAAACCCACTAAATTGGCTATATATTTTACAAAATTATAAAGTCTATTGCAACACGAATCTGATGTTGCTGTAGGGTCCTTAAGATGTTGCTGTATAGTTCTTTGGTAACAAATAATCCTATGTTAGCTTAGGATGATCCACGTGTTGCCTTTGAGTCCAAAGGCTACTGCTCACAGAGCAACTTAGCTAAAGTGTTACCTTTGCCCATTTTGGGTCTGTGGCAACAGAAAATTGGGTCTAAGGTAACACAGTTATGTGGTTGCCGAAGGCCATTTATGGCGTAGTGATATTAGTGTCAAAGAACTTTCCTAATACAAATCAAGATGGTGTCAAGAAAATTGGATCCTGTTAGTGTATGCTTTTTATATGTAAACAAAAAGAAATTTGAGATTTAATAAATCAAAGTAATATTATTATTTGTTCCGAGATATCCTTCTTTTATTGGTGTCTTGCCTAATACTAGTTGTAGGGAGATACAGAGATGGAAGGTTCTAGACCCTTCCAGAGGTAGTAGGATCCTATTAGATGTCTTACCTTAACTAGGAATCCTATGTATGGAATGACTCTCATTGTAATGCCTATATAAAGTCCCCTCTATTCTAGGGGTGGACTCGGTTCCATTCGGTTCGGTTTTTGACCGAAACCAATAACCGAATCAAATATTCAGTTTCGGTTTGGTTCGGTTCGGTTTTGGTTTGGTTTGGTTTGGTTCGGTTTTGGTTTGGTTCGGTTTTGGTTTGGTTTGATGTTTTTTCGGTTCTTCGCAATATAAATTCAAATATTATATTCAATAGAATAAGTTATATATAACAACAATCCAACAAAAGTTATATATATGCTCAAATAAGAGATAGACTTGCATAGCAATTTACAAATATCTCAAAAGATATAACAATCACAAATCACAATAGCTCATTCTCTAAACCTAAATTAGTTGAATCACGAATTACACGAGCATATTATCGGTCCTCCTTTGATCCATGAGGGTCTTAAAAAAACAAATTACACTAAAATCTCAAACACATAAAAGTCACAAGAAGATGTCATTTTAGTATGTGACTTTGACTTCGGTCCATTTCAGTTCGGTTTGGTTCTGTCCGACCCCGAACCGAGAACCGAACCAAACTAATTAGGTTCGGTTCTGTTTTTCTATTTTTCGGTTCGGTCTTCTTTGGTTTTGGTTCTTCGGTTTATTTTTCGGATTTTTTCGGTTTGGTTTTCAATTTTCGGTTCTGAAATGCCACCCCTACTCTATTCATTGTTATCAATACAATTGATTTGCTGTCTTTTACTTTCTCTTGAAACACGTTATCAGCACGTAGCTCAAAGAAAAAAAAAGAAGAAAAAATCGCCAAAGACCGCCGCCATCACTGGGCCAAGACCGCCGCCGCTGCGCCAAGCCAAGACCGCCGCGCCGCCGCCACTCGACCACCGCAGACCATCGCCGCGATCCAGCCACCACCACCGGACCGCCGCCGTTGACCACCGTCGCTGACCACCACCGCCGCCGTCCAGCTCCAGCCCAGCCAAGTCCGACCCGGTTCAGAATCTCGGACCAAAAACCCGAACATCAAATTAATTTATTTTCGGAAACCGCTAAAATTACGCCCCCGGTTTCACGTCATCGCATCGAGTACCAATCGGTAGATCGAATCACACCACAAATTCATCCATATCACGTGCCTAATTTTATAATCGAGGTAATTATCTGAACTTGTCCCTATTCAATTCTCTCTTTTTGGGAATTTTTCTTTTGGGGACATGGGTTATTAGGTTCTTTATCTCCCACGCTATTTGCAGTGGATGAGACCGCAACAAAAGTCGGTATCTCTGCGTGACGAAGAAAACTGTGTGACGGTCCTGGAGGAGTCAAGGAATTGTTGAAAGTCGATACTTGTGGTTGTTGCATACACCACGTATCTGGGTGCGATTTGATATCGCCTTTTTTGTCGACTTTACTAAATAACAATTAAGAGAAGTACATCGAGTAACGGTTATGTTACACGCTTTTAAAAGCATCGATTGTGACCGTTTACATTGTCACTGAAAATCCAATAAGACTAATTTCCTCTTATTTATATCTTGTATATGGCACAAAGCTCCAATGTTCATCCGGAGTTCGACATCCTTGACCATACTGGTAAGGAGTACCATAGGTGGGTCTCAGACATTCGCTTGGCATTCGTCGGTAAGAGATTTACCACCACCATCTTTCCCTCTAACGAGCCTACCACTCAAGAACCGAGCGAGGAAACCAAGGCTAATGCACTGATGTACTTGCGTAGACATATACATCCGTTGTTGAAAAAGTGTTACATGAATTTGCAAACCCCCAAAGAACTATGGGATACACTCGAACAACGATTTAATAATGTGCATGATCAGCGCTTCCCCGAATTTCAACTTCAGTGGGAGCAAATCCGGTTTTTGGATTATACAAATGTGGAGGCCTATAACCAAGCCATCCTCGATCTTCACGCTGATCTTGGTTTTTATGGTGTCAAGAAGTCTGATCAAGACTTGATCGAGAAGACTCTTAACACGTTTCCTGGGGGAGCAAGTGTGATTGCTCATCAGCTGCGCGTTGCCTATGAGGAAGGGAATATTAAAAATTTTAGTGACCTTATCTCCCACCTCGCGAAAAAAGAAAGGCACCATGAGATTATTCTCAACAGCAATGCGTGCCCAGCTGGTACGAAGCCGATTCCGGAAGTGAATCAGGCTACCCACAGGAAGGCACCACAAAAAATAGAACAGGCAACGCTACTCAGTTTTTGCAAGCACCACGGGTGCATGACTCGATCAAGGGAAAAGACGAGGTCGTCGTTCCAATATGTGGAAGAGGCAAGGTGGCTCAGCCACGGGACCTAGTGGAGCCCAACCACGTGGACCGCCTCCTGCCGCCGAGATTGGAAGCACTCTAAAGGAAGGCCGGAATTGCTATACTTGCGGCTCAAAGAAGCATACTTACCACAATTGCAAGGCCCCAAAGAACATCGAAGCGTAATACAAGCACTATAAACAGTACTTGACTCAAGAGTCAAATTACATGGAGGAAGATAATGAGAATACGGAGGTGAACCATATTTGTGATCCCTCCTCTCACCATTGCGGACAAAGACCAACATTTGGATGTTGCTGACTTTGACTAGATCATTGTAGTTTGACTAGTTTTACGCTTTTGTTATGTTTTGTCTTGTTTCTAGTTTTCTTTCGAGAACTACTTTGGGATTTTCTATGAATGTAATAAAGTTGGCCATGATGAATAAAATTCTTTTAATTGCTGTGATTGTGCAAAAATAAATTTTATTTTTCCCTTCAAAAGCATGTTTGGTTTATCATAAAACAATTGCTCAGTAATGAATTGCTTGGTTAATTTGATATATTGATGGATTTTATCAAAACTTTTGATCAAGACTAGGTGCATCCTCATTGGTGTTTGTTTATTCTTTGAAAGTTTAAACGGAATCAGTGGTTTTTAAACAGCCTTAGCCATACCGACATTCCTACTTTCTCTGCAAGTCTACCAAGTTGGAGTTATCGAAAGGATCATTAGTCGAGTTATAAATCGAACACCCCCAATGCATTTTGAAGTGTTTAAACGCTCCTATGGCCATATTGCCATAGTATTGTATCAACAATAATGCCTTTGAAAAAGGCTTCAACCTTGCTCTATCACTCAACAATAGGGAAATACCAAAATAGCAACTTGAAATGAGCACTGAGATTTGAGGTTAATGATCCAGAAAGTGCACGATCTATGGACAAAAAGATACGGAAGTCTAGTTTGAAGAACAGCTGACCGTTCGTCCATATCCTTCTTAACGAAGAAGTTATTGCTGTTTTAATGAACAAAGGTCAAGCTACACAGAAATTATTTCCAGCGATTGTGCTAACTTTGATCCTAACCAACTTGGTCGAATTTCCCCAAACTAGAAGTTATTGGGTTTTCGCTATGTCTTTCATCACAAGACTAATCTAGTTTTATGTCTTATTTTAGATGTCTCGTGGCGAAATTGAGTGCCTTTCTGATAGTGGAACAACCCACACTATTCTTCGGAATAGGCAATTATTTAAGGATATTGTGCCATATATATCCTCAGTGACAACAATGATTGATTCCTCCCAAGTAATTCAAGGGAGGGGACCTGCTCATTTCTTGCTACCTAATGGTATGCATATTAATGCCACAAATGCTCTCTATGCCCCAAGAGCAAACCGAATCTTGCTAAGTTTTAGGGACATCCGTGCCAACGGTTATCACCTTGATACACACTGTGAGATTGGGATAGAATCTTTGTGTGTTACTTTGGCAGAGTGCGGAAGACGCCGCATTCTCGAGAAACTTATGAGTCTAAGTAGTGGTTTATACCAGACTACAATAAGGGTTATTGAATCCTACACTGTGAGTCACGAACTTTGTGATTCCGAAGCATACCAACTATGGCATGACTGACTCGGTCACCCTGGACTCGACATGATGATTCGCATTTTGAAAAACTCACATGTAATCCGTTTTCCAAGTCCAGAAAACGATTGGAAGCACCACTCGATATCGGCATTTATGTGAGTGAGCTTGGTACCGTATCACCGGGATTAAAGATCGCACGCCTCGATAAGGTTGACGGTGCATTTTTCGTAAATCCCGAGGCTTCCATGGCAATTTCCAATGCCCATAAATCGTTTTGCAAAGCCTGTTCACTAGCAAAGTTGATACCCTCTCCGTCCTTTGCTAAAGACTCAACACAAAACATTCACTTCTTACAAAGAATTCAAGGGACATTTGTGGACCTATTCAACCAGAGTGCTGTAACACCCCTAAAACCGTATAGGAATATTACACGCCGTAGACCCTTTCCACAAGGATCTACCAGGCTAAACATCCATAAACAACCAAATGCTTGCCCGGCCAGGGTCAAACAATATAATAATACAGACCGTTAAGGTCACTTACACATGAATACACAGACCGATGAGGTCACACAACTCCATCAACAGAACTGACTAAAACAACATTACCCACACAGGGGTCGAAACACAATACAGTGGAAGGCTGAAATCAACTCTGACAACACTACAAGAATCAAAACATCTCTCAGCTCTTAATTAGTATCGCAGCTCGTCATCCACTTGTGCCAATCCTGTGACTGCTCCCCCGAACCTGCATGTACCTGGACGCAAAACAGACATCCACCCCCCGATTACTCGAGGGTTAGTAAAACTCCACTGTTTTACTAGTGCAAGTATAATACGATACGAAATGCAACAAGTAAATAGCAACTACGAATTTAATACGGAAATCAATTATCAAATGTTCCCGAGAAGTTTTAAATTTCGAACTCAAGCAATAGATATTTGAAAAGGAACTCACCATCTCGGGGATTTTTGAAGTAGAAATTCTTTTGGACCTCGAGTCCCAATTTAGAAAACCTTTTCGTAAACATTAGGGCCTCAGCCTGATTCTCGTTTCAAAACACACTAGATAAGATATCATCATGAGTCCGAGACCCATATATAAAATGTTTGTTGTTACCCGAAATATTATCCGGAGATGATATCGCTGGAATGGTCGAGTAACAAACAAATGCGAGAACACTTCCGTGGGAAAGTAAATAACACAAGATTTGCCGGGGTTATTAGTCTCGGGCTTGAATGCTCTCACGAGATGTTATTAATATAAATACTTTGGAGTACAAATATCAATGTTAGAATGCTATTACAATGAGTGTAAAGATTCTAGTTATCTTAGCTATAGAGCTTGAATATTGCCGGAAGAACCAGATATGAAGCTCTGTGAGTTCTTGCTTTTTTGATGTTCTGTTTTCGTGAATGAGTATCATTGTATGCAGAGTGTATCTCCCTCTGTACGTTTTTCACACTCTTTTTTGGCCACTGTCGGAGGCCTACTATTTATAGTAGAAGAGGTGGATAGGTCCTCCCTGGCGATCGCGGGCGACCACCGTATTCTATATTAGAATAATGTGGGCAATCGTCCCATCACGTGGGACTATTTCCTTAATGTCCGAGGCTGCAGCTGGCAGCCAGCTGTGCGGGCCAATGAGGAGACTGCACCCGTCCTGAATCGCTGTCTGGGGAGGACTCACTTTGTACCTTTCGGAGGGCCTGTCGGTAGGTGTGAGGTTGGTGACAGGCTGGGGTCAAAGGCCTTATCTTACGACGCCTTTTGTGGATCTGCACGTGGGCCTTCATCCAAGATTCGGTCTTCGAAGACTCTGACAGGTGCCGGATTCACATATGGTATGGGACGATCGTCTATAGTCAGCTATCATTGGCGATTGCCAGATGCCTATTAACGATTGCCTTCGATGCGATCGCTAGGTGCTTGCACAGCATCTGCCTTCTTTAGCTGGCTCCTGACCATTATGTCGATCGTCATTGAGGCGTATAAATCGCCGCACAACAATTGCCCCCCAGCTCGCTCCGATGTCGAAAACGTGGGGTGAGGTGGCACTGTTGGCGATCGCCTGTTTTTAGATGATTGGATCGTCTGCTTATGACAAGGATGATCGTCGCCTGGATGATCTGATTTCGAATCCGGACGATATCCTTATGCGCCGAAAATAGCGGGAAATGAAGGCGGGCTCTCGAAACGTTGCAGGGACACGCGTCGCGCTACTGGTGGGGGAGTCCGACGGTTTTATCAGACCTGTCGCCTGGCGTGCCCTCGAAACGACATGCACGCGGGTTTTGAGGGCTGCATTTAATATGTCCCCCTCCCGACGGTTGCACTTTAGCCCTCGGGATTCTGTCTATTTGCACAGAGGTCCCTGCATTCGCTTATAAAAGGGCTAGGGCCTCTTCAGTTCAACTCTTTATGCGCCCTTTCCTTTCAGACGAGACTCTGCCGAATTTCTCTGAAGATTCTTGTGCCGACCGACTTTCCTTCTAGGTAAGAACAAAAAATTTCCTCTCCCCCTTTACTTTTAAAAAAATGTCTGGAGGAGGATCTAAGACATACAAGGCTGGTAGTTCTTCCACCGCCGTGGCTTCGCCTGACCAAGAAGAAACCCCCGTGGCACTTCATATGGAAACCGCCGTCGAGGCCATTCGTGCGGGGATTGCACCCGCAGAGATTGAAGAGCTTTTCAATGAAGTTGACGTGGCGAGGTCGGCGGCGGCGTCGAGGCAGAGGGGCTCGCTAGTTGATGAGGATGAAGCGGTGAGGCTGTACTGGGAGCAGAACAGCGTGTTTGGCCTTGCCTTTTTGGATTTTTCCGGTCTTATGGAGGGGATTTCCGGACCGTGTCCCGAGTTTGACTTTGAAGCATATTCTGCCACCCACCCCTATGAACCTGTGAAGCGGACGGCGTTTCGGGCCGCGGACCCCTCTCTGTGGACCCTCGGTCATATTCGGAGCTCGGCGACCAATAAAGACTTGAGTCGCTGGAGGGCGAAATTCCATATCCCTTCTGACCTCTCGCTGCACGTGCCCTCAGAGAACGAATGTGCCGACCAACCTCCCGAGGGTCTGGTTGCTGTCATATGGAGGCAGGCTTGTGGTTCCCCTTGCCGTTCACCGTGTCATATTTGTTGATCGCCTGGAATTTGGGGCCGCTCCAGCTGACGCCGAATGCCTGGATACAGATCATCAGCACCTTGACAATTTCTGGCGGTCACCGGTTGTTCCGTCTTCCTTCTGCACTGGAAATGAACTATCTCTTCAAACTGACTGCGCAGAAGGGATCGGTCGGCGGTTATCACATCCAAGGTCGCATGGGTAGGGTGGTCCTTGGGGTGCCGAACAAGACTCGGGGCAATCTGACGAAATGTTTTGGGTTGGCGGAGCGTGGAGGTCGGCGTCGAGTGATAGGCCAGAGGAAGAGTTGGAGATCCCCACCAGTTTTCGGGAGAGGAATCCGAGTAAGGGTTTTAACTCTCCCTTTGATCGGATATATCTTGGATTGATCTAATTTGGTTTCCTTTTTCAGGTTTCCTCGTTCCAGCGATCGGCGACCTTTCTTTCAACTTTTTGATTGTCTGGGAGCGAATTAGCGGTCTGCCGGATTCCTACATCGATGTTCGCACAATCAGCCACGAACTTCATCGGTTGGGAGCTCAATTGTTTCGCTTCCCTCGCCACCTGAAGATTCCAGGTATAAACTCTTGCTTCCTCTTTCCTGCTTGACGATCGTCTGTTTGAAAGACATGTCTAACTTGTTTGAATTTCTTCTTTGACAGAGATCCATTTTCCCCGTTATACCGAGCCTCCGAGAGAGATCGCAATGTCGAACCCTGGTCTCTTGGGTCGTCTTCACCAGGGAAAGAAGACGGGTCGTGCCCCTACAATGACGTCCCGTCATGTCCCTGAGGTGAGACCTACTATGGTGCCGGTCGTTGAGCCGGAAGCTCGGGAGGAAGAACAACTCCAGCGCAACCGCAAGAGGCGGAGGCTGGAGGAATCCCTGCCGACTGCTGACGCGGAGGTATCCATTTTGGAGCCGCCGGTTGCCGCGCCACCTATCTCTGATGTTCCGATGGCGGAGGGGTCCAGCTCCAGGCCCTCGGCCGGCTTCCTGAAAACTACGGCGATCGCCGAAGCCGAAACTCCTCGGGGCAAGCCCTTTTTTGGCCGCAACCCCGAGTTGGTCAACAGGTAAGACCGGTTTGATCTTTCTGAGTTAGGCTATTTGTGTAAGTCATATATTAACTCCTTTGTTTCTCTTTGTTTGTGTTGCAGGGTCCGTCTTGCCGACCCGGATGTCTCGCCGATGGTGCTGGATTTTTTGGCGAGCAAGTCTCCGCGCCAATCCCTCGATGTCCCTTCTTACATCTATCGGGACATCAACTCTCTCCCTAAGGCCTGGATGACCGACCTCGATGCGATCGCTCGTCGGCGGTCTGGAGACGCCATGCAGGCGATGCTCGCCCTGACTCTCCAGGCGGTGACGATGGCCGCCCAAGCTGTTAAGGATTATGAGGGGCGACCCTCTAATGCTCGCCTCAATCAAGATCTTGAGGCCGCTCGGAACCAGAATGCCGATTTCGCCAATCAGATAATGTCCACGGAGAAGGAGCACATGGAGACGGCCAAGCGAGCCAAGCAGGACCTTGATCGGATGAAGCAGGAGCTTGACCGGTCCTGGGGGTGGCAGATCGGTTCCGTGATCAGGTGACGGAGGCTCGCCGGATGCATGCGGCCTTGCAGGAGGAGGCGACTGGGCTGAAGGCCACAGTGGATCGTCTCAACGGCGAGCTGGAGAAGGGAGAACTGTCCGCCAAAGTAGCTGAGCTTGCGGATGCTGACAAGACGACTGCGGGGTTAAAGGACCAGTTAAGGGCGATCGAGACCGATCCCTACCTTAATGTGGGATATGTCGGCGAGTTCGCCTACTATATGGCCTACGCCGACGCTATCCATGCCGCCAAGAAGGTAGGGATCGAGGTCGGCCCTATGATAGAGACATTCAAGGCCTACGTACTCGAGCATCCCCTGCAGCCGGACTTCTCCCTACCGATCCTCGATCTCACCGACTTAGGGATTGATCTGAGCTGGTATCCATTTCCGGATAAACTTATTTATCCTGAAGCCCGTGAGGAAGCGCGCGCCGATCCGCCTGCTGGGGGCGAAGGCCAGTCGGGGGCGGCCTGAGTGATGGCGAAGTTATTTTGTTTTTCCTTTGCTTGTAATTTTCTGCTTTTCTCTTTTATTGCCTCCGGGATTGTATGTATGAACTTTTTGAACGGAATAAAATACTTCTTCTTCGCATCTGATTCTTTATGTGTACGATCGCCTCTTTTGAATATTTGTATATGAATTTATACAAGTGTGTATATAATTGCTTCTGATGCCCTGTTCGCCTGATCGACTGTTTGAATGTTGAATGGATCCAAATGTATTGGTACACTTGAAAATTCATACATGTAAATTTCCTGAACAAAACCGATCGTCATGTGTGTGTTTGAATGAAGCCGATCGTGTATGGTCCCTTCCCCCCGATCGCATTTAGGAATAGCTCGACTTTGCCCCTTGTTTTTGTTTACTTAGTGTAAGTATGGGAACAAAAATAGTATGTCTGGTGAGCTATCTTTAGTTTTGCCGATTCTTCAAGGGAGGTCGACTTTTTCGACTCTGAGGAACCGTGCACAGTCGCGGAGTTCGATGGACCGACCTCCATGACCGTGTCTTTATGTGCGAGGGACATTCCATCTGTAGGTCTGTCTCGCATTTCACTTTATTGTTAGGGTCCTCCGTTAGGCTGCGTTCGCCCTGTGTTTAAACAAAAGGCGAGCGGTCTCGGTCTGGCGGAGTCCTTGAACGGGGCGTCGTCAGTTTATTCGACTCCATGTACGCGGCTTGTTAGCACTTTTCTACCTCGGGTCGCCATGTTAGATGGCGACCCTCGACGGTATACGTTGTGACGGGGTAGGGACGCGTTGCCTTTTCCGGGTATATCATGTTAGATGATGTACTTTTGAGGGCGCGCGAGCGTGTCCACAGATTTATTTGGAGGGTCCTTCAGCTACGATCGCCTCGTATTTAAACGAAGGGCGAGCGATCGCAGCCCAAAGGAACCTTGCATGGGCGAAGCTGTCGGTTTAATTGACCTCCAGGACCATGTCTGCACTTTTCTATCTCGGATCGCCATGTTAAATGACGATTCTCGACGGTATACGTTGTGCTTGGGGGGCGATCGCTTGCATAGGTCTGTCAGGTTAGACGACGACCTCTTGTGGGGCGAGTAAGTCGTCCTCTCTTTAGTTATTTGTTTTCGTCGAGGCGAATCACATAGATGGGATAGGAAAATCTCATTATACTTTTTGTATATTGGGTAACTAAATATAGAGTTTTCATTGGTAGTATTTCTTAAAATGTACGGCATTCCAGGGATACTGGTCCGGAGTGCCGTCAGGGTGTTCAAGTTCGTAGGCTCCCCTAGTTAGCCATTTAGATATTCTGAAGGGGCCTTCCCAATTTGGGCTAAAGACTCCCGCGTGAGTCTGGACCTTTTTGAGGACTAGGTCGCCCACTTGGAATCGTCTTTCCTTGACCTTCGAATTGAAGAACTTCTCGGATATCCTTTTATGGATTGTGTTCTTCATTTCCGAGGTCAGTCGCCGTTCTTCCAGCATGTCCAAGTCGATTCGTCGGGCCACATCATTGTCCGTCGTCATCTCCTGTTCAGTTCGGTGGCTGAGGACGGCAATCTCCGAAGGGATCACTGCTTCTATACCGAAGGCGAGGGCGAACAAGGTTTCGCCGGTTGAGTTTCGGGTCATCATTCGATATGAGCACAAGACATCTGGAAGCTCGCTCGCCCATCATCCTTGTCTGGATTCGAGTCGTGCTTTGATCGTGTGTTTGAGGATTTTGTTTACAGCATCTACCTGCCCGTTCGTCTGAGGGTGGTAGAACAACTTTTTGATTCCCCACTTCTCGCAGAATTGCATGACTTCCTAACCGTCGAACTACTTTCCGTTATCGGATATGATAGCCTGGGGTAGACCGAACCGGCATATGATGTTCTTCCAAATGAACTTGATTACTTGTTCATGGCTGATCTTGTTGAGTGGCTCGGCCTCAGCCTATTTTGTGAAATAATCGACCCCTACCGTAATACCCGTAATTTTGATTTCCGGTAATTTCATTTTTTCGGCGGAAGTCCGTTTAACTTTGTTAGATATGTTGTGAACTTCGGTTTGGTTATTCGATCACGTATCGTAATTTTCGGGCATTTTGGGCCATTTTGTAATTTACCCAAAGTTATGGGTATCCGTATCTGTATTTGTTGTCTCGACCCTTTTATTGGTCGCGTATGATTAATTATTGCATTATGTTTTCATTTTGGGTCGTTGATGTTGTCCGCGAGATTTTTGTCGTGTTCGTTCCGTACGTTTTCGGAAATTGAGTCGTCGGATCATGACGGCTGAGCAGCTGGCCGGACGGTGGCGGGTCCTGGCCGGGCGGTTGTGGACACTGGTCGGGCTGACGCGGCAGGAACCGGCGTAGCGCGCGTACTGTCGGAAGGCTGCGTGCACTAATCGGCAGGAGTAGCGCACGTTATGCGGCCGGCCGACGCACGCTATCGGGTCAGGGTAGAGAGGTTCTGAGGTTCTGGACTCGGGGAGGATCGGCAGGTAGCGCATGCTACTGTCGGTCGTGGCGCACGCTAACCGGCATGAGGAGCGCACGCTGTCGGCCGACTAGCGTACGTTACCTGGGCTAGCTGTTTAGTCCAGAGGTTACTGGACAGGTCGGCTAGCGCGCGCAGGCTTCCGGCCGTAGCGCATGCTAGCGGGGGTCGGGCGGACAGGTCACGGTCGGCAGGATTGGTTGGTGGTGCTGGGTCGTGCGGGCCCTGGCCGAGGGTACTGGACCGATAGTGGCCGATAGCACACGCTGGTCCGGGAAGGCTAGCGCACGCTAGTTCCGGCCCAGTATAAATGTGACAGAGCAGTCGCATTTTCATTCATTTTTCACTTCCTTCCTTTTCTGTTCGCGGCTGGCGATTCGGAGGTGGCGAATCCATGTTGTTTAGCAACAAATCCATGAAGTTCTTGAGGTTATATCATTGATCAATCATCCTATAACATCCTTCGATCCAGCGAATCAAGGTTAGATCTTTAGAACCCTACTTTTGGGTAGATTTGGGGGTTTTCGCGTTTTTGTCCGATTCGTTCCGTTTTGTTGATTAATTCATGATGAATATGATTAATCTTGTTGGTATCCTAAGTTTCCCTATGGATTCATGGTATATTTCGTGGTTATTACGGAATCGAGAGGGTTTGGTTGTGGTCCGCCCTCGTTGTTGTTTATATACGAATATACATGAATCGTAGGAGGGTTTTTGGGTGTATTCCAATTCCATATTCGTTTAGAAATGGTTGTGATTGTATTCTTCGAATCGTTAGGTTCGGTTTCGTTGGTTCCTAGCGTTCGTCGGTGACTTTTCTTTCCGTTCGTTGCGTCGTCAATTATTCAAGGCAAGTATTTTTGGAAACCTTTATGCTTAACATGAAATGGTAATGTATATTGTGTGTGTTTTACTCACCCTGGGAGGGTCCGACGGGGCCTCGGGGGAATCTATGACTTCACTCTGGATTCACGAGTTTGTTTCGCTAGCCAGCTCGGGAGGGTCCTTAGAGGCCTCGGGTGTGATTCATGGTGGCGTCCTGGTCCTAGGCGATGCCTGTGCGTGCTTTGTTTTATAAAGTGGCCAGCTCGGGAGGGTCCTTAGAGGCCTCGGGTGGGATTCATGGTGGCGTCCTGGTCCTAGGCAAATTGATTATTTGACTGTTTGTTTCCGGAAAAGACATGTCTGGTTTTGGTTTTGAAATGATATTGGTGCATGTACTATAAAATGTGTAAGCGATTGGTTTGCCTTAATTACTTGTACTAGCGTAATTGCTAACCCCTCTGTGGGGAAATTCTTGTTATGGATTTCAGGTTATGTTCAGCCAGACGAGCGGGCGCTGGGATGGTACGAGGATGTCGGCCAAGGTTGTTGACATGTGCAATTGAGTCTTGTTATTTCCTACTGTCTCTTTTGATGTGGATGTTTTCCAAATTGTAAACTTATAGATTGTACTCGCGAGTACCTAGGCTTTTCCTTTCGGATTGTGATTGGTCTTCGTTGAAGTTATTATATTTGTCGGTTGAGATTTACTATGCCGGCTGTACCGGACGTGTTGTTTTATGTTCTTGTTGTTAACAATTGTTTCCTTGCTAACCGAGACGGTTAGTCAAGTGGTGTTTTCTTGTGTTAGCCTGGTGGGTCCCATGTAGGGGTCCACGGCGCTGTAATATACTCTGAATATCTCGGGGGTGTTACAGAAAATGGTATCGGAGCTCTAGGTTTATGGATACCTAGGCTTGTCGGTTATTTGGGTCTAGTTGTGTTTTGTTTTGCACATTGTCACACCGCTGCCGGCGTCTTAGTACATCCAGTGCTCGTAAGTTTTCCTTACTCGATTCTCTTGTTTTCTCGTATTGTATTTCCACTTCTTGAACTGTGATTGTCTCTCTCGTACTTATCGTCGAGTTGTTTTTTGATCCATCCAGTTCGTGTACTTTTGATTCTAGTATTGCACAGTCCTTTATTTCTCTGGAGTATGTACGCCATTTGTCATTTTGCGAGCCTTCCATCGCTAAACTTCCTAGCATTGGTGGGATCGTTGGTGATCGAAAGATCCGAGATTTGCTCCGTGGTATATTGTGAGAGGGCTTGACTCTCTAGTCTTTTGTTGTATGATGGAATCTGTGTTTGGTAATTGCGATATACTAAATGTATGTTGAGCCGAATGTACTGATGGTTTGGACACCGAAGGGTGCAGTATGATGTAGAACTTTTGAACATTGATATGTTCTGGGAAAGGTATTGATGGCAGAGTTTGTTGAGAAACTCACATAGATGGTTTCGACATATGTCCAAATCGGTGTTATTTGGTTATGCTGTTAAACTTGAAGAGATAGTTTGACATATGCTTGGAACTAGTGTTTCCGAGTTGCGCTTGTTGAACTCGTGATTTTTGAATACCGTATATGCATGTGTTCGGGAATTGATGGTGCTTGGCTAATTATTGTTATTTACAACCAATGTGTTTCTATTAATAATAATACATGCGGCGTGCATGCTTGAAAATTTCTTAGACTTGATCGTATTGTGGGTTTTTGAAAAGTGACATGAATTTGGGCGAGCCAGCCTTGTATTTTCAAATAAAAACCTTGTGTCGGTATTTAAAAGTCGTGTATAGAAGTGTTTAGGACATTTTATAAAATGCTACCGCTGTTAAACCCTTGTCGTGTTGAAAGGGTCATGAAAACGATTTTTAACTTATCGGTTTTATTTTCGAATAACTAGAGTATACGATTTAAAAAAAAATCAGATTAGCTTGGGGAAACCTAGGCTGTCGAGTCAAGTTGTATTTGTTGAGTTTTGTCTCGTCAGATTTTGTCTGACTTAGTCGCATCCCGACGCGTCGTTTGAGATCAGTGGTCGTGATTAGTATCGAGGGGCGATCGTCACTTATGTTCGACCTATGTATGTTAAACTCCCTTCTTTGTGTTGTGCCTCGTGTGACACGAGTTATTTGTTTGATTAGTTGTTAAATGATGGAATCCTTCTGTGGATTTTGATTTCACGATATGTGTTTATTCGACTCTCGTATTTGGTTTATACGAGGAGTGTCGTCGCTGCTGATTATTTTCGAACCGCATTTTATCCGCTGCGTGAGTTCTTTCAAAACGGCTTTCGGTATTTTGCAAATTGAGTTTTATTTCGTAAAACCGATTCCCTAAATCAAGTTTTGGCATTTTGGCCTTGAACATTTTATGACGGTTTGACAAATGATTTTATGAGTTTTGGAAAATATTACCGTCATCGGCCTTTTTAGCATTTTTGAAATGACGTGTAAAATTGTGCTTATCCTGGTAAATCCTTGTGAGAAGGGTTTACAGCGTGTAATATTCCCAGGAGGATTTATGATATGTTCTGTTGCTGTCTCTGTGAGTCGTTAGCGCACGCTACGCTTTGCGGCTAGCGCGCGCGAGTGCGTTGGTAGCACGCAAAGGGGAGGATAGCGCACGCTACCTGGTAGTTCAGGGCAGTCCAGGAGCTACTAGACTGGGTCGGGAGTTCTCGTTAGCGCACGCTAACACTTGGGGTTAGCGCACGCTAACAGTGTATTTTTGGTCAGGAGTTGTGTTTGGTGCCGTGATAGTGCACGCTAACCTTAATGATTAGCGCACGCTAATTGTGTCCAGTATAAATACTGGACACTAGTCTAGAAGTTGCATTTTTCTTCATTTTTTCTTCTTCCTCCATGAGTTTGAGACGTAGCGACTAGGGTTCTCATCGGGGCTGAATTTTCTTCCATCCAAAGGTGTTTTGGAGTATCCTAGATGATTTTTAACATCATCTAATCCATTGTTCTTCGCCGAATCTAGGTATTTTTCTTGAATCCCTAGAGTTGACTTATTGGAGTTTTGTTCTTGATATCGTTTTCCATCCAGTTTTGATAAACCGATTGTTGTTTTAACGATGTTGTTAAACATATCCTAGGGGTTGTATATCACTATTGTGATTTTGAACGATTTGATGCGTGTGATATGATGTGTTTAAGTGAATGTTGATATGTGCGAATTTTGGACATTCTAGCCCATTGAATTATCTTTGAAAACCTTGAGTATCTTAGAAAATAAAATTCAAGACGTACTTTTAAATGGATTGTATTTTCATGGCGCCTACTAGCGCAACTATCTGTTTCAAAATTCTTCTACCTTGAGGACCAAAATATCTTTTTTCCTTTTTCCAGTAATTTTGGAAATGCTTTGCTTAGACCTGAGGGTCGAATATTTTTGAAAGTTTTTCACTAAAAGAAAGGTGTCCTCATTTTTGTTCAAACGCAAGATGATTTTCAAAGTCTCGAAAATGATGTTTGTTCAACTATTTGTAAAATGATACCCAAGATCAACAGGTGTTTCCAAACTGTTTTGAAAAAGTGGTTTTCGTTTTTTTTAAAACCCATCATTTCCTGCTTGTGGTCGGACAAAGTGTGTATGATGTTGGTATTGAATATTGTCACCTCGTAGCGATTTCTGCATTGTCGCGCATGTGCGAGCTGTTAGAGCTTGGTATGGTATGACCGTGTGCATTGGTGATGGTTCCGTTATGTTTCGGTTGTTTAATGTCTTGTTACCTTACTCCCGTTTTTGTGAATTTAGTGGACAAGGTCGGAGGTAATACCCGTACTATTTTGACTTCTGTATTTTGTCTTTCTCTAGTCTATCAATTCGCTCGTGTTCATTGATACTTTCTGAACTTGTTATGTACTTTGGTTTCATCGTTCGAACGAGCTGTAATCTTGTTTTGGGTCGATCTGGTTATCGCTGTGACTTTTCCAAATTCGGTTCGATTCTTGTGAACCTTGTTCGGAAGTAACATCTTTTGGTTCTACTAGTTCTTTTATTCGAAGTGGATCGGATTTTGAACTTCTGTATTTTCGACTCTATCGACTCGTTTATGCTCGTTAACATTTTCTAAACTTTCCCTATCCCTTGCTTTTGTTGATCGAACGAGGGTGGTATTGTTTCGGAATAACTCGTTTGTCGTTGTGGCTTTTCAATCGCTATTTCCTTTCCTGTGGATCTTATGGGAATGCACGTCTTGTTGTTCTCACCAGATCATCCTGGGAGTTGTTGTTTGAATTTTATTATCCTTCGTGTTTCGGACATGATTGTTCGATTTTTGTTGTCTCGATCGTTTGTTCGTTCGGTTTTTTGTTCTCGTTTCGTGATTGTTGAGCGTTCAGGCTCCTTCGTAATTCCCTTAAGTTCGGGAAATTAGTCTCGTTTTCGATCTTCCAACCCTTGGGCGGTGGGATTCTGTATTTGTTCAGCGGTTGGCTCGCGTTTTGATTGATGTATCGTTGGGTTGGTCAAAAATATTGATTTTCGTTCGTTGTGTTTTGTGATTGTTCGGATAATCGACTCGATTGTATTGTCTATTTGATGATGCTTGTCACTTGTTGATTTTATTATGTCTCTTTCCGTTTCTTGCAGCGTTTCGCTGTCGGGCGCGAGTTTTCGATTTTTGTGTATCTCGTCGAGTTTTCCTGGCAGGGGATATTGCTTCTCCCTACTTATTTTAAGTTTCGGGACGAAACTTCTTTTAAGGAGGGTAGAATGTAATACCCGTAATTTCGATTTCCGGTAATTTCTTTTTTCGGCGGAAGTCCGTTTAACTTTGTTAGATGTGTTGTGAACTTCGGTTTGGTTATTCGATCACGTATCGTGATTTTCGGGCGTTTTGGGCCATTTTGTAATTTACCCAAAGTTACGGGTATCCGTATCTGTATTTGTTGTCTCGACCCTTTTCTTGGTCGCGTATGATTAATTATTACATTATATTTTCATTTCGGGTCGTTGATGTTGTCCGCGAGATTTTCGTCGTGTTCGTTCCGTACGTTTTCAGAAATCGAGTCGTCGGATCATGACGGCTAAGAAGCTGGCCGGACGGTGGCGGGTCCTGGCCGGACGGTTGTGGGCACTGGTCGAGCTGACGCGGCAGGAACCGGCGTAGCGCGCGCTACTGCCGGAAGGCTGCGTGTGCTAACCGGCAGGAGTAGCGCACGCTATCGGGTCAGGGTAGAGAGGTTCTGAGGTTCTGGACTCGGGGAGGATCGGCAGGTAGCGCACGCTACTATCGGTCGTGGCGCATGCTAACCGGCATGGGTAGCGCACGCTGTCGTCCGACTAGCGTACGTTACAGGCTAGCCGTTAGTCCGGAGGTTATGGACAGTCGGCTGCCGCAAGAAGCTTCCGGCCGTAGCGCATGCTAGCGGGGGTCGGGCGGACAGGTCACGGTCGGCAGGATTGGTTAGTGGTGCCGGGTCGTGCGGGCCCTGGCCGAGGGTACTGGGCCGATATTGGCCGATAGCGCACGCTGGTCTGGGAAGGCTAGCGCACGCTAGTTCCGGCCCAGTATAAATGTGACAGAGCAGTCGCATTTTCATTCATTTTTTACTTCCTTCCTTTTCTGTCCGCGGCTGGCGATTCGAAGGTGGCGAAGCCATGTTGTTTAACAACAAATCCATGAAGTTCTTGAGGTTATATCATTGATCAATCATCCTATAACATCCTTCGATCCAGCGAATCAAGGTTAGATCTTTAGAATCCTACTTTTGGGTAGATTTGGGGGTTTTCGCGTTTTTGTCCGATTCGTTCCGTTTTGTTGATTAATTCATGATGAATATGATTAATCTTGTTGGTATCCTTAGTTTCCCTACGGATTCATGGTATATTTCATGGTTTTTACGGAATCGAGAGGGTTTGGTTGTGGTCCGCCCTCGTTGTTGTTTATATACGAATATACATGAATCGTATGCGGGTTTTTGGGTGTATTCCAATTCCATATTCATTTAGAAATGGTTGTGATTGTATTCTTCGAATCGTTAGGTTCGGTTTCGTTGGTTCCTAGCGTTCGTCGGTGACTTTCCTTTCCGTTCGTTGCTGTAATATCCGCAAATTCGATTTCCAGTAATTTTCTTTTTTTGGCGGAAGTCCGTTTTGACGACTCGCTTGGGAACATTTAATCATCCTGAGAATGATTAATTCTACACTTTTTGACACCCAAGTTCGTTTCGGTGTCGTTTTGTTGAGTTCCGTACTTTTTAGCGACTTTTCCGCACTTGAGTTCGATTCTTGCGAATCTCGTTCAAAACTGCTGTTTCGAGCTTCCTGTAAGTCCGTTTAACTTTGTTATACGTGCTGTGAACTTCGGTTTGGTTATTCGAATATGTATCGTGATTCTCGGGCGTTTTGGGCCATTTTGTAATTTACCCAAAGTTATGGGTATCCGTATCTGTACTTGCTGTCTCGACTCTTTTCTTGGTCGCGTATGATTAATTATCGTATTATGTTTTCATTCCGGGTCATTGATGTTGTCCACGAGCTTTTCGTCGTGTTCGTTTCGTATGTTTTCGGAAAATCGAGTCGTCGGGTCATGGCGGCCGAGCAGTTGGCCGGACCGGTGCGGCACTATCGGATGTAATATCCGCATTTTTTTTCCCTTGTATTTTCATTTTCGGTGTATTTCTCGATTGTAGCGACCCTCGTGTATCTTTCAGTGTAACTTTTCCGTCATCTATTGATCTGATTCTCGCAATTGTTGTGCGGAACCGCCGTTTCGGGGTTGCCGTGGATCCATTCTATGCTATGATGCGTTTTGAGGTGTTCCGTTTGATGTTTCGTTCGTGTTCCGGTGTTGTGGACCGTTTATATTCCGTACCTAGCGCACGCTAATTTTTCTGCATAGCGCACGCTAGAAGTTCCTTTGTAGCGCACGCTACGTTTACTTCGTTGCGGGCGCTAACGAGTTAGCCCTGGGAGTGGCAGTTCTGTTCCCAGCCCTCTGGACTATCGGATAAGCGCACGCTACCTTGTCTAGCGCACGCTAATGTCGGGAGACTAGCGCACGTTAAGTTGTTCGGTAGCGCGCGCTAGCGTGACTGTCCAGTACTGGACAGTTTACTACTGAACTCGGTCAGGCGCCAGGTAGCGCACGCTACGTTTGCATGCTAGCGCACGCTAACGGGTCAGGTGAGTTTTGGTCAGTTAGCTTCTGGACTCGGCTGATGTCCGGGTAGCGCACGCTATTGGTCGATAGCGCGCGCTACCGAGAGGTTATTAGCGCACGCTACGTTTCGAGTAGCGCACGCTAACGGCCAGAAATCTGGCTACTGGACTAGGACGCTAATAGTATGGATTGGAATTTTATCCCGTTAGCGCACGCTAACCTTGAGGTTTTAGCGCGCGCTAATACTCCCTGGCTATATAAACCAGGGAGTTGACCAAGATAATCACAATTTCTCATTTCTTCCTCCTCTCCACGGCTAAGGCGATTCTGGGGCGATTTTCTTGGCGATTTCTTCCTCCAATCATCTCATCCAACATCTTTCTTGAGTTCTTGGAATATTATAACAACATCAACACGAATCTTCCATCCTAATCCACGGTAAATCTCTTAGAACCCTACTTTTGGATAATTTGGGGGTTTTGGGATTTTCTTCCGATTCGTTCCGTTTTGTTGGTAGATTCATGATGAATATGATTAATCTTGTTGATATCATTAGTTTTCCTACGGATTCATGGCATATTTTCATAGTTTTGAGAAATCGGGAGGGTTTGGTTGTGGTCCGCCCTCGTTGTTATTTTTATTCGAATATACATGAATCGTAGGCGGGTTTCCGGGTGTATTCCATTTCCGTAATCGTTTAGAAGTGGTTGTGATTGTGCTATTCGAATCGTTAGGTTCATTTCCGCCGGTTCCTCGCGGTCGTGTTTGATCCTTCATTCCCGTTCGTGTCACCGTCTATTTGATCGAGGCAAGTACCGTTATGAACTTACAATCTTGACATAGTAGTATTGTATGAGAAATGGTGTGTGTGTGCATGCTCACTACGGGTTAGATCCGACGGGGTCTCGGTAGGGGTCCACAGAGACGTGGATCGACGAGCTTGCTTTTAACCACTACGGGTTAGATCCGACGGGGTCTCGGTAGGGGTCCACAGAGACGTGGATCGATGGTTAATTGTGGTGCATTTTACAAATGTGATTCGTTTATGGCATTTTCGGAAATGAATGTTTTGGAACTATGTTTTCGTGATTGCATGCATTACTATATGTGTAAGATGTAAGTTGTTCATTTGGTTACTTGTACTAGCGTAATTGCTAACCCCTCTGGGGACCCGTTTTGGGGAAATTCGTTTTATGAATTTCAGGTCAGGTTCATCGAGACGAACGGGCGCTGGACCAGTATGCGGATGATGGCCGTGCGTGATGATTGTGCACAAGTGATGCCTTAGTGTCTTATATTTTTTATCTTTTGTGGTTTTGTTTGAACTAATAGAAGTACTCGAGTACTTAAGAATTTTTACTCGTCTGGATTGTATTGTTGTTTATTTTGTTTGTGTCGAATTATGGTGTTATGTTTGACCGGTTGAACCGAGTACTTAACGGACGCAATACCGTTCATATTCTTTCTCATCCTGTCAGTGTGCTTTTCGATTCTGGTGCTACGCATTCGTTCATATCTCTGGAGTGTGTGCGCCGTTTGAGTCTCGACTGTTTGACGCCTTATGAGCCCTTCATCGTTAAGCTTCCTAGCGGTGATAGGATCGTGGGTGATCAGGAGGTTCGAGACTGTTCTGTGCTTATTTGCGAGAGGGTTTGGCCCTCTAATCTTATTGTTGTGGGTATTGAGGGTGAGGATTTGATTCTCGGGGATGATTGGCTCGAGCGGCATGGTGCAATCATGAACTACCGCACGAGGATCATCACTATGTTAGCCGAGGATGGCACCGAGCACTCTTTCGCGGGGCGAAAAAGGGGAAACCAGAAGTTAGTTATTAACGCCTTGAAGGCGATGAGACTCCTGCGGAAGGGGTCTACTGGCTATTGGTGCTACGACTGGAAGGGGGAGAGTGGTGGAGTCGAGCTTTCGTCGATTCCAATCGTTAGTGAGTTTCCTGATGTATTTCCTGACGAGTTACCGGGATTGCCATCGGATCGTGAGGTCGAGTTTGCTATAGAGTTAGAGCCGGGCGCGGCTCCTATTTCGAAGGCGCCCTATCGCATGGCACCTTCAGAGATGTACGAATTGAAGAAGCAGTTGAGTGAGCTTCTTGAGTCGGGGTATGTTCGACCGAGCGCCTCGCCTTGGGGCGCACCGGTCCTGTTTGTGCGGAAGAAGTATGGTTCACTACGTTTGTGTATCGACTATCGCGAACTAAACAAGGTGACCATCAAGAACAAGTATCCTTTGCCGAGAATTGATGACTTGTTCGACCAGTTGCAGGGAGTTGCGGTATTCTCGAAGATTGATTTGAAATCGGGGTACTATCAGCTCCGGGTGAGAGAGTCCGATGTGCCGAAGACAACTTTTCGGACGAGATACGGACACTAAGAGTTTGTAGTTATGCCTTTTGGGTTAACTAATGCGCCGGCGGTGTTCATGCAGTTGATGAACAAAGTCTTTATCGAGTATTTGAATAAGTGTGTCGTCGTCTTCATTGACGATATTCTTATTTATTCGAGGAACGAGAAAGAGCATGCCCATCATTTGCGGGTAGTGTTAGACATTCTGAGGACCGAGCAACTCTATGCGAAGTTCTCAAAATGTGAGTTCTGGCTGAAGGAAGTGATGTTTCTAGGTCACGTGATTTTAGCCGAGGGGGTTCGTGTAGATCCGCAGAAGATCGAGGCAGTGTTGGATTGGGCACCGCCCAAGAATGTGAGGGAGCTCCGTAGTTTCTTGGGTTTGGCTGGCTACTATCGTAGGTTCGTCGAGGGTTTCTCGAAACTAGCTCGGCCACTTACGCAACTGATCCAGAAATCCGAGAAGTTCGTCTGGAATGACGAGAGGCAGTCGAGTTTTGAGGAGCTGAAGAAGCGTTTAACTTCAGCCCCGTTTTTGGCGTTGCCATGTGGCAACGAGGGTTTTTTCCGTTTATAGCGATGCTTCGGGTCAGGGTCTTGGGTGCGTATTGATGCAGCACGGCAAGACCATTGCCTATGCGTCGAGACAGTTGAGGCCGTATGAGCTGAACTACCCTACTCATGATTTGGAGTTAGCGGCAGTCGTTTTTGCGCTCAAGATTTGGCGTCATTATCTTTTCGGCTCTGCATGTCAGATTTTTACCGATCATAAAAGTCTGAAATACATATTTACTCAGCGGGAGTTGAATATGAGGCAGAGAAGGTGGTTAGAGCTGATTAAGGATTATGACCTCGAAATCCTTTATCATCCGGGCAAGGCGAACGTCGTGGCCGACGCCTTGAGTCGGAAACCGGTTGCGTTGCGAACGCTTGAGATCCTTACGTCTCAGTCTGAGCTTCGGCGGGCTTTGATCGAGTTAGATGTTGAGGTTTTGTTGCCGGTAATAGTCGGGCAACTTTGTGCTTTGGAGATTTCGTCGTCTTTGATCGATGAAATTAATCTGAAGCAGTTAGAGGATCCGATGATTACTCAAATTCGAGAGAACGTTGTTAAAGGAAAGTCTCCTAGGTTTGTGATTCACGAGGATGGTGCTTTGAGAATCCAGAGTCGGCTTTGTGTGCCGAACGACTCAGAGTTGCGATAGAATATTTTGCATGAGGCCCATGCTACACCTTATTCTGTTCATCCTGGTTCGAGTAAGATGTACAAGGACCTGAGGAGAAATTTCTGGTGGAATTATATGAAGGAGGAGGTCGCACAATTTATAGCGAGATGTTTGACTTGTTAGCAGGTCAAAATCGAGCATCAGCGACCGGCTGGGTTATTGCAGTCACTTCCCGTTCCGGAATGGAAATGGGAAGATATATCGATGGATTTCATTACGAGTTTGCCGAGATCGAGGTCGGGCATGAATATGGTATGGGTGATTGTTGATCGCCTGACCAAGTCGGCACATTTTCTGGGCATCAAGGACACTTGGGACCCGGAGAAGTTAGCTCGTGTGTTTATCGCACAGATTGTGAGGCTTCACGGTACTCCGAAGTCTATTGTTTCGGATCGCGATGGCCGTTTTGTATCGCACTTCTGGCAGGCGGTGCATAAGGCGTTGGGTACCCATTTGCGTTTGAGTACCTCTTTTCATCCCCAGTCAGATGGCAGTCGGAACGCACTATCCAGACGTTCGAGGATTTGTTGCGTGCTTGTGCTCTCGATTGGAGCAGTGACTGGGAGGAGCATTTGCCATTGATCGAATTCACGTACAACAATAGTTGGCACGCGTCGATTCGGATGGCACCATATGAGGCACTTTATGGGCGGTGATGTTGATCACCGATTTGTTGGAATGAGGCGTCCGATTTGGTCGGGACCGAGCCGGATGTCGTTTTAGAGATGAGGCGGAAGATAGAATTAATTCGGAAACGGATGTTGAATGCCCAGAGTCGACAGAAGTCGTATGCCGATGTTCGTCGTCGACCTTTGGAATTCGAGGTGGGAGACCACATTTTGCTAAAGGTGTCGCCGACGAAGGGAGTTTTTCGTTTCGGGAAGAAAGGGAAGTTGAGTCCGAGATTTATTGGACCCTTTGAGATTCTCGAGCGAGTCGGTGAGTTGGCATACCGTTTGGCGTTACCTCCGGCCTTGAGTCATGTTCATAGCGTTTTTCATGTTTCCCAGCTGAGGAAATATGTCCCGGATCCTAGTCAGGTCATCAATTATGGTGAGATTGATGTCGCCGAGGATATTACTTTTGAAGAGCGTCCTTTGAAGATTTTGGAGCATCGTGAGAAACGACTAAGGCATAAGACCATACCTTTGGTCAAGGTGCAGTGGTCGAGACACGGTGTCGAGGAGGCAACTTGGGAAACCGAGGATAACATGCGTGCTAGGTACCCTGAGTTGTTTGTTTCTTAAGTTTCGGGACGAAACTTATTTTTAGAGGGGTAGAATGTAATATCTGCATTTTTTTTCTTTCCCTTGTATTTTCATTTTCGGTGTATTTCTGCCCCGTTTATAGCGCAGGCTAATTTTTCCCATGCACGCTAATTTTTCTGCATAGCGCACGCTAGAAGTTCCTTTGTAGCGCACGCTACGTTTACTTCGTAGCGCGCGCTAACGAGTTAGCCCTGGGAGTGGCAGTTATGTTCCCAGCCCTCTGGACTATCGGATTAGCGCAGGCTACCTTGTCTAGCGCACGCTAATGTCGGGAGACTAGCGCACGTTAAGTTGTTCGGTAGCGCGCGCTAGCGTGACATCGATCTTGGACAGTTTACTACTGAACTCGGTTAGGCGCCAGGTAGCGCACGCTACGTTTGCATGCTAGCGCACGCTAACGGGTCAGGTGAGTTTTGGTCAGTTAGCTTCTGGACTCGGCTGATGTTCGGGTAGCGCACGCTATTGGTCGATAGCGCGCGCTACCGAGAGGTTATTAGCGCACGCTACGTTTCGAGTAGCGCACGCTAACGCCGTAACTGCTCGGATCGGGACGCTAACTGTATGGATTGGAATTTTATCCTGTTAGCGCACGCTAACCTTGACGTTTTAGCGTGCGCTAACACTCCCTGGCTATATAAACGAGGGAGTTGACCGAGATAATCACAATTTCTCATTTCTTCCTCCTCTCCGCGGCTAAGGCGATTCCGGGGCGATTTTCTTGGCGATTTCTTCCTCCAATCATCTCATCCAACATCTTTCTTGAGTTCTTGGAATATTATAACAACATCAACACGAATCTTCCATCCTAATCCACGGTAAATCTCTTAGAACCCTAGTTTTGGATAATTTGGGGGTTTTGGGATTTTCTTCCGATTCGTTCCGTTTTGTTGGTGGATTCATGATGAATATGATTAATCTTGTTGATATCATTAGTTTTCCTACGGATTCATGGCATATTTTCATAGTTTTGCGAAATCGGGAGGGTTTGGTTGTGGTCCGCCCTCGTTGTTATTTTTATTCGAATATAAATGAATCGTAGGCGGGTTTCCGGGTGTATTCCATTTCCGTAATCATTTAGAAGTGGTTGTGATTGTGCTATTCGAATCGTTAGGTACATTTCCGCCGGTTCCTCGCGGTCGTGTTTGATCCTTCATTCCCGTTCGTGTCACCGTCTATTTGATCGAGGCAAGTACCCTTATGAACTTACAATCTTGACATAGTAGTATTGTATGAGAAATGGTGTGTGTGTGTGTATGCTCACAACGAGTTAGATCCGATGGGGTCTCGGTAGGGGTCCACAGAGACGTGGATCGACGAGCTTGCTTTTAACCACTATGGGTTAGATCCGACGGGGTCTCGGTAGGGGTCCACAGAGAAGTGGATCGACGGTTAATTGTGGTGCATTTTACAAATGTGATTCGTTTATGGCATTTCCGGAAATGAATGTTTTGGAACTATGTTTTCGTGATTGCATGCATTACTATATGTGTAAGATGTAAGTTGTTCATTTGGTTACTTGTACTAGCGTAATTGCTAACCCCTCTGGGGACCCGTTTCGGGGAAATTCGTTTTATGAATTTCAGGTCAGGTAGTATGCGGATGATGGCCGTGTGTGATGATTGTGCACGAGTGATGCCTTAGTGTCTTCTGTTTTTTATCCTTTGTGGTTTTGTTTGAACTAATAGAAGTACTCGAGTACTTAAGAATTTTTACTCGTATGGATTGTATTGTTGTTTATTATCTTTGTGTCGAATTATGGTGTTATGTTTGACCGGTTGAACCGGGTGGATTGTTTTGTTGGGCGTCTTTATGACGAGGTGTTATTCTGTTGTTCTGTGAGTCGATGAGTATGATGTTTGTTCAGCCTGGTGGGTCCCATATAGGGATTCACGACGTTGTAATATACCTCGAATATCTTGGGGGTGTTACAGAAAATGGTATCGGAGAAAGGTTATGGATACCTAGGCTTGTCGGTTTATTGGGTCTTGTTGTGTTTTGTTTTGCACATCATCGTCACGCTGCCATGATTCCGGTACTACCAGTGTCCGTAAGTTTTTCCTTCCTCTGTTCCTTATTCCCTTGTATCGTACCTTTGATTCTCGATTTGTGATTGTTCTTTTCTTGTACTTACCATCGTATGGCTTTTGCTACTTATTTAACTCCAGTATGGATGCTGGAAGAGGTCGTGGTCGTGGTCGTGGTCGTGGACGCGGCCGAGGACGTGGGGCAGCCGGTGGGGCGGCCACGTCGCAATCTTTGGGAGCTGGCAGTACCGGCGACCGTCATAGTCATGCTTCTTCTCAAGAGCGTGCCGACCTTGGTATTGCGGTCGTTATGCAGCAAATGGTGAACCAAATGGCGGCGATAGCTCAGGCGGTTCAGAACCCGGATCAGGCTCATGCTAATCGGGGCGTAGCGGACCGTTGGCTCCAAGATGTCATCAAGATGCATCCTCCTCAGTTTTCGGGAGCTTCAGACCCGATTGGCTGGGAAGGGTGGATCAAGGAGATATCTAAAGTCTTCAATGCTACCAACTGTCCCGAGGACCGTAAGGTCCCTATTGCCCAGTACTTTCTCACTGGGGACGCTACGGACTGGTGGGAGGTCGTTGGCCCCAAAGATCATGTTGCTTCGTGGGCCGAATTTCAAGAATTGATGTAGACTGAGTATTGCCCGTGGCCGGTCAGACAGACTCGGGTACATGCTTTCTATGATGCTCAACCACGGGATATCCCCGTGTCTCAAGCTATTGCCGATTTTAACAAGGAGTTGGGTTATGTGAAGACCCAAGTTGTCGAGGAGAGCGACAAAATTTTCCATTTCTCCAGACGGATGAAGTTGTCGATTCGGGACTATATGTCGGGGCTCGTATGTACTACCTTGAAAGATTACCAGAGTAGGGCCCTTGCTTACGATATGTCGGTGACGGCTAGCGAGGCGGCCCGCGAGAGCAAGAAACATAAGTCCGCTGGGAATTTTTCTGGCCACAAGGGTGGGGGTCAACAGAAATCTCAATCTGCTAACTTCCCCGCCGGCGGTGGTCCAGCTCGTTCCGCTGGGGGTCCTCGTGGAACTACCAGTGCTCCTTTCCGTGATGTGAAGTGTTTCAATTGTGGCCGTACAGGCCACGTCAGTCGTACTTGTTTGAGCCCTTTACTGACGTGTAATCAGTGTGGCCAGCCGGGCCACAAGGCTACTTTCTGTGCTGAGAGGGAGAGAATTCTTGGTGCCTAGGCTTCCGTTCCAGCGCCTGGGGAACCAAGCGTGAATCAAGGATCGTTTGCTTCTCAGTCCCCACCGAGTGCCAGTCGAGGGAGAGGTCGGGGTCAGACCGCCAGAGGGGGAGCTTCTAGTGTCGGCTCCGCCCATCCGTGAGTTTATGAGATGCGGAGAGCCGATGACCCAACAGCTACTGTGGCGACAGGTACCGTTCATATTCTTTCTCATCCTGTCAGTGTGCTTTTCGATTCTGGTGCTACGCATTCGTTCATATCTCTGGAGTGTGTGCGCCGTTTGAGTCTCGACTGTTTGACGCCTTGTGAGCCCTTCATCATAAAGATTCCTAGCGGTGATAGGATCGTGGGTGATCAGGAGGTTCGAGACTGTTCTGTGCTTATTTGCGAGAGGGTTTGGCCCTCTAATCTTATTGTTGTGGGTATTGAGGGTGAGGATTTGATTCTCGAGGATGATTGGCTCGAGCGGCATGGTGCAATCATGAACTACCGCACGAGGATCATCACTATGTTAGCCGAGGACGGCACCGAGCACTCTTTTGCGGGGCGAAAGAAGGGAAACCAGAAGTTAGTTATTAACGCCTTGAAGGCGATGAGACTCCTGCGGAAGGGGTGTACTGGCTATTGGTGCTACGCCTTAAAGGCGGAGAGTGGTGGAGTCGAGCTTTCGTCGATTCCAATCGTTAATGAGTTTCCTGATGTATTTCCTGACGAGTTACCGGGATTGCCATCGGATCGTGAGGTCGAGTTTGCTATAGAGTTAGAGCCGGGCGCGGCTCCTATTTCGAAGGGGCCCTATCGCATGGCACCTTCAGAGATTTCCGAATTGAAGAAGCAGTTGAGTGAGCTTCTTGAGTCGGGGTATGTTCGACCGAGCGCCTCGCCTTGGGGCGCACCGGTCCTGTTTGTGCGGAAGAAGGATGGTTCACTACGTTTGTGTATCGACTATCGCGAACTAAACAAGGTGACCATCAAGAACAAGTATCCTTTGCCGAGAATTGATGACTTGTTCGACCAGTTGCAGGGAGCTACGCTATTCTCGAAGATTGATTTGAAATCGGGGTACTATCAGCTCCGGGTGAGATAGACAGCTTTTCGGACGAGATACGGACACTATGAGTTTGTAGTTATGCCTTTCGGGTTAACTAATGCGCCGGCGGTGTTCATGCAGTTGATGAACAAAGTCTTTATCCAGTATTTGGATAAGTGTGTCGTCATCTTCATTGACGATATTCTTATTTATTCGAGGAACGAGGAAGAGCATGCCCATCATTTGCGGGTAGTGTTAGACATTATGAGGACCGAGCAACTCTATGCGAAGTTCTCGAAATGTGAGTTCTGGCTGAAGGAAGTGATGTTTCTAGGTCACGTGATTTCAGCCGAGGGGGTTCGTGTAGATCCGCAGAAGATCGAGGCAGTGTTGGATTGGGCACTGCCCAAGAATGTGAGGGAGCTCCGTAGTTTCTTGGGTTTGGCTGGCTACTATCGTAGGTTCGTCGAGGGTTTCTCGAAACTAGCTCGTCCACTTACGCAGCTGCTCCAGAAATCCGAGAAGTTCGTCTGGAATGACGAGAGGCAGTCGAGTTTTGAGGAACTGAAGAAGCGTTTGACTTCAGCCCCGGTTTTGGCGTTGCCATGTGGCAACGAGGGTTTTGCCGTTTATAGCGATGCTTCGGGTCAGGGTCTTGGGTGCGTATTGATGCAGCACGGCAAGACCATTGCCTATGCGTCGAGACAGTTGAGGCCGTATGAGCTGAACTACCCTACTCATGATTTGGAGTTAGCGGCAGTCGTTTTTGCGCTCAAGATTTGGCGTCACTATCTTTTCGGCTCTGCATGTCAGATTTTTACCGATCATAAAAGTCTGAAATACATATTTACTCAGCGGGAGTTGAATATGAGGCAGAGGAGGTGGTTAGAGCTGATTAAGGATTATGACCTTGAAATCCTTTATCATCCGGGGAAGGCGAACGTCGTGGCCGACGCCTTGAGTCAGAAACCGGTTGCGTTGAGAACACTTGATATTCTTACGTCTCAGTTTGAGCTTCGGCAGGCTTTGATCGAGTTAGATGTTCAGGTTTTGTTGCCGGGAATAGTCGGGCAACTTTGTGATTTGGAGATTTCGTCGTCTTTGATCGATGAAATTAAGCTGAAGCAGTTAGAGGATCCTATGATTACTCAAATTCGAGAGAACGTTCTTAAAGGAAAGTCTCCTAGGTTTGTGATTCACGAGGATGGTGCTTTGAGATTCCAGAGTCGCCTTTGTGTGCCGAACCACTCAGAGTTGCGATAGAATATTTTGCATGAGGCCCATGCTACACCTTATTCCGTTCATCCTGGTTCGAGTAAGATGTACAAGGACCTGAGGAGGAATTTCTGGTGGAATAGGAGGAGGTCGCACAGTTTGTAGCGAGGTGTTTGACTTGTCAGCAGGTCAAAATCGAGCATCAGCGACCGGCTGGGTTATTGCAGTCACTTCCCGTTCCGGAATGGAAATGGGAAGATATATCGATGGATTTCATTACGAGTTTGCCGAGATCGAGGTCGGGCATGAATATGGTATGGGTGATTGTTGATCGCCTGACCAAGTCGGCACATTTTCTGGGCATCAAGGACAGTTGGGGCCCGGAGAAGTTAGCTCATGTGTTTATCGCACAGATTGTGAGGCTTCACGGTACTCCGAAGTCTATTGTTTCGGATCGCGATGGCCGTTTTGTATCACACTTCTTGCAGGCGGTGCATAAGGCGTTGGGTACCCATTTGCGTTTGAGTACCTCTTTTCATCCCCAGTCAGATGGACAGTCGGAACGCACTATCCAGACGTTCGAGGATTTGTTGCGTGCTTGTGCTATCGATTGGAGCAGTGACTGGGAGGAGCATTTGCCATTGATCGAATTCACGTACAACAATAGTTGGCACGCGTCGATTCGGATGGCACCGTATGAGGCACTTTATGGGCGGCGATGTCGATCACCGATTTGTTGGAATGAGGCGTCCGATTTGGTCGGGACGGAGCCGGATGTTGTTTTAGAGACGAGGCGGAAGATAGAATTAATTCGGGAACGGATGTTGACTGCCCAGAGTCGACACAAGTCGTATGCCGATGTTCGTCGTCGACCTTTGGAATTCGAGGTGGGACTAAAGGTGTCGCCGACGAAGGGAGTTTTTCGTTTCGGGAAGAAAGGGAAGTTGAGTCTGAGATTTATTGGACCCTTTGAGATTCTCGAGCGAGTCGGTGAGTTGGCATACCGTTTGGCGTTACCTCCGGCCTTGAGTCATGTTCATAGCATTTTTCATGTTTCCCAGCTGAGGAAATATGTCCCGGATCCTAGTCACGTCATCAATTATGGTGATATTGATGTCGCCGAGGATATTACTTTTGAAGAGAGGCCTTTGAAGATTTTGGAGCATCGTGAGAAACGACTGAGGCATAAGACCATACCTTTGGTCAAGGTGCAGTGGTCGAGACACGGTGTCGAGGAGGTAACTTGGGAAACCGAGGATAGCATGCGTGCTAGGTACCCTGAGTTGTTTGTTTCTTAAGTTTCGGGACGAAACTTATTTTTAGAGGGGTAGAATGTAATATCCGCATTTTTTTTCTTTCCCTTGTATTTTCTCGATTGTAGCGACCCTCGTGTATCTTTCAGTGTAACTTTTCCGACGGGGTCCACAGAGATGTGGATCGACGAGCTTGCTTTTAACCACTACGGGTTAGATCCGACGGGGTCTCGGTAGGGGTCCACAGAGACGTGGATCGACGGTTAATTGTGGTGCATTTTACAAATGTGATTCGTTTATGGCATTTCCGGAAATGAATGTTTTGGAACTATGTTTTCGTGATTGCATACATTACTATATGTGTAAGATGTAAGTTGTTCATTTGGTTACTTGTACTAGCGTAATTGCTAACCCCTCTGGGGACCCGTTTTGGGGAAATTCGTTTTATGAATTTCAGGTCAGGTTCATCGAGACGAACGGGCGCTGGACCAGTATGCGGATGATGGCCGTGCGTGATGATTGTGCGCGAGTGATGCCTTAGTGTCTTCTATTTTTTTATCTTTTGTGGTTTTGTTTGAACTAATAGAAGTACTCGAGTACTTAAGAATTTTTACTCGTCTAGATTGTATTGTTGTTTATTATGTTTGTGTCGAATTATGGTGTTATGTTTGACCGGTTGAACCGGGTGGATTATTTTGTTGGGCGTCTTTATGACGAGGTGTTATTATGTTGTTCTGTGAGTCAATGAGTATGATGTTTGTTCAGCCTGGTGGGTCCCATATAGGGATTCACGGCGCTGTAATATACCTCGAATATCTTGGGGGTGTTACATCGGAAGTGCTGGGCACTGGCCGAGCAGGCACGGCAGGAACCGGCGTAGCGCGCGCTATGGCCGGGAGACAGCACGCGCTGGCTCGGTAGTGTAGCGCACGCTGTCGAGTGGCCCAGCGTACGCTATCGGGTCTGGGCAGAGGGGTTCTGAGGTTCTGGACTCGGGTAGGATCGGCAGGTAGCGCACGCTACTGTCGGTCGTGGCGCACGCTAACCGGCATGGATAGCGCACGCTGGCGGCCGACTAGCGTACGTTGCCTGGGAGAGCTGTTTAGTCCAGAGCTTACTGGACAGGTCGGTTAGCACGCGCAGGCTGCCGGCCGTAGCGCACGCTAGCGGGGGTCGGGCGGACAGGTCTTGGTCGGCAGTATTGATCGGTGGTGCCGGGTCATGCGGGCCCAGGCCGAGGGTGCTGGGCCGATACTTGCCGATAGCACACGCTAGTCCGGGAAGGCTAGCGCACGCTAGTTCCGGCCCAGTATATAAATGACAGAGCAACCACTTTTTCATTCGTTTTTCATTTCCTTTCTCTTCGCGGCCGGAGTTTCGGAGGAGGTGAAGCCATGTTGTTAAATAACAAATCCATGAGGTTTCTGAGTTTATATCACTGATCAATCATTCTATAACATCCTTCGATCCAACGAATCAAGGTTAGATCTTTAGAACCATACTTTTGGGGAGATTTGGGGGTTTTCGCGTTTTTGTCCGATTCATTCCGTTTTGTTGATTAATTCATGATGAATATGATTAATCTTGTTGGTATTCTTAGTTTCCCTACGGATTCATGGTATATTTCGTAGTTTTTACGGATTCGAGAGGGTTTGGTTGTGGTCCGCCCTCGTTGTCGTTTTTATACGAATATACATGAATCGTAGGCGGGTTTCCGGGTGTATTCCAATTCCGTATTCATTTAGAATTGGTTGTGATTGTATTCTTCGAATCGTTAGGTTCGGTTTCGTGAGTTCCTAGCATTCGTCGGTGACTTTCCTTTCCGTTCGTTGCGTCGTCAACTATTCAAGGCAAGTATATATTTATGAATGTGCGTTCTAGACTTTGAAAGTATGAAATATTAATGGCATGATTATTTCTATCCACTCTGGGGTGGGCCGACGGGTCCCCTGAGGGTTTCGTAGCCTCTGATGCGATTCCACGAATGATATGAACGAACCACTCTGGGGCGGGCCGATAGGTCCCCTGAAGGTTCCGTAGCCTCTGGTGCGGTTCCACGGTATTCATATATGTATTGATGCGATGCCATGAGATTTAGTTATGTAACACCCCCCAGTTATTCAGGGTATATTACAGCGCCGTGAGCCCCGCTGTGGGACCCACAAGGCTAAACATACGCGGAACTATAAAATTTGATCGAGAAGGTCTACATACAATGGAAAGAAAGACGATACAAATGGTATTCAAAACCATAACCAATGAAATCATATACATCACCGCACAAATCAATACCTCGGCAACACAGGCCGGAACATCAAGGAAACTGAAATACAATACTCGAGTATTTAAAATCCATTCCAGTACAACAACATTGAATGGAGGAATCCAAAAAGATAACCGGAGACAAGACACAGTATCACACTTGCCTATCATCTTCATGCCGACCCGATACCCGCCTGTCCGTTCTTCTGGAACCTGAAATACATAAAAAGTATTTCCCCCATAAAGGGGTTAGCCGTCGAATAGCTAGTGCAAGTATATCAAGTATGAAACACAATACTCCTCGACAATAAAGTAAATGCAACCGTCAATTCATCAATTCAAGACTAGTATTCCGGAATAACTAAATCTCACAGCGTCACATCAAGACGTATATGAATGCCGTAGAAACGGTTCGTTTATATCATCCGTCAATACATGTATGAATGCCGTAGAAACGGTTCGTTCATATCATGCCATCAATACATATATGAATGCCGTAGAAACGATTCGTTCATATCATGCCATCAATATATCTATGAATGCCGTAGAAACGGTTCGTTCATATCATACCATCAATATTTCTATGAATGCCGTAGAAACGGTTCGTTCATATCATACCATCAATATTTCTTACTTTCAAAGTCGAGAACGTACAATCATAAATATATACTTGCCTTAATAAACGTTACCGAATACCCCGAAGAACACGGTTCGTAGGGAAGCTTGAACCACGAAGAAGACAACGAGCGGAAGGGTTCGGCTTGAGTTCTTCACAAGGATTTCGTCCTAAGTCATATCAATGATAAATCAACAACCGTACGATGAATAATAATCGTACAACGCACAAACCCCCTCTTAGACCTTTTGTCGGACACCTTCAAGGCGTCGACTAAGAACTCAACCAAAGCAGCGAATCAATACAATCCAACCGTGGAATAACGATGGAAATGATAGAATACACCTAAATAATCATCAATCCATCACTAATCTAAATTACTACAGATTAAATGGATGAAGTCAAACAAAATCCCCAATTTTCCAAAAACTAGATTTTTAGGAAATCTAACCTTGATTCGGTCGATCGGAGGATGTTATGGGATGATCGGTCGACGTTATAAACTCAAGAAATTCGTGGATTGATAGTTGAACAACATCTCTACATGTTCTCCAAGCCCCAGCCGCGGAAAGGAAAAGAGAGGAATGAAAGAAATGGGTGTAAACCCGTCTGCTCGATCATATATATACTGCCCAACAGCCTGCCAACCACTTACGGCCGTAACTGGGAGACCTTACGGCCGTAACCGGCATTCGTCAAAATACGCCCAGCTCTTGCCGATCGCTTACGGACGTAACCGACAGGGCCTTACGGCCGTAACTCAGCACTTACGGCCGTGCATCGGCAGTCCTTACGGCCAGAATCGCATTCGTCGAACACCGCACAGCACCCATACGGCCAGAATCGACCTTACGGCCGTAACCGATATTCATCCAGCCATGTCTGCCAAGCACTTAGGGCCGTAACCAGCACCTTACGGACGTAACTCGGCCAGACCGGGACCTGCTCCGTCCGCGACTCGGTCGTGGCCACTCCGACGGCCCGGACGACCCCGAAACCCGAACCTGAATATCAATAGAAGGTACGGTTACGACCTACTCGCAAAGACAAATCTGAGCACCAAGAGAACACATGATTCCGACCACCCAAAGGCTCGAAATTCGACAACGGAAGTAATTACCCCAAACTTTGGGAAATTACAAAAATGGCCCAAAACGTCCGAAATACACGATACACGATCGAAACACCAACCGAAAGCTCGCAACATGAATAATAACATTAAATGAACTTACGAGAAACTCTAAACAACAGTTTCGGACGAGATTCGCAAGAATCGAACGCAAGTATGAAAAAGCCGCTTAAGAACACGGAACTCAACAAAACGATACCGAAACGAACTCGGATGACAAAAAGTGCAGAATAAAATATTCCCAGAATGACGAAATGGTCCTAAGCGAGTCGTCGAAACGGATCTCCGCCGAAAATTACCGGAAATCGAAATTGCGGATATTACATTCTACCCTCCTTAAAAGAAGTTTCGTCCCGAAACTTAAAACAAGTAGGGAGAAGCGGTATCCCGCCAGGAAGACTCAACGAGTTTCACAAGAAACGCGTAACTTACGCCCAATGACGGAACATTACAAGCAACACAACAATACATTACCCGAAGGTAATCCAAGGCAACGCTGAAGTAAATACGAATCACAATGTCTGAAGGCTCCAACAGAAATACCAATACATCCCAACGACTTGAAAGCCGAACAGCCCAAAGCTGTAAATCATCACAATACAGATCTCAAAGAAGCAAACCTGACTGTCGGACATACCCCTCGGCGTATGAACAACCAGTCACAAATCGTCGGACATATCCAATACAACATGGACTACGAACGACCAAACAATAAGGCTCAAGAGGGACATCACAGTACGCCCGATTAGGAAATGTGTCCGTGCACATGTCCACCCCGTATACGGAATCCAAAATATACGTGTGACAATGTACTTAATTAGCCTCACGAACTACGTCTTGTGTGCACGGTCCAATGCGGAAACATCCACGCATGACCATCGTGTGCCTGGCCAAAAATCCTACACATAACCAATCGGCACGCAGACATGATTCCAGATATGCCACGATACAACATGACAACGAAACTCAAAGGATAACATACCTAATACGGATCATACGAATCACCAAGTGAACGATGACACACGAATAATGAAAGATCGACACGACCAACGATATTCAACACTACCATACTGGGATCATAATCCCTAAGGACCAGTTAACACGGGCAATAATCACAACACAACAATTCAGGAAATCCTCAACCCTCAACGATCACAAAATTACCGAGTTCACAAGAATAATAGTGTGCTGCCTTGAGTCGGCCAACACGACAATAATAACTGACGGATGGGCACTATCCTCGGCGATCCCCATTCAATATCTCGATTGTCTTAGAACGACCAATCGATAACGACTCAACGGATGGGAACTATCTTTGACAGTCCCAATTCAATACTTCGATTACCTTAGAACGGCAACTCGATAACAACGATACAACGGATGTCTCGGCACATTTAAATCAGTTACCGATAACGAAGATGATAATCGAATACATCAATGCCTTCAATCGGCCAATACAATATCAATAGAAAAACACCGCTATCAATAACGACGATCACCACAATATTTCAATGGTACATCAGTCACGATAACAATCGATACGTAGATACCACGAACCGGCTATCGACAGTAGCTTTACCAACAAGTATCGCAATGCCTTGAACCGGCCATTTACGAACAACAATAACATTTGGCATAATTTGCCAACGGGTGTCGTATCAAACAATCCTCTGATATCAATACAATCATAAAGAGGCCAAGTCTCGAAATGATACACACAATCGTACACCTACACGATAACATTAATCTCACTGATTAGTACAAGTATAAAACTTGCCTCGATATCAATACGACAAACTGTTACCAATTCAGTTGATTTCGTCTTACGAGTTCCTCAGTCCCGACCAAGGTAATCTACGAACTCTTCAACCTCAACCGCAACACAACAGTCATAATCCATGATCAAACATCATATCTTATTGTAAAACGAAGGATTAATAATCAACAGGTTCGATGACGAACAATATAAATACCACCAAACCACAAACTCAACCGTTTCACCATATCTCGACTAATCACCGTCTGAACAATCCAACTCAGACACTTACAAATCCTGTCCACAATACAAGTCGAAATATGATGATCATATCAGCAACCAATTCGGACCAATAATAAGGGTCTAAATGTTCCAAACTCAATTCTTAAATACGAATTGACAAGGTTCCCTTCTCGTAAATCCATCGTTAAAATCTACTTATGACCGTCATCAATTCGAATCATCCGACTGGTTCAAAACAATAGATAATCATATTAAAAAGGTTATCAAACAATCCAATCATTCGACTTGAATATTTGCTCCATACGTATGGGCTTCCGAATTCAAAGATGAATAATAGTCTCATCAAACTCATAACCACATTCGTATTCCTATACGAATATTATTTCAAACACATAGTTTAGCTCTAGATATGAATATTCCATATTCATTTTCAAAGCATCAACACTTCTAAATTTTTATCACCTCGTATAATTTAGGAGTTCCTCAAGAACATGAAATATCCGAAATAACGTTCAGAACAACATATCCAAGGTATATATATCTCCATGTTACCATTTTCTTCATCATGCCATTCATACAACCTCAAGAATCGCAACAAAACCGTTATCATCATATGAAGAAGACCTCAATAATCATATCAACATCCGAAATCTCTTATTACAATTCCAATAAATCTCGTATAACATTATCATATGATACCATAATTGTAACACCCCAGATCCTGCTGGGAATATTACACGCCGCAAACCCTTCTCACAAGGATTTACCAAGCTAAGCACAATTTTCCACGTCATTTCAAAAATGCCAAAAAGACCGATGATGGTAATATTTTTTTTAAATACTAAAAAAAAATCATTTTCCAAATACCGTCATAAAAATACCGTCAAAACGATCAAGGCCAAAATGCCAAAAACTGAGTTTAGGGAATCGGTTTTACAAAATAAAATTCAGTTGGCAAAATACCAAAAGCCATTTCAAAATACTCACGCAGCGGATAAAAGTACAGTCCAATATATGCATTTACATTGAAATAAGACGAACATCAAAACACACGATTCCCAACATACTCCCTCCCAAGTAGTAATCCTTAAAAAAAACGAACCACTATCAAAGGGATATGAGGATCACCTTGTATGGACGAACCACGAAAAAGAATAATTGAACTCCATTCCAAGAATCATCAAAAACTTCAAGAACAATACCTAAATCCGAGCTCTCCAATCTTAATCTTGTTTAAGAGAATCATCTCTCAATGTTTAGGAACTTCAAGTACTTCCCAAGGCTCTCTCTATTGACTGAAGGAAGGAGAATGGAGAAAATGCCTCTCAGCACTCGTCTATCCTCTCTATAAAACACATCACTAGCGCGCGCTAGACCTTATCTGGACACGCGTCGAACATGGCCGGGTCCACCCGCCGGAAGCTAAGATTCCATTATTGGCGATCTGATGTTAGCGTGCGCTAACCAACATGTGTTAGCGTGCGTTAACTGAATATAAAAATCAACCTGGGCCTACCTGTCGGCCACCTTCCGGAACTAACCCAGCAAGTCGTTACGTACGTTAGGGGTCCTCCTTAGCGTACATAACCGAACCTCTTAGCGTGTGCTAAGTATGCATCGTAGCGTACGCTAAGTATATATCTTAGCGCGCGCTAGGCATACCCTGTAGCGTGCGCTAACGTAGCTGTACTTAGCCATTTTCCGCTATTCTCGACCAACATCTCGACATACCAACGATCATACGGCACAATGAATACATATATGCATTCAACAACATTTCAACGGAAGTTCAAATTCAACAAAAATTATCGAATAATCCGAACAACATACTTACAATTCTGTGAAGTCGAAGATCTCCCGTGATACTAGCATGCGACTTCTAAACAAAGTCTCAACATAATACCGATACACACCAATATCGTAATTAGAAATTTAAAACAATCTCAAGAAAAAGTTCACGTCCGTGACCACGACCACGATTCTTCCTACTTTCAGCCAACATTCTGAAAGGCACACACGTGCGTAAGTATAATACAAATCGCACATTCTCGAAGTGACCAATTCCCAAGAATACCAAGATATAAACGAAACGATTAAGAAAAATACAAGAAGAGTGAGAGGACTTACAAGTACCGGTCGCACTGTGATGATGGCAAAGTAGTGATACTGTGGGCAAATGACGACTCAATCGACCCAAAAGACCGACAGCCTAGGTATCCATAAACCTAAAGCTCCGATACCATATTCTGTAACACCCCCAAGTTATTCAGGGTATATTACAGCGCCGTGACCCCCGCCGTGGGACCCACAAGGCTAAACATACGCGGAACTATAAAACTTGACCGAGAAGGTCTACATACCATGGAAAGAAAGACGATACAAATGGTATTCAAAACCATAACCAATGAAATCATATACATCACCGCACAAATCAATACCTCGGCAACACAGGCCGGAACATCAAGGAAACTGAAATACAATACTCGAGTATTTAAAATCCATTCCAGTACAACAACACTGAATGGAGGAATCCAAAAAGATAACCGGAGACAAGACACAGTATCACACTTTCCCATCATCTTCATGCCGACCCGATACCCGCCTGTCCGTTCTTCTGGAACCTGAAATACATAAAAAGTATTTCCCCCATAAAGGGGTTAGCCGTCGAATAGCTAGTGCAAGTATATCAAGTATGAAACACAATACTCCTCGACAATAAAGTAAATGTAACCGTCAATTCATCAATTCAAGACTAGTATTCCGGAATAACTAAATCTAACAGCGTCACATCAAGACGTATATGAATGCCGTAGAAACGGTTCGTTCATATCATCCGTCAATACATGTATGAATGCCGTAGAAACGGTTCGTTCATATCATGCCATCAATACATATATGAATGCCGTAGAAACGATTCGTTCATATCATGCCATCAATATATCTATGAATGCCGTAGAAACGGTTCATTCATATCATACCATCAATATTTCTATGAATGCCGTAGAAACGGTTCGTTCATATCATACCATCAATATTTCTTACTTTCAAAGTCGAGAACGTACAATCATAAATATATACTTGCCTTAATAAACGTTACCGAATACCCCGAAGAACACGGTTCGACCGGGAAGCTTGAACCACGAAGAAGACAACGAACAGAAGGGTTCCGACTTGAGTTCTTCACAAGGATTTCGTCCCTAAGTCATATCAATGATAAATCAACAACCGTACGATGAATAATAATCGTACAACGCACAAACCCCCCTCTTAGACATTTTGTCGGACACCTTCAAGGCGTCGACTAAGAACTCAACCAAAACGACGAATCAATACAATCCAACCGTGGAATAACGATGGAAATGATAGAATACACCTAAATAATCATCAATCCATCACTAATCTAAATTACTACGGATTAAATGGATGAAGTCAAACAAAATCCCCAATTTTCCAAAAACTAGATTTTTAGGAAATCTAACCTTGATTCGGTCGATCGGAGGATGTTATGGGATGATCGGTCGACGTTATAAACTCAAGAACTTCGTGGATTGATAGTTGAACAACATCTCTACATGTTCTCCAAGCCCCAGCCGCGGAAAGGAAAAGAGAGGAATGAAAGAAATGGGTGTAAACCCGTCTGCTCGATCATATATATACTGCCCAACAGCCTGCCAACCACTTACGGCCGTAACTGGGAGACCTTATGGCCGTAACCGGCATTCGTCAAAATCCGCCCAGCTCTTGCCGATCGCTTACGGCCGTAACCGACAGGGCCTTACGGCCGTAACTCGGCACTTACGGCCGTACCCGGCAGGTCCTTACAGCCGTAACCGGCATTCGTCCGAACACTGCCTAGCACCCATACGGCCGTAACTGACAGCCCTTACGGCCGTAACCGAGATTCATCCAGCCATGTCTGCCAAGCACTTACGGCCGTAACCGGCACCTTACGGCCGTAACTCGGCCAGACCAGGACCTGCTCCGTCCGCGACTCGGTCGTGGCCACTCCAACGGCCCGGACGACCCCGAAACCCGAACCTGAATATAAATCGAAGGTACGGTTACGACCAACTCGCAAAGACAAATCCGAGCACAAAGAGAACACGTGATTCCGAACACCCAAAGGCTCGAAATTCGACAACGGAAGTAATTACCCCAAACTTTGGGAAATTACAAAAATGGCCCAAAACGTCCGAAATACACGATACACGATCGAAACACCAATCGAAAACTCGCAACATGAATAATAACACTAAATGAACTTAGGAGAAACTCTAAACAACAGTTTCGGACGAGATTCGCTAGAATCGAACGCAAGTACGAAAAAGCCGCTTAAGAACACGGAACTCAACAAAACGATACCGAAACGAACTCGGATGACAAAAATTGCAGAATAAAATATTCCCAGGATGACGAAGCGGTCCTAAGCGAGTCGTCGAAACGGACCTCCGTCGAAAAATGAAAATTACCGGAAATCGAAATTGCGGATATTACAAGTTTTTCCGGAATACTAGTCTTAAATCGATGAATTGACGGTTATATTTACTTTATTGTCGAGGAGTATTGTTTTTCATACTTGATATACTTGCACTAGCTATTCGACGGCTAACCCCTTTATGGGGGAAATACTTTATATGTATTTCAGGTTCCAGGAGCACGGACAGGCGGGTATCGGGTCGGCATGAAGATGATGGGCAAGTGTGATACTGTGTCTTGTCTCCGGTTACATTTCTTTTGGATTCCTCCATTCAGTGTTGTTGTACTGGAATGGATTTTAAATACTCGAGTATTGTATTTCAGTTTCCTTGATGTTCCGGCCTGTGTTGCCGAGGTATTGATTTGTGTGGTGATGTATTTGGTTACATTGGTTATGGTTTGAATACCATTTGTATTGTCCTTCTTTTCATTGTATCTGGACCTTCTCGGTCAAGTTTTACAGTTCCGCGCATGTATAGCCTTGTGGGTCCCACGGTGGGGCTCACGGCGCTGTAATATACCCTGAATAACTTGGGGGTGTTACAGAATATGGTATCAGAGCTTAGGTTTATGGATACCTAGGTTGTCGGTCTTTTGGGTCGATTGAGTCGTCATTCGCCCACAGTATCACTACTCTGCCATCATCACAGTGCGACCGGTACTTGTAAGTCCTCTCACTCTTCTTGTATTTTTTTCTTAATCGTTTCGTTTATAGCTTGGTATTCTTGGGAATTGGTCACTTTGAGAATGTGCAATTTGGATTATACTTACGCACATGTGTGCCCTTCAGAATGTTGGCTGTAAGGAGGAAGAGTCGTGGCCGTGGTCACGGACGTGAACTCTTCCTTGAGATTTTGTCAAATTGCTAATTGCGATATTAGTGTGTATCGGTATTGTGTTGAGACTTTGTTTGGGAGTCGCATGCTAGTATCACGGGAGATCTTCGTCTTCACTGACCTGTAAGTATGTTGTTCGGATTATTCGATAATTCTTGGTTATCTTGGTGATTTTGGATTTATATGTTGTTGGCGACAGGTTGCAAGTTTCGAGGACGAAACTTATTTTTAAGGGGGGGTAGAGTGTAATACCCCGATTTTTTGGATATATTTTTTTTCGTTTATATGTTGGATATCGTTGATGGATATTTGTGCTTGAGAACGTTCTGAATGTTTGATAATGTTATTGAATGCTTATATGTATTCATTGTGCCGTATGTTTGATTGGTATGTCGAGATATTGGTTGAGGATGGCTGAATATGGCTAGGCACAGCAACGATAGCGCACGCTATAAAGGTTTCATTAGCGCACGCTACTGAGTACAGGTAGCGCATGCTACGTAGTATTGATAGCGTACGCTAAGAGTTTCGGTTACGTACGCTAAGGAGGACCCGTAACGTACGTAACGACTTGCTGGGTTAGTGCTGGAAGGTGGCCGACAGGTAGGCCCAGGTTGATTTTTACATTCAGTTAGCGCATGCTAACACATGTTGGTTAGCGCACACTAACATCAGATCGCCAATAATGGAATCTTAGCTTTCGGCTGGTGGACCCGGCCATGTTCGACGTGTGTCCAGATAAGGTCAGCGAGTGTTTGCTGTGTAGAGCTAGCGCACGCTAAAACCGCATGATTAGCGCACGCTAAATAATGGAATCTTAGCTTTCGGCATTAATGGAATCTTAGCTTATCTGGACACACGTCGAACATGTGCCCAGGTTGATTTTTACATTCAGTTAGCGCATGCTAACACATGTTGGTTAGCGCACGCTAACATCAGATCGCCAATAATGGAAACTTAGCTTTCGGCAGGTGGACCCGGCCATGTTCGACGTGTGTCCAGATAAGGTCATCGAGTGTTTGCTGTGTAGAGCTAGCGTACGCTAAAACCGCATGATTAGCGCACGCTAAATTCCAGATCGGACAAAGGAATCCCGATAATCGCGGATGCTTTCGGCATGTAGGACCCGAGCATCTTTTGGAAAGGTACAGGTTTTCGGGTCAACGACGATTAGCGCGCGCTAAGGTCGAGGAATAGTGCACGCTACTGAGCATTTCACTATAGCAAGTCAACGCCTATTTATGTACGCTAATGCATGGGCATTATGTACGTTAGATGAATTTCGAAGCAATGCAGTAGCTTCTGGACCGCCCGATAGCGCAAGCTATCAAGGAAGGATAGCGCACGCTAGTTCTGTAGCGCACGCTAAATATAAGGTCTAGTGCGCGCTAGTGATGTGTTTTATAAAGAGGATAGACGAGTGCTGAGAGGCATTTTGTCCATTTTCTTTCCTTCAGTCAATAGAGAGAGCCTTGGAAAGTACTTGAAGTTCCTAAACATGATTATTCTTGAAATTTTTGATGATTCTTGGAATGGAGTTCAATTATTCTTCTTCGTGGTTCGTCCATACAAGGTAATCCTCGTATCCCTTTGATAGTGGTTCATTTTTAAAGGATTACTACTTGGGAGGGAGCATGTTGGGATCATCATGTGATAATGTTATATGAGATTTATTGGAATTGTAATAAGAGATTTCGGATGTTGATATGAGTATTGACATCTTCTTCATACGATGATAATGGTTTTGTTGTGATTCTTGAGGTTGTATGAATGCATGATGAAGAAAATGGTAACATGGAGATATATACCTCGGATATGTTGTTCTAAACGTGATTTCGGACATTTCATGTTCTTGAAGAACTCTTGAATTATACGAGGTGATGAAAATTTATAAGAAGTGTTGATGTTTTGAAAATGAATATGGAATATTCATATCTAGAGCTAAATTATGTGTTTGAAATAATATTCGTATGGGAATACGAATGTGATTGTGAGTTTGATGAGACTATTATTCATCTCTGAATTTGGAAGCCCATACGTATGGAGCAAATATTCAAGTCGAATGATTGTATTGTCTGATAACCTTAGAATATGATTATCTATAATGTTGAACTAATTGGATGGTTCGAATTAACAATGATCATCGGAAAATTTGAACTACGGATTTACGAGAAGGGAACCTTGTCAATTCGTATTTAAGAATTGAGTTTGGAACCGATAACATTTAGACCCTTATTATTGGTGCGAATTGGTTACTGATATGATCATCGGATTTCGGCTCGTATTGTGGCAATGGATTCGTGAGGGTCTGAGTTGGATCGTTCAGAGTGTGTTTAATCGAGATATTGTGGAACCGTTGAGTTTGTGGCCTGGTTGTATTGATATTGATTGTCATCGAACCTGTTGATTATTAAGCCTTCGTTTTACAATAAGATATGATGTTTGATCGTGGATTATGACTGTTGGGTTGCGGTTGAGGTTGAAGAGTTCGTAGATTAGCTTGGTCGGGACTGAGGAACTCGTAGACGAAAGCAACTGAATTGGTAACAGTTCGTGGCATTGATATCGAGACAAGTTTTATACTTGTACGGGTCAACGAGATTAATGTTATCATGTAGGTGTACGAATGCGTGTATCATTTCGAGACTTGGCCTCTTTAGGATTTTGTTGATATTCGGGAATTTTTGATGCAATACCCTTCGGCAATTATGCTAAATATTATTGTTATTCGTTAACGGCCGGTTTAAGGCATTGAGATTCTTTTTGATACTGATGTTGTCGATAGCCGGTTCGCGGTATCGATGTATCGATTATTATTGTTCACAATTAATGTCGTTCTGAGGCATCGTTGAATCGTTATTATCGAATCGAATCAAGCTATGATGTTGCATTAGCCGATTGAAGGCGTTTGATATATTCTTTTATCATCTCTGTTTCGGTGGTTGGTTTTAGGCGCCGGGACATCTATTCTATCGTATCATTGATTATCGATTGACCATTCTAAGGTAATCGAGGTATTGAATTGGGATTATCGAAGATAATTCCCATCTACTATATAATTATTATCGATTGACCGTCCTGAAGGTAATCGAGGTATTGAATTGGGACTGTCGAGGATAGTTCCCATCCCTTGAATTATTATTGCCGTGTTGGCCGACTCAAGGCAGCACACTATTATTCTTGTGAACTCGGTAATTTTGTGATCGTTGAGGGTTGAGGATTTCCCCAATTGTTGTGTTGTGATTATCGCTCGTGTTAATTGGTCCTTAGGGATTTTGATCCCAGGATGGTTGTTTTGGATATTGTTGGTCGTGTTGATCTTTCATTATTCGTGTGTCATCGTTCACTTGGTGAGTCGTATGATTCATATTGGATATGTTATCCCTTGAGTTTCGTTGTCATGTTGTATCGTGGCATATCTGGAATCATATCTGCGTGCCCATTGGTTATGTGTAGGATTTTTAGCCAGGCACACGATGGTCATGCGTGGATGTTTCCGCATTGGACGGTGCACACGAGACGTAGTTCGTGAGGCTAATTAGGTACATTGTCACATGTATATTCTGGATTCCGTATACGGGGTGGACATGTGCACGGACACATTTCCGGATCGGGCGTACTGTGATGTCCCTCTTGTGCGTTATTGTTTGGTCGTTCGTAGTCCATGTTGTATTGGATATGTCCGACGATTTGCGACTGGTTGTTCATACGCCGAGGGGTATGTCCGACAGTCAGGTTTGTTTCTTTGGGATTTGTATTGTGATGATTTACAGCTTTGGGCTGTTCGGCTTTCAGGCCATTGTGATGTATTGGTATTTCCGTTAGAGCCTTCGGGCATTGTGATTCGTATTTATTTCGGCGTTGGTTTGGTTTACCTTCGGGTAATGTATTGTTGTGTTCTATACTGATGATTCGCCGTTTGGGCATAAGTTTTCGGTTCTAGTGTACCTCGTTGAGTTTTCCTGACGGGATATTGCTCGCCCTACTTATTTTAAGTTTCGGGACGAAACTTCTTTTAAGGAGGGTAGAATGTAATATCCGCAAATTCGATTTCCGGTAATTTTCTTTTTTTGGCGGAAGTCCGTTTTGACGACTCGCTTGGGACCGTTTCATCATCCTGAGAATGATTAATTCTACACTTTTTGACATCCGAGTTATTTTCGGTGTCGTTTTGTTGAGTTCCATACTTTTTACCGACTTTTCCGCACTTGAGTTCGATTCTTGCGAATCTCGTTCAAAACTGCTGTTTCGAGTTTCCCGTAAGTCCGTTTAACTTTGTTATACGTATTGTGAACTTCGGTTTGGTTATTCGATCATGTATCGTGATCCTCGGGCATTTTGGGCCATTTTGTAATTTACCCAAAGTTATGGGTATCTGTATTTGTACTTGCTGTCTCGACTCTTTTATTGGTTGCGTATGATTAATTATCATATTATGTTTTCATTCCGGGTCGTTGATGTTGTCCACGAGCTTTTCGTGGTGTTCGTTCCGTACGTTTTCGGAAAATCGAGTCGTCGGGTCATGGCGGCCGAGCAGGTGGCCGGACCGGTGCGGCACTATCGGAAGTACTGGGCACTGGCCGAGAAGGCACGGCAGGAACCGGCGTAGCGTGCGCTACGGCCGGGAGACTGTGCGCGCTAGCTCGGCAGTGTAGCGCTCGCTATCGAGCGGCCCAGCGTACGCTATCGGGTCTGGGCAGAGGGGTTCTGAGGTTCTGGACTCGGGTAGGATCGGCAGGTAGCGCACGCTACTGTTGGTCGTGGCACACGCTAACCGACATGGGCAGCGCACGCTGGCGGACGACTAGCGTACATTGCCTGGGAGAGCTGTTTAGTCCAGAGCTTACTGGACATGTCGGCTAGCTCGCGCAGACTGTCGGCCGTAGCGCACGCTAGCGGGGGTCGGGCGGACAGGTCTTGGTCGGCAATATTGGTCGGTGGTGCCGGGTCGTGCGGGCCCTGGCCGAGAGTGCTGGGCCGATACTGGCCGATAGCGCATGCTAGTCCGGGAAGGCTAGCGCACGCTAGTTCCGGCCCAGTATATAAATGACAGAGCAGCCACTTTTTCATTCGTTTTTCATTTCCTTTCTCTTCGGTCCGCGGCTGGAGCTTTGGAGGAGGTGAAGCCATGTTGTTAAACAAAAAATCCATGAGGTTTGTGAGTTTATATCACTGATCAATCATCCTATAACATCCTTCGATCCAGCGAATCAAGGTTAGATCTTTAGAACCCTACTTTTGGGGAGATTTGGGGGTTTTCGCGTTTTTGTCCGATTCATTCCGTTTTGTTGATTAATTCATGATGAATATGATTAATCGTGTTGGTATTCTTAGTTTCCCTATGGATTCATGGTATATTTCGTAGTTTTTACGGATTCGAGAGGGTTTGGTTGTGGTCCGCCCTCGTTGTCGTTTTTATACGAATATACATGAATCGTAGGTGGGTTTCTGGGTGTATTCCAATGTTGTATTCGTTTAGAATTGGTTGTGATTGTATTCTTCGAATCGTTAGGTTCGGTTTCGTGAGTTCCTAGCATTCGTCGGTGACTTTCCTTTCCGTTCGTTGCGTCGTCAACTATTCAAGGCAAGTATATATTTATGAATGTGCGTTCTCGACTTTGAAAGTATGAAATATTAATGGCATGATTATTTCTATCCACTCTGGGGCGGGCCGACGGGTCCCCTGAGGGTTTCGTAGCCTCTGGTGCGATTCCACGGATGATATGAACGAACCACTCTGGGCGGGCCGATAGGTCCCCTGAGGGTTCCGTAGCCTCTGGTGCGGTTCTACGGTATTCATATATGTATTGATGCGATGCCATGAGAATTAGTTATTCCGGAATACTAGTCTTAAATTGATGAATTGACGGTTACATTTACTTTATTGTCGAGGAGTATTGTTTTTCATACTTGATATACTTGCACTAGCTATTCGACGGCTAACCCCTTTATGGGGGAAATACTTTTTATGTATTTCAGGTTCCAGGAGCACGGACAGGCGGGTATCGGGTCGGCATGAAGATGATGGGCAAGTGTGATACTGTGTCTTGTCTCCGGTTATATTTCTTTTGGATTCCTCCATTCAGTGTTGTTGTACTGGAATGGATTTTAAATACTCGAGTATTGTATTTCTGTTTTCTTGATGTTCCGGCCTGTATTGCCCAGGTATTGATTTGTGTGGTGATGTATTTGGTTACATTGGTTATGGTTTGAATACCATTTGTATTGTCCTTCTTTTCATTGTATCTGGACCTTCTCGGTCATGTTTTACAGTTCCGCGCATATATAGCCTTGTGGGTCCCACGGTGGGGCTCACGACATTGTAATATACCTTGAATAACTTGGGGGTGTTACAGTTGCGACGTCAACTATTCAAGGCAAGTATTTTTGGAAACCTTTATGCTTAACATGAAATGGTAATGTATATTGTGTGTGCTTTACTCACCTTGGGAGGGTCTGACGGGGCCTCGGGAGAATCTATGACTTCACTCTGGATTCACGAGTTTGTTTCGCTAGCCAGCTCGGGAGGGTCCTTAGAGGCCTCGGGTGGGATTCATGGTGGCGTCCTGGTCCTAGGCGATGCCTGTGCGTGATTTGTTTTATAGAGTGGCCAACTCGGGAGGGTCCTTAGAGGCCTCGGGTGGGATTCATGGTGGCGTCCTGGTCCTAGGCAAATTGATTATTTGACTGTTTGTTTCCGGAAAAGACAGGTCTGGTTTTGGTTTTGAAATGATATTGGTGCATGTACTATGAAATGTGTAAGCGATTGGTTTGCCTTGATTACTTGTACTAGCGTAATTGCTAACCCCTCTGGGGACCCGTTGTGGGGAAATTCTTCTTATGGATTTCAGGTTATGTTCAGCCAGACGAGCGCGCGCTGGGATGGTACGAGGATGTCGGCCAAGGTTGTTGACATGTGCAATTGAGTCTTGTTATTTCCTACTGTCTATTTTGATGTGGATGTTTTCCAAATTGTAAACTTATAGATTGTACTCGCGAGTACCTAGGCTTTTCCTTTCGGATTGTGATTGGTCTTCGTTGAAGTTATTATATTTGTCGGTTGAGATTTACTATGCCGGCTGTACCGGACGTGTTGTTTTATGTTCTTATTGTTAACAATTGTTTCCTTGCTAACCGAGACGGTTAGTCGATTGGTGTTTTCTTGTGTTAGCCTGGTGGGTCCCATGTAGGGGTCCACGACGCTGTAATATACTCTGAATATCTCAAGGGTGTTACACCTACGATGGCAAACTTACAGCCCCCTGGCGCTGTTGGCAAGGGACCTATAAGGTCGATGTCCCATTGGGCGACTAGCCATGGGCTGTACATTGAGTTGAGATGCTCGGGGGAGAGCTTGATGTTTGGGCCCATCACTTGACATCTGTGAAACGATCTGGTATAGGCGATCGCATCATTTTGTAGCATAGGCCAGAAAAAACCTTGCCTGGTTGTTTTGTGGATGAGAGCTCGCCCGCCAGCATGGTTTCCACAGATCCCGTCATGGATCTCGGCTAATATGAGACGGCCTTCCTCCGGCGTAATGCACTTGAGGAGAGGGAGGCTGAAAGCTCGCTTGTAAAGCCGCTCGTCCAATAGGGTGTATCTGATCGCACGGAGATGAAGTTGGCGAGCTTTGATACGGTCGCCGGGGACCGTTCTGTCCTTTAAGTATTTAATGAACGGAGTCATCTAGTTCTCTTCGGCGATGGTATCGGTGGTAACCAGGCTTCTGTAGATCGCCGACTTTGCTGATTTTGTGATTTAGATGTTAGAGAAATCTGCTGCCCCATCTGATGATGCCGGTTTAGATAGGGCGTCGACCTGGGAATTGTGCTCTCTCGGGACTTGTTCGATCAGCACTTCCTCAAATTTCGTGCACATTTCGGCGACCAATTCTTGGTATTTGACCATCTGCTCACTGCGCGTCTCATATTCTCCCTTGACTTGGTTCATGACCAAGAGGGAGTCCATGAAGATGTGGAGGCGGCGAACGTCCAGGGCGAGGGCTAGATCGAGCCCGCCTACCAAGGCTTTGTACTCGGTTTCATTGTTGGTCGCACGAAACCCGAAACGCACAGCATTTGTGAAACTTTGTCCGTCGGGGCTGATGAGGACAATCCCTGCCCCTGCTCGCGAGTTGGTTGCCGAGCCATCCATGTACAGCTTCCAACCAGGGCGGCCGACCTGGGTCGGACTGTGAGGGAATGTTAATTCTACCACGAAGTCCGCCAGAGCCTGGCCTTTGATCGCCGTGTGAGGAGCGTACATGATACAGTATTGGGCGATCTCTAGTGACCACTTGAGGAGCCGCCCGTTGGTGTCTGGCCGGTGTAGAACTTGCCTTAGAGGGAGAGTCGTCAGAACCTCCACTTGATGTTCGAAGAAGTAGGCCCTTAGGTTGCGAACACTCATGACTAGAGCGTAGGCGATCTTCTCCAGAGGCGTGTATCGCATCTCAGCGTCATGGAGCGCTTGGCTAACAAAGTAGATTGGCAAGTAGGCTTGCCCCTCTGCTCGCACTAACACAGCGCTCAGCGCGACCTCTGAGGCCGCCAAGTAAAGAAAGAGTTTTTCACTGGGGATCGGCTTTTCCAGGATCTGAGGGTTAGATAGGTATTCCTTGATGTTGGCGAACGCTATTTGACTCTCCTTGGTCCATGCGAACTTCTTGTTCTTTATAGTCGCGAAGAATGGCTTGCTTTTATCCCCGAGCCGAGATATGAAACGGTTGAGGGCAGCTAGACAACCAGTGAGGCGTTGCACCTGTTTGACATTCCGTGGCTCCTGCATGTCGAGGATCGCCTGGATCTTGGTGGGGTTTGCCTCGATCCCCCTTTGGCTCACGATGTGCCCCAGGAATTTTCCGGAGCTCACCCCAAAGTTGCATTTCTTGGGGTTCAGCTTCTTGTTGAACTTCTCGAGGATGGCGAACGTCTCGGCAAGGTCATTGAGGTGATCTTCCTTCTTGAAGCTTTTGACCACGATGTCGTCAATGTAGACCTCCATGGTCTTTCCGATCTGGTTGGCGAACATCCCGTTGACAAGCCGCTGGTATGTCGCCCTTGCATTCTTCAGACCGAACGACATACGGACCCAAAAGTATATGTCTTTTTCCGTGTGGAACGATGTGTGCTTTATATCTTTCTCCGCCATTAGGATCTGATGGTACCCGGCGAAGGCATCCATTGTAATACCCGGTTGTAATTCAGTCATTATCATTCTGTAATTTCATTCGGTATTTGTCACTATGTAATTTTTTCACTTGATAATAATCATTCACCCGTGTTCACCGTTCGGAATAACTTCGAGTTGTGTATCGATATTGTTCATTGTTCAACCTTACTCGGGAAATGAGACAAGAGTATTATCTCGATTGTTGTAATTGATTCATTAGCCAATGTTGACGTTGGAGTTCATGTCATTTCTAATCTCCTCATTGTTCAAATTGTGTTTTGTTGGGCGAACCCTTGTAATCATTGCTTGGAACCACCGTTTTGGGGTTTCCGTACTTCTATTTCGTGTTATTGTTTCCCAAATATTGATTCCTATTGATTTTATTCTCTTCCCGGATCATTTTTCATCATTTTAGGACCCAAGGGGGGTGTGGGCCGCGGCACAAGGAGTGTGCGCCGCGGCACACATTTTCCGGTTTAGCCGAGCACTGCACGTGGGCCGCGGCTCATGCCGGGCAGGCCGCGCACACCGCTGAAGTCACCGCCAGGCACACTCGTCCAGGCCGTGGCACACTCATGTTGCAACTTATCGGCCAACCCGTCTATACCGGGGGGCGCGGCTCATGCCGACGGGGCCGCGGCGCACTGCCGAGTCACTGCCGCGGCACATTCGTCCGGGCCGCGGCACGCTGTCGATCACTGGGGGCAATTTTGGCCCTGTGCCACGGCACACTTCGGCCGGGCCGCGGCACACAGTGCAATCAGCACTATAATTGCGTTTTTTGAGCGAGATCAACTCATTTTTCCCATTTCTTCAACCTATACGAGAGAGAGGTGTTAGGCGTATTTTTATACGCTTATTTATCATTATTTTGTATTCTTTTGAATTGTAAATCTGCATAAATGAGCCTGTAATGCCCTATTATCTTATGTTTTGCAGGAAATTGGAGTCCGAAAGCCGAAACGATGAAAAACGGACGAAAACGGCGAATTTTGGCCGAGGGCCGCGGCACAAGGCAAGCGGGCCGCGGCACAGGAAGACACCCAGCGACCCCCGAATAATCTGTACTCTGAGCCGCGGCACAGATAAAGTGAGCCGCGGCCCAGATGAATTTATTGCGCCCAGGTTTTTTATCTGCGCCCCGTGAGCCGTGACACAGGTTAAGTGAGCCGCGGCACATGGGGCGGTTTTGGTGTACTCCGCGCGGTTTTGGGCCGTTGTGAAACCAGATCTCGACCTAATCACACGGACTCGTTTTTGTGGCAGAAGAAAGCTATAAATAAAGCGGCAAGGTCAGAAAAGAGGGGGATCGACTAATCAGAGAATTGATTATCAAGGAGCAGAAGCAGAAGACATCAGGAGCAAAGGGCGGGAGCCAGAAGAATGGAGGGATCCGAGCTCTTCATTTGCGTTTGATTTTAATGCTTTCATTCCTTTATTCTGTATTTTTATCTTTTAGCATGTCAGGCTAAAACCCTTGTTCTAGGATTTTGATGAAACCTAAGTTTTGACGGATTTGCTTTAGATTATCTATATAATGCCCTTTTCTATTGAGTTTTCCCAATTGATTTTAATGCTTTCAATTGTCTGGCCAATAATTGGATTGTTTTAATTACCTTACTCGAATCGGGAGAGGAGAGCTGGTGAGGAACTATTGGTGAGGACCATTTTATCTTGTGAGATAGGAATATACTCATAGGAACTACGTGGCCTTTTGAAGATTTTATGCTTTTTGCCTATTGACGAATTAATTCACCTAGGGATAGAGTGCGTTATTCGCCTTTAGAAAAATCTATTGACCTCGGGAGAGGCGGTAGAATATATTAGCAATCTTCGCCTTCAATAAATTGGGAAAATCATTAATTTCAGATAATCGAGAGTAAACTCGGATAAACTGAGGTGGATTCATAATCCTAGAATTATTCATCATTTGATTTTCCTTGTTTGATCGATCGTTTATACTATTTAGTCTTTTATTAATTTCTTTTAGTAATTAATTGCAACCTTAAAGTTCGATTGTTCAAATAAAACTAGAATACATGAAAATCGGTAGTTAGTGATTCAGTCCTCGTGGGAACGATACTCACTCATCACTTTATTACTTGTCAACGATAACGTGCACTTGCGTTACGAAATATCGTAATAAGTTTTTGGCGCCGTTGCCGGGGACCGAATTTTACTAATATCGATTTCAGTATTTCTAGTCTTAGTTTGAACATTTTGTTTTATTTATTTTCTTGTATTTTATTTTATTTTATTTGTTTGTCCTTTCAGGATCTTTCGGGTAGTGCATGAGAAAATTCGGTAACGAAGGCCTACTACCTTTGGATACGGAACTCGAGCTCACTCTTCGAAGAAACAAAAAGGAGAAACGAGAGTCACCGACCACAGCCACCATGGCCAATAATATCGAAAATCACGGAGGTGATAATCCTGTTCAGCAAGTTCAACTGGCACTAGCACTTCGAGATTATGCTATGCCGCAGATCAACGCGAACTTTTCGGGGATTCGGCGTACCATTATCCAGGCGAACAATTTCGAAATCAAGCCTGCAATTATTCAGATGTGCAAGCGAGCCAGTTCTGTGGATTGCCGAATGATGACCCCAACGCACACATTGCGTCGTTTCTCGAGATTTGTGACACGTTCAAGAACAATGGTGTCACCAATGATGCTATCTGATTACGGCTTTTCCCTTTCTCTTTGAAGGACAAAGCCAAATTCTGTTTGAATTCATTACCGCCGGGCTCGATCACGACATGGGCAGAATTAGCGCAAGCCTTCCTTGCTAAATTCTTCCCACCTTCGAAGACGGCGAGGTTACGGAACGAAATTACCACCTTTGGTCAATATGATATGGAGTCGCTCCACGAGGTGTGGGAGCGATACAAAGATTTGCTAAGGAGATGCCCGCATCACGGCTTACCGGATTGGCTTCAGATTCCGACGTTCTATAATGGTTTGAATGCTTCTACACGCACTCTCGTGGATGCAGCCGCCGAAGGAGCTTTCATGGGAAAGACGATGTCCGAGGCACACTCGTTATTGGAAGCTATGGTCGCAAATGCATATCAACGGCCATCCGAAAGAGTAAATCCAAAGCGAGTTATGGAGATCTCAAATAATGATCCAATCTCTACATTGTCAGCCCAAGTCGCAGCACTAACGCAGCAGCTTCAAGCATTTTCGCACGCTCCTTCCCCCATTACCATTGAGACTTGCAATTGGTGTAACGGATATCACCCTAGCGTGGAGTGCCAAGTCGGAAACCCGTTCGAGCAGCCCCTAATTGAACAAGCTCATTTCGTAGGAAACGGGAACCGATAAAATAATCCGTACTCCAACACGTATAATTCGGGATGGCGTAATCATCCCAACTTCTCATGGAGAAACGGACAGAACTCGAACCAGCCTCCGTTCGCTCAAAACCAACAGCAGCCTCTTCCCGCTCCAAAAGTTTCTCTCGAGGAAGCAATTGCGAAATTGGCAGCGAATACGAGTCAATTCATGACCCGTACAGAAGCAACATTGCAAAATCATTCCGCTTCCATTCGCAACTTGGAAGTCCAACTGGGCTAGATTGCTAATGTGTTGACAGCCCGCCCGGAGGGAGCATTGCCAAGTATGACCGAGACAAATCCTAGAGAAAATATAAATGCGATCAGTTTGAGAAGCGGGAAGGAGGTATGTGACCAGCCCGAGAGGAGTGAAAAGAGAAGTAAAATTGAGGAGTAGAAAAATTCAGCGACGGAGGAATCACAAGGTTGGAGACCCTCGATAACATTTCCGGATAATCCGAAGGCATATGTACCACCCATCCCATTTCGCAGCAGTTACAACAGAAAAAGGCGGACAAGCAATTCTCCAAGTTTCTCGATATTTTCAAAAAGCTTCACATAAATATTCCATTCACTGATGCATTGGAGCAAATGCCGAGTTACGTTAAATTCATGAAGGAGATCTTGTCAAAGAAAAGAAAGCTCGAGGAGTTTGAGACAGTCGCCTTGACGGAGGAGTGCAGCGCGATCCTTCAGAAAAAGCTTCCACCAAAATTGAAGGATCCGGGAAGCTTCAATATACTTTGCACCCTGGGGAACGTCTCTTTTGATAAGGCATTGTGCGATCTCGGGGCTAGTATTAATCTCATGCCTCTGTCTATTTTCAAAAAGCTGGGAATTGGAGAAGCGAAGCCGACGACAATCTCCTTGCAATTAGTGGATCGATCGATTAAATATCCGAGGGGAATAATCGAGGACGTGTTAGTAAAAGTTTATAAGTTCATATTTCCGGCCGACTTCATTGTGCTCGATGTTGTTGCCCGAAATATTTATCCGAAGATTAAATACTGCTGGAATGAACGGACAACAAACAAAGTTGCGGGAGCACTTCCGAGAGAATATGAATAACACAAGATTTGCCGGGTTTGTTAGGCCCAGGCTTAAATGCTCTCGCGAGATGTTATTAATATAAATATTCGTGGATACAAGTATTAATGTGAGAATCTAAGTACAATGAGTGTAAAAAGACTCTGTTAATCCAGCTCTTGAGCGAAGCTTGGTGTTCTTCGTCCCTGCCGATCGTCTTCTGTATGAGAGAGGCCGAGAGAAGAAAGAACCAAAAGATAGCTGTTGCCAAGAGTAGGAGAAAGCCAAGTGGTGATTATTGCTTGTTGGGATGCCGTGAGAATCAGAAGAAGTTCGATGAGTGCTGAAGAATTTCCGTGAGTGCTGAAGAATTTCGGTCCATGGACAAGTGCATGCTGCCTTCTATTTATAGGGGCAAAGGAGCCTTGATTTCTGGCGGGCGATCGCCCTCCGGCCAATATAATAATGGGGCGATCGTCTGCCGGCCAATATAATAATGGGGCGATCGTCCTTAAGTCACATGGGTTGTCGGCCTAAAGTCCAAGGCAGCTGCTGGCAGCCAGCTGTGCTGTCCAATGAGGAGCCAACACGCGTCCGGAGTCACTATCACATGCGGTCCTACTGACACCTTTCGGCGGGCCTGTCGGCTGGTGGGAAGATGCTGACAGGCTGTGGTCAACGATCCGTGATATGCGGATCTTGTCTCGGCTCTGCACGTGGGGTCTGGCCTGAGGTTCAGCCTCTGCCGACTGGATGACCATCAGCTTTGAGCGGCATGAGGCGGTCGGCATCGGTCGGCCACTAAGGGTCGATCGGCAAGTGCCGAGAGATGATCGTCCGCTAGTCGGCCAACAGAAGCCGATCGCCAAGTACCGAGAGACGATCGTCTTAGATGTCGATCGCTCGGCACCGGGACTTGTCTTGGGACCTTCGGTCGGCAGATCTATCTTGGTTGCCGGGCTAAGGCTAGGCCGCCTGGTCGCTGGTCGGCAGTTCTGCCTCGGTTGCTCGGCAGTGGCTAGGTCACCCGATCTCTGAGGCGATCGCCGGTCGGAGAGTGTATTTCTCGACACAACACTCGAGATGGAGGAAGATCAAGACATACCAATCATTTTGGGAATACCATTATTAGCGACCGGACGAACCCCCATAGATGTTGAAAAAGGCGAACTAACTCTAAGGGTTCAAGACGAGCATGTCACGTTCCAAGTGTTTAAATCCTTTCCGTGTCCAGGTGGTTTTGAGAATAGCTCAAAAATTGATAGTGTGGATGCCGTTGCGAAAGACACACACCGGAAGAATTGTCGGTTGAAAAACTTAGAATCCGTTTTAGAGAGTCCCGATGCTGTTCTAAGTTCGTTCGAGAAAGAGGAAAATAAGCCAAACGTAAAATGGAGGCCAAATCATGAAGAAAATGGGTGCTTTGGAAAGTTGTTTGTGTCAAAACCTTTTCGCAAACAACATTTGGTGTCCGAACCGAAAATTGAATCGTTAAAGACCAATGGTCAAAATTTTAAAACGCATATTAATGGTTCGATGAACGGGGCGGAGTCCAAATGGAGTTTCCGAAAAGCGAACTGATTTTTTAAAAGAGGTCCGGCTGAAGACTATAAACTTAGTGCATCTCGCGAGGCAACCCGAGTTTTAGTAATAGATTTTTAGTGTTTTAGTATTTTCTTGCATTTTTGAATATTTATTTTTCATCATTTTTGCTTTGATTTGCTGATCCCTCTCATTCTTGATGTGTTCCTTTTAAAATTCTGTGCAGAAAAAAGTCCCAGGGGAAAAATAGATGCCTGAGCTGCGGCACAAGGCTTGTGAGCCGCAGCACATACAAATCGAAAGAGAGAGCCAAACATTCTGTGCTATGTGCCGCGGCACAAACTTACTGAGCCGCGGCACACTTGAGTCCTGAGCCGCGGCACGTTGTTGTTGAGCCGCGGCACACCTTGCGGAACTTGAACAGCCCAGGTAGTTTATAACACTCATTCGGCCGAACACCCCAGGTACACTTCCCTTCCCTTCCCTTGCGCGCGATCGACCGACCTCCCTTCCCCTCATCTTCTTGCAATTTTTCTTGCACTCTTCACAATCCAAGCAAGGTATGTCTAAATTTCTAATCTCAAATTGTTCTATGAATTTAAAGGTGAAGTTGTGTTATGCATTTGATGATTGATCATGTTTAATTTTTGTTTTTCTTTCAAAATTCCTATCAAGTTGAGTTGATGATATGATGGTTTTTGATCGATTTTTAATGATTAGTTTTTATTATAAATGAGTTGAATATGTCGGTTGTCATGATGAATGATTCGTGTGGTTGTTTTTGGGGATTTAATCGAGCTATTTTTATATTTGTGCTTCAATTGAACTCATGCCGTTTAAGTGTTTGATGAAATGTCTGAATGAAAAATTTTCTTTGTTAGGTCAATATTTTGAATCTATGTGCAACGTATTCGTTCTGGAATTACAGCAACCCCAACCCTTACGTCTAGTTTAAACGTTAAAGTTCAAATTTTATTTTTCTCTCACGACTGCGCTATCTCGTTAAATTCATGAATTACGGCTGGATATCCTTAGCCCAGTGATGATTAGTCTCGTTATTGTTTGAGTAAGTAAACTCCGGTGTTTAATTTTTTTTAGGACTCGCTATGGCTAGGACCAAGAAGCTCAGCAAGAGGGCCAGGACTCAGTCGTCCCCCATTCGAGGGGAAACTTCTCACAGTCGAGCCGATTCGGAGGCGCACCAGTTCTCTGACCCGGAGATCCACAAGATCTTCAACGAGAAGATTCGCCCTCGACCTCTGATCCCGGAGAGGGGATTCACTCCAGCCCTCCAGGACGGGGAACTGCTGACCATGATAGACGAGATGGGGTGGGCCCGATTCGCTGCACCCCCCGAGCTAGTGGTGATATCGATAGTGCAGGAGTTCTATGCCAGCGCGTTGTCGAAGCACATTCGGGCAGGCCAGATCATACAGCAGCTAGATACTCGGACGCAGGTTGTCGTCCGAGGCATTACAGTGGATTTCTCGGTGGCTGCTATTCGGAGGTTATTTGAGCTGCCGGTGGTTGATGACACGGCTTATTCGCGATTTATGGATAGCCTCACGAAGGAGGCTCTGCTCGAGACTCTTGCACAGCCCGAGTCCGACTGGGAGAGGCACGCACCGGATTCTTCCACCTTCTACTTTAAGAGCCCGCGCCTCAGTAGGTTCGGGCGAGCATGGTTGTACTTCATCTGCGCACGTATTGACCCTACCTATCAGATCCGCACTGTTTTTCTCTCCCGAGCCCGGACATTATATGCTATCACTTCCGGGCTGCGATTCGATGTGGCTCCTCTCCTGGTCCGATCTATCTTCCAGTGTATTCAGGGAGGGGCCAAGACGGGGTTGAAGCACCCCTCTCTTATCTGCGCTCTGTGCCGGCAGTCGGGGATGATGTGGTCGGACGACGAGCTAATGCTAGCTCCCTAGGCCCCGATCGACCACCGCATCATCTCACATTTTGACCAGTGGGGAGGAGCGCCGGCGCATGCTCGGGGGAGAGTATTTCTACTTGATGAGGCCCACGAGGGGTCCCCCGAGCCTCTTCTGCTGACACAGGGGCAGGCAGATGCCGGCCCGCCGCCCGACAGAGAGAGAATGCAGGCGATGTTCGACGGACTGAGGGAGGATATGAGGAGTGAGAGAGAGGATATGAGGAGAGAGAGAGAGGAGATGAGGAGAGAGAGAGAGCCTTCTGGATGAGATGAGAGAGGAGAGGCGGACAGAGAGGGAGAGCACCATTGCTGCCGTCAGGGATGAGATGCGAGAGCAGGCCCGCCGGGCCAACCGGCGTGAGGCGAGGCGTCTGGCAGCGAGGGACGCCTACCACCAGGAGCACCTTGCCGCATGGACGGCCCATATTTTACACCCGGATAGGCCATTTATTCCACCTGCTCGGCCAGCCACACCACCCTCCTCGCCAGATGACGCCGGCACCAGTTCGTGAGCTGTTTGTAGGGGAGTACTTGACCTTTCACTTTTATTGCATATTATATTTTGTCCATTGAGGTCAATGTACGTCCTAAGTTTGGGGGAGGGTTTACTTTCTGTTGCTATATTTATTGCTGTACTTATTTCGTTTGCACTCTTTGTTATTTTTAGTTATCTTTTTATTGCTAGCCTTGCTTGTCATGATTTTACTCTTATTCGTGAATTTTTCGTGCTTCTATTTGTGTAAAACTGATGTTACAACACCGTTTTTCTCTCGGAAGAAACGGTTGAGTTTTAGTCGAGTTGTAGTCAGTAATATCTGTTTCTGCTAAGTCTTCATCTAGGTCCGAAATTTTTTCGTTTTTGTAGAAATCTTAGCAGAAAAGAGAGGAGACATGCGTGCTTTCAAATCGTTGTTTATACGTTTGGTTTCATTTTTTGGTTAGCTAGTCGTCCAGTAACATAAGTCGTGTTGGCACTTGCTTTGAGTTTAGAGTCGGACAGTTTTTTTTCCCAAAAGCCGAGATAATATTTGTTCTATGACAGGAAGTCTAGTAACCGGGGGTATTCGCGTGACCCGCTGCTTACTCTCGCGTAAAACGACGACCCTGATTAGACTAGTGTTTTAGAAATTTCGCATGTGCCGATGATAGGGAGCCTAGTAACCGGGGGTATTCGCGTGACCCATTGTTTACTCTCGCGTAAAACAATGACCTTGATTCGGACATGCGGGAATAGCTTTTCGAGTTGTTTCTCCGCTGTGGAGGGGAACTTAGTAACTAGAAGCATCCATGTGCCCCATGAGTGTCTTTTACGTCAAACGGTTTCCCAATACATGAGAATAGAATTTCCACCCTAGGATTATCCTGATGAAACATCCCGAGATCCGAACCTAGTGGTCAACTCGAATCAATTTATTGATCATATATAAGGGAACACAGTCCGAGAGTTAATTTTGATGAAACTCGTGAAAATTTTTGCCAGTAGACTGTGGAACTGGGGCAAGTTAGCGTGTTTATTTTAACCTTTCATATTGACGGTCGATTAAATTCACGTTTGTTAATCTTTGAGTTGGATTTTCTTCATAAACGAGTGATTAGGACTGAAATTGATTGCTTTGTGGAATCAGTGTTCTGGATGTAGCTCGCTATTACGATACTTGTATTATTCAGAGAGAATTTCAGGGTAGTATTGATTAGGTTGAGCACTATGAGTTGCACGATTATTCACGATATTCTTTTGTTGAAATTAATTTTTTTTGCTTGAGGACAAGCAAAGGCTCAAGTTTGGGGGTATTTGATAGGCGTATTTTTATACGCTTCTTTATCATTATTTTGTATTCTTTTGAATTGTAAATCTGAATAAATGAGCCTGTAATGCCCTATTATCTTATGTTTTGCAGGAAATTGGAGTCCGAAAGCCGAAACGATGAAAAAGCATTTAAAATAAATAATTTTTGGCCTGTGGCCGCGGCACAAGGCAAGTCTGCAGACAGAAGGCACCTACCGACTTCGAATAATCAGACTGATCCGCGGCACAGATAAAGTGAGCCGCGGCCCAGATGAATTTATTGCACCCAGGTTTTTTATCTGCGCCCTATGAGCCGCGGCACAGGTTAAGTGAGCCGCGGCACACGGGGCGGTTTTGGTGTACTCCACGCGGTTTTGGGCCGTTGTGAAGCCGGATCTCGACCTAATCACACGGACGCGTTTTTGTGGCAGGAGAAAGCTATAAATAAAGCGGCAAGGTCAGAAAAGAGGGGGATCGACTAATCAGAGAATTGATTATCAAGGAGCAGAAGCAGAAGACATCAGGAGCAGAGGGCGGGAGCCAGAAGAACGGAGGGATCCGAGCTCTTCATCTGCGTTTGATTTTAATGCTTTCATTACTTTATTCTGTATTTTTATCTTTTAGCATGTCAGGCTAAAACCCTTCTTCTAGGATTTTGATGAAACCTAAGTTTTGATGGATTTGCTTTAGATTATCTATACAATTCCCTTTTCTATTGAGTTTTCCCAATTGATTTTAATGCTTTCAATTGTCTGGCCAATAATTGGATTGTTTTAATTACCTTACTCGAATCGGGAGAGGAGAGTTGGTGAGGAACTATTGGTGAGGACCGTTTTATCTTGTGAGATAGGAATATACTCATAGGAACTACGTGGCCTTTTGAGGATTTTATGCTTTTTGCCTATTGACGAATTAATTCACCTAGGGATAGAGTGCGTTATTCGCCTTTAGAAAAATCTATTGACCTCAGGAGAGGCGGTAGAGTATATTAGCAATCTCCACCTTCAATAAATTGGGAAAATCATTAATTTCAGATAATCGAGAGTAAACTCGGATAAACTGAGGTGGATTCATAATCCTAGAATTATTCATCATTTGATTTTCCTTCTTTGATCGATCGTTTATACTGTTTAGTCTTTTATTAATTTCTTTTAGTAATTAATTGAAACTCAAAGTTCGATTGTTCAAATAAAACTAGAATACATAAAAATCGGTAGTTAGTGATTCAGTCCTCGTGGGAACGATACTCACTCATCACTTTATTACTTGTCAACGATAACGTGCCCTTGCGTTACGAAATATCGTAACAAGAGGGATTGAGGGGGAAGACTTTCCATCATCTATCACTTGAGTGTTTGATTTTCTTCATCTCCTTTCGATCGTGAAGCCCGGATAGTCGATCTAACGCGTGTTCTTCGAATCAAAGTGCTTGGATCTTCAAGAGGTAATTTCTTCAACATCTTGTATTTTGATTTTGTATTGAAATATGATGTTTTGGATGTTAAGATCATGTTGTATGAAGTGATATACGCATGATTATGGATATGTTTGATTATTCATTGGATTATTGAAGGATTATTCAAGAACACTTTGAATATTGAGTTGGATTTGAGGGTTTTCGATTAATCGTTGTTGTAATCACGAATTTGAATATTCATATTGGATTATTGATCGTATTGAAGATGTTTTGTTGGTTTGAAACACTTCTTGGGGATTTGATGTTGGTATTATTGAAGTTTGGTTGTAAACAATCGAAGTTTGGCCACAAAGTGTTCGATATAATGCCCCAATGAACTTGGTTTACTCGTATCGACGTTTTGAGTTCGTTATTTTCGTGTTTGATTCGTATGTTGAACGGATTGTTGGTGATTGTGTTATTCAAGGTTGTTCGAGCGACCGATATCTCAATTAGGACGTTGTTCGTGGAAGGATAATTGTCACCGGTGTTGCGTAAGTTAATTCTTACTCGGTTAAAAGGATATTCATTCCTTTTGTTGTTGTTCATTCATAATCATAACTCATTCATCATTGTATTAACCGTATTGAGACTTGTAATTTTCGAATAATCATTTTATTCACGAGGAACGATGGTTCCAATCATTTCATTGGGTTATCAATCACTTCACTAATATTTTCATCTCGGTGAGTCATTCATTTGTCGAATTATTATTCGTTGGTATTTCATTATGGTCATTCTCGTTCATATAACCTTCCGGGTTCATATTGCGTGGCCGGGTGCAGATGTGTGGAATTTTTAGTCGAGCACGCGATGGTCATGTATTGGGATTGATACATTGGACTGTGCACACGGTAACGATTACCTCCGTGAGACTAATTAGGTATAGGGATGGGTTTGTCCGGTCACCCGTCTTGTACACTTGCACAGAACACTACGGGCGTACTATGATACTCCTCTTCAGCGTAATTCATAACTAAGGATATTTCATAACTTAAAATATATCATGATTGTGTATTTTCAACCCTTGAGGATTGTTGTTCTGTGTAACTGAACCCGTTGGGGGGGATTTTGTTTTCAGGTCACGACAAGGCAAAGGCACAAGAAGAGCATGTTGACGGTGAGGAGTCCAAGTGATACTAGTAGGGGGCCCCAATCATTCCGGTTATTTCAGTCATTTCAGTCATTTCAGTCATTCTTATTTCTCTTCATTTGTATTTCCGCTGCAAATTCCGTTTGAGATGTTTATTTATTCAGGGTGGTGTATTTTATCTTCATATAAAATATACTAGTATTCTGTATTGTCCTAGTGTATTGTACTTAAGCTCCTCATCGGAGTATTTGGTAGTATAATGTGGTTCGGGGGTCCACGGCACTGTAATATCCGCCTAGTTTGGGGTGTTACATCCATGAACGACATCATTTCGCAGCCTGCAGTGTTATCGACCAAGTGGTCAATATGAGGCATCGGAAAGTGATCTTTCGGACATGCCGTGTTGAGGTCGGTGAAGTCAATGCATAACCTCCAGGAGTTGGTCAGCTTTTTGACGAGCACCGCGTTGGCTACCCACTGTGGCTCGTCTGTAGCCACTCCGATTAATTTGTTATCGAGTAGCTTTTTGACTTCTATATCGAGCACTGCGTACTTCTCCGGACCGAATTTCCTGCATTTCTGGTGAACAGGCTTCCTTGCCGGATGGATCTTTAGATAGTGGCAAGCGTGTTCAGGACTTATGCCGACCATATCTTGATGCAACCAGGCAAAGACTCCGATGTTCTTATGCAGTAAATTGATCAGATCCTCTTTTAACTCAAGACCAACGCTTGCGCCGATCTGTACTTCCCGCTCCGGACGACCCAGATCTATCGTTACACTTTATAACTGTTCAATGGAGATGGTTGCTTATCGTTTGGAATGATTTCCAGACTCGATCCTTGGATCGATGTCGAGGCTTGGCTCGAAATCGATCCTTGGCTCGATATCGTCTGTTAATCGATGTGAGATGGCATCATCTGAGTCGGGTTGGGACGATGTGCTTGGCTCGTCGATCTCCATCGGCTGATTGTCGATCGTCTCGATGTTACAAATAGCATGGGAAGTATTGAAAAAAGTTACGACACAGGAGTAATTCAAACATTTCTTAGCCATTAGCTGGTCTCCTTTGACAGTACCGACCGTCCCATCGGCAGTGGGGAATTTGATACAGTAAAAGAAAGAAAAGACGACTGCTTCGAAGGTATCTAGAAATGGATGACCTAGGAACCCATTATAGATGCTGGGCCTATCTATGATTACAAAGTTTAGGTTCCTAGTAATCCTAACCTTGGGATCGTAATGACATATTAGCTCGACAGAGAGCTTTATCTTCCCGTAGGCTTGGACTGTGTTGTCGCCGAATCCTTGGAGCACAGTGTCAAAGAGCTTGATAAACTTGGTCAGGTTGCCGAGCTGGTCAAGAGCAGATTTGAATATGATATTGCAAAAGCTCCCATTGTCAACTAGCACGCGATCGACCATTTTCCCAAGGATACATGCAGAGATCACCAATGCATCCTCTTTTGGGCACTGCACTCCCTACCTATCCTTGTTGGAGAAAGTGATGAGCGCGTCTTTGGAGATGGTCGGCTCCGGGGGTACCACGAGATGGACCCCGGCGAACACCCTCAGTTCGGCCTTCCACTTTCTATTCGACATGGTGGAAACCGGGGAAAGTCCTCCGAGATTTCCACCTCCCGCCTGAAGCATATTGATCCGGCCGCTAGGGTTGATCGGAGGGATTGATTCGTCAGAATACTCTGGTTCGTTCTGCTCGATCCTGGTGACTGGATTAGGAGGGTTTCCATCATTCTGTCAGCGCTCGCGTCCTCCGGTCCTCTCTGCTCGAGGCTCTGGCTTGGTAACCAAGTTGTCCAACTTGCCTTCCTCGAACAGTCTCCAGATTTGTCTGAGGAGGTCGCGGCACTGGATGGTGTTGTGGCCGGGACTCTTGTGGCAAGCACAGAATTTGATGCGGTCTATATGACCTTGGTCCCTCACCGACTTCGGTTTGCTAAGCCATTCGCGCCCCTTGATGGCGTTGAAAATGTGTGTCGGAGATAGGTTGAGGTTGCGGAGGAGGTGAACCTCCATATCCTCGAAAGCTTTGAATTCCCCGGGCAGCTTCGTGATCTCCTTTCTGGCCTTGGCGACTGCCTTTCTCGGGATGGAAGTAGGCACCTTTCCTTCCCCAGCAGATCCTTCACCCACGCGCAGGGTGAGCATCGTCTGCCTGGCAAGAAAATCAACGGCCTTGACACGGAAGATCGTGTAGGTCGGGGGGATGTCCTTTGTAAGGTGCCTGAACATGGGCGAATGGCCGTAGAATCCTCCCAGGACCGACTAGAGAGCGATTTCATCGCTAATGGGCTTGCCAGTGAGGACTATTTCATCCACCCAATCAATGTAATCTTCGTCGAGCTCGTTCTTCCCCTGCCTGATTTTCATCATGCGGTGGGGGCCTTCGGGCCGAGCGACTTTAGCGGCGAAGTACGACGTGAAGTCGTTTGCCAGCTTCTCAAAACAATTTATCGAGCGAGGTGGCAATGAGATGTACCACCTATGGGCGAGGTCGCCCAATGTCAATGGGAACATTTGGCATTTCATTGCGTCCAACGCTCCACATCCAGTCATGTAAATCCGGAATTTGCTCAAATGGGTCTCTGGATCCGATCTCCCCTCATATAGAGGTGTTTGAGGAGGAGCGATCTTTGGTTGAATGGGGGCGAGCTCGATTTGGGCCGCGAGTGGTTCACTCGGTCCGGCGATCGATCTCTTGGCGCCTGCCCCAGTCTCTAGGAGCGCCTTCATTTCATCGAGCTGGCGCTGCATGGCAGCCTTCGCCATAGCCTGACTGCTCGATGATTGACTCTCGGAGCGGGAGCCAAGGCGATCATGTACTGATCTCCTTGCCCTATGGTAGGTGACGAGGGCGAGAGGGGGCCCGTTGGCTGGCTTGTCTTCTGGGAGTCGGATATGCCGAACTCCTGGTGATGGATTCAGACTCCGACGTCTCCCGGCTGGGGCCTGAATGCTCGGGTCGCCATGAGGGATCGCTCCCTAGGCGGCTGAAGACGGAATCATCCCGCCTTACGAGAGCCTTTTCCTGCGGCTCGAGGCTTTCCGACGATTTCTCGACATATAGCCCTTTAAGCTTCTGCTTGCCTGCTTGGCGGATGGCAGATGGATTAATGGTGGGCGAGTCGCATGCCCTCCGTCGCTCCCTGAGGATGGCCATAGCCTCCTCGATTTGTTCTGCGGTCTGGTATTGATCGAGTGAGAGGCTGGGTCCGTCCCTCAGGGGCGGGAGTGAGAGTCTAGCATCGCCGCGGTCGCCTTTCGCCATTGGTTGAGATTCGGTCTGGGCCGGAATGAGAAGTCCGGCAGATCGCAGGGTGGCACTTTTTGAGGTCGTGGCGGATGTCATGTTTCTGAAGGCTTTTCTTTAAAGAACAGTGAGTGTTTCTTCAAGTATATTCCCGGAGAATAGTGAGTGTCTTCGGTACGGTCGGAATAAAAATGAAGGTTAAGACGCCCCTTCCTCTAGCGCCAATTGTTGTTACCCAAAATATTATCCGGAGATGATATCGCTGGAATGGTCGAGTAACAAACAAATGCGAGAACACTTCTGTGGGAAAGTAAATAACACAAGATTTGTCGGGGTTCTTAGTCCCGGGCTTGAATGCTCTCGCGAGATGTTATTAATATAAATACTTTGGAGTACAAATATCAATGTTAGAATGCTATTACAATGAGTGTAAAGATTCTAGTTATCTTAGCTATAGAGCTTGAAGATTGCCGGAAGAACCAGATATGAAGCTCTGTGAGTTCTTGCTTTTTTGATGTTCTGTTTTCGTGAATGAGTATCACTGTATGCAGAGTGTATTTCCCTCTGTACGTTTTTCGCACTCCTTTTTGGACACTGTCAGAGGCCTACTATTTATAGCAGAAGAGGTGGCTAGGTCCTCCCCGACGATCGCCGGCGACCGCCGTATTCTATATTAGAATAATGTGGGCGATCGTCCCATCACGTGGGACTGTTTCCTTAAAGTCCGAGGCTGCAGCTGGCAGCCAGCTGTGCGGGCCAATGAGGAGCCTGCTGTAACACCCCCAATCCGCTTGGGGATATTACACGCCGTAGAACCTTTCCTCAAGGACCTACCAGGCTGGTAACGACATATAACAACTCAACCATGCCTTTAAGGCTAAAATGACTCAGTAGACCGATTTGGTCTTTCAATAAGGACATACAACTCAAATACAACTCATGCCCATTCAGGGGTCAAAACACAACCACACCCGTACAACGGGAAAAATATAGCAGCGGAAAATAAAGTACAACTGAACCCATAAACAAAGTACGGTTCCTCATGTGATTAGTATCGATCATCTTTCATCATCCTTCGTGCCGACCCTGTGTTATGCTCCAAAACCTGAATGCAAAAATAGACATCCACCCCCCGAGTACTCGGGGGTTAGCAAAACTCCACTGTTTTTCTAGTGCAAGTACAAATGCAAAAATACGAGTTATACAATTCACATTCCACGAACGATAATAATTCGGAATCCTCAAAGATTCAAATACAATAAGATGAACACTTCCCGAGGCAAGATTTTGAGTAAAGACTTCCCAAAATTTCAAGATCAAAATATCAAGGGAAACAATTTATAAAATGATTTGAAATACCATCGGGAGTTTTAATAGAAAACAATTTAGGATTATCAAATCCTACTTTTCAAAACCCCAAAAGACGAAAGGGATCACCGCCCCAAAGGTTTACTTTTCGAAAATGACCTTTACCAAACCGTTGGGATTTTAGCCCCAAATCCGTCAAATGACCTTTACAAAACCATTGGGATTTTAGCCCCAAATCCATCAAATGACCTTTATAAAATCATTGGGATTTTAGCCCCAAATCTCATCAACTCACAGTACACAAGAACAACCACAAGGTTCGTCTCCCAACATCAAAATCCACAAATAAAGGATTTAACACAAACAACAAAATACTCTAGTCTCATCCTAGCCAAGTAAGCCAAACGAACACATACCTCTTACACACTTAGTCGATGCATGCAATCATGAAAACATAGTTTCAAAGCACTCATTTCCGGAAATGCCAATATCAAATCACATTTGCAAAATGCACCACAATTAACCGCAGACCCACAGCTTCGTGGATCCCTACCGAGACCCTATCGGATCTAACCCGTAGTGGTTAAAAGCAAGCTCGCGGTCCCACAGCTTCGTGGAAACCTACCGAGACCCCGTCGGATCTAACCCGTAGTGAGCATACACACACACACGTTACTCATGCAATACTAATATGCTAAGAATGTAAGTTCATCAAGAATATTTACTAGAGATGGCCATTTATCCGACAACATTATCAAACTCTTCAAAACACAATAACAAGATTAAACACGGAATACACGATTCCATAACTTTAAACAACAGGGATATCATCAAAGCCTTCAACGTTCAAAATAATCAATTCCTAAAACACAACATTCACAAAACACACACGCGTTTTGAAAGAGAGCCTTTAACGAGGCCAAACCAAAATCTTTTGGAAATTCATTTTTAAAATAACCGAACAAACACACCAAGACGACCACCGATCAATCATATCCACAAAACGAGAAGCGTATGAACAAGGTACTTGCCTCGAATAAGAACAACGCGAAGAATCGACCGAAGTAGGTTGACACGAACCGACTACGAACCCGCCGACTCCACCGATCGCCAACTCGCGTTCATAAACTACAAAGGACAATAAAAACAATGAAATGAATTCCCTAACATGACTTAAAGCCGTTGAATTCAAAGAACGAATGACGAAAGTTCAAGCGTTTCCCCCAAAACGGCCAAGAACACGATTCGTTCCGTCAAAACCCGAAAACGGAATTCCAAGTTGAAATATGGATATACAATCCATATAATATATTTAACAACATCATTTAACCATAATCGATCCATCAAAAACGGATGAAAAACGAGATCGAGGACAAATCCCCCAAAAACTCAATTCGATGGAAATCAAGAAATATACTTCGATTCGACGAAGAACAATGGATTAAATGATGTTAAACACAAGAATACTACCAAGATTAATCATACCCATCATGAATTAATCAACAACACGGAACGAATCGGACAAAAATGCAAAAAACCCCAAATTCACGAAATTAGGGTTCTAAGAAAGATCACCTTGATTCGCTGGATCAAAGGATGATATGGGATGATTTGTTGATGTTATGAACTCAATAACTTCGTGGATTTGTTGTCAAACAACATGGCTTAGCCACCCTCGAATCGCCAGCCGCGGATAGAAGAGGAAGGAAGTGAGAAATGAATGAAAATGTGACTGCTCAGTCACATTTATACTGGGCCGGAACTAGCGTGCGCTAGCCTTCCCGGACTAGCGTGCGCTATCGGCTGGTATCGGCCGAGTACCCTCGGCCAGGGCCCGCACGACCCGGCACAACCGACCAAACCTGCCGACCAAACCTGCCGACCCGACTCCCGCTAGCGTGCGCTACGGCCGGAAGCTTCATGCTTCGCCCGGCCCATCGAACCTCTGGACTAAAAGGCTCGCCCAGGTAACGTACGCTAGTCGGCCGACAGCGTGCGCTACCCCTGCCGATTAGCGTGCGCTACGACCGACAGTAGCATGCGCTACCTGCCGATCCTGACGGAGTCCAGAACCTCAGAACCCCACTGCCCAGACCCGATAGCGTGCGTTAGGCCAGCCGATAGCGTGCGTTACACCTGCCTATTAGCGCGCGCAGCCCTCCGGCCGTAGCGAGCGCTACGCCGGTTCCTGCACTTTGTCCGGCGGTGCCCTGTCGTCCGGCCGATCCATGATCGTCCGATGCAGACCACCAGGGCTCCACGACCCAATTTCCGAAAACGTACAGAATGAACACGACGAAAAGTTCGTGGACAACATCAACGACCCGAAATGAAAACATAATACCATTATTAATCATACGCGACCAAGAAACGGGTCGAGACAACAATTACAGATACGGATACCCATAACTTTCAAGAAATTACAAAATGGCCCAACACGCCCGGAAATCACGATACGTGATCGAATAACCAAACCGAAGTTCACAACATGTCTAACAAAGTTAAACGGACTTACGGGAAACTCAAAACAGCAGTTTCGAACGAGATTCGCAAGAATCGAACTCAAGTGCGGAAAAGTCGCCAAAAATCACGGAACTCAACAAAACGACACCGAAACGAACTCGGATGTCAAAAAGTGTAGAATTAATCATTCTCAGAATGACGAAACGGTCATGAGCGAGTCGTCAAAACGGACTCTGACCGAAAAAAGAAATTTACCGAAAATCGAAAATTGCGGATATTACATTCGACCCTCCTTAAAAGAAGTTTCGTCCCGAAACTTAAAACAAGTAGGGAGAAGCGATATCCCGCCAGGAAAACTCAACGAGATACGCAAGAAACGCGTAACTAACGCCCAACGGCGAAATGTTACAAACAACGCAACGAAATATACGGTGTGAAAACACGCTCCACGACGACCAACACAACGTCGCTGTTGGGGATATAATAAAACCAACAAGTGACAAGCCTCATAAAATGGATAATACAATCAAGTCAATTATCCGAACAATCACAAAACACAACAAAGGAAAATCAATACGATTGACCAACCCAATGGTACATCAATCAAAACGCGAGCCAATCGCTGAACAAATACGGAATTCCACCGCCCAATGGTTGGAAGATCGAAAATGAGACTAATTTCCCGAACTTAAGGGAATTAGGAAGGAGCCTGAATGCTCAACAATCACGAAACGAGAACAAAAACCGAACAAGCAAACGATCGAGACAACAAAGATCGAACAATCATGTCCGAAACACGAAGGATAATAAAATTCAAACAACAACTCCCAGGATGATCTGGTGAGAACTACAAGACATGCATTCCCATAAGATCCACAGGAAAGGGAATAGCGATTGAAAAGTCACAACGACAAACGAGTTATTACGAAACAATACCACACTCGTTCGATCAACAAAAGCAAGGGGCAGGACAAGCTCAGAAATGTCAACGAACATAATGAGGCGACAGAGTCGAAAACACAAGAGTTCCAAATCCGATCCACTTCGAAAAAAAGAACTAATAGAACCAGATGATGTCACTCCCGAACAAGGTTCACAAGAATCGAATTGAACCCGAAAAAGTCACATCGATAACCAGATCGACCCACAACAAGATCACAGCTTGTTCGGACGATGAAACCGAAATACAGAACAAGTTCATAAAGTATCAACGAACATGAGCGAATCGATAGACTGGAGAAGGAGAAAATACAGAAGTCAAAATAGTACGGGCATTACCTCCGACCTCGTCCACGAAATTCACAAAAACGGGAGCAGGGTAACAAGACATTAAACAACCGACACATAACGGAACCATCAACGATGCACACGGTCATACCAAACCAAGCTATAACAGCTCGCACATGCGCGACAACGCAAAAATCACCACGAGGCGACAACATTCAACACCAACATCCCGCCTCTCACAGGGGGCTAACACAACAAATGTGTGGAAAACGACTCAACGCTCACACCGCCAATTCGGTCATACTCAGGAGCAAACATCAAAATGACAACGCGAACATCGTACATACATACCCAGCCCTCAGACGGGAATGGATAGGTTTTAAAAACGAAAACCTCATTTTGAAAATAATTTAGAAGAACACCGGTTGATCTTGAGTATCACCTTTCAAAAGTACAAACGTGAAACATCGTTATCGAGACTTTGGAGAACTATTTCGCATTTAATAAAAATGAGGACACTTTCTCTTAGTGAAAACTTTCAGAATATTCGACCCTCGGGTCTAAATAAAAGTGTTTCTAAAATATTGAAAATATCTCAAAGTATTTTGGTCCTCGAGGTAGAAATTTTTTTGAAATATATTGTGGCCCCTTGGATGTACCACAAGAAAATAACTCATTTGAAAAGTATGTCTCGAAATTTATTTTTCTAAGATACTCAAGGTTTTCAAAAATCCAATAGGCCAGAATGCCCAAAACTCACACATATCGACGTTCACTAAAACAACTCCTAGTACACGCATCAAAACGTTTAAAATCAAGACAATACATGTCTTTAAACGGAAACAGACGATAAAATACCACATTCAGAACAAAACCACTGACCCCATTCGAGGCCTCTAAGGACTCTCCCGCACTGGCTAGTGAACAATTCGAACGCGTATAAGCACAAAGCTTCCACAATAGAACTTGTAAAACGTTCAAATCGATTCGAAAATCATCAGCAACAGACAAAAACAACAATAAAAAGACATCACAAGCGACGATGCTCCTCGTATAAATCAAATACGAGAGTCGACTAAATACATATCGTGAAATCAAAATCCACATAAGGATTCCACCACTTAACAAATAATCATAAAAATAGCTCGTGTCACACGAGGCACAACACAAAGAAGGGAGACTTACTTCCACAGGTCGCACGAAGATGATGATCGCCCCATGATACTAATCACGACCAACAAACTCAACCGACGCGTCGCGACACGACTCAGTCGGATAAAATCCGACGAAACAAGACTCAAACAACACGACTTGACCCGACAGCCTAGGTTTCCTCAACCTAAGCTCCGATACCATTTATGTAACACCCCCAATCCGCTCGGGGATATTACACGCCGTAGAACCTTTCCTCAAGGACCTACCAGGCTGGTAACGACATATAACAACTCAACCATGCCTTCAAGGCTAAAATGACTCAGTAGACCGATTTGGTCTTTCAATAAGTACATACAACTCAAATACAACTCATGCCCACGCAGGGGTCAAAACACAACCACACCCGTACAATGGGAAAAATATAGCAGCGGAAAATAAAGTACAACTAAACCAATAAACAAAGTATGGTTCCTCATGTGATTAGTATCGATCATCTTTCATCATCCTTCGTGCCGACCCTGTGTTATGCTCCAAAACCTGAATGCAAAAATAGACATCCACCCCCCGAGTACTCGGGGGTTAGCAAAACTCCACTGTTTTGCTAGTGCAAGTACAAGTGCAAAAATACCAGTCATACAATTCACATTCCACGAACGATAATAATTCGGAATCCTCAGAGATTCAAATACAATAAGATGAACACTTCCCGAGGCAAGATTTTGAGTAAAGACTTCCCAAAATTTCAAGATTAAAATATCAAGGGAAACAATTTATAAAATGATTTGAAATACCATCGGGAGTTTTAGTAGAAAACAATTTAGGATTATCAAATCCTACTTTTCAAAACCCCAAAAGACGAAAGGGATCACCGCCCCAAAGGTTTACTTTTCGAAAATGACCTTTACCAAACCGTTGGGATTTTAGCCCCAAATCCGTCAAATGACCGTTACAAAACCATTGGGATTTGAGCCCCAAATCCGTCAAATGACCTTTATAAAATCATTGGGATTTTAGCCCCAAATCTCATCAACTCACAGTACACAAGAACGACCACAAGGTTCGTCTCCCAACATCAAAATCCACAAATAAAGGATTTAACACAAACAACAAAATACTCTAGTGCCATCTTAGCCAAGTAAGCCAAACGAACACTTACCTCTTACACACTTAGTCGATGCATGCAATCATGAAAACATAGTTCCAAAGAACTCATTTCCGGAAATGCCAATATCAAATCACATTTGCAAAATGCACCACAATTAACCGTGGACCCACAGCTTCGTGGATCCCTACCGAGTCCCCGTCGGATCTAACCCGTAGTGGTTAAAAGCAAGCTCGCGGTCCCACAGCTTCGTGGAGCCCTACCGAGACCCCATCGGATCTAACCTGTAGTGAGCATACACACACACACGTTACTCATGCAATACTAATATGCTAAGAATGTAAGTTCATCAAGAATACTTACTAGAGATGGCCATTTATCCGACAACATTATCAAACTCTTCAAAACACAATAACAAGATTAAACACGGAATACACGATTCCATAACTTTAAACAATAGGGATATCATCAAAGCCTTGAACGTTCAAAATAATCAATTCCCAAAACACAACACTCACAAAACACACACGCGTTTTGAAAGAGAGCCTTTAACGAGGCCAAACCGAAATCTTTTGGAAATTCATTTTTAAAATAACCAAACAAACACACCAAGACGACCACCGATCAATCATATCCACAAAACGAGAAGCGTATGAACAAGGTACTTGCCTCTAACCGACTACGAACCCGCCGACTCCACCAATCGCCAACTCGCATTCATAAACTACGAAGGACAATAACAACAATGAAATGAGTTCCCTAACACGACTTAAAGCCGTTGAATTCAAAGAACGAATGACGAAAGTTCAAGCGTTTCCCCCAAAACGGCCAAGAACACGATTCGTTCCGTCAAAACCCGAAAACGGAATTCCAAGTTGAAATATGGATATAGAATCCATATAATATGTTTAACAACATCATTTAACCATAATCGATCCATCAAAAACGGATGAAAAATGAGATCGAGGACAAATCCCACAAAAAGTCAATTCGAAGGAAATCAAGAAATATAGTTCGATTCGACGAAGAACAATGGATTAAATGATGTTAAACACAAGAATACTACCAAGATTAATCATACCCATCATGAATTAATCAACAACACGGAACGAATCGGACAAAAATGCAAAAAACCCCAAATTCACGAAATTAGGGTTCTAAGAAAGATTACCTTGATTCGCTGGATCAAAGGATGATATGGGATGATTTGTTGATGTTATGAACTCAATAACTTCGTGGATTTGTTGTCAAACAACATGGCTTAGCCACCCTCGAATCGCCAGCCGCGGATAGAAGAGGAAGGAACTGAGAAATGAATGAAAATGTGACTGCTCAGTCACATTTATACTAGGCCGGAACTAGCGTGCGCTAACCTTCCCGGACTAGCGTGCGCTATCGGCCGGTATCGGCCGAGTACCCTCGGCCAGGGCCCGCACGACCCGGCACCACCGACCAAACCTGCCGACCAAACCTTCCGACCCGACTCCCGCTAGCGTGCGCTACGGCCGAAAGCCTCCGCGCGCTAGCCGACCTGTCCAGTAACCTCTGGACTAAAAAGCTCGCCCACGTAACGTACGCTAGTCGGCCGACAGCGTGCGCTACCCCTGCCGGGTAGCGTGCGCTACGACCGATAGTAGTGTGCGCTACACCTGCCTGTTAGCGCGCGCAGCCCTCCGGCCGTAGCGTGCGCTACGCCGGTTCTTGCCGCACCTGTCCGGCCGGTGCCCGCAATCGTCCGGCCAGTCCCGCAACCGTCCGGCCACTACCCGACCACCAGGGCTCGACGACCCGATTTCCAAAAATGTACGGAACGAACACGACGAAAAGTTCGCGGACAACATCAACGACCCGAAATGAAAACATAATACCATAACTAATCATACACGACCAAGAAACGGGTCGAGACAACAATTACAGATACGGATACCCGTAACTTTCAAGAAATTACAAATTGGCCCAAAATGCCCGGAAATCACGATACGTGATCAAATAACCAAAACGAAGTTCACAACACGTCTAACAAAGTTAAACGGACTTACGGGAAACTCGAAACAGCAGTTTCGAACGAGATTCGCAAGAATCGAACTCAAGTGCTGAAAAGTCGCTAAAAAGCACGGAACTCTACAAAACGACACCGAAACGAACTCGGATGTCAAAAAGTGTAGAATTAATCATTCTTAGAATGACGAAATGGTCATGATCGAGTCGTCAAAACGGACTCCGACCGAAAAAAGAAATTTACCGAAAATTAAAAATTGCGGATATTACACCTGCACGCGTCCTGAATCGCTGTCACGGGAGGACCCACTTTGTACCTTTCGGCGGGCCTGTCGGTAGGTGTGAGGTTGGTGACAGGCTGGGGTCAAAGGCCTTATCTTACGACGCCTTTTGTGGATCTGCACGTGGGTCTTCGTCCAAGATTCGGTCTTCGAAGACTCTAACGGGTGCCGGATTCACATGCGGTATGGGATGATCGTCTACTGTCATCTATCATTGGTGATCGCCAGATGCCTATTGACGATCGCCTTGGATGCGATCACTAGGTGCTTGCACAGCCTCTGCCTTCTTTAGCTGTCTCCTGACCATTATGTCGATCGTCATCGAGGCGTATAAATCGCCGCACAAAAATGTTATCCACGCAATCATTGTTATTCAATCATTGTTCGTACACATCATGTACCGAACTCCGGAGGCCTCGACGGACCTTACCCGGACCACACGCACTGTTCGTACACATCATCTACCGAACTCCGGAGGCCTCGACGGACCCTACCCAGCCACAAGCATCGTTCGTACACATCATGTACCGAACTCCAGAGGCCTCGTCAGACCCTACCTGGATCACACACCTTTGTTCGTACACATCATGTACCGAACTCCAGAGGCCTCGTCAGGCCTTACCTAGAACACACATCGACACGACACAACTCATAATCATCAAATGTCGAGCCATTCCACATTACACCGAAATGTATAACCAAGTATGTAAATTGAAACGACATAAATATCATAACCATCACGATAACTCAACAATAACCAAACACGCCCGGCACAAACTTAGATGATTAACACGACCAAAACAATTCCGCGACGTTGTCTAAGTGAGGGTATTATCGCTACCATCAATTGTTCATAATAATCAATTCATACGAAGCATATTCACGAAAGTAAACCAATGCATCACAACCATAACAAGACGTACCTATTCACAAGACACAATTTGTATAGTAAAATACTTGCCTTAATAACCGCTACCGAATACTCCGAAGAACACAGTTCGATCGGGAAGCTCGGACCCCGAAGAAGACAACGAACGAAAGGGTTCCAACTCGAGTTCTTCACAAGAATTTCGTCCCTAAGTCATACCAATGATAAATCAACAATCGTACGATGGATAATAATCACATAACGCCCAATCCCCCTCTAAGACCTTTTGTCGGACACCTTCAAGGCGTCGACTAAGAACTCAACCAAAACGACGAATCAATACAATCCAACCGTGGAATAACAATGGAAATGATAGAATACACCTAAATAATCATCAATCCATCACAATTATAAGTTATTACGGTTAAATCGGACGAAAACAACAAAACCCCCAATTTTCCCAAACTAGGATTATCAAGAAGTCTAACCTTGATTCGGTAGATCGGAGGAGGTTATGGGATGATTGATTGATGTTAGAAACTCAAGAACTTCGTGGATTGATAGATAAACAACATCTAATCAAGTACTCCAAGCCCCAGCTGCGGAAGGAAATAAGAGGGATGCGAAAAATGGGTGTAAACCCGTCTGCCCGATCATATATATATATATATATATATATATATATATATATATATATATATATATATATACTGCCCAGCATCCTGCTGACCACTTACGGCCGTAACCGGCAGACCTTATGGCCGTAACTGGCATTCGTCCGAACAATGCCTGGCACCTATACGGCCGTGACCGATCACATACGGCCGTAACCGGCATTCGTCTGGACAATGCCTAGGGAGCGCGTACGGCCGTAACCGGTCACGTACGGCCGTAACCTACCTTCGTCCGGCCCATGCCTGCCGAGCACTTACGGCCGTAACCGGCACCTTACGGCCATAACTCGGCCCGGCCAGGCCCTGCTCCGGCCGTGACTCGGCCGTGGCCACTCCGACGGCCCGGATAACCCCGAAACCCGAACCTGAATATGAAACGAAGATACGGTTACGAAGTACTCGCAAAGACGAATTCGAGCACTAAGAGAACACACGATTCTGACCACCCGAAGGCTCGAAATTCAACAACGGAAAGTAATTACCCCAAACTTTGGGAAATTACGAAAATGGCCCAAAACGTCCAAAATACACGATACACGATCGAAACACCAAGCCGAAGCTCGAAACATGAATAATAACATTAAATGAACTTACGAGAAACTTAAAACAATAGTTTCGGACGAGATTCACAAGAATCGAACTCACGTACGGAAAAGCCGCTTAAGAACACAGAACTCAACAAAACATTACCGAAACGAACTCGGATGACAAAAAGTGCAGAATTAAATATTCTCGAAATTACGAAATGGTCATGAGCGAGTCACCAAAACGGACTTCCGTCGAAAAAAGAAAATTACTGAAATCCGAAATTGCGGGTATTACATTCTACCCTCCTTAAAAGAAGTTTCGTCCCGAAACTTAAAACAAGCAGGGAGAAGCAAAATCCCGCCAGGAAAACTCAACGATATTCACAAGAACCGAAAAACTCGCACCCAACGGCGAAACGTTACAAGCAACACAAGGGAATATACAGCGTGAAAACACGCCCCACGGCGGCCAACACAACGCCACCGACTATGATTCAAAACAATAATGAGCAATGAACATCACATCACATGCATACATTTAATCAAAGAAATGCAGGCGACAACAAGCCGCACCCGACTAAAACGGCTATGCGAAAGAAACAAATAGAATATCACGATAGAAATCACTCCGATACTCATCAACAAGAAAATGTCCGACGTCAAAACACAAACAATTCAAGATAACAGAAAACGAGAATACCGGATATTACATTCTATCATACTAAAAATAAGTTTCGTCCCGAAACTTAAACTAAGGTTATCACAGTGATACGAAACAAAATATAACGACACATAATAAAATACCATGTTCATGACTCCGCGGTCCACTATCACGCCTCCGTAGGTTCAACAACTATACGGGAACTTATTCAAAACAAAATATCATTTAACAAGTTCCAAACGTAAAAACCTTACAAAATACATCCCTACACGAGAAACAATCCACACAACGAGTACCAAAAACACTATCACTGGACATCACTGGGCCCTCAGGAAATAGAAATGGAACTCCGGCCCCTTTATCATCTCGGCAACAATCTCGCAGTACTAAACTCGATGCCCCTCGTGTCCACAATTATAACAAGTCACTGGCGGTTTCTTACAATGCGCGCATTCATGGCCTAGAACGTTACAGTTGAAACACCTAGGAGCATTACCAGAACTCAAAGACACCGGCTTGGGTCTTTTGGATTCTCTAGCTGACCGAGAAGGTCCCATACTCGGCTGATACGAGGGTTGAGGTGTGGGAATCCCAATTCCCTTACTTCCCGATGCGTCATCAGAGATCTTCTGCTTCTTCGCTACCGATACGGACTCGGTAGACATTATAGCCATCTCAAAAGCCAAGGCTCAATCCTGATAGTCCTTTAAGGTTGTACACATAAAGGGAGCCATACACTGCCAAATCTGAGGTTTCATATGCATATCGAAATAACGAACCTTAGCTGCCTCACTTTTCACCGGATCCCGAACATAACACAGCTGTCGATTATAATCGACTATTGCTTGAGACACCGACACGTCTCGGGGCGTAGCCGAGAAAAACTAGACAATCCTGCACTCTTTAATAGGCGGCGGACAATACTCGGCCTCCATGGAAATCTTGAATTCGGCCCAAGTAGCTGTACGATCACTAGGCGCTACGGCCTCCCACCAGTGTGCCGCTTCCCTGTCAAGCAAGTATTGGGCGATGGGTACTCTTCTCTCATCGGGGAAAGCTACAACATCAAATGTTCTGTCCAATTGGAAGAGCCAGTTCTCCCAGCCTAACGAGTCCGAAGAAATTACGAAATGGGGCGGGTGCATTCTCATCACAACTTGTAACCACTTACTAGCTCCGTTATCCTCATCCTGAATCCCGAATCGATGTACGGTCTTATTCATATGCGCCAATTGGTCATCCACCTGATGAAGGATCGTGGCGGCGCCAATGTCAACATTACCTCTGGATGATTGCTGCTGATCACCTGATGGGTCATCATGACTGTCTGTACTGAGCTGATTGGCATTCGACAACGAACGAGTCACCCTCTCACGCTCCTGATCACGACCATGACTACGACTACGACCTCTCGGCATACTGAACAGATGACCAAACAGAATAACGCAACCAAACAAATGTCACGACGTCAACATAGGATGATAATAGCAGCACGATAAAGCATCAACTCCAAGTCATCACACAAGTGCACGAACTAACACTGTAATTTTAGAACTTCATTAAAAAATAATTCACACAGTCACATCAACAGAGATGTTTGGATTGACCAAGTCAAACATGGTCAAAACCACAAACGTATCGTAGGATTCAAACACTAGCAACAAAAATAAAATATTTCTGGGGTATTATTTAAATGATAAAATTTTAAAATTCTCTAGTTTGAAAAATTTGGTGAAATGAAATTTTTTGAAAACACTTTTAATACCTCGGTCGTTTAATCAAAACCATGTATCTCATTATCAAAACTATTTTGATTGAAGCTATTTTCAAAACAACATGTTGAGGCTTCAATCTTTTCCCTAGACGATATCGTCAAAATGACCTTATCAATATATCAGTATCTTTACTAGCGTTATACAGGGTAACATGTTACCACGCCATCCATCACGAATATATTAACAGGGATTAAATAATCGGTAAAAGAAGCATATATACAACTGTAACAACAAATTACTACTGAGTCAGTCAAAATTTTACGGCCGTAACTATAATAATCGTACCTTTTATCGCTTATAATTATGAATTCACGAACTTTGTAATTTGGTTCGTAATTTTTTTCGAATATTGGTATCATGTGTTTGATTCGAGATTGAGCCTGTATTTTTTGTTTCTTGTTAGTATTCCGTTAATATCTGTTATCGTTGTGTCGAACCGCTTGTATTGCTTCTGCAACCCAGGATTAGCGTGCGCTAATTTACATGGGTAGTGTACGCAACGGAAGTTGTTGGCTAGCGCGCGCTACCACAAGAAGTTATGCACGCTAACCTGCAGCATGGGGCAGTCTAGAGAGCACTGGACTGGGACTAAAAATCAAGCTAGCGCACGCTAAGGCATCATAGTAGCGCACGCTAGGGGAACAGGTAGCACACGCCACTGTTGGGTGATAACGCGCGCTAAGTGACCCGGACAGTAAGGAAAGTGAGGTCTGGACTTTGGCCAGACCAACAGGTAACGTGCGCTAAGACGGTCGTTGCGTGCGCTAACTCATCGGTCGTAGCGCACACTATTCGGTCGTAACACACGCTACCGATATGGACAGAAGGGTTTTTGAACAGGGCAGAAGGTTCTGGACTTAGAGTGGGCACCAAATAGCGCACGCTAAGGCGGGAGCTGCGCGCGCTAACTCGGCGGTACAGCGCACGCTAACTCGATTGAGTAGCGCACACTGTCGGATGTGGTGCACACCAACTCGGCTGGGCAGAAGGGTCTGGGCTGCAGACCTAGGCCGATAGCGCACGCTATTTGGTAAGCGTTAGCGCGCGCTAGGGCGCACTTATATAAATACATGTGTTGCAGTCAACACTTGTCATTTTTCATCTTCTCTCCTCTTCTTCGAGCTTCTAGACGACTCCAGGGCTGTGTAGGCGAGGGTTTTGTCGGAGCACGGTTGAAACTCAAATCTTTTCAACTTCAAGTAGAGATCTATCAATCCTACATCGTCTTCACCAAGGAATTGAGGTAATCCTTCCGTAGAACCCTAACTTTGGGGAAATTTGGGGGTTTTGGGGATCTCGTTTCTCCAACTGTTTTAGCTCCAAATTATGATGGATTGTAGTTGAAAATAGTTGCATAAGTATGATTTCATGATTTCCTCAAAGTTTTGTGGATTGATTCCAAATCTTCTTTTGTAAATCGAGCAAAACCCATTATGCCCTCGTAGTGCTCGATTAAATGGTCCTAAGGGTAGAACTTAGGATGGATTTTAGTGTTTTCCAACAAAATTGTAAATGATTAAGCCTCAATGTTTGTTAGGAGCAGGATTTGGAAGATAGTTCGGACCATAGACTTGTTCGTTGTTTGTTCCTTTGAGAGTAAGAAAGTCCAGGCAAGTACTTTATTGCATTAGTTTATGGCATGCATTTCTGTGATGGTTTAGAGAATGATGAGAGTTGAAAGGTTATTCTCGGGTACTCTCACTCGGGGATTGACTCGACTGGGTCACACGGGGACCTAGTGGCTTAGCGGTTGGACCGGGTCACGAGAGATACTTTGAGTGGACATCCTCACCTGGGGATTGCTCGACGGGGCACACAGGGACTTGGTGGCTTGAGGGCCGGACCGGGTCACTAGGATTGTCGGAGTGTTTTTACTGGTGATCGATATTGATATTCCGGAATATTGCGAATTGAACTGTTTTGGATTTTGGAATGATTTGGAAATGCCTGTGGATTAAAATAATTGTAATACTGTACTTGCACTAGCGGTTGTGGCTAACCCCATTGTTGGGGTGGAATGTTTTGTACATTTCAGGTATTCTCGAGGGACAGGAGCCCCCATGTGGCGCACATGGAGTTGACAAGCACACTGGATGTTAGAGAGCTCGTATCAGTCGTTGTATTTGTGATGTTTGAGTCAGTTTTATATACTGTATTATGGTTGGTTTTGAGTTGTACTTTGTCGTGTAAAGTTTGCGTTCAATGATTGATGTTGAAATATACTATTTTGGCCGCGGCCGAGGCCTAACTTGTGTTTTGTATCCTTTGTTGGACTGTTATGTCATGGTTATTATGTATTGGAATGTGGTTTAATCCTGTGTGTCGTCATCCTGGCGGGACCTTTGTGTGTCCTGTGGCGTGTAATAACCCAAAGTGAAATTGGGGTGTTACATTTATGGTATCGGAGCCAGGTTTCGGATATAACTAGGCCTTTGGTCATTTGATTGTCAAGTCGTAAGAGTCGTATAAACTGATCGAGCTCAACACCGTGTGCTGCTGTCGAGCCGTGTGACCCATGGTGGTAAGACTCCTTAACTCTCTTTGTACCTTGTCGCTTTCATAGTAGGGTAGATTTAAATACCTTGGATTGTGAACTGTTCTGATAATTTTAATCCTTCTATATCTCAGTATGTTGAGAGGCCGCGATGGACGTGGAGGACGTGGACGCGGCAGAGTCCGTGGTCGTGGTACCGCTAACGAATCTGGCACACATTATAATGATGCATCTGATTCGGCATCCCATATGGAGCCGAACACCGCTTCTCTGAACCCGAGCGGTCAGCCAGATCCTACTGTAAGTCAAGAACCGTCGGCTGACACTAATGTGAATGCCGGCATAGATGCTATACTCCAGCAGGTAGCAGCACAATTAGTCAAGTTGAATGAATCCGGGCATCATGATCAACCGACAGATGAGAGTAAATGGCTTCAGGGAGTGATGAAAATGCAACCTCCTCGTTTTACTGGTGCGTCTGATACGTTGGGCTGGGAAGGATGGTTGTTTCTGTTTGGCAGGATTTTTGACGCTGTTGCGTGCCCCGAAGAGAGACGGGTCCCTATTGTACAGTATTTCCTTGACAAGGAGGCTGCGGATTGGTGGGAAGCCGCAAAACCTACGGATCGTGTGGCCACTTAGGCTGAGTTTAAAGCTGCGATAGAGGAAGAGTATTGTCCTTGGCCTATTAAAGAAAAACGAATTGCAGATTTCTTTACGGCAACACCTCAAGATGTACCTGTCACCGAGGCCATTGTTACGTATAATCAGCAACTGAATCATGTTCGTGAGCAAGTAAGGACCGAAGCGGATAAAATCCGTTAATTTGATTTGAGAATGAAGCCCAGGATTCGTGAGGCTATGGTGGGTTTCAGATGCGTTACGTTGAAGGAATATGAGGATCGTGCTTTGGCTATCGAGATGGTCATTTCTGCGTCAAGGTCGGGTACCGAGATGAAGAAGCCGAAGACGACCAGTGGCTTTTCAAGAAGTAAGAGTGGTGGATTTCACAAATCTCAAGCTTCTCACTCCGCTATCGGGAAATCTGTTTAGCAAGCCAGTAGTGCTCCGAGTTTACGACCGGGCCAGTCTTTGGCCTTTGGTAGAGGACAATGTTTCAATTGTAATCAAACAGGCCATCAGTGTCGAGAGTGTCCACTTCCTCCCGTTATTTGTTTCACATGCGGTCAAGCCGGTCATCGGGCGGCTCATTGCGAGGCTGCCACCAGAATTGCTAAACAGCAGAGTTCGGCACCAACTCCGAGTGTGAACCCAGGGACTACCTCTAATCAGCCGCAACAGACTTTGGGACGTGGAAGAGGTCGAGGCCGGTTGGATCATCAAGCTGCATCGAGTGTGGGTTCGGTACAGCCAAGAGTGTACCAGATGAGGCGTGCGGACGACATAGAGGCTCCGGTAGCTACAGGTATCACGCAAATACTTTTTCAACCTGTATAGGTATTATTTTATTCGGGAGCTACACAGTCGTTCATTGCTCTTGATTGTGTGAAACGTTTGGGTCTTGGGTGTTTGATTGAGTGCGAACCATTCGTAGTAAGTACTATGATGCCGAGCGATCGACATCAAATACGATCGTCTCTCGGTACTTGGTGATCGACTCCTCGTGACCGACTAGCGGACGATCATCTCTCGGCACCAGGCGACCGACCCTTGGTGACCGACCGATGCCGACCCTCAGTGACTGGACGATGCCGACCTCTGGTGACCGGCTAGAGACGACCGCCTCATGCCGCTCGAAGCCGATAGTCATCCAGTCGGCAAAGGACGAGCCTCAGGACTGAACCCATGTGTAGAGCCGAGACAAGATCCGCATATCACGGATCGTTGACCATAGCCTGTCAGCATCTTCCCACCAGCCGACAGGCCCGCCGAAAGGTGTCAGTAGGACCGCATGTGACAGTGACACCGGACGCGTGCTGGCTCCTCATTGGACCGCACAGCTGGCTGCCAGCAGCTGCTTTGGACTTTAGGCCGACATCCCGTGTGACTTAAGGACGATCGCCCCTTTATTATATTGGCCGGCAGACGATCGCCCCATTATTATATTGACCGGAAGGAGATCGCCCGCCAGAAGACAAGGCTCCGCTGCTCCTATAAATAGAAGGCAGCCTGCACTTGTCCAAGGACCGAATTTCTGCTTCAGAACTCCAACACCCACGAGATTTCACACAGCACTTGGCTTTCTCCTACTCTTGGCAACAACTATCTTTTGGTTCTTTCTTCTCTCGGCCTCTCTCATCAAGAAGACGATCGGCAGGGACGAAGAACACCGAGCTTCGCTCAAGAGCTGGATTAACAGAGTCTTTTTACACTCATTATACTTAGATTCTCACATTAATACTTGTATCCACGAATATTTGTATTAATAACATCTCGCGAGAGCATTCAAGCCCGGGCCTAACAAACCCGGCAAATCTTGTGTTTATTCATATTCTCTCGGAAGTGGTCCCGCAAATTTTGTTTGTTGTCCGTTCATTCCAGCAGTATTTAATCTTCCGATAAATATTTTGGGCAACAACAATTGGCGCTAGAAGAAGGGGATCTAACCCTCAATTTTATTCCTACCGTCTCGAAGAACACTCACTGTTCTCGGGGCATATACTTGAAGTGACACTCACTGCGCTTCAAAGAAATCTTTCAGAAATCATGTCTTCCGCCTCCGCGTCGAAGAAAGCCGCTGGCCGGCCCACCAGACGCCTCTTTCCGTCTCAGTCCGAGCCACAGCCGATGGCGGAGGGTAGCCCGAGACGCTCGATACCGCCCCTGACGGGCGGCCCAAGACTCTCGCTCGATCAGTTCCTAACCACGGAACAGATCGACGAGGCCATGGCCGTCCTACTGGAGCGACGGAGTGCTCTCGACGGGCCTCCCGCTATCACCCCCTCGGCCATCCGCCGGAAGACCAAGCGGAAGTTCAAGGCGTTACTGCCCGAGCGATCGCCAGGAGGCTCTCATCCGCAAGGATAGGCGCTCGCCAGCCGGGGCACCTCTGTTTTTGATTGCTTGGGCAGTGACCCGTCTTGGCGACCGGGGCAGTCCGGCCCCAGCTTTGAGACGATGGAGTTTGAGTCCGTCACCAGGAGCTCGGCCTACCCGACTCCCAGAAGGCAGCCCAGCCGTATGGCTCCCTATCGCCAAATAGCCGAGGTCGGCAGCAACGGAGTCCGGAGATCGGTACACGATCGCCTCGGCTCCCGCTCCCAAAGCCGATCCGCAAGCGACCGAGCCACGGCGATGGCCGCAATGCAACGTCAGCTCGACGACATGAAGGCGCTCCTGGAATCCGAGGCAGGCGCCAAGAAGACGATCGCCGAGCCGAGCGAGCCACTCGCGGTCAACATCGAGCTCGCCCATGTGCAGCACAAGATTGCTCCTCTGCAAACACCTTTGTACGAGGGGAGATCGGACCCCGAAATGCACCTGAGCAAGTTCAACATCTACATGACCGGGTGTGGGGCATATTACGTGACCAGGTGCCGAATGTTCCCTATGACGTTGGACGACCTCGCCTACAGGTGGTACACCTCATTGCCACCTCGGTCCATTGGCTCCTTTAACGAACTGGCGAACGTCTTCACAGCGTACTTCTCCACCAGGGTCGCCCGGCCAGAAGGTCCCCTTCGCATGATGCAAATCAGGCAGGGAGAAGAAGAGTCTGACTCGGACTACATCGACCGAGTAGACGAGATCATCCTCAACGACGAGCCCGTAAGCGATGAGATCGCCCTCTACGCGGTCCTAGGAGGATTCCATGCTCTTTCGCCTATGTTCAGGCATCTTACGAAGGACCAACCCTCGACCTACGCAATCTTCCGAGCTAAAGCCGCAGACTTTCTGGCCAGGCAAAGGTTTCTTCTTAGCCTGTGAGCAGCGCGATCGGCGCCCGATCGACGATCTCCCGCCCGATCGCCGATATCAACCTACGAATAACGTGATCGGCAGCCGAGCGACGATCGCCAATCTTCCAGCCCGATCGCCATCATCACGATACATCAACAAATCGGAGGACTCGATCTCCATCTACAGTTCACCATCTAATGTGACAGACTAAGGCATGAGATCGCCTCCACCGCACATCATAAATCCATGGTCCTAGTAGTCGATGGAACTGGCTGCTTTGGCCATGCAAGGTCCCTTTGGGCCAAGATCGCCCGCCCTTTGTTTAAATACGAGGCCGGCGTAGTCTGAGGGCCCTCCAAAATTAATCAGTGGACACGATCGCCCGCCCTCAAAGGATCATCATCTAACATGGTGAACCCGGACAATGCGACGTGCCACTATCCCCGTCTCAACGTACACCGTCGAGGTTCGCCATCTTCATAGTGGGCCGAGGTGGAAGCAGAGCTAACATGCCGCGGGCGTGGAGTTGAATCTTCCGATGCTGCCCCGCGCAAGGACTCCTCTAGACCGAGACCGCACGCCCTTCGTTTAAATACGAGGCGAGGTGCAGCCTAACAGAGGACCCTCACAATAAAATGAGTCACGAGACACTCAATGTATTCGCGCACAAGACACGGTCATGGATCCGGTCCATCGAACTCCGCGACTGTGCACGATTCCTCAAACGACGAAACCATCAAGTTTCTGAGGGGGATCGGCCAATGTTGTTTTTTGCAGGTACATAACCGAAAGATATCTATCCAATCGACCAGATAGCCCAAGTCCGAATCCAAAGTCAGCTCAACGGGTTGCCCGTCCTCATCTTACACGATCGCCAGCAAGAACCACCTCGCCCCATGTCTTCAACATCGGAGCAAGTTGGGGGGCAATTGTTGTGTCGAGAATTATACTCTCCGACCGGCGATCACCTCGGAGATCGGGCGACCTAGCCATTGCCGAGCAGCCGAGGCAGAACTGCCGACCAGCGACTAGGCGGCCTAGTCTCAGCCCCACAGACAAGATAAATCGGCCAACCGAAGGTCCCAGGACAAGTCCCAGTGCCCAGCGATCGACATCAAATACGATCGTCTCTCGGTACTTGGCGATCGACTCCTGGCGACCGACTAGCGGACAATCATCTCTCGGCACCTGGAGACCGACCCTTGGTGACCGACCGATGTCAACCCTCAGTGACTTGCCGATGCCGACCTCTGGTGACCGGCTAGAGACGACCGCCTCATGCCGCTCAAAGCCGATAGTCATCCAGTCGGCAAATACCGAGCCTCAGGACTGAACCCACGTGCAGAGCCGAGAGAAGATCCGCATATCACGGATCGTTGACCACAGCCTATCAGCATCTTCCCACCAGCTGACAGGCCCGCCGAAAGGTGTCAGTAGGACCACATGTGACAGTGACGCCGGACGCGTGCTGGCTCCTCATTGGACCGCACAACTGGCTGCCAGCATCTGCTTTGGACTTTAGGCCGACAGCCCGTGTGACTTAAGGACGATCGACCCTTTATTATATTGGCCGGCAGACGATCGCCCCATTATTATATTGACCAGAAGGCGATCGCCCGCCAGAAGACAAGGCTCCGGTGCCCCTATAAATAGAAGGCAGCCTGCACTTGTCCAAGGACCGAATTTCTGCTTCAGAACTCCAATACCCACGAGATTTCACACAGCACTTGGCTTTCTCCTACTCTTGGCAACAGCTATCTTTTGGTTCTTTCTTCTCTCGGCCTCTCTCATCAAGAAGACGATCGGCAGGGACGAAGAACACTGAGCTTCGCTCAAGAGCTGGATTAACAGAGTCTTTTTACACTCATTGTACTTAGATTCTCACATTAATACTTGTATCCACGAATATTTGTATTAATAACATCTCGCGAGAGCATTCAAGCCCGGGCCTAACAAACCCGGCAAATCTTGTGTTTATTCATATTCTCTCGGAAGTGCTCCCGCAAATTTTGTTTGTTGTCCGTTCATTCCAGCAGTATTTAATCTTCGAATAAATATTTTAGGCAACAACAATTGGCGCTAGAAGAATGGGATCTAACCCTCAATTTTATTCCTACCGTCCCGAAGAACACTCACTGTTCTCAGGGCATATACTTGAAGTGACACTCACTGCGCTTCAAAGAAATCTTTCAGAAATCATGTCTTCCGCCTCCGCGTCGAAGAAAGCCGCTGGCCAGCCCACCAGACGCCTCTTTCCATCTCAGTCCGAGCCACAGCCGATGGCGGAGGGTAGCCCGAGACGCTCGATCCCGCCCCTGACGGGCGGCCCAAGCCTCTCGCTCGATCAGTTCCGAACCACGGTACAGATCGACGAGGCCATGGCCGTCCTAGTGGAGCGACGGAGTGCTCTCGACGGGCCTCCCGCTATCACCCCCTCGGCCATCCGCCGGAAGACCAAGCGGAAGTTCAAGGCGTTACTGGCCGAGCGATCGCCAGGAGGCTCTCATCCGCAAGGAGAGGCGCTCGCCAGCCGGGGCACCTCTGTTTTTGATTGCTTGGGCAGTGACCCGTCTTGGCGACCGGGGCAGTCCAGCCCCAGCTATGATACGATGGAGTTTGAGTCCGTCACCAGGAGCTCGGCCTACCCGACTCCCAGAAGGCAGCCCAGCCGTCTGGCTCCCTATCGCCAAATAGCCGAGGTCGGCAGCAGCGGAGTCCGGAGATCGGTACACGATCGCCTCGGCTCCCGCTCCCAAAGCCGATCCGCAAGCGACCGAGCCACGGCGATGGCCGCGATGCAACGTCAGCTCGACGACATGAAGGCGCTCCTGGAATCCGAGGCAGGCGCCAAGAAGACAATCGCCGAGCCGAGCGAGCCGCTCGCGGTCAACATCGAGCTCGCCCATGTGCAGCACAAGATCGCTCCTCTGCAAACACCTTTGTACGAGGGGAGATCGGACCCCGAAATGCACCTGAGCAAGTTCAACATCTACATGACCGGGTGTGGGGCATATTACGTGACCAGGTGCCGAATCTTCCCTATGACGTTGGACGACCTCGCCTACAGGTGGTACACCTCATTGCCACCTCGGTCCATTGGCTCCTTTAACGAACTGGCGAACGTCTTCACAGCATACTTCTCCACCAGGGTCGCCCGGCCAGAAGGTCCCCTTCGCATGATGCAAATCAGGCAGGGAGAAGAAGATTCTGACTCGGACTACATCGACCGAGTAGACGAGATCATCCTCAACGGCGAGCCCGTAAGCGATGAGATCGCCCTCTACGCGGTCCTAGGAGGATTCCATGGTCTTTCGCCTATGTATAGGCATCTTACGAAGGACCAACCCTCGACCTACGCAATCTTCCGAGCTAAAGCCGCAGACTTTTTGGCCAGGCAAAGGTTTCTTCTTAGCCTGTGAACAGCGCGATCGGCGCTCGATCGACGATCTCCCGCCCGATCGCCGATATCAACCTATGAATAACGCGATCGGCAGCCGAGCGACGATCGCCAATCTTCCAGCCCGATCGCCATCATCACGCTACATCAACAAATCGGAGGACTCGATCTCCATCTACAGTTCACCATCTAACGTGACAGACTAAGGCATGAGATCGCCTCCAGCGCACATCATAAAGCCATGGTCCTAGTAGTCGATGGAACCGGCTGCTTCGGCCATGCAAGGTCCCTTTGGGCCAAGATCGCCCGCCCTTCGTTTAAATACGAGGCCGGCGTAGTCTGAGGGCCCTCCAAAATTAATCAGTGGACACGATCGCCCGCCCTCAAAGGATCATCATCTAACATGGTGAACCCGAACAATGCGACGTGCCACTATCCCCGTCTCAACGTACACCGTCGAGGTTCGCCATCTTCATGGTGGGCCGAGGTGGAAGCAGAGCTAACATGCCGCGGGCGTGGAGTTGAATCATCCGACGCTGCCCCGCGCAAGGACTCCTCTAGACCGAGACCGCACGCCCTTCGTTTAAATACGAGGCGAGGCGCAGCCTAACAGAGGACCCTCACAATAAAATGAGTCACGAGACACTCAATGTCTTCGCGCACAAGACACGGTCATGGATTCAGTCCATCGAACTCCGCGACTATGCACGATTCCTCAAACGACGAAACCATCAAGTTTCTGAGGGGGATCGGCCAATGTTATTTTTTGCAGGTACATAACCGAAAGATAGCTAGCCAATCGACCAGATAGCCCAAGTCCGAATCCAAAGTCAGCTCAACGGGTTGCCCGTCCTCATCTTACACGATCGCCAGCAAGAACCACCTCGCCCCATGTCTTCAACATCGGAGCAAGTTGGGGGGCAATTGTTGTGTCGAGAATTATACTCTCCGACCGGCGATCGCCTCGGAGATCGGGCGACCTAGCCATTGCCGAGCAGCCGAGGCAGAACTGCCGACCAGCGACTAGGTGGCCTAGTCTCAGCCCCACAGACAAGATAAATCGGCCAACCGAAGGTCCCAGGACAAGTCCCAGTGCCCATCGATCGACATCAAATACGATCGTCTCTCGGTACTTGGCGATCGACTCCTGGCGACCGACTAGCGGACGATCATCTCTCGGCACCTGGAGACCGACCCTTGGTGACCGACCGATGTCAACCCTCAGTGACTGGCCGATGCCGACCTCTGGTGACCGGCTAGAGACGACCGCCTCATGCCGCTCGAAGCCGATAGTCATCCAGTCGGCAAATGCCGAGCCTCAGGACTGAACCCACGTGCAGAGCCGAGAGAAGATCCGCATATCACGGATCGTTGACCACAGCCTATCAGCATCTTCCCACCAGCTGACAGGCCCGCCGAAAGGTGTCAGTAGGACCGCATGTGACAGTGACGCCGGACGCGTGCTGGCTCCTCATTGGACCGCACAGCTGGCTGCCAGCTGCTTTGGACTTTAGGCCGACAGCCGTGTGACTTAAGGACGATCGCCCCTTTATTATATTGGCCGAAAGACGATCGCCCCATTGTTATATTGACCGGAAGGCGATCGCCCGCCAGAAGACAAGGCTCCGCTGCCCCTATAAATAGAAGGCAGCCTGCACTTGTCCAAGGACCGAATTTCTGCTTCAGAACTCCAATACCCACGAGATTTCACACAGCACTTGGCTTTCTCCTACTCTTGGCAACAGCTATCTTTTGGTTCTTTCTTCTCTCGGCCTCTCTCATCAAGAAGATGATCGGCAGGGACGAAGAACACCGAGCTTCGCTCAAGAGCTGGATTAACAGAGTCTTTTTACACTCATTGTACTTAGATTCTCACATTAATACTTGTATCCACGAATATTTGTATTAATAACATCTCGCGAGAGCATTCAAGCCCGGACCTAACAAACCCGGCAAATCTTGTGCTTATTCATATTCTCTCGGAAGTGCTCCCGCAAATTTTGTTTGTTGTCCGTTCATTCCAGCAGTATTTAATCTTCGAATAAATATTTTGGGCAACAACAATTGGCGCTAGAAGAATGGGATCTAACCCTCAATTTTATTCCTACTGTCCCGAAGAACACTCACTGTTCTCGGGGCATATACTTGAAGTGACACTCACTGCGCTTCAAAGAAATCTTTCAGAAATCATGTCTTCCGCCTCCGCGTCGAAGAAAGCCGCTGGCCAGCCCGCCAGACTCCTCTTTCCGTCTCAGTCCGAGCCACAGTCGATGGCGGAGGGTAGCCGCCGCGGTCTGAGACGCTCGATCCCGCCCCTGACGGGCGGCCCAAGCCTCTCGCTCGATCAGTTCCGAACCACGGAACAGATCGACGAGGCCATGGCCGTCTTACTGGAGCGACGGAGTGCTCTCGACGGGCCTCCCGCTATCACCCCCTCGGCCATCCGCCGGAAGACCAAGCGGATGTTCAAGGCGTTACTGGCCGAGCGATCGCCAGGAGGCCCTCATCCGCAAGGAGAGGCGCTCGCCAGCCGGGGCACCTCTGATTTCGATCGCTTGGGCAGTGACCCGTCTTGGCGACCGGGGCAGTCCGGCCCCAGCTATGACACGACGGAGTTTGAGTCCGTCACCAGGAGCTCTGCCTACCATACTCCCAGAAGGCAGCCCAGCCGTCTGGCTCCCTATCGCCAAATAGCCGAGGTCGGCAGCAGCAGAGTCCGTAGATCGGTACACGATCGCCTCGGCTCCCGCTCCCAAAGCCGATCCGCAAGCGACCGAGCCACGGCGATGGCCGTGATGCAACGTCATCTCGACGACATGAAGGCGCTCCTGGAATCCGAGGCAGGCGCCAAGAAGACGATTGCCGAGCCGAGCGAGCCGCTCGCGGTCAACATCGAGCTCGCCCACGTGCAGCACAAGATCGCTCCTCTGCAAACACCTTTGTACGAGGGGAGATCGGACCCCGAAATGCACCTGAGCAAGTTCAACATCTACATGACCGGGTGTGGGGCATCTTACGCGACCAGGTCCCGAATGTTCCCTATGACGTTGGACGACCTCGCCTACAGGTGGTACACCTCATTGCCACCTCGGTCCATTAGCTCCTTTAACGAACTGGCGAACGTCTTCACAGTGTACTTCGCCACCAGGGTCGCCCGGCCAGAAGGTCCCCTTCGCATGATGCAAATCAGGCAGGGAGAAGAAGAGTCTGACTCGGACTACATCGACTGAGTAGACGAGATCATCCTCAACGGCGAGCCCGTAAGCGATGAGATCGCCCTCTACGCGGTCCTAGGAGGATTCCATGGTCTTTCGCCTATGTTCAGGCATCTTACGAAGGACCAACCCTCGACCTACGCAATCTTCCGAGCTAAAGCCGCAGACTTTCTGGCCAGGCAAAGGTTTCTTCTTAGCCTGTGAGCAGCGCGATCGGCGCCCGATCGACGATCTCCCGCCCGATCGCCGATATCAACCTACGAATAACGCGATCGGCAGCCGAGCGACGATTGCCAATCTTCCAGCCCGATCTCCATCATCACGCTACATCAACAAACCGGAGGACTCGATTTCCATCTACAGTTCACCATCTAACGTGACAGACTAAGGCATGAGATCGCCTCCACCGCACATCATAAAGCCATGGTCCTGGTAGTCGATGGAACCGGCCGCTTCGGCCATGCAAGGTCCCTTTGGGCTAAGATCGCCCGCCCTTCATTTAAATACGAGGCCGGCGTAGTCTGAGGGCCCTCCAAAATTAATCAGTGGACACGATCGCCCGCCCTAAAAGGATCATCATCTAACATGGTGAACCCGGACAATGCGACGTGCCACTACCCCCATCTCAACGTACACCGTCGAGGTTCGCCATCTTTATGGTGGGCCGAGGTGGAAGCAGAGTTAACATGCCGCGGGCGTGGAGTTGAATCATCCGATGCTGCCCCGCGCAAGGACTCCTCTAAACCGAGACCGCACGCCCTTCGTTTAAATACGAGGCGAGGCGCAGCCTAACAGAGGACCCTCACAATAAAATGAGTCACGAGACACTCAATGTCTTCGCGTACAAGACACGGTCATGGAGTCGGTCCATCGAACTCCACGACTGTGCACGATTCCTCAAACGACGAAACCATCAAGTTTCTGAGGGGGATCGGCCAATGTTGTTTTTTGCAAGTACAGAACCGAAAGATAGCTAGCCAATCGACTAGATAGCCCAAGTCCGAATCCAAAGTCAGCTCAACGGGTTGCCCATCCTCATCTTACACGATCGCCAGCAAGAACCACCTCGCCCCATGTCTTCAACATCGGAGCAAGCTGGGGGGCAATTGTTGTGTCGAGAATTATACTCTCCGACCGGCGATCGCCTCGGAGATTGGGTGACCTAGCCATTGCCGAACAGCCGATCCAGAACTGCCGACCAGCGACTAGGCGGCCTAGTCTCAGCCCCACAGACAAGATAAATTGGCCAACCGAAAGTCCCAGGACAAGTCCCAGTGCCGAGCGATCGACATCAAATACGATCGTCTCTCGGTACTTGGCGATCGACTCCTGGTGACCGACTACTGGACGATCATCTCTCGGCACCAGGCGACCGACCCTTGGTGACCGACCGATGCCGACCCTCAGTAACTGGCCGATGCCGACATCTGGTGACCGGCTAGAGACGACCGCCTCATGCCGCTCGAAGCCGATAGTCATCCAGTCGGCAAAGGTCGAGCCTCAGGACTGAACCCACGTGCAGAGCCGAGACAAGATCCGCATATCACGGATCGTTGACCACAGCCTGTCAGCATCTTCCCACCAGCCGACAGGCCCGCCGAAAGGTGTCAGTAGGACCGCATGTGACAGTGACGCCGGACGCGTGCTGGCTCCTCATTGGACCGCACAGCTGGCTACCAGCAGTTGCTTTGGACTTTAGGCCGACAGCCCGTGTGACTTAAGGACGATCGCCCCTTTATTATATTTGCCGGCAGACGATCGCCCCATTATTATATTGACCGGAAGGCGATCGCCCACCAGAAGACAAGGCTCTGCTGCCCCTATAAATAGAAGGCGGCCTGCACTTGTCCAAGGACCGAATTTCTGATTCAGAACTCCAACACCCACGAGATTTCACACAGCACTTGGCTTTCTCCTTCTCTTGGCAATAGCTATCTTTTGGTTCTTTCTTCTCTCGGCCTCTCTCATCAAGAAGACGATCGGCAGGGACGAAGAACACCGAGCTTCGCTCAAGAGCTGGATTAACAGAGTCTTTTTACACTCATTGTACTTAGATTCTCACATTAATACTTGTATCCACGAATATTTGTATTAATAACATCTCGCGAGAGCATTCAAGCTCGGGCCTAACAAACCCGGCAAATCTTGTGTTTATTCATATTCTCTCGGAAGTGCTCCCGCAAATTTTGTGTGTTATTGGTTCATTCAAGCAGTATTTAATCTTCGGATAAATATTTTGGTCAACAACAGGGTGCGCCGGTCCTCTTCGTTAAGAAGAAGGACGGATCGTTCCGTCTATTCATTGATTATCGGGAATTGAATAAGTTAACTATTAAGAACAAATATCCTTTAACTCGGATAGATGATTTTTTCGACCAACTTCAGGGTGCCACAGTATTCTCTAAAATTGACTTGCAATCGGGATATTACCAGCTGAGGATTCGGGATTCTGACATTCTGAAGACTGCCTTCCGTACTCGGTACGGTCATTATGAATTTGTGGTTATGCTATTTAGCCAAACCAACACTCCTGCCGTGTTTATGCAGTTGATGAACAAAGTTTTCATTGACTATCTTGATAAATTTGTGGTCATTTTCATTGATGATATTCTTGTCTACTCCCGGAATGAGGAAGATCATGCTGAACATCTCCGAATGGTGTTGAACACTTTGAGAATGGAGAAACTTTACGCAAAATTCTCAAAGTGCGAATTCTAGCTTAAAGAGGTGACATTTCTTGGTCATGCAATTTCGGTTGATGGAGTTCGAGTGGATCCCCAAAAGATAGCGGCCATTGTTGAGTGGGAACCCCCTAGGAATGTGAAGGAGACCAGGAGCTTTCTAGGGCTTGCCGGATATTATCGCAGATTCGTCGAAGGATTTTCAAAAATTGCTCGATCACTTACTCAATTGCTCCAGAAATCTCAGAAATTCGAGTGGACAGACGAGAGGCAAAACAGTTTTGATGAGCTTAAACGATGATTAACTTCGGCGCCCGTGTTATCGTTACCTCAGGGCACCGATGATTTCGAAGTGTACAGTGATGCTTCCGGACTTGGATTGGGATGTGTTTTGATGCAGAGAGGTAGAGTAATTTCATATGCGTCCCGACAATTGAAACCATATGAAATAATTTACCCTACCTATGATTTAGAGTTATCGGTGGTTGTTTTCACGCTAAAAATTTGGAGGCATTATCTTTATGGTTCTTCGTGTAAAATCTACACGGATCACAAAAGTCTAAAATATATATTTAGCCAAAAGTAGCTAAATATGAGACAACATCGATGGTTGGAGCTAATTAAGGATTACGATCTTGAAATATTATATCATCCAGGAAAAGGTAATGTGGTAGCGGACGCATTAAGTCGGAAACCCGTAGCCCTCCAAATGCTGAGTATGCTTACATCTCAACACGAGATCCATCGAGACATAATTAGGCAAGATATAGAGATTTGGCTTCAGAAAGTTCAAGGCCAATTATGTACTTTGGAGATCACGTCGTCTTTGATCAACGAAGTCAAGTCGAAGCAATTTGAGGATCCGTTACTAGTCCAGCTAAGAAAGGATGTGATGAGAGGAAAATCTCCCGGATTTATGATTCAGGATGATGGTGTTTTAAGGTTTAGAGGTAGACTTTGTATACCTGCAGACGTCGCGCTTAAGCAGACCATATTGAGGGAAGCGCACACTACACAGTATTCTCTTCACCCCGGTACAAGCAAAATGTATAAGGGCGTGAAGAATAACTATTGGTGGAGCAATATGAAGAATGATGTTGAAGAGTTCGTGTTGAAATGCTTAATGTGTCAACAAGTCAAGATTGAACATCAACGACCAGCAGGGTTGCTTAAATCGCTACCAATCCCAGAATGGAAATGGGAGGATATAACGATGGAACTTGTCACTATTATGCCGAGTACGCGAACAGGGATGAACATGATTTGGGTTATAGTCGATCGGCTAACCAAGTCAGCTCACTTTCTGGGAATTAAGGATAATTGGGGGCCCGAGAAACTAGCTTGTGTATTCATTGCGGAAATTGTAAGATTACACAGGACTCCTAAGAGCATTATTTCCGATCGAGACGGTAGATTTGTGTCGCACTTTTGGTAATCCGTTCACCGAGCTTTAGGGACGAGACTGAGGCTCAGTACATCGTACCATCCTCAGACTGATGGGCACTCTGAACGGACAATTCAGACCCTCGAGGACATGCTGCGAGCATGTGCCCTAAATTGGAAGCATGACTGGGAATCGCACTTGCCACTAATCGAATTTGCCTACAATAATAGCTGGCATGCGTCGATTAAGATGGCACCGTTTGAGGATCTATATAGACGGAAATGTAAGTCACCATTGTGTTGGGATGATTCCTCTAAACTGATTAGGACAGAGCCGGATATGTTAGTGGAGACCCGGGAAAAGATTTCTTTGATTCGCGAGAGGCTTTTGGCCGCCCAAAGCCGGCAGAACTCATATGCCGATAATCAACGTTGACCGCTAGAGTTTGAAGTCGGCGATCATGTGTTGATAAAAGTATCGCCAACCCGTGGAGTTTATCATTTTGGGAAGAAGGGTAAACTCAGTCCGAGATATGTTGGGCCATTCGAGATTATAGAGCGAATTGGTGAACTTGCTTATCGTGTGGGCCTTCCGCCTTCACTGAGTCATGTGCATAATGTATTTCATGTTTCCCAGTTGATGAAATACGTACCGGACCCTAAGCATATCATTGATTTTGGGGAGATTGAATTAAATTCCGATATCACTTTTGAGGAAAAAACAATCCAGATTTTGGAGCGTCGGGTAAAACAACTTAAGCGTAAAGTTATCCCCTTGGTCAAAGTACAATGGTCGAGACATGGATCGGAAGAAGCCACGTGGGAGACAGAAGAGCATATGAAGTCTAGATACCCAGAATTTTTCACTTCGTAAGTTTCGGGATGAAACTTATTCTTAGGGGGAGAGAATGTAATAATCGTACCTTTTATCGCTTATAATTATGAATTCATGAACTTTGTAGTTTGGTTCGTAATTTTTTTCGAATATTGGTATCATGTGTTTGATTCGAGATTGAGCCTGTATGTTGTGTTTCTTGTTAGTATTCCGTTAATATCTGTTATCGTTGTGTCGAACCGCTTGTATCTCTTCTGCAACCCAGGATTAGCGTGCGCTAATTTATATGGATAGCGTACGCAACGGAAGTTGTAGGCTAGCGCGCTCTACTATAAGACGTTACACACGCTAACCGGCAGCATGGGGTAGTCCAGAGAGCACTGGACTGGGACTAAAAATCAAGCTAGCGCACACTAAGGCATCATAGTAGTGCACGCTAGGGGAACAGGTAGCGCACACCACTGTTGGGTGATAACGCGCGCTAAGTGACCCGGACAGTAAGGACAGTGAGGTCTGGACTTTGGCCAGACCAACAGGTAACGTGCGCTAAGACTGTCGTTGCGTACGCTAACTCGTCGGTCGTAGCGCACGCTATTCGGTCGTAACGCACGCTACCGGTATAGACAAAAGGGTTTTTGAACAGGGCAGAAGGTTCTGGACTTAGACTGGGCACCAGATAGCGCACGCTAAGGCGGGAGCTGCGCGCGCTAACTCGGCGGTACAACGCACGCTAACTCGATTGAGTAGCACACGCTGTCGGATGTGGTGCACACCAACTCGGTTGGGCAGAAGGGTCTGGGCTGCAGACCTAGGCCTATAGCGCACGCTATTCGGTAAGCGTTAGCGCGCGCTAGGGCGCACTTATATAAATACATGTGTTGCGGTCAACACTTGTCATTTTTCATCTTATCTCCTCTTCTTCGAGCTTCTAGATGACTCCAGGGCTGTGTAGGCGAGGGTTTTGTCAGAGCACGGTTGAAACTCAAATCTTTTCAACTTCAAGTAGAGATATATCAATCCTACATCGTCTTCACCTATGAATTGAGATAATCCTTCCGTAGAACCCTAACTTTGGGGAAATTTGGGGGTTTGGGGATCTCGTTTCTCCAACCGTTTTAGCTCCAAATTATGATGGATTGTAGTTGAAAATAGTTGCATAAGTATGATTTCATGATTTCCTCAAGGTTTTGTGGATTGATTCCAAATCTTCTTTTGTAAATCGAGCAAAACCCATTATGCCCTCGTAGTGCTCGATTAAATGGTCCTAAGGGTAGAACTTAGGATGGATTTTAGTGTTTTCCAACAAAATTGTAAATGATTAAGCCTCAATGTTTGTTAGGAGCGGGATTTGGAAGATAGTTCGGACCGTAGCCTTGTTCGTTGTTTGTTCCTTTGAGAGTAAGAAAGTCCAGGCAAGTACTTTATTGCATTAGTTTATGGCATGCATTTCTGTGATGGTTTAGAGAATGATGAGAGTTGAAAGGTTATTCTCGGGTACTCTCACTCGGGGATTGACTCGATGGGGTCACACGGGGACCTGGTGGCTTAGCGGCTGGACCGGGTCACGAGAGATACTTTGAGTGGACATCCTCACCTGGGGATTGCTCGACGGGGCACACAGGAACTTGGTGGCTTGAGGGCCGGACCGGGTGGCGAGGATTGTCGGAGTGTTTTTACTGGTGATCGATATTAATATTCCGGAATATTGCGAATTGAACTGTTTTGGATTTTGGAATGATTTGGAAATGCCTGTGGATTACAATAATTGTAATACTGTACTTGCACTAGCGGTTGTGGCTAACCCCATTGTTGGGGTGGAATGTTTTGTACATTTCAGGTATTCTCGAGGGACAGGAGCCCCCATGTGGCGCACACGGAGTTGACAAGCACACTAGATGTTAGAGAGATCGTATCAGTCATTGTATTTGTGATGTTTGAGTCAGTTTTATATACTGTATTATGGTTGGTTTTGAGTTGTACTTTGTCGTGTAATGTTTGCGTTCAGTGTTTGATGTTGAAATATACTATTTTGGCCGCGGCCGAGGCCTAACTTGTGTTTTGTATCCTTTGTTGGACTGTTATGTCATGGTTATTATGTATTGGATTGTGGTTTAATCCTATGTGTCGTCAGCTTGGCGGGACCTTTGTGTGTCCTGTGGCGTGTAATAACCCAAAGTGAAATTGGGGTGTTATAGTAACAACATGCGGTTTACGGCCGTAACAACTCTGATCTTACGGCCGTAATGGAAAACATATTACGGCCGTGACAACTAGCTGCAGGGTTGCAGAATTGTCACAGCAGCCCCCAACACGTGAACATATGAAGTTTAAAATTCTGAAAACCAAAAATCGTTTTTCAAAATAAAATAAAAATTCCAAAATCCTTTCGTTCCGTTGTGCGGCGATTTGTACGCCTCGACGGCGATCGGTATAAGGGCCGAGCGACCAAGTCCACAACCAATCAATCCACGGCGAACTCGCCTAAGCGAAGATAACAGTCCACTTTCGAGTATCTAGCGATCCACTCCCAAGGCGATCACCTTTGGCACCTAGCGATCGACTCTGGTACCCGACTAAGGACGACCGTCCTATGCCACGATCAAGACCTTCGTCCGTCAAAGTCTACGAAGACTGGATCTCAAAGCAGCGCCCACGTGCAGATCCGCGAAAGGCGCCGCATAACATGGATCGTTGACGAACAGCCTGTCACCACCTTCTCACCTACCGACAAACCCGCCGAAAGGTACAAGGTGGGATCGCCCGTGACAGTGACTCAGATGCGTGCAGACTTCTCATTAGACCGCACAGCTGGCTGCCAGCAACTCCTGCAGACTTTAAGGGGACCAGCCCATGTGCTAAAGACGATCGTCCGCTTATTATAAAACAGCAAAGGCGATCGCCCAGCATCTCCCAGTCCTATAAATAGAGAACTTCCAGCTACTGGAAAAAGGTTCCAACTTCATTCACGGAAACACATTCATAGAAATGTACACATACGTGTATCTCCGAAGAATACATACTTTCCTTCAGGCTCTCGGTTTCCTCTCTGGGATCTACCTCAGGATTTCTCTCTCAGCACCTCTCATCCAGAAGACGGTCTGCAGAGGCAAGAACTCTTTGCAGTACAGATTCAACGAGACTCGCAAGCCTAGGAACTCAAACATACAGATACTACATGCTGTGAGATACTGTCGATTTCTCATGGTCGTCATAGCTCATCAACGTTGTTGCAAAAACTCACAGAGCATCATATCTCGTTCTTCCGTCAATCTTCACGCTCTATAGCTAAGATAACTAGAATCTTTACACTCATTGTAATAGCATTCTAACATTAATATTTGTACTCCAAAGTATTTGTATTAATAACATCTCGCGAGAGCATTCAAGCCCGGGGCTAACAACCCCGACAAATCTTGTGTTATTTATTTTCTCTATGGAAGTGCTCTCGCACTTTGTTTGCTATCCATCCATTCCAGCAATATCTATCTCCGGATAATATTTTGGGCAGCAACAATTGGCCCTAGAGTAAGGGGCATTTAAACCTTCATTTTTATTCCTACCGCCCCGAAGAACACTCACTGTTCTCGGGGCATAAACTTGAAGTGACACTTACTGTGCTTCAAAAAAAGCCTTCAGAACCATGACGTCCGCCACTACATCGAAGAGAGCCGCTCTCCGAACCGCCGGACATCATATCCCAGCCCGATCCGAGCCCCAGCCGACGGCAGAGGGAAGCCGCGGCAACGCGAGACTATCGATCCCGCACCTGAGGGATGGCCCCAGCATCTCACTTGACCAGTTCCAAACCGTGGAACAGATCGAGGAGGCTATGGCCATCCTAAAGGAGCGACGGAGAGCATGCGCGGCACCCGCAATAACTCCCTCGGCCATCCGCCGTGTGGGCAAACGGAAATTCAAGGGGCTACTGGGCGAGCGATCGTCAGAAAGCCCCAAGTCGCAAGAAAAGGCTCTCGCAAGGTCGGACGGTTCCATATTCAATCGCTTGGGAAGCGATCCATCATGGAGACCGGAGCATTCTGGCCCTAACCACGAGATGACGGAATCCGAATCCGTCACCAGGAGTTCGGCCTACCCAACTCCCAGTCAAATACAGATCAGCCGTCTGGCTCCCGCTGTGAATGCCAGGAGGTCAGTACTTGATCGCCTCGGCTCCCACTCCGAACGCCTAGCCGCGAGCAGCCAGGCCGCGGGGATGGCCGCTATGCAACGCCATCTCGACGAAATGAAAACACTCTTGGATACTGGGGTAAGCACTAGTAGAAAGATCATCGGACCGACCGACCCACTCACGGTCCACATCGAACTTGCCCCCATGCAACCAAGGATCGCTCCTCCCAAAACACCTCTGTACGAAGGGAGATCGGACCCCGAAACCCACCTAAGCAAGTTTCGAATCTACATGACTGGGTGTGGGGAATCAGACGCGACCAAGTGCCGAATTTTCCCATTAACGTTGGCCGAGATGGACCATAGGTGGTACGTCTCACTACCACCGCGATCGATCATCTCCTTTGAGAAACTGGCGAGTGACTTCACTTCATACTTCGCCGCTAAGGTCGCTAGACCAGAAGGCCCCCACCGCATGATGAAAATTAGGCAGGGGGAAGATGAATCCGACGCAAACTACATCGACCGATTGGACGAAATCGTCCTCACCGGTAAGCCCATCAGCGACGAGCTCGCCCTCTATTCGGTCCCAGGGGGATTCGACGGTCACTCACGCATGTTTAGACATATCACGAAGGACATCCCCCCAACCTACGCGATTTTCCGTGCTAAAGCTGCTGACTTTCTGGCCAGGCATAGGCTACTCACCCTCTGCCTAGATGAGGGAATGCCACCTCCTGTCCGAAAGACGGCGATCGCCAAAACCAAGAAGGCGGTCGCCAAGCCATCCGGCGATCTCAGGGCCTTCGAGGATGTGGAAACCCATCTCCTCCACAAGCTTAACCGAACTCCGGCCCACATTTTCTATGCCATCATTTGCTAGAAGAGAACTTCGGACGTCTCTCCCCGATTTCCCGCCTCATCAAACCAAAGGCTACTGCCTGAACAAACGCTTCGAAAAAGAGGATGACTCGCTCGCCCCCTAAAGTTCGTCATCAACATGATGGACCTAGGCAGCGATCGCCTCCCCTAGCACAATGTATACCGTCGAGGATCATCATCTGACATGATGGTCCGAGGTAGAAGAGTGCCTCCATGGTCACGAAAATCGATTAAACCGACGATCCGTCCATGAAAGGCTCCTTTGGGCTTCGATCGCTCACCCTTCATTTAAATACGAGGCGGGCGTAGCCGAAGGTCTCTCCAAATCAAATCAGAGGATTACTCGCTCGCCCTCTAAAGTTTGTCGTCTACATGAAGAACCTAGGCAGGCGATCTCCTCCCCTTACACAACGTATACCATCGAGGATCGTCATCTGACTTGATGGTCCGAGGTAGAAGAGTGTCGCCATGGTCATGGAGGATGATGGAACCATTCTTTGCGCCCATGCAAGGTCCCTTTGGGCCACGATCGCCCGCCCTTTGTTTAAATACGAGGCCGGCGTAGTCTGAGGGCCCTCCAAAACTAATCTATGGACTCGTTCGCCCGCCCTCAAAGGTCCATCACTTAACGTGGTGGGTCCTCCTCGGACAATACGATGCATCCCTCCCCCCGTCTCAACGTACACCGTCGAGGGTCGCCATTATAATGGCGGGCCGAGGTGGAAGCAGAGCTAACAAGCCGCGGAAGTGGAGTTGATTAATCCGACGACGTCCCACGCAAGGAATCTTCCAGACCAAGACCGCACGCCCTTCGTTTAAATACGAGGCGAGGCGCAGCCTTCGGAGGACCCTACCAATTAAGTGAGTCGCAAGAACTTAGCCATCAGACGGAATGTCGCTCGCGCACAAGACATGGTCGTGGAGATCGGTCCATCGAACTCCGTGATTATGCACGGTTCCTCAAGACCGACATGGATGGCCTTTCGAGGATTCGACAAAATTGAAGACTGCTCACTCAACGATTTATTTTCGTCCCCTTACTTTCACTAAGTGAACAAAAACAAGGGGGAAGAGTGCGGAGCTATTTATACAATGATCGTCCCTATTCAATTACATACGGAGATCGGCATTGTTCAGATGTTTGTGCAGCGATCGAATTTGTTGTAAACGTTATCTACATGAGTTTATCAATTCACTTGGAGCTATACACGCAACAATCTCTCCTCACACATTTGTACAAAGTCATGCAAAGACTCAGAAAAACGATCATTCAAGTGATAAATCAAAGAAGCAAACATTCATTACATTACTTGAAGTTTCAGAAGTACATACACAGTCGCCCGAAGGCCTAAGTACTATAAAGACAAAGATACAAAATCACAAGGCAAAAGAGCTAAAACAATAAGAACGAAGAGCCTCAGGCCCCTGCCTGGCCTTCGCCTTCAACCTACGGATCGGCCCGCGACCCTTCGCCAGCTTCCGGAGCGGCCACCCCGTCCTCCGGAGTGTCAGGATGAACAAGGTTCGCCGGAGTCGGATACCAGCTCAAGTCCACGCCGATGTCCGCCAGATCCAAGATCGGCATGGAGAAGTCAGGATGAAGAGGGTGCTCCAACGCATATGCCTTGAAGTTTTCGGTAAGAGGGCCGACCTCCAGTCCTCCCTTCTTAGCAGGTCGGAGCGAGTCAGCGAACACCATATAATAGGCAAACTCACTGATGAACTCCACATTAAGAAAGGGATTGGCCTCGGTCGCCTCTAACTTCCCCTTCAGCTCCGCCATCGCCTATTACGCACCCTGGAGCTCGGCCTCCCTCGCAGCCGTCTCTCCCCTTGACTCCGCCAGCTCGCTAGTCAGCCGAGCGACAGTCACCTTCAGTTGATCGGCATCCTTCTTAGCGGCCGCGTGCAACCGACAGGCGTCTGTCATCTGGTCCCGAAATTGGTCGACCGTCGCCCGGGCTCGCTCATAATTCTCTCTCATTAGTGCAAGATCCTGGTTCACCCACTTAGATACATCCAGGGAGTCCTTCTCTATTGCCACAATCTTGTCGGCGAACTCGGCGTTCTCTTTCTCCAATACCATCGGCGGGCAAGATGGGTTAGTGCTACGGATCCTGCATCAAAACAACAAAAGTTAGCACATCTCCCACGCAAATGACGAAATTCAACTCAACAAACAAATTTTACCTCTCGGCTCTCTCAGGATTGCGGCCAAAGTTTGGTTTCCCGCGAGGGGTCTCAGCCGCGGTGATCGCCATCTCCCGTAAGAAAGCCGCAGAGGGCGTAGGCTCATGCACCGGAGGAACAACGGTGATCGGAGGTGCGGCGATCGGCACCTCACTGGCTGGGGCAGAAACTGGAGTTTCTCCTGACCTCTGCCATTTGCAATTCGTCCGGAGCCCCTCCTCCCGAACTTCCTCCTCCACCACAATCGGATCTACGCGAGGCCCCACCTCCGGAATAAGAGGTAATGCCACATGAGGAGTTCGAGATGACTTCTTCTGGCGAAGGCGGCCCAAAACTCTAGGGTTCGACATAGCTATCTCCGGTGGGGGCTCCAAGAAGCGAGGAAAGCGGACTTCTGCAATAAAGAACAATCAAACCACGGTCAGACACACTCTCCAAGCAGGACGATCGCCAAGCAATTGGAGATCGCGGAAACTCATACTTGAGACCGAGAGATGACGTGGAAAACTGAATAGCTGAGCTGACAGCCAACGGCTCTCCTTGTTGATCCAGCAAGCGTCTAGGTCGTTGTCCGGCAAACTTCATATCCGCTCCTAGACAACTAAAAGTCGAAAGGAAGCTCATCGATCGTCGGAATATGGAAACCTGCAAAAGGAAAACCAAATTAGATCAGTTCAGAACATATCCGAATAAAGGGAGAGTCAGAACCCTTACCCAGATTCCTCTCCCGAAAGCCAGTGGGAATATTCAACTCGTCCATGGGATTGCTGCTCTCTAATGCCTTCCATGAACCGCCGACCCAGAACCACTTCACCGGGTCGCCCCGCACCTTGTTCGGGACTCCGAGGATCACCTGACTGGGTCAGCCTTGAATATGATAGCCTCCGACCGAACCTTTCTGAGCCGTCAGCTTGAACAGGTGGTTCATCTCCAACGGCGGAGGAAGGCGGTACAGTCGGTGACCGCCGAACAAGGTGAGAGTGCAAATGATCTGGAGCCAGGCATTCGGCGTCAACTGGAGCGGAGCCACGTTCCAAGCAGCCAGCAGATGGGAGACATAAGAAGACAAAGGAAACTGCAGCCCAGCCTCCATGATTGCTTCGTTCACGGCGACCATGCCCTCCGGAGGCTGATCGGCTCGCTAATTCTCGGCCGGCACAAATAGATCCACATCTGAAGGGACATGAAACCACGTCCTCCAGACGGCCAGATCCTTCCTGGTCGCCAAACTCCTTATTTGGCCAAGGCACCATAGAGATCGCTGTGCAGCCCGAAAAAGCGATCGCCTAGGAGATTGATGGGGATGAGCGATCGAGTACTCCCGGTAATTGAATTAAGGAGGCGGACCAGCCAACCTCTCCATGATTTCAGCGAAGGCCAAATAGGCCCGGCCAAAAGCACTATGCTGCTCCCAATAGGCCCTCACCACCGAATCTCTCTCCATCTGCGACCGTCTTGGCTCAACCACCGCCTCCCTAGCAACGTCTGCCTCATTAAATAGCACCTCGACTTCCACGGGGTCAATACCGGTGCGGATAGCCTCGGTGGCCGTCTCCAGATGGAATTCTGTGGAGGGTCCTTCCCGGACATTAGATGTCCCTGCGGCGGAGAAGGTGCCCATTCCAGACAACGAAGATGCTCCAGACATTCTCGAAATAAGAAGAGGAGAAAAGGAGTGTCTTTTCTTACCAAGGATCGAGTCGATCGACGATCAGCAGTCGAAATCTCCAGAAAAATCTTCAGCAAAAGTCTTCTTCTCCGATAAAGCACATAAGGGTCTTAAACACTGCAACCCGGCCCCCTTTTATAGGAGAAAGCGGGGACTTCCGTGAAATTAAGGAGAATTTCAGGGGCCGAAGTGCAACCGTCGCAATTAAATGACTCCCTTGAAACCCGCGATGCATCGTTTTGAGGGCACACCAGACGAGGAGTCACAGCTAACCGTCGGTATCCCCCAACAGGAACCCGACACGTGCCCCAGAGACTCTCCCGCGTCCATTATGGTTTCCCGCTCATTTCAGCAACCGACCAGGTCGTCCAAGTACAAACCGATCCACTCAAATACGATCGCCAGTTCCGTAAAATTCAGAGTCACTTGTCAAGATTCAGCGATCGCCAACAGAACCACCTCACCCCATATTTCCAATATCGTAGCGAGCTGGGGGCAATTGTTGTGCTGCGATTTGTACGCCTCGACGGCGATCGGTATAAGGGCCGAGCGACCAAGTCCACAACCAATCAATACATGGCGAACTCGCCTAAGCGAAGATAACAATCCACTTTCGAGTATCTAGCGATCGACTCCCAAGGCGATCACCTTTGGCACCTAGCGATCGAATCTGGTGCCCGACTAAGGACGACCGTCCTATGCCACGATCAAGACCTTCGTCCGTCAAAGTCTACGAAGACTGGATCTCAAAGCAGCGCCCACATGCAGATCCGCGAAAGGCGCCGCATAACATGGATCGTTGACCACAGCCTGTCACCACCTTCTCACCTACCGACAAACCTGCCGAAAGGTACAAGGTGGGACCGCCCTTGAAAGCGACTCAGACGCGTGCAGACTTCTCATTGGACCGCAGAGCTGGCTGCCAGCAAGTCCTGCGGACTTTAAGGGGACCAGCCCATGTGCTAAAGACGATCGCCCGCTTATTATAATACAGCAAAGTCGATAGCCCAGCATCTCCCAGTCCTATAAATAGAGAACTTCCAGCTACTGGAAAAAGGTTCCAACTTCATTCACGGAAACACATTCATAGAAATGTACACATACCTTCAGGCTCTCGGTTTCCTCTCTGGGATCTACCTCAGGATTTCTATCTGAGCACCTCTCATCCAGAAGACGAACTCCAGAGGCCTCGTCAGGCCTTACCTAGAACACACACATACATCGACACGACACAACTCATAATCATTAAATTTCGAGCCATTTCACATTACACCGAAATGTATAACCAAGTATGTAAATTGAAACGACACAAATATCATAACCATCCCGACAACTCAACAATGACCAAACACGCCCGACACAAACTTAGATGATTAACACGACCAACACAATTCCGTGACGTTGTCTAAGTAAGGGTATTATCGCTACCATCAATTGTTCATAATAATCAATTCATACTGTAATATCCGCAATTTCGGATTTCAGTAATTTTTTTTGGCAAGAGTCCGTTTTGATGACTCGCTTGTGACCGTTTTGTCATTATGAGAATGATTAACTCTGCACTTTTTGGCATCCGGGTTCGTTCCGGTGTCGTTTTGTTGTGTTCCATGCTTTTTGGCGACTTCTCCGCACTTGAGTTCGATTCTTGCGAATCTCGTTCTAAACTATTGTTTCGAGTTTCCTGTAAGTCCGTTTAACTTTGTTAGACATGTTGTGAACTTCGGTTTGGTTATTAGATCACGTATCGTGATTTTCGGGCGTTTTGGGCCATTTTGAAATTTTCCCAAAGTTGTGGGTATCCATATACGTATTTGTTATCTCGACCCTTTTTATGGTCGCGTGTGAGTTTGATTGTAACTCAAACTCTTGGTATGATCTTATTCTGGAGTTTTTCGTGCGTATCTTGATCTTGGTATTTCGATCGGAGGGGCCCGTCGTTGTAACCAGTTTTGAGAGTACTACTGCTCTAGTTCTGGGTGCATTAGCGCACGCTAAGGGATATCCTTAGCGCACGCTATCGAACAGCAGGGTCTGAAGTCAGTAGATGGAATCAGGCCGTTAGCGCACGCTAAGGGAAGGCCTGTGGTTAGCGCTACAGTGCTGTGGTTAGCGCATGCTACGGGTTTGGTAGCGCACGCTAACTAGTAGTTCGAGGGAGTCCAGTGGCTACTGGACTGGGTCTGGAGGATTCATTAGCGCACGCTAACTCTTGATGGTTAGCGCATGCTAACTATGCTTTTTGGCAGAACGATTGTTCTGACGTCTCGATAGCGCACGCTAATCAGGTAAGATTAGCGCACGCTAAACTGTCCAGTATAAAAACTGGACAACAGTCTTTAATATACATTTTCTTTATTTCATCTTCTTCCTCAGCGGGTTTGAGATGTGGCGACTAGGGTTCGCGACTTAGGCTAATTTTATTCCATTCGAAGGTGTTTGAGAGCATCCTAGGTGATTATAACGTCATCTAATCCATTGTTCTTCGCCGAATCAAGGTATTTTCTTGAATCCTTAGAGTTGACTTTTTGGGAGTTTTGTTCTTGATTTCGTTTTCTATCTATTTTAGACGAACAAATTGTTGTCAAATGATGATGTTAAACATATCCTATGGATTGTATATCCATATTTCGGTTTGGAATTCCATTTTCATGTTTTGGTCGGTCGATTTACGTTCTTGGCCGTTTTGGGGGAAACCCTTGAACTTTCGTCGTTTGTTCTTTGAATTCAGCGACTTTAGGTCGTGCTATGGAATTCATTTTCATTGTTGTTATTGTTTTTCATAGCTTATTGACGCGGGTTAGCGTTCGGTGGAGTCGGCGGGTTCGTAGTTGGTTCGTGCCAACCCACTTCGGTCGATTCTCCGCAATTGTGATTATTCGAAGCAAGTACCTTGTCCATATAATTCTTGTTTTGGGAATATGATAAATAGTGATCGTCTCTATGTGTTTGTTTGATCGTTTGATTTGAACTTTCAAAAGATTCGGTTTAGCCTCGTTAAAAGCTCACTTTCAAAACGCGCATGCTCTGTAAATTGTGTGGGTTGTAAGTGACTACGTGAGTCCTTTGGATATGTTTGGTGTTGATGTTATGCTTGATAATGCGTGTGTACGTATATGACTTCATTTCGGTGCATTGTGGTTTGACATGGTGTTTTGCTTGGTGTTTGATGCCTTTGGGTGAATTGTTTGGATATCTTTGTTGCATTGTGCTATATGTGTGATTGTGTGGATGTGGGCGGGGCCTACGGTGGCACATGGCATGCGATCATGTGGCCAGGATGAAACAAGTGATTGATCCAACCATGAGAGCCTAATAAAAACTACGGTAACACATGGCATGCGATCATGTGGTCAGGATGCAACAAGTGATTGATCCAACCGTGAGCGCCAAAGATAATTTACGGTGGCACATGGCATGCGATCATGTGGCCAGGATGCAACAAGTGATTGATCTAACCATGAGATGTTTTGATTTGTTTAGCTAGCCAGCTCGGGAGGTTTCTTAGAGGCCTCGGGTGGGATTTGTGGCTTCGTCCCGATCCTAGGCGAAATGGTTCTCCAAAGTCTCGATAATGATGTTTCACGTTTGTACTTTTTTTTTGAAAGGTGATACTCAAGATCAACCGGTGTTTTTCTAAATTATTTTCAAAAGGAGGTTTTCGTTTTTAAAACCTATCCATTCCCGTTTGAGGGCTGGGTATGTATGTATGATGTTCACGTTGTCGTTATGATGGTTGCTCCCGAGTATGATCGAATTGGTGGCATGAACGTCAAGACGTTGCCACGCATTTGTTGTACTAGCCCTCTGTGAGAGGTGTGAACTGGTTATTACTGTTTATCGCCTCGTGGTGATTTGCGTGTTGTCGCACGAGTGTGAGTTGTTAAAGCAAGGATTTTTGTGCGTTTGTGCACATGGGCGATTGTTTCATGATGTTTGTGATTGTGTGCTGGCTATTGTTCGGGCCGTTGTAATCGTCGAACGATGCCGTTGTTGTTGTGATTTTTGTATGCGTTGATATGTTATGCTGAGTTGGCATCTCCGGTATGTTGTTTTGCGGTGTTATGTTCCATTGTATCTAGCATCTGTATTTTCGGTGTGCCGAGCCGAGGCATTTCAACCGTGATGTGCTGGGGGAATGTACGTGCAATTTGTCCTTCCTCGCCTATGACACGTTTCAAGTGCGGACTCGAGGGACATCATGTTCAGTTTTGTGAGTTGATTACCGAGCCTTCCGAGGCACGGACTTGAGCATTGATATAAGGACCGGCTCCGAGGAGTCCCTGAGGGGCGTGGTCTATCAGTTGTATGTTATGTTATTTTCTTACCTTGTTGTTTCGAACTTCGGAAATTAAGTTATTTTATTCGAAGTGGATCGGATTTTGGATCTTCTGTGTATTCGACTCTGTCGACTCATTTATGTTCGTTAACATTCTATGAGCTTGCCCTGTCCCTTGCTTTTGTTGATCGAACGAGGGTGGTATTGTTTCGGAATTATTCGTTTGTCGTTGTGACTTTTCAATTGCTATTCCCTTTCCTGTGGATCTTATGTGAGTGCACATCTTGTTTTTTTCACCGGATCATGTTTTGTCTCGAGTCAAGATGTGAACCTCGGAGTTGTCGGTTGAACCTTATTGTTCTTCGTGATCCGAACATGATTGTTCGGTTTTTGTTGTCTCGATCGATGTGGTTCGATCATTGATTGTTCAGTTTTTGTTGAACCCGTTTCGTGATTGTTGAGAATTCATACTCCTTCCTAATTTCCTTAAGTTCGGGAAATTAATATCATTTTCGATCTTCCAACCCTTGGGCGGTGGAATTCCCTATTTGTTCAGCGATTGGCTCGCGTGTTGATTGATGTACCGTTAGGTTGGTCAATCGTGTTGATTTTCGTTCGTTGTGTTTTGTGATTGTTCGGATAATCGACTTGATTGTATTATCTATTTGATAATGCTTGACACTTGTTGGTTTTATTATGTTTCTACCGTTGGCGTTGTGTTGGTCGTCGTGGAGCGCGTTTTCACGCCGTATAATCCTTTGTGTTGCTTGTAACATTTCGCCGTTGGGCGTAAGTTACGCGTTTCTTGTGTATCTCGTCGAGTTTTCCTGGCAGGTTATTGCTTCTCCCTACTTGTTTTAAGTTTCGGGATGAAACTTTTTTCAAGGAGGGTAGAATGTAATATCCGCAATTTCGGATTTCGGTAATTTTCTTTTTTTGGCAAGAGTCCGTTTTAATGACTCGTTTGTGACTGTTTCTTCATTCTGAGAATGATTAATTCTACACTTTTTGGCATCCGGGTTCGTTCCGGTGTCGTTTTGTTGTGTTCCGTGCTTTTTGGCGACTTCTCCGCACTTGAGTTCGATTCTTGCGAATCTCGTTCGAAACTGCTGTTCCGAGTTTCCTGTAAGTCCGTTTAACTTTGTTAGACGTGTTGTGAACTTCGGATTGGTTATTCGATCACGTATCGTGATTTTCGGGCGTTTTGGGCCATTTTTTAATTTTCCCAAAGTTGTGGGTATCCGTATACGTATTTGTTATCTCGACCCTTTTTATGGTCGCGTGTGAGTTTGATTGTAACTGAAACTCTTGGTATGATCTTATTCTGGAGTTTTCCGTGCGTATCTTGATCTTGGTATTTCGATCCGAGGGGTCCGTTGTTGTAACCAGCTTTGAGAGTACTACTGCTCTAGTTCTGGGTGCATTAGCACACGCTAAGGGATATCCTTAGCAAACGCTATCGAACAACAGGGTCTGAAGTCAGTAGCTGGAATCAGGCCGTTAGCGCACGCTAAGGGAAGGTCATTAGCGCACGCTACAGTGCTTTGGTTAGCGCACGCTACGGGTTTGGTAGCGCACGCTAACTAGTAGTTCGAGGGAGTCCAGTGGCTACTGGACTGGGTCTGGAGGATTCGTTAGCGCACGCTAACTCTTGATGGTTAGCGCACGCTAACTGTGCTTTTTGGTAGAATGATTGTTCTGACGTCTCGATAGTGCACGCTAATCAGGTAAGATTAGCGCACGCTAAGCTGTCCAGTATAAAAACTGGACAGCAGTCTTTAATCTTCATTTTCTTCATTTCTTCTTCTTCCTCCGCGGGTTTGAGAAGTGGTGACTAGGGTTCACGACCTGGGCTAATTTTCGTCCATTCGAAGGTGTTTTAGAGCATCCTAGGTGATTATAACGTCATCTAATCCATTGTTCTTCGCCGAATCAAGGTATTTTTCTTGAATCCCTAGAGTTGACTTTTTGGGAGTTTTGTTCTTGATTTCGTTTTCTATCCATTTTAGACGAACAAATTGTTGTCAAATGACGATGTTAAACATATCCTATGGATTGTATATCCATATTTCGGTTTGGAATTCCATTTTCATGTTTTGGTCGGTCGATTTACGTTCTTGGCCGTTTTGGGGGAAACCCTTGAACTTTCGTCGTTTGTTCTTTGAATTCAGCGACTTTAGGTCGTGCTATGGAATTCATTTTCATTGTTGTTATTGTTTTTCGTAGCTTATTGACGCGGGTTAGCGTTCGGTGGAGTCAGCGGGTTCGTAGTTGGTTCGTGCCAACCCACTTCGGTCGATTCTCCGCAATTGTGATTATTCGAGGCAAGTACCTTGTCCATATAATTCTTGTTTTGGGAATATGATAATTAGTGATCGTCTCTATGTGTTTGTTTGATCGTTTGATTTGAACTTTCAAAAGATTCGGTTTAGCCTCGTTAAAGGCTCACTTTCAAAACGCGCGTGCTCTGTAAATTGTGTGGGTTGTAAGTGACTACGTGAGTCCTTTGGATATGTTTGGTGTTGATGTTATGCTTGATAATGCGTGTGTTCGTATATGACTTCATTTCGGTGCATTGTGGTTTGACATGGTGTTTTGCTTGGTGTTTGATGCCTTTGGGTGAATTGTTTGGATATCTTTGTTGCATTGTGCTATATGTGTGATTGTGTGGATGTGGGCGGGGCCTACGGTGGCACATGGCATGCGATCATGTGGCCAGGATGCAACAAGTGATTGATCCAACCATGAGAGCCTAATAAAAACTACGGTAACACATGGCATGCGATCATGTGGTCAGGATGCAACAAGTGATTGATCCAACCGTGAGCGCCAAAGATAATTTACGGTGGCACATGGCATGCGATCATGTGGCCAGGATGCAACAAGTGATTGATCTAACCATGAGATGTTGTGATTTGTTTAGCTAGCCAGCTCGGGAGGTTTCTTAGAGGCCTCGGGTGGGATTTGTGGCTTCGTCCCGATCCTAGGCGATGCATGTGCGTGATTTGTTTTATGATTGTGGCCAGCTCGGGAGGGTCCTTAGAGGCCTAGGGTGGGATTTGTGTCTTCGTCCCAGTCTTAGGCAATACTTGTACGTGATTACGTTGTGTTGATTTTATGTCCGTCGAGAACACGTGATATGGGTTCTGACCCTGTGAACTGTTAGTGGTTTTCTATTTGCGAAAACAAAACCTTTGGGCTGTGACCCCTGTTGATTTTGGAAAGAGAAGGATTCTGAAATCCTAAATTGTTTTCTATTAAAACACTCGATGGCATTTTAAACTGTTTTATAAATCGTTTCCCCTATTTGGTGATCTTTCGGTTTTGGAATGTTTTTCCCAAACTCTTACCTCGGGAAGTATTTTCATTATGTTTAAATCATTGAGGATTCCTGATTATTATTGTTCTTGGAACTTGTATTGTATGGCTCGTATATTTGCACTTGTTCTTGCACAAGCAAAACAGTGGAGTTTTGCTAACCCCCGAGTATTCGGGGGGTGGATGTCTGTATTGCATTCAGGTTTTGGAGCATAGCACAAGGTCAGCATGAAGGATGATGAAAGATGAATGATACTAATCACACGAGGATCCATATGATGTCATTGGTTTAGTTGTATTTTATTTCCACTACAGTATTCTTTCCCGTTATACGGGAGTGTGTTGTATTCGACCCCCCCTGCGTGGGCATGTAATATGTTTGAGTTGTATGTAATTATTGAAATAGTAACTCGGTCTACTGAGTCATTTTAGCCTTAAAGGAGATGTTTAGATATTTGATTTTAGTTACCAGCCTGGTAGATCCTCGAGGAGAGGGTCTACGGCGTGTAATATCCCTGAGTGGATTGGGGGTGTTACATAAATGGTATCGGAGATTAGGTTGTGGAAACCTAGGCTGTCGGGTCAAGTAGGGTCTGTTGAGTTTTGTCTCGTCGGATTTTATCTGACTGAGTCGTGCCGCGATGCGTCGTCTGAGTTTATTGGTCGTGATTAGTATCGTGGGGCGATCATCATCTTCGTGCGACCTGTGGATGTAAGTCTCCCTTCTGTGTGTTTGTGCCTCGTCTGATGCGAGTTACAGGTATGATTATGAGTTAATTGACGGAATCCTCTTATGGATTTTGATTTCGTGATATGTGGTTATTTGACTCTCATATTTCGTTCATATGAGGAGTAGTGTTGCTGGATTGTGCATGTTGGACTGTATTTCTTTTATCCGCTGCGTGAGTTCTTTTGTAATGGCTTTCGGTATTTTACCGACTGAGTTTTATTTCGAAAACCGATTCCCTTAACTGAGTTTTTGGCATTATGGCCTTGATCGTTTTGGCGAAATTCTTATGACGGTATTTAGTATTTTGTAAATGGCTTTTGTGAGTTTTAGAAATATTACCGTCATCGGCTTTTTTTTGGCGTTTTTGTAAATGATTTTTAGCCTGGTGGGTTCTGACGCGGGACCCACGGTGCTATAATGTTCCGTGTAATTACCTGAAATTTTTGGGCATTCTAGCCCATTGAATTATCTTTGAAAACCTTGAGTATCTTAGAAAATAAATTTCGAGACGTACTTTTAAAATGAGTTATTTTCTCGTGGTACATCCAAGGTGCCACAATATGTTTCAAAATTCTTCTACCTCGAGGACCAAAATGTTTTGAAATTTTTTCAATGTTTTAGAAACACTTTTACTTAGACCCGAGGGTCAAATATTCTGAAAGTTTTTCGCTAAGAGAAAGTGTCCCCATTTTTATCAAATGCGAAATGGTTCTCCAAAGTCTCGATAACGATGTTTCACGTTTGTACTTTTTTTTTGAAAGGTGATACTCAAGATCAACCGGTGTTTTTCTAAATTATTTTCAAAAGGAGGTTTTTGTTTTTAATACCTATCCATTCCCGTTTGAGGGCTGGGTATGTATGTATGATGTTCACGTTGTCGTTATGATGTTTGCTCCCGAGTATGATCGAATTGGTGGCATGAACATCAATACGTTGCCACGCATTTGTTGTACTAGCCCTCTGTGAGAGGTGTGAACTGGTGTTTACAGTTTATCGCCTCGTGGTAATTTGCGTGTTGTCGCACGAGTGTGAGTTGTTAAAGCTTGGATTTTTGTGCGTTTATGCACATGGGCGATTGTTTCATGATGTTTGTGATTGTGTGCTGGCTATCGTTCGGGCCGTTGTAATCGTCGAACGATGTTGTTGTTGTTGTGATTTTTGTATGCGTTGATATGTTATGCTGAGTTGGCATCTCCGGTATGTTGTTTTACGGTGTTATGTTCCATTGTATCTAGCATCTGTATTTTCGGTGTGCCGAGCTGAGGCATTTCAACCATGATGTGCTGGGGGAATGTACGTGCAATTTGTCCTTCCTCGCCTGTGACGCATTTCAAGTGCGGACTCGAGGGACATCATGTTTAGTTTTGTGAGTTGATTACCGAGCCTTCCGAGGCACGGACATGAGCATTGATATCAGGACCGGCTCCGAGGAGTCCCTGAGGGGCGTGGTCTATGAGTTGTATGTTATGTTATTTCCTTACCTTGTTGTTTCGAACTTCGAAAATTAAGTTATTTTATCCGAAGTGGATCGGATTTTGGAACTTTTGTGTTTTCGACTCTGTCGAATCGTTTATGTTCGTTAACATTCTATGAGCTTGCTCTGTCCCTTGCTTTTGTTGATCGAACGAGGGTGGTATTGTTTCGGAATTATTCATTTGTCGTTGTGACTTTTCAATTGCTATTCCCTTTCCTGTGGATCTTATGTGAGTGCACATCTTATTTTTTTCACCGGATCATGTTTTGTCTCGAGTCGAGATGTGAACCTCGGAGTTGTAGATTGAACCTTATTGTTCTTCATGATCCGAACATGATTGTTCGATTTTTGTTGTCTCGATCGATGTGGTTCGGTCATTGATTGTTTAGTATTTGTTGACCCCGTTTCGTGATTGTTGAGAGTCCAGACTCCTTCCTAATTTCCTTAAGTTTGGGAAATTAGTATCATTTTCGATCTTCCAACCCTTGGGCGGTGGAATTCTATATTTGTTCAGCGATTGGCTCGCGTGTTGATTGATGTACCGTTAGGTTGGTCAATCGTGTTGATTTTCGTTCGTTGTGTTTTGTGATTGTTTGGATAATCGACTTGATTGTATTATCTGTTTGATAACGCTTGACACTTGTTGGTTTTATTATGTTTCTACTGTTGGCGTTGTGTTGGTCGTCGTGGAGCGCGTTTTCACGCCATATAATCCTTTGCGTTGCTTGTAACATTTCGCCGTTGGGCGTAAGTTACGCATTTCTTGTGTATCTCGTCGAGTTTTCCTGGCGGGATATTGCTTCTCCCTACTTGTTTTAAGTTTCGGGACGAAACTTTTTTTAAGGAGGGTAGAATGTAATATCCGCAATTTCGGATTTCGGTAATTTTATTTTTTTGGCGAGAATCCATTTTGATGACTCTCTTGTGACCGTTTCGTCATTCTGAGAATGATTAATTCTGCACTTTTTGGCATCCGGGTTCGTTCCGGTGTCGTTTTGTTGTGTTCCGTGCTTTTTGGCGACTTCTCCGCACTTGAGTTCGATTCTTGCGAATCTCGTTCGAAACTGCTGTTTCGACTTTCCTGTAAGTCCGTTTAACTTTGTTAGACGTGTTGTGAACTTCGGTTTGGTTATTCGATCACGTATCGTGATTTTCGGGCATTTTGGGCCATTTTGTAATTTTCCCAAAGTAGTGGGTATCCATATACGTATTTGTTATCTCGACCCTTTTTATGGTCGCGTGTGAGTTTGATTGTAACTCAAACTCTTGGTATGATCTTATTCTGGAGTTTTCCGTGCGTATCTTGATCTTGGTATTTCGATCGGAGGGGTCTGTTGTTGTAACCAGCGCTGAGAGTACTACTGCTCTAGTTCTGGGTGCATTAGCGCACGCTAAGGGATATCCTTAGCGCACGCTATCGAACAACAGGGTCTGAAGTCAGTAGCTGGAATCAGGCCGTTAGCGCACGCTAAGGGTAGGTCATTAGTGCGCGCTACAGTGCTGTGGTTAGCGCACGCTACGGGTTTGGTAGCGCACGCTAACTAGTAGTTCGAGGGAGTCCAGTGGCTACTGGACTGGGTCTGGAGGATTCGTTAGCGCACGCTAACTCTTGATGGTTAGCGCACGCTAACTGTGCTTTTTGGTAGAATGATTGTTCTGACGTCTCGATAGCGCACGCTATTCAGGTAAGATTAGCGCACGCTAATCAGGTAAGATTAGCGCACGCTAGGCTATCCAGTATAAAAACTGGACAGCAGTCTTTAATCTTCATTTTCTTCATTTCTTCTTCTTCCTCCGCGGGTTTGAGACGTGGCGACTAGGGTTCACGACCTGGGCTAATTTTCGTCCATTCGAAGGTGTTTTAGAGCATCCTAGGTGATTATAACGTCATCTAATCCACTGTTCTTCGCCGAATCAAGGTATTTTTCTTGAATACTTAGAGTTGACTTTTTGGGAGTTTTGTTCTTGATTTCGTTTTATATCCATTTTTGACGAACAAATTGTTGTCAGATGATGTTGTTAAATATATCCTATGGATTGTATATCCATATTTCGGTTTGGAATTCCATTTTCATGTTTTGGTCGGTCGATTTGCGTTCTTGGCCGTTTTGGGGGAAACCCTTGAACTTTCGTCGTTTGTTCTTTGAATTCAGCAACTTTAGGTTGTGCTATGGAATTAATTTTCATTGTTGTTATTGTTGTTCGTAGCTTATTGACGCGGGCTAGCGTTCGGTGGAGTCGGCGGGTTCGTAGTTGGTTCGTGCCAACCCACTTCGGTCGATTCTCTACAATTGTGGTTATTCGAGGCAAGTACCTTGTCCATATAATTCTTGTTTTGGGAATATGATAATTAGTGATCTTCTCTATGTGTTTTTTTGATCGTTTGATTTGAACTTTCAAAAGATTCGGTTTAGCCTCGTTAAAGGCTCACTTTCAAAACATGCATGCTCTGTAAATTATGTGGGTTGTAAGCGACTACGTGAATTCTTTGGATATGTTTGGTGTTTATGTTATGCTTGATAATGCGTGTGTACGTATATGTCTTCATTTCGGTGCATTGTGGTTTGACGGGGTGTTCTGCTTAGTGTTTGATGCCTCTGGGTGAATTGTTTGGATATCTTTGTTGCATTGTGCTATATGTGTGATTGTGTGGATGTGGGCGGGGCCTACGGTGGCACATGGCATGCGATCATGTGGCCAGGATGTAACAAGCGATTGATCCAACCGTGAGAGCCTAATAAAAACTACGGTGACACATGGCATGCGATCATGTGGTAAGGATGCAACAAGTGATTCATCCAACCGTGAGCGCCAAAGATAATCTACGGTGGCACATGGCATGCGATCATGTGGACAGGATGCAACAAGTGATTGATCCAACCGTGAAATGTTGTGATTTGTTTAGCTAGCCAGCTCGGGAGGGTCCTTAGAGGCCTCGAGTGGGATTTGTGGCTTCATCCCCATCCTAGGCGATGCATGTGCGTGATTTGTTTTTTGATTGTGGCCAGCTCTAGAGGGTCCTTAGAGGCCTTGAGTGGGATTTGTGGCTTCGTCCCAGTCCTAAGCAATACTTGTACGTGATTACGTTGTGTTGATTTTATGTCCATCGAGGACACGTGATATGGGTTCTGACCCTGTGAACTGTTAGTGGTTTTCTATTTGCGAAAACAAAACCTTTGGGTTATGACCCCTGTTGATTTTGGAAAGAGAAAGATTCTGAAATCCTAAATTGTTTTCTATTAAAACTCCCGATGGCATTTTAAACTGTTTTATAAATCGTTTCCCCTGATTGGTGATCTTTCGGTTTTGGAATGTTTTTCCCAAACTCTTACCTCGGGAAGTATTTTCGTTATGTTTAAATCATTGAGGATTCCTGATTATTGTTGTTCTTGGAACTTTTATTGTATGGCTCGTATTTTTGCACTTGTTCTTGCACTAGCAAAACAGTGGAGTTTTGCTAACCCCCGAGTATTCGGGGGGTGGATGTTTGTATTGCATTCAGGTTTTGGAGCATAGCACAAGGTCGGCATGAAGGATGATTAAAGATAAATGATACTAATCACACGAGGATCCATATGATGTCATTGGTTTACTTGTATTTTATTTCGGCTGCAATATTCTTTCCCGTTGTACGGGAGTGTGTTGTATTCGACCCCCCCTGCGTGGGCATGTAATATGTTTGAGTTGTATGTAATTATTGAAAGACTAAATCGGTCTACTAAGTCATTTTAGCCTTAAAGGCGATGTTTAGATGTTTGATTTTAGTTACCAGCCTGGTAGATCCTCGAGAATAGGGTCTACGGCGTGTAATATTCCTGAGTGGATTGGGGGTGTTACACATACGAATCATATTCACGAAAGTAAACCAATGCATCACAACCATAACAAGACATACCTATTCACAAGACATAATTCGTATAGTAAAATACTTGCCTCAATAACCGCTACCGAATACTCCGAAGAACACGGTTCGACCGGGAAGCTCGAACCCCGAAGAAGACAACCAACGGAAGGGTTCCGACTCGAGTTCTTCACAAGAATTTCGTCCCTAAGTCATACCAATGATAAATCAACAATCGTACGATGGATAATAATCACACAACGCCCAATCCCCCCTCTAAGACCTTTTCTCGGACACCTTCAAGGCGTCGACTAAGAACTCAACCAAAACGACGAATCAATAAATCCAACCATGGAATAACAATGGAAATGATAGAATACACCTAAATAATCATCAATCCATCACAATTATAAGTTATTACGGTTAAATCGGACGAAAACAACAAAACCCCCAATTTTCCCAAACTAGGATTATCAAGAAATCTAACCTTGATTCGGTAGATCGGAGGAGGTTATGGGATGATTGATTTATGTTAGAAACTGAAGAACTTCGTGTATTGATAGATAAACAACATCTAATCACGTACTCCAAGCCCCAGCCACGGAAGGAAATGAGAGGGATGAGAAAAATGGGTGTAAACCCATCTGCTCGATCATATATATACTGCCCAGCAACCTGCCGACCACTTACGGACGTAACCGGCAGACCTTACGGCCGTAACCGGCATTCATCCGAACAATGCCAGGCACCCATACGGCCGTGACCGTTCAGATACGGCCGTAACCGGCATTCGTCCGGACAATGTATGGGGAGCGCATACGGTCGTAACCGGTCACGTACGGCCGTAACTTACCTTCGTCCGGACCATGCCTGCTAAGCACGTACGGCCGTAACCAGCACCTTACGGCCGTAACTCGGCCAGGCCAGGCCCTGCTCCGGCTGTGACTTGGCCGTGGCCACTTTAACGGCCCGGACAACCCCGAAACCCGAACCTGAATACGAAACGAAGATACGGTTACGAAGTACTCGCAAAGACGAATTCGAGCACTAAGCGAACACACGATTCCGACCACCCGAAGCCTCAAAATTTGACAACGGAAAGTAATTACCCCAAACTTTGGGAAATTATGAAAATGGCCCAAAACGTCTGAAATACACGATACACGATCAAAACACCAAGCCGAAGCTTGCAACATGAATAATAACATTAAATGAACTTATGAGAAACTCGAAACAACAGTTTCGGACGAGATTCGCAAGAATCGAACTTAAGTACGAAAAAGCCGCTTAAGAACACAGAACTCAACAAAACAATACCGAAACGAACTCGGATGACAAAAAGGGCAGAATTAAATATTCTCGAAATGATGAAACGGTCATGAGCGAGTCACCAAAATAGACTTCCGCCGAAAAAAGAAAATTATCGAAATCCGAAATTGCGGGTATTACAAGTGCGGACCATTCAGATACTTTATGGTTCTGGTTGATGCATCGATGCGATGGTCACACGTCGCTCTGCTATCTATAAGAAATGCTGCATTTGCTAAACTCCTAGCACAAATCATCAAGTTACGGGTTAACCACCCCGACTTTCCAATCTCATCATTAAGATTGGACAATGCTGGCGAGTTTACGTCAAAATCCTTTGACGACTATTGCATGTCGATTGAGATTGAAGTTGAACATCCCGTCCCCCATATTCATTCGCAGAATGGCCTTGTTGAGGCTATGATTAAGCAGTTACAGCTTATCGCCTGAGCATTGGTATTGCTCACCAACTTGTCGACTTCTGCCTGGGGTTATGCAATTTTGCATGCGGCTATACTTATTCGCTTTCGACCCACTGCCAATCAACCGTTTAGAGCATACCAGTTGGTAACTAGATATGAGCCTGATATTTCACACTTACGCATTTTTGGTTGTGCAGTCTATGTGCCAATTATGCCTCCACAGCATACTAAAATGGGTCCGCAAAGACGATTAGGTATATATATTGGCTATGAATCGCCTAAAATTATCCGCTATTTGGATCCTTTGATCGGAGATCTATTTACTGCAAGATTTGCAGACTGTCACTTTGATGAGACAAACTTCCCCTCGTTAGGGGGATAGAGGAATCGAACGATTCCTGTTGAACGCCAGGAAATTGTCTGGTGTGCTCCCTCCTTGCCTCATCAAGATCCCCGCACAGCTCAATCCGAGCTAGAAGTGCAACGTATTCTCAGTCTTCAGAAAGTTGCGGATTCGATGCCCGACAGCTTTACTGATATTGTGAAAGTGACAAGATCTACCATTCCCACTGCGAATGTTCCTGTGGTTGACCCCATCGTGGGCTTTATTTTTAGGTACTCGGAGATCGAGCTAGTAGCGGTCGTGAAGGGGTGAGCTTCTCGGGTGATACTGGCCGTGGCATGTTTTTAAGTATTCTTTTCTGGTTGTTTTATTCCGCTGCAAATGTGTATTTTGAACTATGTGTTATCCGCTGCGTGTGTATTTTCAAAATAGCGTTCCAGTATTTCTACCAACTCGTGTATATTCCAAATGGCTTTTTTGGGTATTTCATAACTTGGGTTATTTCGTTAAACCCTTTTTCCTAACTATTTTATCGGTATGTATAAATGGTGGCTTAACATACATTTTGAAACTATCGAGATTTGGCATTTCGCCTTGTATTTTCAAATGGTATTTTATGATTGTATTTGAGAACTATGCTTTTGAAAATATTTGAGTATTTAAAATATTACCGTCATCGGCCTTTTGGCGTTTTTAAACATTTTTTAAATGATTTCTAGCCTGGTGGGTTCCGGCGTGGGACCCACGGCGCTGTAATATCCCGGGTGGTTTTGGGGGTGTTACATTGTCGAGCCATCACATTATCTTTCGTCTTGCCTTTAATGTTTAAAAGCGTACCAATTACACTATCACCCACATTCTTCTCCATATGCATAACATCTATACAATGTCGAACATCTAGATGGGACCAGTATGGTAGATCAAAGAATATCGACCTCTTGTTCCAGATATTCTCAATAGCCTTCTTCTTGGTCTTCCCAAATATAGTATTGATGTTTTTAACCTGATCATAAACTTGTTTACCCATCAAGGGTGTAGGTGCACTTCCATTCTACTGACATCCGTTAAAAGCTTTTTTAATCTACGATAAGGGTGATAACATTCAAGAAACCTTTGATGTCGAGTGTGCAGTCTTTTGCCCATGCTTTAGTTGTATATAACTTGTGTTTTCTTCATATATAGGACATGCGTGATGCCTCTTAACACCATACCCACTCACATTTTTATATGCTGGAAAGTCATTAATGGTGCAAAATAACAATGCATGCAACTTGAAACTTTGCTGACAATACCCATCAAACACGTTTATCCCTTCCTCCCTTAACATTTTCAAGTCTTCAATTAAAAGGACTTAGATAAACATATATGTCATTTTCTGGCTGTCTTGGGCCTGAAATCATCATAGATAACATAGCATACTTTCGTTTCATGCACAACCAATCAGGTAGATTGTAAATTACAAGCATAACCGGCCATGAACTATGCTTACAGCTCATGTTACAAATGGATTTATCCCATCTGTAGCAAGTCCAAGTCTAAGATTTCTAGCCTCATTCCCAAAACCCGGAAACAAGTTATCAATATTCTTCAACTTTAAAGAATCAGCCGGATGGCAAAGCTGTCCATCGCATTTTCTCCCATTCGCATGCCATATGAGGTTCTTCATGACATATGCATTAGCAAACAATCGCTTGAACCTTAGAATTATTGGAAGATACCATAACACCTTCGCATGGGAACCTCATTTTGTGATATCATCAATACAATCATCTTGGATTTATACCTAGATACCTCGCATGTGGGACACTTATGCAATGTTTCAAACTTTTTCCTGCATAATATGCAATCATTACGGAATGCGTGTATTTTCTTGTACTCCATTCCCATTGGACACAATATCTTCTTTGTCTCATAATTATGATTCAGTAATGTGTTATCTTCTGAGAGCATCTTCTTCAAGAGTTCAAGCAATTCAGTAAAGCTTTTGTCACTCAATCCATTTCTTACCTTCAGATTAACTAGTTTTAACATTACTGACAATCGTGTAAAGAGCTAACACTCCAGCCACAATGGTGTCTCTGAATAACTTTTCAACATATTATACACATGTACTCGTTGAAAAGATTCTTGTCCAACATCATGAATCATGTCTTCAACTCGATCGTATGTATCTACATCAATGTCATGAGTGTCTTCCGTATGCTCACTTGAAAAGTTCACTATTTCACCATGCCATGTCCATATTTTATAATTCCTGTTAATTCTACCACAAAGAAGATGTTCTCGAATCTGGCCAACTTCATGCCTTCTTCCATTCACACAATTGATACAAGGACAACAACACTTTTTATTGGGTTCTGGTTGATTTTGTTGTGCAAATTCTAGAAATTGCTCAACTCCATTCTCATATCCATCACTTATTCGACTAGCGTTCACCCATATTCTGTAAAACCCCACAAAAATCATGTAAGCATTAGACTCAGTAAATATAGTTGTAAGATATCATCTCATTGTCATGAATAAAAATTTTGTTACGAATTGATGTTCTGATTGATTAATTGTTAATCGCCCAAATTTAAATTTTTATTATTCAATATTTAGCACACATAATTAATTAAATAACATACTAAAATAACTAATGGGAGAAGCCCTAAAGTCACACTATAAATACTTACACTTATCACCTAGCCACTCTTTACATTTTCAACACAAAAGATAAAGAAAAATCTGCATAAAGAGAGAGAGGGCCGAACTAGAAGAAGAAGGAGGAAGAAGAAGATTCAAGCAAGAACTAGGTAATCTAACCTTCTATACTTCCTTATATAATTTATAGTTATAATCTTCATACACTAACTTAAATCTCATAATGCAAACAAATACACCTCCATGGTGAAATATGGGTCGGCCGAAATATGTAGAGGTGAAGGGGAGATCGTCTTTCAACGTTCGAGATCTAGAACCACTACGCCACAAATGGCCTTCAGCAACGCTTATTTCGATGTTACAAGCATAAATGTTATCATATATGCCTTAAAATTGATCTACGCTAACACTTTTTGTTATCGTTACAGTTGATAGTAACCGGTGTTGCCATAGTATTTATGGCAACACCAAATTAGGTGTTACCGTTGATCTTTAAAAAAAGTGTTACAAGGGAAGAAAAAAATAGGCAGAAAATAAGGAAAAGCCTGTAAAAATTGTAACGACCCGATTTTTCTAATAGTATTTTATGAATATATTTTTATAATAAGGAAAACCTGTAAAAATTTAAACTCGTTACTAGTAGAATAAATATCAAGACTTCGGTACGTCCCACTTTGGTAATGTATATTAGTAAAGTAAAAACAAACAACAACTTTGCTTTTCAATTTACAGAAGTAAACAACCCACATAGACTTCAATAAATGGTACCAAACAAAAAAGCAGGAGCTAGTTAGAAATTTTAAGTTACAAAGACTTCGCTAATTTGTTAATTACTGAAGTAAAAAGTATGAAATTTTATTTTTTACCAAAAAATTTTTACAATAGCAAAGTATATGTCTTGAGACTGGGAATTAATATCTTGAGATCGGGAATTAATTGACCCAGTATCCAACCCTCCATAACACTCATTTCTCGTTCTCTCTCCATCTCTCTCACCCTCACTGGGGCCGCGATCGGGGCGGATTTCCAATGGGATTGTCAGATGACCCTTGCCGCCCTTCCTTCTGCCGACTCTTCTTCCGCTTAATCGCGACCATCTTCTCTTCAATCTGAATCTGGCAAAACTCCTTCTTCTTGGATTCCTATCCATGTCGTTCCTTCTTCGCCGTTAGGGTTTCAGTTGTTAGCACTACTTCTTCTTCAATTTGATTAGGTCTCCTACCGCAAAACAGAAGTAAGAAAACCTTCGACTATGGGATTCTCCCAGGTTAGTCATCTCTATCTGAGCTTTTATTATTCTCCAGACACCCGAGATATGATGTTACTGTAAGTATCCTTTCTTATATTAAATCTTTCATTCATGTCTCTGTGTTTGTTTAAAATTAAACACCCCGTGTTACCATTTATTTGTCCATCTTGATTTTGTATCTTACCAATAATTTGTTTCAACGGTCTTAATTATCCTTAATTTGCTCACTAGTTCTGATTTCGAGGGGAGTGCTCTTTTGTGAAAATGATAGTCATGTTGTTATTTTGAAAACAATTAGAAGTAATGATATCTCTCATCTTGTAGAAGTTAGTCACTCGACTTTGAACTTCATGCTTTCCACAAACAGGTAAAATTAGCGAAGAGATTGAGCACAGAATTGGAGTAATTGAAACTTCATTAAGCAGGCTCGGAATGATTTTGGACTCTGTTCAGGGTGACATAATTCAAGCAAACAAGGGTACAAAAGAAGTATCATTAGAATGTGAGTGTACCATATATCTATTTTGCAAATTAGGTACCATAGTAATAATGTAAATAGGAGTTTTTTACAGCTTATTCCCAGAGAAAGACGTATTTTAGGCTGCTACTTTCTCTAAATTTCAGAAACAATGCATGTTTCTTAATGATTATGTGAATCGTTACCTTATAGTTACTTCAACACCAATCTAATAGTTAACTTTTAATTAATCCTGTCTTTTATATGCCAGAGTAAGTTTGTTGTAATTTGACTCTGAATACTGAAAAGCAAGATAAAATTATGACAAAGTATGATACCAAATTAGTATTGATTTATGGTACATGACGTAGTTTCTTCTTGTTCAGTGAAATCTGTGAGGGAGAAATTGATTGTTCAAGATGACACTCTGCATTCAATGGTAAAACTTTCTTAGCCTGACTTATTATGTTTCATGTCCTTACTATTTTGACTTACATGTTTCACTTAAGCCAATTGGATCTTGTGTTTAATTTCGATTGTATTATATAATTAACAAGAGCAAAGGACAAGAAGACATCAAAACATGCCTGGATATAGGCTTGAAATCCGTGTCTGAACAACTCAAGAAGATGGTGAACCAAGACAATTTTGGGGAGATAATCTCGAATCTATCAGCTTTATCAGAGAAATACGACACTCAGATGCTAAAATTACAAAATGACCTCCAAATGGATTTCCACAAAGAAATACAGGCATGTGTATACAAACATCTTTCAATTGGATCCTTGGAGGACAATGGTTGACTTTTATACTTCTTCCAGCAGAATTACGTCATCATTATGTTCATATACTTGTAGGCAATGTCTTGCAGCATGAAGATTTCCAAACAAAAGCAAGCAACTCATTCCACCAATAAGTTATTATTGCTTTTTTTTTTGCTTGGCTAGAAGCACGTAACTTGTTATATTGGTTAGAGAAAGGCTGGAGCAGAGAGTTTTGATTATTAACTCTCTTATCATAACATTAGTTAAATATCTTTAGTTTTTGCTTCTACAAGTAGTTCTTTGAACTCTGTTTTATAATTATAAATATGTTTGACTATAAAGCCTCAGATAAAATTCCAATCTAACGGATGTCACAATAATAAGGATTGTCCTAAAATTGAAATGTCCAGTCCTAAATTTAAGTAGTGATTTAAGTCATGGTAGACAACCAGGTGACAATTTAGAAACTGAAAAACAGGCAAATGACCCTGTGAATTACGTCTTGGCATTATCAGGCATTATCAGCACGTTGTAAGGTATTATCAGGTATTAATTTCTGTGAATTACGTCTTGGCATCACCTTTACAAATCTTGTATTTTGCTCACTTAAAGGATTTGATAGCTAAAATCTTGTTAAAACATTGTAATGGACCAAAACAATCTTATATTTGAACATTATATGTTGTGTTGCTTATGCTTGTTTTGACTTCAATAAATTTCTATCTATGTGTTTTTTGCATTTGTTAATTTTTATCTCTGTGTTCTTCGTAATTGTTGTGCGCCGTGTTATATATAGACGTTATTTGTTATTTAGTTGCCTTTTGATGTTTGCTATATTTCCTATTTAGATATGCGAGTTGTCAGCGGTTTTCGGAATCTAACGATGTACTTGGCAAGGGAAAGAGGAAAGTATATGAGATACTGGCGACCGGTTCCTGTGGTAATCTTTGTTTTCTCTTTATGGTTTACCGTATGGGTGTATTTTTAGTTTTTACAATGTTTGTGTTGGTTTTTTTGGTCCAGGATCGGAATTCATAGCTACAAACGTTTGTGAGACATCCTTTGCTGCTGAACGTGTTGGTGGTGCCGTTTCACTTTCGGGCGATTATATTGCGGCTGCAAATGATGGTGCCTCTGCAGGTTGTGGTTCTTTTATTTCCACCAGATGTTATACATTTGCATAAAACAGTTAACCAAAAATAACAACTAAATGGGCCTAATCTACAATATACTCTACCTAATTCTTGAAATTAGTTTAAGTTTTTTTTGAAAATCAACCATGAAACGTTGAAAACTATTAGGAGGCGCAAAAGTTTGGTTTAAAACTACTAAAAACAAGAGAATAAATGTTATCTAATTTTGAAAAGTGGTACAAACAATTTTTTTCTGCTAAAAATTTCGTTGCCCATTATTCATTAACCTTTACTATATTGTTACTTGCATATCAAAGGTTAAACAACTTGCAAGCCCTTTAAGAAGAAGTTTTGAGGAATTACCACTTATGAATAAGATACATCAAAACACCATGACATATTGAAGCCTTTATAAGTACATACTAATTATATCTTTTCAAGATCAGATTTTTTTAAATAATTTTGTCATTGCTTTATTTTTAGATTAGTTCGTGAGCTTATTTTATGTTGCTATTTTTACAGCTGACTCACATGTCGTACTGATTGTGATCCAGTCAGCTTTCTCTGAAAAGCCAGCAGGTAACGCCAGTTGGCGAAGTAGCGTTAAGCATCCCTAGCGGTACGAAAAGAGAGGAACTCGACAGGTATTATATTCTCACTACACGCACAGAAAGACGAAGACTCTCCGCCCCGCCGCAACGCGGCGGCCCGAAGCCTTCCTTGTTTATATAGTCTTTTCCAGGTTGTCTCCTTTTACATGTTAGAAGTCTACCATGCACAAAAATACCAGGTTTTATGGGATTTGACTGATAATTAAGTAATCTTTTTTTATTTTTGATGAGAAACACCAAATTTATAAAGTGATGAATGATAGGGACACACCCCGAACCACACCCCCATACACACCCCGTGCTTTATGGGGGTTGTACCGTATGCTTTATAAATTTTTCTGAAATTAAGAATGAACTGGATAATTAGAGTGTGTTCAAAATATAATATATTAAATAAAGACTTTAGGTGTAAATCATAACTCGTGATGTGAATACTGGGTACCTTTTTACTAAATTTTTCTGAAATTTATGCACTAGTTCCGACAAGAATCAAGGTGGGTGAAACTCTTCCAAACCTATAAATAATAATATTTTCTTACTTATTGTAACACCCCGATAAGGCGGCCATTACAGTGCCGTGGACCCCACACTGGGATCCACCAGGCGATATCCAAAGTAAAGATTAAATACACAATACATGTGATACCGAACCACAAAACATAGTACGTACCCCGATGTGGAGTTTTACAGCAGTATGGCCTACGGCCTTATTACACACAGGATCCAAAACATAAGTATAATCCATATGGAGATGAATTATACCTCAAATAACAATACATTCGTTCAAACTTAAAATGAAGCGGAAAAATAACATTACACGGTACGAACATGACCGGACACGAAAGACTTGGGGCCCCCGAACTAGTATCCTTCGAACCCTTCGTCATCACCTTGATCTTCCCGTGCCTTGCCTTTTCCTCGACCTAAAATACAACACAAGTATTTCGCCCAACACAGGTCGGATATACATGATAAATGATTCTCAAGATAGTATACAATTCACATATATAAGATTTTAAGAATAACTCCCGACTAACGAACATACCCTCGGGCGTATGAACGCTCGATACAAAACGTCGAACACATCCAAGTATAAAAATGGGTGGAGCGACTAAGATAGTATGGCTCAAGAGGACATCACAAGACGCCCGATCCGAATATGTGTCGTGCACATGTCCACCCCGTATACGGAATCCGGGATATACGCGGACAATGTACCTAATTAGCCTCAACGAACTACGCCTCGTGCATGACCTTTCACGGAAAAATATTCACGCATGACTATATATGTGCCCGGCTAAAAATCCTACACAATATCCAATCGAACGTAGATATGACTCGGATATGTCACGATGCAACATGACAACGAATTCAAGAATTTCACAAAATCCGAATAAGGATCAAGGACTCACCGAGATGACAACAAGATCAACAATATCAAGGGACCAAAAGTAACGAACTTGGGAATACAATCCCACGATGAAAACGGGACATCATGAAGAACAACTTCAAGTCACAAAGCACAAGTTTATAAGTGTTTCATATACACGAAATGCATAATCATCATAAGAATCCACACATCATTATAACCAAGCAAGATAACTTGCCTCAATACGGAGGCGAGTAAAGTCCTTCTTTGTCGAACGAAACAGCCGGCCCTTGATTCAAAATCGGTTACTCGGACAATCAACCTTGAATGAAGTATATTTCACTCAATAATACGTTCATATAATCATCTATACCAAACTTCAACGAGACAACATCCTAATTCTCATTTGAGTAGTTCAACTTATTAAGATGTTGAGGGTTTACTCCAAGAATCCTATTCAATGCCATTCTATTCTTACAATTGATTACAAGATGTTTACCAATGTTTGCTGGATTAAGATGTATCAACAAAAATTCCTACTCCTTAAACTCATCAAGGACAACAAAAAGAAAATCTGCACTTCCATCAATTACTTATGTTGAGTTAAGTAGTTACAATTCCATATTATGATTATGAAGACCACTACAAGTGCAACACCTTCTTTATAATCTTTTAATTAACTTGGAGGTTCAAGCATTAATCCTCTGGATTCACTTAGCTTAGGTTCAAGAAGGTTATTCCAAAATTCTAATGATCAACAAGGGTTCTCCAAACATTTTATGGTAATTATTCTAAGAAGTTATTTACATCATAATGAAACAAAGATTATTAACGATCTATTGGTGTTATTAATCCGTAAATAAGAGTTTGGTTTAACTAAACATGATCATCATCTTTGAAGATACTAAAAACACAACCTTACAAACCCTTAACTACCATATTCATCATTAAGTTTGTTGGAAGTCTAACTATGAACATGTTTAGCTTGATTAAATCATCACTAGGTGGAGTATACTTAATCACTATCATTATAACTATGAGATTATAGGGTTAAATCGTAGAACATACCTTCAGAAATGGAGAACTATACACCAAACCACAAGAACACAATATAAGCTTTAAGAATGTCTCCAAGTTCCAATCAACAAGCTCCAAAATCAAAATGTAAAGCTCCAACACAAGTAGGAAGAAGGTAAACTTGCTCTAGGGATGAAGGGGGATGATTATATGGGTGAAAATCGGAGGTTGGTCGTGCAAAATGAAAGACATAAGTTGTCTTTTTATAACAGCACAGTTCGTTACGTACGCTACACAACAAGTGTTACGTACGTAAGCTAAATCCATAGGTTACTGGACTGAAATACGAACTTCATTACGTACGTTACCGCTAGAAGCATTACGTACGTAATGTGGGTCAACTAGGTTGGCTCCAAAAATCCGATATTCGAATCCCACCCGGCCCCACACGCCGAAAGTTGAGATCGGATACGATTGCACTGGTTACGTACGTAACAGGCTCCCCGTTACGTACGTAAAGGCCTCAACATAGCGTACGCTATGACTTACGATTAACGTACGTTAGGCTCAGGTTTTTAATAGTTCAATATGCACTTATCTCTACAACACTGAAAATTCAAACGTAATACGAGTGATCATTTTATTCAAGTCTGTTATGTTATATTCCAATATCAATATTCATTTCACAAATGCAACAATGATTGCAACAGTATTAAATTATCCGAAAAGTACAACAACAAGTAAGAATTCGTCGGATATTACATACTCCCCTTAAAAGGGGTTTCGTCCTCGAAACTAAGGGGTAAACAATTCAGATACCTTTCTTGAATGCTTCTCTCCGTCTCCCACGTGGCTTCCTCGACCCCGTGTCGAGACCACCGAACCTTCGAGGGGAATCATCTTATTACGCAGCTTGTTTGATCCTCCTCTCAAGTATTCGTGCGGGCGCTCCTCATACGAATGATCCTCCGATAAATCGATCTCATCGAATCAAGTACATGACTCGGGTCAGCAACGTATTTCCTTAATGGGAGACATGGAACACGTTATGGATCCGGCTCGTGGCTGGTGGTAAAGCCAAGCGATAAGCCAAATCGCCTACTCGTTCCAAAACCTCAAACGGCCCGATATACCTCGGACTCGGCTTGCCTCGTTTTCCAAAACGAAAGACTCCTCGGGTAGGTGACACCTTCATTAACACATGGTCACCAACCTCGAACTCAAGCGGTCGTCGACGGTGGTCGCATAAGACTTCTGCCGACTTTGAGCCGTTAACAATCGGCTCCTAATCAAAGTGATCTTCTCTCGAGCCGCTAATACCATGTCGGGTTCCGTACCCAGAGATTCCGATAGTTCGTCCCAACACAAAGGGGACCTACAGCGACGGCCATATAATGCCTCATACGGTGCCATCTGAATCGAAGCGTGCCAACTGTTATTATAAGTGAATTCCACCAAAGGCAGCTGGGCTTCCCAATCGTCCTTCCAATCAAGAGCGCATGCTCTCAACATGTCCTCTAGAGTCTGGATGGTTCTCTCGGGATCGACCATCGGTCTGTGGATGAAAAGCCGTATCGAAATTCAATCGCGTGCCCATCGCACGATGAACCGCCTTCCGAGTGTGACACAAATCGCCCGTCACGGTCTGATACAATACTCTTGGGGGTACCGTGTAATCTCACAATTTCCTTAATAAACAGCTGGGCCAATCTCTCGGGACCCCACGCGTCCTTAATTTCCAAGAAGTGGGCTGATTTGGTCAGACGGTCCACAATCACCCAAATCGTATTCATTCCTCGACGACTCGTCGGCAATCTAGTAATAAAATCCATTGATATGTCCTCCCATTTCCACTCGGGAATCGGGAGCGGTTTCAAGATTCTCGCGGTCGCTGGTGCTCAATCTTAACCTGCCGACGTGTTAAACATCTCGAAACAAACTCGGCAACCTCATGTTTCATATTTCCCCACCAATAATTCTGCTTCAAATCCTTATACATCTTGCTAGATCCCGGGTGAATAGAGTACGGGGTAGCATGGGCTTCTCTCATGATAGAGTTCCTTAACTCTTCGTCAGCGGGTACACAAACTCGATTTCTAAATCGTATCAATCCATCCTCGTGGATCACGAATCCAGGGGCTTTCCCTTGGGTTACCTCATCCCGGACTCGAGATAAGAATGGGTCCGTAACTTGCCTCGATCTGATCATATCATTAAGAGATGAAGAAATCTCAAGGGTGCAAAGTTGTCCCTGAATACGCTGTAACCAAACTTCAATTTCTGGCCTCATAAGGTCCAATTGCAATTCTCTCTGTGCTGTTAAACGGCTCACCATCTGCTCCTGCACTGTCTTACGGCTCAAAGCATCGGCAACCATATTTGCTTTGCCCGGATGATATAGGATCTCGATATCATAGTCTTTGATGAGTTCTAGCCACCTTCTCTGCCTCATGTTTAACTCCTTCTGAGTAAAAATGTATTTCAGGCTTTTGTGATCGGTGAAAATCTGACAGTTACTCCATACAGATAATGACGCCTTGATTTTTAAAGCAAACACCACTGCTGCGAGTTCTAAATCATGGGTGGGGTAGTTGACCTCGTAAGGTCGTAGCTGTCTCGATGCATAGGAGATCACCTTCCCGTGGTGCATTAGTACACACCCAAGGCCCTGTTTAGACGCATCACTATACACTACAAACCCTTCCGTTCCTTTCTTAGGACTAAAATAGGTGCCGAAGTCAACCGACTCTTAAGTTCATCAAAGCTCACGACAAGCCTCTGACCATAAATATTTCTTATCCTTCCTCAACAAATTAGTCATTGGTTGGGCAATTCTGGAAAAACCCTCTACGAACCGTCGGTAATAACCTGCTAGTCCCAAGAAACTGCGTACTTCCTTAACGTTCTTTGGTGGTAACCAATTTCGGATAGCTTCTGTCTTCTGTGGGTCTACTCGGACCCCATCAACTGATATCACATGCCCGAGAAAGATAACTTCATTTATCCAGAACTCACATTTAGAAATTTTTCCATAAAGCTGCTCTCGCCTTAACGCCTCGAGAACTAGATGGAGATGACGCTCGTGCTCTTCATGGTCACGAGAATAGATCAGAATGTCGTCAATAAAAACGACTACAAAGCGATCCAGATAATTAATAAACACTCGATTCATCAGCTCCATAAATACTGCCGGTGCATTCGTCAGTCCAAAAGGCATCACTACGAACTCATAATGCCCATAGCGAGTACGAAAAGCGGTCTTCGAAATATCAGACTCACGAATCCTCAACTGATGGTAACCAGACCTCAGGTCGATCTTAGAAAACACAGCAGCCCCTTGAAGCTGGTCCAATAAATCATCAATACGCGGCAATGGGTATTTGTTCTTAATGGTTACCCTGTTCAACTCACGATAATCAATACACAGACGTAGAGATCCGTCCTTCTTACGTACAAACAGTACTGGTGCTCCCCAAGGGGACGCACTAGGCCTAATGTAACCCTTCTCGGTCAAATCCTCGAGTTGGCTCTTCACTCCTGCATCTCGGTCGGAGCCATGCGATAAGGAGCATTAGAGAGCGGGGACGTGCTGTGCTCTAGCTCAATATTGAACTCTACATCACGATGCGGAGGTAAGCCCGGCAATTCATCTCGGAAATACGTGCAGGTAGTCTCGGACTACCGGAATATCGATCAATTCAACTGGTCGATTCATAGTCTTGGTCATGTAACACCAATAGCCAATACATCCTTGATTAAGCAGTTTCACCGTTTTCATAGCGCTGATGATTCTCCCGGAACGGCTGGGATTATCACCCTGGAAGGTACACTCAACACCATCGTCAGATGTGACGGTCACTGTTCGCTTGCGGACACTAATTATGGCATCATGACGGTCCATCCAATCGATACCCAAGATCACATCATCTTTAGGTAAATCGACCACAATTAAGTTTGACAACCACTCACGGTCGTTCATTCGAATCGAGCAGTCCTGAACTTCACGATTCCCAACAATTCTTCTACCATCAGGTAGACCAATTATATAAGGTTCACAATTGATAACATGCTCTAGTTGCAAACGACTCAAACAAGAAGTAGATAAAAAGGAGTGTGAAGCACCAGTATCAAAAAGAACACAGACAGGCTGAGATTGGATCTCGAGAGTACCTGCAATCATGCTGGCTTCGGGATCTTCAGCCCTCTTCATCTCGTAAACTCTAGGTTTTGAAGCCCCTGCACCTGATGTACCTGCTTGATTTCCACGTCCCATCCCTTTGTTTGCCCCGGTAGTCTGATAAGAAGCGGATGGAGGTACACGGTCCTGAACCGAAGATTGTACTGGAGCATGAGGTGCTGCGGGAAAACGTCCTAGTCCACTCCTACAATAACGAGCACGATGTCCGTTCTTCCCACAAGTATGGCATGACACGGCTGGCCTAGGACATTTCGAATTGATGTGCCCCGGGTCTCCACAATTAAAGCATACAACAGATAGGCTGACCGCTCGAGGTTGCGATCCGGTTGGCTTCGATGCCGTAGGTTGCCGTTCAGAAGGATTTGGCACTGGTTGGGGTCTCTTGAATGTTCCCCGGTTGCTGTCTGACTGGTTCTGGTTCCTGAATTTCTTGTTGTTAGACTGCGGTTGCTTCTTGGAAATTTCCTTCACGGTCAATTCGTACTCCAGAGCTTTCTCGATGAACTCCGGCAAGGTCACACAATGATGGTTCAACAGCTGCATTCTCATTCGGGGTTTAAGCCTTTTGAGAAAGTATTTAATCTTATCAGCTTCTGTGTGGACAATCGTCGCAGCAAAAGGGAGAAGTGCCTGAAATTTCTCGGCGATAGATAGTACGTCATCATCTTCGGACGGTTCGATTCAGCAATTCGATAATTTGGCCTCATGAGAGGACACGGATAGTAACGATCTAGCATGAGATTTTTAAATTCTTCCCAATTACATACGCCATCACCGGCCTCACCGAGAGCCACCAAGTGTGGGCACCCTTGCCCAAGTAGTAAGTCACTACGAGACGCGATTCTCTCTTTGATGTCTACCATATCGAACAACTTCTCGAAGTGTTCGATCCAATGCATGATATCAGCCGGCTCAGAGGAACCTTCAAAATCGGGGTCGTTGGCGCGAGATGTCACCGATGATCCGATTTACCGCCCGCCATGTATAGGAGGTGGCCCCCGATGCCGTCGTAGCAGCTCTGCATTGTTTCCATTAATCGACCCATTTGGGTCATTCGAGCCATCATGCCCTGCATTATAGTGTAAGGATCAACACGAGCATCCTCGCGTCCATTGTGATGCGATTGGTCCCTAGAAGGCGAATCACCGCGGAACTATGCTCTGCGTTCGCACGTCTGTTGGCTCGCGGTATCGGGATTCGGCCCCTTCCGCGGCCTCGTCCCCCTCGCCACGGCCTCTCAAATTTCTTTCCATACCGAAAGAATCAATTTTTTAATAATAATCATAAGTATAGTTCATGATACCAATCGGAATTCATGCTAAGTTAATGGCGAAGAAATTACGTATTCGAGAAAACAGTTCGTAATGAGTTATCATCACTACGAGGGTCACACAAAATATCATATCGACGTTTGAGTCGAATGTTTATCAATCATATAATCAATCCAGAATTTTATTTGAATCATCAATCAGATAATTCCTGCCACAAACCCTTAAAATGCCGAGATCAACAAGGAGATCTATTCAGAGATCAATATCATGTCAATAATCTATTCATGGTTCATAAAGCACGTACCGCATTTGGCTCGTAGGATCAGGCGCTTGTACGGGTCACACGTGATGCGAAGGTCTCTTGATACTAGTTCAATACACAAAGACTCAAAAAGAAAGAAAACAATCTCTCTGATACCATCTTCTGTAACACCCCGATAAGGCGGCCATTACAGTGCCGTGGACCCCACACTGGGATCCACCAGGCGATATCCAAAGTAAAGATTAAATACACAATACATGTGATACCGAACCACAAAACATAGTACGTACCCCGATGTGGAGTTTTACAGCAGTATGGCCTACGGCCTTATTACACACAGGATCCAAAACATAAGTATAATCCATATGGAGATGAATTATACCTCAAATAACAATACATTCGTTCAAACTTAAAATGAAGCGGAAAAATAACATTACACGGTACGAACATGACCGGACACGAAAGACTTGGGGCCCCCGAACTAGTATCCTTCGAACCCTTCGTCATCACCTTGATCTTCCCGTGCCTTGCCTTTTCCTCGACCTAAAATACAACACAAGTATTTCGCCCAACACAGGGTCAGATATACATGATAAATGATTCTCAAGATAGTATACTATTCACATATATAAGATATTAAGAATAACTCCCGACTAACGAACATACCCTCGGGCGTATGAACGTCGATCAAAACGTCGAACACATCCAAGTATAAAAATGGACTGTGAGCGACTAAGATAGTATGGCTCAAGAGGGACATCACAAGACGCCCGATCCGAATATGTGTCGGTGCACATGTCCACCCCGTATACGGAATCCGGGATATACGCGGACAATGTACCTAATTAGCCTCAACGAACTACGCCTCGTGCATGACCTTTCACGGAAAAATATTCACGCATGACTATATATGTGCCCGCTAAAAATCCTACACAATATCCAATCGAACGTAGATATGACTCGGATATGTCACGATGCAACATGACAACGAATTCAAGAATTTCACAAAATCCGAATAAGGATCAAGGACTCACCGAGATGACAACAAGATCAACAATATCAAGGGACCAAAAGTAACGAACTTGGGAATACAATCCCACGATGAAAACGGACATCATGAAGAACAACTTCAAGTCACAAAGCACAAGTTTATAAGTGTTTCATATACACGAAATGCATAATCATCATAAGAATCCACACATCATTATAACCAAGCAAGATAACTTGCCTCAATACGGAGGCGAGTAAAGTCCTTCTTTGTCGAACGAAACAAACCGCCCTTGATTCAAAATCGGTTACTCGGACAATCAACCTTGAATGAAGTATATTTCACTCAATAATACGTTCATATAATCATCTATACCAAACTTCAACGAGACAACATCCTAATTCTCATTTGAGTAGTTCAACTTATTAAGATGTTGAGGGTTTACTCCAAGAATCCTATTCAATGCCATTCTATTCTTACAATTGATTACAAGATGTTTACCAATGTTTGCTGGATTAAGATGTATCAACAAAAATTCCTACTCCTTAAACTCATCAAGGACAACAAAAAGAAAATCTGCACTTCCATCAATTACTTATGTTGAGTTAAGTAGTTACAATTCCATATTATGATTATGAAGACCACTACAAGTGCAACACCTTCTTTATAATCTTTTAATTAACTTGGAGGTTCAAGCATTAATCCTCTCTGGATTCACTTAGCTTAGGTTCAAGAAGGTTATTCCAAAATTCTAATGATCAACAAGGGTTCTCCAAACATTTTATGGTAATTATTCTAAGAAGTTATTTACATCATAATGAAACAAAGATTATTAACAGTCTATTGGTGTTATTAATCCAGAAATAAGAGTTTGGTTTAACTAAACATGATCATCATCTTTGAAGATACTAAAAACACAACCTTACAAACCCTTAACTACCATATTCATCATTAAGTTTGTTGGAAGTCTAACTATGAACATGTTTAGCTTGATTAAATCATCACTAGGTGGAGTATATTTAATCACTATCATTATAACTATGAGATTATAGGGTTAAATCGTAGAACATACCTTCAGAAATGGAGAACTATACACCAAACCACAAGAACACAATATAAGCTTTAAGAATGTCTCCAAGTTCCAATCAACAAGCTCCAAAATCAAAATGTAAAGCTCCAACACAAGTAGGAAGAAGGTAAACTTGCTCTAGGGATGAAGGGGATGATTATATGGGTGAAAATCGGAGGTTGGTCGTGCAAAATGAAAGACATAAGTTGTCTTTTTATAATAAAGATTGTTACGTACGCTACACAACAAGTGTTACGTACGTAAGCTAAATCCATAGGTTAATGGATCAAATACGAACTTCATTACGTGCGTTATCACGCTAGAAGCATTACGTACGTAATGTGGGTCAACTAGGTTGGCTCCAAAAATCCGATATTCGAATCCCACCCGGCCCCACACGCCGAAAGTTGAGATCGGATACGATTGCACTGGTTACGTACGTAACAGGCTCCCCGTTACGTACGTAAAGGCCTCAACATAGCGTACGCTATGACTTACGATTAACGTACGTTAGGCTCAGGTTTTTAATAGTTCAATATGCACTTATCTCTACAACACTGAAAATTCAAACGTAATACGAGTGATCATTTTATTCAAGTCTGTTATGTTATATTCCAATATCAATATTCATTTCACAAATGCAACAATGATTGCAACAGTATTAAATTATCCGAAAAGTACAACAACAAGTAAGAATTCCGTCGGATATTACACTTATGATGCATGTAAATCTGAAATTTCTTCAAGTATGATGTTGACAAATTGTTGAAATCACCATATTAAAAATTCATGCCATGATATTTGTGCTTTGAATTACACGTATATTCGTTTTTCTTGAATTTTACTTTCGAAAATTATGAAGTATGGTGAGCATGCACAAATCTGGAAATTTTTGTATAAATACATATCTTAGAGATATATGTTATGGTTATATTAACATGCAATACGATTTGTTGGATTTAAACGATAACCGATTTGGTAGTCGGATTTCGATTATGTGAAAAAATTGAATATTGTATGTCCTATTCGAAATATTGATGAAACCCTACCAAAATCTGGAACTATATATTATATGATTATGTTAGGGTATTTTGATAACTTATTTGTGGCAAAACGGTACTTTATTTAAGTAAACGGAACCATAGGGGTGTAAATTGTAATTTATAAAAAGTTGGGACTAAACTGAAATTTTCGAGAATAAACTGTTCTAGACCCTAAAAAGCATATATATCATCACATATAGGATGTCCGTAAAGTTTCATGTGAATCGGAGTTCGATATTTAAGCTTATTGGTCAAATTTGCAATTTTAAAACAATTCTGGGGTCAAAATACAAGAAATCAAAAATTCTGGACTAATTCCGATTTTTCTGGACTTCTTCACAAATCTGGAATTACAGGTTCATCACGAGCGATCTCGTAAAATTTTGTTAAATTCCGAGCTAAATTCGTAGCTCTAAAGGCCTCGGAGAAATTTTGTTAAGTTTTGGGGCAATTTCATAATTTCTAGAAATTTCAGTCCTGAAACTGGAAATTCCGAATCTCTTCTTAAATCTGAAATTGAAATAGTATCTTTGACCTTCTTATAAATTTTCACGACCATCCGAGTTAATTTCATATCTCCAAATACTTAGGCTCAACCTAAGGGTATAAACATCGTTTCGACCAACTTCAAAAAAATTCTCGACTTCTTTTCATCGAACCTACTAATCCAATACATTTGACTTGAACCATTTAAAACTGTTGATGAAATATTGAGAATATTTTCAAATTAATATACAAGTCCTATCCCATATTACCGTACCACAAATATAAATAACCATATTCCATAGTTAATCAAAAGACGCAATTAATCTCACTGATCGAATGTTTAAGTGTTACTTGCGCTATGCAACTAACTGACAATTATGACTGTCCGGGAACTAAGTACTATTAAAACAAACTGCCACGTACGGGTCCGCCCTCTAACTCTATCGGGATAAAGTGCTACGTCGACGGAGGGGGCCACCTCTTTAACCCATACGAAATAGAGAGCTGACCTAAAATACGGGGGCCACCTCTTGAACTGTAGGAGCCACATCTAGAGTCCCAAATTGAGTCGGGATGGTTAGATCGAGTCTTGGATCGAGCAGCATGGCTGCAGTTCATGAACAAGGCTGCCGTTGTTGCCTATTCCCATAACCGAGGAACGGAGTGTTCCGAGGGACCTGGGTCGTAGAACTTGGGGTATAATCGCGATTATGGTGTGATATGGGTATTGACCCACATATAATGACATACCGAGCCTAAATAAGAGATAAGGCAGCACACGCTAAGTGTGAGAGCGAAGGCTCAGCTACTGGGGCGACAGTCCAAATCTTGGGGCGACGACCTATACTGATAGGAGTAATAAGGAGAGCCTAGAATCCAAAGTCCACATCGGCAGAATTCAAAGCTAGATTGACTGATCGACTAATTGACTGATTGATTGACTTGACATCTGTCCACGGTGACAGGATTATATTATTTCACTACTAAACGATTATCTTTTGATAAATCGCAGCATATCTTTGAAACCTTTTTCACTTTTCTTATAACTTGACAAAGTCATGCATCACTTAAAATTTTCAAAGGAAAGAAAGTCACACTCGCACATGATCACCCACTCACTGAGACCTTTTGTCTCACCCACCGTTTTCCCTTTTAAACCATAGAATGAGCAACCATCAGAAGACGAGGAAGGCTTTGTGGAAGAGACCGATTAGAAGACCGCCGCCTAGACTTAGAATTTCTGTTTTTATTCCGACTTGTAATAATTTACTATGTTTCATATTTTGAATCGTCTATTGTTTTCCACTGCAAACTTATGATCACTGTAATTTGATTAACAACTTTTGTTACAATGAATCTTAGAACACCGGTTAAGATCGTTGATTGAAAATTTTATCCAATCGTTATTTAGCTTCTACTATATATTGCTACACTTTATTTGATTGATCGACTGGTACGTCGTGCCCTCGTCCTTCCCGATGTTGGGGGCATGATAGAAGTGGTATCGGAGCCCGCTTTGTGAGAAGAACACTTACACCGGGCTAACCAGGATAAGATTCTTCAGTTTTAGATGGGAATTCCACCTAGGACGAAGTGAACCATAGGACTGAGACCTAAAGTAGATTTCTCGAGTCAATTTTCATTAAGATCTCTTTCGACTTGTCGCTATTCACTTGGAATATACATAGTCAAATTCAAATTTCCTTAGTCATTGGCTAAGGTACTTGATTAAGTATTCACGGCATTTCCCCAACTGAATCAATTCTTCTATTGAACTCTTGAAATGGATATAGCTTATTTCACTTATCCATTTCTCAAAGTCATATCACTATTCATTCGAAATTGATGAAGTTCCTTTAAACTCCACTAAACTTCATTACTTTTTTAAAATGGAGTATTATTGTTCCTTTGTCATTAGTATCATATAGGCATTTGTTGAATCATTAAGTTCACCGCCTTAATGATTATTCATGCTTAATAGAGTTTTATTTTGGATATTAGATTTTGCGAGATACTGACTTAGTTTTATTTTGTTAATTAGATGGACCCCACTAGCGAGAAAGCTTCGACCAAGGAAACTCAGGGTATCCCTACTACGCGAGCAATGATTACTGAGGATCAGCTCTGGAAGCGCTTAACCAAATTGAGAGTGTTGCTAGACCCATTCTAAACGCAACTGTTTTGAGCGATTCAAAGGAGAGAGAGATCTAGAACTTGAGGTCCGTGATTGCGCGCATTTTTCAAGATGTGACGGCGTATTGTGATCAGAGGGACGAGCTGTTTCGGTTGCTGGAGAAGAGGAGACAAGAATACGAAGAGCTGGAGGAAAGGTCACATCACCTGGAAACCCAATCGTTAGTGAACATTCGAACGATAGCCAAACTCCGCAGCCACAAATATCTCCAAGCCCACAGAATGTAAATGTTGGAGGAACAAATCTTGTCTGAACGCCACGAGCATGAAAAATTCCAGATCATGGTGAAGTCTAGGATGGGAGCCATGATCGACCTATTTCCCAGTTCCACCACTGAAATCGGAGCCCGATCACGAGCATCCCCAATTATGGACACTCGATTCCGTGAGTTCGAAGAGGGCGATCTGGAGGAAGATCCGGAGGAGGACCCAGAAGAGGATGCGAGTATGAATTCGGGAGATAATTAGAAAACTCTAAGACTTGCTTACGAACATTAATGTAACTTATTTTGATGTTTTGTACTTTTGATGTTTAAGACATTTGGCCTCAGTGCCATGAAACGTAAATATATGACTGGGCGAATAAGCTAGGAGTAACTTGAATCGACTATGTTTTATCCTTATAATTCCATTATCCGCGATTAATTAGCACTTAATCATGCGCTTAAATCTACATGACAACATAAATTATTGATAACTCCACATAAGATTGTTAATCCTCACACACTTCCCTAACTTATAATAGATGGTTGACCGAAGGCATGGACGACCTCGTATGAACCGTGACGAGCAGCAACATCACAATGATCGCTCACGTACTTCCCCACGAGGAGGAAATGGAAATGATGCTATTGCTCAAGCCCTAGCTCAACGGACAAATTTCCTACAACAGCAAGCAACAAACAACAGAAACAATGACGAAACCCACGATCGCACTCTTGAAAGGTTTTTGTGCTTCAAGCCACCTACTTTCGACGGAGAACCTGAGGATGTCAAAGCCGAATTTTGGCTGGAGAGAATTGAAGCAATTTTCAACGCCCTACAGTATACCAACGAGCAACGTGTATCCTAGCTACATTCCGACTCGAAGCTGCTGCCCACGATTGGTGGATGATTATTAACGAGCGTTGGACAAGAGAGAACCGTGCCAGGACGTGGGCTAACTTCTTGACTGATTTTCGAACCCAGTATGTGTCGGCAGTAGCCAGAGAAGCTCGACGAGATGAGTTATACCATTTGAAGTAGGGAACCATGACAGTCGCCCAGTACGAAGCTCAATTCAACAGACTGTCCAAATATGCGCCCGGACTAGTGGCAACAGAAGAAGATAAGATGTACAAATTCACTCGAGGATTGAGGCATACACTTCAACAGAGTCTTTTGACTATTCAACTAATGACACTTGACGAAGCTGTGGAAACCGCCGCCCGGATCGAAAGTGGAACGGCAAGATTAGATCAACAGCAAATCCGATTCTCCAATAATGCCAAGAGGCCTGATACTCGACCAACATCAAAGCCACCACAAAAGTTTCAGAGGACGGGAGCTTAGGGGAGTCTAAGTGGAGAAAAAGCACTGGTTCTCAACAAACCAACAACGCCTTGCACCCATTGTGGCAGGAAGGGGCATAAGTCAGATTTATGTTGGAGGAAGCTTGGGAAGTGCTTACGTTGTGGCTGTTCAGATCATCAAATCCGAGAATACCCAGAAGTGAATCCTCCGGCGAACAAACCAGCCACTGCAGCTAAGCCAGGAAACAACCGAGGGAAGGCCCCAGCATGAGTGTTTGCTCTAGCTGGCCAGGAGGCACCGAAAAACAATGATATAGTGGAAGGTACACTCCTTATATCCAATCAACTTGCGTGGACACTCATAGATCCAGGATCATCCCACTCGTTTGTTGCACCGCATTTTTCTAAGAAACTTGATAGGCCTTTAGAATCCTTACCATTATGTCTAGAAGTATCTACCCCGATGGGAGTTAGTCAGCTAGTGGATAAAGTCCATTCTGCGTGTGATGTGATAATCAGCGGTAACTGTTATTCTGCCGATTTAGTAGTGCTTCCAATATTGGAGTACGACGTCATCCTAGGAATGGATTGGCTGTCTAAACACTACGCATAATTGGATTGTTACTCTAAGATAGTCAGGTTTTGCGAACCTAACAAACCAATTGTGGAACTACCTGGGGACGCTAGAGTCAACCTAGCACCTATAATATCACCTGTCAAGGCTAGGAAGGTAGTTGCCAAAGGGGCAACCGTATTTTTAGCCTTCATCATCAACAAACCCAAGAGTAAGTTGGACGTAGAAACCATACATGTGGTGTCCGAATACCCTGATGTTTTTCCCAGGGAATTAACCTCCCTACCACCTGATAGAGGTTGAATTTAATATCGAAATCATGCCCGGGAAGGCACCTATTGCAAAGGCACCATACCGAATGGCACTACTGGAGCTACAAGAGTTGAAGGTCCAACTGCAGAAGTTGCTCGATGTCGGTTTCATACAACCCAGTGTATCACCATGGGGAGCTACGGTATTATTCGTAAAAAAGAAGGACGGGACATTAAGACTTTGCATAGATTATCACGAACTCCACAGTGTTACGATTAAGAATAAATATCCTCTCCCGAGGATAGATGAATTGTTTGAACAACTCCAAGGAGCTACGGTGTATTCCAAGTTCGATCTTCAACAAGGATACTACCATCTAAAAATTAAGAATGAAGATGTTCCTAAAACTGCATTCCAAACTAGATATGGCCGCTACGAGTTCGTAGTGATACCTTTTGGACTCACGAATGCTCCTGCGGCATTTATGGTTTTAATGCACAGAGTATTTCAACCATATCCCGACCAATTTGTAGTAATTTTCAGATGACATACTTGTGTACTCTAAGACGGGGAAAGATCACGAGAGGCATCTTAGACTAGTGTTGGAAACACTCAGGCAGCACAAGTTGTACGCTAAGTACAGCAAGTGTGAATTTTGGTTGAAGGAAGTGGCATTTCTAGGCCACATTATTTCTGGATAAGGGATTGCGGTAGATCCATCCAAGATAGAAACTATTATGGACTGGAAGAGGCCATAAAATGTCACGGAGATCAGAAGCTTTCTTGGACTTGCGGGCTACTACCGCAAATTCATCAATGACTTCTCGAAGATAGCGGGACCCCTCACCAGGTAATCCAAAAACAAGTAAATTTGAATGGACGGATAAATGCGAAACAAGATTCCAAGAACTCAAGAGGAAGCTTACCACCGCACCAATACTGACACTTCCAGAAGGAACCCAGGGATTTGTCGTATATAGTGACGCCTCAAAGGATGGCCTCGGTGCTGTACTAATGCAAAATGGTAAAGTTATTGCGTATGCCTCCAGGCAACTCAAAATACAGGAGAAGAATTATCTAACACACGACCTCGAACTCACAGCAATAGTATTTGCCTTAAAGAAATGGCGACATCATTTATACGGCATTAAATTCACCGTGTTTACGGATCATAAATGTCTCAAGTACCTATTTTCTCAAAAGGAACTCAATCTCCAACAGAGAAGATGGGTAGAGCTTTCTGAAGATTACCATTGTGAGATTCAACATCACCCATGGAAAGCGAATATTGTAGCCGATGCCTTAAGTAGAAAGGCTAGAGTTGTAATACCCGGTTGTAATTTAGTCATTATCATTCAGTATTTATCATTCAGTAATTGTCACTCAGTATTTTTCACTCATTAATGATCATTTGTCACTCATATTCAATCATTGTATTCATCGTTCAGAGTAATTGTATCGTCATTCATCATTAATCTAGTTAGAGAATCGTGCGGTGTTTACCATCATTGTCATTTCATAGTGTGCTGTGTGTGAGAAGTAGCGCATGCTACGTACTCTCTTTAGCGTGCGCTAATTGAGTACTGGTAGCGCACGCCACCTCTCAACACTAGCGCACGCTAGTGTAGTTGAGCAGGCAGTCCAGAAGGCACTGGACTGCAGTTGGGATTGTAGGTAGAGCACGCTACGAATGGTAAGTAGCACGCGCTAGTGAGCCGGAGTAGCGCACGCTATACAGTCGGTGTAGCGCCCGCTAAGGTCGGATCAGGTTGAGTCCAGTGGCTACTGGAATGAACTGAATTGAATTTATTCATAGCGCACGCTAAGAGTGGTTTTTAGCGTACGCAAACGGTGTGGTAGCGCACGCTAATCGTTGGTTGTAGCGCATGCTACCAAGATCAGATCAGAGGACAGAATGTTCTGGACTCCAGTACTGGGCATCAGATAATTCGTTAGCGCACGCTAACATTTTGGGGTTAGCGCACGCTATGTGCATAGCCGTAGCGCACGCTACAAACAGGTACGTAGCGCGCGCTACCGTTTCCGGACAGTGGGTACTGGACTACTCAAAATACCCGTTAGCGCATGCTACGCACAAGAGTTAGCGCACGCTAAACTGGAGTGACCATAAATAGGACAGTGCAGTCCATTTCGTCATTTCTTCATCTCACTTCACTCCTTCGGTGGTTTTGGGCGATTTCGGGCGATTTGGAGAGTATTATTCGAGGTGTAATCATCAATCATCATCTTCAAGCTCATCATTCGGATTAATCATCATTTCATCATTTTCATCACATCAAATCAAAGGTATTAATCTCTTGGATCTAGGAACTCGGATTTTTGGGTTTGCCTTCTGATTTTCTTCGTGTAGGCTTGGATTGTTGTTGGAATATGTTAGATATGGATTATCTATCTCGGATAAATATATTCCTATGGATTTAATGGCTAGTTTAGGGATTTATATCAAGAACCCTTGGGGTTGACTTCGGTTAATTTGGGGATTTCCTATTGACGTTGTTGTAATCTTGAATTGTGGATTCCTATGGGATTATTGATATCATTGAAAGTGTTTAGATGGTTTGAAATACTCATCTTGGAGTTGGTTTCGATATCGAGTTTGGATATTGTTGTATCGACGTTTGAGTCGGTTATGATCGTATTTGATTCGTGTAATGATCGAATTATTGGTAAATTGTGTTATTCAAGGTTGTTCGAGCGACCGACATTTCATTTAGGACGTTGTTCGTGGACGGAAATTCTTCATTGGTGTTGTGTAAGTTAATTCTTACTCGGTTAAAAGGATTTCATTCCTTTTGTTGTTGATCATTCATAATCATAACTCGTTCATCATTGTATTAATCATATTGAGACTTGTAATTGTCGAAGAATCACTTCATTAACGAGGAACGGTGGTTCCAATCATTTCATTGAAACTATCAATCACTTCATTATTACTTTCATCTCGGTGAGTCATTCTTAACTTTGTCAGATTATTATCATTCATTGATTTTCATTGTGGTCATTCTCGTTCATATGACCTTCTGGGTTCATATTGCGTGGCTGGGTGCGGATGTGTGGAATTTTTAGTCGGGCACGTGATGGCCATGTATTGGGAGTGATACATTGGGCTGTGCACACGGTAAAGATTAACTCCGTGAGACTAATTAGGTACAAGGACGGGTGTGTCCGGTCATCCGTCTTGTACACTTGCACAGAACACTACGGGCGTACTATGATACTCCTCTTCAGCGTAATTCATAACTAAGGATATTTCATAACTTCAGTTAAATCATGATTGTGTATTTTCAACCCTTGAGGATTGTTGTTACGTATCGGCCGTTGGGGATTCTTTCTGTGTCACGGCAAGGCAAAGGCACGGGAAGAGCATGCCGACGGCGAGAGTCCCAGTGATACTAGTAGGGGGCCCAGTCTTTCCGGTTATTTCATCATTTCATCATTTCCGTCATTTGTATTTTCCGCTGCAAATTCCGTTTGAGATGTTTATTTATTCAGAGTGGTGTATTTTATCTTCATATAAAATATACTAGTATTCTGTATTGTCCTGGTGTATTGTACTTAAGCTCCTCATCGGAGTATTTGGTAATATAATGTGGTTCGGTACTACAATTATATTATTTAATTCATCAGTTTTCATTCGCCTGGTGGGTCCCAATCGGGGGTCCACAGCACTGTAATATCCACCTAGTTTGGGGTGTTACAGAGTTGGTATCGGAGCGTGGTTTTGAATACTACTTTCCGAGTCATGTCTCATTTGAAATCATTGTCATCGAACTAGTATCATTGGACTTTCGCGTCACGTGTGACTTCTGCAGATGCCGAGCCAATCAGACCGAAAGAACTGTAAGATTTCTAACGCAATGGTATAATTTCTGGAAATAATCATTCATTCATAATTCATCAGTTAACAATCCTCATCATCATTTTCATTTTGACCAGGATGGTCATGCTAACTCATTAATCACTCAGTTCATTTCATTACTCGGTTGTTGATCTGGAAGATCATATCATTAATCTTGTTAACTTGTTCAAGATAATCATTTCAATAATTTCATCAGATAATCATGTCACCTCAGTTAATCATTCATGTAATCACTGTGTTAGAGCGTGTATGCTCATTTTCATCATCTCATGTCATAATCATAACGTGTTATTCATGCGGGGAATATAAACATCATGTGACTTTCCTACTTCAGTATGGAGAGAGCAAGAAGAGGACGCGGAGGACGAGGCCGTGGTGTGGGCCAAATCCCGAGATCTCGTGTGAATACACATGCGAACGCGAGGAATAATGCTAATTCATCGAGCAGCGACGCTGCCACTCATTCACGTGGACGTGATCATTCACTATCGGGGAGTCTTACCCGGGACACAGCTCAGTCAAAAGGTGTTCGGGTGGAACCACTCGCTTTTATGCAGGGCATGATGGCCCAAATGACTCAGATGGCTCAACTAATGGAGACAATGCATAACTCAACTACTCAGAATCAACAGGCTCCTCCGCCACCACCTCAAAGGCAAGAGAGGGGTGTAAGCAGTATCATTGGCGATATCTCTCGCCAGCAACCACCTACCTTCGAGGGCTCATCTGAGCGGGCAGATATTGTTTATTGGATTGAGCATTTCGAGAAGTTATTTGCTATGGTAGAGTGTCCCGAAGGACACAAAGTTTCAGTTGCGGCTTACTACCTGGGTAAGAGCACTCATTCTTGGTGGTTATCGTTGAAGCCCACCGAAGGATCATGTATTTGGGATCAGTTCAAGACTCTCATGATGGAGAGATATTATCCGGCCCCACTCAAAGAGGCCAAGCTGTCAGAATTACTCACTCCCGACCCCTCATCAGACGAGGATGTTCTCGCCATTGCCGAGAAATTTCAGGAACTTCTTCCGTTTGCCTCATCTATCATTCATTCCGAGGCGGATAAGATTAAGTATTTCAGCAAGAGACTGAAACCCCGTATGAGACTACAGTTGCTTAATCATAATTGCACCACGTTGGCTAAATTCATTGAGAAAGCTCTTACCTATGAGCTTACAGCTAAGGAGATTGCTAAGCAGCAACCTTCATCTACAAGCAAGAAGTCCAAGAACCGTAATCAGTCTGACGGCAGTCAGGCCACTTTCAAGAAACCTCGTGCGGGCTCTGCTTTTTCTGAGCGACCTCCTGTGACGTCTAAACCCGCGGAATCTCAGTCACGAGCGGCCAGTTCGACCATCACCTGTTATAACTGTGGGGATCTTGGTCATGTCAGCACCAAGTGTCCGAGACAGTCCGTCACGTGTCATAACTGTGGAATTGTTGGGTATAAGGCCCGTTTTTGCCGTAGGGACTCCAAACCTGCTCAGACGTCATCTCAGGCCCCTAAGCAGTCAGCCGTTCAGAATCAGGCCACTCAATCATCATCGTTTAAAATGACAGGAGCGAGTAAAGGTGGAGCCTATAGCCAGCAGACGGGAGGGTCCGGTGCCGGGACTAGCAAGCCCCGGATTTATGAGATGAAGAAGACCGATGATCCAGAGGCCCGAATGATCTCAGGTACACTCGATATTCTATCTCAACCTGTGTGTACCCTTTTTGATACTGGTGCATCGCATTCATTCATTTCCGAGTCATGTTTGAGTAGACTACGTCTGGGTAGTGCTACTAGTTGTGAGCCTTATGTCATTGGTCTACCTGATGGTAGACGAATTATCGGTAATCGTGAGATTCAGAATTGTCCGATTCAGTTTCATGGTCGTGTATGGCCAGCAGACCTAATCGTAGTAGATTTTCCGAGAGACGACGTCATCTTGGGTATTGATTGGATGGATCGGCATGATGCCATCATTAGTGTCCGTAAGCGTTTGGTCACTATCATTTCAGACAATGGGGTCGAATGTGTGTTTCAGGGCGGTAATCCCAGCTGTTCTGGTAAGGTCATTAATTTGATGAAAGCAGTGAGATTACTCAATCAGGGGTGTGTTGGTTATTGGTGCTATATGACCAAAACCGAGAAATCATCAGTAATGTTGACGGATATTCCGGTAGTGAGGGAATATGCCGATGTTTTTCCAGACGAGTTACATGGTTTGCCTCCAAAAAGGGATGTGGAATTCACGATTGAGTTGGAGCCCGGTACGTCCCCGATATCGAAGGCACCATACCGGATGGCCCCGACCGAAATGCAGGAATTAAAGAACCAACTTGAGGAGTTGTTCGAGAAGGGTTATATTCGACCGAGTGCGTCCCCGTGGGGAGCACCAGTGTTATTTGTCAAGAAGAAGGATGGTTCTTTTCGCTTGTGTATTGATTATCGGGAGTTGAACAGGGTGACAATCAAGAATAAGTATCCCTTACCCCGTATTGATGATCTCTTAGATCAACTTCAGGGAGCTTCAGTATTTTCCAAGATTGACTTAAGATCTGGATATCATCAGTTGCGGATTCGAGAGTCGGATATCGCGAGGACGACGTTTCGAACACGCTATGGTCATTATGAGTTTTTGGTTATGCCGTTTGGATTGACTAAAGCACCTGCGGTATTCATGGAGTTAATGAATCGGGTTTTCATCGACTTTTTGGATCAGTTTGTTGTTGTCTTCATCGATGACATTTTGATTTATTCTCGTGACCGGGAGGAATACGAGTTTCACCTTCATCAAGTGCTCGACGTGTTGAGACGAGAACAACTTTATGGGAAGTTTTCCAAATATGAGTTCTGGATGTCCGAAGTGACGTTTCTCGGACACGTAATTTCATCATACGGAGTTCGTGTCGATCCTCAGAAGACGGAGGCTATTCGAGATTGGCTACCTCCAAAGAATGTTAAGGAAATCCGAAGTTTCCTTGGATAAGCGGGTTATTATCGGCGATTTGTGGAGGGATTTTCTAAAATCGCTCAACCCATGACGAACCTTTTACGGAAGGATAAGAAATACACGTGGTCCGACGCGTGTCAACAGAGTTTTGAGGAACTCAAGAACCGGTTAACTTCAGCACCTGTCCTTTCTTTACCACAAGGGATGGAGGGCCATGTGGTTTATAGTGATGCGTCCGGACATGGTCTCGAATGTGTACTCATGCAGAACGGGAAAGTTATTGCTTATGCTTCGCGGCAATTGAGACCTTACGAGGTTAATTATCCGACCCACGACCTGGAGCTAACAGCCGTGGTGTTCGCATTGAAGATTTGGGGTCATTATCTTTATGGCGTTTCGTGTCAGATATTCACCGATCATAAGAGTTTAAAGTATATATTTACTCAGAAGGAGTTAAATATGCGACAGAGACGGTGGTTGTAACTAATCAAAGATTATGATATCGAGATCCTTTACCACCCGGGCAAGGCGAACGTTGTCGCCGACGCCTTGAGTCGTAAGTCCGTTCAGGAGCAGATGCTTGCTCGATTAATAGTTCAGAAGGAACTTCAACAGGAATTCCTTAGACCCGAGATCGAGGTCTGGCTTCAGCGAGTGCAAGGGCAACTTTGCATGTTAGAGATTTCATCGCCACTTGAGGAGGCAATCAGAGATAATCAGGGTTCGGACCCATCATTGTTGCGCATCCGTGAGGATGTGGCTCAGGGGAAAGCCCCTGGATTCATGGTCCACGAGGATGGACTTTTGAGATTTAAGAATCGGTTGTGCGTACCGGCGAATGACGAGTTGAAAAACTCAATTTTGAGAGAAACTCATGCTACCCCTTATTCTGTTCATCCGGGGTCTAGCAAGATGTACAAGGACTTGAAACAAAATTAATGGTGGAGTAATATGAAGCGAGAAGTCGCAGAATTTGTTTCGAGATGCTTAACCTGTCAACAAGCCAAGATCGAACATCAGCGACCGGCGGGTATGCTGAAACCTCTCCCTATTCCATAGTGGAAGTGGGAAGACATTTCTTTGGATTTCATCACGAGTTTGCCAACGAGTCGTCGTGGCATGAATACGATCTGGGTGATTTTGGACCGCTTAACTAAATCAGCTCATTTCCTTGAGATTAAGAATACGTGGGGTCCCAAGAGACTTGCCCAGCTGTTCATCAAAGAGATAGTGAGATTGCAGGGTACTCCTAAGAGTATCGTTTCTGATCGTGACGGGCGATTCGTGTCTCATTTTTGGAAATCAGTTCATCGTGCTATGGAAACTCAGCTTAATCTCAGTACCGCTTTTCATCCTCAGTCCGACGGACAATCAGAGAGAAACATTCAGACATTAGAGGACATGTTGAGGGCATGCGTCCTCGATTGGAAAGACGATTGGGAAGCCCAACTACCATTGATCGAATTCACATATAATAATAGTTGGCATGCTTCGATTAAGATGGCACCTTACGAGGCCTTGTACGGTCATCGTTGTCGATCTCCTTTGTGTTAGGACGACCTATCAGAATCAATTAGCACCGAGCCCGATATGCTTATAGCCGCCCGTGAGAAGGTAGCTTTGATCAGGAGTCGTTTGTTGACCACTCAGAGTCGACAGAAATCATATGCAGATAACCGTCGTCGACCATTAGAGTTTGAGACAGGTGACCACGTGTTGGTCAAGGTCTCCCCGAGTCGTGGTATGTTCCATTTTGGGAAGAGGGGAAAGTTGAGTCCGAGATTCATTAGACCGTTTGAGATTTTGGATCGAGTAGGCGAGTTAGCTTATCGATTGGCTTTACCTCCGGCATTGAGCCGAATTCATAATGTGTTTCACGTATCTCAGTTGCGGAAGTATGTTGCCGACCCGAGTCACATACTTCAGTTCGACAAAATTGAGATCGCCGATGATCATTCATATGAGGAGCGTCCTATACGAGTTTTAGAGCGGCGAATCAAACAGTTGAGGAATAAGATGATTCCTTTGGTTAAAATTCAGTGGTCTAGACACGGAGTCAAAGAGGCTACTTGGGAAACCGAGGATAGTATGCGGGAGAGTTATCCCGAGTTGTTTGACCCTTAGTTTCGGGGACGAAACTCTTTTAAGGGGGGTGTATGTAATACCCGGTTGTAATTCAGTCATTATCATTCAGTATTTATCATTCAGTAATTGTCACTCAGTATTTTTCACTCATTAATGATCATTTGTCACTCATATTCAATCATTGTAATCATCGTTCAGAGTAATTGTATCGTCATTCATCATCAATCTAGTTGGAGAATCGTGCGGTGTTTACCATCATTGTCATTTCATAGTGTGCTGTGTGTGAGAAGTAGCGCACGCTACGTACTCTCTTTAGCATGCGCTAATTGAGTACTGGTAGCGCACGCCACCTCTCAACACTAGCGCGTGCTAGTGTAGTTGAGCAGGCAGTCCAGAAGGCACTGGACTACAGTTGGGATTGTAGGTAGTGCACGCTACGAATGGTAAGTAGCGCGCGCTAGTGAGCCGGAGTAGCGCACGCTATACAGTCGGTGTAGCGCGCGCTAAGGTCGGATCAGGTTGAGTCCAGTGGCTACTGGACTGAACTGAATTGAATTTATTCATAGCGCACGCTAAGAGTGGTTTTTAGCGTATGCAAACGGTGTGGTAGCGCACGCTAATCGTTGGTTGTAGCGCACGCTACCGAGATCAGATCAGAGGACAGAATGTTCTGGACTCCAGTACTAGGCATCAGATAATTCGTTAGCGCACGCTAACATTTTGGGGTTAGCGCACGCTATGTGCATAGCCGTAGCGCACGCTACAAACAGGTACGTAGCACGCGCTACCGTTTCCGGATAGTGGGTACTGGACTACTCAAAATACCCGTTAGCGCACGCTACGCACAAGGGCTAGCGCACGCTAACTGGAGTGACTATAAATAGGACAGTGCAGTCCATTTCGTCATTTCTTCATCTCACTTCACTCCTTCGGCGGTTTTGGGAGATTTCGGGTGATTTGGAGAGTATTATTCGAGGTGTAATCATCAATCATCATCTTCAAGCTCATCATTCGGATTAATCATCATTTCATCATCTTCATCACATCAAATCAAAGGTATTAATCTCTTGGATCTAGGAACTCGGATTTTTGGGTTTTCCTTCCGATTTTCTTCGTGTAGGTTTGGATTGTTGTTGGAATATGTTAGATATGGATTATCTATCTTGGATAAATATATTCCTACGGATTTAATTGCTATTTTGGGGATTTATATCAAGAACCCTTGGGGTTGACTTCGGTTAATTTGGGGATTTCCGATTGACGTTGTTGTAATCTTAAATTGTGGATTCCTATGGGATTATTGATATCATTGAAAGTGTTTTGATGGTTTGAAATACTCATCTTGGAGTTGGTTTTGATATATTCGAGTTTGGATATTGTTGTATCGACGTTTGAGTCCTTTATGATCGTATTTGATTCGTGTAATGATCGAATTATTGGTAAATTGTGTTATTCAAGGTTGTTCGAGCGACCGACATTTCATTTAGGACGTTGTTCGTGGACGGACATTCTTCACCGGTGTTGTGTAAGTTAATTCTTACTCGGTTAAAAGGATTTCATTCCTTTTGTTGTTGATCATTCATAATCATAACTCATTCATCATTGTATTAATCATATTGAGACTTGTAATTGTCGAAGAATCACTTCATTAACGAGGAATGGCGGTTCCAATCATTTCATTGAAACTATCAATCACTTCATTATTACTTTCATCTCGGTGAGTCATTCTTGACTTTGTCAGATTATTATCATTCATTGATTTTCATTGTGGTCATTCTCGTTCATATGACCTTCTGGGTTCATATTGCGTGGCCGGGTGCGGATGTGTGGAATTTTTAGTCGGGCACGTGATGGCCATGTATTGGGAGTGATACATTTGGCTGTTGATAGGTGGTAATTTTACCATATTTTTCTAGGATTTTATACTAGGTTTTTATCTCGTTTCGTGAATAATGTGCTCGTATTTGGCTTAATTATGATTAGTCGAGCCGTATTACGCGTTTGGGTTGGTTTTAGTGTGTTTGCAGGTTTTTAGAGCCAAAAGGACCCAAAACGAGACAAAGGACCGAGAGTCGAGTCAAACGGACGGAAGAAACGGATTTTTGCAAAAGAAAGACCACCTATCGGGCCAGCCTATCGGCCGATAGGTGCATCCGACAGGTGTTCCGAGCCCTATCGAGTGAAGTCAACCGACGAACCAACTATCGGGCCAGCCTATCGGCCGATAGATGCGTCCGATAGGCTGCTCCGCGGGTTCTCGAATTTTGACGGATTGTGACTCTTTTGGATAGATTTTGTTTCCTAGATTAGTTCCAATCGGGAATTTAACTCCCAAAGGATATATAGACCTCCTTCTAGACCTAGTTTAGGACTTTTTTTTATCATCTTTTATCATCTTTCATCATCTATCATCATCTTTTATCATCTCTAGCACACTTTTACAATTTTTTGCAATTTTAATTCCTTTGATACTAGAACTTTTTGCAAGGCAGCAATTATTATTGTTTTTCTACTTTTTCGGAGATTGAAGACTCAGAGTTCATCCGGACGGGTTGTAATCTCTCTTTTCATATTAATAATATGCATTCTCCATCTATTTCTTGTTTAATTTCAATTATGTCTAGCTAAATCCATTGATTGATTCTAGGGTTAGTAAATTTAATTGATGTTCACATGATGTCCCTTTGATTACCTTTTTACCTTTCATCCTAGGCTTGTGATCAAGATGTGTTAAATCTCATGCTAGATTAAAGGGCCCTTAATCGATGCATGTTAGCTAATTAATTTTGCCCGGAAGGATTAATTAATTAGTGGAAATACTTGATGCACAATATGATTTAATCTTAAGACCTAAGTGGAGTAAGATAAATCATAGATAAATAAGTTGAGGCTTTTTAAGTGATTTAAATTCTTTGAGCCTTGCGGGAAAAGGGTTTAAATTAACTATCTTTCTAAGTTGCCTTGATCGGAATTCTAGACTGGCTGAGTGATTATTTCTAGGATTGAATTAAAATTTGGGGAAAAGGAATCAAGTGAGTGGATTGTGTGAACTCAATTAGACGATACTACCCTAGGATCAATTAGCTTTCAACTTGTGATTTTATCTTGATAATTTGCTTTATTTGCTTGATTTAGATAATTCACTTTATTTTGCTTTCTTTGCATAATACTTGGAATTCATATCTTATTGTTCTAGATTTTTTATTTTTAGGATTAATTGTTATTTAATTTTTATTTTTCGATTTTTGAAGTTAGATAATTAGAAACAAACCAAATTTTCGGATTCCTAAATAGCAGTCAAATTTTGAGTAGAATTACTTCTTTTATTTTCGACATATCAATTCCCTTGGGTTCGACACCTTGGAATTACTTCGAGGTTTTACAAATTTTAAAATTGATCGGATTTGAAAACCATACTACGCGAATTCTAGCGATCAATTTTTGGCGCCGTTGCCGAGGAATTGATAGAAAACTTAAAGGGATAATTCGAAAAAGAAGAGATTGTTACTTTAGGTTGTATACTATTATTATTAATATTCGATCTCGTTTCCTCACATCTTGTTTTCTCTCCCTTGTAGGCGGTGCATGATCACAAGATCCCAAGGAAAGGACTTATTTTCTTTGGATCCGGAAATCGAGAAGTCTTTGAGGAGGAAGAAGCAAGAAGCGAGAACCAAGACTATTTCTATACCTATCGTTGATACCATGGCCGGCATTGTTGACCCACCACGAGAACTCGCTCGTCCCGAGAAGATCCCTTTGAATGCCCGCTTTCGACCGAAGCTGGACGATTATCAAGAAGGAGGTTGGGGGAAGATTGATGCCAACAACTTCGAGCTTAAGCCGTCCCTCATCGCTACGGTGAAGTCTCAAACATACGGAGGAGGAGTTAATGAAGATCCAAACGCTCATCTTGAGTCGTTTTTGGACATATGTGCCACCATCAAGCAAAACGGAGTGCCTCCGGATGTCATTAAGCTCCGCCTATTCCGGTTCTCCTTAGAAGACGATGCGCTAGATTGGTACAAGAGCCTAGATCGGAAGGAAATTGGTACTTGGAGAGAGATGACTCGGTTGTTCTTAGCACAGTTCTATCCTCCTCGAAGGTGCAAAAACAAATCAACGATATCTTGCAATTCGAGCAATATGAGGATGAACACTTATACGAGGCATGGATCCGATTTAAGAAGCTACTTCGCAAATGCCTGACATGGAATTTACAAGGAGGAAATCTACATTCGGTTTTATCGGGGTTTGACGAGGAAGGCTAGAAGAGAGTTGGACTATTCCTCGAAAGGGGGATTTCTTGCTAACGATTATGAAGAGGCCAAGAATCTCATCGAGCTAGCGGTCAACAATGATTATGAGGAGGTGACCGATAGGAAGATGACGAGAAGAAAGGTCCCATCCGGTGACGAGGACGCCTACGGTGATTTGAAGGCGAAATTTGAAAGACAACAAAAAGAGCTTGAGATGCTAAGAAAGAAGACTTTGGGAGTCAATGCAGTTTTTGAAGAGCTAAACGAGCCTATTACAATTGAGGAGGATGTAAATTACGTGCAAGGATGAAACTTCCGGCAAGGGGGAAATAGGGGGAACTATTATCCGAACAATCAAAACCATCCTAATTTCTTCTATGCCAACCCGAACAATGCTCTTCAGCCACCACCGGGATTTAACGTGAAAAACGGGGTTATTCAAGAGCCGATTGCTAAGACACCGATGGAAGAGATGTTGGAACGGTTAGAGGCGAGTTAAAAAGATTTTATTTATAAAGCAGACAAGAGGTTCGGGGCTCTCGAGCATAGTGTGACATCTATTGGAAACTCAGTGATAGCCTTGACAAAGCAGATGTCGATGGTGGAGACCCAAATGGGTCAAATGGCGAACGCCCAAGCCGGAATTCATAAGCCGGGCCATTTTCCGAGCAGTACCGAGACCAACCCGAAGACGCAACAATGCAACGCAATCGAGCTTCGGAGTGGGACAAGGTACAGTAATCATGGGGCTGAAGTTGAGGAATCTGGAAACAAGGATGTACTAGAAACAGGAGCCGAGAACGAGAAGGCAGACGAAACGCAGCAGGCTTTTCGGCCAAGACTATCGGCCGATAGGCCCACCCGATACCCAGACAGAATACCAGAAATTGAGCCTATTGACCCCCCTATCGGTCGAAAGGCTCCTTTAGGTTCGAATGTGAAGGATTTTGAGGTAAAAGCTCCATTTCCACAGCGATTGGCCAAGTCGAGATATGATGAAAATCTTCAACGGTTTATCGACATGTTTCAAAAGGTGAATATCAACATTCCACTTCTAGACGCTTTGAGAGACATGCCGGGGTACGTTAAATTCTTGAAAGACGATGTTGCAAGCAAGAGGAAGTTGGCGAAGTTTGAAACAATAAATTTGACAGAGGAGTGTAGCGCTATCATTCAGAATAAGCTCCCGCTCAAGCAGAAGGATCCGGGACGTTTTACTTTGACATGCATGATTGGCGACCAAACGTTCCGTAATGTGTTGTGTGATCTCGGGGCAAGCATCAATCTTATGCCTCTATCCATCTTTAAGAGGTTGAAGATTGGGGAGATGAAGCCGACTACCATTTCTCTACTCATGGCGGACCGATCGATCTCTTATCCGAGGGGAGTTGTGGAGGATGTGTTCGTTAGAGTCCAACACTTAGTCTTCCCGGCCGATTTCGTAGTTCTTGATATGCCCGAGGACGAGAATCAACCATTGATCTTTGGGAGACCGTTTCTAGCGACGGGGAGAGCACTTATCGACGTCCAAGAGGGTGATCTTACCTTCCGGGTTAATGATCAAAATCTGAAAATTTCCATCTATGACGCGATGAAGAAGACCGAGGATGCGCCCGAGGAATGTTATGCAATTGAGTCTATTATGCCGCCCCCGATCGACTTGTTGGAGCATTGCATTTCACAATCCATTTACTCACATTCCGATGTTGAAGAAATTTCCGAGGATTTGCCAAAGTATGTTCGAATGTTGGAGGCGAACGAGTTTCGATCTAATGAGAGGGACATATGCTATCTTGATGTCAACAAACCCGTTCAAGGGGGAGTTGTCACTGAGGACCGATCGATCAAGGTGCCGAAGTTAGAACTTAAGTCGTTGCCGGATCACTTACAATCTTGCTTCTTGGGCGAGAACGAGTCCTATCCCGTGATAGTTTCTTCTTCTCTCGGACCTACTAACTTGTAGAAGCTATTACGGGTGCTTCGAAAACACAAAGGGGCGATTGGATGGACGATTTCGGACATTAAGCGAATAAGCCCTTCTATTTGTATGCACCGGATTTTGCTAGAAGACGATCATAAGCCGAGGGTGCAACCGCAACGAAGATTAAATCCGGCAATGCAAGAGGTTGTGAGAAAAGAGGTGCTCAAATTGTTAGATGCCGGGATGATATATGCGATTTCCGATAGTGAGTGGGTGAGTCCTACTCAAGTCGTCTCTAATAAAGGGGGTATGACTGTGATCAAGGACGAGAAAGATGAATTAATCGCGACAAGGCTAGTCACGGGATGGAGAGTTTGTATCGACTACCGGCTACTTAATGCGGTGATGAGGAAGGATCATTTTCCACTTCCATTTATTGATCAAATGCTAGATCGTTTGGCCGGACACGAGTATTATTGCTTTTTGGACGGGTATTCGGGGTACAATCAAATTGCTATCGCTCCGGAAGACCAACACAAGACCGCTTTCACGTGCCCTTATGGGGTATTCGCTTACCGGAGGATGCCGTTTGGCTTGTGCAATGCACCCGCAACTTTTCAAAGGTGCATGATGGCCATCTTTCACGGATTAGTCGAGAATATAATGGAGGTATTTATGGATGATTTTTCAGTTTTTGGTTCATCTTTCGACCATTGCTTGAAAAATTTATCTTTGGTACTTGCCCGGTGTGAGGAGACGAACCTTGTTCTAAATTGGGAGAAATGTCACTTCATGGTGCAAGAGGGAGTAGTGCTGGGGCATAAAGTATCTTCGGAAGGATTGGAGGTTGATCGAGCGAAGGTGGTTGCTATCGAGAAATTACCACCTCCAACCAATGTTAAATCAGTACAAAGCTTCCTAGGCCATGCGGGGTTCTATAGACGGTTCATTAAGGATTTCTCAAAAATCACGAAGCCGTTATGTTCCTTGCTCGAGAAAGACGTGAAATTTGAGTTTGATGATGATTGCTTGAGGGCGTTTGAGACATTGAAACGAGCCTTAATTTCGACGCCGGTCTTGATCACTCCGGATTGGGGTGCACCATTCGAGTTGATGTGCGACGCGAGCGATTGGGCCGTTGGGGCCGTTTTGGGTCAAAAACGGGATAAGCTTTTCCGGGTAATTTATTATGCGAGTAAGACGATGGATTCGGCCCAAATTAACTACACCACGACGGAAAAAGAGTTGCTCGTTGTGGTCTATGTATTCGACAAATTCCGACCTTACCTAGTGGGCACTCACACTATTGTTCATACCGATCACGCAGCGATTCGCTATCCATTTGCCAAGAAGGATTCGAAGCCGAGATTAGTGAGATGGATACTCCTTCTACAAGAGTTCGACGTGGAGATCCGGGATAGGAAGGGGTGCGAGAATGTTGTTGCCGATCACCTTTCCCGTCTCGAGAAGCCGGTTGAGGGAGAAGATTCGAGGGTCGAAATAAAGGAGAACTTTCCGGACGAGCATATCCTAGCCTTGGCCGACGATACACCATGGTACGCGGACTATGTTAATTTCCTTGCTATCAAGCATGTTCCAACGGGTCTTTCTTCTCATCAAAGAAAGAAATTCTTCCATGACGTTAAATTCTACTATTGGGAAGACCCTATTCTTTATCGGAGGTGCGCGGACGGGATTATTCGCATGTGTGTTCGACAAAGCAAATGGCAAAGGATAATTGAAGAATGCCATAGTGCACCGAGTGGGGGTCATTTTGCAGCAAATCGAACGGCCATGAAGGTGTACCAATGTGGTTTCTATTGGCCTTCTATTCATAAAGATTGCCAAACTTTTGTGAAACATTGCGATAGATGCCAACGATTGGGGAACATAGCAAAAAGAGACGAGATGCCACAGCACGCTATTATGGAAGTAGAGTTGTTTGACGTATAGGGTATCGATTTTATGGGTCCGTTTGCAAAATCACGAGGCTATTCGTATATTTTACTTGCGGTCGACTACGTGTCGAGATGGGTTGAGGCGATGCCGACGATTACGAACGATTCGAAAGTGGTGATTAAATTTCTTAATAAGAACATTTTGACTCGTTTCGGGACTCCACGAGCTTTGTTGAGTGACGGGGGGAGCCACTTTAATAATAGGTGGTTAGGAACCCTTCTTGCAAAATATGGAGTTAAACATAAGATTACGTCCGCCTATCATCCGCAAGCTAATGGACAAGCCGAGCTCGCCAATCGGGAGATCAAACAAATTTTAGAGAAGACGGTCACGAACAAGAAGGACTGGGCAAAATATCTAGATGATGCACTTTGGGCTTATCGGACCGCGTATAAGACTCTAATTGGAATGTCTCCATACCAGCTCGTCTTTGGGAAATCCTGTCATTTACCGGTGGAGCTGGAAATTAAAGCGTATTGGGCCACTAAACGGATTAATTTCGAATTTCTTGAGGCTAGTGGATCGAGAAGAGAGAAGCTGTTGGAAATCGACGAGTGGAGAAACGAGGCTTTTGAAAATGCGAGGATTTACAAGGAAAGAGCGAAAAAGTTTCACGATGATCGCATTCGGAAGAAGGACTTCGTCCCGGGAGACGAAGTGCTCGTTTTCAATTCTCGGCTTCGTCTATTTCCGGGGAAGTTAATGTCGAAGTGGACTGGTCCATACACCGTCTTTCAAGTAAATCAAAACGGATCATGTGTCGTGATGAAAGAAGATGGGAACAAGTTTATTGTGAACGGACATCGGATGAAGCACTATTTCAAGCCGTTGCACCACGAAGAGAAGTATGTTACTTACCTTGAAGACCCGGAATAAATGAGGTATCGTCTAGCTAAAGACGTTAAACGTAGCACTTGTTGGGAGGTAACCCAACGTATGTATATTAGTTCGTTTTATTCGTTTGTTTTCGATTGTTCGTTTGCGTGATTTTTGTAGTTTCTAGTTTCGTAGTAGCTTTGTTAGTTTTGTTTAGTTCTAATCCATGCACGCCCAGTTTTGGATACTTGCAGGTCTTTAATCGCCATATCCAAGCGAAAACGGGACCAAGTATGCGAAATAGAAAAAGTTGAAAATTTTTTTGAGACTGACGAGCCTATCGGGAGAGCCTATCGGCCGATAGGCTGAGGAAAATTGAAAAAATTAAATGTTACAAGCAGTGGTCGATAGGCAGACCCTATCGATCGATAGGTCCCGCCCGATAGTCAGGTACGTAAGTTTCTATCTATCCTATCGGCCCAGACTATCGGCCGATAGGCCAGCCCGATAAAACATACCCGTTCCAGTATCCGCTTCGACCCGGTTGATTAATAACCCCTTTTAAACACCTTAATCACCCGTTTTTCTCACACACACACCTATCGGCCGAATAGACACAAGGGGCGATTTTCTCTACTGTTTTTCCTTCAAAAATTCGATCAAGGAACTTTGAAATGGCTGGAAATCAAAGCAAGCAGTCGAAGCCGCGTAAGGCCGGAAAGTCTAAGGCAACCACAGAGAAGGAAAGGGAGCTCTCGGCCGACAAACCCGCCATTTCCGCCGCAGTGATCAGGTACTCCGTTAACAAAGCCACTCCTTTCTCTTTTCAAACTTATTCCTCCTTTGGGATGCGAAATAAGTTTGGGGGGGGGGGGGGGGAAGTGCGGCTTTGTTAATTTCGGCACGTGTGAGTACCTTGTATGCCTTGTATCACTATTTGCTTGTGTTGGTGCCCATTGTTTTTATTTGTGCTTCTCATATTGGTGTTGCGTGGATTTGGCTTTTGTTGCTTAGTTTTTAGTTTTTTTTGTTCATTTTCGTTTGGTGTGTTTGCTAGTTTCTATCTTTTAGGTCGTAGTAGTTTTTTTGCTTTCGTGTTTGCTTTTATTTACTTTTCATTATTTTGCGTAATAATTTTTTTAGATAACCTTGCTTGTCTTAGTTTTTCTTTATTCGTGAATTTTTCGTGCTTCTATTTGTGTGATACCGATGTTACGACACTGTTTTTCTCTCTGAAGAAACGGTCGAGTTGTAGTCAGTTATTTCTGTTTTGCATAGTATTCATTTAGGTCCAAAATTTTTCGTGATTGTAGAGGTCTTGGCAGATAAGAGACGATACATACATGTTTTAAAATCACCGTCAATACGTTTGGTTACATCTTCCGGATAGTGAGTCGTACTGTTTCTATAGTCGTGTTGGCACTTAGATTGAGTTTAGAGTCGGTCAGTTTTTCCCAAAATTCGAGATAATGTTGTTCTATGAAGGGAAGTCTAGTAACCGGGGGCATTCGCGTGACCCGTTGTTTAACCTCGCGTAAAGCAGCGACTGATTAGACTAGTGATTTAGATATTTCACATGTGCCAATGATAGGGAGCCTAGTAACCGGAGGTATTCGCGTGACCCGCTGTTTACTCTCGCGCAAAACGGCGACCTTGATTCGGACATGCGGAAATTATATATTCGAGTTGTTTCTCCGCTGTAGACGGGAACTTAGTAACTAGAAGCATCCATGTGCCCCATGAGTGTCTTTTACGTCAAACGGTTTCCTAATACATGAGAATGGAAGTTCCACCCTAGGATTACCCCGATGAAACATCCCGAGATCCTAACCTAGTGGTCAACTCGAATCAAATTCTTGAACATATTAATAAGGGAATACTGTCCGAGGTTTATTTGTTATGAAACTCGTGAAAATTGTGCCACTAGACAGTGTAACGGGACGAACTAGCTTGCTTATTTTAACCTTTCATATTGACGGTCTATTTGACTCACGTTTTGTTAATCTTTGAGCTGGATTTTCTTCATGAACGAGTGATTAGGACTGAACTTGATTACTTTGCGGAATCATTATTCTGAGTGCAGCTCGCTTTTACGACACTCGGATTATTTAGAGAGAATTACAGGATAGTATTGATTAGGTTGAACACTATAAGTTGCACGATGATTCACGACATTCTTTTTCTTTTCTTTTTTTTGTTCGGGACGAACAATGCTCAAGTTTGGGGGGGTTTGATAGGTGGTAATTTTACCACATTTTTCTAGGATTTTATACTAGGTTTTTATCTCGTTTCGTGATTAATGTGCTCGTATTTGGCTTAATTATGATTAGTCGAGCCGTATTACGCGTTTGGGTTGGTTTTAGTGTGTTTGCAAGTTTTTAGAGCCAAAAGGACCCAAAACGAGACAAAGGACCGAGAGTCGAGTCAAACGGACGGAAGAAACGGATTTTTGCAAAAGAAAGACCACCTATCGGGCCAGCCTATCGGCCGATAGGTGCATCCGACAGGTGTTCCGAGCCCTATCGAGTGAAGTCGACCGACGAACCAACTATCGGGCCAGCCTATCGGCCGATAGGTGCATCCGATAGGCTGCTCCGCGGGTTCTCGAATTTTGACGGATTGTGACTCTTTTGGATAGATTTTGTTTCCTAGATTAGTTCCAATCGGGAATTTAACTCCCATAGGATATATAGACCTCCTTCTAGACCTAGTTTAGGACATTTTTTATCATCTTTTATCATCTTTCATCATCTATCATCATCTTTTATCATCTCTAGCACACTTTTACAATTTTTTGCAATTTTAATTCCTTTGATACTAGAACTTTTTGCAAGGCAGCAATTATTATTGTTTTTCTACTTTTTCGAAGATTGAAGACTCAGAGTTCATCCGGACGGGTTGTAATCTCTCTTTTCATATTAATAATATGCATTCTCCATCTATTTCTTGTTTAATTTCAATTATGTCTAGCTAAATCCATTGAATGATTCTAGGGTTAGTAAATTTAATTGATGTTCACATGATGTCCCTTTGATTACCTTTTTACCTTTCATCTTAGGCTTGTGATCAAGATGTGTTAAATCTCATGCTAGATTAAAGGGCCCTTAATCGATGCATGTTAGCTAATTAATTTTGCCCGGAAGGATTAATTAATTAGTGGAAATACTTGATGCACAATATGATTTAATCTTAAGACCTAAGTGGAGTAAGATAAATCATAGATAAATAAGTTGACGCTTTTTAAGTGATTTAAATTCTTTGAGCCTTGCGGGAAAAGGGTTTAAATTAACTATCTTTCTAGGTTGCCTTGATCGGAATTCTAGACTGGCTGAGTGATTATTTCTAGGATTGAATTAAAATTTGGGGAAAAGGAATCAAGTGAATGGATTGTGTGAACTCAATTAGACGATACTACCCTAGGATCAATTAGCTTTCAACTTGTGATTTTATCTTGTAAATTTGCTTTATTTGCTTGATTTAGATAATTCACTTTATTTTGCTCTCTTTGCATAATACTTGGAATTCTTATTTTATTGTTCTAGATTTTTTATTTTTAGGATTAATTGTTATTTAATTTTTATTTTTCGATTTTTGAAGTTAGATAATTAGAAACAAACCAAATTTTTGGATTCCTAAATAGCAGTCAAATTTTGAGTAGAGTTACTTCTTTTATTTTCGACATATCAATTCCCTTGGGTTCGACACCTTGGAATTACTTTGAGGTTTTACAAATTTTAAAATTGATCGGATTTGAAAACCATACTACGCGAATTCTAGCGACCAGCTGTGCACACGGTAAAGATTAACTCCGTGAGACTAATTAGGTACAAGGACGGGTGTGTTCGGTCATCCGTCTTGTACACTTGCACATAACACTACGGGCGTACTATGATACTCCTCTTCAGCGTAATTCATAACTAAGGATATTTCATAACTTCAGTTAAATCATGATTGTGTATTTTCAACCCTTGAGGATTGTTGTTACGTATCGGCCCGTTGGGGATTACATTTTAAGGTCACGGCAAGGCAAAGGCACGGGAAGAGCATGCTGACGGCGAGGAGTCCCAGTGATACTAGTAGGGGGCCCCAGTCTTTCCGGTTATTTCAGTCATTTCAGTCATTTCCGTCATTTGTATTTTCCGCTGCAAATTCCGTTTGAGATGTTTATTTATTCAGAGTGGTGTATTTTATCTTCATATAAAATATACTAGTATTCTGTATTGTCCTGGTGTATTGTACTTAAGCTCCTCATCGGAGTATTTGGTAATATAATGTGGTTCGGTACTACAATTATATTATTTAATTCATCAGTTTTCATTCGCCTGGTGGGTCCCAGTCGGGGGTCCACAGCACTGTAATATCCACCTAGTTTGGGGTGTTACAGAGTTGGTATCGGAGCGTGGTTTTGAATACTACCTTCCGAGTCATGTCTCATTTGAAATCATCGTCATCGAACTAGTATCATTGGACTTTCGCGTCACGTGTGACCTGTGCAGATGCCGAGCCAATCAGACCGAAAGAACTGTAAGATTTCTAACGCCATGGTATAATTTCTGGCAATAATCATTCATTCATAATTCATCAGTTAACAATCCTCATCATCATTTTCATTTTGACCAGGATGGTCATGCTAACTCATTAATCACTCAATTCATTTCATTACTCGGTTGTTGATCTGGAAGATCATATCATTAATCTTGTTAACTTGTTCAAGATAATCATTTCAATAATTTCATCAGATAATCATGTCACCTCAGTTAATCATTCATGTAATCACTGTGTTAGAGCGTGTATGCTCATTTTCATCATCTCATGTCATAATCATAACGTGTTATTCATGCGGGGAATATAATCATCATGTGACTTTCCTACTTCAGTATGGAGAGAGCAAGAAGAGGACGCGGAGGACGAGGCCGTGGTGTGGGCCGAATCCCGAGAGCTCGTGTGAATACACATGCGAACGTAAGGAATAATGCTAATTCATCGAGCAGCGACGCTGCCACTCATTCACCTGGACGTGATCATTCACTATCGGGGAGTCGTACCCGGGACACGGCTCAGTCAGAAGGTGTTCGGGTGGACCCACTCGCTTTTATACAGGGCATGATGGCCCAAATGACTCAGATGGCTCAACTAATGGAGACAATACATAACTCAACTACTCAGAATCAACAGGCTCCTCCGCCACCACCTCAAAGGCAAGAGAGGGGTGTAAGCAGTATCATTGGCGATATCTCTCGCCAGCGACCACCTACCTTCGAGGGCTCATCTGAGCCAGCAGATATTGTTCATTGGATTGAGCATTTCGAGAAGTTATTTGCTATGGTAGAGTGTCCCGAAGGACACAAAGTTTCAGTTGCGGCTTACTACCTGGGTAAGAGCGCTCATTATTGGTGGTTATCGTTGAAGCCCACCGAAGGATCATGTACTTGGGATCAGTTCAAGACTCTCATGATGGAGAGATATTATCCGGCCCCACTCAAAGAGGCCAAGCTGTCAGAATTACTCACTCCCGACCCCTCATCAGATGAGGATGTTCTCGCCATTGCCGAGAAATTTCAGGAACTTCTTCCGTTCGCCTCATCTATCATTCATTCCGAGGCGGATAAGATTAAGTATTTCAGCAAGAGACTGAAACCCCGTATGAGACTACAGTTGCTTAATCATAATTGCACCACGTCGGCCAAATTCATTGAGAAAGCTCTTACCTATGAGCTTACAGCTAAGGAGATTGCTAAGCAGCAACCTTCATCTACTAGCAAGAAGTCTAAGAACCGTAATCAGTCTGACGGCGGTCAGGCCACTTTCAAGAAACCTCGTGCGGGCTCTGCTTTTTCTGAGCGACCTCCTGTGACGTCTAAACCTGCGGAATCTCAGTCACGAGCGGCCAGTTCGGCCATCACCTGTTATAACTGTGGGGATCTTGGTCATGTCAGCACCAAGTGTCCGAGACAGTCTGTCACGTGTCATAACTGTGGAATTGTTGGGCATAAGGCCCGTTTTTGCCGTAGGGACTCCAAACCTGCTCAGACGTCATCTCAGGCCCCTAAGCAGTCAGCCGTTCAGAATCAGGCCACTCAATCAGCATCGTTTAAAACGACAGGAGCGACTAAAGGTGGAGCCTATAGCCAGCAGACGGGAGCGTCTGGTGCCGGGACTAGCAAGCCCCGGATTTATGAGATGAAGAAGACCGATGATCCAGAGGCCCGAATGATCTCAGGTACACTCGATATTCTATCTCAACCTGTGTGTACCCTTTTTGATACTGGTGCATCGCATTCATTCATTTCCGAGTCATGTTTGAGTAGACTACGTCTGGGTAGTGCTACTAGTTGTGAGCCTTATGTCATTGGTCTACCTGATGGTAGACGAATTATCGGTAATCGTGAGATTCAGAATTGTCCGATTCAGTTTCATGGTCGTGTATGGCCAGCGGACCTAATCGTAGTAGATTTGCCGAGAGACGACGTCATCTTGGGTATTGATTGGATGGATCGTCATGATGCCATCATTAGTGTCCGTAAGCATTTGGTCACTATCATTTCAGACGATGGGGTCGAATGTGTGTTTCAGGGAGGTAATCCCGGCTGTTCTGGTAAGGTCATTAATTTGATGAAAGCAGTGAGATTACTCAATCAGGGGTGTGTTGGTTATTGGTGCTATATGACCAAAACCGAGAAATCATCAGTAATGTTGACGGATATTACGGTAGTGAGGGAATATGCCGATGTTTTTCCAGACGAGTTACCTGGTTTGCCTCCACAGAGGGATGTGGAATTCACGATTGAGTTGGAGCCCGATACGTCCCCGATATCGAAGGCACCATACCGGATGGGCCCGATCGAAATGCAGGAATTAAAGAACCAACTTGAGGAGTTGTTCGAGAAGGGTTATATTCGACCGAGTGCGTCCCCGTGGGGAGCACCAGTGTTATTTGTCAAGAAGAATGATGGTTCTTTTCGCTTGTGTATTGATTATCGGGAGTTGAATAGGGTGACAATCAAGAATAAGTATCCCTTACCCCGTATTGATGATCTCTTAGATCAACTTCAGGGAGCTTCAGTATTTTCCAAGATTAACTTAAGATCTGGATATCATCAGTTGCGGATTCGAGAGTCGGATATCGCGAGGACGACGTTTCGAACACGCTATGATCATTATGAGTTTTTGGTTATGCCGTTTGGATTGACTAATGCACCTACGGTATTCATGGAGTTAATGAATCGGGTTTTCATCGACTTTTTGGATCAGTTTGTTGTTGTCTTCATCGATGACATTTTGATTTATTCTCGTGACCGGGAGGAACACGAGTTTCACCTTCATCAAGTGCTCGACGTGTTGAGACGAGAACAACTTTATGGGAAGTTTTCCAAATGTGAGTTCTGGATGTCCGAAGTGACGTTTCTCGGACACGTAATTTCATCAGATGGAGTTCGTGTCGATCCTCAGAAGACGGAGGCTATTCGAGATTGGCTACCTCCAAATAATGTTAAGGAAATCCGAAGTTTCCTCGGATTAGCGGGTTATTATCGGCGATTTGTGGAGGGATTTTCTAAAATCGCTCAACCCATGACGAACCTTTTACGGAAGGATAAGAAATACACGTGGTCCGACACGTGTCAACAGAGTTTTGAGGAACTCAAGAACCGGTTAACTTCAGCACCTGTCCTTTCTTTACCGCAAGGGACGGAGGGATTTGTGGTTTATAGTGATGCGTCCGGACAGGGTCTCGGATGTGTACTCATGCAGAACGGGAAAGTTATTGCTTATGCTTCGCGGCAATTGAGACCTTACGAGGTTAATTATCCGACCCACGACCTGGAGCTAGCAGCCGTGGTGTTCGCATTGAAGATTTGGGGTCATTATCTTTATGGCGTTGCCTGTCAGATATTCACCGATCATAAGAGTTTAAAGTATATATTTACTCAGAAGGAGTTAAATATGCGACAGAGATGGTGGTTGTAACTAATCAAAGATTATGATATCGAGATCCTTTACCACCCAGGCAAGGCGAACGTTGTCGCCGACGCCTTGAGTCGTAAGTCCGTTCAGGAGCAGATGCTTGCTCGATTAACAGTTCAGAAGGAACTTCAACAGGAATTCCTTAGACCCGAGATCGAGGTCTGTCTTCAGCGAGTGCAAGGGCAACTTTGCATGTTAGAGATTTCATCGCCACTTGAGGAGGCAATCAGAGATAATCAGGGTTCGGACCCATCATTGTTGCGCATCCGTGAGGATGTGGCTCAGGGGAAAGCCCCTGGATTCGTGGTCCACGAGGATGGACTTTTGAGATTTAAGAATCGGTTGTGCGTACCGGCGAATGACGAGTTGAAAAACTCAATTTTGAGAGATGCTCATGCTACCCCTTATTCTGTTAATCCGGGGTCTAGCAAGATGTACAAGGACTTGAAACAAAATTACTGGTGGAGTAATATGAAGCGAGAAGTCGCAGAATTTGTTTCGAGATGCTTAACCTGTCAACAAGTCAAGATCGAACATCAGCGACCGGCGGGTATGCTGAAACCTCTCCCTATTCCAGAGTGGAAGTGGGAAGACATTTCTATGGATTTCATCACCAGTTTGCCGACGAGTCGTCGTGGCATGAATACGATCTGGGTGATTGTGGACCGTTTAACTAAATCAGCTCATTTCCTTGAGATTACGAATACGTGGGGTCCCGAGAGACTTGCCCAGCTGTTCATCAAAGAGATAGTGAGATTGCAGGGTACTCCTAAGAGTATCGTGTCTGATCGTGACGGGCGATTCGTGTCTCATTTTCGGAAATCAGTTCATCGTGCTATGGAAACTCAGCTTAATCTCAGTACCGCTTTTCATCCTCAGTCCGACGGACAATCAGAGAGAACCATTCAGACATTAGAGGACATGTTGAGGGCATGCGTCCTCGATTGGAAAGACGATTGGGAAGCCCAACTACCATTGATCGAATTCACATATAATAATAGTTGGCATGCTTCGATTAAGATGGCACCTTACGAGGCCTTGTACGGTCGTCATTGTCGATCTCCTTTGTGTTGGGACGACTTATCAGAATCAATCGGCACCGAGCCCGATATGCTTATAGTCGCCCGTGAAAAGGTAGCTTTGATCAGGAGTCGTTTGTTGACCGCTCAGAGTCGACATAAATCATATGCAGATAACCGTCGTCAACCATTAGAGTTTGAGACAGGTGACCACGTGTTGGTCAAGGTATCCCCGAGTCGTGGTATGTTCCATTTTGGGAAGATGGGAAAGTTGAGTCCGATATTCATTGGACCGTTTGAGATTTTGGATCGAGTAGGCAAGTTAGCTTATCGATTGGCTTTACCTCTGGCATTGAGCCGAATTCATAATGTGTTTCACGTATCTCAGTTGCGGAAGTATGTTGCCGACCCGAGTCACATACTTCAGTTCGACGAAATCGAGATCGCCGATGATCATTCATATGAGGAGCGTCCTATACGAGTTTTAGAGCGGCGAATCAAACAGTTGAGGAATAAGACGATTCCTTTGGTTAAAATTCAGTGGTCTAGACATGGAGTCGAAGAGGCTACTTGGGAAATCGAGGATAGTATGCGGGAGAGTTATCCCGAGTTGTTTGACCCTTAGTTTCGGGGACGAAACACTTTTAAGGGGGGTGTATGTAATACCCGGTTGTAATTCAGTCATTATCATTCAGTATTTATCATTCAGTAATTGTCACTCAGTATTTTTCACTCATTAATGATCATTTGTCACTCATATTCAATCATTGTATTCATCGTTCAGAGTAATTGTATCGTCATTCATCATCAATCTAGTTGGAGAATCGTGCGGTGTTTACCATCATTGTCATTTCATAGTGTGCTGTGTGTGAGAAGTAGCGCACGCTACGTACTCTCTTTAGCGTGCGCTAATTGAGTACTGGTAGCGCACGCCACCTCTCAACACTAGCGCATGCTAGTGTAGTTGAGCAGGCAGTCCAGAAGGCACTGGACTGCGGTTGGGATTGTTGGTAGCGCACGCTACGAATGGTAAGTAGCGCGCGCTAGTGAGCCGGAGTAGCGAACGCTATACAGTCGGTGTAGCGCGCGCTAAGGTCGGATCAGGTTGAGTCCAGTGGCTACTGGACTGAACTGAATTGAATTTATTCATAGCGCACGCTAAGAGTGGTTTTTAGCATACGCAAACGGTGTGGTAGCGCACGCTAATCGTTGGTTGTAGCGCACGCTACCGAGATCAGATCAGAGGACAGAATGTTCTGGACTCCAGTACTAGGAATCAGATAATTCGTTAGCGCACGCTAACATTTTGGGGTTAGCGCACGCTATGTTCATAGCCGTAGCGCACGCTACAAACAGGTACGTAGCGCGCGCTACCGTTTCCGGACAGTGGGTACTGGACTACTCAAAATACCCGTTAGCGCACGCTACGCACAAGAGCTAGCGCACGCTAAACTGAAGTGACTATAAATAGGACAGTGCAGTCCATTTCGTCATTTCTTAATCTCACTTCACTCCTTCGGCGGTTTTGGGCGATTTCGGGCCATTTGGAGAGTATTATTCGAGGTGTAATCATCAATCATCATCTTCAAGCTCATCATTCGGATTAATCATCCTTTCATCATCTTCATCACATCACATCAAAGGTATTAATCTCTTGGATCTTGGAACTCGGATTTTTGGGTTTTCCTTCCGATTTTCTTCGTGTAGGCTTGGATTGTTGTTGGAATATGTTAGATATGGATTATCTATCTTGGATAAATATATTCCTACGGGTTTAATTGCTATTTTGGGGATTTATATCAAGAACCCTTGGGGTTGACTTCGGTTAATTTGGGGATTTCCGATTGACGTTGTTGTAATCTTGAATTGTGGATTCCCATGGGATTATTGATATCATTGAAAGTGTTTTGATGGTTTGAAATACTCATCTTGGAGTTGGTTTCGATATATTCGAATTTGGATATTGTTGTATCGACGTTTGAGTCCTTTATGATCATATTTGATTCGTGTAATGATCGAATTATTGGTAAATTGTGTTATTCAAGGTTGTTCGAGCGACCGACATTTCATTTAGGACGTTGTTCGTGGACGGACATTCTTCATCGGTGTTTTGTAAGTTAATTCTTAATCGGTTAAAAGGATTTCATTCCTTTTATTGTTGATCATTCATAATCATAACTCATTCATCATTGTATTAATCATATTGAGACTTGTAATTGTCGAAGAATCACTTCATTAACGAGGAATGGCGGTTCCAATCATTTCATTGAAACTATCAATCACTTCATTATTACTTTCAACTCGGTGAGTCATTCTTGACTTTGTCAGATTATTATCATTGATTGATTTTCATTGTGGTCATTCTCGTTCATATGACCTTCTGGGTTCATATTGCGTGGCCGGGTGCGGATGTGTGGAATTTTTAGTCGGGCACGTGATGGCCATGTATTGGGAGTGATACATTGGGCTATGCACACGGTAAAGATTAACTCCGTGAGACTAATTAGGTACAAGGACGGGTGTGTCCGGTCATCCATCTTATACACTTGCACAGAACACTACGGGCGTACTATGATACTCCTCTTCAGCGTAATTCATAACTAAGGATATTTCATAACTTCAGTTAAATCATGATTGTGTATTTTCAACCCGTGAGGATTGTTGTTACGTATGGCCCGGCCCGTTGGGGGATTTTGTTTTCAGGTCACGGCAAGGCAAAGGCACGGGAAGAGCATGCTGACGGCGAGGAGTCCCAGTGATACTAGTAGGGGGCCCCAGTCTTTCCGGTTATTTCAGTCATTTCAGTCATTTCCGTCATTTGTATTTTCCGCTGCAAATTCCGTTTGAGATGTTTATTTATTCAGAGTGGTGTATTTTATCTTCATATAAAATATACTAGTATTCTGTATTGTCCTGGTGTATTGTACTTAAGCTCCTCATCGTAGTATTTGGTAATATAATGTGGTTCGGTACTACAATTATATTATTTAATTCATCAGTTTTCATTCGCCTGGTGGGTCCCAGTCGGAGGTCCACGGCACTGTAATATCCGCCTAGTTTGGGGTGTTACAAGAGTGGCCCGACTCATGGTCCGAGAATGGCAAGCTCTCGAGGAACTGAGATACCTAAAACCCATTCATGAAGGTTCGCGTTTAATTTGCGCCAACCTCACAGTTAAATCGAATCTATTGGACGATATTTAATAAGCCAAGAGAGAGATCCAAAACATCAAGAATTCAAGGACAAGATCGTTAAGGGCGAGAAACTAGAGTTTACGATTACCAAGGATGGAATTGTAAGGTTTAAGGGATGGTTATGCATACCTCACGACGAGTGTAACACCCTCGATATATTCAGGAATATTACAGCGCCGTAAATCCTTTACATAAGAATTTACAAGGCTGAAGAAATGAAAAGACAATAACAGATACCAACTTATGAAATCACTGAAATAAAATACAACAGTTCTGGTTCAATACCAAGAATACAAATATCCAAATGAAGAGTTATTAATACATCACCAAAATCCAAACATCATAAACTGACGACGTACTCGAGTACTTATTAAAAATAACCAAACACAGACAATTAAACCCGGACGGAACATCACTCTGCACCCTCATCGTCATGCAACTCCAGTGGTTGTTTCCCCGCTCTCATGGATCCTGAACATAAACAAATGTTCACCCCCGAAGGGGTTAGCACAACGATGCTAGTACAAGTACAATAATCATACAACAGTGATATAATTAACAATTATATCATAACAAGTTTCTCCAACGAGAAATAACAACAACACATATCACATCATAACAGTCTCAACATACTGATGGCATTCCAACGATCCAGCGCACACAGCTATAGATTCCCATGATGATTTCCGTCAGATCAACGCATGGTGGACATTTAATCACAAGACATAATACATAATACAATCACAATATAGCTATCATAATATAAACAATTCTAATTAGAGCACTTGCCTCGATTCGAAGACAAGAATAATACTTCCACGAAAACGAAATACTCGAAGGTCGCCCCTTCGATCAATCAAGTAGCAAGCTCGAACCTTAACAAAAGAAATAACATAGAATTCATCTCACGTCGAACGAACATCTAACAATCCAAAATACGGTCGGAAGTTCTTAAAAGAAATCTGTCTGGATTGCTTAACGCACACTACGCATCCTATGTATCATACGTTAAGGCTACTCGTTAGCGCACGCAATTACACACAGCCTAGCATACGCTAACCATGTACGGTCAGTACCTCACTGATCAGCCGACTGACTCGCCTGATGACTTAACGCACGCTAAGTTTCAATCGTAGCGTACGCTAAATAAGCCCGTTAGCGTACGTTAATTCACAAAGCTTAGCGCACGCTAAGCGTGCATGGAAGTTCACTGTTGGGCAGCATACTAGTTATAACGGTGATGAAATTTACGAACTCCTCAGTGATTAACGTGTGATATCTGTATACATGTCATATTCATAAACTTATGAATGATCTTTGGGTTTTATCATCTTTGAGGTTTCAAGGAAAAGAATATCATCACAACTCTTATATTCGAACTTGATTATCATTCTCATGCGAAATTCGGTGATCTCCGGTTGGTGCACTAGATTCTATTATCATTATTCACATTCAGACTTCATCTTGAAGGTGAACTAACAATTCCAACTTATACGAAAGGATACTTCCTAAGATGATTTCTTTCCTTAAGTCCTTATAACCAAAAGTGATATCACCTCACTTTTATGATCAATATGACAACATAAATCATATGGATAATCAACTTCAGAATGTTCCTCTCATCATTTGACATACTAGGATTCCAACCACGAGGTTCCAATGACAATATCATAAGTATAATTATTCCAATCTTCTAAACATGATATTTGTTGAATAATTCACCAATGGAACTCAATATTTTGCTAGCATGATCATCTTATTCTTCATAACATGAATCTAGAGTTGGACATAGAATTAACATACCTTTAATGAAGAAATCACTGATCCAAAAAGGTAGAATCCAGCTCTGATTGCTTGAGTGTCACTTCAAAGTGAATTCTTCTTCAATGATCAAGTATAAGCACTCTTTAATATTTAATGATCAAGTACAGCGGATTTGTATGTGCTTAAGGAGTAGGAAAAGCTCTCTGGACTTCCAAGGGATGAAGAACAAATGAAAGGAATAGGTAGAAATGGAGTGTTGTCCTTTAAATAAAGTTTCTGCACAATAGCTGATTAGCGCACGCTACATACCATTCTTAGCGCACGCTAATAAGCGTTGACTCCAAATCTGTCCAGGTTCAACCGCGGGAATCTTATCCGGACCCATGTCCCGGCTGGCGCATGTGTTAGCCACCTAGCTCAATAATTGACTGCCTAGCGCACGCAAATCCTACATTCGTAGCGTGCGCTAGTTGTAGCCGATAACGCGCGTTAAGCTACATTCTTAGCGTGCGCTATCACGAGTTTACATGAGAAATTTTGCATGACAATATACTTATGTATAAATATACCAATGTGAGAAATAACATACTCCAATTATCGAGATTACAAATCTGAATAATACAGGGTTCGAATACAGATGAAATACATAATAATAAATCTAGATAGTACATACTCTTCTACTAAAAAGGAGTTTCGTCCCGATACTCAAGACGAAAATAACTCTGGATATCTGGAATTCATGCCATCTTCCATTTCCCATGTGGCTTCTTCCACTCCGTCGCGTGACCACTGAACTTTGACCTAAACGATTGGTTTGTTCCTCAACTGCTTAACTCGACTCTCGAGTATCTTGGCTGGTCTTTCTTCAAACGTTCCATCCTAAGCGACTTCGATTTCAATGAAATCAATGACATGACTAGGATCCGGTATATATCTCCGTAACTGGGATACGTGGAACACGTTATGAACATGGCTCAACGATGGCGGCAATGCCAATCTGTATGCCAACTCTCCAACTCTCTCAAGGATCTCGAATGGTCCGATATATCTCGGACTCAGCTTTCCCTTTCTTACAAAGCGAAAGATTCCCCGAGTAGGAGAAACCTTTAAAAGTGTATGGTCTCCAGTATTGAACTCCAATGGGCGACGGCGTACGTCTGCATAAGATTTCTGTCGACTCTGGGCGGTCAACAGCCTTTCACGAATCAAGTCTATCTTCTCTTGAGTTTGTACGATCAACTCTGGTTCTGTCCCGATCAAGTCTGATGAATCGTCCCAACATAGGGGCGATCTGCATCTCCTCCCGTATAATGCCTCAAACGGTGCCATCTTAATGGAAGCATGCCAACTATTGTTGTAGGTAAATTCAATCAACGGTAGATGAACTTCCTAATCGTTTGACCAATCTAAGGCATAGGCCCTTAACATGTCGTCCACCGTTTGAATGGTCCTCTCGGATTGTCTGTCAGTCTGTAGGTGATAAGCTATGCTGAAGTTCAATTCAGTCCCCAAGGCCATATGAACTGCTTTCCAAAAGTGAGACACAAAACGGCCGTCTCGATCAGAAATAATGGTCTTCGGCGTACCATGCAGTCGAACTATCTCTGAAATAAATACTCGTGCCAACCTCTCTGGTCCCCACGTGTCCTTAATGCCTAGAAAATGAGCTGACTTGGTTAAACGATCAACTATCACCCAAATCATGTTCATTCCTATCTTGGTTCTCGGCATACTAGTGATAAAGTCCATCGATATGTCCTCCCACTTCCATTCAGGAATTGGGAGCGGCCTCAACATTCCAGCAGGTCGTTGATGCTCGATCTTAACCTGCTGACAAGTCAAGCATTTCGAAACATAGTCCACTACATCTTTCTTCATGTTGCCCCACCAGAAATTCTGCTTCAAGTCCTTGTACATCTTACTGGTGCCTGGGTGGATAGAATAGGGCGAGCTGTGAGCTTCCTTCATAATCGTCTGTTTCAGAACATCGACATCGGGAATGTAGAGTCGGTTCTGAAATCTCAAAACTCCATCATCATGAATTACGAATCTGGGGGCCTTCCCCTTGATCACTTCATCACGTAACCTAATCGTCAAAGGATCATCTGTCTGCATAGATTTGGTTTCTTCGATTAATGATGAAGTTATTTCCATTACGCACAGTTGTCCTTGGACTCTTTGTAACCATACTTCAATTCCTTCTCGAATCATCTCTCGTTGAAGGCTAAGTTGGGAGGTCAGAGTCTCCATCATCTGAATAGAAACAGGCTTGCGTCTAAGTGCATCTACCACTACATTAGCTTTGCCTGGATGATACAAAATCTCCAAGTCATAGTCCTTAATCAGCTCTAACCATCTTTTTTGCCGCATGTTCAACTCTTTCTGACTGAAGATGTATTTGAGACTCTTGTGATCCGTAAAGATCTGACAGTGAGTCCCGTACAGGTAATGCCTCCAGATTTTCAAAGCAAAAACTACTGCCGCTAGCTCCAAATCATGCATTGGGTAATTCACTTCATAAGGCTTCAGCTATCGTGACGCATAAGCGATCACCTTATCATTCTGCATCAATACGCATCCGAGTCCTTGGTTCAAAGCATCACTGTAAACTATGAATCGTCCAGTCCCCTGTGGAAGTGTTAAAATTGGTGATGTCGTCAATCTCTTCTTCAATTCATCAAAGCTATTCTGGCACAATTCATTCCACTCAAACTTTTGAGTTTTCTGCAGGAGTCGAGTAAGTGGGCGGGAAATTTTAGAAAACCCTTCCACGAATCGACGATAATATCCAGCAAGTCCTAAGAAATGCCGGACTTCTTTTACGTTCTTTGGAGGTTTCCAATCCATAACTTCATTGATCTTCTGAAGATCTACTCGGACTCCTTCAGCTGATACCACATGTCCGAGGAACATTGCTTCCTTTAGCCAGAATTCACACTTAGAAAGTTTGGTGTACAATTATTCATTTCTTAACAGGTCTAACACAATCCGTAAATGCTATGCATGCTCTTCCGGGCTCTTAGAATACACTAGAATGTCATCAATGAATACGACCACAAATATATCCAAATATTCGATGAACACTCGGTTTATCAATTGCATGAATACAGCAGGTGCATTAGTGAGACCAAACGGCATCACTACAAACTCATAATGTCCGTAGCGAGCTCTGAATGCTGACTTCGGAACATCAGATTCCTTAACCCTCAGCTGATGATATCCTGATCTCAGATTGATTTTAGAAAATACTGTTGCTCCTTGCAACTGGTCAAACAGATCATCAATCCGTGGTAATGGATACTTGTTCTTAATCATCATCTTGTTCAGCTCTCGATAGTCAATACACAGTCGAAGCAATCCATCCTTCTTCCGTACAAAAAGAACTGGCGCTCCCCAAGGCGAAACGCTTGGCTGGATATAACCTTTGTCCAGTAACTCCTCTAGCTGCTTCTTCAGTTCGTACATCTCAGTAGGTTCCATAAGATACCGCGCCTTAGAAATTGTTGTAGCTCCGAGTTCCAACTCAATGGTGAATTCTACATCCCGTCGTGGAGGTAGTCCAGGTAACTTGTCAGGAAATGCATCCGGAAACTCGTTCACAACAAGAATGGATGAAAGTTCCACAATTTCGTCTTCTTTCTCATTGCATAGCACCAGTATCCGGTACAACCCTGTTTCAACAATTTGACAGCTTTCATCGCCTTGATCAACTATCCTGAGCTTCCTGGTTTCCATCCTTCAAACAATATTTCGGAACCATCGTCAGCGATCAATGAGATATTCCTCCTTCGCTAGTTTACAATAGCTCCATATCTATTAATCCAATCATCTCCGAGTATCAGGTCATCTCCTTGCATTTCTATCATAATCAGATTTGAGAGCCACTCTCTGCCTCCAAATGATATAGGGAAATCTCTAGTTTCAAAGTTCCCAACAATCCTCTCTCCACTTGATAAACCAACAACATAAGGTTCACAGTAATGAAAACCATAAATATTCAAATGATTTACACAAGATGAGGATATAAATGAATGCGTAGCTCCTGTATCGAATAAAACGCTAACTGGTTGGGAAAGGATCTGAACAGTACCTGATGCGATAGCAGCATCCTGGTATTTTGTCCTCCTCATCTCGTACAGACGTGGGGGAACATATCCGGCACTCGATGTCCCCTTTTGGTCCCATTGTCCTCTTCCTCGTCCGCGGCCAAAATTCTGAGGCATCTGAACACTTTGCTGCATCTGTTGGATACTAGCTTCCCTATGAACTGGCTGCGATGTACGGGTTCCATTGAACTTGGTGGCATCCTTGAAAAACGTCGCACGGTGCCCTTCCTGTCCGCAATCAAAACATGTAACTGGAGTGCGCAAAAAATCACGCCAAAGGTGACCTGGGTGACCACAGTTAAAGCACCTCCTAGTTGTATCCGTCGTGGCTGACATTGTTCCGAAATTCTTTCCGCTCTTAGATGGGTGCGGAGGTTTCTTGAAAGAATGAAAAGATGACTGGGCCTTGCGGGGCCCGCTGCTCTTGTGCTCTGTAAAAGTACCAGAGACTTTCTATTTCTTGGACTCCGTAAACTTCTCCATTGCTGCTTCCTTGATTTCGTACGCCAACGCCTTATCCTGGTATTGACGGAGAGTGGTACATTCAAAACCGGACATATACCTATGGATTTCTGGTTTCATCCTCATATCAAAATAGATCATCATTTCTGCATCTGTTCTGACCAGATGTCGAACAAATGCCAGTTGATGGTTAAATATCTTAATTGTCTGGGTTCGTCTGACGGCTGAGCGGAGAAAAACTCTCGAACTTTGGCTTCCCTCACAGGACGAGGGCAGTACTGAGCTTCCATCATCAATTTAAATTCTGTCCAATCAGCATCATGATCTGCAGGCCGGATGGCTTCCCACCACTCGGATGCTTCCCCTATCAGAAAGTATTAAGCTATAGAGGCTCTCCGATCATCTGGGCAATTAATTCCAGCAAAAAATTTCTCCAATTCTTTCAACCAATGGTCCCATGTGGGAGTCTCAGAAAAGCAATCGAATTTGGGTGGTTGCATCTTTGCCACCTCTTGCAGCCATCGGTCACCTCGATTTCCCATGTCTGGGATCCCTTGCTGTCTCTCTCCCTACTGTAATCCCACCGCCACCTGCATTCGGTCCATGACCTGGGCGAACTGAGTCATTGGGTTCACCACTTGACGAAGGATTTCGGGCACAATAGGTTCCGGTTCATTATTGATAGATCTCTTTGGCTCGCCTGAACTGTGGCTGGCCTGATTAGAAGGCGAAACTTCTCTTTCGGCATTCCTTCGCCTGCGTCCGTGACCGCGACCACGTCCACGTCCGCCTCTCAACATACTGTAAGCATAAATACTCAACATACAGGAAACAATATTGTTCTAATGTTCAAGTCTAAAGAAATACAACATGTAAAGAACAAGATAAATTTTAGGAACTTACAACCACCGTTCGCATGAAGACGTAGGCAGTACAGTGATGTCATTCATGGCCGTTTACCTCAAAAGATGTATATGACCCCTATTTTAACCCAATGGCCAAGATATCCATAATCTTAGCTCTGATACCATATTCTGTAACACCCCCGATATATTCAGGAATATTACAGCGCTGTAAATCCTTTACATAAGAATTTACAAGGCTGAAGAAATGAAAAGACAATAACAGATACCAACTTATGAAATCACTGAAATAAAATACAACAGTTCTGGTTCAATACCGAGAATACAAATATCCAAATGAAGAGTTATTAATACACCACCAAAATCCAAACATCATAAACTGACGACGTACTCGAGTACTTATTAAAAATAACCAAACACAAACAATTAAACTCGGCTGGAACATCACTCTGCACCCTCGTCGTCATGCAACTCCAGTGGTTGTTTCCCCGCTCTCCTGGATCCTGAACATAAACAAATGTTCACCCCCGAAGGGGTTAGCACAACGATGCTAGTACAAGTACAATAATCATACAACAGTGATATAATAAACAATTATATCATAACAAGTTTCTCCAACGAGAAATAACAACAACACATATCACATCATAACAGTCTCAACATACTGATGGCATTCCAACGATCCAGCGCACACGACTATAGATTCCCATGATGATCCCATCGGATCAACGCATGGTGGAACTACCTGTCCAACGATCCAGCGCACACAGCTATAGATTCCCATGATGATTCCCGTCAGATCAACGCATGGTGTACATTTAATCACAACACATAATACACAATACAATCACAATATAGCTGTCATAATATAAACAATTCTAATTAGAGTACTTGCCTCGATTCGAAGACAAGAACAATACTTCCACGAAAATAAAATACTCGAAGGTTGCCCCTTCGATCAATCACGTAGCAAACTAAAACCTTAACAAAAAAATAACATAGAATTCATCTCACGTCGAACGAACATCTAACAATCCAAAATACGGTCGGAAGTTCCTAAAAAAAATCTGTCTGGATTGCTTAACGCACGCTACGCATCCTATGTAGCATACGCTAAGGCTACTCATTAGCGCACGCAATTACACACAGCCTACCGTACGCTAACCATGTACGGTCAGTACCTCACTGATCAGCCGACTGACTCGCTTGATGACTTAACGCACGCTAAGTTTCAATCGTAGTGTACGCTAAATACGCCCGTTAGCGTACGTTAATTCACAAAGCTTAGCACACGTTAAGCGTGCATGGCAGTTCACTGTTGGGCAGCAGACTAGTTCTGACGGTGATGAAATTTACGAACTCCTCAGTGATTAACATGTGATATCCGTCTACATGTCATATTCATAAACTTATGAATGATCTTTGGGTTTAATCATCTTTGAGGTTTCAAGGAAAAGAATATCATCACAACTCTTATATTCGAACTTCATTATCATTCTCATGCGAAATTCGGTGATCTCCGGTTGGTGCACTTGATTCTATTATCACTATTTACATTCAGACTTCAACTTGAAGGTGAACTAACAATTCCAACTTATACGAAAGGATACTTCCTAAGATGATTTCTTTCCTTAAGTCCTTATAACCAAAAGTGATATCACCTCACTTTTATGATCAATATGGCAACATAAATCATACGGATAATCAACTTCAGAATGTTCCTCTCATCATTTGACGTACTGGGATTCCAACCACGAGGTTCCAACGACAATATCATAAGTATAATTATTCCAATCTTCTAAACATGATATTTGTTGAATAATTCACCAATGGAACTCAATATTTTGCTAGCATGATCATCTTATTCTTCGTAACACGAATCTAGAGTTGGAGATAGAATTAACATACCTTTAATGAAGAAATCACTGATCCAAAAAGGTAGAATCCAGCTCCGGTTGCTTAAGTGTCACTTCAAAGTGAATTCTTCTTCAATGATCATGTATAAGCACTCTTTAATATTTAATGATCAAGTACAACGGATTTGTATGTGCTTAAGGAGTAGGAAAAGCTCTCTGTACTTCCAAGGGATGAAGAACAAATGAAAGAAATAGGTATAAATGGAGTGTTGTCCTTTAAATAAAGTTTCTGCATAATAGATGATTAGTGCACGCTACATACCATTCTTAGCGCACGCTAATAAGCGTTGACTCCAAATCTGTCCAGGTTCAACCGCGGGAATCTTATCCGGACCCATGTACCGGCTAGCGCATGTGCTAGCCGCCTAGCTCAATAATTGACTGCCTAGCGCACGCAAATCCTACATTCGTAGCGTGCGCTAGTTGTAGCCGATAGCGCGCGTTAAGCTACATTCTTAGCGTGCGCTATCACGAGTTTGCATTAGAAATTTTTCATGACGATATATATGTACAAAGATACCAATGTGAGAAATATCATACTCCAATTATCGAGATTACAAATCCGAATAATACAGGATTCGAATACAGATGAAAAACATAATAATAAATCCGGATATTACAACGAGGAGCTCAAAAAACGGATTCTAGAAGAAGTTCATTGTTCGAGATATACGATTCACCCAAGAGGTAACAAGATGTACCGAGACCTAAAGAAACACTTTTGGTGGGTAAACATGAAGAACCAAGTAGCAGAATTCATGGCTCGATGCCTCACATGTCAAAGAGTCAAGGCTGAACATCAACGACCCTCAGGACTGTTACAACCGTTAGAATAGAAATGGGAAAATATAACCATGGACTTCATTACAGATCTGCCAACGAAAAGGGGAGGCTATAACACCATTTGGGTGATCGTCGACAAATTGATGAAATCATCACATTTCGTGCCAGTTAAAAAGGACGACAGCTTGGAAAAGCTGGCTAAACATGTATCCACGAGATCGTTCGACTTCATGGTGTGCCAACAGACATAGTATCTGATAGAGACCCAAGATTCGTATCTCGTTTCCGGAAAGTCTTCCATAAAGAATTAGGAACCTCGTTGAGTTTTAGCACTAGGGCTCACCCCCAGACCGACGGGCAATCCGAGCGAACCATCCAGACCCTCGAAGACATGTTACGAACTTGCGTACTCGACTTTCAAGGAAATTGGGATCATCATCTACCCTTGGCCGAATTCGCTTCTAACAACAGTTACCAAGCGACAATCGGAATGGCGCCTTATGAAGCTCTGTACGGAAGGAAGTGCCGATCCCCACTCCATTGGGAAATTGATGACCAGTGGATGCCGAAGACTCAACAGACAAAACCCTCGCTGACGAACATAGATTTGGTGGAGGAAGCCATGGAGAAAGTGCAATTGATTAAGGATAGGATCCACACCGCTCACAGCAGACAGAAGAGTTACGCCGATCAGGGTAGGAAGGATCTAGAATTTGAAGTAGGAGATCAAGTCTTCCTGAGGCTAACACCATGGAAGGGTTTAATAGTGTCAAGGAAAGGAGGAAAGCTGAGACCCCGATATGTAGGACAATTCAAAATCATGGAAAGAATTGGATGATTGGCGTACCGGTTGGAATTACCATCCAATCTGGCTGGAATGCACGATGTTTTCCATGTCTCAAGATTAAAAAAGTGTCATCCGGACCCGGCGCACATTCTTACTTCTGACTTTCCGCCGATCAAAGATAACTTGTCTTATGAAGAAAGGCCAATCAAGATCCTCGACCGGCAAGTACGCAAATTGAGGAAGAAGTGAATTTCTTTAGTTAAAGTCATCTGGTCAAATCACAATAGAGAGGAAGACGCAACGTGGGAGGCTGAGGAAGAAATGAAGAAATCATATCCCGAACTGTTCAAGAAGGAATTTGGGGACCACATTCATTGAAGTAGGGGAGGATGTAAAACCCCACAAAAATCATGTAAGCGTTAGACTCAGTAAATATAGTTGTAATATATCATCTCATTGTCATGAATAAAATTTTTGTTACAAATTCCTTGATGTTCCGATTGATTAATTGTTAATCGCCCAAATTTAAATTTTTATTATTAAATATTTAGCAAACATAATTAATTAAATAACATACTAAAATAACTAATGGGCCAAGCCCTAAAATCACACTATAAATACTTACACTTATCACCTAGCCACTCTTTACATTTTCAACACAAAAGATAAAGAAAATTCTGCATAAAGAGAGAGAGAGAGAGGGCCGAACTAGAAGAAGAAGGAGGAAGAACAAGATTCAAGCAAGAACTATGTAATTTTGTTAGGAATATGCCCTCGAATGACACTCAGGGATGAGAGAGTGAGAGCAATTGTATTGTAATTATGAATATTATATTTAATAAGGCAATTATTATTTCTATATTATTCTATATCACTGACATTGTGATTTGGTATATAGAATAATAGTCCTTGCATTTGAGAGTGAACATTCTACTCCTTATGGAGATAAGGAGATAGGCACTAGAAGTGTTTAGAGCTCGAATGCTTAACTAGTTCGCAAGTCGATAAAACTTAACAGGACATTAAGTTTTAATAAGACTTGTATAACTGATGCTAGGATGTGTGCACGTCTTGATAGCATAGTTATAAGTATATTGGTGGAACCAGTATACTCGAACACGACTCATACTCGATTCAGTCACACGGTATTCACTCTCGGAGAGTCGATGACGAATCGAAAGGTTATACGTGGACCTTTGACTTGAGGGTTCAGTAGAAGATGTGCCTGTGACATTTAGTTTGTCATTAGAGTAGTTAGACTCATTTTCTTAATTACTGAGTCGACCTCGAAGTGCGGACTATATGGGCAGGTAGCAGTCTTTACTGTACGCCAAGAATGGATTCTATCTCCTGTTAGTGAGCAGTCAAATGTCCTATACGATTAATGGCGAATAAGATCATAAGTCTTTGGCCAAAGCATTCTGATATAGTCGTATTAGATACACTATTAATCCGTCGGTCTTGATTTGCATTAACACATGTATAGAGTTTAGTCAATAGTAGGGTTTGACTTTATCGTGACCCGAAGACTTGACCGGGACATCTGATGAAGGGTCTATACGTATATAGTATTCACGACATAATGGTTCTGGAATGATTCATTCATTCGATCTCAGTCGGGGTTTACAATGCGGCCCGCTAGGCTGGCTAAGTGCTGCCCGCACTCATTGGTTCCTCCCAATGCCGGCTGAGACGAACCTACGGAGTCGCGCAATAGGATCATTTATGGATAAATGTGAATTAATAATCTCTCTTATAATATTAGATATTAGATATCTAATTTTTATTTATCAGATAAATCAAATAGCGGTCTTATGAATTGTAAGTAGGTTACTGGTGATTACTTTAATTCATAAATTATATTTCTGAGAGAAATATATATTTGTGTTTGATATAATTAATTAATTGGATTAATTAATTAGTCCAAACACATTGGAAATAAAATGGATTCTTTTGACGAACATCCGGTACACGAGGGATTCGTTTTGACGAACATCCAATACACGAGCCGAGTAAATTCGACCCGTCTTCTTGGAAATTTCGCTTAGGGCCGCCCCCCTCCCTCTCTTGTCTCTTTTATACTTATTTTATGTCACTAGGGAACATATGTGAGGTGTATTTGATACCCTCAATCATGTGTTAAAGGTAGACTTTCATTTTTTTATAAATAAAAGTCTTTAGAAAAGAGAAAGTACTTCTTCTTCTTCCTTGAACTCAAAATCACGAATTTGAGAGAGAGAGTAAGGTTGAAAACTTAATCTTGATCTTAGAGACAATATATAAGAAGAATAAATTGAGAGAGAAAATTCCTACAAGCTTCCCTAGCCGCATTCTTGAAGAAAGGAAGCTTGTCGATTTTTCCATCAAGTTCCAGCGTGTGAAGTAGAGGCATCTTGCTTTAGGTGCTTGGAACGAAGGGTTCTTCATCACCATCATCCTCATACGAATGTTTTTCAGAGACATCATAGGTATGGAACTTTGATTCCTTGATCTTCGTATTTTTCTTTTCGTATATACGTTACTTGATCGATCCTCTTAGGGATTCCATTTATTCTTCCGCTGCGTTTATTTTCTATGGAATCACAACAAATTTAACCTTCTATACTTTCTTCTATAATTTATAGTTATAATATTCATACACTAACTTAAATCTCATCATGCAAACAAATACACGTCCATGGTGAAATATGGATCGGCCGAAATATGTAGAGGTGAAGGGGAGATCGTCTTTCAACGTTCGAGACCTATAACCGACTAGTTCCGACAAGAATCAAGGTGGGTAAAACTCTTCCAAACTTTTAAGTAATAATCTTTTGTTACTTATGATGCATGTAAATCTGAAATTTCTACAAGTATGATGTTGACAAATTATTGAAATCACCATATTAAAAATTCATGCCATGATATTTGTGCTTTGAATTACACGTATATTCGTTTTTCTTGAATTTTACTTTCGAAAATTATGAAGTATGGTGAGCATGCACCAATCTGAAAATTTTTGTATAAATACATGTCTTAGAGATATATGTTATGGTTATATTAACATCCAGTACGATTTGTTGGATTTAAACAATAACCGATTTGGTAGTCGGATTTCGATTATGTGAAAAATTGAATATTGTATGTCCTATTCGAAATCTTAATGAAACCCTATTAAAATATGGAACTATATGTTATATTATTATTTTAGGGTATGTAGATAACTTATTTGTGGCAAACGGGACTTGATTTGAGTAAACGGAGCCTTAGGGGTGTAAATTGTAATTTATAAAAAGTTAGGACTAAACTGAAATTTTCGAGAATAAACTGTTCTGGACCCTAAACAGCATATATTTCATTACATATAGGCTGTCCGTAAATTTTCATGTGAATCGGAGTTCGATATCTAAGCTTATTAGTCAAATTTGCAATTTTAAAATAATTCTGGGGTCAAAATGCAAGAAATCAAAAATTCTGGATCAAGTCCGAATTTTCTGGAATTTTTCACAAATATGGGATTCCAGGTTCATCACGAGCTATCTCGTAAAATTTCTTTAAATTCCGAGCTAAATTCGTAGCTCTAAAGGCCTCGGAGCAATTTTGTTAAGTTTTGGGGCAATTTCGTAATTTCTGGAAATTTCAGTCCCGAAACTGGAAATTCCGAATCCATTCTTAAATCTGAAATTGAAATAGTATCTTTGACCTTCTTATAAATTTTCACGACCATCCGACTTCATTTCATATCTCCAAATGCTTACGCTCAACCTAAGGGTATAAACGTCGTTTCGACCAACTTCAGAAAAATTCTCGACTTCTTTTCATCGAACCTACCAATCCAATACATCTGACTTTAACCCTTTAAAACCGTTGATGAAATATTGGTAATATTTTCAAATTAATATACATGTCCTATCCCGTATTACCGTGCCACATATATAAGTAACCATATTCTATACTTAATCAAAAGACGCAATTAATCTCACTGATCGAATGTTTAAGTGTTACTCGTGCTATGCAACTAACTGGCAATTGTGACTATTCGGGAACTAAGTGCTATACAAACAAAGTGCCATGGACGGGTCCGCCCTCTAACTCTATCGGGACAAAGTGCCACGTCGACGGATGGGGCCACCTCTTGAATCCATACGAAATAGAGAGCTGACCTAAAATCCGGGGTCCACCTCTTGAACCGTAGTAGCCACCTCAAGAGTCCCAAATTGAGTCGGGACGGTTAGACCGAGTCATGGATCGAGCAGCGCGGCTGCGGTTCATGAACAAGGAGGTCGTTGTTGCGTATTCCCATAACCGAGGAACGGAGTGTTCCGAGGGACCTGGGTCGTAGAACTTGGGGTATAATCGCGATTATGATGTGATCAGGGTATTGACCCACATATAAGGACATACCGAGCCCAGATAAGAGATAAGGAAGCACACGCTAAGTGTGAGAGCGAAGGGTGGGTCGACGGTCCAAATCTTGGGGCGACGTCCTATACTACTAGGAGTAATAAGGAGAGCCTAAAAGTCCACATCGGCAGGATTCAAAGCTAGATTGACTGATCGACTGATTGGCTGATTGATTGACTTGACATCTGTCCACGGGGACAGGATTATATTATTTCACTACTAAACGATTATCTTTTGATAAATCGCAGCATATCGTTGAAACCTTTTTCACTTTTCTTGTAACTTGACAAAGTCATGCATCACTTAAAATTTTCAAAGGAAAGAAAGCCTCACTCGCACACGATCACCCACTCACTGACACCTTTTGTCTCACCCCACCGTTTTTCCTTTTAAACCAGAGAATGAGCTGTAATATCCGGATCTATTATTGATTATTTCATCTGTATTTGAGCTTGTATTATTCGAAATTGTGATCTCGATAATTGGAGTATGATATTTCTCACATTTGTATCTTTGAACATGAGTATAGCAACATGTAAATTTTCTCATGCAAACTCGTGATAGCGCATGCTAAGAATGTAGCTTAACGTGCGTTATCGGCTAAAACTAGCGCACGCTACGATTGTAGAATTGCGTGCATTAGGCAGTCAATTATTGAGCTAGGCGGCTAGCACATGCGCCAGCCGGACATGGGTCTGGATAAGATTCCCGCGGACGAACTTTGACAGTTTTGGAGTCAACGCTTATTAGCGTGCGCTAAGGATAGTAGGATAGCTTGCGCTAATCAGCTAATGTGCAGAAATATTATATAAGGGGCAGCAACCCATTTTACTTGGTTTACATTTCCTTCACTTGTCCTTCGTTCTTGAGAGACCAGAGAGCCTTATATCCTCCTTAAACACACTTAGACCACCTCTACTTGATCACTAAAGATTAGATGTCACTTGCGATTGATCATTGAAGTGGAGAAGCACCTTGGATTGGCAGACAAACAATCGGAGTTGGATTCTACCTTTTTGACTCGGTGTTTTCTTCATCTTAAGGTATGTTAGTTCTTTCTCCAGCCTTAGATTCGTGTTCTGAAGAATAAGATGATCATGCTATCAAGATATTGAGGTCCATTGGTGAATTATTCAAACAAATATCATGTTTAGAAGTTGGAATGATTATGCTTATGATATCATCGTTGAAACATCGTAGTTGGAATCCTAGTACATCAAATAATGAGAGGAATATTCTGAGATTGATTATCCGTATGAATAACATTGCCATATTGATCGTAAACTTGGAGTTGATATCACTTTTGTTAAAAGGACCTTGGAAAGAATCATCTTAGGTTGTACCCTTTCTTACAAGTTAGAATTGGTAGTTCACCTTTAAGATAAAGTCTGAATGTATTAATGACAATGGAATCTAGTGCATCAACATGAGATCAACGAATTTCACATGAGAATGATAATCGAGTTGAATATAAGAATTGTGATGATATTCATTTCCTTGAATTCAAAGATGATTGAATCCGTAAGATCATTCATATGTTATGAATATGATATGTAGACGGGTAACGTACCTTAATTACTGAGGAGTTCGTAAGTTTCATCTGCTGCCGAGTAGTGAAACTGCCATGCACGCTTAGCGTACGCTAAGCTATGTAGATTAACGTACGCTATCGGGCATGTTTAGTGTACGCTACGTTTGGTACGTAACGTACGTTATGTCATCAGGCGTGTCAGTCGGCTGATCAGAGAGGACTGTTGATACATAGTTAGCGTACATTAGACTTTGTTGTTTACATGCGCTAACGACTAGGCTTAATGCACGCTACATAGAATACGTAGCGTACGCTAAGCAGTTCAGGCAGATTACGTTTTATGAACTTTCTGCCGTAAATTGGATTGTTAGACATTCGTACGACGTAAGATAAATTCTATATTATTTCTTTTGTTAAGGTTTGAGCTTTGCAACGTGTTTAATCAAAGGGGACGACCTTCGAGCATTTTGATATTCGTGGAAGTCTTTCTTGTCTTCGAATCGAAGCAAGTACCTTAATTGTTTTATGTATTGATGTTATAGATATTATTGTACATGTATGTCGTTGTTGTATGTCCACCTCGTGTTGGTCCGACGGGATCATCGGGGGATCTATGCTAGCGTGCGCTGGATCATCGAACGGGTTTTTCCACCTCGGTTTGGTTTGACGGAATCATCGGGGGGTCTAGGCAGTGAACGCTGGATCATCGGAATTACCATATGCATGTTGTGATATCATGTTGTGATTATCATGTGTGTATGTTATTATTGAGTTTCTCGCAGAAGAAGACTCGTTGGTATTTTGTCATTTATGTTATTATTATTATTATTATTCGTGAGATGTTGAATAATATGTTGTGGTACTTGTACTAACATCGTTGTGCTAACCCCTTCGGGGGTGAACATTTGTTTATGTTCAGGATCCAAGAGGGCGGGGAAACAACCACTGGAGCTGCATGACGACGAGGATGCAGAGTGATGTTCCGGCTGGGTTTATTGTCTATTGTTGGTTATTTTAATAAGTAATCGAGTACGTCATAATCTGTGATGTTCGGATTTCAGTGATGTATTATTATTCTTCATTTGGATATTTGTATTTTTGGTATTGAGCCAGAACTGTCGTACTTTATTTCAGTAATTTCATAATTTGGTATCTGTCATTGTCTTTTCATTTATTCAGCCTTGTAAATTCTTATGTAATGAATTTACGGCGCTGTAATATTCCTGAATATATTGGGGGTGTTACAGAATATGGTATCGGAGCTAAGATTTATGGGTATCTTGTCCATTAGGTTAAAGTAGGGGTCATATATGTCTTTTTAGGTAACTGGCCGCGAATAACATCACTGTAATGCCTACGTCTTCATGCGAGCGGTGGTTGTAAGTTCCTAAACTCTATCCAGTTCTTTACGTGTTATACCTCTTTATACTTGAACTTTTGAACGATATTTTTTCCTGTATATTGAGTATTTATGCTTACAGTATGTTGAGAGGTGGACGTGGATGTGGTCGCGGTTGCGGACGCGGACGAAGAAATGCCGAAAGAGAAGCTTCCCTTCTAATCAGGCCAACCACAGCTCAGGCGAGCCACAGAGATCTATTAATAATGAACCGAACTCGCAGCCCGAAATCCTTCGTCAGGTGGTGAACCAGATGACCCAGTTCGCCCAGGTCGTGGACCGAATGCAGGTGGCAGTAGGGTTACAACAGGGATATCGACATCAGGGTATCCCAGATATGGGAAATCGAGGCGACCGATGGCTGCAAGAGGTAGCGAAGATGCAACCACCTCAATTCGATAGTATTTCTGAGACTCCCACCTGGGATCATTGGTTAAAGGAATTGGAGAACATTTTTGCCGACATTAATTGCCCAGACGACCGGAGAGCCTCTATTGCTCATTACCTTCTGATAGGGGAAGCATCCGAGTGGTGGGAAGCCATGCGGCCTGCAGATCATGATGCGGACTGGACAGAATTTAAATTGATGATGGAAGCTCAGTTGTAATATCCGGATTTATTATTGTGTATTTCATCTGTATTTGAACCCTGTATTATTCAGAATTGTGATATCGATAATTGAAGTATGATATTTTCGTATTTGAATCCTTGTACATAAGTATAGCATCATGCAAAATTTCTCATGCAAACTCGTGATAGCGCACGCTAAGAATGTAGCTTAACGTGCGTTATCGGGCTACAACTAGCGCACGCTACGAATGAAGAATTGCGTGCGCTAGGCAATCAATTATTGAGCTAGATGGCTAGCACATGCACCAGCCAGACGTGGGTCCGGATAAGATTCCTGCGGACGAACCTGGACAGTTTTGGAGTTAACAATTATTAGCACACGCTAAGGATTGTATGATAGCGTGCGCTAATCAGCTAATGTGCAGAAATTTTATATAAGGGTCAGCACTCCATTTCTTCTTGTTCCCTAATGTGTGTATGATATTATTGAGTTTCTCGCAGGAGAAGACTCGTGGATTATTTTGTCATTTATGTTATTATTATTCTTCATGAAATGTTGAATAATACGTTGTGGTATTTGTACTAGCATCGTTGTGCTAAACCCTTCGGGGGTGAACATTTCTTTATGTTCAGGATCCAGGAGAGCGGAGAAACAACCACTGGAGCAGCATGATGACGAGGGTGCAGAGTGATGTTCCGGCCGGGTTTATTTGTCTATTGTTTGTATCGTTTTAATAAGTACTCAAGTACGTAGTCGTTTATGATGATTTGGATTTGGTGATGTACTAATACTTTTCCGTTGAACATTCGTCAGAACTGTTGTATCTTATTTCTGTTATTTTCATACGTTGGGATCTGTTAATGTCTTTTCAATTCTTCAGCCTTGTAAATCCTTATGTAAAGGATTTACGGCGCTGTAATATTCCTGAATATATCGGGGGTGTTACAGAATATGGTATCAGAGCTAAGATTATGGATATCATAGCCATTGGGTTAAAATAGGGGTCATATATGTCTTTTGAGAAAACTGGCCATGAATAACATCACTGTACTGCCTACGTCTTCGTGCGAACGGTGGTTGTAAGTTTCTAAACTCTATCTCGTCCTTTACATGTTGCATCTCTTTATACTTGAACATTAGAACGATATTGTTTCCTGTATATTGAGTATTTATGCTTTCAGTATGTTGAGAGGTGGATGTGGACGTGGTCGCGATCGAGGACGCGGACGAAGGAATGCCGAAAGAGAAGCTTCGCCTTCTAATCAGGCCAGTCACAACTCAGGCGAGCACAGAGATCTATTAATAATGAACCAGAACCTGCTGTGCCCGAAATCCTTCGTCAGGTGGTGAACCAGATTACTCGGTTGCCTGTGCCGTGGACCGAATGCGTGGCGGTGGGATTACGGCAGGAGATAGACAAAGAAAGGATCCCGGACATGGGAAATCGAGGTGACCGATGGTCGCAAGAGGTGGCGAAGATGCATCCACCCAAATTCGACGGCTTTTCCGAGACTCCCACATGGGACCATTAGTTGAAGGAATTGAGAAAATTTTTGCAATTAATCGCCCATACGAACGGAGAGCCTCTATTGCTCAAGACTTTCTCGATAGGGAAGCATCCGAGTGGTGGGAAGCCATACGGCTGCAGATCATGATGCCGATCAAGTAATTTAAATTGATGATGGAAGCTCGCAATGCCTCGCCCCGTGAGGGAAGCCAAAGTTCGAGAGTTTTTCTCCGCTCGGCCGACGAACTCGTATCCTGCATAATTAGGACGTTTAACTAGCAATGACATTTGTTCAACATCCGGTCGTAATGTATGCGTAAATGATGATCCATTTTGATATGAGGATGAAACTAGAAATCCAGAGGTACATGTCCGGTTTTGAATGTACCACTCTCCGTCAATACCAGGATAAAGCATTGGCGTACGAAATCAAGGAAGCAAGAATGGAGAAGTTTACCGAATCCAAGAAGCATAAAGTCTCTGGCGCTTTATAGAGCACAAGAGTAGTGGGCCCCGCAAAGCCCAGTCATCCTTTCATTCATTCAAGAAACCTCCGCACCCATCCAAGAGCGGAAAGAACTCTGGAGCAGATTACCATGACAGATGTGACAAGGAGGTGCTTTAATCGTGGCCGAACAGACATTATCGATTTAGATTGCTCATTTCCTACTGTGACTTGTTTTGACTGTGGTCGAGAGGGACATCGTGCGGTGTTCTGTGAGGAGGCTGCGAAAGCTTTTAGAGCCCGTACATCATAGCCAGCCCAGAAAGAATCAAGTATTCAGCAGAGTGCCGGATCTGTTCTCCCACGTCTGTACGAGATGAGTAGAACAGACGATCGTGATGTCATTGCCGCATCGTGCAATCGCTCGCATCCTTTCCCACCGATTAGCATTTTATTCGATACAGGAGCTACGCATTCATTTATATCCTTATCTTGTGTAAATCGTTTGAATATTTCTGGTTTTCATAATTGTGAACCTCATGTTATTGGTTTACCGAGTGGAGAGGGGATTGTTGGAAACTTAGAAACTAGGGATTTCCCTGTATCATTGGGAGGCAGAGGGTGGCTTTCAAATCTGATTGTGATAGAAATGCAAGGAGACGACCTGATACTCGGAGACGATTGACTTAATCAATATGGAGCTATTGTAAACTACCGAAGGAGGAATATCTCGCTAATCGCTGACGATGGTTCCGAAATATTGTTTGAAGGATGGAAACCAGGAAGCTCAGGAAAGTTGATCAAGGCGATGAAAGCTGTCAAATTGTTGAAACAGGGTTGTACCGGATACTGGTGCTATGCAATGAAGAAAGAAGATGAAATTGTGGAACTTTCATCCACTCCAGTTGTTAACGAGTTTGCGGATGTATTTCCTGATGAGTTACCTGGGCTACCTCCACGACGGGATGTAGAATTCACCATTGAGCTGGAACCCGGAGCTACAACAATTTCTAAGGCGCCGTATCGTATGGCACCTACTGAGATGTATGAACTAAAAAAGCAACTGGAGGTGTTACTGGACAAAGGCTATATCCAGCCAAGCGTTTCGCCCTGGGAGCACCAGTTCTTTTTGTCCGAAATAAGGATGGATTGCTTCGACTATGTATTAACTATCGAGAACTGAACAAGATGACGATTAAAAACAAGTATCCATTGCCATGGATTGATGATTTGTTTGACTAGTTACTAACAACAACAGTATTTTCTAAAATCGATCTGAGATCAGGATATCATCAGCTGAGGATTAAGGAATCTGATGTTCCGAAATCAGCATTCAGACTCGCTACGGACACTATGAGTTTGTAGTGATGACATTTGGTCTCACTAATGCACCTGTTGTATTCATGCAATTTATGAACCGAGTGTTCATCGAGTATTTGGATAAATTTGTGGTTATGTTCACTGATGACATTCTAGTTTATTCTAAGAGCCCGGAAGAACATGCGCAGAATTTGCGGATTGTATTATAATTTTTGAGAAGCGAGCAATTGGACGCCAAACTTTCTAAGTGTGAATTCTAGCTAAAGGAAGTAATGTTCCTCGGCCATGTGGTATCAGCTGAAGGAGGCTAAGTAGATCCTCAAAAGATCGAAGCGGTTATGGATTGGAAGCCTCCAAAACCTAAAAGAAGTCCGGAGTTTCTTAGGACTTGCTGGGTATTATCGTAGGTTCTGAAGAGATAAATTTACCACTAGAAGGGGGGTTGAATAGTGGTAAAGCGGAATAACGAAATTTCTTGCGAATAAATAGAAAATAGTGCGGAATTTAAAGACTCAAAGATTTATAGAGGTTCGGCAACTTGCCTACGTCCTCTCTCCGACTTTCTTTTTCTATTGGCTCAAGAACAACCACAATCTTGACTCGTCTTCTATCGGTCCGAGTTCACAACCGTTACAATCGCTTGTCTTCTATCGGTCCAAGCTCAACCTCTCTCTCAATATAAACTTTTGTTTATCTAGTGTTCTATAGGAACTAGATAATCCTCACTATACGAATATGGGAGTTTAATCCTAACAATGCCGGATCAAAGATCCTAATAACGCCGGATTAGTGACTCTTAATTCGTTTCTTTTACGCTCAAGTGTAAGTGATGCAACACTTACAATCAAATGAAAGAATACAAAGAATAATAGATATTACAATGAAAATCACTCTTGTATCTTTCTTTTCTCACAACTTGAAATGCAATAAAAGATATAAAACTGAGCTCAAGTATGCTTTGATTGCTTGTATGCTTGTATGCTTGAATGCTTGAAGTTGTGTGTTTGATACCCAAGTCCTTTGGGTATTTATAGGTGAGAGCCATCCTTCAAATGCTGAAAAACGTATTATTAGCGTGCGCTAATAATGTCCCCTAGCGTGCGCTATCGATCTTTGACTTGGCTTCTCTGAACGGTCACAAAGACTGTTGCAACGGTAAAATAGTATGGCTAGCGTGCGCTAGTCATGTATCGGTAGCGTGCGTTAACGTTTGGTCAACAAGTCTTCAATCTTGACTTTGAAGAGGTTGGTTTGTCTTCCCAACGACTCTTTATCCAACGGCTAGATTTGAGATTAGCGTGCGCTAGCAAGTATGCATAGCGTGCGCTAGCATTAATTAATTCCAACTTTTCCAGATATCCGGGATCTTCATTGACTCTTGCCTTCCAACGGTAGAAAATCAAACGGTAATATGCTGACTCCTTTTAGCGTGCGCTAATGCCTATACCTTAGCGTGCGCTAATAATTTCTTTCAGTAACGTACGTTACCCTGTGTAGCGTACGTAAAATCCTTGACATATTGAGTCCAGTAGCTACTGGACTACTGACCGTGATATCGGTAGCGTGCGCAAGAGCTGAGTAGTAACGTGCGCTACATCCTTGTTTTAGCATACGTAAGTTGATATATGTAGCGTGCGCAAAATTCATTTCCGATTTCCTTCCAAACCTTACTGTCCTCTGGAATGATGCGATAGCGTGCGTTAATATGGATTGTATAGCGTGCGCTAACTGTAGTTACTTAGCGTGCGCTAATATTGAATGACTTGCGTGCGCTATCCATCAGGTGACTTCACTTGGATGCAGCTGACTGTCTGGGCTGTACATGTATTTCTCGATAGCGTGCGCTACTATTATATAGGTAGCGTGCGCTAACTGTATTTAGCTCCTTCAATATAATATTGATCTGAGATTGATCTAATTAAATGTTTTGAATGGAATAATCATCAAAATACATTTTGAGTCAACAATCTCCCCCTTTTTGATGATGTCAAAACATTTAATTTATACCTGCAAAAACATTTTAAATGATTCGAATCAAGGTAACTTGTTCGATATATTAGTATATTTCGGTTTTTGAAGTATTCTCCCCCTTTTTGACAGAAACAAAAAGGAACTCCCCCTGAATTGTTGCATTTTAACAGGTACCAACAAAAATGCCATTATCCAAAGCGAAATTACGTAAATAACAATACTCGTAAACAACAGATACCAAATGAAGTGAAATGCGAATATCATTAAGATAGAGTTCAAGCAATACATAAAGTTTTCATGACATGAGACATAAAGATTATTCGAATATTAAGATTCTACAACCAAGCATCAAAATCCTCAAATCTAAGGTGCAGGGTCGGAAGAGGACGAGGGGAAAGGAAACGAAGGGTGTGTGTAATGGATGAAATCGGAGATGAACCCGCGAACTTCCCGGACTTCCGAACATAGAGACCGAACATACTCTCGAATTTCTTGCTGAGAGGTCTCGATGCTCCGCATCCGAGCACAAAGGTCGCTTTCCTCTTCCTCCGTGACAACATCTTTCATCGGGCGCTTCCCTTTCGTCTTCGGATGACGAACAAATGACTTGGATTGCAGCTCCCTAAGCGTATGGGGTCCTCGGTGCGTCACACGCTCGACCGGTGTAGGCATCCGTGTCCCCTTTGGTACTTGGTCATCATCTCGGAGATACGGAAACAATACCCAACCTCGATTAAATGTCTCAACATAATGCATGGCCTTGAGGGTTAGGTCACTTATTTCGTGTCCCCGAGACACCGGAACATGTGCCTCATCAGACAAGTCGACGCGGAAATGCCGAAAGATCACCGTAAGAATTGAACCAAAAGGAAGTCCAGATTTCCTAGTTCTCGACATGTAATTTTTCGACCGAAAAGACTCCCCTTTCGCTTTCATCCAACTTAGCACAATCCCAGTGAAATCCACTCTATCATCCTTCAGCACCCGATACACGACATTCTTATCAATGCCGACTAACTTGTGTTGGGTGTTGACTTTTGGCATTAAACATTTTGTTAGAGCGTCCAACAGCAAGCGAATGTGGATACCGAAATCGTTATTCTCGAAGACGTCATCCGTGACTTCGATGACCGTTTTCGAACATAAAAAATCACCAATATCTCTCTCGGACACCATAGACTCTTCGGCAATGGTTTTCCCATAACAATCATACCCGTCTTTCGATAAGCCAAATAACTCGTGAAGAATTTCCGACGAAATCTTCCCCACAGTTCCATTCACTAGGCTATCGAGCACTAAACCTCCATTATCGCCACTATCACCAAGGTGCAGATTCGCATAAAATTCACGTACATACGTAGGGTAAACAATCTCTTTGCACTCAACAAATCGTGCAATTCCTAATGCCTCAAAGAAATCGCGAATACTGACCTTAACCCTTTCAAGGCTACTAAAATTGAAGTAGTAGCAATCGGTCAGACTCTCCTGTGGAAGGATATCGAAGAAAACCTTCGATGCAATGTAGGAGACGAAACGAGTCGCGTCATAATCATTATTGCGAGGACGTTTGTAGTTTTTCTCCATGGCCTTTCTTCCCTTGCTAGACATTTTGAAGAGAATCGAAGTTTTGAGGGAGAAAATTGCAGTATTTGGATCGGTTTTGCGGCTAGGGTTTTTTGATGGAAGGGAATTTTCAGGCGTTTGCGTACGTTAGGAAGGGGTAAATGTGTTTCTGGGTCGTACGGTATATATATGGTCAGCGAACTTTTAATTAGTGTACGCTAGGGACATAGAATTAGCATACGTTAGGTAAATGTGAAAAGCTTACTGGACTGTCCAGTAGATAAAATGGAATTCGAAAAGTTTTTAATTAGCGTACGCAAGGCAGTGCGGTTAGCATACGCTATCGAAAGCAGTTTTTAGCGCGCGTTAATAAAGTGAAGCTAGCGCGCGCTAGCGAGTGAACCGAATCAAGGATTTTGATATTTTGAGTAGTAAGCTTATTTCAAAAATTGTCTACATGTCCCATACCAAGTTGTAAAAGAATGGAATTAAATGATTCTTCGGGAAGAGGTTTTGTAAAAATATCAGCAAGTTGGTCCTTCGTCCCGACAAAAATTAAACAGATATCCTTTTTCTGAACATGATCACATAAAAAATGATGTCTAATATCTATATGTTTAGTTCTACTATGCAACACAGGATTTTTACTCAGATTAATTGCACTAGTGTTATCACATAGGATAGGGGTATTTTCAAAATATATGCCGTAGTCGCGGAGTTGATTTTTAATCCATAACACTTGAGCACAGGCGCTCCCTGCAGCGACATATTCGGCCTCAGCTGTAGACAATGCTACACTGGTTTGCTTTTTACTTCCCCAAGATATTAAACATGATCCAACAAAATGACATGTATCACTAGTACTCTTTTTGTCAATTTTACATCCGCCGAAATCGGCGTCACTATATGCAATTAGATTAAAATCCAAGCAAGAAGGATACAATAGACCTAGTCCAATAGTTCCTTTCAAGTAGCGAAAAATGCGTTTACAAGCAATTAAATGTGATTCCTTGGGATTAGCTTGGAATCGAGCACATAAACATGTAGAAAATATTATATCTGGCCTAGATGCAGTCAAATATAACAAAGATCCGATCATACCTCGATATAAATTTTGATCTACGGATTTGCCATTTTCATCTTTCTCAAGCTTTAATGATGAAGACATTGGCGTAGATATCACCTTGCTACTTTCCATATTGAATTTCTTGAGGAGGTCATTTGAGTACTTCGTTTGATGGATAAAAATTCCATCTTCGCATTGCTTGATTTGAAGCCCGAGGAAGAACGTTAATTCTCCTATCATACTCATTTCGAACTCTCCTTTCATAAGATTAGAAAAATCTTGGCACAAGGATTCATTAGTAGCTCCAAATACAATGTCATCAACGTAGATTTGGCAAACAAGTATATCATCATTTAATATTTTAACAAACAAGGTATTATCGACTTTGCCTCTTTTATAATCATTTGCAATTACAAATTGACTTAAACGATCATACCATGCTCGGGGTGCTTGCTTCAACCCGTAGAGTGCCTTGTTGAGCTTGTAGACATGATCCGGAAATTGATGATCTTCAAAACCGGGAGGTTGCTTGACGTAGACTTCTTCTTGAATGTACCCATTCAAGAATGCACTTTTCACATCCATTTGAAATAGTTTGATCTTCTTATGGGCGGCAAATGTACAAAGCAAGCGAATGGCTTCGAGTCGAGCCACGGGAGCAAAGCTTTCTTCGTAATCAAGAACTTCCTCTTGATTATATCCTTGAGCGACCAAACGAGATTTATTTCGAATTGGATAACTGTCTTCGTCACTCTTGATTTTATGCACCCATTTAGTTCCGATAATTGTTTTATCTTTAGGAGCGGGAACTAAATTCCATACATTATTGTGTTTGAATTGCACAAGCTCCTCTTGCATTGCCATCACCCAACTTTCATCATCGAGAGCTTCGGATATATTCTTGGGAACTATTTCGGATACAAAAGCACAATGAGCCATAAATTCGGTGGATCTCCTTCGGGTTTGAACACCGTCTTCAATGTTTCCAATCATGAGATCCTTTGGATGATCTTTGATGTGCCTCCAATCTTTCGGTAAATCAACGATTGTGTTCGTTTCGATTTCCGAAATTTTCTTCACTTCGGGTGAGGGATCCGGAAAAGTACCTGCATCATCAAAGTATTCTACCTTTCTCGGGGGTGAGATCATATCATTGAATTTAACATGTATGGACTCTTCAACTTTATTCGTTCTAATATTATAAACACGATATGCTTTACTATTAGTACAATAACCAAGAAATATTCTGGAGTCGGATTTAGCATCAAACTTGCCTAAGTTATCCTTGCCATTGTTCAAAATAAATACGTTGCAACCAAAAGGATGAAAATAAGCAATATTGGGCTTTTTTCCCTTCCATAATTCATACGGGGTTTTAAGATGAGTTCTACGAACGTGAACCCGGTTAATCACATAGCATGCCGTAAAAATTGCTTCGGCCCAAAAGTATCGTGGAAGAGAGTATTCATTAAGCATTGTCCTCGATATTTCTTCCAAAGATCGGTTTTCCTTTCAACAACTCCATTTTGTTGAGGCGTTCTAGGAGCCGAAAAATTATGATTAATACCGTATTTATCACATAGAAGTTCAAACGGAGTGCAATCAAATTCACCTCCGTGATCGGTGCGAATAGAAATTATGGAGAGATTTTTCTCATTGGATACCAAACGACACCATTTAGAAAATTCGGAAAATGCATCATCCTTATGTGCTAGAAATCTAACCCAAGTAAATCGAGAGAAATCATCAACAATAACCAAAGTGTAGAGCTTGCCATTTAAACTAACATGTCTAGATGGTCCAATCAAATCCATATGCACAAGTTCAAGAACTCGACTAGTGGAAACCTCGAATTTTGGTTTAAAAGATTCTCGAGTGTGTTTCCCTTTTATGCATGATTCACACAAATGCTTTCTATCAAACTTGAGTTTGGGCAATCCATGAACAAGGTCGTGTCTAGATAAAATAGAAATGATAGGTAGAGAAGTATGCCCCAATTTTCGATGCCATAAATATGCATTATCATCCAAAGTAATAAGACATTTTTCATTGAATGAACTCTTATCATTAAGATCAACAATATATATGTTTCCACATCTCAACCCAATGAATGCAATTTTATTATTTCTAAATGCCGTGCAATGCGTTTGCTCAAATAGAATTTTAAAGCCTTCATCACAAAGTTGCGAAACGCTAAGAATATTATGATGCAAACCTTCAACAAATAATACTTTGTTGATAGAAGGAGAAGGTTCCTTACCGACTTTGCCGATGCCTTTGATTTTTCCCTTTTGATTATCCCCAAAGGTCACATGTCCTTGTTCTTGATATTCGAGGTCTTCAAATAAGTCCTCGGAGCCGCATATGTGCCTTGAACATCCTCTATCAATGTACCACTTGTTTTTCCTTGGTGCCGCTACCTACAAAAATAGAGTTTCTTGGTTGTTTCGGTACCCAAGCCCGTTTGGGTCCTCCAAAGTTAACTATGCTTATAGCATTCGGAACAATTGTCCCTTTAGGAACCCATATTTGCTTAACTTTGATGGTTCTTAACTTTGAATGAGTATTAACATTGTGAACTCGTTTGAAAGAATCTTTTGAGTTCTCGGTTTCGGTTTTCTTTATTTTGTCAAGGTTGATAAGGGATTGTTGCCGTTTAAAAGGATCGAAACCAAGACCGTGTTTGAGCAAGGGCAATTTTTGAATAGATAGGAGCCTTTTGAATTTCTTGTTTCCGAGAGTAAATTTGTTCAAAATATATTTTAGCTCCTTTTGAGTTTTTGTTAACTCGATTTTCAAAACATTTTCTTTTTCAAGGCATAATGTATGGTCGATCTCAATAGTTTTTCCCTTGTTTTGAAGAGAGGAATTTTCGAGTTCTAGAGATTTATTTTTCTCTTTAAAGATATGTTTAATTTAACCATCTCGTCATACTCCGTATTCAAGGATTCAAACGCACTCAATAACTCATCATCATGATGAACTTCTTGTGAATCACAAAAATCAAAAGAGTCATATTCGTCATCATTGAGTTTAGAACTTACCTCGATATTACTTTCGGAGTCGAGTGCCATGAATGCAAGATTTGCGTCTAGAGATCTTTCAATCTCCTCCTCGTCATCACTCCAAGAAGCGATTAGGACCTCCTTATTTTTGAATCTTTCCATTTGAGGTTTTGAAGAGGATCCTCGGCATTCTTTGGCATAGTGACCGGCTTGACCACATTTACGACAATTATTGTCGAACTTCTTGATGGGAGTATAGCCACTCTTTTTTTGCTCCGGTTTGCCATCCCGACCAAGAAAACTTCGCCTCTTTTGAATTAGGTTTTTATACCTTCTAAAGTTTTTGGCATAGAGAGCGAGTTCCTCGTCGTCTTCATCTTCGGGAACATATTCCTCAACGTCGCTATCAACATTGAATGCGACTACTCTTTCCCGAGGCTTTGGTTTGGTGCCTCTAGACTTGAGAACGATCTCATAATTGATGAGTGACCCGATGAGGGCACTAAATTCGAGCTTGTTGAGATCTTTGGACTCCATGATCGCGGTGACCGTGGCATCCCATTCTCGTGGCAACGATCGAAGAATTTTCTTAACTTTGTCGCTGCTCGATATAGGCTTTCCGAAAGATGCAAGACCATTTGTTATAGCCGAAAATCGATCCATTATATTTGTGATCGTTTCCTCGTCTTTCATGGAGAATAGTTCGTAGTCATGGAGTAACATGTTGATTTTGGTCTCCTTGACTTGGGTGGTTCCCTCATGAGTGACTTCGAGAATTTCCCAAATTTCTTTTGCGCTTTCATAGGACGATATCCTATTGAGTTCTTCGGGATTAAGAGCGCAATAGAGAAGTTGAGTAGCTCGTGAGTTGACGTGTGTGTTTCTCCAATCCTCGTCGTTGAATTCTTCGATCTTTTTCAACGATCCATCCTCTTTCTTAGCAAGTTTAGGACCAAGAGCAATAACTTTCTAGATTTCAATATCATAGGCTTGAACGAAGATCGCCATCTTCTTTTTCCACGTCATGAAATTGGAACCGTCGAAGAAAGGAGGACGGTTGAGAGCATTTCCTTCAATTTGGCCAAGAAGTGCCATTTGCGGATCTTTTTCTCTTAGGTGGTTAAACCTTTAAAAATAGACCCTCTCTGATACCAACTGTAGAGATAAATTTACCACTAGAAGGGGGGTTGAATAGTGGTAAAGCGGAATAACGAAATTTCTTGCGAATAAATAGAAAATAGTGCGGAATTTAAAGACTCAAAGATTTATAGAGGTTCGGCAACTTGCCTACGTCCTCTCTCCGACTTTATTTTTCTATTGGCTCAATAACAACCACAATCTTGACTCGTCTTCTATCGGTCCGAGTTCACAACCGTTACAATCGCTTGTCTTCTATCGGTCCAAGCTCAACCTCTCTCTCAATATAAACTTTTGTTTATCTAGTATTCTATAGGAACTAGATAATCCTCACTATACGAATATGGGAGTTTAATCCTAACAATGCCGGATCAAAGATCCTAATAACACCGGATTAGTGACTCTTGATTCGTTTCTTTTACGCTCAAGTGTAAGTGATGCAACACTTACAATCAAATGAAAGAATACAGAGAATAATAGATATTACAATGAAAATCACTCTTGTATCTTTCTTTTCTCACAACTTGAAATGCAATAAAAGATATAAAACTGAGCTCAAGTATGCTTTGATTGTTTGCATGCTTGTATGCTTGAATGCTTGAAGTTGTGTGTTTGATACCCAAGTCCTTTGGGTATTTATAGGTGAGAGCCATCCTTCAAATGCTGAAAAACGTATTATTAGCATGTGCTAATAATGTCCTCTAGCGTGCGCTATCGATCTTTAACTTGGCTTCTCTGAACGGTCACAAAGACTGTTGCAATGGTAAAATAGTATGGCTAGCGTGCGCTAGTCATGTATCGGTAGCGTGCGTTAACGTCTGGTCAACAAGTCTTCAATCTTGACTTCGAAGAGGTTGGCTTGTCTTCCCAACGATTCTTTATCCAACGGCTAGATTTGAGATTAGCGTGCGCTAGCAAGTATGCATAGCGTGCGCTAGCATTAATTAATTCCAACTTTTCCAGATATTCCGGATATTCATTGACTCTTGCCTTCCAACGGTAGAAAATCAAACGGTAATATGCTGACTCCTTTTAGCGTGCGCTAATGCCTCTACCTTAGTGTGCGCTAATAATTTCTTTCAGTAACGTACGTTACCCTGTGTAGCGTACGTAAAATCCTTGACATATTGAGTCCAGTAGCTACTGGACTACTGACCGTGATATCGGTAGCGTGCGCAAGAGCTGAGTAGTAACGTGCGCTACATCCTTGTTTTAGCGTACGTAAGTTGATATATGTAGCGTGCGCAAAATTCATTTTCAATTTCCTTCCAAACCTCACTGTCCTCTGGAATGATGCGATAGCGTGCGTTAATATGGATTGTATAGCGTGCGCTAACTGTAGTTACTTAGCGTGCGCTAATATTGAATGACTTGCGTGCGCTATCCATCAGGTGACTTCACTTGGCTGCAGTTGACTGTCTGGGCTATACATGAATTTCTCGATAGCGTGCGCTACTATTATATGGGTAGCGTGCGCTAACTGTATTTAGCTCCTTCAATATAATATTGATCTGAGATTGATCTTATTAAATGTTTTGAATGGAATAATCATCAAAATACATTTTTAGTCAACAGGTTCGTGGAAGGGTTTTCCAAAATTTCCCGCCCACTTACTCGACTACTGCAGAAAACACAAAAGTTTGAGTGGAATGAGTTGTGCCAGAATAGCTTTGATGAATTGAAGAAGAGATTGACGATGGCACCGATTTTATCACTCCCATGAGGAACTGGAGGATTTATAGTTTACAGTGATGCTTCGAACCAAGGACTCGGATGCGTATTGATGCAGAATGATAAGGTGATCACTTATGCGTCACGCCAGCTGAAACCTTATGAAATGAATTACCCAAATCATGATTTGGAGCTAGCAGTAGTAGTTTTTGCTTTGAAAATCAGGAGACATTATTTGTACGGGACTCACTGTCAGATCTTTACGGATCACAAGAGTCTCAAATACATCTTCAGTCATAAAGAGCTGAACATGCGGCAAAGAAGTTGGCTGGAACTTATTAAAGACTATGACTTGGAGATTCTGTATCATCCAGGCAAAGCGAATGTAGTGGCCGATGCACTCATCCGCAAGCCTGTTTCTATCCAGATGTTGGAGACTCTGACATCCCAGCTCAGCATTCAACGATAGATGATTCGAGAAGGAACTGAAGTGTGGTTACAAAGAGTCCAAGGACAACTGTCCGTGATGGAAATAACTTCATCGTTAACCGAGGAAATTAAATCTAAGCACGCAGATGATCCTCTGATGATTCAGTTACGTGATGAAGTGATCAAGGGGAAGGCCCCCGGATTCGTAATTCATGATGATGGAGTTTTGAGATTTCAGAACCGACTTTGCGTTCCCAATGTCGATGTTCTGAAACAGATGATTATGAAGGAAGCTCACAACTCGCCCTATTCTATCCACTCGGGAACCAATAAGATGTACATGGACTTGAAGGAGAATTTCTAGTGGGGCAACATGAAGAAAGATGTAGCGGATTATGTTTCGAAATGCTTGATTTTTCAGCAGGTTAAGATCAAGCATCAATGACCTGCCGGGATGTTGAAGCCGTTCCCGATTCCTGAATGGAAGTGGGAGGACATATCGATGGACTTTATCACTAGTATGCCGAGAACCAAGACGGGAATGAACATGATTTGGGTGATAGTTGATCGTTTAACCAAATCAGCTCATTTTCTAGGCATTAAGGACACGTGGGGACCAGAGAAGTTGGCACGAGTATTTATTTCAGAGATAGTCCGATTGCATAGGATGCCGAAGACCATTATTTCTGACCGAGATGTTCGCTTTGTATCGCATTTTTGGAAAGCAGTTTATAAGGCCTTGGGGACCGAATTGAACTTCAGTACATCTTATCACTCGCAGACAGACGGACAATCCGAAAGGACCATTCAAATAGTGGAAGACATGCTGAGGGCCTGTACCCTAGACTGGTCAAACGATTGGGAAGTTCATCTACCGTTGATTGAATTTACCTACAACAATAGTTGGCATGCTTCCATTAAGATGGCACCGTTTGAGGCCTTGTACGGGAGAAGATACAGGTCGCCCCTATGTTGGGATGATTCATCAGACTTGATCGGGACAGAACCTGAGTTGATCGTGCAGACACGAGAGAAGATAGCCTTGATTCGTGAAAGGCTGTTGACCGCCCAAAGTTGACAGAAATCTTATGCAGACGTACGCCATCGCCCATTGGAGTTTAGTACTGGAGACCACGTACTTTTAAAGGTTTCTCCTACTCGGGGAATCTTTCGTTTTGGAAGGAAGGGAAAGGTGAGTCCGAGATATATCGGACCATTCGAGATCCTTGAGAGAATTGGAGAGTTAGCATACAGATTGGCATTACCGCCGTCGTTGAGACATGTTCATAACGTGTTCCACGTATCCCATTTATGGAGATATATACCAGATCCTAGTCATGTCATTGATTTCGGCGAGATCGAAGTCGCTCAGGATGGAACGTTTGAAGAAAGATCGGTCAAAATACTCAAGAGTCAAGTTAAGCAATTGAGGAACAAACCAATCATTTTGGTCAAAGTTCAGTGGTCACGCCACGGAGTGGAAGAAGCCACTTGGGAAACGAAAGATAGCATGAAGTCCAGATATCCAGAGTTATTTTCGTCTTGAGTTTCGGGATGAAACTCCTTTTTAGTAGGAGAGTATGTAATATCCGGATTTATTATTATGTATTTCATCTGTATTTGAACCCTGTATTATTCAGAATTGTGATATCGATAATTGAAGTATGATATTCTCGTATTTGATTCCTTGTACATAAGTATAGCATCATGCAAAATTTCTCATGCAAACTAGTGACAGTGCACGCTAAGAATGTAGCTTAACGTGCGTTATCGGGCTACAACTAGCGCACGCTACGAATGAAGAATTGCGTGCGCAAGGCAATCAATTATTGAGCTAGACGGCTAGCACATGCACTAGCCAGACGTGGGTCCGGATAAGATTCCCGCGGACGAACCTGGATAGTTTTGAAGTCAACGATTATTAGCGCGCGCTAAGGATTGTATGATAGCGTGCGCTAATCAGCTAATATGCAGAAATTTTATATAACGGTCAGCACTCCATTTTTTCTTGTTCCCTTCACTCGTCCTCATTTCTTGATAGTCCAGAGAACCTTCCCTCCTTCTTAAATACACATAGACCACCTCCACTTAATCACTAAAGATTGGATGCCACTTGTGTTTGATCATTGGAGTGGAGAAACGTCTTGATTTGGCAAACAAGCAACCGGAGCTGGATTCTACTTGTTGTCTCGGTGTTTTTCTTCATCTTAAGGTATGTTATACTACTTTCAACCTTGAATTCGTGTTCTTAAGGATATGAGGATTATGCTATCAAGATATTGAGTTTCATTGGTGATTTATCCAAACCACATCATGTTTAGGAGATTGAGATGATTATGCTTTAAGTACCTTGGTTAAGAACATCATGATTTGAATCTTGTTACGATGAACAAGTAGAGAAAGTTTCTGACATTGGTAATCCGAATTTAGAAGGTGTCTTCATAGTAATCACGGACTTGACTTTAACATCATTATTGTTAGACGAATCTAAGAGATTGATCATGGAAGGATTTATCTTGTAAAGATGGAGTGTTAAACAAACCACAAGATGATAGTTTTGATTGATATAAGGTATTGATATCGACCGTTAGGCCTTCCGAATTACGCATGAAGAATTGTAATCGAAATGGAATATGGTTTTATGATGATATACGTATTCTTGAATTCGAAGTTGTTGTTATCCGTAAGATCATTCATAACCGTATGAGCATGATATGCATGGAGATATCATATATTAACACTGAATATTTCGTAAGTTTTATCACGATTAGATCAGTCGACTGTTCAGGAGGAACTGTCTTACATGATTAGCGTGCGCTAAAGCTTCATGGTTAGCGTGCGCAATTGAGCATAAGTTAACGTACGCTACGCTAGGAATGTAACGTGCATTATGTCATCAGGCGAGTCAGTCAGCTGGTCAGAGAGAACTGTCGATACATAGTTAGCGTACGCTAGGCTTTGTTGTTTGTGTGCGCTAACGAGCAGGCTTAGCGCACGCTATGTAGAATACTTACCGTACGCTAAGCAGTTCAGGCAGATTACGTTTTATGAACTTTCGGCCATAAATTGGATCATTAGACATTCGTACGACATGAGATGAATTCTATATTATTTCTTTTGTTAAGGTTCGAGCTTGCTACGTGTAATATCCTAGAATTTCACTATGAATTTTTCGCATTATTTTATCTGGGTTATACTGTACAGAGTAGGACCGATACAGTATGGATAAATAATTTTGGAAACCGTGACAGTCGTGCCAGTATGTCTATCGAGGTTATTTTAATTCTAGGATATTACATGCTTGGTGTGTTTTCGATGTCGGATATACCGTATGAGTATTTGTATGATTTCCGTACTTGGTCGACAGTTGTAATTGAGGATATCGTGCATCAGACGTACCATATGAGAATATTTTTGGGATTTCGTATATGTGTTCAGTATGTCATATGTTCACATTTGTTATGTCGACACGTTGGACAGGAATTGCTGGGAATGGCTAAGTATGGATCTGTTAACGTACGTTAAGACTTTGAGATAACGTACGCTAAGTGGTACGTGTTAGGTACGTTATGCGTAAGGTATTACATACGTAACAAGAGGAATCGGACAGTTGGGCCCGGTGTCGGAAGCTTTCGGCGCGGATGTGGACAGGTGAGTCAACGGATGGAGTTACGTACGTTATACAGGATGTATTACGTACGTAATACGAGTATAATACTGTAGCAAGTCAACGTACGTATTACGTACGCAACGGAATAAGTGTTACGTACGTTACGGGGCGGCTGGCCGAGTCGTGGCCGAGAGGACTTGTAGTGGCCGAGCATGGTCGGCAGTGACTCGTAGGGATGGCCGATCACGGTCGGCAGTGACTCGTTGTGGGCTAGGATTGGCCGATTACGTACGTAGGCAGTGGCCGGTTACGGCCATAATGGCCGATTACGTACGTAAGGGAGCTGCCGGTTACGTACGTAAGGGTGCCGAACGAAATGGACAGAAGGTTAGGCCGCGGCCGGCTACGTACGTAAGGACCCTACGGTTACGTACGTAAGGTGCCAGCAGGTCTCGGCCTATATAAGGCCTCGACCGAGTCATCCTTGCCATTTTTCACTTTTCTTCGTTTCTTCCGTGATTTCTTTAGCAAAGATGATGGTTTTGAGTAGAATCAACTTATAACAATATGTTTTGGAAGTTGGAATCATGGATTAACATCATCCTCCACCCGGATCGAAGGTAAGAACACATGAACTTTTAGTTTTTGGATGTTCTTGAGGTTTCTTCGTATTTTGGCCGATTTGCTTCGTTTTGATTCAGATTATTGATAGGACTTGATTCTAAACTCGTAATCATTCATTATCCTTGAAGTTTTGTGGAACGAATTCGAGTATTTCCTTGAATAATCGATTGAATTGGACTATGCCTTCAAAGTGTTCGATGAAATGTCTCAATGAGTAGAACTTGGAAAATTCTACACGTTTTCGTATGAATGATGGTTGAATTGATATTGTTGTGATGATTCTTGGTATTTACGAGAATTCTGTTAAGGGAAGATAATGAATTGGTGATCAAATGATTCGATTATATTGTTATGATTATGGAATCGTAGTATTCTCGATGTTCTTGGTAGTTTGTTGCGATTCATGATGTTATGAGAAGTATATATGTTGAAGACATTGTTAGGACCATTGAACACCGAATTTCGGCTTGTGTTCGTATTGTTAAGAGTTGATACGGTTTGGTTTCGCATGATCGAGATGTCGTTGAACCATCGAGTTTGATTAGTTGGTCATTTCGGTTGTTGATTGTTATTGAACGTATCGTTAATTAATTATTGCATTAGGATGCGTTTAGTGATCGTTGAAGTTAACCGTTGTGCTACGGACGAGTCGGGGCTGAGGAGCTTGTAGATGAAGACGGCGGGATTGATAGCGGCTTCGTCGAATTGGTATCAAGGCAAGTTATGCTTTCTCAGTTCATAATGTTAATAAATGATTTCGTTTTCATTTCATTTATGATTCATATAGCAATGGTATTATGGAATATATGAATTGTCGGAATGGTGATATGTATGGTATTTTTGGACTAGATAAATCATAATGTATATGATTTTAAGGATGTCTAGTGGAAATGGGAACATGAATTATAATTTGGTCTATTGCATGAGAAGTTGGATATCAAGGTTAGTTATCGTGTCGATGTTGAACTCGGGATGGTGGTTTGGTATTAGTTATGGACTGCACTTCATTTTGGATTGTCGGATAAATCATGTATTCGTTCAGGGCGGTTGGTCATGGAAAGGTTAGCGTCTCCATCTTGAGGTAAATTAATGTTGTTAGATTATGATAATCATCATGTTGCATTATTGCATGTGTGTGTTGATATTTCATATGGTGAGTGTGCACCATCGTTTGTTGCATTCTGTGATGTGCTCTTTCTTTGAGCTGTAACCTGTTGGGCCGATGTGTTAGGGGATAAGACCTAAATGGCACCTATGTCCGGAGTATTCCTGAGTAGATGCTTTCGTGACCCTCGGCTGCTGCCTTGGGAGTTTATATGATATTGTCCGGAGTATTCCTGAGTAGATGCTTCCGTGACCCTTGGATGCCGCCTTGGGAGTTTATGTGCTATTATTATATGCATTGTTGAGCATGTTGTGGTCTCTTGTCTGACGGAATACGACATTGTGGTCGTGTCGGTCTTTCATGATCGAGTTATTGTTGCCCTCTTGGAAAATCTTCTGATCCTTGTTGGATATGCGTTTCTTCGAGATTTGTTGTCATGTTTTATCTGTTGGGATTCAGAAAATAAAACGAAAAACGCAGCGGAAATAAACTTGATTTCCGGCTCGTGTACCGGACGTGTACCGGACGTTCGTCAAATGAAAAAACAAGCCACTCGGCTCGTGTACCGGACGTTCGTCAAACGACTCCGTTAAATACACTCCGTTTATTTACCAATGTATTTATATAAATTAATTAATCCAATTAATTAATTATATCAAATACAAATATATTTCTCTAAAAAATATAATTTATGAAATAAATTAATTACCCGGTAACTTAATTTTAATTCATAAGACCGCTATTTGATTTATCCGATAAATCATAATTAGATATCCAATATCTAATATTAATAGAGAGATATTAAATTCACATTTATCCGTCAACGCTCCTAATGCGCAACTCCGTAGGTCCGTCTCAGCCGGCATTGGGAGGAACCAATGAGTGCGGGCAGCACTTAGCCAGCCTAGCGGGCCGCACTGTAAACCCCGACTGAGAACGAATGAAGGGATCATTCCAGAACCATTATGTCGTGAATACTATATACGTATATACCCTTCATTAGATGTCCCGATCAAGTCTTCGGGTCACGGTAAAGTCAAACCCTACTATTGACTAAACTATATACATGTGTTAATGCAAATCAAGACCGACTGATTAATAGTGAATCTAATACGACTATATCAGAATGCTTTGGCCAAAGACTTATGATCTTATTTGCCATTAACCGTATAGGACATTCGCCTGCTCACTAACAGGAGATAGAATCCTTTCTTGGCGTACAGTAAAGACTGCTACCTGCCCGTATAGTCCGCACTTCGAGGTCGACTCAGCAATTAAGCAAATGAGTCTAACTACTCTAATGACAAACTAAACGTCACATGCACATCTTCTACTGAACCCTCAAGTCAAAGGTCCACGTATACTATCACAACCTTTCGATTCCTCATCGACTCTCCGAGAGTGAATACCGTGTGACTGAATCGAGTATGAGTCGTGTTCGAGTATACTGGCCCCACCAATATACTTATAACTATGCTATCAAGACGTGCACACGTCCTAGCATCAGTTATACAAGTCGTATTAAAACTTAATGCCCATTTTAAGTTTATTGACTTGCGAACAATTTACGTAAATAAACTTTAAACACTTCTAGTGCATTTTCTCTTATCCCATAACGAGAATGGAATGTTCGATTTATTTACATGGACTTCACTTCAATGTTTACCAAGTCAAGAATGCAATTGAAATACAATAAATAGTGAATGAATCGTATTGCCTTTTTATTAATTATTCCATAATTACAAGTACAATGCCCTTACTCTCTCATCCCCTGAGTGGCATTCGAGGGCATATTCCTAACAATCTCCCACTTGCACTCAATGCCACACATCATGGTATCCATTACCCATGTTCTTCAGATGACTTTCTAAGACGGCTTGAGATAATGGCTTAGTCAGCGGGTCAGAGACATTGTCTTCTGAGTCTACTCTTTGCAATGAAACATATCCTTTTTCCACCATCTCTCAAACGATGTGGTATTTTCTCTCTATATGCTTGGTGTTGTGGTAAGCCCTAAGCTCCTTGGTTTAGGCGACAACTCCATCATTATCACAGAATAGTGATATAGGCAGCTCCGCATTAGGCACCACTTGAAGTTCTTGCATAAACTTATGCATCCAAAATGCTTCTTTGCAAGCCTCTCAGGCAGGTTGATACTCTGCTTGGCAGGTGTAATTTGCAGTAGCAGTTTGCTTAGAGCTTCTCCAAGATACTGCTCCTCCATTGAGAGTAAACAAATACCCAGATGTCGACTTATAGTCGTCATTGTCTCCTTGAAAATCAGAATCGGTGAATCCAATCACCCTCAGTTCTCCACCATCGTAAGTAAGAAACAAATCTCTACTTCTTCTTAAGTACTTAAGAATGTTCTTTACGGCAGTCCAGTGTTCCCTACCCGGGTTTGCTTGAAATCGACTTACCATACTGTGTAGGCTAAGTCCGGTCTCGTTCACAACATAGCGTACATGAGGCTACCCACTGTCGAGGCATAGGGTACCTTACTCATCTCTCTTGTCTTCCTCACTTTGAGGACACATTTTCGTGGTGAGATGAATTCCATGTCGCATGGGAAGGAACCCTCTTTTAGATTAATCCATCTTGAATCTTCTCAGGATTTTATCTATATAGAGGGCTTGGGAAAGTCCTATCATTCTTCTCGGTCTATCTCTGTAAAGATGGATCCCTATAATATAGGAAGCTTCTCCCAAGTCTTTCATAGAGAATGTTTTAGAAAGCCAAGCTTTCATAGTGCTGAGCATTGCTACGTTATTTCCTATAAGTAGAATATCATCTACATTTAGTACTAAGAACGCAATGTTGCTCCCACTGACCTTTTTGTAAACACATGGTTCCTTCTCATTTCGTACAAAGTCAAAGTCCTTGACTGATTCGTCAAATCGAAGGTTCCAACTCCGAGAAGCTTGCTTCAGCCCATAAATGGCTCGTTGCAGCTTACACACCTTATCAGACCTTTGAAGTGGAGGTTGTGTTACAATAGGTTCGGTTCCTTATCCCTGATCAGATGTCTCCTTAGGACCTTCCTTATGCTCTTCTAAAGAGATATTTCTACCCGAGCCACCTTCCTGAATGAATTCATCCTCAAGGAAGTGCGCTTGTAATGCCGCAACGACCCTATGGTCTTCTGGCATATAGAATATATAACCCATCGAGTCCTCTGGGTATCCAATGAAACGTCTTTTGATGGACCTCGCTTCCAGTTTGTCCACCTTAGCCTTCTTGACATAGGCTGGATATCCCCAAATCCTTATGTGATTAAGGCTTGGTTTCTTACCATTCCACATCTCATGCGGAGTGATAGGAATAGATTTGGAAGGACATCTATTAAGGATATAGGCAGCGGTTAGTAAGGCATACCCCCACAGGTAAATAGGTAAATCAGTGCAATTTAACATAGAGCGAACCATGTCCAACAAAGTTCGATTTCTCCTTTCTGAAATACCATTTAACTGTGGGGTTCCTGGCGGCGTCAATTGTGAAACTATTCCATGTTCCTTGAGGAACTCATCAAACTCTGTGCTCATATATTCGCCACCTTGGTCCAACTGAAGTGCTTTGATATGACATCCAGTCTGTTTTTCAACTAGGGCCTTAAATTCTTTGAATTTAGTAAAGGCTTCAGATTTATATTTCATTAAGTACACAATCCCATACCTAGTATGATCATCTGTGAACGTTATGAAATATTGATATCCATCTCGGGCTACTTCTAAAGCACCACAAACATCGGTATGTACCAATCCAAGTTTATCGATAGACCTTTCAAAAGTGCCTGTGAAGGGTGACTTAGTCATTTTGCCTCTAAGGCAAGATTCACAAGTTGGATAGGGTTCTACACCCAATGGACTTAAAAGTCCATATTTCTCCATTTTATGAACCTTGGTCTGACCAACATAACCAAGTCTAAGGTGCCATTTAAGAGCTTGATTAGTATCTTGCCTACCACGTTTCCTAGTTATAGTGTTCACTGCTGTTTTATTTTGTAAGTTTAGATGATATAAACCATTTAACAATGTAGCTGTGCCAACCAATTTATTTCGAAAATAAATTTTACAACTACCATTGCCAATGAAGAAACAAAATCCTTTCTGGTTCAATACTGGAATGGATACAATGTTTTTATGCCCCTTGGGCAAAACAAATACTTCATCTAACGTCAAAATAAAACTGGATTCTAAACCCAGTAGGACTGATCCAATATCGGTTGCCTCGACACTTTGTCCGCTTCCGATAGTGATCATTACTTCCCCAGCTCCAAGTTTTCTACTTCGTTCCACATCCTGATTCATAGTACAAATATGAGAAGTGGCACCTGAATCCAGAATCCATGAAGCAGAATATACAGTAGCGGAACAATTGGTTTCAAAAACAAAAAGTTCCGTACCTGATGCACCATTAATATTAGAACAAGTCCTTCGCCAGTGGCCCAGCTCACTGCATTCAAGGCATTTGTCCGTAGGTTTTGGACCGCCTACCTTTTGAACCTTTCGGGCCTTGCCCTTTCCTTTCTGTACCCCTTTCTTGGGTTTGTACTGCTCGTAGGTCTTTTTCTTCTTGTTCTTGGACCTCCGAGGCCTAGAAGAAATCATAAGAGCAGCCTCTCTCGGTTTAGTCTTCATATTAGACTGCGCCGTCACCAGTTTGTTCATTAGCCCAGCTAATGCGCATGAAATTTCATTATAGTTGAAATTCATTACAAACTGCATGAAAGAGTCGGTGAGAGATTGAAGGATGAGATCAATTTGAAGGGATAAATCTATATTAAAGTTGAGCACCTCGAGCCTCTCAATCATAGAGATCATCTTGAGGACGTGGTCTCCCACTTTCTCCCCTTCTTTCATCCTAGCACTGAACAACTGCTTCGATATTTCATATCTAGCAGTATTACTGTGCTCTCCATAAAGTTCAGTCAAGTGTGCGAGAATCTGCCTAGCAGAAGTTATTTTCTCGTGCGCTTTCTGGAGCTCATTTGTCATTGAGCCAATCATAAAGCCACGGACTAGCACGTCATGCTTGACCCATTTTTCATGGACATCAATATCTTCCTGATTACCCCTGGTTCGCATTGGAGTCGGTGGAATGTCCGCCTCCAAGACGTATCCTAGAGACTCCATACTGAGTACAATCATCAGATTCCGCAACCAGTCAACAAAATTGGGTCCAGTTAGGAGATTCTTTTCAAGTAGTATTGCAAGTGGATTTTTAGCCAATTTTAGAGAGATTCAGTTTCGTTTTCTGCAAAGTTTTAGACAAGATTCAATTAGTGACTTGTTTAATTATGACCGAGTATAGAATTTAAGGGCTTGTATAATTCTTGTCTCGGCTCCCACTAATTTTATAGGAACTATACACTCCCATGTTATAATCCGGAAGTCATGAGTGACTTCATAGTGGTTATCGATTTCTTTACAAAGTTTAATAGAGGGCAACCCATACGGTTTCTATTCTATTATTCTTTATAAAGTGGTGTCTAATTCCAACCCATCTAATGGATGATTCGATCTTCTTTTACCCCTAGTTCACTTGCCCTCAACCCATTCGGTTTCTATGGCTCGCTGAACTATCTAAGTTTAAACCGTCAACTCCTATTAGTCTGACAATTGAATCTTACCCGGCAACCCATACGGTTTATAGGGGTTTGATTTGTCACAACCAAAGGCATCTAATGCACTCTAGGAATTTATCAACTTTCCCCAAAAATATTACCCCGACATACTCGGAAGAATAATATTCTGGTTTAGATTTCAATTTTCCATGAGTTTGACGGAGGGTAGGAAACCTCATAACCTTTATAACTTAGTGTGTTTGTAGTCGGGAGAATTTCGCGATTAATGTTACACTTTGCACATTAATTCATTTATACGCGCGTTTGTTGGTTTGTCAATCATTCAAAATGAAAAAACAGAAAACAGTAACCTAGTTACTACCAACATATAGCTCATGGACCTAATTCCTAAGTACTGGGCCAAGCGAATGACCCAATAAATAAAAACACAGTCTTCGAATCTTCATCTTCTCGGTCGGTTGTCTTCGGTCTTCGTTATAGCCAAATAATAATTACATCATTGAAAAATTGCATCCTATACAAATTTTCTAGTAAAAATAAATAGACTCAAAACGGCCTTTACAACCCAATCGAATCGAATAAATCAAAAACTAAGTCCACGAGCTATATCACCATCACATAAGGATTCCATACAACATGTAATGGAAACGAAATTAAATAATTAATTTTAATATAAATTAATCTAATTAATCTATAAATTAATCTATTCAATTTCTACTATATTAATCCAATTAATATAAAGTGGCATTAAAATTAAATAATCGATTAATATATTAATCCAATCAATATAAAATTAATCTATTCAATTTTAATGGTATTAATACAATTAATACTAATAATCGTCATTTAAATTCATTCGAAGTAATCCGGCCAAAATAATATTTTCGTTTAATTTATTTCCCTTAACTAAAAAAAATATTCCAAATATTAATTTAGTCAAATTAAAATCCAATTTAAATTTTGGGAAATAATTACAATGAAATATAAACTTAAAATGGAGTCCCGGACAATCCAGTTTTAGGCCCAGCCCGTGGTCCGATTCAAAATCGGGCCAAAAACCCGAGGGATGCCTGGTCGAGCCATGCTCGGCAGCCTGGGCAGGCAGCCCAGGCAGTGCTGCCAGCACCATTGCCGGCAGCCTCGTTTCTTCGTTTTTCGGCTCGTTTCCAAAAACGTGATGCTACAACGAACAATTTAAAATCTACGATTATTTCAAACATGATACTAAATCATAATCATCATCCAAAAGCATTCAAAATGCACAAATAATTGTATATACGGAAATATTGACCTTGCTCCGATACCACTGTTGGGATTCCGAAAATAAAACGAAAAACGCAGCGGAAATAAAAACGAATCCCAAACAGGATCGATCAAGTAACGTATATACGAAAAAAAATACGAAGATAAAGATCATACCCTTGAAGTCGTTGAAATAATTCTTCGTAAAATTGATGATAATCACGAACCCCGTCCCGAACACGAAATTCCTTCGTTCCAAGCACTGAAAGATACGAAGCCTCTACTTCACACGCGTCGGAAGTTGCCCGGAAAAATTCGATAGCAGTCTGTTCTCCAAGAACACGGCTAGGAATTACTATAGGAATTTATATCTCTCTTTTTCTTGATTTTGTATCACCTCAGAGATGATAAAAAAAAAATTCTCACACTTCCTCACCAAAACTCACGGCCAGAACTTGAAGTTCAGCAGGTCAGTGTGTGTTTGTGTTGAAATGGTGTTTAGACTTTATGATATGATTAGATATCAATATATAATAAGGCCATACCAATCTCATAATTGAGATAAAAAAAAATTAATATGGAATCTCATCATTATCATACACCAAATCACCATGTTATCACAAGACCAAAACATGTGAGGTGGGGAGAGGTGGGGCGGCCCAAGGAAGCTTCCTAGAAACCAGCCGAGCCACTCGGCTCGTGTACCGGACGTTCGTCAAACGACTCCGTTAAATACACTCCGTTTATTTACCAATGTATTTATATAAATTAATTAATCTAATTAATTAATTATATCAAATACAAATATATTTCTCTAAGAAATATAATTTATGAAATAAATTAATTACCCGGTAACTTAATTTTAATTCATAAGACCGCTATTTGATTTATCCTATAAATCATAATTAGATATCCAATATCTAATATTAATAGAGAGATAATAAATTCACATTTATCCGTCAACGCTCCTAATGCGCGACTCCGTAGGTCCGTCTCAGCCGGCATTGGGAAGAACCAATGAGTGCGGGCAGCACTTAGCCAGCCTAGCGGGCCGCACTGTAAACCCCGACTGAGAACGAATGAAGGTATCATTCCAGAACCATTATGTCGTGAATACTATATACGTATAGACCCTTCATCAGATGTCCCGATCAAGTCTTCGGGTCACGGTAAAGTCAAACCCTACTATTGACTAAACTATATACATGTGTTAATGCAAATCAAGACCGACTGATTAATAGTGTATCTAATACGACTATATTAGAATGCTTTGGCCAAAGACTTATGATCTTATTTGCCATTAACCGTATAGGACATTCGCCTGCTCATTAACAGGAGATACAATCCTTTCTTGGCGTACAGTAAAGACTGCTACCTGCCCGTATAGTCCGCACTTCGAGGTCGACTCAGCAATTAAGCAAATGAGTCTAACTACTCTAATGACAAACTAAACGTCACAGGCACATCTTCTACTGAACCCTCAAGTCAAAGGTCCACGTATACTATCACAACCTTTCGATTCGTCATCGACTCTCCGAGAGTGAATACCGTGTGACTGAATCGAGTATGAGTCGTGTTCGAGTATACTGGCCCCACCAATATACTTATAACTATGCTATCAAGACGTGCACACGTCCTAGCATCAGTTATACAAGTCGTATTAAAAATTAATGCCCATTTTAAGTTTATTGACTTGCGAACAATTTATGTAAATAAACTTTAAACACTTCCAGTGCATTTTCTCTTATCCCATAATGAGAATGGAATGTTCGATTTATTTACATGGACTTCACTTCAATGTTTACCAAGTCAAGAATGCAATTGAAATACAATAAACAATGAATGAATCATATTGCCTTTTTATTAATTATTCCATAATTACAAGTACAATGCCTTTACTCTCTCATCCCCTGAGTGGCATTCGAGGGCATATTTCTAACATTATCGTGGCATACCTGGAGTTAGATACATTCCGATCGTTCATGTGTAGGATTTTCGGGACGGGCACGTGTAGCATATGTTGGTTTCGACATCATATTGAACCGTGCACACGAGACGTACTTCGTGAGACTGATTAGGTACGAGACCAGACGTGTATTGATCAATACCCGTGGTTGGCTTGTACACGGACACATGTCCGGATCGAGCGTATCGTGACGTCCATCTTGAGTCTTATTGATTGGTCGTTCACAGTCCATGTATAATTGGATCTGTTCGATATTCGGATTGTCTTTGAAATCCCGTATATATGATTTGTATATGGTTGACGATTTTATTTTCTCGTGTATCTGTCGCCATTGAACCTTTATTAATCTCGTTCGGAGTTACCATATCGATGGTCAACTCATTGATATCGATCCTTTATAAATCTCGTTTGGAGTTCACCCTGGCATTGGTAATCTCGTTCGTTATTGATCCTTATTGATTCCGTTTGAGAGTTGTCTCATCGTTGGTATTCTTGGTAATTAGTCCTTGATTGATGTTATTGGAGTTTATCGTGTCGTCGGTATTCTCAGTTGTTGATCCCTTATTATCCCTATTTGAGTTTACCGTGTCGTCAGTATTCTCGGTTGTCGATTCCTTATTGCTCTTGTTGGGGTTTACCATATCCTTGGTATTTCCAGTTGTTGGACCTTATTGATCTTGCTAGAGTTTACTGTGTCGTCAGTATTCTCGGTTGTTGACCCTTTATTGATCTTATTGGAGTTTATCGTATCGTCGGTATTTCTGGTTGTCGACTCTTATTAGTCTTGTTGGAGTTTACCGTATTGTCGGTATTCTCGGTTATTGATTCGTCATTGATCCTTATCGTGTCGTCGGTATTCTCGGTTATTGATTCTTCGTTGATCTTGTTGGAGTTACCAGATCATGGTATTCTCGTCCGTGGTTGATCCCTCGTAGATCTAGTGTGGAAATATCATGTCATTGATATTTCCGTTGTGATGCATCGATTGTTTATCATTATTGATTGTGTGAGCATTCATGCTTGTATTGATATCCGGGACTTGCCATTGTTTCGGGACAGTTGATTTGCAGATGTATCGTGTGATATCGGTTTTTATCCGGATTAGGATCCGATTGTGCGACCCAGCCGATAGAGTTAGTCTTGGCCAGAACATTCTATGTTGAGATATGATAAGTTTGGGATTTTTTGTATCGTTTCGGATGCAGGTGGTTACTTTTGAATTCATTCATCACTTAAGGACACGAGGCATGGGATATGGTAAGAATCGATTGTTATGGTTGTGACAGGTTGGTAAGGTTACTTCGGTAAGATTACATGGGGAAAGTTCTTACTCTGTAGATTACATTGATATGTATTGTTTTTGTGATGTGATCGTTATCATTGTTGAGTATTATGGCTGACCCCGTCGTGGGCTTTATCTTTTAGGTACTCGGAGTTCGAGCTAGTAGTGGTCGTGATGGGATGAGCTTTCCGGTGATACTGGCTATGGCGTGATTGTTCGGATTGTGTATTCTTTTCTGGTTTTTCTAATTCCGCTGCAACTGTATTTAATTATGTTTTTATCCGCTGCGTGTGCATATTTAAAATAGCTTTCGGTATTCTTTGAACTGTGTTTTATCCGCTGCGTGTGTGTGTGTACTTTCAAAGGACCTTTTGGCATTTTTAAATGTTTGCGAAAATGATTTTAGCCTTGTGGGTTCCAATATGGGGCCCATGGCGCTGTAATATTCCCGTATGGTTTTGGGGGTGTTACAGAAGATGGTATCGGAGCCAGATTTCGTAAAACCCGGGCGTGTGTGTTATGTGGCTCTACCGGTGCGGTAGTAGCATGACTTTTGAAAATGATTTTCTGACTTTTGATTCAACCCGATTTTGGAGGTTTCAAAAATTTTAAAATATTTTCAACTTGCTGTATTTGCGATGCCGGTGTGTTATTAGTGTGTTGAGACTTTTTATGGGAGTCGTATGCCTGTATCACGGAAGATCATCGACTTCATGGACCTGTAAGTGTGTTCTTATAGTTATTTCAATTTTGATGATGATTATTTGAGTATGGTGTCGTGATTTTGAGATACTTCAGGATTGAGATACCGATTATGACAGATGTTGAGTTTCGAGGACGAAACTTATTTAAGTGGTTATATATGTAATATCCTAGAATTTCACTATGAATTTTTTGCATTATTTTATCTGGGTTGTACTGTACAGAGTGGGACCGATACAGTATGGATAAATAATTTTGGAAACCATGACAGTCGTGCCAGTATGTCTATCGAGGTTATTTTGATTCTAGGATATTACATGCTTGGTGTGTTTTCGATGTCGGATATACCGTATGAGTATTTGTATGATTTCCGTACTTGGTCGACAGTTGTAATTGAGGATATCGTGCATCAGACGTACCGTATGAGAATATTTTCGGGATTTCGTATATGTGTTCAGTATGTCGTATGTTCACATTTATTATGTCGAGACGTTGGACAGGAATTGCTGGGAATGGCTAAGTATGGATCTGTTAACGTACGTTAAGACTTTGAGATAACGTACGCTAAGTGGTACGTGTTACGTACGTTATGCGTAAGGTATTACGTACGTAACAAGAGGAATCAGACAGTTGGGCCCGGTGTCGGCAGCTTTCGGCGCGGATGTGGACAGGTGAGTCAACGGATGGAGTTACGTACGTTATACAGGGTGTATTACGTACGTAATACGAGTATAATACTGTAGCAAGTCAATGTACGTATTACGTACGCAACGAAATAAGTGTTACGTACGTTACGGGGCGGCTGGCCGAGTCGTGGCCGAGAGGATCTGTAGTGGCCGAGCATGGTCGGCAATGACTAGTTGGGATGGACGATCACGGTCGGCAGTGACTCGCTGTGGGCTAGGACTGGCCGATTACGTACGTAGGCAGTGGCCGTTTACGGCCGTAATGGCCGATTACGTACGTAAGGGAGCTGCCGGTTACGTACATAAGGGTGCCGAACGAAATGGACAGAAGGTTAGGCCGCGGCCGGCTACGTACGTAAGGACCCACTGGTTACGTACGTAAGGTGCTGGCAGGTCTCGACCTATATAAGGCCTGGACCGAGTCACCCTTGCCATTTTTCACTTTTCTTCGTTTCTTCCGCGATTTCTTCAGCAAAGATGATGGTTTTGAGTAGAATCAACTGATAACAACATGTTTTTGAAGTTGGAATCATGGATTAACATCCTCCTCCACCCGGATCGAAGGTAAGAACACATGAACTTTTGGTTTTTGGATCTTCTTGAGGTTTCTTGGTGTTTTGGCCGATTTGCTTCGTTTTGATAGAACTTGATTCTAAACTCGTAATCATTCATTATCCTTGAAGTTTTGTGGAACGAATTCGAGTATTTCCTTGAATAATCGATTGAATTGGACTATGCCTTCAAAGTGTTCGATGAAATGTCTCAATTAGTAGAACTTAGAAAATTCTACACGTTTTTGTATGAATGATGGTTGAATTGATATTGTTGTGATGATTCTTGGTATTTACGAGAATTTTGTTAAGGGAAGATAATGAATTGGTGATCAAATGATTCGATTATATTGTTATGATTATGGAATCGTACTATTCTCGATGTTCTTGGTAGTTTGTTGCGATTCATGATGTTATGAGAAGTATATATGTTGAAGACATTGTTAGGACCATTGAACACCGAATTTCGGCTTGTGTTCGTATTGTTATGAGTTGATACGGTTTGGTTTCGTATGATGGAGATGTCATTGAACCATCGAGTTTGATTAGTTGGTCATTTCGGTTGTTGATTGTTATTGAACGTATCGTTAATTAATTATTGCATTAGGTTGTGTTTAGTGATCGTTGAAGTTAACCGTTGTGCTGCGGACGAGTCGGGGATGAGTAGCTTGTAGATGAAGACGGCGGGATTGATAGCAGCTTCGTCGAATTGGTATCAAGGCAAGTTATGCTTGCTCAGTTCATAATGTTAATAAATGATTTCGTTTTCATTTCATTTATGATTCATATAGCAATGGTATTATGGAATATATGAATTATCGGAATGGTGGTATGTATGGTATTTTTGGACTAGATAAATCATAATGTATATTATTTTAAGGATGTCTAGTGGAAATGGGAACGTGAATTATAATTTGGTCTATTGAATGAGAAGTTGGATATCAAGGTTAGTTATCGTGTCGATGTTGAACTCGGGATGGTGGTTTGGTATTAGTTATGGACTGCACTTCATTTTGGATTGTCGGATAAATCGTGTATTCGTTCAGGGCGGTTGGTCGTGGAAAGGTTAGCGTCTCCAGCTTGAGGTAAATTAATATTGTTAGATTATGATAATCATCATGTTGCATTATTGCATGTGTGTGTTGATATTTCATGTGGTGCGTGTGCACCATTGTTTGTTGCATTCGGTGATGTGCTCTTTCTTTGAGCTGTAATCTGTTGGGCGGATGTGTTAGGGGATAAGACCTAAATGGCACCTATGTCCGGAGTATTCATGAGTAGATGCTTCCGTGACCCTCAGCTGTTGCCTTGGGAGTTTATATGATATTATCCGGAGTATTCCTGAGTAGATGCTTCCGTGACCCTTGGCTGCTTCCTTGGGAGTTTATGTGCTATTATTATATGCATTGTTGAGCATGCTGTGGTCTGTTGTCTGACGGAATACGACATTGTGGTCGTGTCGGTCTTTAATGATCGAGTTATTGTTGCCCTCTTGGAAAATCTTCTGATCCTTGTTGGATATTGCGTTTCTTCGAGATTTGTTGTCATGTTGTATCATGGCATACCTGGAGTCAGATATGTTCCGATCCTTCATGTGTAGGATTTTCGGGATGGGCACGTGTAGCATATGTTGGTTTCGACCTCATATTGAACCGTGCACACGAGACGTACTTCGTGAGGCTAATTAGGTATGAGACCAGATGTGTATTGAACAATACCCGTGGTTGGCTTGTACACGGACACATGTCCGGATCGAGCATATCGTGACGTCCATCTTGAGTCTTATTTATTGGTCGTTCACAGTCCATGTATAATTGGATCTGTTCGATATTCGGATTGTCTTTGAAATCCCGTATATATGATTTTTATATGGTTGACGATTTTATTCTCTCGTGTATCTGTCGCCATTGAACCTTTATTAATCTCGTTCGGAGTTACCATATCGATGGTCAACTCATTGATATCGATCCTTTATAAATCTCATTTGGAGTTCACCTTGTCATTGGTAATCTCGTTCGTTATTGATCCTTATTGATTCCGTTTGAGAGTTGTCTCATCGTTGGTATTCTTGGGCGGCTCCCAAGCCATCACTGATCTTATCTTCTACGGATCTACCCGAACTCCCTCTGCTGAAATTACATGCCCGAGGAACATCACTTCCTCGAGCCAAAACTCACACTTAGAGAACTTCGCATACAACTGCTCAACTCTCAAAATGTCTAATATAATCCGGAGATGTAAGGCATGATCCTCCCGACTCCGTGAATAGATAAGAATGTCATCGATAAAGACGACTACGAATTTCTCCAGATACTCAATAAAAACTTTGTTCATCAACTGCATGAACACTGCTGGGGCATTGGTTAGCCTGAAAGGCATAACCACAAGCTCGTATGTTGAGGGGTTTTCTAAGATCGCTAGACCACTCACTCAGTTGCTCCAGAAGACTCAGAAATTCGAGTGGACCGCCGACAGACAGAATAGTTTTGACGAGTTGAAGAGACGACTAACTACCGCACCCGTGTTAGCATTGCCTCAGGGGAACGAAGATTTTGTGGTATATAGTGATTCTTTGGGCCTTGGGCTCGGATGTGTTTTGATGCAGAGAGACAGGGTGATTGCTTATGCGTCCCGCCAGTTGAACCCTTATGAAGTAAATTATCCCACACACGATTTGGAGTTAGCTGCGGTCGTTTTTGCCTTAAAGACATGGAGGCATTATCTCTATGGGTCGTCGTGTAAGATTTTTACGGACCACAAGAGTCTGAAGTACATCTTCAGCCAGAAAGAGTTGAATATGAGGCAGCGTAGGTGGTTAGAGCTAATTAAAGATTACGACCTAGAGATACTTTATCATCCAGGCAAGGCTAACGTAGTGGCTGATGCGGCCCGAGCCGATGGCATTACAGATGTTAGAGGTACTTACGCCATAGAGTAGGATCCAGTGGGATTTTATTTGTCAGAATATCGAGGTTTGGGTTCAGAGAGTTCAGGGTCAGTTATGTGCGTTAGAGATCACTGTTGTTACCCAAAATATTATCCGGAGATAGTATTGCTGGAACGATCGAGTAACAAACAAAATGCGAGAACACTTCCGTGGGAAAATGGATAACACAAGATTTGCCGGGGTTGTTAGTCCCGGGCTTGAATGCTCTCGCGAGATGTTATTAATAAATATCTTGTCAGTACAAATATTAATGTTAGAATCTAATACAATGAGTGTAAAAGCTTCTAGTTATCTAGGCTTTAGAGCGCGTAGATTGCCTAAGAACCGGATGGATGAATCTGTGAGTTCTTGCTTGGAATTTATGATGAATGTGTGTGAATGTCACTATGAATATGTTAGTGCTTGCCAAAAGAGCCTTTTGTTCTCTTTTTGGTGTGTATTTTTGCACTTAATTCGTGGTAGAATCCGTCCGTTTTTGGCCGCAACAGTGAGTTCTCTATTTATAGGGGACTAAGTAGTTGGGATCCCTCAGGCGATCGCGGGCGATCGCCGTTTCTATATTAAAATAAACGGCCGATCGTCCCGTCACGTGGGCTGTTCCCTTGAGGTCCGAGGTTGCGCTTGGAGGCGGTGGGTGAACCAATGGGAAGCCGGCCAGCGTCGCGAGTCATTGTCAGGAGGGTCCACTTCGTACCTTTCGGCGGCCTTGTCGGTAGGTGCGGTAGGTGACAGTGGGTCAATGATCCTTTTGTTGGTATCTATGAAGATCCGCGGGTGGGCCATCGTCCAAGATTCGGTCTTGCGACTTTGACGGATCCGGATCCCCACGTGGCATGAGACGATCGCCTCGATCCGTTAGACAAAGACGATCGCGGTATCAAAAGACGATCGCTGGTTACCAAAAGACGATCGCTATATTATGCCGGACTTTAGGTGTTCGTCCGAGTTTGGCTTCTATGGTTGACTTTTCGGGAGGTCGCCGATCGCCTATCGTGGCGAATTAATCGTCGCACAACAATTGCCCCAACTCGCCTTGATGTTGAAAACACGGGGTGAGGTGGCACTGTTGGCGATCGCCGATGTTTAGACGACCGGCCGATCTGAATTCAAATATGGACGACCTTCTTTCGCGTCGGGAGCAGCGGGAAAAGAAGGCGGGCCTTTCACAAGCGGCTGGGACACGCGTCGTGCTGCCGTTGGGGGGAATCCGACGGTTTGTCAGACCTGTCGGCTGGCATGCCCTCGAAAAGACGCGTATGCGGGATTCGAGGGCCGCATTTAATGCGTCCCCACGTGACGGTTCCGATTCAGTCCCCGAGGTTTCTCCTTTTTGCACTTAGGCCCTCGTTCCCATCTATAAAAAGGGGGGGCTTCTTCTCCTTCACTTGTTACGCGCCCTGAGCATCCATGGCAATTTCGAGAAATTTCTGGAGCCTTTGAGTGCCGATCTTCTTCTTTTTTCTAGGTAAGATTAAATTTAACCTTCTCCTTATCTTTACTTTCCAATATGTCGGGAGGATCGAAAACCTTCGAGACCGGAAGTTCTTCCGCTGCCGCCGCGTTGCCTGAACGGGAGGAGGTTCCCGTTAGAGTGGATATGGAGACGGCCGCTGAAGCTATTCGAGCGGGGATTGCACCCGAAGAACTCGAAAAACTTTTCAACGAGGCCGAGGTGGCGAGGACGGCGGAGACGGCGGAGCAGGGGGGTTCGCCGGTGGATGAAGACGATCTGGTGCGGGAGGCCTGGGAAAGAGAGAGCAGATTCGGCCCCTCCTATGTGGCTTTTGCTCAGATGATGGAAACGATCGCTGGACCTTGCCCGGAATTCGATTTCGAGGCCTACTCCGCCGCTCACCCTTACAAACATGTGAATCGGACGGTCTTTCAGGCCGCCGTCCCGTCTCCGTGGACTCTCGGCCAGATCCGGAGTACGGCGACCAAGAATGACCTGAGCCGCTGGAGGGCCAAATATCACATCCCCTCTGACGTTTCCCTTCACGTGCCTTTGGAGAATGAGCGCGCCGACCAACCGCCCCAGGATATGGTCGCCGTCAACGAGATGATTATGGAGGCGGGTCTGCGATTCCCGTTGCCACTCGCCGTCTCCTATTCTTGATCGCTGGAATTTGGCGCCTCTTCATCGACGCGAATGCTTGGCTGCAGATCATCTGCACGTTGACCTTGTTTGGCGGTCACCGGTTATTTCGTCACCTTAGCGCTACGGAGATGAATTATTTGTTTAAATTGGCTGCGCAGAAAGGGACGATCGGCGGTTATCATATCCAGGCCGACTCGGGAGAGTGGTTCTTGGCGTGCGAATAAGACCAAGGCGACACAGCAAAATGGTGTTGGGTCGGCGGGGCATGGCGATCGGCGTTGAGTGAAGGGCTGAATGAAGAGTTGGAGATTCCCACTATTTTCCGGGAGAGGAATCCGAGTAAGGATTTAAACTCTCCCTTTGATTGAGCTTGTCTTGGACTGATCTAATTTCGTTTTCTTTTTGCAGGACCTCTCGTACCAGCGACCAGCGACCTCCCATTTGATTTCTTGATCGTTTGGGAGCGTATTCGTGCCGAACTCCTTTATTGACGTTCGATCGCTTGGTACTGAAGCTCATCGGTTGGGGGCTCGTTTGTTTTGCTACCCTCGTCACTTGAAAGTTCAAGGTATGAGGTTAAGTGGTGTTTCCTTTCTTTGACGATCGTCTCCAAGATGTTGTTTTATTTTATCTAACTTGTTTGCACCTTTTCTTTGACAGAGGCTTATTTTCCCCGGATCGCCGAACCTCCGCCAGAGATAGCTATGTCGGACTTGGGAGTTCTTGGTCGCCTTAATTTGGGCAAGCGGTGGTCGCGTTCTGCGACGACGTCTCAACTTTGCCCGGTGACGAGACCCGCCGAGGCGCCGGCCGCCAAGCCGGTGGTCGAGGGAGAGGAAGCTCAACGCCGCAAGAGGCGGAGGTCGGAGTCCCGTCGATCTGCGAGGCGGACGTATCGATTCTTGAGCCTCCGGTCGGCCGCGGCTCCTATCTCCGCCATCCCGATGATGGAGCGATCGCGCCAAGCCCACGGTCACCGGACCCGGTCATCCGCGGCTTCGGCGAAGAAGATGGCGATCGCCGATGCGGAGACACCCCGAGCAAGCCTTTTTTTGGACGCGACCCGAAATGGTCAATAGGTAAGAGTGGGTCAAAATTTTTTCTGAGTTAGGCATTCCGAGCATGGTATGGGCTAACTCCTTGATTTCCTTGGTTTGCGCTGCAGGTTCGCCTCGCCGACCCGGACGTCGCCCCAGGGTGCTGGATTTCCTGTCGAGCAAGGCTCCACAAGGTTCTGTCGAAGTCCCTGCTTACGTTCGCCAGGCAATCACTTCCCGGCCCAAGGCTTGGACGACCGACCTTGACGCGATCGCTCGTCGGCGATCTGGAGATGCCATGCAGCGACCGTTGCCGTGGCTCTTCAGCGGCGACGATGGTCGTCCAAGCTGCTCGGGATTTTGAGGGGCGACCCTCCACTGCTCATCTCCATCGCGAGCTCGAGACCGCCCGGAACAGAAATATCGAGGATGCCAACCGGATCCGGTCGATGGAGAAAGAGTATGAGGAGACCGCCAAGCGGGCTAAGCAGACGTGGATCGATTGAAGCAGAGCCGAGTCGCTCCAAGGAAGCTGCCGATCGATCCTGTAATAAGGAGAAGGAGACTCGCGGAAGCTCGAGGCTTCGCAGAGGAGGCGACCGGCTGAAAGGCTGCGGTGGATTGGCTCGGTGGTGAGCCGGAGCGGCGAAGAGAGAGGCTGGAGAAGGCCGGGCGAGAATGTTGCCAAGGCGGCCGAATCAAGTGAGGTCGAGAAGACGGCGGCGGATCTCGAAAGGGCGGTGAAGGCGATCGAGGTCGATCCCTACCTTAACGTCGGGCACGTCGGCGAGTTCGCTTACTATTTGGCCTATGCTGACGCTGTCCGTGTTGCTAAAAAGGCAGGGGTCGAGTCCGGTCCCCTGATGGAAAGCTTCAGATCCTATGTCTCCAAGCATCCTCTCGCATCCGCACTTTCTCTGCCGATCCTTGACTTGGTCGACCCTGGATTGACTTGAGTTGGTATACCGGCAAACTCATTCATCCCGAGGCCGATGGGGGTGCCCAAGCCGATCCGCAACCCGAGGGCGAAGACCAGCAGGCGGGGCTTTGAGAGGCTTTTTGTTTTTCCTTCGTAACTTGTACTTTTTGTTGTAAGGCCTTCGGGCTTCGAAATGTATGAAGCTTGTGTTTATGAATAAAATACTCCTTTTCTCATTCCACGTACTGCCTCATATGCGATCGCCTTTGACTGTTTGTGTGCAATTTTTACGAGTACGCGTATATTTGCTTTCGATTTTTTGTTCGTCCGGCCGATAGTCTGAGTGTTGAAAGTATTGACATGTTATGAATTGGAATTCTTACTTGTAATTTTCGTCGGACGACCTCGATCGCTCTGCATGTTTTTTAGACGACCAGCCGATCGAGTATGGTTCCTCTTTGTTCGATCGTATCTGAGATTAGCTCGACCTATCCTTGCCCCCTTGTCTTTGTTCACTTATAGTAAGTAAGGAAACAAAGACTAGTCTATCTCGCGAGCTATCTTCATTTTGCCGATTCTGAAGAGTAATGTGTGGTTGCGGTGTTCGATGGACCGATCTCCCCAATCGTGTCTTCGTGTGCGCGGGATATTTAGTATCCTGCGACTCACTTTTTGTGAGGGTCCTCCGTTAGGCTACGCCTGCCTTGTGTTAAAACGAAAGGCGGGCGATCTCGGTCTGGAGGAGTCCTTGCGCGGAGTGTTGTCGGCTTATTCGACACCACGTCCGCGGCTTGTCAGCTCTGTTTCCACCTCGGCCCGCCATGAAGATGGCGATCCTCGACGGTGTACGTTGAGACGGGGGTAACGGCACGTCGCATTGTTCGGGTTCACCATGTTAGATGATGTACCTTGAGAACGTGCGATCGCGCCTGCTGATTTATTTTGGAGGGTCCTTCGGCTACGTCGGCTTCGTATTTAAACGAAGGGCGGACGATCTCAGCCCAAAGGAACCTTGCATGGGCGAAGCTGTCGGTTCCATCGACCTCCAGGACCATGGCTGCAATAATTTTACCTAGGATCGTCGTGATCAGCGATCGTCGGTGATATGCGATGCCTGGTGGGGCGATCGCCATAACAGATGGGATAACAAAAAATCTCATTATATTCCTTGTACATCATTGAAATCGAATACAAATTTATCACTGATAGTATTTTTTCAGATGCACCGTTCGAGGGTATTGGTCCGGAGTACCGTCAGGATGTTCCAGTTCGTAGGCTCCTTTAGTTAACCATCTGGATACTCTGAAAGGTCCTTCCCAGTTTGGACCAAAGACGCCTGTATGGGTTTGGATTTTCTTGAGGACGAGATCGCCCACTTGAAATCTTCTCTCTCGACCTTTGAATTGAAGAACTTCTCGGCTCTCCTTTTGTGGATTGTGTTCTTCATTTCGAGGTCACCGCCTTTCTTCAAGCATGTCTAGGTCGATTCGCCGGCTACATCGTTGTCGGTCGTCATCTCTGTTCGGTTCGATGGCCGAGGACGGCGATCTCCGAAGGAATCACCGCTCTGCTCAAGGTAAGGGCGAACGGGTTTCGCGGTTGAATTGCGGGTCGTCGTTCGGTAGGAGCATAAAGCGTCTGGGAGCTCGCTCGCCCATCTTCCTTGCACGGATTCGAGTCGTGCTTTGATCGTGTGTTTGAGGATCTTATTCACCGCCTCTACTCGCCCGTTCGTCCGAGGGTGATAGGCGCCGAGAATAACCTTTTGACTCCCCACTTTTCACGTAATTGCATGATTTCTAAGCCGTCGAATCAAGCTTTCCGTTGTCGGAGATGATGGCACAGGGCAAACCGAATCGGCATATTATGTTTTTCCATATAAACTTGATCACTTGCTCTTGGCCGATCTTGTTGAGCGGTTCGGCCTCAGCCCATTTGGTGAAATAATCGACCCAACGATGGCGAACTTACACTGGAGCCGTCGGCAAGGGACCTATAAGGTCGATGCCCCATTGCGCAAATGGCCAAGGGCTATACATGGAGGTGAGCTCGGGTGATAGTTTTATGTTGGGGCCCATTATCTCGACATCTATGACAAGATCTCGGCATAAGCGATCGCATCTTTCCGAAGTGATGGCCGAAAAATCCTTGTCAGTCGTCTTATGGAGGAGGGCTCGCCCGCGTGGTTCCCACAAATCCCGTCATGGATTTCAGCTAAAACGAGCCGACCTTCCTCCTGTAATACACTTGAGGAGGGGAAGGCTGAAGGCTCGCTTGTAAAGCCGATCGTCAATAGGGTATACACAGTCGCACGGCCGAGTTGGCGAGCTTTAACACGGTCGCCGTGACCGTCCGTCTTTAAGTATTTGATGAACGGAGTCATCCAATTCTCTTGGCGATGGCGACCGTGGTAACCAAATTCCTGTCGATCGCCGGCCTTGCCGACTTTGTGATTTGGATGTTGGAGAGGTGGTGCCCATCCGATGATGCTAGTTTGGAAAGTGCATCGGCCTGGGAGTTGTGCTCTCTCGGGACTTGCTCGATTAGTACTTCTTCAAATTTAGTGCACATTTCGGCGACCAGCTCTTGGTATTTGACCATCTGTTCGCCGCGTGCCTCATATTCCCCCTTGACTTGGTTCACGACCAAAAGGGAGTCCATGTAGATATGGAGGCGTCGAACATCTAGGGCGAGGGCTAGATCAAGCCCGCCTACCAGAGCTTCGTATTCGGCTTCATTGTTGGTCGCACGAAAACCGAAACGCACGGCATTTGTGAAACTCTGACCATCTGGGCTAATGAGGACAATCCCTGCCCCTGCTCTCGCATTGGTCGCTGAGCCATCCACGTATAATTTCAGCGGAGTCGGCCGACTGGCCTGACCGTGAGGGAACGTTAATTCCACCACGAAGTCCGCGAGCTTGGCCTTTGATCGCCGTGCGAGGAGCGTAAGTGATACCGTATTGTGCGATCTCCAGCGACCACTTGAGGAGTCGCCCGTTGGTGTCCTGGTCGGTGCGGGACTTGTCTTAGAGGTAGAGTGGTTAGGACCTCCACCGGTGATCGAAGAAGTAAGCTCTCGGTTTTCAGACACTCATGACAAGGGCATAGGCGATCTTCTCCAATGGTGTGTAACGTGTCTCGGCGTCGTGGAGCGCTGGCTAACATAGTAGATCGGCAAATGGGCTTGCCCTCTGCTCGCACTGAACGGCACTCGGTGCGACCTCCGAGGCCGCTAAGTAAAGGAATAATTTTCACCGGGATCGGCTTTGCCGGATCTCGGGGTTGGATAGATATTCCTTTATTTTGGCGAATGCTATCTCGCTTTCTTTCGTCCATGCGAACTTCTTGTTCTTGATGGTCGCGAAGAAAGGCTTGCTTTTATCGCCGAGCCGTGATATGAAACGGTTGAGGGCGGCTAGACAGCCTGTGAGGCGTTGCACCTGTTTGATGTTTCGCGGTTCCTGCATGTCAAGGATCGCTCGTATCTTGGCGGGGTTCGCCTCGATCCCCCTTTGGCTCACTATGTGCCCCAAGAACTTCCCGGAGCCCACCCCGAAGTTGCATTTCTTGGGGTTCAGCTTCATGTTAAACTTCTCAAGGATGGCGAACGTCTCGGCAAGATCGTTGAGGTGATCTTCCTTCTTGAGGCTTTTGACCACGATATCGTCAATGTAGACCTCCATGGTCTTGCCGATCTGATCGGCGAACATCCTGTTGACTAATCGCTGGTAGGTCGCCCCTGCGTTTTTCAAGCCGAACGGCATTCTGACCCAAAAGTATATGTCTTTTTCTGTGTGGAAAGATGTGTTTTATGTCTTCCTCTGCCATTGGGATTTGATGATATCCGCGAAGGCATCCATAAACGACATCATTTCGCCGTGCTATCGACCGGATGATCGATATGAGGCATTGGGAAGTGATCTTTTGGACATGCCGCGTTGAGGTCGGTGAAGTCTATGCATAATCTCCAGGAGCCGATCGGCTTTTTGACGAGCACCGCGTTGGCGACCCACTGTGGTTCGTCAGTTGCTACTCCGATCAGTCTGTTGCCGAGTAACTTCTGGACTTCTATGTCGAGCGTTGCGTATTTCTCGGGACCGAACTTCCTACGCTTCTGGTGAACAGGTTTCATTGCCCGGTCGATCTTCAGATAATGGCAGGCGTGTTCGGGACTTATGCCAACCATATCTTGATGCGACCAGGCAAAGACACCGATGTTCTTACGTAGCAAGTTGATCAGATCTCCCTTTAATTCGCGGTCGATGCTCGCGCCGATCTGTACCTCCCGTTCTGGATGATCCGGATCCATCGTAATGCTTTCCAACTCTTCGACAGGAACGGTCGCCTCTCGTTTGGTACGATCTCCGGACTCGGTCCTTGGATCGATGTCGAGACTTGGCTCGAAACCGATCCTTGGCTCGATGTCGTCCGTCGATCGAAGAGAGATGGCGTCCCCTGAGTCGGGTTGGTACGAAGTCTCAGGCTCGTCGATCTACATGGGTTGATCGTCGGTCGCTTCAATGTTACATACAGTACGGGAAGTATTGAAAGAATTAACAACATAGGAGTAACTCAAACATCTCTTTGCCATTAGCTGATCTCCTTTTACAGTACCGACCGTCCCATCGGCAGTGGGGAATTTGATACAAGAAAGAAAGATGAGGCGACCGCCTCAAAGGTTTCTAAAAAGGGGCGACCTAGGAACCCATTATAGATGCTGGGCCTATCTATGATTACAAAGCTTAGGTTCCTAGTAATCCTAACCTTGGGATCATAAAAACATATTAGCTCGACGGAGAGATTGATCCTCCCGTAGGCTTGGACTGTGTTGTCGCCGAACCCTTGGAGCACGGTGTCGAAAGGCTTGATGAATTTGATCAGGTTGCCGAGTTGGTCTAGGGCGGATTTGAATATGATGTTGCAAAAACTCCCATTGTCGACCAACACGCGATCGACCGTCTTCCCAAGGATGCAAGCGGAGATCACTAGTGCATCCTCTTTGGGACATTGCACTCCTTCCCTGTCCTTGTTGGAAAAGGTGATGAGCGCGTCTCTAGAGATGGTCGGCTCCGGAGGTACTACAACATGGACTTCGGCGAAGGCCCTCAGTTCGGATTTTCGCTTCCTGTTCGACAGGGTGGAAACCGGGGAAAGGCCCCCGAGCCTCCCACCTCCTGCTTGGAGCATGTTGATCCGACCGCCAGGGTTGATCGGAGGGATCGACTCATCAGAGTACTCCGATTCATGCTCGATCCTGGCGATCGGATTGGGAGGAATTCTCTCGCTCGGTCGGCGTTCGCGCCCTCCGGCTCTTTCCGTCCTGGGTTCTGGCTTGGTGATCAAATTATCCAGTTTGCCTTCCTCAAACGATCGCCGCGTAGCCGTCTCGAGGAGGTCGCGGCATTGGCTAGTGTTGTGGCCGGACTCTTATGATAGGCACGAATTTGCGGTCTAGATGACCGTGGTCCCTTATCGGCTTTGGCTTGGAAAGCCACTCACGACCCTTGATCGCGTTGAAGATGTGGGCCGGAGATAAGTTGAGGTTGTGAAGAAGGTGGACCTCTACATCCTCGAAGGCTTTGAACTCGCCAGGCGGCTTGGCGACCGCCTTTCTGGGCTTGGCGACCGTCTTCTTCTGGACATGGGAAGGTGCTTTCCCTTCTTCTGACCGTCCCTCGTCCAAAGCGGAGTGAGAGCATCTTCTCGCCCGGCGATAATCGGCGGCTCGACGCGGAACGTATAGGTCGGTGGAAAATCTTTTGTGAGGTGCACGAACATGGGCGATCGTCCGTGGAATCCGTTCAGATCGCGTGGTGAGCGATCTGCCGCCGACGGGCTCACCGGTGAGGACTATCTCGTCCACCGGTCGATATAATCCTCATCCGATTCATCCTCCCCGCCCGATTTTCATCATGCGGTGGGGACCTTCCGGCGGCGACTTTGGCGGCGAAGTATGACGTGAAGTCGTCGCCGACTTCTCAAAGCAATTGATTGAGCGAGATGGTAGCGAGATGTACCACTGTGGCGAGATCGCCCGAGTTAGCGGGAACATACGACATTTTGTCGCATCCGAAGCTCCGCATCCAGTCATGTAGATCCGAATTTGCTTAAGTGGGTTCCGGATCCGTTCTCCCCTCGTCTGCAGGTGTTTGTGGGGATTGATCGTTGATTGGGTGGAGCGATCTCGATCTGGACCGCGAGTGGCTCATTTAGCCCAGCGATCGGTCTCTGGCGTTGCCCCAATTTCTAGGAGCGTCTTCATCTCGTCGAGTGGCGTTGCATAGCGGCGATCGCTGTCGCCCGATGCTCGCCGATTGGCTCTCAGGCTGCGAACCAAGGCGATCGTGTGCGATCCCCTAGATCCGTGGTGAATGACGATCTCCCCGCCGGAGGGTTCCCTTCTTGGGCGAGCAGGGCTCGTTGCCTTGTCTGTCTCTTGGGAGTCGGATACGCCGAACTCCCAGTAAAGGATTCGATATCGATGTCTCCCATTTGGGCCCGAGTGCCGGTCGCCATGAGGGATCGCTCCCTAGGCGGCTGAAGACGGAATCGTCCCGCCTTACGAGAGCCTTCTCCAGCGGCTCGGGGCTTTCTGTCGATTTCTCAACATAGATCCCCTTGAGCTTCCTTTTGCTTGCCCGGCGGTTAGCTGACGGGGTGATGGTAGGCGTATCGCGGGCCCTCTGCCGTTCCCTGAGGATGGCTATAGCCTCCTCAATCTGTTCCGATGTCTGGAACTGGTCGAGTGAGAGGCTAGAACCGTCCCTCGGGGGCGGGAGCGAGAGCCTAGCGTCGCCACGCTCGCCCTCCGCCGTGGGCTGGGACTCGGTCCTCGCCGGAATAAGATTTCCGGCAGATCTCAGGGTGGCCCTCTTGGAGGTTGTTGCTGATGTCATTTTCTGATGGCTTTTCTATTGAAGAACAGTGAGTGTTTCTTCAAGTATATGTCCGGAGAACAGTGAGTGTTCTTCGAGACGGTAGGAAAAAATGAAGGTTTAGATCCCCTTCCTCTAGCGCCAATTGTTGTTACCCAAAATATTATCCGGAGATAGTATTGCTGGAACGATCGAGTAACAAACAAAATGCGAGAACACTTCCGTGGGAAAATGGATAACACAAGATTTGCCGGGGTTGTTAGTCCCGGGCTTGAATGCTCTCGCGAGATGTTATTAATAAATATCTTGTCAGTACAAATATTAATGTTAGAATCTAATACAATGAGTGTAAAAGCTTCTAGTTATCTAGGCTTTAGAGCGCGTAGATTGCCTAAGAACCGGATGGATGAATCGTGAGTTCTTGCTTGGAATTTATGATGAATGTGTGTGAATGTCACTATGAATATGTTAGTGCTTGCCAAAAGAGCCTTTTGTTCTCTCTTTGGTGTGTATTTTTGCACTTAATTCGTGGTAGAATCCGTCCCTTTTTGGCCGCAACAGTGAGTTCTCTATTTATAGGGGACTAAGTAGTTGGGATCCCTCAGGCGATCGCGGGCGATCGCCGTTTTCTATATTAAAATAAACGGCCGATCGTCCCGTCACGTGGGCCTGTTCCTTGAGGTCCGAGGTTGCGATTGGAGGCCACTGGGTGAACCAATGGGAAGCCGACGCTGCCGCGAGTCGCTGTCCGAGGAGGGTCCACTTCGTACCTTTCGGCGGCCTTGTCGGTAGGTGCGGTAGGTGACAGGCTGGGGTCAATGATCCTTTTTGTTGGTATCCTATGAAGATCCGCGGGTGGGCCATCGTCCAAGATTCGGTCTTCGACGACTTTGACGGATGCTGGATCCCCACGTGGCATGAGACGATCGCCTCTGATCCGTTAGACAAAGACGATCGCCAGGTATCAAAAGACGATCGCTGGTTACCAAAAGACGATCGCTATATTATGCCGGACTTTAGGTGTTCGTCCGGAGTTTGGCTTCTATGGTTGACTTTTCAGGGAGGTCGCCGATCGCCTATCGTGGCGAATTAATCGTCGCACAACAATCACTTCGTCCTTGACTGATGATATCAAGGCGAAACAGTATGACGATCTGTTTTTGGTCCAGCTGAGGGAGGATTTGAGGAAGGGGAAAGCCCCTGGATTTGTGGTTCAGGATGATGGCGTTCTGAGATTTCACGGCAGATTATGTGTACCGAATGACATTGAGTTGAGGCAGAAGATTTTGAGTGAGGCTCATACTACGCCTTATTCCATACATCCTGGTATGAGCAAAATGTACAAGGATGTGAGGAGTAACTATTGGTGGAGCAATTTGAAGACGGACGTTAGCGAGTTTGTGGCGAAGTGTTTGAACTGTCAGCAGGTTAAGATTAAGCATCAGCGGCCCGCGGGGTTGCTACGACCACTTCCCATTCCGGAATGGAAATGGGAAGACATCTCTATGGATTTCATTACCGGGATGCCTAGGACTCGGACTGGAATGAACATGATTTGGGTTATTGTTGATAGACTAACCAAATCAGCTCATTTCCTGGGTATTAAGGACACTTGGGGACGGAGAGTCTGGCACGAGTGTTTATTGCAGAGATCGTGAGATTGCATGGGACTCCTAGGAGTATTGTTTCAGATCGAGATGCCCGGTTTGTATCACATTTTTGGCAGGCTGTTCATCGAGCTTTGGGGACTGAGTTGAGACTCAGTACGTCTTACCACCCTCAGACTGACAGACAGTCAGAGCGGACGATCCAGACATTGGAGGATATGTTGAGAGCATGTGCCTTAGATTGGAAGGATGATTGGGAGTCGCACTTGCCATTGATCGAGTTCACGTACAACAATAGTTGGCATGCCTCGATCAAAATGGCACCATTTGAGGCATTGTATGGAAGGAGGTGCAGATCGCCGTTGTGTTGGGACGATGCTTCTGAGCTGATTGGTACCGAGCCCGACATGGTAGTTGAAACGAGAGAGAAGATTGCTCTGATTCGCGATAGATTGTTGACGGCCCAGAGTCGACAGAAGTCTTATGCCGATACGCATCGCCAGCCGTTGGAGTTTGAGGTGGCGGATCATGTTTTGCTTAAGGTGTTGCCGACACGGGGAGTTTACCGCTTCGGCCGGAGGGGTAAACTTAGTCAGAGATATATTGGACCGTTTGAGATTTTAGAGAGAGTGGGAGAGCTTGCCTATCGGTTAGGCTTGCCGCCGTCCTTGAGTCACGTGCATAACGTATTTCATGTTTCCCAGCTTAGAAAGTACGTACCGGACCCTATCCATATTATTGATTTTGGAGAGATCGAGTTGGGACCCGACATTACCATCGAGGAGAGGCCGATTCAGATTTTAGAGCATCGGGTGAAGCAACTTCGTCATAAAACCATTCCTTTGGTTAAAGTTCAATGGTTGAGGCATGGATCCGAGGAAGCCACATGGGAGACGGAAGAGAGTATGCGGTCGAGATACCCCGAGTTATTCGCGTTGTAAGTTTTGGGACGAAACTTATTTTTAGGGGGAGATAATGTAATATCCGTGTTTTCTATTTTTGGTAATTTATATTTTTGGTGTATGTTCGTTTTGGACAACTCGTTTATCACTGGTTTGGAATTCTGAATCTATTTTGTTCTTGGAGTTTTTCCGTTTGGACGAGTTTCGAGGATGTTTTTGCATAATTTCATCTTGAATTATATCTTGTCGCATGTACGTTCGATTCTCGTATAACTCGTTCGTTTTCGTTGTTTCTTGATTTGCATAAGTTTGTATGGTTGAGTTGGTCGTGTTGAAACTTTTGGTTTGTTAATCCGACGTTGTATCGCGATTTTCGGGCACTTGGGCCATTTTTGTAATTTCCATAAGTTTAGGGAAATTTACTTTGTTTGTTACATTTCGGACTCTCCGGTGATCGGGATTATATTCTCTTTCAACGCTCATCTTTGTCGTCTTGAATATTCCGTGTTTATGTTTCCGGATTCTGGACTTGCTTCGCATTTCGATACTTTTGTGCTGTTGGCAGCAGTGTACTGGGCAATACTGAACTGCTGCCTGAGTAGCGCATGCTACTCCGGGCTTACTTGCGTGTGCTATCACTGTGTGGTTAGCGTACGCTAACCTGGGGTTCGTAGCGTGCGCTAACGATTTCAGCGGTCTGGACAGTAGGTTCAGTATTTCGGTACTGAACCAGGTAGCGTACGCTAATTCAGCGTTAACGCACGCTAATTCCTAGCATTAGTGCACGCTAATCATGTTAGCTTGCGAACGCTAACTGGAGGACAGTAGGCAGACTGTTCTTCCACACCCCGTTAGCGCACGCTAATGCTTGTGCGTAGCGTGCGCTAAGCCCTTTTAATATAAATAGGACAGCAGCAGTCAACTTCGTCATTTTTCCATCATTTCTTATTCTTCTCGGCTTTGAGCGATTCCAGACGAGGGTTAGGGCCGATTCCGACTGAATATCATCATCCACTACCATCCGTGCATTCCTTGCGTGAATTCTTCAAGTTCCTAACACTTTCCACCATCCGAATCAAGGTAAGAATCCCTGAAACCCTTGTTTCGAGATTTTGGGGAAATTTTGGGGATTTTTTAGGATTTGACTCTTTTAGTCCGAATTATCATTAGATTATCGCTAGACTTCGATCGTGTACTTGTAATCCTTCATTTTTATTGATGATCTGTGGTTTTAAACTCCAAGTTTTCCATTATTCGTCACTTATGGTCGACGATACCCAAGTCATGACCGACAAATTGTTCCAACGGGTAGAATTAGGATTAATTCTTACCTTTCCGCATTATTGAGACTTGTTGTATACCGTTATTATGTTAGGAACGGATTTGGGAGGATTTTTCGGACCAAAACCTATCCCTTCGTCGTTTCCTTCGTTTCGTCTTATTCAAGGCAAGTACATGTATTATATTTCATTATGTGTGTACGGTTTGATGTGAATGATGTAAACTGGATTATTGAATGATTGTGTTGGTTACTCTTCCACCTGGGGATGGCATGTGGCTTCTGGGGGCTGATACTAATGGGTACGGCCACAGAAGTGGACTCGTGTGCGTGTGTTGATGTTCTTCCACCTGGGGACGGTTCGACGGGACCTCTGGGGGCCGATACTAATGGGTACGGCCGCGGAAGCGGTTTCTCACCTGGGGACGGTTCGACGGGACCTCTGGGGGCCGATACTAATGGGTACGGTCGCGAGTTACCAAGCGTGGATATTTGTGATGTGGAAAACTTGATGATATACTGTTTTGATGTAAATATGATATTCTGGAATATTGATGTTCAAAATGATTTTCCTAACGATTTGTTTGCGTTGAATCGTGTATGTATATAATGTTGTGTAATTGTGTACTTGCACTAGCTATTCGAATGCTAACCCCTTAAATGGGGGAAATGCGTCTTATGCATTTCAGGTACCGGGAGAGCTGAGGAGCAGGCACAGGACATGTACACAAAGGATGGGCTGACATGATGATGTGGCTCGAGTCTGTATTTTTTTATCTTTTGACATTGAATTTGTCGAGTATTGGAGTTAGACTGTTTATTCTTAAACTTGGTTTAAGTCCCCTGCGTGGGCAATGAATTGGTATTTAACTTATGCTTCATGTACTCCGTTAAAATGTTTTGGGTGGGGCCACGGCCTTATTTACTTTTGAGTGCATTTTTTGGGATATCTTTGTGGTTTAGGAGTCGTGAGTTATCCTGGTAGACCTCACGGGGGTTCTACGGCGTGTAATGTCCCATTTGTGAATTGGGGTGTTACATATAATGGGATAAGTGACGCTCAAAACTCATTCAATGAAATAAGAATCTCCATAGGCATGCCAATCGTCTACATCTCTACTACTATTTGTGCATGCAAATTTGGTGAATCAAAAAGGACTTTATTGTTTGTAATGTGGGCTTTTTGGTTAGGGTAGGATAATTATGGCTTAAAGTGACTTGACTTGAGCAAATTAGAACATCATCTCAATAATCACTTCGCTCAATTAGAAGCTCAAAATTTTGTTTTCCTTGGAATTTGCTTCCTTCAACCCCTTGATTTTAATATAATCCCACTATGCGCTTTTGAAAGTGAGAATCACAACCTTATTCCTCCTTATTGCTCCATTTATTTTATTTCCTCCTTATCGCTCCAATAATTCTCGTTTCTTTTTTTCTTATTTTTTTGTGCCCACTCTTTATTTTTTTTTCTTTTCATGTGGTGGACAACATCATCATTATAATCACAACATTCTTCCTTCAAATTTATTTTGATGAATCATTACAATTGAACCAACAATCTTCCCAATCGCCTCCACACATCTTTTCATTCTTTTGCCAATTTGTTCTAATAAGCTCAAGTATAGGGACAAAAGTTTATAATGGAACGGAAGGCTCATAATGTGGCTAACAAGAAATAGGCTTTAAGCTCAATTGGGCTAACTAGGGAAATAAATTTTCGGGTTGGCCAAAAGGTTTGAAGGGTTGCCAATAAAAATCGCCTAAAATCACTATCACAAATTTGCACACACGCTTGTAGCTTTGAATAAGATACCAAGGCAAGTTCTAGAGTCTTAAAACATGAATGATACACTCGACAATGAAACTTGCATAAATAATGCATGAAGGCTCAAAAGCTCACAAGTTAGATTTGTTCATATTTCCAAGATATTAAACTATTTATTCAATTTCACACCCTTTTGATTATTCTACAATTTTTCCTCTTCAAATTATCCTCGATTTGCATATCAAAATAACAAAATAAATCCCAAGGTATCCAAGACAAGAGTTCATTCTTTCGAGTTTCATCCAAGTACATGATACTCACAACACACCAAGTTCAAAAACAACAATTCACACCAAAATCGAAGCAAATCTTCACACCAAAATTCGAAAAAAATAGAAACAAACAAAATAAGGTGTTAAAAAAACGAACAATATAAGTATATCTTGACCCAATATCTCCCCCCAAACTTGAATTAAAGAATGTACACACGAAGGGGGTATAACATTTAAACAATAAAAACTTTGGGTCAAGAAATACTTACAACCGGTCATATTGATTGGGCGGAGGGAAGTGGCCTTGTTGGACATGCCTCGTGTCATATCTGTTCAGATTTGTCAAAAATCATCTGCCCACCTGACCCGATCGTGTCAAATGACACGGCTCGTGTCGCACCTGCGCAGAAAGTGAAAATCAACTGTCAGCCTGACCCGACTGTGTCAAATGACACGGCCCGTGTCGTACTAGCCTGGAAAGTGCGCTTCTGGTCTCCGGATCTTTTTCCTGCGAAGTGGACACCTACAGTTGAACCGATCAGTTCCTCATCAAGTAAAAATAAAAATAAAATGCAAAGAAGAACAAAATAAACTAACAAGAACCATTGGGTTGCCTCCTAATTAGCGCTAAGTTTAACGTCTTCAGCCGGACGCAAGTGTTGGGTTGCCTCCCATCTAACGCTAAATTTAACGTCTTCAGCCAGACGCATGTTTCCTTCTCCCGGATCATTCGACGAGCTCTTACAATCCGATTTACGCACAATTTTATCGAGAGGTTCTCCATTTGTCAATCCATCAAATTGAGGGTCATCAAAAATACAACATTTTGACTACGAGTCCTAATTGTTAATTCTCCTTGATCTACATCAATTAAAGCTCATGCAGTGGCTAAGAACGGACATCCAAGTATTACTAGACCATCTTGCTTCCCATCATCATCAAGCACTACAAAATCAACGGGGAAGGCGAACTTATCAATTTTTAAAATTACATCCTCCACAACATCCTCCGAAATAGCGCAAGGAATTGAAAAACTCCCTGGATCCTTAAGCTTAGTCGGTAGGCGCTCCAATTCTTTTTTCTTTGACGCCATGTCTTGCATGAAAATCTCAAATTTCTTCTTCTCCTCGATATGCTCAATATCGGACCGATTCTTCACCTCATTAATTATCAAATCAGCTTTATTAGACAACACGGTTGCATCTTCGTTTTCATTCTCCGATTCTGGTAGCTCTTCATTCATGGTGCACGAAAAAATAGCATTGCATTGTGCTTTTGGATTTTCCTCGGTGTTGCTTGGAAATTGGCCCTTTTGATGTTGGCTCCCCACAATCTTAGCCAATTAACCGATTTGCATTTCTAAGTTTCTCATTTGATCTCTAACGGTGGTTCCTAATTGAGTCACATGATTTTCAATCCGATCAAGCTTTTATTCATCTCGGGTAAACCGAATTTTTGTTTCCATCATAAAAGTAGCCAAAATATTTTCTAGATTAGAATTTGGCTTGGACTCTTCTATTACCTCACCATTCGACACTTTAAATCCCGTCGGTGGTTGCAACACATTTCTCGAATTCCCATAGCTAAGATTCTCGTGATTCCTATTTGAAGGATGATAAAACCCCGGATGAGGATTATTTCGATAGTTATTAAAATTATGGTTATTGATGTAATGAGCTTCCTCCAACGGGTCCGGTAGTGATGCACTTACTTTTGGAGTTATTTTTTCATTTGCATTCTTCGTCAGAACTCCCAAATGGTTGGTCAAAATCGATATTTGTGCAGCTAAAGCCTTTATGGGATCCGAATCTGAAACTTCAGCCACTCTACGCACATTAGTTCTCTCAGTAGGCCATTTATAGCTATTCATGGCCATCTCTTCGATCAATTCATATGCTTCCTCTGCGCTTTTGGCTAGTAGTGCTCCTCTGGCCTATGCATCAACAAGATTTCTCATTTCTCCGGCCAACCCATTGTAAAAGAAACATATTTGTTGGTCTTCCGGAAAACCATGATGAGTACATCGTCTTAACAAATCCTTGAAGCGTTCCCACGCCTCATATAACATTTTTGAATCCATTTGACGGAATTGCATTATTTCGCTCTTCAATCTCATGGTCTTGTTGGGCGGGAAGAATTTGAAAAGAAACTTTTCACCCAACTCGTCCCATGTACTTATGCTCCCCGAAGCAAGAGTTCCAAGCCAACTACGAGCCTTCTCTCTCAAGGAGAACGGAAATAGCTTCAATCTTATTGCATCGCTTGACACCCCATTTATTTTTATAGTGTCACAAATTTGAATAAAGTGGAATAAATGGGCGTGCGGATCTTCTGTGGCAAGTCCACCAAACTGATTCTGTTGAACCATCGATATTAATGAAGTTTTCAATTCGAAATTTAGGACATTGATAGGAATATGAGAAATTCCCCCATAATTTTGGTCAAGCCTCGGCCGAAATCCATCCCGAATTGATTGAATTCAAACTGCGGGCTGCTCAGCCCGTACGCCTCCATTGTTTGGATTGTGGGCTATTGTATTATCATTGCCCGTGTTGGCAATTGTATATCCCATTATTTCCATTTCGTTAGATAAATCTCTCTGTAATTTCCGTGTAGCAACACTTGTTCTTCGAGCAAATGCCTCTACTTCGGGAATAAAGTTCTCCAAAGGTTCTCGAGAGGAGCGGCTGTTCATGTACGTCCTACAACACGACCAAAAACAATACGGAAGTAACAAAATAAAATAAAACGGAAAAATATGTCTAAAGTAAGACCGGAAACACTTATCGTAATATCAATACTAACAAAAATAAATTAGGCCCCGGCAACAGCGCCAAAAACTTGTTCGCTATATTTTTAAACAATCCGCAAGTGTACGGAATAAGTGTAGAAAGCGGCGAGCAAGGTCGTATTCCACAGAGACTAAATATTCCTATTGTGTTGAGTACTAGATTATAATGATTCCAGTTTTATCTAGACGATCGAAAGTTGAATGGATGGTTAACGAAATAAAATAAAATGATGACAATAAAAGAAAATATCCGAATTAAGGAGAATTGTAAGAGTTTAGAAAGAAAGATTCCAAGGCTCGATTTCCGTTGATCACTAAGTTTAGTCGGGATTGGTTCCAAAAGTTCCAAGTGCGTTTCCAAAATGATAATCACGATAATATTTTAAAGTCCCTCTCGAGATGCATTAAAACGTAGATTAAACAACCTCTAACAACGTCTCCGTTTACTATAAATTATCTAACTCCAAAATATTCATAAGATTTAAACATCATCATAGCTTATCACCGATTTCTCAATCTCGTAAGTTACTACGTCAAATACTCGAAACCTATTAATGCCCTCTTCTCTCGAATTATGAGCAATTAAGTTAAACATATAAAAACATTGATGAAGTGTCTAAACATGAATTAAAACCAAGTATTTGATAAAGAAATCACACTAGATATATATAATCATCAATCCCTCAAAACCATAGCAAATCAACGTACTCCCATGCCCGGAATCTAACGAGTTTAGCCGGACATGGTAATGAAAGAAAGATTAATAATCATCATGTTCATCATGTTCATGCTAAATAAAACAACAAATGAATAAAAGATAGGAAGAAGATAAAACTCGGATGGTGTCTTGAATGATCCCGGTTGAAGCCTTCAAATATTCTTGAAGTATTCTTCAAGAATTCCCATCAAATCTCCTTCTTTTTGGATGAAAATATCTCAATCTTGTGTTTTTCTCTCTCTAATCTCTCCAATATTCAGAGTATCCCTTCAAAAGTCTGGTCCAAGGCCTTTTATCAAGCCAAAAATGCTAAGAAATTCCATTCAAACCGTGTAAAATGTCAAAAAAATGGACTTGCACCGAAAAATGACACGGCCCGTGTCATACTGTCTCAGAAAATACAAAAACTCTCTGGACAGCAGACCCGACCGTGTCCTGTGACACGACCCGTGTGCAGTCTAGACTGTGAAGCCGTGGTATTGAAGCACTAACTCTTTTATGGGTATAGCGTATGATATACCGTTGCGAAGCTGATTTCATGAGGAATCCATACATATATAGAAGACATCCTGATTCGAAGTAATGAATCTGGAAATTAGAAAATACGACAGGTAGTGCTTCAATCTTCATCGTTTTAGGCCTCGTTCTCGCTCTTGATCGTCATAAACTCCAATATTGGCCATAAAAGTGCATATTTCACCACAATCTTCATTCTTGATACTCATCAGTGACATGGCCCATGTCAAATGACATGGCCAAGTCCGTGTTGGTCCGTTTTGACTCCATTTTCGGCTCGATCTCTCGTTTCCGCATTGCTTGATATGTATTAGGGATTGAGACTTCGTTCTTGCTTGATAATGTCCTTAAAACACCTATAAAATCAAATAAAATGTACCCAAGCGTGATCGAGTCTAATAAACACAATATGAGCACAAACGACACAATTCTACACATTTTAGGATGTTAAAATCCGGAAAAACCTTATAAAAAATGTGTAAAAATGAGTGTTATCAATGACAATGGAATCTAGTGCATCAACCTGAGATCACCGAACTTCACATGAGAATGATAATCGAGTTGAATATAAGAATTGTGATGATATTCATTTCCTTGAATTCAAAGATGATTGAATCTGTAAGATCATTCATAAGTTATGAATATGATATGTAGACGGGTAACGTACGTTAATCACTGAGGAGTTCGTAAGTTTCATCACCGTTAGAACGATCTGCCCGATGGTGAAGCGCCATGCAAGCTTAGCGTACGCTAAGCTATGTAGATTAACGTGCGCTATCGGGCATGTTTAGCGTCGCTACATTTGGTACGTAACGTCGTTATATCATAAGGCGAGTCGTCGGTGATCGAGAGAGGATGTTGATACATAGTTAGCGTATGCTAGACTTCGTTGTTTACATGCGCTAACGAGCAGGCTTAACACACGCTACATAGAATACGTAGCGTATGCTAAGCAGTTCAGGCATATTACGTTTTATGAACTTCCGGCCGTAATTAGATTATTAGACATTCGTACGACATGAGATAAATTCTATATTATTTCTTTTGTTAAGGTTCGAGCTTTGCAACGTGTTTAATCGAAGGGGACGACCTTCGAGCATTTTGATATCCATGTAAGTCTTTCTTGCCTTCGAATCGAGGCAAGTGCCTTAATTATTTTATGTATTGATGTTATACATATTATTGTATATGTATGTCGTTTTTGTATGTCCACCTCGTGTTGGTCTGACGGGATCATCGGGGGATCTATGCTAGCATGCGCTGGATCATCGGACGGGTTTTTCCACCTCGGGTTGGTTTGACGGAATCATCGGGGGGTCTAGGCAGTGAACGCTGGATCATCGGAATTACCATGTGTATGTTGTGATATCATGTTATGATATCATGTTGTGATTATCATGTGTGTATGTTATTATTGAGTTTCTCGCAGGAGAAGACTCGTTGGTATTTTGTCATTTATGTTATTATTATTCTTCGTGAGATGTTGAATAATATGTTGTGGTACTTGTACTAGCATCGTTGTGCTAACCCCTTCGGGGGTGAACATTTGTTTATGTTCAGGATCCAGGAGAGCGGGGAAACAACCACTGGAGCTGCATGACAACGAGGATGCAGAGTGATGTTCCGGCCGTGTTTATTGTCTATTGTTGGTTATTTTAATAAGTACTCGAGTACGTCGTAATTTGTGATGTTCGGATTTCGGTTGATGTATTATTATTCTTCATTTGGATATTTGTATTTTTGGTATTGAGCCAGAACTGTCGTACTTTATTTCAGTGATTTCATAATTTGGTATCTGTCATTGTCTTTTCATTTATTCAGCCTTATAAATTCGTATGTAAAGAATTTACGGCGCTGTAATATTCTTGAATATATCGGGGGTGTTACATGAGCAACCAGCATAAGACGAGGAAGGCTTTGTGGAAGAGACCGATTAGAAGACTGCCGCCTAGACTTAGAATTTTTGTTTTTATTCCGACTTGTAATAATTTACTATGTTTCGTATTTTGAATCATCTGTTATTTTCCACTGCAAACTTATGATCACTGTAATTTGATTATCAACTTTTGTTACAACGAATCATAGAACATCGGGTTAAGATCGTTGATTGAAAATTTTATCCAATCGTTATTTAGCTTCCGCTATTTATTGCTACACTTTATTTGATTGATCGACTGGTACCTCGCGCCCTCGTCCTTCTCGATGTTGGGGCATGACATATTCGATCCATTTTAAGACTATAAGACCAATCTGGACAAAAAAATAGTTTCAAAACCAACTGACGAGAATATATTTAAGACGAAAGTTAACATTATCCCAAAGAGAGAAGATCCTTAAGACGCAACCATGGACTTCATATTATGACATTTAGAGAATATTATATACTTGGAAAATGTATAACGAAAGAGTCTAAACGAAACAGTGTGAATAATGGAAAATTGAAATTGATTGTATTAATAAAGTAGATGGAATTAATTATATTACATATCTAGATCAATTATTCTCCTATCACAAAGATAACAATAAATGTGTCCTCCATATACCCTACTCTCCCGAATATATTACTCACTAATAGCTAACAACTTTTCTATAGTTCAGGGATATCATCAATAACAGAATTGTTCCTATAATTCAGGGATATCCTTAGCCACGTTAACAGCAGAACTTTTCCCCACTCTCTTTCTTCTACGAACATACACTCTCCAAACATATGTATTAGAGGATTAATTCCGAGGCACTTAATTGCAAATAGCAGAAGCAAATGGGGGAAAAGAAATGGTGTCTATATTCACTCGCAATGTAGCATGCATAAAAGATATAAGTATTAAAACTTCACTTCATATACATTGCTAACTCCTCTTTATTCAGACAAGTGACTGAACATTCTAACAATACAACCTTAAGAAGTTTGAAGTGCCACTAGTAGTTCAGCACGGACTAGTAAGTACTATGCTACTCGATATCCATGGCTTTTATTATAATTTTTACACAAAAATTATTACTATATGACATGAATTCAATACAATAGCATAGTTAACCATAGCTCCTGTATGTCAAACCTGGACTTTGAAGCTTTCCAGCCCTGGTAAGCCTTCCAGATTCAGGCCACCTACTCTATTCCTATAATTTACATTAATTCAATACAATAGCATAGTTAACAAAGTGGGACTTGGAGGAAAGCTAAAGAGTTCTTTTGTACATGGCTTTTCTAGCAATACCAATGGCCTGATGTATACTACAAACTTCTACGACTTGAATTATAAAACAGAAGAAAGAAGTTGGATTCAATTTATCGAACAGAAAGGGGAAGACCAAATAAAATCTTATTATATCACCATTTTACAGAATTCCACAGAGAGAAGACCATGTATCTTATAGGAACAAGCCGACTTCTGTAGAAATGGAAAAGGACTAAGGATTGGAAAAGGACAGAGACGGATATAGAGGGCAGAGGTCCAGTATTCGTGTGTCCGGGTCAGTCTTGAACCCTCCAGCGGTGACAAGCGGTTGCTAGCTTGAATCGGGTGAAGATTTCCATGAATGGAAGCTTGATACGGAGGGCAGAGGCACGATATTCTTCGATTTCACCGTGAGAGCCCAGAGATGAGACAGAGAGTCGCAAAGGGAGTAAATAGAAAAGTCCCGTCGGTACTGGGTACTTTTCATAATCGCTTTCCACATAGGTTATAAGAAAACCGATGTTAACTTTGACATTCACATTGGTTTTTAACGAAACTGATGTTAAACTAGTGCAACTCACATCGGTTTCTATATAACCGATGTTAAACTAGTTCTATTCACATCGATTATATAGTAATGTTAAAATTGTAATTTCCACATCGGTTAGAATAATAACCGATGTGAAAATCAAATAAAATTACAATTACACCACCACCTTCTTTTTACATTGATTTTTTTAAAAACCGATGTAAATTGGATGCTGTTGAATCCTCTTTTCGTAGTAGTTAAAATTTGCCTCCAACGCTCTTTGATTTTCATAATATCTTCTTGCAAGGACTTATCAGTTGTTTCATTCTTATTCAATCTCACTCTCAATTCATTTCAATTAATCATATTAGACATATGTTCCGCACTAAGTTCATGTTGTTTGTCTTTGGCTAAGATGTTTCCAATCATTTAATCCTTCATTTGCTAACAAACTTATATTGCTAACACATTTGAACAATTTACAACAAAAATAATATAGTTTATCAACATGTTTTGAATAACTAACCACTTTCTATCACTAGTCTCGCAATTGCTAAGTTTTTAGAATAATATGCATAGAAAAATGTCTAGAATTTATATCCATAGGTAAATCACAATCAATTTCTCTTATAGGGCCATTTTCAACTAAAATATCTCTAGCTTTGTTATCAAGATTTCTCCAATTTCTAGGATCATAAATATCAAAATGAGGAATAGTGTGTTCTTCATCAACACATAGATTTTCAGTATTAGATGAATTTGTCATATCACTCTAGGGTCCCTCAAATCATCAATTTTATCATTCTGATGTTCATAATTTTGATTATCTAAATTTTTTATTTGACTGATTCAAGCTGTCATGAGAATCTACATCTACCATTTGAATAACAAATCTATCAAGAGTTTCCTGTTGTGATTTTTTAACTCATCTTCCCGTTTTCTCTTTTTTTGTTTTTTCTTTTTTTTTTTTATTTCTACGGTAGAAAGACAAATTGGAATTCCCGGTATGAGAATATATGAATGCAAGACAAAGCTAATAATAGTAATCATTTTTTTTATTTATTGATGTTGCTCATAACCTTGTATGTAAATCTTGGTTTAGGTGCAGAACTGAAAATTACAAATTAGCCATTTTCCTTTGGTGCTATTTTGTAGCAGAGACTTTAAATGAATTCTTTGAGGAAATTTGCAGATTTAGGTACAATATATAAAAGATTGTTTCCATAGAATAGAAAAAAAATATTATATATATATATATTATATAATATATATATATATATAATGGTACAGAAGAGTTTTAGATATTAGTTACTAGGTTGAGTGATCACCAAAATGGTGCTACAAAAACTCTCCGCATTTTGGATGTTAGCCGATAGGGAAGGGACAGACGATCCAATTGCGCCAATGCAATGATCAACACTTGTGAGGGCGTCTGCTGCGTAGACACTCGCAATAAAGATGTGACCAACCCCAAATTCGGCTCGAGTTTTCTGGAGGCTTTTGACGGTATCTCCGAAAAAGTTGGAGCACGAGGAGAGGTTCTTCTTGAGTTGAGGATCTATTGCTTTGCTAAAGAGGGACTTGATCAGATTCGATGTCCCGGTTGTGTCGGCTATAGCATTGTTGATGGTGGTCTTGCCGAGTGTATCGATATCAAGCCCAGTAGCGCCGGGATGGAGTTGAGAATTTTGTGACAGTTTGTAGGATTTCGGGTTTGGGAGCAAATTTTGTTTATGTCAGCTGCTGATACGGGAGAGATTGCAATGCACATGATGACGATGGCTACTACAAGTAGAAATTTCGAGGAAGAAGCCATACTTTTTCTGAGCGGCACTCGACTATTCTTATTTTTCCTTGTCTGTTTGTTTGAGGTGGTTGGTCTATTTGAGTGAGAGATTTATTCAGTCATTCGCTCTTTATATAATAATATACGAGACTCATCATTCATTGTGAATATACTGCCATCAATACCGAATATCAAGCTAGCCTCAACTGATTCTCATCCGTTTGCTTTGATTACAGCCAAGAATTTCCTTACATTAATGACACACTAAAATATGGTCTGAAAGTTATTTAACATAATTTTTTTAAAAAAAAAAGAATAATGTAATAAAATATGGGGTAAAATTACTAATTATGGGTGTGAACTTTTTCAAATTTTGCACCTATGGTAACAAATTATTCCTGTATCATTTAGGGATATGAACTTGTTTTCGTCTAACCAAGTTGGGCATTTCTACCATCAGGCTAGGAAAACTTGGCCTAACGTTAGGCCGGTGTTAAAATTACATATTTTTCATATTTTTCGATTTCAATTTGTATATTCTTCTTATTAGAGTTGAATCAATGATTGGAATCAACAAATATAGAAAAATGCAATTTTAGTACCGGCCTAATACAAAACCAAGTTTTCCTGACCTGACGATAAGAAAATACATCTTAATTATACTAAATATTTGTTCATATTTGTCGATTCAAGTTGTATATTCTTCTTGTTAGGATTGAACTCTGCGGATTGGAATCGACAAATATGAAAAAATATGTACTTTTAACACCGGCCTAACGTCAGGCCAAGTTTTCCTGGCCTGGCGGTAGAAAAGCACAACCAAGTTAGGGTATCCATGATTTTTCGTCAGTTAAAATTAACGGACTTGTTGACCTGTCTGTTAAGTGACACGTTTAGGTTTATGCCTAATTGGTAATTTTGCCTAAAATATAGTAGGAATTTCTATCATGGTTCTAAAAAACGTTAGGCACTAGGCGTTCGGATTGCTAATGCCTAGCGCCTAGAGGATTAATCGGGGATTAATCGAACTAGGCGGATTTATTTTTTATTATTATTTTAATCATTTTTATATAAAAAAATTATATATAAAAAATAATTAAAAATAGTTAAACTTTAATAATTTAAACAGATATATAATCTATATTAAGTTTGAAATATTGATATAAATATCGAGGTGTCTATATTATCCATAATATCTCACTTTAGGAATTTATAGTACTATTAGAATAAAACAAAAAAATAAAAAATATAACCGCCTAAGTTGTAATACCCGTAATTTCGATTTCCGGTAATTTTTTTTTGGCGAAAGTCCGTTTTGACGACTCGCTCATGACCGTTTCGTCATTCCGAGAATGATTAATTCTACACTTTTTGTCATCCGAGTTCGTTTCGGTGTCGTTTGTTGAGTTCCGTGCTTTTTGGCGACTTTTCCGCCCTTGAGTTCGATTCTTGCGAATCTCGTTCGAAACTGCTGTTTCGAGTTTCCCGTAAGTCCGTTTAACTTTGTTAGACGTGTTGTGAATTTCGGTTTGGTTATTCGATCACGTATCGTGATTTTCGGGCATTTTGGGCCATTTTGTTATTTACCCAAAGTTGTGGGTATCCCCATTCGTATTTATTGTTTTGACCCTTTTCATAGTCGCGTGCGATTAATTGTTGCATGGTATTTCTTTTCGGATCGATGTTGTTGTCCGAGAGCATTTCGTTGTGTTCGTTTCGTGCGTTTTCGGGAATTCGAGTTGTCGAGCCTTGGCGGCTAGGCACTGGCCGGCCACGTGCGGCAGGGACCGGCCAGACAGCACGAGCGTGGCGCACGAGATGCGCGCACGACCCGGTGCTCGTGCGGCCCTGGCTGCACACGCACGAGCAAGTGCTCGTGCCCGGTGCTCGTGTGTCCTGGCAGTTGGCTGGCAGTGGGCGCGCACGACCAGGCGCACGACCGACCGCTCGTGCGTGCCTGCTCGTGCGTCGCTGGGCAGTATATATGATCGGGTGGGGGTGTGGTTAACATGGAGCCATGTTGTTGAACAACAAATCCACGAAGTTCTTGAGTTTCTAACATCAATCAATCATCCTATATCATCCTTTGATCCAGCGAATCAAGGTAATCTTTCTTAGAACCCTAGTTTCTTGAATTTTGGGTTTTTTAGGTTTTTGTCCGATTCGTTCCGTATTGTTGATTAATCCATGATGGGTATGATTAATCTTAGTATTATTCATGTGTTTAACAACATCTAATCCTTGTTTTTCGTCGAATCAAAGTATTTTGACTCGAACCCTTGTTTTTGTAGATTTTGGGGATTTTCTTTTTTATTTCAATTCCAATCCGTTTTTGTTCAATTGATTGTTGTATAAACGTTGTTTTGAACATGTCCTGTATATTGAGTATTTATGCTTACAGTATGTTGAGAGGTGGACGTGGATGTGGTCGCGGTTGCGGACGCGGACGAAGGAATGACGAAAGAGAAGCTTCCCTTCTAATCAGGCCAACCACAGCTCAGGCGAGCCACAGAGATCTATTAATAATGAACCGGAACCTGTTGTGCCCGAAATCCTTCGTCAGGTGGTGAACCAGATGACCCAGTTCGCCCAGGTCGTGGACCGAATGCAGGTGGCAGTAGGGTTACAACAGGGATATCGACATCAGGGTATCCCAGATATGGGAAATCGAGGCGACCGATGGCTGCAAGAGGTAGCGAAGATGCAACCACCTCAATTCGATAGTATTTCTGAGACTCCCACCTGGGATCATTGGTTAAAGGAATTGGAGAACATTTTTGCCGATATTAATTGCCCAGACGACCGGAGAGCCTCTATTGCTCATTACCTTCTGATAGGGGAAGCATCCGAGTGGTGGGAAGCCATGCGGCCTGCAGATCATGATGCGGACTGGACAGAATTTAAATTGATGATGGAAGCTCAGTTGTAATATCCGGATTTATTATTGTGTATTTCATCTGTATTTGAACCCTGTATTATTCAGAATTGTGATATCGATAATTGAAGTATGATATTTTCGTATTTGAATCCTTGTACATAAGTATAGCATCATGCAAAATTTCTCATGCAAACTCGTGATAGCGCACGCTAAGAATGTAGCTTAACGTGCGTTATCGGGCTACAACTAGCGCACGCTACGAATGAAGAATTGCGTGCGCTAGGCAATCAATTATTGAGCTAGATGGCTAGCACATGCACCAGCCAGACGTGGGTCCGGATAAGATTCCTGCGGACGAACCTGGACAGTTTTGGAGTTAACAATTATTAGCACGCGCTAAGGATTGTATGATAGCGTGCGCTAATCAGCTAATGTGCAGAAATTTTATATAAGGGTCAGCACTCCATTTCTTCTTGTTCCCTAATGTGTGTATGATATTATTGAGTTTCTCGCAGGAGAAGACTCGTGGATTATTTTGTCATTTATGTTATTATTATTCTTCATGAAATGTTGAATAATACGTTGTGGTATTTGTACTAGCATCGTTGTGCTAACCCCTTCGGGGGTGAACATTTCTTTATGTTCAGGATCCAGGAGAGCGGAGAAACAACCACTGGAGCAGCATGATGACGAGGGTGCAGAGTGATGTTCCGGCCGGGTTTATTTGTCTATTGTTTGTATCGTTTTAATAAGTACTCAAGTACGTAGTCGTTTATGATGATTTGGATTTGGTGATGTACTAATACTTTTCCGTTGAACATTCGTCAGAACTGTTGTATCTTATTTCTGTTATTTTCATACGTTGGGATCTGTTAATGTCTTTTCAATTCTTCAGCCTTGTAAATTCTTATGTAAAGGATTTACGGCGCTGTAATATTCCTGAATATATCGGGGGTGTTACAGAATATGGTATCAGAGCTAAGATTATGGATATCATAGCCATTGGGTTAAAATAGGGGTCATATATGTCTTTTGAGGAAACTGGCCATGAATAACATCACTGTACTGCCTACGTCTTCGTGCGAACGGTGGTTGTAAGTTTCTAAACTCTATCTCGTCCTTTACATGTTGCATCTCTTTATACTTGAACATTAGAACGATATTGTTTCCTGTATATTGAGTATTTATGCTTTCAGTATGTTGAGAGGTGGATGTGGACGTGGTCGCGATCGAGGACGCGGACGAAGGAATGCCGAAAGAGAAGCTTCGCCTTCTAATCAGGCCAGTCACAACTCAGGCGAGCACAGAGATCTATTAATAATGAACCAGAACCTGCTGTGCCCGAAATCCTTCGTCAGGTGGTGAACCAGATGACTCAGTTTGCCCAGGCCGTGGACCGAATGCAGGTGGCGGTGGGATTACAGCAAGGAGATAGACAGCAAGGGATCCCAGACATGGGAAATCGAGGTGACCGATGGCTGCAAGAGGTGGCGAAGATGCATCCACCCAAATTCGACGGCTTTTCTGAGACTCCCACATGGGACCATTGGTTGAAGGAATTGGAGAAAATTTTTCCTAGAATTAACTGCCCATACGAACGGAGAGCCTCTATTGCTCAGTACTTTCTGATAGGGGAAGCATCCGAGTGGTGGGAAGCCATACGGCCTGCAGATCATGATGCTGATTGGGCAGAATTTAAATTGATGATGGAAGCTCAGTAATGCCCTCGTCCTGTGAGGGAAGCCAAAGTTCGAGAGTTTTTCTCCGCTCAGCCGTCAGACGAACCTGTATCCCAGACAATTAGGACGTTTAACTAGCAGCTGACATTTGTTCAACATCTGGTCAGAACAGATGCAGAAATGATGATCCATTTTGATATGAGGATGAAACTAGAAATCCAGAGGTACATGTCTGGTTTTGAATGTACCACTCTCCGTCAATACCAGGATAAAGCATTGGCGTACGAAATCAAGGAAGCAGCAATGGAGAAGTTTACCGAATCCAAGAAGCATAAAGTCTCTGGCAGTTTTATAGAGCACAAGAGTAGTGGGCCCCGCAAAGCCCAGTCATCCTTTCATTCATTCAAGAAACCTCCGCACCCATCCAAGAGCGGAAAGAACTCTGGAGCAGTATCAGTCATGACAGATGTGACAAGGAGGTGCTTTAACTGTGGCCGAACAGGACATTATCGACGAGATTGCTCATTTCCTACTGTGACTTGTTTTGACTGTGGTCGAGAGGGACATCGTGCGGTGTTCTGTGAGGAGGCTGCGAAAGCTTTTAGAGCCCGTACATCATAGCCAGCCCAGAAAGAATCAAGTATTCAGCAGAGTGCCGGATCTGTTCTCCCACGTCTGTACGAGATGAGTAGAACAGACGATCAGGATGCTGCTGTCGCATCAGGTACTGTTCAGATCCTTTCCCAGTCAGTTAGCATTTTATTCGATACAGGAGCTACGCATTCAATTATATCCTTATCTTGTGTAAATCGTTTGAATATTTCTGGTTTTCATAATTGTGAACCTCATGTTATTGGTTTACCGAGTGGAGAGGGGATTGTTGGAAACTTAGAAACTAGGGATTTCCCTGTATCATTGGGAGGCAGAGGGTGGCTTTCAAATCTGATTGTGATAGAAATGCAAGGAGACGACCTGATACTCGGAGACGATTGACTTAATCAATATGGAGCTATTGTAAACTACCGAAGGAGGAATATCTCGCTAATCGCTGACGATGGTTCCGAAATATTGTTTGAAGGATGGAAACCAGGAAGCTCAGGAAAGTTGATCAAGGCGATGAAAGCTGTCAAATTGTTGAAACAGGGTTGTACCGGATACTGGTGCTATGCAATGAAGAAAGAAGATGAAATTGTGGAACTTTCATCCACTCCAGTTGTTAACGAGTTTGCGGATGTATTTCCTGATGAGTTACCTGGGCTACCTCCACGACGGGATGTAGAATTCACCATTGAGCTGGAACCCGGAGCTACACCAATTTCTAAGGCGCCGTATCGTATGGCACCTACTGAGATGTATGAACTAAAAAAGCAACTGGAGGTGTTACTGGACAAAGGCTATATCCCAAGCGTTTATGCAGGGAGCACCAGTTCTTTTTGTCCGAAATAAGGATGGATTGCTTCGACTATGTATTAACTATCGAGAACTGAACAAGATGACGATTAAAAACAAGTATCCATTGCCATGGATTGATGATTTGTTTGACTAGTTACTAACAACAACAGTATTTTCTAAAATCGATCTGAGATCAGGATATCATCAGCTGAGGATTAAGGAATCTGATGTTCCGAAATCAGCATTCAGACTCGCTACGGACACTATGAGTTTGTAGTGATGACATTTGGTCTCACTAATGCACCTGTTGTATTCATGCAATTGATGAACCGAGTGTTCATCGAGTATTTGGATAAATTTGTGGTTATGTTCATTGATGACATTCTAGTTTATTCTAAGAGCCCGGAAGAACATGCGCAGAATTTGCGGATTGTATTATAATTTTTGAGAAGCGAGCAATTGTACGCCAAACTTTCTAAGTGTGAATTCTAGCTAAAGGAAGTAATGTTCCTCGGCCATGTGGTATCAGCTGAAGGAGTCTAAGTAGATCCTCAGAAGATCGAAGCGGTTATGGATTGGAAGCCTCCAAAACCTAAAAGAAGTCCGGAGTTTCTTAGGACTTGCTGGGTATTATCGTAGGTTCTGAAGAGATAAATTTACCACTAGAAGGGGGGTTGAATAGTGGTAAAGCGGAATAACGAAATTTCTTGCGAATAAATAGAAAATAGTGCGGAATTTAAAGACTCAAAGATTTATAGAGGTTCGGCAACTTGCCTACGTCCTCTCTCCGACTTTCTTTTTCTATTGGCTCAAGAACAACCACAATCTTGACTCGTCTTCTATCGGTCCGAGTTCACAACCGTTACAATCGCTTGTCTTCTATCGGTCCAAGCTCAACCTCTCTCTCAATATAAACTTTTGTTTATCTAGTGTTCTATAGGAACTAGATAATCCTCACTATACGAATATGGGAGTTTAATCCTAACAATGCCGGATCAAAGATCCTAATAACGCCGGATTAGTGACTCTTAATTCGTTTCTTTTACGCTCAAGTGTAAGTGATGCAACACTTACAATCAAATGAAAGAATACAAAGAATAATAGATATTACAATGAAAATCACTCTTGTATCTTTCTTTTCTCACAACTTGAAATGCAATAAAAGATATAAAGCGAGCTCAAGTATGCTTTGATTGCTTGTATGCTTGTATGCTTGAATGCTTGAAGTTGTGTGTTTGATACCCAAGTCCTTTGGGTATTTATAGGTGAGAGCCATCCTTCAAATGCTGAAAAACGTATTATTAGCGTGCGCTAATAATGTCCCCTAGCGTGCGCTATCGATCTTTGACTTGGCTTCTCTGAACGGTCACAAAGACTGTTGCAACGGTAAAATAGTATGGCTAGCGTGCGCTAGTCATGTATCGGTAGCGTGCGTTAACGTTTGGTCAACAAGTCTTCAATCTTGACTTTGAAGAGGTTGGTTTGTCTTCCCAACGACTCTTTATCCAACGGCTAGATTTGAGATTAGCGTGCGCTAGCAAGTATGCATAGCGTGCGCTAGCATTAATTAATTCCAACTTTTCCAGATATCCCGGATCTTCATTGACTCTTGCCTTCCAACGGTAGAAAATCAAACGGTAATATGCTGACTCCTTTTAGCGTGCGCTAATGCCTATACCTTAGCGTGCGCTAATAATTTCTTTCAGTAACGTACGTTACCCTGTGTAGCGTACGTAAAATCCTTGACATATTGAGTCCAGTAGCTACTGGACTACTGATCGTGATATCGGTAGCGTGCGTAAGAGCTGAGTAGTAACGTGTGCTACATCCTTGTTTTAGCATACGTAAGTTGATATATGTAGCGTGCGCAAAATTCATTTCCGATTTCCTTCCAAACCTTACTGTCCTCTGGAATGATGCGATAGCGTGCGTTAATATGGATTGTATAGCGTGCGCTAACTGTAGTTACTTAGCGTGCGCTAATATTGAATGACTTGCGTGCGCTATCCATCAGGTGACTTCACTTGGATGCCGCTGACTGTCTGGGCTGTACATGTATTTCTCGATAGCGTGCGCTACTATTATATAGGTAGCGTGCGCTAACTGTATTTAGCTCCTTCAATATAATATTGATCTGAGATTGATCTAATTAAATGTTTTGAATGGAATAATCATCAAAATACATTTTGAGTCAACAATCTCCCCCTTTTTGATGATGTCAAAACATTTAATTTATACCTGCAAAAACATTTTAAATGATTCGAATCAAGGTAACTTGTTCGATATATTAGTATATTTCGGTTTTGAAGTATTCTCCCCCTTTTTGTGAAACAAAAGGAACTCCCCCTGAATTGTTGCATTTTAACAGGTACCAACAAAAATGCCATTATCCAAAGCGAAATTACGTAAATAACAATACTCGTAAACAACAGATACCAAATGAAGTGAAATGCGAATATCATTAAGATAGAGTTCAAGCAATACATAAAGTTTTCATGACATGAGACATAAAGATTATTCGAATATTAAGATTCTACAACCAAGCATCAAAATCCTCAAATCTAAGGTGCAGGGTCGGAAGAGGACGAGGGGAAAGGAAACGAAGGGTGTGTGTAATGGATGAAATCGGAGATGAACCCGCGAACTTCCCGGACTTCCGAACGTAGAGACCGAACATACTCTCGAATTTCTTGCTGAGAGGTCTCGATGCTCCGCATCCGAGCACAAAGGTCGCTTTCCTCTTCCTCCGTGACAACATCTTTCATCGGGCGCTTCCCTTTCGTCTTCGGATGACGAACAAATGACTTGGATTGCAGCTCCCTAAGCGTATGGGGTCCTCGGTGCGTCACACGCTCGGCCGTGTAGGCATCCGTGTCCCCTTTGGTACTTGGTCATCATCTCGGAGATACGGAAACAATACCCAACCTCGATTAAATGTCTCAACATAATGCATGGCCTTGAGGGTTAGGTCACTTATTTCGTGTCCCCGAGACACCGGAACATGTGCCTCATCAGACAAGTCGACGCGGAAATGCCGAAAGATCACCGTAAGAATTGAACCAAAAGGAAGTCCAGATTTCCTAGTTCTCGACATGTAATTTTTCGACCGAAAAGACTCCCCTTTCGCTTTCATCCAACTTAGCACAATCCCAGTGAAATCCACTCTATCATCCTTCAGCACCCGATACACGACATTCTTATCAATGCCGACTAACTTGTGTTGGGTGTTGACTTTTGGCATTAAACATTTTGTTAGAGCGTCCAACAGCAAGCGAATGTGGATACCGAAATCGTTATTCTCGAAGACGTCATCCGTGACTTCGATGACCGTTTTCGAACATAAAAAATCACCAATATCTCTCTCGGACACCATAGACTCTTCGGCAATGGTTTTCCCACAACAATCATACCCGTCTTTCGATAAGCCAAATAACTCGTGAAGAATTTCCGAAGAAATCTTCACCACAGTTCCATTCACTAGGCTATCGAGCACTAAACCTCCATTATCACCACTATCACCAAGGTGCAGATTCGCATAAAATTCACGTACATACGTAGGGTAAACAATCTCTTTGCACTCAACAAATTGTGCAATTCCTAATGCCTCAAAGAAATCGCGAATACTGACCTTAACCCTTTCAAGGCTACTAAAATTGAAGTAGTAGCAATCGGTCAGACTCTCCTGTGGAAGGATATCGAAGAAAACCTTCGATGCAATGTAGGAGACGAAACGAGTCGCGTCATAATCATTATTGCGAGGACGTTTGTAGTTTTTCTCCATGGCCTTTCTTCCCTTGCTAGACATTTTGAAGAGAATCGAAGTTTTGAGGGAGAAAATTGCAGTATTTGGATCGGTTTTGCGGCTAGGGTTTTTTGATGGAAGGGAGTTTTCAGGCGTTTGCGTACGTTAGGAAGGGGTAAATGTGTTTCTGGGTCGTACGGTATATATATGGTCAGCGAACTTTTAATTAGTGTACGCTAGGGACATAGAATTAGCATACGTTAGGTAAAAGTGAAAAGCTTACTGGACTGTCCAGTAGATAAAATGGAATTCGAAAAGTTTTTAATTAGCGTACGCAAGGCAGTGCGGTTAGCATACGCTATCGAAAGCAGTTTTTAGCGCGCGTTAATAAAGTGAAGCTAGCGCGCGCTAGCGAGTGAACCGAATCAAGGATTTTGATATTTTGAGTAGTAAGGTTATTTCAAAAATTGTCTACATGTCCCATACCAAGTTGTAAAAGAATGGAATTAAATGATTCTTCGGGAAGAGGTTTTGTAAAAATATCAGCAAGTTGGTCCTTCGTCCCGACAAAAATTAAACAGATATCCTTTTTCTGAACATGATCACATAAAAAATGATGTCTAATATCTATATGTTTAGTTCTACTATGCAACACAGGATTTTTACTCAGATTAATTGCACTAGTGTTATCACATAGGATAGGGGTATTTTCAAAATATATGCCGTAGTCGCGGAGTTGATTTTTAATCCATAACACTTGAGCACAGGCGCTCCCTGCAGCGACATATTCGGCCTCAGCTGTAGACAATGCTACACTGGTTTGCTTTTTACTTCCCCAAGATATTAAACATGATCCAACAAAATGACATGTATCACTAGTACTCTTTTTGTCAATTTTACATCCTTGAAATCGGCGTCACTATATGAAATTAGATTAAAATCCAAGCAAGAAGGATCTGATAGACCTAGTCCAATAGTTCCTTTCAAGTAGCGAAAAATGCGTTTACAAGCAATTAAATGTGATTCCTTGGGATTAGCTTGGAATCGAGCACATAAACATGTAGAAAATATTATATCGGCCTAGATGCGATCAAATATAACAAAGATCCGATCATACCTCGATATAAATTTTGATCTACGGATTTGCCATTTTCATCTTTCTCAAGCTTTAATGATGAAGACATTGGCGTAGATATCACCTTGCTACTTTCCATATTGAATTTCTTGAGGAGGTCATTTGAGTACTTCGTTTGATGGATAAAAATTCCATCTTCGCATTGCTTGATTTGAAGCCCGAGGAAGAACGTTAATTCTCCTATCATACTCATTTCGAACTCTCCTTTCATAAGATTAGAAAAATCTTGGCACAAGGATTCATTAGTAGCTCCAAATACAATGTCATCAACGTAGATTTGGCAAACAAGTATATCATCATTTAATATTTTAACAAACAAGGTATTATCGACTTTGCCTCTTTTATAATCATTTGCAATTAAAAATTGACTTAAACGATCATACCATGCTCGGGGTGCTTGCTTCAACCCGTAGAGTGCCTTGTTGAGCTTGTAGACATGATCCGGAAATTGATGATCTTCAAAACCGGGAGGTTGCTTGACGTAGACTTCTTCTTGAATGTACCCATTCAAGAATGCACTTTTCACATCCATTTGAAATAGTTTGATCTTCTTATGGGCGGCAAATGTACAAAGCAAGCGAATGGCTTCGAGTCGAGCCACGGGAGCAAAGCTTTCTTCGTAATCAAGAACTTCCTCTTGATTATATCCTTGAGCGACCAAACGAGATTTATTTCGAATTGGATAACTGTCTTCGTCACTCTTGATTTTATGCACCAATTTAGTTCCGATAATTGTTTTATCTTTAGGAGCGGGAACTAAATTCCATACATTATTGTGTTTGAATTGCACAAGCTCCTCTTGCATTGCCATCACCCAACTTTCATCATCGAGAGCTTCGGATATATTCTTGGGAACTATTTCGGATACAAAAGCACAATGAGCCATAAATTCGGTGGATCTCCTTCGGGTTTGAACACCGTCTTCAATGTTTCCAATCACGAGATCCTTTGGATGATCTTTGATGTGCCTCCAATCTTTCGGTAAATCAACGATTGTGTTCGTTTCGATTTCCGAAATTTTCTTCACTTCGGGTGAGGGATCCGGAAAAGTACCTGCATCATCAAAGTATTCTACCTTTCTCGGGGGTGAGATCATATCATTGAATTTAACATGTATGGACTCTTCAACTTTATTCGTTCTAATATTATAAACACTATATGCTTTACTATTAGTACAATAACCAAGAAATATTCTGGAGTCGGATTTAGCATCAAACTTGCCTAAGTTATCCTTGCCATTGTTCAAAATAAATACGTTGCAACCAAAAGGATGAAAATAAGCAATATTGGGCTTTTTTCCCTTCCATAATTCATACGGGGTTTTAAGATGAGTTCTACGAACGTGAACCCGGTTAATCACATAGCATGCCGTAAAAATTGCTTCGGCCCAAAAGTATCGTGGAAGAGAGTATTCATTAAGCATTGTCCTCGATATTTCTTCCAAAGATCGGTTTTTCCTTTCAACAACTCCATTTTGTTGAGGCGTTCTAGGAGCCGAAAAATTATGATTAATACCGTATTTATCACATAGAAGTTCAAACGGAGTGCAATCAAATTCACCTCCGTGATCGGTGCGAATAGAAATTATGGAGAGATTTTTCTCATTGGATACCAAACGACACCATTTAGAAAATTCGGAAAATGCATCATCCTTATGTGCTAGAAATCTAACCCAAGTAAAGCGAGAGAAATCATCAACAATAACCAAAGTGTAGAGCTTGCCATTTAAACTAACATGTCTAGATGGTCCAATCAAATCCATATGCACAAGTTCAAGAACTCGACTAGTGGAAACCTCGAATTTTGGTTTAAAAGATTCTCGAGTGTGTTTCCCTTTATGCATGATTCACACAAATGCTTTCTATCAAACTTGAGTTTGGGCAATCCATGAACAAGGTCGTGTCTAGATAAAATAGAAATGATAGGTAGAGAAGTATGCCCCAATTTTCGATGCCATAAATATGCATTATCATCCAAAGTAATAAGACATTTTTCATTGAATGAACTCTTATCATTAAGATCAACAATATATATGTTTCCACATCTCAACCCAATGAATGCAATTTTATTATTTCTAAATGCCGTGCAATGCGTTTGCTCAAATAGAATTTTAAAGCCTTCATCACAAAGTTGCGAAACGCTAAGAAGATTATGATGCAAACCTTCAACATATAATACTTTGTTGATAGAAGGAGAAGGTTCCTTACCGACTTTGCCGATGCCTTTGATTTTTCCCTTTTGATTATCCCCAAAGGTCACATGTCCTTGTTCTTGATATTCGAGGTCTTAAAATAAGTCCTCGGAGCCGCATATGTGCCTTGAACATCCTCTATCAATGTACCACTTGTTTTTCCTTGGTGCCGCTACCTACAAAAATAGAGTTTCTTGGTTGTTTCGGTACCCAAGCCCGTTTGGGTCCTCCAAAGTTAACTATGCTTATAGCATTCGGAACAATTGTCCCTTTAGGAACCCATATTTGCTTAACTTTGATGGTTCTTAACTTTGAATGAGTATTAACATTGTGAACTCGTTTGAAAGAATCTTTTGAGTTCTCGGTTTCGGTTTTCTTTATTTTGTCAAGGTTGATGAGGGATTGTTGCCGTTTAAAAGGATCGAAACCAAGACCGTGTTTGAGCAAGGGCAATTTTTGAATAGATAGGAGCCTTTTGAATTTCTTGTTTCCGAGAGTAAATTTGTTCAAAATATATTTTAGCTCCTTTTGAGTTTTTGTTAACTCGATTTTCAAAACATTTTCTTTTTCAAGGCATAATGTATGGTCGATCTCAATAGTTTTGCCCTTGTTTTGAAGAGAGGAATTTTCGAGTTCTAGAGATTTATTTTTCTCTTTAAAGATATGTTTAATTTAACCATCTCGTCATACTCCGTATTCAAGGATTCAAACGCACTCAATAACTCATCATCATGATGAACTTCTTGTGAATCACAAAAATCAAAAGAGTCATATTCGTCATCATTGAGTTTAGAACTTACCTCGATATTACTTTCGGAGTCGAGTGCCATGAATGCAAGATTTGCGTCTAGAGATCTTTCAATCTCCTCCTCGTCATCACTCCAAGAAGCGATTAGGACCTCCTTATTTTTGAATCTTTCCATTTGAGGTTTTGAAGAGGATCCTCGGCATTCTTTGGCATAGTGACCGGCTTGACCACATTTACGACAATTATTGTCGAACTTCTTGATGGGAGTATAGCCACTCTTTTTTTGCTCCGGTTTGCCATCCCGACCAAGAAAACTTCGCCTCTTTTGAATTAGGTTTTTATACCTTCTAAAGTTTTTGGCATAGAGAGCGAGTTCCTCGTCGTCTTCATCTTCGGGAACATATTTCTCAACGTCGCTATCAACATTGAATGCGACTACTCTTTCCCGAGGCTTTGGTTTGGTGCCTCTAGACTTGAGAACGATCTCATAATTGATGAGTGACCCGATGAGGGCACTAAATTCGAGCTTGTTGAGATCTTTGGACTCCATGATCGCGGTGACCGTGGCATCCCATTCTCGTGGCAACGATCGAAGAATTTTCTTAACTTTGTCGCTGCTCGATATAGGCTTTCCGAAAGATGCAAGACCATTTTTTATAGCCGAAAATCGATCCATTATATTTGTGATCGTTTCCTCGTCTTTCATGGAGAATAGTTCGTAGTCATGGAGTAACATGTTGATTTTGGTCTCCTTGACTTGGGTGGTTCCCTCATGAGTGAATTCGAGAATTTCCCAAATTTCTTTTGCGCTTTCATAGGACGATATCCTATTGAGTTCTTCGGGATTAAGAGCGCAATAGAGAAGTTGAGTAGCTCGTGAGTTGACGTGTGTGTTTCTCCAATCCTCGTCGTTGAATTCTTCGATCTTTTTCAACGATCCATCCTCTTTCTTAGCAAGTTTAGGACCAAGAGCAATAACTTTCCAGATTTCAATATCATAGGCTTGAACGAAGATCGCCATCTTCTTTTTCCACGTCATGAAATTGGAACCGTCGAAGAAAGGAGGACGGTTGAGAGCATTTCCTTCAATTTGGCCAAGAAGTGCCATTTGCGGATCTTTTTCTCTTAGGTGGTTAAACCTTTAAAAAGAGACCCTCTCTGATACCAACTAAAGAGATAAATTTACCACTAGAAGGGGGGTTGAATAGTGGTAAAGCGGAATAACGAAATTTCTTGCGAATAAATAGAAAATAGTGCGGAATTTAAAGACTCAAAGATTTATAGAGGTTCGGCAACTTGCCTACGTCCTCTCTCCGACTTTATTTTTCTATTGGCTCAATAACAACCACAATCTTGACTCGTCTTCTATCGGTCCGAGTTCACAACCGTTACAATCGCTTGTCTTCTATCGGTCCAAGCTCAACCTCTCTCTCAATATAAACTTTTGTTTATCTAGTATTCTATAGGAACTAGATAATCCTCACTATACGAATATGGGAGTTTAATCCTAACAATGCCGGATCAAAGATCCTAATAACACCGGATTAGTGACTCTTGATTCGTTTCTTTTACGCTCAAGTGTAAGTGATGCAACACTTACAATCAAATGAAAGAATACAGAGAATAATAGATATTACAATGAAAATCACTCTTGTATCTTTCTTTTCTCACAACTTGAAATGCAATAAAAGATATAAAACTGAGCTCAAGTATGCTTTGATTGTTTGCATGCTTGTATGCTTGAATGCTTGAAGTTGTGTGTTTGATACCCAAGTCCTTTGGGTATTTATAGGTGAGAGCCATCCTTCAAATGCTGAAAAACGTATTATTAGCATGTGCTAATAATGTCCTCTAGCGTGCGCTATCGATCTTTAACTTGGCTTCTCTGAACGGTCACAAAGACTGTTGCAATGGTAAAATAGTATGGCTAGCGTGCGCTAGTCATGTATCGGTAGCGTGCGTTAACGTCTGGTCAACAAGTCTTCAATCTTGACTTTGAAGAGGTTGGCTTGTCTTCCCAACGACTCTTTATCCAACGGCTAGATTTGAGATTAGCGTGCGCTAGCAAGTATGCATAGCGTGCGCTAGCATTAATTAATTCCAACTTTTCCAGATATTCCGGATATTCATTGACTCTTGCCTTCCAACGGTAGAAAATCAAACGGTAATATGCTGACTCCTTTTAGCGTGCGCTAATGCCTATACCTTAGTGTGCGCTAATAATTTCTTTCAGTAACGTACGTTACCCTGTGTAGCGTACGTAAAATCCTTGACATATTGAGTCCAGTAGCTACTGGACTACTGACCGTGATATCGGTAGCGTGCGCAAGAGCTGAGTAGTAACGTGCGCTACATCCTTGTTTTAGCGTACGTAAGTTGATATATGTAGCGTGCGCAAAATTCATTTTCGATTTCCTTACAAACCTCACTGTCCTCTGGAATGATGCGATAGCGTGCGTTAATATGGATTGTATAGCGTGCGCTAACTGTAGTTACTTAGCGTGCGCTAATATTGAATGACTTGCGTGCGCTATCCATCAGGTGACTTCACTTGGCTGCAGCTGACTGTCTGGGCTATACATGAATTTCTCGATAGCGTGCGCTACTATTATATGGGTAGCGTGCGCTAACTGTATTTAGCTCCTTCAATATAATATTGATCTGAGATTGATCTTATTAAATGTTTTGAATGGAATAATCATCAAAATACATTTTTAGTCAACAGGTTCGTGGAAGGGTTTTCCAAAATTTCCCGCCCACTTACTCGACTACTGCAGAAAACACAAAAGTTTGAGTGGAATGAGTTGTGCCAGAATAGCTTTGATGAATTGAAGAAGAGATTGACGATGGCACCGATTTTATCACTCCCATGAGGAACTGGAGGATTTATAGTTTACAGTGATGCTTCGAACCAAGGACTCGGATGCGTATTGATGCAGAATGATAAGGTGATCACTTATGCGTCACGCCAGCTGAAACCTTATGAAATGAATTACCCAAATCATGATTTGGAGCTAGCAGTAGTAGTTTTTGCTTTGAAAATCAGGAGACATTATTTGTACGGGACTCACTGTCAGATCTTTACGGATCACAAGAGTCTCAAATACATCTTCAGTCATAAAGAGCTGAACATGCGGCAAAGAAGTTGGCTGGAACTTATTAAAGACTATGACTTGGAGATTCTGTATCATCCAGGCAAAGCGAATGTAGTGGCCGATGCACTCATCTGCAAGCCTGTTTCTATCCAGATGCTGGAGACTCTGACATCCCAGCTCAGCATTCAACGAGAGATGATTCGAGAAGGAACTGAAGTGTGGTTACAAAGAGTCCAAGGACAACTGTCCGTGATGGAAATAACTTCATCGTTAACCGAGGAAATTAAATCTAAGCACGCAGATGATCCTCTGATGATTCAGTTACGTGATGAAGTGATCAAGGGGAAGGCCCCCGGATTCGTAATTCATGATGATGGAGTTTTGAGATTTCAGAACCGACTTTGCGTTCCCAATGTCGATGTTCTGAAACAGATGATTATGAAGGAAGCTCACAACTCGCCCTATTCTATCCACTCGGGAACCAATAAGATGTACATGGACTTGAAGGAGAATTTCTAGTGGGGCAACATGAAGAAAGATGTAGCGGATTATGTTTCGAAATGCTTGATTTTTCAGCAGGTTAAGATCAAGCATCAATGACCTGCCGGGATGTTGAAGTCGTTCCCGATTCCTGAATGGAAGTGGGAGGACATATCGATGGACTTTATCACTAGTATGCCGAGAACCAAGACGGGAATGAACATGATTTGGGTGATAGTTGATCGTTTAACCAAATCAGCTCATTTTCTAGGCATTAAGGACACGTGGGGACCAGAGAAGTTGGCACGAGTATTTATTTCAGAGATAGTCCGATTGCATAGGATGCCGAAGACCATTATTTCTGACCGAGATGTTCGCTTTGTATCGCATTTTTGGAAAGCAGTTTATAAGGCCTTGGGGACCGAATTGAACTTCAGTACATCTTATCACTCGCAGACAGACGGACAATCCGAAAGGACCATTCAAATAGTGGAAGACATGCTGAGGGCCTGTACCCTAGACTGGTCAAACGATTGGGAAGTTCATCTACCGTTGATTGAATTTACCTACAACAATAGTTAGCATGCTTCCATTAAGATGGCACCGTTTGAGGCCTTGTACGGGAGAAGATACAGGTCGCCCCTATGTTGGGACGATTCATCAGACTTGATCGGGACAGAACCTGAGTTGATCGTGCAGACACGAGAGAAGATAGCCTTGATTCGTGAAAGGCTGTTGACCGCCCAAAGTTGACAGAAATCTTATGCAGACGTACGCCATCGCCCATTGGAGTTTAGTATTGGAGACCACGTACTTTTAAAGGTTTCTCCTACTCGGGGAATCTTTCGTTTTGGAAGGAAGGGAAAGGTGAGTCCGAGATATATCGGACCATTCGAGATCCTTGAGAGAATTGGAGAGTTAGCATACAGATTGGCATTACCGCCGTCGTTGAGACATGTTCATAACGTGTTCCACGTATCCCATTTATGGAGATATATACCAGATCCTAGTCATGTCATTGATTTCGGCGAGATCGAAGTCGCTCAGGATGGAACGTTTGAACAAAGATCGGTCAAAATACTCAAGAGTCAAGTTAAGCAATTGAGGAACAAACCAATCATTTTGGTCAAAGTTCAGTGGTCACGCCACGGAGTGGAAGAAGCCACTTGTGAAACGAAAGATAGCATGAAGTCCAGATATCCAGAGTTATTTTCGTCTTGAGTTTCGGGATGAAACTCCTTTTTAGTAGGAGAGTATGTAATATCCGGATTTATTATTATGTATTTCATCTGTATTTGAACCCTGTATTATTCAGAATTGTGATATCGATAATTGAAGTATGATATTCTCGTATTTGATTCCTTGTACATAAGTATAGCATCATGCAAAATTTCTCATGCAAACTAGTGACAGTGCACGCTAAGAATGTAGCTTAACGTGCGTTATCGGGCTACAACTAGCGCACGCTACGAATGAAGAATTGCGTGCGCAAGGCAATCAATTATTGAGCTAGACGGCTAGCACATGCACTAGCCAGACGTGGGTCCGGATAAGATTCCCGCGGACAAACCTGGATAGTTTTGGAGTCAACGATTATTAGCGCGCGCTAAGGATTGTATGATAGCGTGCGCTAATCAGCTAATGCAGAAATTTTATATAACGGTCAGCACTCCATTTTTTCTTGTTCCCTTCACTCGTCCTCATTTCTTGATAGTCCAGAGAACCTTCCCTCCTTCTTAAATACACATAGACCACCTCCACTTAATCACTAAAGATTGGATGCCACTTGTGTTTGATCATTGGAGTGGAGAAACGTCTTGATTTGGCAAACAAGCAACCGGAGCTGGATTCTACTTGTTGTCTCGGTGTTTTTCTTCATCTTAAGGTATGTTATACTACTTTCAACCTTGAATTCGTGTTCTTAAGGATATGAGGATTATGCTATCAAGATATTGAGTTTCATTGGTGATTTATCCAAACCACATCATGTTTAGGAGATTGAGATGATTATGCTTTAAGTACCTTGGTTAAGAACATCATGATTTGAATCTTGTTACGATGAACAAGTAGAGAAAGTTTCTGACATTGGTAATCCGAATTTAGAAGGTGTCTTCATAGTAATCACGGACTTGACTTTAACATCATTATTGTTAGACGAATCTAAGAGATTGATCATGGAAGGATTTATCTTGTAAAGATGGAGTGTTAAACAAACTACAAGATGATAGTTTTGATTGATATAAGGTATTGATATCGACCGTTAGGCCTTCCGAATTACGCATGAAGAATTGTAATCGAAATGGAATATGGTTTTATGATGATATACGTATTCTTGAATTCGAAGTTGTTGTTATCCGTAAGATCATTCATAACCGTATGAGCATGATATGCATGGAGATATCATATATTAACACTGAATATTTCGTAAGTTTTATCACGATTAGATCAGTCGACTGTTCAGGAGGAACTGTCTTACATGATTAGCGTGCGCTAAAGCTTCATGGTTAGCGTGCGCAATTGAGCATAAGTTAACGTACGCTACGCTAGGAATGTAACGTGCATTATGTCATCAGGCGAGTCAGTCAGCTTGTCAGAGAGAACTGTCGATACATAGTTAGCGTACGCTAGGCTTTGTTGTTTGTGTGCGCTAACGAGCAGGCTTAGCGCACGCTATGTAGAATACTTACCGTACGCTAAGCAGTTCAGGCAGATTACGTTTTATGAACTTTCGGCCATAAATTGAATCATTAGACATTCGTACGACATGAGATGAATTCTATATTATTTCTTTTGTTAAGGTTCGAGCTTGCTACGTGTAATATCCTAGAATTTCACTATGAATTTTTCGCATTATTTTATCTGGGTTATACTGTACAGAGTGGGACCGATACAGTATGGATAAATAATTTTGGAAACCGTGACAGTCGTGCCAGTATGTCTATCGAGGTTATTTTAATTCTAGGATATTACATGCTTGGTGTGTTTTCGATGTCGGATATACCGTATGAGTATTTGTATGATTTCCGTACTTGGTCGACAGTTGTAATTGAGGATATCGTGCATCAGACGTACCATATGAGAATATTTTTGGGATTTCGTATATGTGTTCAGTATGTCGTATGTTCACATTTGTTATGTCGACACGTTGGACAGGAATTGCTGGGAATGGCTAAGTATGGATCTGTTAACGTACGTTAAGACTTTGAGATAACGTACGCTAAGTGGTACGTGTTAGGTACGTTATGCGTAAGGTATTACATACGTAACAAGAGGAATCGGACAGTTGGGCCCGGTGTCGGAAGCTTTCGGCGCGGATGTGGACAGGTGAGTCAACGGATGGAGTTACGTACGTTATACAGGATGTATTACGTACGTAATACGAGTATATCTTGTAGCAAGTCAACGTCGTATTAGTGCAAACGGAATAAGTGTTACGTGCGTTACGGGCGGTGGCGAGTCGTGGCCGAGAGGACTTGTAGTGGCGAGCATGGTCGGCGGTGACTCGTAGGGATGGCGATCACGGTCGGCGGTGACTCGTTGTGGGCTAGGATCGGCGATTACGTCGTGGCGGTGGCGATTACGGCCATAATGGCGATTACGTCGTAAGGGAGCTGCCGATACGTGCGTAAGTGCCGAACGAAATGGGCGGAAGGTTAGGCGCGGCCGGCTCGTGCGTAAGGACCCTACGGTTACGTACGTAAGGTGCCAGCAGTCTCGGCTATATAAGGCCTCGACCGAGTCATCCTTGCCATTTTTCACTTTTCTTCGTTTCTTCCGTGATTTCTTTAGCAAAGATGATGGTTTTGAGTAGAATCAACTTATAACAATATGTTTTGGAAGTTGGAATCATGGATTAACATCATCCTCCACCCGGATCGAAGGTAAGAACACATGAACTTTTAGTTTTTGGATGTTCTTGAGGTTTCTTCGTATTTTGGCCGATTTGCTTCGTTTTGATTCAGATTATTGATAGGACTTGATTCTAAACTCGTAATCATTCATTATCCTTGAAGTTTTGTGGAACGAATTCGAGTATTTCCTTGAATAATCGATTGAATTGGACTATGCCTTCAAAGTGTTCGATGAAATGTCTCAATGAGTAGAACTTGGAAAATTCTACACGTTTTCGTATGAATGATGGTTGAATTGATATTGTTGTGATGATTCTTGGTATTTACGAGAATTCTGTTAAGGGAAGATAATGAATTGGTGATCAAATGATTCGATTATATTGTTATGATTATGGAATCGTAGTATTCTCGATGTTCTTGGTAGTTTGTTGCGATTCATGATGTTATGAGAAGTATATATGTTGAAGACATTGTTAGGACCATTGAACACCGAATTTCGGCTTGTGTTCGTATTGTTAAGAGTTGATACGGTTTGGTTTCGCATGATCGAGATGTCGTTGAACCATCGAGTTTGATTAGTTGGTCATTTCGGTTGTTGATTGTTATTGAACGTATCGTTAATTAATTATTGCATTAGGATGCGTTTAGTGATCGTTGAAGTTAACCGTTGTGCTACGGACGAGTCGGGGCTGAGGAGCTTGTAGATGAAGACGGCGGGATTGATAGCGGCTTCGTCGAATTGGTATCAAGGCAAGTTATGCTTTCTCAGTTCATAATGTTAATAAATGATTTCGTTTTCATTTCATTTATGATTCATATAGCAATGGTATTATGGAATATATGAATTGTCGGAATGGTGATATGTATGGTATTTTTGGACTAGATAAATCATAATGTATATGATTTTAAGGATGTCTAGTGGAAATGGGAACATGAATTATAATTTGGTCTATTGCATGAGAAGTTGGATATCAAGGTTAGTTATCGTGTCGATGTTGAACTCGGGATGGTGGTTTGATATTAGTTATGGACTGCACTTCATTTTGGATTGTCGGATAAATCATGTATTCGTTCAGGGCGGTTGGTCGTGGAAAGGTTAGCGTCTCCATCTTGAGGTAAATTAATGTTGTTAGATTATGATAATCATCATGTTGCATTATTGCATGTGTGTGTTGATATTTCATATGGTGAGTGTGCACCATCGTTTGTTGCATTCTGTGATGTGCTCTTTCTTTGAGCTGTAATCTGTTGGGCCGATGTGTTAGGGGATAAGACCTAAATGGCACCTATGTCCGGAGTATTCCTGAGTAGATGCTTTCGTGACCCTCGGCTGCTGCCTTGGGAGTTTATATGATATTGTCCGGAGTATTCCTGAGTAGATGCTTCCGTGACCCTTGGATGCCGCCTTGGGAGTTTATGTGCTATTATTATATGCATTGTTGAGCATGCTGTGGTCTGTTGTCTGACGGAATACGACATTGTGGTCGTGTCGGTCTTTCATGATCGAGTTATTGTTGCCCTCTTGGAAAATCTTCTGATCCTTGTTGGATATGCGTTTCTTCGAGATTTGTTGTCATGTTTTATCTGTTGGGATTCAGAAAATAAAACGAAAAACGCAGCGGAAATAAAAATGAATCCCAAACAGGATCGATCAAGTAACGTATATACGAAAAAAAATACGAAGATAAAGATCATACCCTTGAAGTCGTTGAAATAATTCTTCGTAAAATTGATGATAATCATGAACCCCGTCCCGAACACGAAATCCCTTCATTCCAAGCACCGAAAGATATGAAGCCTCTACTTCACACGCGTCGGAAGTTGCCCGGAAAAATTCGATAGCAGTCCGTTCTCCAAGAACACGGCTAGGAATTACTATAGGAATTTATATCTCTCTTTTTCTTGATTTTGTATCACCTCAAAGATGATAAAAAAAATAAAAACACTTCCTCACCAAAACTCACGGCCAAAACTTGCAGTTCAGCAGGTCAGTGTGTGTTTGTGTTGAAATGGTGTTTAGACTTTATGATATGATTAGATATCAATATATAATAAGGCCATACCAATCTCATAATTGAGATAAAAAAAAATTAATATGGAATCTCATCATTATCATACACCAAATCACCATGTTATCACAAGACTAAAACATGTGAGGTGGGGAGAGGTGGGGCGGCCCAAGGAAGCTTCCTAGAAACCAGCCGAGCCACTCGGCTCGTGTACCGGACGTTCGTCAAACGACTCCGTTAAATACACTCCGTTTATTTACCAATGTATTTATATAAATTAATTAATCCAATTAATTAATTATATCAAATACAAATATATTTCTCTAAAAAATATAATTTATGAAATAAATTAATTACCCGGTAACTTAATTTTAATTCATAAGACCGCTATTTGATTTATCCGATAAATCATAATTAGATATCCAATATCTAATATTAATAGAGAGATACTAAATTCACATTTATCCGTCAACGCTCCTAATGCGCAACTCCGTAGGTCCGTCTCAGCCGGCATTGGGAGGAACCAATGAGTGCGGGCAGCACTTAGCCAGCCTAGCGGGCCGCACTGTAAACCCCGACTGAGAACGAATGAAGGGATCATTCCAGAACCATTATGTCGTGAATACTATATACGTATAGACCCTTCATTAGATGTCCCGATCAAGTCTTCGGGTCACGGTAAAGTCAAACCCTACTATTGACTAAACTATATACATGTGTTAATGCAAATCAAGACCGACTGATTAATAGTGAATCTAATACGACTATATCAGAATGCTTTGGCCAAAGACTTATGATCTTATTTGCCATTAACCGTATAGGACATTCGCCTGCTCACTAACAGGAGATAGAATCCTTTCTTGGCGTACAGTAAAGACTGCTACCTGCCCGTATAGTCCGCATTTCGAGGTCGACTCAGCAATTAAGCAAATGAGTCTAACTACTCTAATGACAAACTAAACGTCACAGGCACATCTTCTACTGAACCCTCAAGTCAAAGGTCCACGTATACTATCAAAACCTTTCTATTCCTCATCGACTCTCCGAGAGTGAATACCGTGTGACTGAATCGAGTATGAGTCGTGTTCGAGTATACTGGCCCCACCAATATACTTATAACTATGCTATCAAGACGTGCACACGTCCTAGCATCAGTTATACAAGTCGTATTAAAACTTAATGCCCATTTTAAGTTTATTGACTTGCGAACAATTTACGTAAATAAACTTTAAACACTTCTAGTGCATTTTCTCTTATCCCATAACGAGAATGGAATGTTCGATTTATTTACATGGACTTCACTTCAATGTTTACCAAGTCAAGAATGCAATTGAAATACAATAAATAGTGAATGAATCATATTGCCTTTTTATTAATTATTCCATAATTACAAGTACAATGCCCTTACTCTCTCATCCCCTGAGTGGCATTCGAGGGCATATTCCTAACAATCTCCCACTTGCACTCAATGCCACACATCATGGTATCCATTACCCATGTTCTTCAGATGACTTTCTAAGACGGCTTGAGATAATGGCTTAGTCAGCGGGTCAGAGACATTGTCTTCTGAGTCTACTCTTTGCAATGAAACATATCCTTTTTCCACCATCTCTCAAACGATGTGGTATTTTCTCTCTATATGCTTGGTGTTGTGGTAAGCCCTAAGCTCCTTGGCTTAGGCGACAACTCCATCATTATCACAGAATAGTGATATAGGCATCTCCGCATTAGGCACCACTTGAAGTTCTTGCATAAACTTCTGCATCCAAAATGCTTCTTTGCAAGCCTCTCAGGCAGGTTGATACTCTGCTTGGCAGGTGTAATTTGCAGTAGCAGTTTGCTTGGAGCTTCTCCAAGATACTGCTCCTCCATTGAGAGTAAACAAATACCCAGATGTCGACTTAGAGTCGTCATTGTCTCCTTGAAAATCAGAATCGGTGAATCCAATCACCCTCAGTTCTCCACCATCGTAAGTAAGAAACAAATCTCTAGTTCTTCTTAAGTACTTAAGAATGTTCTTTACGGCAGTCCAGTGTTCCCTACCCGGGTTTGCTTGAAATCGACTTACCATACTGTGTAGGCTAAGTCCGGTCTCGTTCACAACATAGCGTACATGAGGCTACCCACTGTCGAGGCATAGGGTACCTTACTCATCTCTCTTGTCTTCCTCACTTTGAGGACACATTTTCGTGGTGAGATGAATTCCATGTCGCATGGGAAGGAACCCTCTTTTAGATTAATCCATCTTGAATCTTCTCAGGATTTTATCTATATAGAGGGCTTGGGAAAGTCCTATCATTCTTCTCGGTCTATCTCTGTAAAGATGGATCCCTATAATATAGGAAGCTTCTCCCAAGTCTTTCATAGAGAATGTTTTAGAAAGCCAAGCTTTCATAGTGCTGAGCATTGCTACGTTATTTCCTATAAGTAGAATATCATCTACATTTAGTACTAAGAACGCAATGTTGCTCCCACTGACCTTTTTGTAAACACATGGTTCCTTCTCATTTCGTACGAAGTCAAAGTCCTTGACTGATTCGTCAAATCGAAGGTTCCAACTCCGAGAAGCTTGCTTCAGCCCATAAATGGCTCGTTGCAGCTTACACACCTTATCAGACCTTTGAAGTGGAGGTTGTGTTACAATAGGTTCGGTTCCTTATCCCTGATCAGATGTCTCCTTAGGACCTTCCTTATGCTCTTCTAAAGAGATATTTCTACCCGAGCCACCTTCCTGAATGAATTCATCCTCAAGGAAGTGCGCTTGTAATGCCGCAACGACCCTATGGTCTTCTGGCATATAGAATATATAACCCATCGAGTCCTCTGGGTATCCAATGAAACGTCTTTTGATGGACCTCGCTTCCAGTTTGTCCACCTTAGCCTTCTTGACATAGGCTGGATATCCCCAAATCCTTATGTGATTAAGGCTTGGTTTCTTACCATTCCACATCTCATGCGGAGTGATAGGAATAGATTTGGAAGGACAACTATTAAGGATATAGGCAGCGGTTAGTAAGGCATACCCCCACAGGTAAATAGGTAAATCAGTGTAATTTAACATAGAGCGAACCATGTCCAACAAAGTTCGATTTCTCCTTTCTGAAATACCATTTAACTGTGGGGTTCCTGGCGGCGTCAATTGTGAAACTATTCCATGTTCCTTGAGGAACTCATCAAACTCTGTGCTCATATATTCGCCACCTTGGTCCAACTGAAGTGCTTTGATATGACATCCAGTCTGTTTTTCAACTAGGGCCTTAAATTCTTTGAATTTAGTAAAGGCTTCAGATTTATATTTCATTAAGTACACAATCCCATACCTAGTATGATCATCTGTGAACGTTATGAAATATTGATATCCGTCTCGGGCTACTTCTAAAGCACCACAAACATCGGTATGTACCAATCCAAGTTTATCGATAGACCTTTGAAAAGTGCCTGTGAAGGGTGACTTAGTCATTTTGCCTCTAAGGCAAGATTCACAAGTTGGATAGGGTTCTACACCCAATGGACTTAAAAGTCCATATTTCTCCATTTTATGAACCTTGGTCTGACCAACATAATCAAGTCTAAGGTGCCATTTAAGAGCTTGATTAGTATCTTGCCTACCACGTTTCCTAGTTATAGTGTTCACTGCTGTTTTATTTTGTAAGTTTAGATGATATAAACCATTTAACAATGTAGCTGTGCCAACCAATTTATTTCGAAAATAAATTTTACAACTACCATTGCCAATGAAGAAACAAAATCCTTTCTGGTTCAATACTGGAATGGATACAATGTTTTTATGCCCCTTGGGCAAAACAAATACTTCATCTAACGTCAAAATAAAACTGGATTCTAAACCCAGTAGGACTGATCCAATATCGGTTGCCTCGACACTTTGTCCGCTTCCGATAGTGATCATTACTTCCCCAGCTCCAAGTTTTCTACTTCGTTCCACATCCTGATTCATAGTACAAATATGAAAAGTGGCACCTGAATCCAGAATCCATGAAGCAGAATATACAGTAGCGGAACAATTGGTTTCAAAAACAAAAAGTTCCGTCCTGATGCACCATTAATATTAGAACAAGTCCTTCGCCAGTGGCCCAGCTCACTGCATTCAAGGCATTTGTCCGTAGGTTTTGGACCGCCTACCTTTTGAACCTTTCGGGCCTTGCCCTTTCTTTTCTGTACCCCTTTCTTGGGTTTGTACTGCTCGTAGGTCTTTTTCTTCTTGTTCTTGGACCTCCGAGGCCTAGAAGAAATCATAAGAGCAGCCTCTCTCGGTTTAGTCTTCATATTAGACTGCGCCGTCACCAGTTTGTTCATTAGCCCAGCTAATGCGCATGAAATTTCATTATAGTTGAAATTCATTACAAACTGCATGAAAGAGTCGGTGAGAGATTGAAGGATGAGATCAATTTGAAGGGATAAATCTATATTAAAGTTGAGCACCTCGAGCCTCTCAATCATAGAGATCATCTTGAGGACGTGGTCTCCCACTTTCTCCCCTTCTTTCATCCTAGCACTGAACAACTGCTTCGATATTTCATATCTAGCAGTATTACTGTGCTCTCCATAAAGTTCAGTCAAGTGTGCGAGAATCTGCCTAGCAGAAGTTATTTTCTCGTGCGCTTTCTGCAGCTCATTTGTCATTGAGCCCATCATAAAGCCACGGACTAGCACGTCATGCTTGACCCATTTTTCATGGACATCAATATCTTCCTGATTACCCCTGGTTTGCATTGGAGTCGGTGGAATGTCCGCCTCCAAGACGTATCCTAGAGACTCCATACTGAGTACAATCATCAGATTCCGCAACCAGTCAACAAAATTGGGTCCAGTTAGGAGATTCTTTTCAAGTAGTATTGCAAGTGGATTTTTAGCCAATTTTAGAGAGATTCAGTTTCGTTTTCTGCAAAGTTTTAGACAAGATTCAATTAGTGACTTGTTTAATTATGACCGAGTATAGAATTTAAGGGCTTGTATAATTCTTGTCTCGGCTCCCACTAATTTTATAGGAACTATACACTCCCATGTTATAATCCGGAAGTCATGGGTGACTTCATAGTGGTTATCGATTTCTTTACAAAGTTTAATAGAGGGCAACCCATACGGTTTCTATTCTATTATTCTTTATAAAGTGGTGTCTAATTCCAACCCATCTAATGGATGATTCGATCTTCTTTTACCCCTAGTTCACTTGCCCTCAACCCATTCGGTTTCTATGGCTCGCTGAACTATCTAAGTTTAAACCGTCAACTCCTATTAGTCTGACAATTGAATCTTACCCGGCAACCCATACGGTTTATAGGGGTTTGATTTGTCACAACCAAAGGCATCTAATGCACTCTAGGAATTTATCAACTTTCCCCAAAAATATTACCCCGACATACTCGGAAGAATAATATTCTGGTTTAGATTTCAATTTTCCATGAGTTTGACGGAGGGTAGGAAACCTCATAACCTTTATAACTTAGTGTGTTTGTAGTCGGGAGAATTTCGCGATTAATGTTACACTTTGCACATTAATTCATTTATACGCGCGTTTGTTGGTTTGTCAATCATTCAAAATGAAAAAAGCAAACAAGAACCTAGTTACTACCAACATATAGCTCATGGACCTAATTCCTAAATCTTGGGCCAAGCGAATGACCCAATAAATAAAAACACGTCTTGAATCTTCATCTTCTCGGTCGGTTGTCTTCGGTCTTCGTTATAGCCAAATAATAATTACATCATTGAAAAATTGCATCCTATACAAATTTTCTAGTAAAAATAAATAGACTCAAACGGCCTTTAGAACCCAATCGAATCGAATAAATCAAAAACTAAGTCCACGAGCTATATCACCATCACATAAGGATTCCATACAACATGTAATGGAAACGAAATTAAATAATTAATTTTAATATAAATTAATCTAATTAATCTATAAATTAATCTATTCAATTTCTACTATATTAATCCAATTAATATAAAGTGGCATTAAAATTAAATAATCGATTAATATATTAATCCAATCAATATAAAATTAATCTATTCAATTTTAATGGTATTAATACAATTAATACTAATAATCGTCATTTAAATTCATTCGAAGTAATCCGGCCAAAATAATATTTTCGTTTAATTTATTTCCCTTAACTAAAAAAAATATTCCAAATATTAATTTAGTCAAATTAAAATCCAATTTAAATTTTGGGAAATAATTACAATGAAATATAAACTTAAAACGGAGTCCTGACAATCGATTTAGGCCCGGCCGTGGTCCGATTCAAAATCGGGCCAAAAACGAGGGTCGCTGGCGAGCCATGCTCGGCGGCCGAGTCCTCGACGGCAGCATCTTTGCCCGGCACCATTGCGGCGACCTCGTTTCTTCGTTTTTCGGCTCGTTTCAAAAAACGTGATGCTACAACGAACAATTTAAAATCTACGATTATTTCAAACATGATACTAAATCATAATCATCATGCAAAAGCATTCTAAATGCACAAATAATTGTATATAAGTAAATATTGACCTTGCTCGATACCACCGTTGGGATTCAAAATAAAACGAAAAACGCAGCGGAAATAAAAACGAATCCCAAACAGGATCGATCAAGTAACGTATATACGAAAAAAAATACGAAGATAAAGATCATACCCTTGAAGTCGTTGAAATAATTCTTCGTAAAATTGATGATAATCACGAACCCCATCCCGAACACGAAATTCCTTCGTTCCAAGCACTGAAAGATACGAAGCCTCTACTTCACACGCGTCGGAAGTTGCCCGGAAAAATTCGATAGCAGTCTGTTCTCCAAGAACACGGCTAGGAATTACTATAGGAATTTATATCTCTCTTTTTCTTGATTTTGTATCACCTCAGAGATGATAAAAAAAAATTCTCACACTTCTTCACCAAAACTCACGGCCAGAACTTGAAGTTCAGCAGGTCAGTGTGTGTTTGTGTTGAAATGGTGTTTAGACTTTATGATATGATTAGATATCAATATATAATAAGGCCATACCAATCTCATAATTGAGATAAAAAAAATTAATATGGAATCTCATCATTATCATACACCAAATCACCATGTTATCACAAGACCAAAACATGTGAGGTGGGGAGAGGTGGGGCGGCCCAAGGAAGCTTCCTAGAAACCAGCCGAGCCACTCGGCTCGTGTACCGGACGTTCGTCAAACGACTCCGTTAAATACACTCCGTTTATTTACCAATGTATTTATATAAATTAATTAATCTAATTAATTAATTATATCAAATACAAATATATTTCTCTAAGAAATATAATTTATGAAATAAATTAATTACCCGGTAACTTAATTTTAATTCATAAGACTGCTATTTGATTTATCCTATAAATCATAATTAGATATCCAATATCTAATATTAATAGAGAGATAATAAATTCACATTTATCCGTCAACGCTCCTAATGCGCGACTCCGTAGGTCCGTCTCAGCCGGCATTGGGAAGAACCAATGAGTGCGGGCAGCACTTAGCCAGCCTAGCGGGCCGCACTGTAAACCCCGACTGAGAACGAATGAAGGGATCATTCTAGAACCATTATGTCGTGAATACTATATACGTATAGACCCTTCATCAGATGTCCCGATCAAGTCTTCGGGTCACGGTAAAGTCAAACCCTACTATTGACTAAACTATATACATGTGTTAATGCAAATCAAGACCGACTGATTAATAGTGTATCTAATACGACTATATTAGAATGCTTTGGCCAAAGACTTATGATCTTATTTGCCATTAACCGTATAGGACATTCGCCTGCTCATTAACAGGAGATACAATCCTTTCTTGGCGTACGGTAAAGATCGCTACCTGCCCGTATAGTCCGCACTTCGAGGTCGACTCAAGAATTAAGCAAATGAGTCTAACTACTCTAATGACAAACTAAACGTCACAGCACATCTTCTACTGAACCCTCAAGTCAAAGGTCCACGTATACTATCACAACCTTTCGATTCGTCATCGACTCTCCGAGAGTGAATACCGTGTGACTGAATCGAGTATGAGTCGTGTTCGAGTATACTGGCCCCACCAATATACTTATAACTATGCTATCAAGACGTGCACACGTCCTAGCATCAGTTATACAAGTCGTATTAAAACTTAATGCCCATTTTAAGTTTATTGACTTGCGAACAATTTACGTAAATAAACTTTAAACACTTCCAGTGCATTTTCTCTTATCCCATAATGAGAATGGAATGTTCGATTTATTTACATGGACTTCACTTCAATGTTTACCAAGTCAAGAATGCAATTGAAATACAATAAACAATGAATGAATCATATTGCCTTTTTATTAATTATTCCATAATTACAAGTACAATGCCTTTACTCTCTCATCCCCTGAGTGGCATTCGAGGGCATATTTCTAACATTATCGTGGCATACCTGGAGTTAGATACATTCCGATCGTTCATGTGTAGGATTTTCGGGACGGGCACGTGTAGCATATGTTGGTTTCGACATCATATTGAACCGTGCACACGAGACGTACTTCGTGAGACTGATTAGGTACGAGACCAGACGTGTATTGATCAATACCCGTGGTTGGCTTGTACACGGACACATGTCCGGATCGAGCGTATCGTGACGTCCATCTTGAGTCTTATTGATTGGTCGTTCACAGTCCATGTATAATTGGATCTGTTCGATATTCGGATTGTCTTTGAAATCCTGTATATATGATTTGTATATGGTTGACGATTTTATTTTCTCGTGTATCTGTCGCCATTGAACCTTTATTAATCTCGTTCGGAGTTACCATATCGATGGTCAACTCATTGATATCGATCCTTTATAAATCTCGTTTGGAGTTCACCCTGGCATTGGTAATCTCGTTCGTTATTGATCCTTATTGATTCCGTTTGAGAGTTGTCTCATTGTTGGTATTCTTGGTAATTAGTCCTTGATTGATGTTATTGGAGTTTACCGTGTCGTCGGTATTCTCAGTTGTTGATCCCTTATTATCCCTATTTGAGTTTACCGTGTCGTCAGTATTCTCGGTTGTCGATTCCTTGTTGCTCTTGTTGGGGTTTACCATATCCTTGGTATTTCCAGTTTTTGGACCTTATTGATCTTGCTAGAGTTTACTGTGTCGTCAGTATTCTCGGTTGTTGACCCTTTATTGATCTTATTGGAGTTTATCGTATCGTCGGTATTTCTGGTTGTCGACTCTTATTAGTCTTGTTGGAGTTTACCGTATTGTCGGTATTCTCGGTTATTGATTCGTCATTGATCCTTATCGTGTCGTCGGTATTCTCGGTTATTGATTCTTCGTTGATCTTGTTGGAGTTACCAGATCATGGTATTCTCGTCCGTGGTTGATCCCTCGTCGATCTAGTGTGGAAATATCATGTCATTGATATTTCCGTTGTGATGCATCGATTGTTTATCATTATTGATTGTGTGAGCATTCATGCTTGTATTGATATCCGGGACTTGCCATTGTTTCGGGACAGTTGATTTGCAGATGTATCGTGTGATATCGGTTTTTATCAGGATTAGGATCCGATTGTGCGACCCAGCCGATAGAGTTAGTCTTGGCCAGAACATTCTATGTTGAGATATGATAAGTTTGGGATTTTTTGTATCGTTTCGGATGCAGGTGGTTACTTTTGAATTCATTCATCACTTAAGGACACGAGGCATGGGATATGGTAAGAATCGATTGTTATGGTTGTGACATGTTGGTAAGGTTACTTCGGTAAGATTACATGGGGAAAGTTCTTACTCTGTAGATTACATTGATATGTATTGTTTTTGTGATGTGATCGTTATCATTGTTGAGTATTATGGCTGACCCCGTCGTGGGCTTTATCTTTTAGGTACTCGGAGTTCGAGCTAGTAGTGGTCGTGATGGGATGAGCTTTCCGGTGATACTGGCTATGGCGTGATTGTTCGGATTGTGTATTCTTTTCTGGTTTTTCTAATTCCGCTGCAACTGTATTTAATTATGTTTTTATCCGCTGCGTGTGCATATTTAAAATAGCTTTCGGTATTCTTTGAACTGTGTTTTATCATTGCGTGTGTGTGTGTACTTTCAAAGGACCTTTTGGCATTTTTAAATGTTTGCGAAAATGATTTTAGCCTTGTGGGTTCCAATATGGGGCCCATGGCGCTGTAATATTCCCGTATGGTTTTGGGGGTGTTACAGAAGATGGTATCGGAGCCAGATTTCGTAAAACCCGGGCGTGTGTCTTATGTGGCTCTACCGGTGCGGTAGTAGCATGACTTTTGAAAATGATTTTCTGACTTTTGATTCAACCCGATTTTGGAGGTTTCAAAAATTTTAAAATATTTTCAACTTGCTGTATTTGCGATGCCGGTGTGTTGTTAGTGTGTTGAGACTTTTTATGGGAGTCGTATGCCTGTATCACGGAAGATCATCGACTTCATGGACCTGTAAGTGTGTTCTTATAGTTATTTCAATTTTGATGATGATTATTTGAGTATGGTGTCGTGATTTTGAGATACTTCAGGATTGAGATACCGATTATGACAGGTGTTGAGTTTCGAGGACGAAACTTATTTAAGTGGTTATATATGTAATATCCTAGAATTTCACTATGAATTTTTTGCATTATTTTATCTGGGTTGTACTGTACAGAGTGGGACCGATACAGTATGGATAAATAATTTTGGAAACCATGACAGTCGTGCCAGTATGTCTATCGAGGTTATTTTGATTCTAGGATATTACATGCTTGGTGTGTTTTCGATGTCGGATATACCGTATGAGTATTTGTATGATTTCCGTACTTGGTCGACAGTTGTAATTGAGGATATCGTGCATCAGACGTACCGTATGAGAATATTTTCGGGATTTCGTATATGTGTTCAGTATGTCGTATGTTCACATTTATTATGTCGAGACGTTGGACAGGAATTGCTGGGAATGGCTAAGTATGGATCTGTTAACGTACGTTAAGACTTTGAGATAACGTACGCTAAGTGGTACGTGTTACGTACGTTATGCGTAAGGTATTACGTACGTAACAAGAGGAATCAGACAGTTGGGCCCGGTGTCGGTAGCTTTCGGCGCGGATGTGGACAGGTGAGTCAACGGATGGAGTTACGTACGTTATACAGGGTGTATTACGTACGTGTCTGAGTATATCTGTAGCAAGTCAATGTACGTATTACGTACGCAACGAAATAAGTGTTACGTACGTTACGGGGCGGCTGGCCGAGTCGTGGCCGAGAGGATCTGTAGTGGCCGAGCATGGTCGGCAATGACTAGTTGGGATGGACGATCACGGTCGGCAGTGACTCGCTGTGGGCTAGGACTGGCCGATTACGTACGTAGGCAGTGGCCGTTTACGGCCGTAATGGCCGATTACGTACGTAAGGGAGCTGCCGGTTACGTACATAAGGGTGCCGAACGAAATGGACAGAAGGTTAGGCCGCGGCCGACTCGTGCGTAAGGACCCACTGGTTACGTACGTAAGGTGCTGGCAGGTCTCGACCTATATAAGGCCTGGACCGAGTCACCCTTGCCATTTTTCACTTTTCTTCGTTTCTTCCGCGATTTCTTCAGCAAAGATGATGGTTTTGAGTAGAATCAACTGATAACAATATGTTTTTGAAGTTGGAATCATGGATTAACATCATCCTCCACCCGGATCGAAGGTAAGAACACATGAACTTTTGGTTTTTGGATCTTCTTGAGGTTTCTTGGTGTTTTGGCCGATTTGCTTCGTTTTGATAGAACTTGATTCTAAACTCGTAATCATTCATTATCCTTGAAGTTTTGTGGAACGAATTCGAGTATTTCCTTGAATAATCGATTGAATTGGACTATGCCTTCAAAGTGTTCGATGAAATGTCTCAATTAGTAGAACTTAGAAAATTCTACACGTTTTTGTATGAATGATGGTTGAATTGATATTGTTGTGATGATTCTTGGTATTTACGAGAATTTTGTTAAGGGAAGATAATGAATTGGTGATCAAATGATTCGATTATATTGTTATGATTATGGAATCGTACTATTCTCGATGTTCTTGGTAGTTTGTTGCGATTCATTTTGTTATGAGAAGTATATATGTTGAAGACATTGTTAGGACCATTGAACACCGAATTTCGGCTTGTGTTCGTATTGTTATGAGTTGATACGGTTTGGTTTCGTATGATGGAGATGTCATTGAACCATCGAGTTTGATTAGTTGGTCATTTCGGTTGTTGATTGTTATTGAACGCATCGTTAATTAATTATTGCATTAGGTTGTGTTTAGTGATCGTTGAAGTTAACCGTTGTGCTGCGGACGAGTCGGGGATGAGTAGCTTGTAGATGAAGACGGCGGGATTGATAGCAGCTTCGTCGAATTGGTATCAAGGCAAGTTATGCTTGCTCAGTTCATAATGTTAATAAATAATTTCGTTTTCATTTCATTTATGATTCATATAGCAATGGTATTATGGAATATATGAATTATCGGAATGGTGGTATGTATGGTATTTTTGGACTAGATAAATCATAATGTATATTATTTTAAGGATGTCTAGTGGAAATGGGAACGTGAATTATAATTTGGTCTATTGAATGAGAAGTTGGATATCAAGGTTAGTTATCGTGTCGATGTTGAACTCGGGATGGTGGTTTGGTATTAGTTATGGACTGCACTTCATTTTGGATTGTCGGATAAATCGTGTATTCGTTCAGGGCGGTTGGTCGTGGAAAGGTTAGCGTCTCCAGCTTGAGGTAAATTAATATTGTTAGATTATGATAATCATCATGTTGCATTATTGCATGTGTGTGTTGATATTTCATGTGGTGAGTGTGCACCATTGTTTGTTGCATTCTGTGATGTGCTCTTTCTTTGAGCTGTAATCTGTTGGGCCGATGTGTTAGGGGATAAGACCTAAATGGCACCTATGTCCGGAGTATTCATGAGTAGATGCTTCCGTGACCCTCAGCTGTTGCCTTGGGAGTTTATATGATATTATCCGGAGTATTCCTGAGTAGATGCTTCCGTGACCCTTGGCTGCTTCCTTGGGAGTTTATGTGCTATTATTATATGCATTGTTGAGCATGCTGTGGTCTGTTGTCTGACGGAATACGACATTGTGGTCGTGTCGGTCTTTAATGATCGAGTTATTGTTGCCCTCTTGGAAAATCTTCTGATCCTTGTTGGATATTGCGTTTCTTCGAGATTTGTTGTCATGTTGTATCATGGCATACCTGGAGTCAGATATGTTCCGATCCTTCATGTGTAGGATTTTCGGGATGGGCACGTGTAGCATATGTTGGTTTCGACCTCATATTGAACCGTGCACACGAGACGTACTTCGTGAGGCTAATTAGGTATGAGACCAGATGTGTATTGAACAATACCCGTGGTTGGCTTGTACACGGACACATGTCCGGATCGAGCATATCGTGACGTCCATCTTGAGTCTTATTTATTGGTCGTTCACAGTCCATGTATAATTGGATCTGTTCGATATTCGGATTGTCTTTGAAATCCCGTATATATGATTTTTATATGGTTGACGATTTTATTCTCTCGTGTATCTGTCGCCATTGAACCTTTATTAATCTCGTTCGGAGTTACCATATCGATGGTCGACTCATTGATATCGATCCTTTATAAATCTCATTTGGATTTCACCTTGTCATTGGTAATCTCGTTCGTTATTGATCCTTATTGATTCCGTTTGAGAGTTGTCTCATCGTTGGTATTCTTGGGCGGCTCCCAAGCCATCACTGCTTCTATCTTCTACGGATCTACCCGAACTCCCTCTGCTGAAATTACATGCCCGAGGAACATCACTTCCTCGAGCCAAAACTCACACTTAGAGAACTTCGCATACAACTGCTCAACTCTCAAAATGTCTAATATAATCCGGAGATGTAAGGCATGCTCCTCCCGACTCCGTGAATAGATAAGAATGTCATCGATAAAGACGACTACGAATTTCTCCAGATACTCAATAAAAACTTTGTTCATCAACTGCATGAACACTGCTGGGGCATTGGTTAGCCTGAAAGGCATAACCACAAGCTCGTATGTTGAGGGGTTTTCTAAGATCGCTAGACCACTCACTCAGTTGCTCCAGAAGACTCAGAAATTCGAGTGGACCGCCGACAGACAGAATAGTTTTGACGAGTTGAAGAGACGACTAACTACCGCACCCGTGTTAGCATTGCCTCAGGGGAACGAAGATTTTGTGGTATATAGTGATTCTTTGGGCCTTGGGCTCGGATGTGTTTTGATGCAGAGAGACAGGGTGATTGCTTATGCGTCCCGCCAGTTGAACCCTTATGAAGTAAATTATCCCACACACGATTTGGAGTTAGCTGCGGTCGTTTTTGCCTTAAAGACATGGAGGCATTATCTCTATGGGTCGTCGTGTAAGATTTTTACGGACCACAAGAGTCTGAAGTACATCTTCAGCCAGAAAGAGTTGAATATGAGGCAGCGTAGGTGGTTAGAGCTAATTAAAGATTACGACCTAGAGATACTTTATCATCCAGGCAAGGCTAACGTAGTGGCTGATGCGCTGAGCCGGAAGCCGATGGCATTACAGATGTTAGAGGTACTTACGCCATAGAGTAGGATCCAGTGGGATTTTATTTGTCAGAATATCGAGGTTTGGGTTCAGAGAGTTCAGGGTCAGTTATGTGCGTTAGAGATCACTTCGTCCTTGACTGATGATATCAAGGCGAAAGAGTATGACGATCTGTTTTTGGTCCAGCTGAGGGAGGATTTGAGGAAGGGGAAAGCCCCTGGATTTGTGGTTCAGGATGATGGCGTTCTGAGATTTCACGGCAGATTATGTGTACCGAATGACATTGAGTTGAGGCAGAAGATTTTGAGTGAGGCTCATACTACGCCTTATTCCATACATCCTGGTATGAGCAAAATGTACAAGGATGTGAGGAGTAACTATTGGTGGAGCAATTTGAAGACGGACGTTAGCGAGTTTGTGGCGAAGTGTTTGAACTGTCAGCAGGTTAAGATTGAGCATCAGCGGCCCGCGGGGTTGCTACGACCACTTCCCATTCCGGAATGGAAATGGGAAGACATCTCTATGGATTTCATTACCGGGATGCCTAGGACTCGGACTGGAATGAACATGATTTGGGTTATTGTTGATAGACTAACCAAATCAGCTCATTTCCTGGGTATTAAGGACACTTGGGGACGGAGAGTCTGGCACGAGTGTTTATTGCAGAGATCGTGAGATTGCATGGGACTCCTAGGAGTATTGTTTCAGATCGAGATGCCCGGTTTGTATCACATTTTTGGCAGGCTGTTCATCGAGCTTTGGGGACTGAGTTGAGACTCAGTACGTCTTACCACCCTCGATCGGCTGCATACGGCAGAGCGGACGATCCAGACATTGGAGGATATGTTGAGAGCCTGTGCCTTAGATTGGAAGGATGATTGGGAGTCGCACTTGCCATTGATCGAGTTCACGTACAACAATAGTTGGCACGCCTTGATCAAAATGGCACCATTTGAGGCATTGTATGGGAGGAGGTGCAGATAGCCGTTGTGTTGGGACGATGCTTCTGAGCTGATTGGTACCGAGCCCGATATGGTAGTTGAAACGAGAGAGAAGATTGCTCTGATTCGCGATAGATTGTTGACGGCCCAGAGTCGACAGAAGTCTTATGCCGATACGCATCGCCAGCCGTTGGAGTTTGAGGTGGCGGATCATGTTTTGCTTAAGGTGTTGCCGACACGGGGAGTTTACCGCTTCGGCCGGAGGGGTAAACTTAGTCAGAGATATATTGGACCGTTTGAGATTTTAGAGAGAGTGGGAGAGCTTGCCTATCGGTTAGGCTTGCCGCCGTCCTTGAGTCACGTGCATAACGTATTTCATGTTTTCCAGCTTAGAAAGTACGTACCGGACCCTATCCATATTATTGATTTTGGAGAGATCGAGTTGGGACCCGACATTACCATCGAGGAGAGGCCGATTCAGATTTTAGAGCATCGGGTGAAGCAACTTCGTCATAAAACCATTCCTTTGGTTAAAGTTCAATGGTTGAGGCATGGATCCGAGGAAGCCACATGGGAGACGGAAGAGAGTATGCGGTCGAGATACCCCGAGTTATTCGCGTTGTAAGTTTTGGGACGAAACTTATTTTTAGGGGGAGATAATGTAATATCCGTGTTTTCTATTTTTGGTAATTTCTATATTTGGTCTATGTTCGTTTTGGACAACTCGTTTATCACTGGTTTGGAATTCTGAATCTATTTTGTTCTTGGAGTTTTTCCGTTTGGACGAGTTTCGAGGATGTTTTTGCATAATTTCATCTTGAATTATATCTTGTCGCATGTACGTTCGATTCTCGTATAACTCGTTCGTTTTCGTTGTTTCTTGATTTGCATAAGTTTGTATGGTTGAGTTGGTCGTGTTGAAACTTTTGGTTTGTTAATCCGACGTTGTATCGCGATTTTCGGGCACTTGGGCCATTTTTGTAATTTCCATAAGTTTAGGGAATTTCACTTTGTTTGTTACATTTCGGACTCTCCGGTGATCGGGATTATATTCTCTTTCAACGCTCATCTTTGTCGTCTTGAATATTCCGTGTTTATGTTTCCGGATTCTGGACTTGCTTCGCATTTCGATACTTTTGTGCTGTTGGCAGCAGTGTACTGGGCAATACTGAACTGCTGCCTGAGTAGCGCATGCTACTCCGGGCTTACTTGCGTGTGCTATCACTGTGTGGTTAGCGTACGCTAACCTGGGGTTCGTAGCGTGCGCTAACGATTTCAGCGATGCAGACAGAGGTTCGATTTCGATCGAACCTGTAGCGTACGCTAATTCGGCGTTAACGCACGCTAATTCCTAGCATTAGTGCACGCTAATCATGTTAGCTTGCGAACGCTAACTGGAGGACAGTAGGCAGACTGTTCTTCCACACCCCGTTAGCGCACGCTAATGCTTGTGCGTAGCGTGCGCTAAGCCCTTTTAATATAAATAGGACAGCAGCAGTCAACTTCGTCATTTTTCCATCATTTCTTATTCTTCTCGGCTTTGAGCGATTCCAGACGAGGGTTAGGGCCGATTCCGACTGAATATCATCATCCACTACCATCCGTGCATTCCTTGCGTGAATTCTTCAAGTTCCTAACACTTTCCACCATCCGAATCAAGGTAAGAATCCCTGAAACCCTTGTTTCGAGATTTTGGGGAAATTTTGGGGATTTTTTAGGATTTGACTCTTTTAGTCCGAATTATCATTAGATTATCGCTAGACTTCGATCGTGTACTTGTAATCCTTCATTTTTATTGATGATCTGTGGTTTTAAACTCCAAGTTTTCCATTATTCGTCACTTATGGTCGACGATACCCAAGTCATGACCGACAAATTGTTCCAACGGGTAGAATTAGGATTAATTCTTACCTTTCCGCATTATTGAGACTTGTTGTATACCGTTATTATGTTAGGAACGGATTTGGGAGGATTTTTCGGACCAAAACCTATCCCTTCGTCGTTTCCTTCGTTTCGTCTTATTCAAGGCAAGTACATGTATTATATTTCATTATGTGTGTACGGTTTGATGTGAATGATGTAAACTGGATTATTGAATGATTGTGTTGGTTACTCTTCCACCTGGGGATGGCATGTGGCTTCTGGGGGCTGATACTAATGGGTACGGCCACAGAAGTGGACTCGTGTGCGTGTGTTGATGTTCTTCCACCTGGGGACGGTTCGACGGGACCTCCGGGGCCGATACTAATGGGTACGGCCGCGAAGCGTTTCTCACCTGGGACGGTTCGACGGACCTCTGGGGGCCGATACTAATGGGTACGGTCGCGAGTTACCAAGCGTGGATATTTGTGATGTGGAAAACTTGATGATATACTGTTTTGATGTAAATATGATATTCTGGAATATTGATGTTCAAAATGATTTTCCTAACGATTTGTTTGCGTTGAATCGTGTATGTATATAATGTTGTGTAATTGTGTACTTGCACTAGCTATTCGAATGCTAACCCCTTAAATGGGGGAAATGCGTCTTATGCATTTCAGGTACCGGGAGAGCTGAGGAGCAGGCACAGGACATGTACACAAAGGATGGGCTGACATGATGATGTGGCTCGAGTCTGTATTTTTTTATCTTTTGACATTGAATTTGTCGAGTATTGGAGTTAGACTGTTTATTCTTAAACTTGGTTTAAGTCCCCTGCGTGGGCAATGAATTGGTATTTAACTTATGCTTCATGTACTCCGTTAAAATGTTTTGGCTGGGGCCACGGCCTTATTTACTTTTTGAGTGCATTTTTTGGGATATCTTTGTGGTTTAGGAGTCGTGAGTTATCCTGGTAGACCTCACGGGGGTTCTACGGCGTGTAATGTCCCATTTGTGAATTGGGGTGTTACATATAATGGGATAAGTGACGCTCAAAACTCATTCAATGAAATAAGAATCTCCATAGGCTTGCCAATCGTCTACATCTCTACTACTATTTGTGCATGCAAATTTGGTGAATCAAAAAGGACTTTATTGTTTGTAATGTGGGCTTTTTGGTTAGGGTAGGATAATTATGGCTTAAAGTGACTTGACTTGAGCAAATTAGAACATCATCTCAATAATCACTTCGCTCAATTAGAAGCTCAAAATTTTGTTTTCCTTGGAATTTGCTTCCTTCAACCCCTTGATTTTAATATAATCCCACTATGCGCTTTTGAAAGTGAGAATCACAACCTTATTCCTCCTTATTGCTCCATTTATTTTATTTCCTCCTTATCGCTCCAATAATTCTCGTTTCTTTTTTTCTTATTTTTTTGTGGCGACTCTTTATTTTTTTTTCTTTTCATGTGGTGGACAACATCATCATTATAATCACAACATTCTTCCTTCAAATTTATTTTGATGAATCATTACAATTGAACCAACAATCTTCCCAATCGCCTCCACACATCTTTTCATTCTTTTGCCAATTTGTTCTAATAAGCTCAAGTATAGGGACAAAAGTTTATAATGGAACGGAAGGCTCATAATGTGGCTAACAAGAAATAGGCTTTAAGCTCAATTGGGCTAACTAGGGAAATAAATTTTCGGGTTGGCCAAAAGGTTTGAAGGGTTGCCAATAAAAATCGCCTAAAATCACTATCACAAATTTGCACACACGCTTGTAGCTTTGAATAAGATACCAAGGCAAGTTCTAGAGTCTTAAAACATGAATGATACACTCGACAATGAAACTTGCATAAATAATGCATGAAGGCTCAAAAGCTCACAAGTTAGATTTGTTCATATTTCCAAGATATTAAACTATTTATTCAATTTCACACCCTTTTGATTATTCTACAATTTTTCCTCTTCAAATTATCCTCGATTTGCATATCAAAATAACAAAATAAATCCCAAGGTATCCAAGACAAGAGTTCATTCTTTCGAGTTTCATCCAAGTACATGATACTCACAACACACCAAGTTCAAAAACAACAATTCACACCAAAATCGAAGCAAATCTTCACACCAAAATTCGAAAAAAATAGAAACAAACAAAATAAGGTGTTAAAAAAATGAACAATATAAGTATATCTTGACCAAATATCTCCCCCCAAACTTGAATTAAAGAATGTACACACGAAGGGGGTATAACATTTAAACAATAAAAACTTTGGGTCAAGAAATACTTACAACCGGTCATATTGATTGGTCGGAGGGAAGTGGCCTTGTTGGACATGCCTCGTGTCATACCTGTTCAGATTTGTCAAAAATCATCTGCCCACCTGACCCGATCGTGTCAAATGACACGGCTCGTGTCGCACCTGCGCAGAAAGTGAAAATCAACTGTCAGCCTGACCCGACTGTGTCAAATGACACGGCCCGTGTCGTACTAGCCTGGAAAGTGCGCTTCTGGTCTCCGGATCTTTTTCCTGCGAAGTGGACACCTACAGTTGAACCGATCAGTTCCTCATCAAGTAAAAATAAAAATAAAATGCAAAGAAGAACAAAATAAACTAACAAGAACCATTGGGTTGCCTCCTAATTAGCGCTAAGTTTAACGTCTTCAGCCGGACGCAAGTGTTGGGTTGCCTCCCATCTAACGCTAAATTTAACGTCTTCAGCCAGACGCATGTTTCCTTCTCCCGGATCATTCGACGAGCTCTTACAATCCGATTTACGCACAATTTTATCGAGAGGTTCTCCATTTGTCAATCCATCAAATTGAGGGGTCATCAAAAATACAACATTTTGACTACGAGTCCTAATTGTTAATTCTCCTTGATCTACATCAATTAAAGCTCATGCAGTGGCTAAGAACGGACATCCAAGTATTACTAGACCATCTTGCTTCCCATCATCATCAAGCACTACAAAATCAACGGGGAAGGCGAACTTATCAATTTTTAAAATTACATCCTCCACAACATCCTCCGAAATAGCGCAAGGAATTGAAAAACTCCCTGGATCCTTAAGCTTAGTCGGTAGGCGCTCCAATTCTTTTTTCTTTGACGCCATGTCTTGCATGAAAATCTCAAATTTCTTCTTCTCCTCGATATGCTCAATATCGGACCGATTCTTCACCTCATTAATTATCAAATCAGCTTTATTAGACAACACGGTTGCATCTTCGTTTTCATTCTCCAATTCTGGTAGCTCTTCATTCATGGTGCACGAAAAAATAGCATTGCATTGTGCTTTTGGATTTTCCTCGGTGTTGCTTGGAAATTGGCCCTTTTGATGTTGGCTCCCCACAATCTTAGCCAATTAACCGATTTGCATTTCTAAGTTTCTCATTTGATCTCTAACGGTGGTTCCTAATTGAGTCACATGATTTTCAATCCGATCAAGCTTTTATTCATCTCGTAAACCGAATTTTTGTTTCCATCATAAAAGTAGCCAAAATATTTTCTAGATTAGAATTTGGCTTGGACTCTTCTATTACCTCACCATTCGACACTTTAAATCCCGTCGGTGGTTGCAACACATTTCTCGAATTCCCAGAGCTAAGATTCTCGTGATTCCTATTTGAAGGATGATAAAACCCCGGATGAGGATTATTTCGATAGTTATTAAAATTATGGTTATTGATGTAATGAGCTTCCTCCAACGGGTCCGGTAGTGGTGCACTTACTTTTGGAGTTATTTTTTCATTTGCATTCTTCGTCAGAACTCCCAAATGGTTGGTCAAAATCGATATTTGTGCAGCTAAAGCCTTTATGGGATCCGAATCTGAAACTTCAGCCACTCTACGCACATTAGTTCTCTCAGTAGGCCATTTATAGCTATTCATGGCCATCTCTTCGATCAATTCATATGCTTCCTCTGCGCTTTTGGCTAGTAGTGCTCCTCTGGCCTATGCATCAACAAGATTTCTCATTTCTCCGGCCAACCCATTGTAAAAGAAACACATTTGTTGGTCTTCCGGAAAACCATGACGAGTACATCGTCTTAACAAATCCTTGAAGCGTTCCCACGCCTCATATAACATTTTTGAATCCATTTGACGGAATTGCATTATTTCGCTCTTCAATCTCATGGTCTTGTTGGGCGGGAAGAATTTGAAAAGAAACTTTTCACCCAACTCGTCCCATGTACTTATGCTCCCCGAAGCAAGAGTTCCAAGCCAACTACGAGCCTTCTCTCTCAAGGAGAACGGAAATAGCTTCAATCTTATTGCATCGCTTGACACCCCATTTATTTTTATAGTGTCACAAATTTGAATAAAGTGGAATAAATGGGCGTGCGGATCTTCTGTGGCAAGTCCACCAAACTGATTCTGTTGAACCATCGATATTAATGAAGTTTTCAATTCGAAATTTAGGACATTGATAGGAATATGAGAAATTCCCCCATAATTTTGGTCAAGCCTCGGCCGAAATCCATCCCGAATTGATTGAATTCAAACTGCGGGCTGCTCAGCCCGTACGCCTCCATTGTTTGGATTGTGGGCTATTGTATTATCATTGCCCGTGTTGGCAATTGTATATCCCATTATTTCCATTTCGTTAGATAAATCTCTCTGTAATTTCCGTGTAGCAACACTTGTTCTTCGAGCAAATGCCTCTACTTCGGGAATAAAGTTCTCCAAAGGTTCTCGAGAGGAGCGGGTGTTCATGTACGTCCTACAACACGACCAAAAACAATACGGAAGTAACAAAATAAAATAAAACGGAAAAATATGTCTAAAGTAAGACCGGAAACACTTATCGTAATATCAATACTAACAAAAATAAATTAGGCCCCGGCAACAGCGCCAAAAACTTGTTCGCTATATTTTTAAACAATCCGCAAGTGTACGGAATAAGTGTAGAAAGCGGCGAGCAAGGTCGTATTCCACAGAGACTAAATATTCCTATATGTGTTGAGTACTAGATTATAATGATTCCAGTTTTATCTAGATGATCGAAAGTTGAATGGATGGTTAACGAAATAAAATAAAATGATGACAATAAAAGAAAATATCCGAATTAAGGAGAATTGTAAGAGTTTAGAAAGAAAGATTCCAAGGCTCGATTTCCGTTGATCACTAAGTTTAGTCGGGATTGGTTCCAAAAGTTCCAAGTGCGTTTCCAAAATGATAATCACGATAATATTCTAAAGTCCCTCTCGAGATGCATTAAAACGCAGATTAAACAACCTCTAACAACGTCTCCGTTTACTATAAATTATCTAACTCCAAAATATTCATAAGATTTAAACATCATCATAGCTTATCACCGATTTCTCAATCTCGTAAGTTACTACGTCAAATACTCGAAACCTATTAATGCCCTCTTCTATCGAATTATGAGCAATTAAGTTAAACATATAAAAACATTGATGAAGTGTCTAAACATGAATTAAAACCAAGTATTTGATAAAGAAATCACACTAGATATATATAATCATCAATCCCTCAAAACCATAGCAAATCAACGTACTCCCATGCCCGAAATCTAACGAATTTAGCCGGACATGGTAATGAAAGAAAGATTAATAATCATCATGTTCATCATGTTCATGCTAAATAAAACAACAAATGAATAAAAGATAGGAAGAAGATAAAACTCGGATGGTGTCTTGAATGATCCCGGTTGAAGCCTTCAAATATTCTTGAAGTATTCTTCAAGAATTCCCATCAAATCTCCTTCTTTTTGGATGAAAATATCTCAATATTGTGTTTTTCTCTCTCTAATCTCTCCAATATTCAGAATATCCCTTCAAAAGTCTGGTCCAAGGCCTTTTATCAAGCCAAAAATGCTAAGAAATTCCATTCAAACCGTGTAAAATGTCAAAAAAATGGACTTGCACCGAAAAATGACACGGCCAGTGTCATACTGTCTCAGAAAATACAAAAACTCTCTGGACAGCAGACCCGACCGTGTCCTGTGACACGACCCGTGTGCAGTCTAGACTGTGAAGCCGTGGTATTGAAGCACTAACGCTTTTATGGGTATAGCGTATGATATACCGTTGCGAAGCTGATTTCATGAGGAATCCATACATATATAGAAGACATCCTGATTCGAAGTAATGAATCTGGAAATTAGAAAATACGACAGGTAGTGCTTCAATCTTCATCGTTTTAGGCCTCGTTCTCGCTCTTGATCGTCATAAACTCCAATATTGGCCATAAAAGTGCATATTTCACCACAATCTTCATTCTTGATACTCATCAGTGACATGGCCCATGTCAAATGACATGGCCAAGTCCGTGTTGGTCCGTTTTGACTCCATTTTCGGCTCAATCTCTCGTTTCCGCATTGCTTGATATGTATTAGGGATTGAGACTTCGTTCTTGCTTGATAATGTCCTTAAAACACCTATAAAATCAAATAAAATGTACCCAAGCGTGATCGAGTCTAACAAACACAATATGAGCACAAACGACACAATTCTACACATTTTAGGATGTTAAAATCCGGAAAAACCTTATAAAAAATGTGTAAAAATGAGTGTTATCAATGACAATGGAATCTAGTGCATCAACCTGAGATCACCGAACTTCACATGAGAATGATAATCGAGTTGAATATAAGAATTGTGATGATATTCATTTCCTTGAATTCAAAGATGATTGAATCCGTAAGATCATTCATAAGTTATGAATATGATATGTAGACGGGTAACGTACGTTAATCACTGAGGAGTTCGTAAGTTTCATCACCGTTAGAACAGTCTGCTGCCCAGTAGTGAAACTGCCATGCAAGCTTAGCGTACGCTAAGCTATGTAGATTAACGTACGCTATCAGGCATGTTTAGCGTACGCTACATTTGGTACGTAATGTACGTTATATCATAAGGCGAGTCAGTCGGCTGATCAGAGAGGACTGTTGATACATAGTTAGCGTATGCTAGACTTCGTTGTTTACATGCGCTAACGAGCAGGCTTAACACACGCTACATAGAATACGTAGCGTATGCTAAGCAGTTCAGGCATATTACGTTTTATGAACTTCCGGCCGTAATTAGATTATTAGACATTCGTACGACATGAGATAAATTCTATATTATTTCTTTTGTTAAGGTTCGAGCTTTGCAACGTGTTTAATCGAAGGGGACGACCTTCGAGCATTTTGATATCCATGTAAGTCTTTCTTGCCTTCGAATCGAGGCAAGTGCCTTAATTATTTTATGTATTGATGTTATACATATTATTGTATATGTATGTCGTTTTTGTATGTCCACCTCGTGTTGGTCCGACGGGATCATCGGGGGATCTATGCTAGCATGCGCTGGATCATCGGACGGGGTTTTCCACCTCGGGTTGGTTTGACGGAATCATCGGGGGGTCTAGGCAGTGAACGCTGGATCATCGGAATTACCATGTGTATGTTGTGATATCATGTTATGATATCATGTTGTGATTATCATGTGTGTATGTTATTATTGAGTTTCTCGCAGGAGAAGACTCGTTGGTATTTTGTCATTTATGTTATTATTATTCTTCGTGAGATGTTGAATAATATGTTGTGGTACTTGTACTAGCATCGTTGTGCTAACCCCTTCGGGGGTGAACATTTGTTTATGTTCAGGATCCAGGAGAGCGGGGAAGCAACCACTGGAGCTGCATGACAACGAGGATGCAGAGTGATGTTCCGGCCGTGTTTATTGTCTATTGTTGGTTATTTTAATAAGTACTCGAGTACGTCGTAATTTGTGATGTTCGGATTTCAGTGATGTATTATTATTCTTCATTTGGATATTTGTATTTTTGGTATTGAGCCAGAACTGTCGTACTTTATTTCAGTGATTTCATAATTTGGTATCTGTCATTGTCTTTTCATTTATTCAGCCTTATAAATTCGTATGTAAAGAATTTACGGCGCTGTAATATTCTTGAATATATCGGGGGTGTTACATGAGCAACCAGCATAAGACGAGGAAGGCTTTGTGGAAGAGACCGATTAGAAGACTGCCGCCTAGACTTAGAATTTTTGTTTTTATTCCGACTTGTAATAATTTACTATGTTTCGTATTTTGAATCATCTGTTATTTTCCACTGCAAACTTATGATCACTGTAATTTGATTATCAACTTTTGTTACAACGAATCTTAGAACATCGGGTTAAGATCGTTGATTGAAAATTTTATCCAATCGTTATTTAGCTTCCGCTATTTATTGCTACACTTTATTTGATTGATCGACTGGTACCTCGCGCCCTCGTCCTTCTCGATGTTGGGGCATGACATATTCGATCCATTTTAAGACTATAAGACCAATCTGGACAAAAAAATAGTTTCAAAACCAACTGACGAGAATATATTTAAGACGAAAGTTAACATTATCCCAAAGAGAGAAGATCCTTAAGACGCAACCATGGACTTCATATTATGACATTTAGAGAATATTATATACTTGGAAAATGTATAACGAAAGAGTCTAAACGAAACCGTGTGAATAATGGAAAATTGAAATTGATTGTATTAATAAAGTAGATGGAATTAATTATATTACATATCTAGATCAATTATTCTCCTATCACAAAGATAACAATAAATGTGTCCTCCATATACCCTACTCTCCCGAATATATTACTCACTAATAGCTAACAACTTTTCTATAGTTCAGGGATATCATCAATAACAGAATTGTTCCTATAATTCAGGGATATCCTTAGCTACGTTAACAGCAGAACTTTTCCCCACTCTCTTTCTTCTACGAACATACACTCTCCAAACATATGTATTAGAGGATTAATTCCGAGGCACTTAATTGCAAATAGCAGAAGCAAATGGGGGAAAAGAAATGGTGTCTATATTCACTCGCAATGTAGCATGCATAAAAGATATAAGTATTAAAACTTCACTTCATATACATTGCTAACTCCTCTTTATTCGGACAAGTGATGAACATTCTAACAATACAACCTTAAGAAGTTTGAAGTGCCACTAGTAGTTCAAAGACGGACTAGTAAGTACTATGCTACTCGATATCCATGGCTTTTATTATAATTTTTACACAAAAATTATTACTATATGACATGAATTCAATACAATAGCATAGTTAACCATAGCTCCTGTATGTCAAACCTGGACTTTGAAGCTTTCCAGCCCTGGTAAGCCTTCCAGATTCAGGCCACCTACTCTATTCCTATAATTTACATTAATTCAATACAATAGCATAGTTAACAAAGTGGGACTTGGAGGAAAGCTAAAGAGTTCTTTTGTACATGGCTTTTCTAGCAATACCAATGGCCTGATGTATACTACAAACTTCTACGACTTGAATTATAAAACAGAAGAAAGAAGTTGGATTCAATTTATCGAACAGAAAGGGGAAGACCAAATAAAATCTTATTATATCACCATTTTACAGAATTCCACAGAGAGAAGACCATGTATCTTATAGGAACAAGCCGACTTCTGTACAAATGGAAAAGGACTAAGGATTGGAAAAGGACAGAGACAGATATAGAGGGCAGAGGTCCAGTATTCGTGTGTCCGGGTCAGTCTTGAACCCTCCAGCGGTGACAAGCGGTTTCTAGCTTGAATCGGGTGAAGATTTCCATGAATGGAAGCTTGATACGGAGGGCAGAGGCACGATATTCTTCGATTTCACCGTGAGAGCCCAGAGATGAGACAGAGAGTCGCAAAGGGAGTAAATAGAAAAGTCCCGTCGGTACTGGGTACTTTTCATAATCGCTTTCCACATAGGTTATAAGAAAACCGATGTTAACTTTGACATTCACATCGGTTTTTAACGAAACTGATGTTAAACTAGTGCAACTCACATCGGTTTCTATATAACCGATGTTAAACTAGTTCTATTCACATCGATTATATAGTAATGTTAAAATTGTAATTTCCTGAAAATCAAATAAAATTACAATTACACCACCACCTTCTTTTTACATTGATTTTTTTAAAAACCGATGTAAATTGGATGCTGTTGAATCCTCTTTTCGTAGTAGTTAAAATTTGCCTCCAACGCTCTTTGATTTTCATAATATCTTCTTGCAAGGACTTATCAGTTGTTTCATTCTTATTCAATCTCACTCTCAATTCATTTCAATTAATCATATTAGACATATGTTCCGCACTAAGTTCATGTTGTTTGTCTTTGGCTAAGATGTTTCCAATCATTTAATCCTTCATTTGCTAACAAACTTATATTGCTAACACATTTGAACAATTTACAACAAAAATAATATAGTTTATCAACATGTTTTGAATAACTAACCACTTTCTATCACTAGTCTCGCAATTGCTAAGTTTTTAGAATAATATGCATAGAAAAATGTCTAGAATTTATATCCATAGGTAAATCACAATCAATTTCTCTTATAGGGCCATTTTCAACTAAAATATCTCTAGCTTTGTTATCAAGATTTCTCCAATTTCTAGGATCATAAATATCAAAATGAGGAATAGTGTGTTCTTCATCAACACATAGATTTTCAGTATTAGATGAATTTGTCATATCACTCTAGGGTCCCTCAAATCATCAATTTTATCATTCTGATGTTCATAATTTTGATTATCTAAATTTTTTATTTGACTGATTCAAGCTGTCATGAGAATCTACATCTACCATTTGAATAACAAATCTATCAAGAGTTTCCTGTTGTGATTATTTAACTCATCTTCCCGTTTTCTCTTTTTTTGTTTTTTCTTTTTTTTTTATTTCTACGGTAGAAAGACAAATTGGAATTCCCGGTATGAGAATATATGAATGCAAGACAAAGCTAATAATAGTAATCATTTTTTTTATTTATTGATGTTGCTCATAACCTTGTATGTAAATCTTGGTTTAGGTGCAGAACTGAAAATTACAAATTAGCCATTTTCCTTTGGTGCTATTTTGTAGCAGAGACTTTAAATGAATTCTTTGAGGAAATTTGCAGATTTAGGTACAATATATAAAAGATTGTTTCCATAGAATAGAAAAAAAAATATTATATATATATATATATATATTATATAATATGAGTCATGTTCCATGATGTATGTGTTGATTTTACAATATCAATGACGTATTGTGACATGACAATAGCAATTATCTCAAACTCATCGCCGTCTCATGATATTTTCCATATAAATGGAAAAACCTATGATGTTGACGGTTTTGGAAATTTCGTTATTTCTCCTTCATATGAAGGTTGCGGCAGGAAGGCGTGGCGTAAAACTTTGCCACTTTGTTATTTGCATGAGTTATGGTGTTAACTAATTTTAGACAATTAAACGACACTATAATCTTCATGCCACCGACCCCAACATAGTTGGGATTAAGGTGCTGTTGATGATGATGATATATATTATATAATATATATATATATATATAATGGTACAGAAGAGTTTTAGATATTAGTTACTAGGTTGAGTGATCACCAAAATGGTGCTACAAAAACTCTCCGCATTTTGGATGTTAGCCGATAGGGAAGGGACAGACGATCCAATTGCGCCAATGCAATGATCAACACTTGTGAGGGCGTCTGCTGCGTAGACACTCGCAATAAAGATGTGACCAACCCCAAATTCGGCTCGAGTTTTCTGGAGGCTTTTGACGGTATCTCCGAAAAAGTTGGAGCACGAGGAGAGGTTCTTCTTGAGTTGAGGATCTATTGCTTTGCTAAAGAGGGACTTGATCAGATTCGATGTCCCGGTTGTGTCGGCTATAGCATTGTTGATGGTGGTCTTGCCGAGTGTATCGATATCAAGCCCAGTAGCGCCCGGGATGGAGTTGAGAATTTTGTGACAGTTTGTAGGATTTCGGGTTTGGGAGCAAATTTTGTTTATGTCAGCTGCTGATACGGGAGAGATTGCAATGCACATGATGACGATGGCTACTACAAGTAGAAATTTCGAGGAAGAAGCCATACTTTTTCTGAGCGGCACTCGACTATTCTTATTTTTCCTTGTCTGTTTGTTTGAGGTGGTTGGTCTATTTGAGTGAGAGATTTATTCAGTCATTCGCTCTTTATATAATAATATACGAGACTCATCATTCATTGTGAATATACTGCCATCAATACCGAATATCAAGCTAGCCTCAACTGATTCTCATCCGTTTGCTTTGATTACAGCCAAGAATTTCCTTACATTAATGACACACTAAAATATGGTCTGAAAGTTATTTAACATAATTTTTTTAAAAAAAAAAGAATAATGTAATAAAATATGGGGTAAAATTACTAATTATGGGTGTGAACTTTTTCAAATTTTGCACCTATGGTAACAAATTATTCCTGTATCATTTAGGGATATGAACTTGTTTTCGTCTAACCAAGTTGGGCATTTCTACCATCAGGCTAGGAAAACTTGGCCTAACGTTAGGCCGGTGTTAAAATTACATATTTTTCATATTTTTCGATTTCAATTTGTATATTCTTCTTATTAGAGTTGAACTGTGCGGATTGGAATCAACAAATATAGAAAAATGCAATTTTAGTACCGGCCTAATACAAAACCAAGTTTTCCTGACCTGACGATAAGAAAATACATCTTAATTATACTAAATATTTGTTCATATTTGTCGATTCAAGTTGTATATTCTTCTTGTTAGGATTGAACTCTACGGATTGGAATCGACAAATATGAAAAAATATGTACTTTTAACACTGGCCTAACGTCAGGCCAAGTTTTCCTGGCCTGGCGGTAGAAAAGCACAACCAAGTTAGGGTATCCATGATTTTTCGTCAGTTAAAATTAACGGACTTGTTGACCTGTCTGTTAAGTGACACGTTTAGGTTTATGCCTAATTGGTAATTTTGCCTAAAATATAGTAGGAATTTCTATCATGGTTCTAAAAAACGTTAGGCACTAGGCGTTCGGATTGCTAATGCCTAGCGCCTAGAGGATTAATCGGGGATTAATCGAACTAGGCGGATTTATTTTTTATTATTATTTTAATCATTTTTATATATAAAAATTATATATAAAAAATAATTAAAAATAATTAAACTTTAATAATTTAAACAGATATATAATCTATATTAAGTTTGAAATATTGATATAAATATCGAGGTGTCTATATTATCCATAATATCTCACTTTAGGAATTTATAGTACTATTAGAATAAAACAAAAAAATAAAAAATATAACCGCCTAAGCTGTAATACCCGTAATTTCGATTTCCGGTAAATTTTTTTTTTGGCGAAAGTCCGTTTTGACGACTCGCTCATGACCGTTTCGTCATTCCGAGAATGATTAATTCTACACTTTTTGTCATCCGAGTTCGTTTCGGTGTCGTTTTGTTGAGTTCCGTGCTTTTTGGCGACTTTTCCGCCCTTGAGTTCGATTCTTGCGAATCTCGTTCGAAACTGCTGTTTCGAGTTTCCCGTAAGTCCGTTTAACTTTGTTAGACGTGTTGTGAATTTCGGTTTGGTTATTCGATCACGTATCGTGATTTTCGGGCATTTTGGGCCATTTTGTTATTTACCCAAAGTTGTGGGTATCCTCATTCGTATTTATTGTTTTGACCCTTTTCATAGTCGCGTGCGATTAATTGTTGCATGGTATTTCTTTTCGGATCGATGTTGTTGTCCGAGAGCATTTCGTTGTGTTCGTTTCGTGCGTTTTCGGGAATTCGAGTTGTCGAGCCTTGGCGGCTAAACCTGGCCGGCCACGTCGGCGAGGACCGCCGGGCAAGACGAGCGTGGCGCACGAGATGCGCGCCACGACCGGTGCTCGTGCGGCCTCGGCTGCACGCACGAGCAAGTGCTCGTGCCCTGCTCGTGTGTCCCTGGCGATTGGGCAAGGTGGCGCGACGACCGAGCGCACGACCGACCGCTCGTGCGTGCTCGCCGCGTCGCCGGGCGATATATGATCGGGTGGGGGTGTGGTTAACATGGAGCCATGTTGTTGAACAACAAATCCACGAAGTTCTTGAGTTTCTAACATCAATCAATCATCCTATATCATCCTTTGATCCAGCGAATCAAGGTAATCTTTCTTAGAACCCTAGTTTCTTGAATTTTGGGTTTTTTAGGTTTTTGTCCGATTCGTTCCGTATTGTTGATTAATCCATGATGGGTATGATTAATCTTAGTATTATTCATGTGTTTAACAACATCTAATCCTTGTTTTTCGTCGAATCAAAGTATTTTGACTCGAACCCTTGTTTTTGTAGATTTTGGGGATTTTCTTTTTTATTTCAATTCCAATCCGTTTTTGTTCAATTGATTGTTGTATAAACGTTGTTTTGAACATGTCCTACAGATTGGATACTCGTATTTTGATTCGTTCGACCCGAGGGGTGATTTCTTTGTTCTTGGAGGGTCTCAAATATTTAATGTTCGATTAAATACTCGAATGAGTTCCCTTCGATAGTTTGTTGGGATTTCCGTTGTTTTGGCCTTGATTCTCGTCGTAACCATGTGTTATTGTTCCTTACGGAGGATTATAGGTGCTCGATGATTCCGATGTTGAGTTCCGTTGGTGATAGATGATTCGTGTGGTGTTATTCTCGTAGTAATTACGGTGTTATCGTGTTCTTGATAGTGTTCGGGAGTTCGGGGCTGTTCGACCGCATTCCATCCGTCGTCTTGTTTCGAACGTGGTTCCTAGGCAAGTACCTTGTCCATACATTTCTTGTTTCATGGATATGATGATTGGTGATCGTCTTGGTATGTTTGTTTGTTGTTTGAAATGAGTTTTCAAAAGATTCGGTTTAGCCTTGTTAAAGGCTTGCTTTCAAAACGCGTGTGTTTTGTGAATGGTGTGGTTTGAGAATGACTATGTGAACTCTATGGATATGTTTGGTGTTGATGTTGCACTTGGTATTGCGTGTGGACGTATATTATTTCATTTCGGTGCATTGTGATTTGACGTGGTGTTTTGCTAAGTGTTTGATGCCTCTGGGTGAATTGTTTGAATATATGTGTTGTATTGTGTTGTGTGTGAATGTAAGGATGTGGGCGGGGCCTACGGTGGCACATGGCATGCGATCATGTGGCCAGGATGCAACAAGCGATTAGTCCAACCGTGAGAGCCTAATAAAAACTACGGTGGCACATGGCATGCGATCATGTGTCCAGGATGCAACAAGTGATTGATCCAACCGTGAGCGCCAAAGATAATCTACGGTGGCACATGGCATGCGATCATGTGGCCAGGATGCAACAAGCGATTGATCCAACCGTGAGATGTGTGTGATTTGTTTCACTAGCCAGCTCGGGAGGGTCCTTCGAGGCCTCGAGTGGAATTTGTGGCTTTGTCCCGGTCCTAGGCGATGCGCGTGCGCGATTATATTTTGTTGATTTTTATGTCCGTCGAGGACACGTGATGTTGGGCTCTAGCCCTGTGAATTGTTGTCGATTTTCTATTTGCGAAAACAAAACCTTTGGGCTGTGACCCCTGTTGATTTTGGAAAGATAAGGATTCGGTTCCTAAATTGTTTTCTATTAAAACTCTCGATGGCATTTCGAACTGTTTTCTAATTGTTTCCCTTTATTTGTGATCTTTCGATTTTGGAAAGCTTTGCCTAAACTCTTACCTCGGGGAGTATTTTCATTATGTTTAAATCTTTCAGGATTCCTGATTATCATTGTTCTTGGAACTTGTATTGTATGGCTCGTATTCTTGCACTTGTACTTGCACTAGCAAAACACTGGAGTTTTGCTAACCCCCGAGTATTCGAGGGGTGGATGTCTGTATTGCATTCAGGTTTTGGAGCATAGCACAGGGTCGGCATGAAGGATGATGAAAGATGAACGATACTAATCACACGAGGACCCATTTGTAGTCGTATTGGTCTAGCTATATTTTATTTCCGCTGCAGTATTCTTTCCCCGTTGTACGGGAGTGTGTTGTATTCGACCCCTGTGTGGGCTTGTATTGTAATTGAGTTGTATGTATTTATTGAAAGACCAAACCGGTCTACTGAGTCATTTTTAGCCTTAAAGGCATTGTTGAGATGTTCGACGTTGTTTACCAGCCTGGTAGATCCTTGAGGAAAGGGTCTACGGCATGTAATATCCCTGAGTGGATTGGGGGTGTTACATAAATGGTATCAGAGCTTAGGTTGTGGAAACCTAGGCTGTCGGGTCAGTGGTGTCTGTTGAGTTTTGTCTCGTCGGATTTTGTTTGACTAAGTCGTGTCGCGACGCGTCGTCTGAGTTGGTTGGTTGTGATTAGTATCGTGGGGTGATCATCATCTTCATGCGACCTGTGGATGTAAGTCTCCCTCCTTTGTGTTGTGCCTCATGTGACACGAGTTGCTGGTATGATTATGTGTTAAGTGATGGAATCTTTATGTAGATTCTCAGTTTCGTGATGCGTTTATGTGACTCTCATATTTCGTTCATATGAGGAGTAGTGTTGCTGGATTGTGTATGTTGGACTGTATTTCTATTATCCGCTGCGTGAGTTCTTTTGTAATGGCTTTCGGTATTTTACCGATTGAGTTTTATTTCGAAAACCGATTCCCTTAACCGAGTTTTTGGCATTATGGCCTTGATCGTTTTGGCAAAATTCTTATGACGGTATTTAGTATTTTGTAAATGGCTTTTGTGAGTTTTTGAAATATTACCGTCATCGGCCTTTTTGGCGTTTTTGTAAATGGTTTTTAGCATGGTGGGTTCCGACGCGGGACCCACGACGCTATAATGTTCCGTGTAATTACCTAAAATTTTTGGGCATTCTAGCCAATTGAATTATTTTCGAAAACCTTGAGTATCTTAGAAAATAAATTTCGAGACGTACGTTTAAAATGAATTGTTTTCTCGTGGTACTTCCAAGGTGCCACAATATGTTTCAAAATTCATCTACCTCGAGGACCAAAAAGTCTTGAGATATTTTCATTGATTTAGAAACACTTTTGCTTAGGCCCTAGGCTCGAATAATTCCGAAAGTTTTTCACGAAAAGAAGGTGTCCTCATTTTTATCGAATGCAAAATGGTTTTCCAAAGTCTTGATAACAATGTTTCATGTTTGTACTTTTTTTTTTGAAAAGTGATACTCAAGATCAACTGGTGTTTCCAAACTGTTTTCAAAAGGTGATTTTAGTTTTTAAAACCCATCATTTCCTTCTTGTGGTCGGAGAAGGTGTGTATGATGTTGGTATTGTCGTTAGGGTGTTAGCCCTCCGAATTGTGATTGAATTGGTGGCGTGAGCGTCGAGGCGTTGCCACGCATTTGTTGTACTAGCCCTCTGTGAGGGGTGTGAACTGGTGTTTACTGTTTGTCGCCTCGTGGTGATTTGCGTGTTGTCGCACGAGTGTGAGTTGTTAAAGCTTGGGCTTGTACGTTTGTGTACATGTGTGATTGTTTCACGATGGTTGTAATTATGTGGTGGTTATCGTTCGGGCCGTTGAGGTCACCGAACGATACCATCGTTGTTGTAGTGTTTATGTGTGTATTACTTTACGATGGTAATCGTTGTATATGATATGTGTTATGATTCCTTGTTGTGTTGAGTTGGCATCTCCAGTTTGTTGTTTTGTGATGTTATGTTCCATTGTATCTAGCATTTGTATTTTCGGTATGCCGAGCCGAGGCATTTCAACCGTGATGTGCCAGGGGAATGTACGTGCAATTTGTCCTTCTCGTCAGTAACACATTTCGAGTGTGGAGTCGAGGGACGCTGAATTCAGTTTTGCGAATTGGCTACCGAGACTTTCGGAGTTCGCGCTTTAGCACAGATATCAGGATCGGCTCTGAGAGGCCCATGGGAGATATTTCTATCGGTTGCTTTTTGTGTTGTTATCTTGTTTCCATTATTGTGAGTTGCGGGGATGACCTTCTTTTATAAGAGGTCGAATGTAATACCCGTATTGTTTTTGGACTTCTGCATTTCCTTTTTCTCAGGTCTATCGACTCGCTCGTGTTCGTTGATGCTTTTTGACCTTGTTCTGTATTTCAGTTTCATTGTTCGAACGAGTTGTGATCTTGTTTTGGGTCGATCTGGTGTCGCTGTGACTTTTCCGAGTGGTGGGAAGCCATCCGGCCTGCAGATCATGATGGGGACTGGACAGAATTTAAATTGATGATGGAAGCTCAGTTGTAATATCTGGATTTATTATTGTGTATTTCATCTGTATTTGAACCCTGTATTATTCAGAATTGTGATATCGAAAATTGAAGTATGATATTATCGTATTTGAATCCTTGTACATAAATATAGCATCATGCAAAATTTCTCATGTAAACTCGTGATAGCGCACGCTAAGAATGTAGCTTAACGTGCGTTATCGGGCTACAACTAGCGCACGCTACGAATGAAGAATTGCGTGCGCTAGACAATCAATTATTGAGCTAGACAGCTAGCACATGCACCAGCCAGACGTGGGTCCGGATAAGATTCCTGTGGACGAACCTGGACAGTTTTGGAGTCAACGATTATTAGCGCGCGCTAAGGATTGTATGATAGCGTGCGCTAATCAGCTAATGTGCACAAATTTTATATAAGGGTCAGCACTCTATTTTTTCTTGTTCCCTTCACTCATCCTCATTTCTTGATAGTCCAGAGAACCTTCCCTCCTTCTTAAACACACATAGACCACCTCCACTTAATCACTAAAGATTGGATGCCACTTGTGTTTGATCATTGGAGTGGAGAAACGTCTTGATTTGGCAAACAAGCAATCGGAGCCAGATTCTACTTGTTGTCTCGGTATTTTTCTTCATCTTAAGGTATGTTATACTACTTTCAACCTTGAATTCGTGTTCTTAAGGAGATGAGGATTATGCTATCAAGATATTGAGTTTCATTGGTGATTTATCCAAACCACATCATGTTTAGGAGATTGAGATGATTATGCTTTAAGTACCTTGGTTAAGAACATCATGATTTGAATCTTGTTACGATGAACAAGTAGAGGAAGTTTCTGACATTGGTAATCTGAATTTAGAAGGTGTCTTCATAGTAATCACGGACTTGACTTTAACATCATTATTGTTAGACGAATCTAAGAGATTGATCATGGAAGGATTTATCTTGTAAAGATGGAGTGTTAAACAAACTACAAGATGATAGTTTTGATTGATATAAGGTATTGATATCGACTGTTAGGCCTTCCGAATTACGCATGAAGAATTGTAATCGAAATGGAATATGGTTTTATGATGATATACGTATTCTTGAACTCGAAGTTGTTATTATCCGTAAGATCATTCATAAACGTATGAGCATGATATGCATGGAGATATCATATATTAACATTGAAGATTTCGTAAGTTTTATCATGATTAGATCAGTCGGCTGATCAGAGAGGACTTTCGATACATAGTTAGCGTACGCTAGGCTTCGTTATTTATGTGCGCTAACGAGCAGGCTTAGCGCACGCTATGTAGAATACTTAGCGTACGCTAAGCAGTTCAGGCAGATTACGTTTTATGAACTTTCGGCCGTAAATTGGATCGTTAGACATTCGTACGACATGAGATGAATTCTATATTATTTCTTTTGTTAAGGTTCGAGCTTGCTACGTGATTGATCGAAGGGGCGACCTTCGAGTGTTTCGTTTTTCATGGAAGTATTGTTCTTGTCTTCGAATCGAGGCAAGTACCTTAATTGTTTTATATATTGATGTTATACATATTGTCGTGTATATATGTCGTTGTTGTGTGTCCACCACGTGTTGGTCTGATGGGATCATCTTGGGATCTATGCTAGCGTGCGCTGGATCATTGGACGGGTTCTTCCACCACGTGTTGGTCCGACGGGATCATCTTAGGGTCTAGGCAGTGAACGCTGGATCATTGGAATTACCATGTGTATGTTGTGATATCATGTTGTGATGTTAATGTGTGTATGATATTATTGAGTTTCTCGCAGGAGAAGACTCGTGAATTCTTTTGTCATTTATGTTATTATTATTCTTCGTGAAATGTTGAATAATATGTTGTGGTATTTGTACTAGCATCGTTGTGCTAACCCCTTCGGGGGTGAACATTTCTTTATGTTCAGGATCCAGGAGAGCGTGGAAACAACCACTGGAGCTGCATGACGACGAGGGTGCAGAGTGATGTTCCGGCCGGGTTTATTTGTCTATTGTTTGTATCGTTTTAATAAGTACTCGAGTACGTAGTCGTTTATGATGTACTAATACTTTTCCGTTGAACATTCATCAGAACTGTTGTATCTTATTTCCGTTATTTTCATACGTTGGGATCTGTTAATGTCTTTTCAATTCTTCAGCCTTGTAAATCCTTATGTAAAGGATTTACGTCGCTGTAATATTCCTGAATATATCGGGGGTGTTACAGAATATGGTATCAGAGCTAAGATTATGGATATCTTGGCCATTGGGTTAAAATAGGGGTCCTATATGTCTTTTGAGATAACCGGCCATGAATAACATCACTGTACAGCCTACGTCTTCGTGCGAATGGTGGTTGCAAGTTCCTAAACTCTATCTCGTCCTTTACATGTTGTATCTCTTTATACTTGAATATTAGAACGATATTGTTTCCTGTATATTGAGTATTTATGCTTTCAGTATGTTGAGAGGTGGACATGGACGTGGTCGCGGTCGAGGACGCGGAAGAAGGAATGCCGAAAGAGAAGCTTCGCCTTCTAATCAGGCCAGTCACAGCTCAGGCGAGCCATAGAGATCTATTAATAATGAACCGGAACCTTCTGTGCCCGAAATCCTTCGTGAGGTGGTGAACCAGATGACTCAGTTCACCTAGGACGTGGACCGAATACAAGTGGCGGTGGGATTACAGCAAGGGATCCCATACATGGGAAATCGAGGTGACCGATGGCTGCAAGAGGTGGCGAAGATGCAGCCACCCAAATTCGACGGCTTTTCTGAGACTCCCACATGGGACCATTGGTTGAAGGAATTGGAGAAAATTTTTGCCGGAATTAATTGCCCAGACGAACGGAGAGCCTCTATTGCTCAGTACTTTCTGATAGGGGAAGCATCCGAGTGGTGGGAATCCATCCAGCTTGTAGATCATGATGCTGATTGGGCAGAATTTAAATTAATGATGGAAGCTCAGTACTGCCCTCGTCCTGTGAGGGAAGCCAAAGTTCGGGAGTTTTTCTCCGCTCAGCCGTTAGACGAACCTGTATCCTAGACAATTAAGACGTTTAACCAGCAGCTGGCATTTGTTCGACTTCTGGTCAGAACAGATGCAGAAATGATGATCTATTTTGATATGAGGATGAAACTAGAAATCCAGAGGTACATGTCCGGTTTTGAATGTACCACTCTCCGTCAATACCAGGATAAAGCATTGGCGTATGAAATCAAGGAAGCAGCAATGGAGAAGTTTACCGAATCCAAGAAGCAGAAAGTCTCTGGCAGTTTTACAGAGCACAAGAGTAGTGGGCCCCGCAAAGCCCAGTCATCCTTTCATTAGTTCAAGAAACCTCCGCACCCATCCAATAGCGGAAAGAACTCTGGAGCAGTATCAGTCACGATAGATGTGACAAGGAGGTGCTTTAACTGTGTCCGAACAGGACATTATCGACGAGATTGATCATTTCCTACTGTGACTTGTTTTGACTGTGGTCGATAGGTACATCGTGCGGTGTTCTGTGAGGAGGCTGCGAAAGCTTTTAGAGACCGTACATCACAGCCAGCCCAGAAAGAATCAAGTATTCAGCAGACGCAGCAGAGTGTCCAAATGCCCCAGAATATTGGTCGTGGACGAGGCAGAGGACAGTTTGACCGAAAGGGGGCATCGTGTGCCGGATCTGTTCCCCCACGTCTGTACGAGATGAGGAGAACAGACGATCAGGATGCTGCTGTTGCATCAGGTACCGTTCAGATCCTTTCCCATCTAGTTAGCGTTTTATTCGATATAGGAGCTACGCATTCATTTATATCCTTATCTTGTGTAAATCGTTTGAATATTTCTGGTTTTCATAATTGTGAACCTTAGGTTATTGGTTTACCGAGTGGAGAGAGGATTGTTGGAAACTTAGAAACTAGAGATTTCCCTGTATCATTTGGAGGCAGAGAGTGGCTTTCAAATCTGATTGTGATAGAAATGCAAGGAGATGACCTGATACTTGGAGACGATTGGCTTAATCGATATGGAGCTATTGTAAACTACCGAAGGAGGAATATCTCGCCGATCGCTGACGATGGTTCCGAAATATTGTTTGAAGGATGGAAACCAGGAAGCTCAGGAAAGTTGATCAAGGCGATAAAAGCTGTCAAATTGTTGAAACAGGGTTGTACCGGATACTGGTGCTATGCAATGAAGAAAGAAGACGAAATTGTGGAACTTTCATCCATTCCAGTTGTTAACGAGTTTGCGGATGTATTTCCTGATGAGTTACCTGGGCTACCTTCACGACGGGATGTAGAATTCACCATTGAGCTGGAACCCAGAGCTACACCAATTTCTAAGGCGCCGTATCGTATGGAACCTACTGAGATGTATGAACTGAAAAAGCAACTGGAGGAATTACTGGACAAAGGCTATATCCAGCCAAGCGTTTCGCCCTAGAGAGCACCAGTTCTTTTTGTCCGAAAGAGGGATGGATCGCTTCGACTGTGTATTGACTATCGAGAACTGAACAAGATGACGATTAAAAAGAAGTATCCATTGCCACGGATTGATGATTTGTTTGACTAGTTACAATCAGCAATATTATTTTCTAAAATCGATCTGAGATCAGGATATCATCAGCTGAGGATTAAGGAATTTGATGTTCCGAAATCAGCATTCAGAACTCGCTACGGACACTATGAGTTTGTAGTGATGACGTTTGGTCTCACTAATTAATGCACCTGTTGTATTCATGCAATTGATGAACCGAGTATTAATCGAGTATTTGGATAAATTTGTGGTTGTGTTCATTGATGACATTCTAGTTTATTCCAAGAGCCCGGAAGAACAGGCGCAGAATTTGCGGATTGTATTAGAACTTTTGAGAAGCGAGCAATTGTACGCCAAACTTTCTAAGTGTGAATTATGGCTAAAGGAAGTAATGTTCCTCGGCTATGTGGTATCAGCCGAAGGAGTCCAAGTAGATCCTCAGAAGATCGAAGCGGTTATGGATTGGAAGCCTCCAAAGAACGTGAAAGAAGTTTGGAGTTTCTTAGGACTTGCTGGGTATTATCGTCGGTTCGTGGAAGGATTTTCCAAAATTTCCCGCCCACTTACTCGACTACTGCAGAAAACATAAAAGTTTGAGTAGAACGAGTTGTGCCAGAATAGCTTTGATGAATTGAAGAAGAGATTGACGATGGCACCGATATTATCACTCCCACGAGGAACTGGAGGATTTATAGTTTACAGTGATGCTTCGAACCAAGGACTCGGATGCGTATTGATGCAGAATGATAAGGTGATCGCTTATGCGTCACGCCAGCTGAAACCTTATGAAGTGAATTACCCAACGCATGATTTGGAGCTAGCAGTAGTAGTTTTTGCTTTGAAAATCTGGAGACATTATTTGTACGGGACTCACTGTCAGATCTTTACGGATCACAAGAGTCTCAAATACATCTTCTGTCAGAAAGAGCTGAACATGCGGAAAAGAAGATGGCTGGAACTTATTAAAGACTATGACTTGGAGATTCTGTATCATCCAGGCAAAGCGAATGTAGTAACCAATGCACTCATCCGCAAAGCCTGTTTCTATCCAGATGCTGGAGACTCTGACCTCCCAGCTCAACATTCAACGAGAGATGATTCGAGAAAGAACTAAAGTGTGGTTACAAAGAGTCCAAGGACAACTGTCCGTGATGGAAATAACTTCATCGTTAACTAAGGAAATCAAATCTAAGCAGGCAGATGATCCTCTGATGATTCGGTTACGTGATGAAGTGATCAAAGGGAAGGCCCCCGAATTCGTAATTCATGATGATGGAGTTTTGAGATTTCAGAACCGACTTTGCGTTCCCAATGTCGATGTTCTGAAACAGATGATTATGAAGAAAGCTCACAGCTCACCCTAATCTATCCACTCGGGCACCAGTAAGATGTACAAGGACTTGAAGCATAATTTCTGGTGGGGCAACATGAAGAAAGATGTAGCGAATTATGTTTCGAAATGCTTGATTTGTCAGCAGGTTAAGATCAAGCATCAACGACCTGCCGGGATGTTGAAGCCGCTCCCGATTCCTGAATGGAAGTGGGAGGACATATCGATGGACTCTATCACTAGTATGCTGAGAACCAAGACGGGAATGAACATGATTTGGGTGATAGTTGATGGTTTAACCAAATCAGCTCATTTTCTAGGCATTAAGGACACGTGGGGACCAGAGAAGTTGGCTCGAGTATTCATTTTCTAGGCATTAAGGACACATGGGACGCCGAAGACCATTATTTCTGACTGAGACGCTCGCTTTGTATTGCATTTTTGGAAAGCAGTTTATAAGGCCTTGGGGACCGAATTGAACTTCAGTACATCTTATCACTCGCAGACAGACGGACAATCCGAAAGGACCATTCAAATGGTGGAAGATATGCTGAGGGCCTGTACCCTAGACTGGTCAAACGATTGGGAAGATCATCTACCGTTGATTGAATTTACCTACAACAATAGTTGGCATGCTTCCATTAAGATGGTACTGTTTGAGGCCTTGTACGGGAGAAGATGAAGGTCGCCCCTATGTTGGGACGATTCATCAGACTTGATCGGGACAGAACCTGAGTTGATCGTGCAGACACGAGAGAAGATAGCCTTGATTCGTGAAAGGCTGTTGACCACCCAGAGTCGACAGAAATATTATGCAGACGTACGCCATCGCCCATTGGAGTTAAGTACTGGAGACCACGTACTTTTAAAGGTTTCTCCTACTCGGGGAATCTTTTGTTTTGGAAGGAAGGGAAAGCTGAGTCCGAGATATATCGGACCATTCGAGATCCTTGAGAGAATTGGAGAGTTGGTATACAGATTGGCATTACCGCCGTCATTGAGCCATGTTTATAATGTGTTCCACGTATCCCAGTTATGGAGATATATACCGGATCCTAGTCATGTCATTGATTTCGGCGAGATCGAAGTCGCTCAGGATGGAACGTTTGAAGAAAGACCGGTCAAAATACTCAAGAGTCGAGTTAAGGAATTGAGGAACAAACCAATCGTTTTGGTCAAAGTTCAGTGGTCACGCCACGGAGTGGAAGAAGCCACTTGGGAAACGGAAGATAACATGAAGTCCAGATATCCAGAGTTATTTTCATCTTGAGTTTCGGGACGAAACTCCTTTTTAGTAGGATAGTATGTAATATCCGGATTTATTATTGTGTATTTCATCTGTATTTGAACCCTGTATTATTCAGAATTGTGATATCGATAATTGAAGTATGATATTCTCGTATTTGATTCCTTGTACATAAGTATAGCATCATGCAAAATTTCTCATGCAAACTCGTGATAGCGCACGCTAAGAATGTAGCTTAACGTGCGTTATCGGGCTACAACTAGCGCACGCTACGAATGAAGAATTACGTACGCTAGGCAATCAATTATTGAGCTAGACGGCTAGCACATGCACCAGCCGGACGTGGGTCCGGATAAGATTCCCGCAGACGAACCTGGACAGTTTTAGAGTCAACGATTATTAGCGCGCGCTAAGGATTGTATGATAGCGTGCGCTAATCAGCTAATATGCAGAAATTTTATTTAACGGTCAGCACTCCATTTCTTCTTGTTCCCTTCACTCGTCCTCGTTTCTTGATAGTCCAAAGAACCTTCCATCCTTCTTAAACACACATAGACCACCTCCACTTAATCACTAAAGATTGGATGCCACTTGTGTTTGATCATTGCAGTGGAGAAATGTCTTGATTTGGCAAACAAGCAACCGGAGCCTGATGCTACTTGTTGTCTCGGTGTTTTTCTTCATCTTAAGGTATGTTATACTACTTTCAACCTTGAATTTGTGTTCTCAAAGATATGAGGATTATACTATCAAGATATTGAGTTTCATTGGTTATTTATCCAAACCACATCATGTTTAGGAGACTGAGATGATTATGCTTTAAGTACATTGGTTAAGAACATCATGATTTGAATCTTGTTACGATGAACAAGTAGAGGAAGTTTCTGACATTGGTAATCCGAATTTAGAATGTGTCTTCATAGTAATCACGGACTTGACTTTAACATCATTATTGTTAGACAAATCTAAGAGATTGATCATGGAAGGATTTATCTTGTAAAGATGGATGTTAAACAAACTACAAGATGATAGTTGTGATTGATATAAGGTATTGATATTGATTGTTAGGCCTTCCGAATTATGCATGAAGAATTGTAATCAAAATGGAATATGGTTTTATGATGATATAAGTATTCTTGAATTCGAAGTTGTTGTTATCCGTAAGATCATTCATAACCGTATGAGCATGATATGCATGGAGATATCATATATTAACACTGAAGATTTCGTAAGTTTTATCACGATTAGATCAGTCGACTGTTCAGGAGGAACTGTCTTACATGATTAGCGTGCGCTAAAGCTTCATGGTTAGCGTGTGCTATCGAGCATAAGTTAACGTACGCTACGCTAGGAACGTAACGTGCGTTATGTCATCAGGCGAGTCAGTCGGCTGATCAGAGAGGATTGTCGATACATAGTTAGCGTATGCTAGGCTTCGTTGTTTATGTGCACTAACGAACAGGCTTAGCGCACGCTACGTAGAATACTTAGTGTACGCTAAGCAGTTCAGGCAGATTACGTTTTATGAACTTTTGGCCGTAAATTGGATCGTTAGACATTCGTACGACATGAGATGAATTCTATATTATTTCTTTTGTTAAGGTTCGAGCTTGCTACGTGTAATATCCTAGAATTTCACTATGAATTTTTCGCATTATTTTATCTGGGTTGTACTGTACAGAGTGGGACCGATACAGTATGGATAAATAATTTTGGAAACCGTGACAGTCGTACCAGTATGTCTATCGAGGTTATTTTAATTCTAGGATATTACATGCTTGGTGTGTTTTTGATGTCGGATATACCGTATGAGTATTTGTATGATTTCCGTACTTGGTAGACAGTTGTAATTGAGGATATCGTGCATCAGACGTACCGTATGAGAATATTTCCGGGATTTCGTATATGTGTTCAGTATGTCGTATGTTCACATTTGTTATGTCGAGACGTTGGACAAGAATTGCTGGGAATGGCTAAGTATGGATCTGCTAACGTACGTTAAGACTTTGAGACAACGTACGCTAAGTGGTACGTGTTACGTACGTTATGCGTAAGGTATTACATACGTAACAGGAGGAATCAGACAGTTGGGCCCAGTGTCGGAAGCTTTTGGCGCGGATTTGGACAGGTGAGTCAACGGATGGAGTTACATACGTTATACAGGGTGTATTACGTACGTAATACGAGTATAATACTGTAGCAAGTCAACGTACGTATTACGTACACAACGGAATAAGTGTTACGTACGTTACGGGGCGGCTGGCCGAGTCGTGGCCGAGAGGACCTGTAGTGGCCGAGCATGGTCGGCAGTGACTCGTAGGGATGGCCGATCACGGTCGGCAGTGACTCGCTGTGGGCTAGGACTGGCCTATTACGTACGTAAGCAGTGGCCGGTTACGGCCGTAATGGCCGATTACGTACGTAAGGGAGCTGCCGGTTATGTACGTAAGGGTGTCGAACAAAATGGATAGAAGGTTAGGCCGTGGCCGGCTATGTACGTAAGGACCCGCCGGTTATGTACGTAAGGTGCCGGCAGGTCTCGGCCTATATAAGACCTGGACCGAGTCATCCTTGCCATTTTTCACTTTTCATCATTTCTTCCGCGATTTCTTCAACAAAGATGATGGTTTTGAGTATAATCAACTTATAACAACATGTTTTGGAAGTTGGAATCATGGATTAACATCATCATCCACTCGGATCGAAGGTAAGAACACATAAACTTTTGGTTTTTGGATGTTCTTGAGGTTTCTTGGTGTTTTGGCCGATTTGCTTCGTTTTGATTCAGATTATTGATAGAACTTGATTCTAAACTCGTAATCATTCATTATCCTTGAAGTTTTGTGGAACAAATTCGAGTATTTCCTTGAATAATCGATTGAATTGGACTATGCCTTCAAAGTGTTCGATGAAATGTCTCAATGAGTAGAACTTGGAAAATTCTACACGTTTTCGTATGAATGATGGTTGAATTCATATTGTTGTGATGATTCTTGGTATTTACGAGAATTTTGTTAAGGGAAGATAATGAATTGGTGATCAAATGATTCGATTATATTGTTATGATTATGGAATCGTAGTATTCTCGATGTTCTTGGTAGTTTGTTGCGATTTATGATGTTATGAGAAGTACATATGTTGAAGACATTGTTAGGACCATTAAACACCGAATTTAGGCTTGTGTTCGTATTGTTAAGAGTTGATACGGTTTGGTTTCGTATGATCGAGATGTCGTTGAACCATCGAGTTTGATTAGTTGGTCATTTCGGTTGTTGATTGTTATTGAACGTATCGTTAATTAATTATTGCATTAGGTTGCGTTTAGTGATCGTTGAAGTTAACCCTTGTGCTGCGGACGAGTCGGGGCTGAGGAGCTTGTAGATGAAGACGGCGGGATTGATAGCGGCTTCGTCGAATTGGTATCAAGGCAAGTTATGCTTGCTGAGTTCATAATGTTAATAAATGATTTCGTTTTCATTTCATTTATGATTCATATAGCAATGGTATTATGGAATATATGAATTGTAGGAATGGTGGTATATATGGTATTTTTGGACTAGATAAATCATAATGTATATGATTTTAAGGATGTCTAGTGGAAATGGGAACGTGAATTATAATTTGGTCTATTGCATGAGAAGTTGGATATCAAGGTTAGTTATCGTGTTGATGTTGAACTCGGGATGGTGGTTTGGTATTAGTTATGGACTGTACTTCATTTTGGATTGTCGGATAAATCGTGTATTCATTCAGGGCGGTTGGTCGTGGAGAGGTTAGCGTCTCCAGCTTGAGGTAAATTAATATTGTTAGATTATGATAATCATCATGTTGCATTATTGCATGTGTGTGTTGATATTTCATGTGGTGAGTGTGCACCATTGTTTGTTGCGTTCTGTGATGTGCTCTTTCTTTGAGCTGTAATTTGTTGGGCCGATGTGTTAGGGGATAAGACCAAAATGGCATCTATGTCCGGAGTATTCCTGAGTAGATGCTTCCGTGACCCTCGGCTGCTGCCTTGGGAGTTTATATGATATTGTCCGAAGTATTCCTGAGTAGATGCTTCCGTGACCCTTGGCTGCTGCCTTGGGAGTTTATGTGCTATTATTATATGCATTGTTGAGCATACTGTGGTTTGTTGTCTGACGGAATACGACATTGTGGTCGTGTCGGTCTTTCATGATCGAGTTATTGTTGCCCTCTAGGAAAATCTTCTGATCCTTTTTGGATATGCGTTTCTTCGAGATTTGTTGTCATGTTTTATCGTGGCATACCTGGAATCAGATACGTTCTGATCGTTCATGTGTAGGATTTTCGGGACGAGCACGTGTAGCATATGTTGGTTTCGACCTCATATTGAACCGTGCACACGAGACGTACTTCGTGAGGCTGATTAGGTACGAGACCAGACGTGTATTGATCAATACCCGTGGTTGGCTTGTACACGGACACATGTCCGGATCGAGCATATCGTGACGTCCATCTTGAGTCTTATTGATTGGTCGTTCATAGTCCATGTATAATTGGATCTGTTCGATATTCGGATTGTCTTTGAAATCCCGTATATATGATTTGTATATGGTTGACGATTTTATTCTCTCGTGTATCTGTCGCCATTGAACCTTTATTAATCTCGTTCGGAGTTACCATATCGATGGTCAACTCATTGATATCGATCCTTTATAAATCTCGTTTGGAGTTCACCCTGTCATTGGTAATCTCGTTCGTTATTGATCCTTATTGATTCCGTTTGAGAGTTGTCTCATCGTTGGTATTCTTGGTTATTAGTCCTTGATTGATGTTATTGGAGTTTACCGTGTCGTCGGTATTCTCAGTTGTTGATCCCTTATTATCACTATTTGAGTTTACCGTGTTGGCAATATTCTCGGTTGTCGATTCCTTATTGCTCTTGTTGGGGTTTACCGTATCGTTGGTATTTCTGGTTGTTGGTCCTTAATGATCTTGCTAGAGTTTACTGTGTCGTCAGTATTCTTGGTTGTTGACCCTTTATTGATCTTATTGGAGTTTATCGTATCGTCGGTATTTCTGGTTGTCGACTCTTATTAGTCTTGTTGGAGTTTACCGTATCGTCGGTATTCTCGGTTATTGATTCTTTGTTGATCCTTACCGTGTCGTCGGTATTCTCGGTTATTGATTTTTCGTTGATCTTGTTGGAGTTACCAGATTATGGTATTCTCGTCCGTGGTTGATCCCTCGTCGATCTTGTGTGGAAATATCATGTCATTGATATTTCTGTTGTGATGCATCGATTGTTTCTCATTATTCATTGTGTGAGCATTCATGCTTGTATTGATATCCGGGACTTGCCATTGTTTCGGGACAATTGATTTGCAGATATATCGTGTGATATCGGTTTTTATCAGGATTGGGATCCGATTGTGTGACCCAGCCGATAGAGTTAGTCTTGGCCAGAACATTCTATGTTGAGATATGATAAGTTTGGGAATTTTGGTATTGTTTCTGATGCAGGTGGTTCCTTTTGAATTCATTCATCACTTAAGGACACGAGGCGTGGGATATGGTAAGAATCGATTGTTATGGTTGTGACAGGTTGGTAAGGTTACTTCGGTAAGATTACATGGGGAAAGTTCTTACTCTGTAGATTACATTGATATGTTTTGTTTTTGTGATGTAATCGTTATCATTGTTGAGTATTATGGCTGACCCCGTCGTGGGCTTTATCTTTTAGGTACTCGGAGTTCGAGCTAGTAGCGGTCGTGAATGGATGAGCTTTCCGGTGATACTGGCTATGGCGTGATTGTTCGGATTGTGTATTCTTTTCTGGTTTTTCTAATTCCACTGCAAATGTATTTAATTATGTTTTTATCCGCTGCGTGTGTATATTTAAAATAGCTTTCGGTATTCTTTGAACTGTGTTTTATCCGGTGCGTGTGTGTGTGTACTTTCAAAGGACCTTTTGGCATTTTTAAATGTTTGCGAAAATGATTTTAGTCTTGTGGGTTCCAATATGGGGCCCACGGCGCTGTAATATTCCCGTATGGTTTTGGGGGTGTTACAGAAGATGGTATCGGAGCCAGGTTTCATAAAACCCGGGCGTGTGTGTTATGTGGCTCTACCGGTGCAGTAGTAGCGTGACTTTTGAAAATGATTTTCGGACTTTTGATTCAACCCGATTTTGGAGGTTTCAAAAATTTTAAAATATTTTCAACTTGCTGTATTTGCGATGCCGGTGTGTTGTTAGTGTGTTGAGACTTTTTATGGGAGTCGTATGCTGGTATCACGGAAGATCATCGACTTCACGGATTTGTAAGTGTGTTCTTCCAGTTATTTCAATTTTGATGATGATTATTTGAGTATGGTGTCGTGATTTTGAGATATTTCAGGATTGAGATACCTATTATGACAGGTGTTGAGTTTCGAGGACGAAACTTATTTAAGTGGGTATATACGTAATATCCTAGAATTTCACTATGAATTTATCGCATTATTTTATCTGGGTTGTACTGTACAGAGTGGGACCGATACAGTATGGATAAATAATTTTGGAAACCATGATAGTCGTGCCAGTATGTCTATCGAGGTTATTTTGATTCTAGGATATTACATGCTTGGTGTGTTTTCGATGTCGGATATACCGTATGAGTATTTGTATGATTTCCGTACTTGGTCGACAGTTGTAATTGAGGATATCGTGCATCAGACGTACCGTATGAGAATATTTTCGGGATTTCGTATATGTGTTCAGTATGTCGTATGTTCACATCTGTTATGTCGAGACGTTGGACAGGAATTGCTGGGAATGGCTAAGTATGGATCTGTTAACGTACGTTAAGACTTTGAGATAACGTATGCTAAGTGGTGCGTGTTACATACGTTATGCGTAAGGTATTACGTACGTAACAAGAGGAATCGGACAGTTGGGCCCGGTGTCGGCAGCTTCCGGCATGGATGTGGACAAGTGAGTCAACGGATGGAGTTACGTACGTTATACAGGGTGTATTACGTACGTAATACGAGTATAATACTATAGCAAGTCAACATATGTATTACGTATGCAACGGAATAAGTGTTACGTACGTTATGGGGCGACTGGCCGAGTCGTGGCCGAGGGGACCTGTAGTGGCCGAGCATGGTCGGCAGTGACTCGTAGGGATGGCCGATCATGGTCGGCAGTGACTCGCTGTGGGCTAGGACTAGCCGATTACGTACGTAGGCAGTGGCCGGTTACGGCCGTAATGGCCGATTACGTACGTAAGGGAGCTGCCGGTTACGTACGTAAGGGTGCCGAACGAAATGGACAGAAGGTTAGGCCACGGCCGGCTACGTATGTAAGGACCCGCTGGTTACGTACGTAAGGTGCC